>BSBM01000416.1:7958000-9210000 GCA_027924585.1 Larix kaempferi
CATTTGATGGATCACAATATCGTTTTCCTAACATAATTAAGAGAGACTAGCCCAAATTCTCTTTCTACATTGGTCATTTGGTTATTCAAAATGATTACCATGCTCAAATTTTAGGTGCTCAATTGAAATAATTAAAATTGGGATTGGGATTTAAGAGGATACATGATCCTAAAAATTTCATTGAGCATCATTTCCTCCTAGCACAGTTGAAGAATACTTATATTCATGAAACACAACCCGATGATTCTATTTATCATGGAGTTTTGAGCTTCAAATCAATATTGGGTAAAATAGCTAACCCTTCACAGAGGAACTTAGTTCATGAATCACAAAAACATCAAAGGATATTAATCATAAGAGAAATGGAAAGGGAATTTGTTGCTCAAGAGAAATCTAAGAAAACGAAACTAGAGTAAAATAGTAAATCTTTGGTAATTAGACCAGTTCATCCCAAGAATTTGGAAGGAAGTAAACTGGAGAAAGAAAAGGGGAAACAAAAATTAGCAGCTACTAAGTCACAGAACCCTCTATAGAATTTGGTCAACTTAATGCAGAAAGAAAAATAGTTGCAAGTTACAATGTCTCAACCTAGAATATATTTGCTACTATTGTTAGAACTTCCTATGAAATAGTTTATGATTTGGTGATTGGAGGAGATAAGGTAACTCTTACTGCTACTCCCAAGCCTAAATTCCCCAAGTCTACTATTAAAATTATTGATTTAGATGAGGAGAAACTAGAATAATCATTTAATTCAACTTTAATTGTATAGGAGTCATCATAGTTACCTACATATGATGCCTCGATCACTCTTGTTAATACCCTTGTGAGTTCTAATCCCAAAATGCCTCCCAATGTGGATGTACCTACTCCTCCTAATTTTTTTGAGCATATTTATGACCTCACTCATGATTTACTTCCTTCTTTAACACTTCCCACTCAATATTCAAACCCTTTGTTAGATCCAGCCACTTCCTCTATTCCATCATAGGTAGATATCTCATGATATGTACACCAAAATCCTCTTCCCTCACTTCAAAATCAATCTTCAGGACCACCTACCACCTACACCACCTTACCTACTGAGCCTGATAGTACCCCTCCTATTCAAAATATTACTCCATCACAAGCAAAAGTTCCATCTGTCCCAATCCTTACTCTTGTACCCACAAAATTTGAGGTCTTCCAAGATCATATTGAAATCTCACCTGTACCCTTAGCCGATTTGTCATTATCTTCATCAGAAAATATAGATGATTTTTGGGAAGATGTGGTGCTAGCCTTAGGGGATTATTGTTTTAGAAAAAGGAAAAAGGCAGTGATTAGAAAAGGTGCAAAGAGGACTAGGGAATGTGAACTAGTTTCGGGGCCAACTGAGAATGAGGTTATTTGGAGGAAAGCCATTGATGATACTAGAATGGAAGCTATAGAAATGGAAGATGTCATGGAGGTATTTTCTACTGCAAACTTTGATTCTATTTCCATCTTGAACAATATGTTGGACGAAGAAAAGACTAATTCTGTTTCCTTGGAAGCAGATAAGGCTACACTACAAGCATATTTTGACAAGAGGTTAGATGAACTCAAAGATTAACACCAAGTGGAGATGCACAATATTCAAAAATATTTGCAATAAATTCTTAACAAGAAGAATTTTTCCGATGAAAATGTCACAAGTAAATCAATTGAGCTAGGGTATGTTAGGAAAGAACTCAAACAGTTTAAAGTTCAGTCTACTACTTCCTCACTTTTAAAAAAAAATTATCAAGAATTTAGAGATGAAGCTATGCCTGTAAATGAGAGTTCAAGTAAGCTTAGAAGGTGCTATTTGAAGGTTTAAATGAAATCCAATATTATTTTAACCTCTTTGAGCGTTTGTCAATCCAGTTAGCAGAACATGTTGAAAGGAAGAAAAAGGGAGATAAATCTTATCAGCAACTTAGTGAGTGGCAGAATCATCTAAAAAATGTCTTAGAAGCCATTGATCGGATGGAATCACTTAAATTAAAGTGAGTTCGGTTCGTTGAAGTCATGGGGTGTTGTTTGTGAATATGTTTCTAGCATAACTCTGAATGAACAGAAAACATGTGGAAGATATTGGGATTTTATGGACAACTTGATGGAACTCCTAGGGATGTCGATATTCATTGAGTTGGTTGATGTTGTTCCTTCAAAGTTGTGGATTTTCAAAGTGGTTCAACAAAGAGATGAATCAATAAAACTGATCTGAGCCACTGTTCAAGTTTATTTTCCTCTACTCCTATAATTCATTTAAGGGCTTGCTTATCAAAAGGTCATTTTGAAGAACTTCTTGGAGAATTAGGATAAACATAGAAGCAGGAGATCTAGTCATATATGTTCAGAATCCAACTCCAGTTAGAACATACCACGTATCCTGATGCAGTGCAAATGTTATAGGTTTACGATAAATGGAGAGACTTTGTGACCAATCCTGGTCAAGCTAGTTAGGCAAGCCGTTGGTTTAAGGAAGTCATATTATGATTTTGTGGATCTATATATCTTAATATGAAAGGGAAATAATAGGCTCGTTGAACCACTAATGAGATGTTTGTCATCGAACAATGTATAATTCTCTATCATTCTTAATTGGTTATGTAATATTTTGCGACCAAGTTAATGGAGAGGGTATTCTGCATAATTGGGTTCACCTTGATTAAAGTTTGGATTTTCTTGAACTTTAATGTCTCTTTGAATTATTTTTTATTGATTAGTTAAAGTTTTTTAGTTGAATTTTGTAAACTCATTTTGTATTACAATGGCTATAATTTGGCTCTGAATGAATTCCTTGATCAAATGTGTTATGGCTAAAATATGATGAATGTTTCTCACAAATTCTGTTTATGACATCCCATTGTTAGTTTTAGGATATTGATTAAATTGTTAGTTTTATTTAAGATATCTCTTAGTTCAGTTTTCATTTGATTAGTAATTATCTTTGTTTTCCAAAACTTATGTTTTAATTAATATTGTTTTATTGAGAATGCACAAGTAATTCACTATGTAATTGTTTAAGGATTTATTATTAATTGTTTACAATATTGTTTATTATTAGAGATCACCTAATTTTGTGATTCCTTTTAGATTAACTCAAGTTGACATGTTTTCTTGTTAACGAATATGATTTTAGGTATTCCCTATCATATCTGACATTACACTGACTTAAAATAGGATAGATTCGTTAAGGTTTAGGTTTAATAAAAACTACTAAGTCTCCTTTCAGGAGACAAAACCCATCTTGTGGCTAACGGGGCCATGGCCTTCAAAAGCAGTCACACCAAATGATTGGGAACTAGGGAGACTCTTACGTAGGGTTTTTTGACACTCGTGGATCGGATTTATATCCTTTGCATTAACGAGTGGAACCATTATGCCCATCAACAGGTGGATTCCATAATGAGTCAGTAAATACAAGGGTGGTACAACTACTCATTTCACACAAGAGGATTCTTTAATTTAATAAGAGTTTCAACAAGATGATTCTTTAATTTAGTAAGAGATTCATCTATTTTCTTCATAAATTCTTTGGTGTTACCTTCGTCTAATTCAAAATCAAAAGATATTTGTGTTCAGATTGATGATTTAATGCTTGTGGGATTATTGAAGGAATTCATGTCATTTGGTGTTCCTATTATGAAACAGTACTTCAATTGTAGCACTGATGATAACAGCCAATACTAATCAATTGTCCAAATAGTCAAATTATGGGAACAAATGGACCCTCAAACCACAATATAAAATGTTATGCCCTTATGGAACTTTTGTTCTACCCTGATAATCAAAACATTTTAATTTCTCTTAATCAAGTGCCAAGTATATAGAATACTTTTGTGATCTAACATGCATAAGGTCCTACATTTTTCTAGATGTTCATATTTGAAATCACAATATAGTTGGGGCTAGTTTGACATTGATTTTGTGGAGTATTTTATGCAAGTAATCAACAAAAGGTTTAGAATCCATCTACCTTCAACGTTGAACTCATTACATCTAGGAAAAAATCTTGTTTCCAAACCCTTCAAATAATAGTGTGAAACTTGAGCTAGAAACTATTGTGAGATAGACAAAAATTGAATTCATTTAGACTAGTGTGTATTTTTCTCAAAAATTATAAAATATAATAGTTAAAATTAGAATAATATCGTGGGAAATATTAAAGTATAATGTTACATACTTGGTATAAGATACAACAATTTTATTAATGTCCAACAATTCACCATAAGTAGGGCATTGGGAACAGGAAGTACAATCAATGATACCATTTTGTAAGAGTCTCGAGCATAGCTGACATGAAGGCAATCGAGTTCAATAAGGAATATTTATTACTCATAAGTTGTCATCTATTTGATATCTTATTGTGAATATGTCTATGATGTACCAAATATATCCTATTGTGAAGAAGTCTATGATGCTTGTTACAGTGTACACTCATAAGAGAGATAAATATTTGTACGAATACACCTAATCAAATTATTAAACTATCCTAGGAGCATGAATGATGCACACTTAGATCACAAAGGACACTCAATTGATTCCCCAAAGTAATTCAATTCATTGGACAACAAGAGGGATCATAATTCCCAAAATCAAAATAATACATGTTCCAGTGGGTTAAATTTACATTGATGTTTAATCATTTGACACATCACAGGGGTTCTTTAGTTTTTGTTTAGCAAATTTTGCAATAAATTGTAGAAAATTCCTAATGTCTAACTACTAAAATTAAATTGGGTGTGCAAGATATCTCTATGCACTAGGGATGCTCCTACATCAAAATATCCTAGTTGGAAATTTGAGCATATTGCTCAAAATGTGCATATTGGACATCCACCTCTACCCATCTATTCTACCAACATCCACAATACTTCTTTCAACATCTTCACCCAACATTATTTTGCATCAACCTCACTTTTTAACATTTCCTTCATTCTCTGCAAATATATCTCACAAGATTGCAATACCTCCTTCACCTATACACCAACTGTGTTTACTACATTAAATTTTTTTACTACCTTACTATCCCTTTTAGTTAAGGTTTTTTACCCCAATTATGTTTACTATCTTATTGTTTTATTATCTCAGGGTAATTGATTAGAATTACATGTTCTTGAAAAATATTCATTTGATTATTCTATAATACTTTACATCTCATAAATATATATTTGGATGTATACATCATAATCAAATCATTGAAGTCTCTAATGGTCACGACTTGTTCTCTTTTTTCAGGCATGGTGATGCAAGGTGCCTTATCGCAACAATAAGATTCTTTCTTAACAATACACACCACACACACGTTCAGATAGACAAGATGCAAACAACATGCCAAAAGCTGGCTTATATTACTTCTCTGAATCGGTTACAATGAAAAACTGCAAGGAAATGAAATGACTAAGTAACTATCGGCCTTAGCCGTTACAACATAGAAGTACCTATGTGATATCTCAGTGTGTCTACCTCACCCTCTCCTGGTTCGCTGCGAAACTCTGAGCTATGGATTGATCTCTCAGCTCTGTAGATGTGTGACTTTTCTATCCAATCTACCAAACTTCACTTGAGCTCTGCTTGCTCTTCTTGATTTCCACAAAATGCCAAGTCATCCCTCAACTGGTCCAAAATCCCTCGTCTTATTCTCTGCTACTGTTGCTGCTGTTCCCGAGGCCACTGTGATCTCAAGACATGCATCCTCTGTCAGTCGATCCTTCCATGATCCTGCAGACTTGCAACTTTCAGCATCCCAACTGTGCTGCATATCCTCTTCCTGTGACGACATCTATCATGTCTTCACCCACCTCCAATAACTTCCATTAACTTCCTTAGAAACCCTTTTCCAAGTACTCTCCTTGACTTCTACGTGTCCTTCTGACCAACTACAGTAAACCATCATGTCGGCCATACTGTCCTCTGTCAGCTTCAACTCACCTGTCAGCTTCCTTCACAAACCAAGGCTTCACAATTCTACCCCATCCTCCTCGATTAGCTCATGCCCAACCTGTTGATGTCGTGGTCCGACAACATGTCGACCTTCCTATGATTCTGCAGCAACTTGTTGCCTATAGACTGTCGTCTTTTGACTACAGACATGTCAACTCTCGACTTCCTTTCGCACTCATGTCGACTGCTTCGATAGTTCTCTGCTCGACTTATTAACTTCAACAAGTCAATCTGCTTCACAAACCAGCAGTTGTCGACACTCCCTCTGGTCGGTCTCCTCATGTCGATCAACTTCGACTGATCTGCCTAGGCCTCGATGCTCCTACATCAGACTTCCCAGGTGAAAAAGAACTTGACTACTCCATAAGTCTCCTGAACTCTTTTTCAAAAATCCATGTCGCCTCTTGCAACTCATCATCCTTCCATCGCACCAAATATTCTTTCCTTCACGAACTGCGTGTACGCCTGACTTCAGGTTCCTCTATTTCTTCTGCGATCTCCTCCTTGTGTCGATCTGGAATCTGCTCTGTCTAGTCGATGTTCGACACTCTGGGCTTCCACTGGTTGAACCTTCTTTAAAATTGTACAGATGTTGGACCCTGGTTGAGACAAAGTTTTGGAAACACCATTTTGTGATAAGCAGGGAAAGATGAGCTAAGCGCAACTCAGAAATATAATTTTTTCTAAGTGTTGAAGATGCTGCAGAGATGTGTGCAGCATCCTATTTTTTATCAGGCTACGAAGTTGTGCGCAGCATCCGAATTTTGGAAGCACCGCGAAGACCAATGCTGTGAGGAGGCAGTGCTGCGAAGCAGTCAGGACACATGGAGCCAGCGAAGCAGAGTACTGGACATTGATCAGGTGTAGGCATCGGATGGACCAGTAATGGTCTAATTTTGGAAAGATGCTCCAGAAGTGCCGAGCTGTGGGCACGAGCAAATCAGGCAGGCGGCTAATGCACGAGTTTGTTGAGGAAAGTGACGTCTTGGCACGCTTGGTGGGCGAAACCATTAGAGAGAAATGGTTCGATGGAAGTAGCACGTTGGCACGTGTGTGACAAAAAGGCCAATAGTGATAGATTGAAGACATGGAAAACCGCCACGATGAAGCAGACGCTACCAAATGCCAGCAAGCCAATTTAGGGAAATCGACGCAGTTTGTAAACCCTAAAGGTTTTTGGGTTTAGGTCTTCGACTTTGTAAAGGCATGACCTTAGAGGCATGATCTATTTAAGAAGACAATTTTGTATGGGATGGGGTTCCAGTTGTTGTTCTAAGTAACATTTTGGAGTTATACTCTTAGTTTGGCTGTGACAATTGTAAAATCTCTCTGAGCTAAGAATATTGTAAAGGATCTGCAGTTGTGTGTGCAGAGACCTATTTTGAGAGGAAGGATAGTCTGCAGCTAAGTGCGCAGACTAATAACGGTTGTCCCCATCCCTTTCTAAGAAATATATTACCAACCGTTCTTGTGGACATAGTTTCCCACCCGGGGGAGTGAACTACGTTAAATCTCTTGTTGTGTGATTGTGCTTATGAATGAACGTTTACTCATGCTTTCTGTCAATGAATGTGTTGACACTATATTTGAAAATACTCAAACCCTAAAAATTTGTAAAAAATATCCAAAAGAAGTGAAGTTATTACAGATGGGTGAAATAAAGGGTCATAATACAAAAACAACAAGGAAAAACCCACATAGGCAAAGTCCGAAAGAGATTATTGAAGAGGTTAAGTCTTGGTCAAGTTTCAACGGCAGAGATGACAATAGTAAAGATCAACGGCTATCATGGTTTCCCGCACCACCAAAATGATAGTTTGCAAATGTTAGTGAGTGGTTGTGGACTTAATACTGCCGGATACGTGTCACAGTTTCATTAATCCGCATCAACATGATAGTGGTATCACAAACCACTACAACGTCGTACGGAACCACCAAAGGATAATGCGTGGCGGGCCATAGCACGTGGTAGGATAATAAATGGCGGGCCATAGCACGTGGTAGGATAATAAATGGCGGGCCATAGCACGTGGCAGATGTAGAAGGCGTAAGGGAATACACCACATGTTGATATAAATTGGAGGGAAAATATACATTGGGGACAAATCGACGGCCAAGATTCATCCGCATCAGGGAAAGTGAGCACTCGATAGAAGAAAGAGCGGTTGCAGAAATTAAACCACTCTAACATGTGTCAGAAAATGGTTGATCCGCACACGGTAAAAACCAGAGAAGAAAACTGTTGTTGGGATCGCGGATACCACCATGGGAAATAAAGAGACGCAATATCTAACGGCTCAAATCAAAAGGCTCGTGATCAACGGTTAGATATAAAGTACATTCGGAAAGCTGCCAGAAAGTTAAGCAAAAAGGATTATATAAAACAAAAGGGTTTCAAATAACGACATTTTGTATATGTGTCGCTGTCCCTGGGAGCTCTGAAGACTGGTGGAGATCACCAATTGCGACAGAAGGATAAAGACGTGTCTATACAGGTAGGGTCTAGTGACCTGGCCCACATTTTTTAACAGAATTTTGTTTGTAAAAATGATTTAAATGGAAACTGTACATGATGTAGATGTTTTTAAAGCAAAAGAAGCCCTAGAAGATAGAGATGGGGACATTCATGATACCCTAACCAGGTTACCAGTTGCTGAAGTTAAACTTAGGCAGTCTAAATTATTAAAAGAAGGTATAGATATGCATAGAGTCCACCAGTCATCCTTCTTAGCCTTCTACCCTGACCAAATCCCATCTTTTCCAGAATTTGTGTCGTGGTGTGCTGAGAATTATTCCAGAGAAGAGAGAACTATTTTAGATAGTCGGAAAACCAGAGTCGTTTGCAAAATAGAGCTTGTCGTCGTAGTTAAAGCCCTAGAAATAGAATTTTCCCAAACCCTCGAGTCTGAGATTTTTTCTGAAACTTTTGTTATTGAATATTATTATCAAACCCTTCAAGATGATAGAGAAAAGTTTTTTTCTACGTGTCTTAAACCAGAAACCAACATTTCAGATATCCCGTACCCTATAGATATCAATTTATTTGATGAAAATACCCAGTTGGTTCTGACATTGTTGGCTTTAATCCTAGGGTTCAATACAGACATGTATGTAACTGAGTTTCAGTTAAGTCTTTTGTATAAAATGAGTACAATTCAGTAAGGGATTGATGAAAATCAAATTCCTCGACTTAATTTTGAAGAATTCTTGACCGAGAAGATTCATGACCAGATGGTCAATTTTCCTACTCTGAGGTATTTCAGTCTTTTTTGATGAAAATGATCATGGTAGCCATTAATGAAGAGTTGCAATTCCCTGGGATCATTTTCACGATGTTATTAGAAACTAACATGTTCAATTACATAAATTATATGCTCTCTGAGATTTACAGAATGATCTTTGGTGAAAAATTGCCTAGAGTATTACCAGAAATGCAAGCATGTATGCAATTGAGTGTAGAGTACGCTGTAGGAGATTGGTTTTTGTCAAAGGAAAGTACAGTGATCAGATTATATGGTTTCAAACATAAATCATATGTTTTACCAGCATTTCTTACCTTAAGGGTTTTTGCTTTGGAGTTCCTGAGACAAAAGTTAATTGTTGAGGATAATAATTGCTTGCTTTTCAAACAAGCAACAGATATCAAGTATTCGTTCACACTTGGCCCATTCACAGTGAAGAATAAAAACGCTGTTGTTTATATAGAGAAATTATTGAAAGATATGGCTTTTGAGACAGACATGGCTATTGAGTATGATCTGTTAAACATAATATCAAAACGAAGAATGGATCATCGCATCAAAGCGTTGAATCATCAGACGATTGAGGGAATGTCTGACAGAGCCAATTGGCTGGAGTATAAGGAAGAAATCATTCCAGGTTCACATGATAAAGAAATGGTATTGACAGATACAACAACAGAGGCAGAAAGCACAATGAATACTGCAATGGTGGGGTTTAAAAGACCCATACAGGATGTAGTGAACATTGAGGGTGAAGGAACAGAAAAAGGAAAAAAGTTGAAAATGGATGAGAAACAAGAGTTAATGGCAGTTTCAGTAGAGGAAAAAAGAACTGAAGTAAAAATACCAGAGGTCATGGTAAAGGAGTACAGTAGTGAAGAATCCCCTGTGGAAGATGATGTAAATAGACCACACAATATGATGGATGTATTTAATGAACACAGTCAGAATAAACAGGAATCCTCTAGGCAAACCAGTCTGTTATTTCCAAAGGTTAGAAATATATCCAACACTGAAGTCAATTTGTTTACTAGCAGAAATGTCAAAGAAAATTCTTTGAAATTTTCAGTTGTTATTAAAGATAAGATGTCAGAGATGAAGGTAGATCTGACCAAAATCAATGCCCCAGATAAAATTTTATTGCACAGACAAACAGGAGAGGTTATATATTCAGATTATTTGGGAGCAATATTAAAGGCAGACAAATTAAGAACTTCACTGGATAAATTGAATAACCAGTTGAGACAAGAGAAAGCAGAAAATAAGTCTCGACAACAACAAATAAAAAGATTGCAAATAGATCTGATAAACAAAGAGGGAGATGCAACAGCAAAATTGCTCAAAGAAAAGGATGATACGATTCTAATGTTAAGGCGAAAGCTAAAAATTCCAGACACTGTGCTTATCCAAGGAGCCGAACTAACAGTACTGGAAAAAGAAAAAGAAGAGCTGTCAAATGAAGTAAGGATGTTACTGCAAAAATGATGAAGCTCACCGAGGAAAAAGATCATTGGGAAAAAGAGAAAATTGGTTTGGATGAGAAATTGGAGGAAATAAAGAAAAAGTTAGCAAAATTTGGACAGCAACAGGTGCATGCACATACAGATGAAGATAAAACTGGATTAGACGGTCTCTTACAAGCCATGTCCCAAGTGAGTTTGAAAGAGGGTGAAATTAAAGAATTGAAGATGGGAATACAGAAGCTCAAAGAAGAAAATGAAACTAAAGATAAAGAAATAAAAACTTTGCAAATAAGGAATCAGGAATTAAGTGATAATAATAAAGGTTTGGTAGCTCATGTGATAGGACAGGCTACGATGCAAGGTTGCAAACATATGGTATGGGATCAAATTATAAAGGAAGTTGAAAAATTAAGACCTTATGTTGATTATATAGGAGTCAAAGAAAAAGTAGCCAAAGACGCCTTTGAGAGTTGTAGAGCAGTCAGAGAGAATTTAAATAAAAAGCCAAAAGAAATAGCACAGATGGAAATAACTTTCTTGAACAGTTTAACTGAAGCAGACTTGACAGCAATGAATATAATGAATAGAATTTCAGTCATTACATGGGCCAAAAGAATCTTGGGAAAATATTCACATGTTGAAAATATTGAAGTTAAAGCTGGAGATATACGGGAGGAAGTAATAAAGTTTAAGAAGCGATTTGAAAAATTAATAAACAAAGGATTCCCTACTTTTTGGGATGAAAAGAATGAATTGATTCCTCCTAATGAATATAAGAGATTGCTGTTTGACATAAGAATGGATCACAAAAAGTTTTAGCAGTTGGATCATATGCTTACAGGAAAGATTTTAATGGGGAAAATTGCGGAAGACTTTGAAATTTTAAATATGTTGATCTCAACCTATGAGAATCTTCCTTTTGTTTCTTATGCAGGTCACGTTGAAATGCGAGTCTTGGTGAAAGAAATGACCAGTTATGATTTACCCACGGCCAACCAATGGAACTATGTGGACAAATATGGAAGGACAAGATATTCTGTCCATTCATAGATACATTCATAATTTTGCCAAGTGGCAAAATGATGCTTTTATTTTAAATTTGTAATATTGTTTGAAGACAGTTATCTATTTTTTAAAGACAGTTATCTTTAGAGTTAAGACATTTTCAGTTATTAGTTAGAAGCAGCAGTTATGTCAAGCTTCTTCCGAATTTTGTATAAAAGACAATGAGAGTCATTTTGGAAAGGGTTGGAAACTCTTTGAGAGACGGGATGTTTTGAAGTCAATTTTTTTGATAAATAAAAGGCAGTACAATGGAAATACCTATCTTTTGAGACCAGAGATTCATGTGTTGATCAGTTTTACAGTCTGTTTTTCCCTTATCTTTATATGTGCATGTCCACTTTCTTTGTGATATCTTCCATTATGTTATTCTTCTATATTTAAATGAACGTTTGAAATAAATCGGGATTCATACTGGTTATGCCTCGTTTTATCACATTTAAATATCCACTATTTCTCCAAAGTTGATAATGGATTCATCCTAGTTAGATGCCTGTTGTTGATGGACTGTCATTCTTTCTTTCTTTACCACTTGCAAAATCAAATTGACTGTGATATGGTTGCTATCTTGCCTCTGTGGAAATCTGTTTGGTATAAATATCTTATTGGCACGTTAAATATTCGAAAGTTGACTCCATGCCCAATGTTTCTTGTTTCCTTTTCAACCAAGTAAATTCTTTTGAGAAATTATGAGCGTACTTCTACATATTTTTAGCCTTTACATATATTTTGTGAGAGAGCCCTCTTTGGGGAAAAAATGGCTAAGTTTTCTACCTAAAGTTTGGTTTGAAATAAGTTACCTTAGGTTTTATTCTTTTACAACCGGGATAAAATCTAAGTGCTAACATTTTGGCGCCGTTGCTGGGGAACGAAAGTTAAATTTTCCCTGGGAGAAATGATAAAGAAAGGTCAAATTTCTTGGGCAAGGAAGTTTGAAGTAAGTTGGTTGTAGATATTGCCCTGGCGACTTCACTTGTGAAATTTTTTTAAGGTTTTTTGAAGATATTTAGTAATAGACATTGTGGATACAAGAAGAAATCCCGGTTTACAGTTCTTCTCAGGCGTGGATAATCCATAAAAGCTCCTCAAGACGGATAAAAGCAAAGGCAAGACGAAAGAAGGTATTCCTCAGTTTTCGAATATATTCCCTTCTTTTCAAGAAAACTTGTTTGAGGAAGACAATATTGGTTCAAGTGAAAAAGTTTTGCTTAGAACTAAATCAGATTCTGATTTAAAAGAAACAAAAGTTGACCCAAAAAGTTTGTGGGACTATTCTTTAAAATCTGTTCGGGAAAACTTACAAAAATCTGAAAGGACTGGGTCCAGAATATCCAAGGCCCAAAGAATACCTGTGCAAAGTAATAAACAATAGGTAGTGATTGTTCCACCTTATACTCCACCACCCATGGCTGCCAGATTTTCCCCATTGTTTTTGCCCGCTGCTTTACATGATTTGCCTCAAAATTATGGACAGAGAATCTTTACTTTTGATAAAGAGGGTACTTATATAACACAACAACATGTTGATAACTTTAGTGATTTCATTGATTTAGAAGAAGTGGATTATGATGATGCAAAAATGAGGTTGTTTGCCCAAAGCTTGCGAGGTGAAGTCAAAAAATGGTCCAGAGCTTTGGCTGCAGGATCAATTGCTAATTATGATGCTTTCACAGCTCATTTTATCGAAAGATGGGAAGACCAGAAAAATCCTTCACAGGTGTTGACACAGTATAACAATCTGAAAAAAGGAGGTTTTGAGTCAGTTCAAGAATTCTCTGCCAGATTTATGAAAGTTTATAACTCTATCCCTACAGATATAAAACCTCCAGTAGGAGCAGCCAAGTTACATTATGCAGATGCTTTTGAAGGTGATTTTTCATGCACATTAAGAGAAAGAAGATCTACCACTTTGGCAATAATGATGAAAGATGCGGTAGAAGTTGAAGCTAATATGATGGCTTCTGGAAAGATGAGGCATAGAGATATAGACCGAAAGAAAATTAGAGAAGATAATCAAAATGCAGCTTCTTCTTCTTCTTCCACAGATGTAAAATTTGAAGCAATGATGAAAACTATGGAAAAGTTGTTAGACAGGTTAGTAGTGGATAACAAAGCTCCGAATAAAGAACAAACAGAACCTCAAATCAGAAATCCTAATTTTAGGAGACCTTTTGTCCCACCCATAAGGCCAAGAGATCAGAGGAACCCAAGGCATGCAGAAGAAGATCCAATCAGACCTCCTTTTCCTGAAAATTATATTGCTGGGGAAGTTGAAGCTGAGATGCCTGAGAGTGATATTCACCATTGTGGTAGTTTTGATTCAGAAGTGTATCTGACTATACAGGAGCATGATATGTTCCTGGCAGAAGGGGAATGTTGTAATTTGGAGACAGAAATTGATCAATACCAGATTGGTTACCAAAGTGCTATAAACGATCTTCAAAGAAAGATAAATCTGAGAAACAAAGACGTTATAATAGACAAAGGAAAAGAGCCAAAGGGAAAATCAAAAGGATCTACAGATAAACCCTCTACCAATCAGAATGAACAGCAAACGAGAAGAAAAGAAAACGAGGATGTGCCAAAAGTGATTTCAGATAACAAGAAAGATTCAGTGAAAGAAGGTGATAAAAATTTGGTTCCTTTCAATATACAGAGTGAAATGTCAAAATTCAAGATTTATGTACCTTTCAATGAGATATTAAGGAATAAGGAATACAAGGAACAAATTTTTAAGATGATGCAAGTAGAAAATCGAGTGGAAATAGATACTTTGGAATTAGATGATGATACTCCTAATATCCGCCTGGGTTCAAGAATGGAAGATAATAGTTTTGGGGAAATTTCTCCTTTCTATGCAGATTTGAATGTTCATGATAAAGTTGTGCATAATTGTATGTTAGACTCAGCAGCTTTTCATAATTTGATGCCGAAACTTGTAGTTGAATCTTTTGGATTGGAAATCACAAGACCATATGATGACTTATTTTATTTTGATTCAAGGAAAGTCAAATGTCTAGGGTTGATCAAAGATTTGACAGTCAATCTCAGTAAAATACCAGCCAAAGGTATTCTCATGGATGTGGTGGTTGCTGATATTCCAACAAAATTTGGTATTCTATTGTCTAGATCATGGGCCTTGAAGTTAAAAGGAACTTTGCATATGGATATGTCTTTTGCTACTATTCCAGTGTTGGGGGTACACAGAAGATTATATGTCGAAAAGATGGCTACTTATTTGGTAAGTGATTTAAAATAACCCGAAAAGCATGCTATATATGCAATAGACACAGATTTGGGGTCTTGTATTCTGTACAATGATGTTGAATCCAAACAAAAGATAGATCTAATAGAACCTAAAGAAAATGAAAAAGAAAGACTGTTAAGAGAAAAAATTAGAAAAGAAGGAACCTGGACAATGCACTTTGATGGAGCTAGAAGTAGAGAAGGAGCTGGTGCAAGAGTATGGATAATAACACCAGATCTAGAATTCTTAATGTTTTCTTATCAATTGAATTTTGAGTGTACAAACAATGTTGCAGAATATGAAGTTTTGATTCTGGGGTTGAATGTATTGAGAGATTTAAAAGCAAAAAGAATTGAAGTGTTTGGAGATTCTGAATTGGTAATAAATCAGGTAAAAGCTATTTATCAGACCAAACATCCTAAAATGAGGTCATATAGGAACGAAGTGTGGGATTTATTGGAAAAAAAATTCGATGAACATGATGTTGTTTCAATTCCCAAAGTTAATAGCACCGTAGCAGATTCTTTGGCTACTGTGGGAGCTGCATTCAAAACCCCTATCTTTTCTAAAAAGAAATATGATATTGAGGTCATACACAGACCATCTATCCCAGACAATATCAAACATTGGTAGGTTTTTGAAGATGATCAATAGATTAAACATTTTTTAGAGATGACAGATGAATTCAATTACAGGTCTATTGATGCAGAAGATGTTGGGGCTGGTCCAGATGACGTAGATTCCCCTGAAGAAATAGAAAAATTCAAGCAAAGGATTGGAGGTAAGGATATAATTCAGTTGAAGAATAATGTTATCCCTAGAGGCTTGATTCCTTTAGAAAAATTGTTTGATAAAAATGATGTGGTGAAAAATCCAAAAGTAGAACCTAAACCTGAGGATGTAAAAGATTACAATTTAGGTTCTGAAGAAGATCCCAAATTGGTAAAGCTTTCAAAGAAATTACCAAGAAAGGAAGAGAATAAAAGCGTGGAAGTGATGAAAATATTTTCAGATGTTTTTCGCCTGGAGCTATGAAGACCTGAAAGAATCTGATGTTTCTGTTATACATCATACAATTCCTATCAAACCTGATGAAAAGCCTTTTAAACAGAAGTTGAGAAGAATAAATCCCAAGTTGCTTCCAGTGATAGAAAAAGAAGTGAGAAAGTTGTTTAATGCTAAGATAATTGTGTCCTTGAGATTTTCTAAGTGGTTGGCTAACCTGGTACCAGTAAGAAAAAAGAATGGCGAAATAAGGTTGTGCGTGGACTTTAGAAATTTGAACAAAGTCTCTTTGAAAGATAATTATCCACTCCCGAAAATGGATCAGATTTTGCAGAAAGTTGTGGGAGCTGAAAGAATTTCTATGTTAGATGGTTTCTGAGGTTACAATCAAATTAAAGTTCACCCAGAAGATCAGGAGAAAACTACTTTTACTACTCCATGGGGAACGTTTATTTATGCCAAAATGCCATTTGGTTTGATGAACGTAGGAGCAACTTTTCAGAGAGCCATGGACATTGCATTTGCAGATGAAAGAGACAAATTTGTGGTAGTATACATGGATGATATCACTGTTTATTCAAAGAATGTTGTTGATCACTGGAAACATCTGGAAAGAGTTTTTCTGAAATGTAGAAGATTTGGGATCTCCTTAAATCCAAAGAAATCTCATTTTTGCATGGAAGAAGGAAGATTGTTGGGACACATCATATCAAAAGAAGGCATCAAGATTGACCTAGAGAGAGTATCTTCCATACAGAAGGTCGGAATCCCTAAGAGCAAGAAGGAAATTCAGTCATTTATTGGAAGGGTAAATTGGTTAAGAAGGTTCATTCCTAGTTTTGCTGAGATTTTGAGAAACATAACTGAAATGCTAAGGAAAGACAAGGAAATTAAATGGGCTGAAGAAGCAAGACAATCTTTTGATAATATTAAAAGAGAATTGACTGAAGCATCAGTGTTAATTAGTCCAAATTATACAAAGGATTTCATTATGTTTACTTATGCATCAGAACACACAGTAGCTGGAGTATTGTCACAAAAGAATCAAGAAGGTGTGGAACAACCAATTGAATTTTTTAGTAAGATTCTGAGGGATGCATAATTAAAATATAACATTATGGAGAAACAAGCTTATGCTTTAGTGAAAACATTGAAGGATTTCAGGATATACATATTGCATTCTCATATAATAGCACATGTTCCATCAGCAGCAGTGAAAGATATTCTTACCCAGCCAGATCCTGAAGGGAAAATAGCAAAGTGGATAGTAGTATTATTGGAATATGATCTTGACATTAAACCTACAAAGCTGATAAAAGGCCAAGGTCTAGCTAAAATGATGACAGAAACAAATTGGGATTCTCTAGGTATGAATTTTCTTTCCGAGATTTCAAAAGAAGACGTTCCAAATTTACAAGTAATTGAAGATTTCTCTTTGTCTCCTTGGTACACGGACATTGTGTATGTTCTGCAAAATCTTCAAGTGCCTGCAAATATGGAAAAAACCAGAGCAAGATCAGTAAAGTTAAAAGCAGCCAAGTTCTGCACATTAGATGGGAATTTATTTTGGAAAGATCCAGGAGGTATTCTATTGAATTGTCTGTTAGAAAATGAAGCGCAGCATATTATGGGGGAATTTCATAAAGGCATGTGTGGAGCACATCATTCATGCAAGGCTACAGTGAATAAGATTCTTAGAGCTGGTTTTTATTGGCCCAACATGTATTCAGATGTATATAAAGAAGTGACCAAATGTCATGAATGTCAAATTTTTTATGGGAAAAGAGAATTTTTACCATTTCCTTTGAAACCTATTTCAGTCGAAGAACCTTTTCAACAGTGGGGGTTAGATTTTATTGGTGAAATTAACCCAAATTATTTAGGGCAGCATAAGTGGATTCTGACTGCTACAGATTACTTCACGAAATGGATTGAGGCCATTTCGACAAGAAATGCCACAGAAACAGTGATAATGAACTTTTTAGAAGAAAACATTTTATCCATGTTTGGTTGTTCTAAAAGGATAGTGACAGATAATGCTCCAACGTTCAAATAAAAAAAGATGATAAATTTTTGTCACAAATATCACATACATTTGAATCATTCCACTGCTTATTATCCACAAGGGAATGGGTTGGCCGAATCTTCAAATAAAAGTTTAGTGAGGATCATAAAGAGGTTGCTAGAAGATAAGAAGAGGGATTGGCACACTAAACTAAAATATGCTCTATGGGAAGATAAAATCAGTACAAAAAGAGCAATTGGTACTTCTCCTTTCCAGTTGGTGTATGGCACATAGGTAATTTTTCCTGTTTCTTTGGGTTTGCCAGTTATGAAATTGTTACAAGAAGTCGAAGAAGAACCAAATCATATGCAGAGGAGGAGAAATCAAATGATAGAATTACATGAAGTTCGAGAAAAGGCATATAACAAAACCCAACTGCATCAGGAGAAAATGAAGAAAACTTTTGACAGAAAGGTTAAAGAAAAGAATTTTCAGATAAATGATTTAGTTTTGAAGTGGGACTCTAGAAATGAAGATCACCATGGGAAGTTTGAGCATTTATGGAAAGGTCCATATATTGTTGCAGGATATCAAGGGGAAAATGCATTTACCCTAAAAAATTGTAATGGAGAATTATTTCCTGGAGGACTAGTAAATGGTAGACACCTCAAACATTATCTCTCTTAAAAGGACAGAGCTGAAAGAGAGTTTTGTACAGTGTAAATATTTTTCAAAAAAAAAAAGGTATAAATTTTGATTTGTAGAAAAATTTGAAGGCAGCCCAATGGATCAGGCACTTGGTCTACGATGTTCTTTGCTACCTCACATGGAGGATAGCATCCCCAGTTGGAGCCAATTGTTGACAATATATTTGAAAATACTCAAACCCTAAAAATTTGTCAAAAAATATCCAAAAGAAGTGAAGTTATTACAGATGGGTGAAATAAAGGGTCATAATACAAAAGCAACAAGGAAAAACCCACATAGGCAAAGTCCGAAAGTGATTATTGAAGAGGTTAATTCTTGGTCAAGTTTCAATGGCGGAGATGACAATAGTAAAGATCAATGGTTGTCATGGTTTCCCGCACCGCCAAAAGGATCGTTTGCAAACGTTAGTGAGTGGTTGCGGACTTAATACCGCTGGATACTTGTCACAGTTTCATTAATCCGCATTAACGTGATAGTGGTATCACAAACCACTACAATGCCATGCGGAACCACCAAAGGATAATGCGCGACGGGCCATAGCACGTGGCAGGATAATAAACAGCGGGCCATAGCATGTGGTAGATGTAGAAGGCGTAAGGGAATACGCCACATGTTGATATAAATTGGAGGGACAATATACACTGGGGACAAATCGACGGCCAAGATTCATTCACATCAGGGAAAGTGCGCACTCGATAGAAGAAAGAGCGGTTGCGGAAATCAAACCACTCTAACAGGTGTCAGAAAATGGTTGATCCACACATGGTAAAAACCAGAGAAGAAAACCGTTGTTGGGATCACGGATATCACCATAGGAAATAAAGAGACACAAGATCTAACGACTCAAATCAAAAGGATCGTGATCAATGGTTAGATATAAAGTACATTCGGAAAGCTGCCAGAAAGTTAAGCAAAAGGGCTTATATAAAACAAAAGGGTTTCAAATAACGACATTTTGTATATGTGTCACTATCCCTGGGAGCTCTGGATACTGGTGGAGATTAGCAATTGCGATAGAAGGAGAAAGACGTGTCTATACAGGTAGGGTCTGGTGAGCTGGCCCACATTTTTTAACATAATTTTGTTTGTAAAAATGATTTAAATGGAAACTGTACATGATGTAGATGTTTTTAAAGCAAAAGAAGCCCTAGAAGATAGAGATGGGGACATTCATGATACCCTAACTAGGTTACCAGTCGCTGAAGTTAAACTTAGGTTGTCTAAATTATTAAAAGAAGGTATAGATATGCATAGAGTCCACCAGTCATCCTTGTTAGCCTTCTGCCCGGATCAAATCCCATCTTTTCCAGAATTTGTGTCGTGGTGTGTTGAGAATTATTCCAGAGAAGCGAGAACTGTTTTAGATAGTCGGAAAACCAGAGTCGTTTGCAAAATAGAGCCTGCCGTCGTAGTTAAAGCCCTAGAAATAGAATTTTTTCAAACCCTCGAGTCTGAGATTTTTTCTGAAACTTCTGTTATTGAATATTATCATCAAACCCTTCAAGATGATAGAGAAACGTTTTTGTCTACGTGTCTTAAACCAGAAACCAACATTTCAGATATCCTATACCCTATAGATATCAATTTATTTGATGAAAATACCCAGTTGGTTCTGACATTGTTGGCTTTAATCCTAGGGTTCGATACAGACCTGTATGTAACTGAGTTTCAGTTAAGTCTTTTGTATAAAATGAGTACAATTCAGTAAGGGATTGATGAAAATCAAATTCCTCGACTTAATTTTGAATAATTCTTGACCGAGAATATTCATGACCAGATGATCAATTTCCCTACTCTGAGGCATTTCAGATTTCAGTCTTTTTTGATGAAAATGATCATGGTAGCCAGTCATGAAGAGTTGCAATTCCCTGAGATCATTTTCAAAACGTTATTAGAAACTAACATGTTCAATTACATAAATTATATGCTCTCTGAGATTTACAGAATGATCTTTGGTGAAAAATTGCCTAGAGTATTACCAGAAATGCAAGCATGTATGCAATTGAGTGTAGAGTACGTTGTAGGAGATTGGTTTTTGTCCAAGGATAGTACAGTGATTAGATTATATGGTTTCAAACATAAATCGTATGTTTTACTGCATTTCTTACCTTAAGGGTTTTTTCTTTGGAGTTCCTAAGACAAAAGTTAATTGTTGAGGATAATAATTTCTTGCTTTTCAAACAAGCAACAGATATCAAGTATCCATTCACACTTGGCCCATTCACAGTGAAGAATAAAAATGCTGTTGTTTATATAGAGAAATTATTGAAAGATATGGTTTTTGAGACAGACATGGCTATTGAGTATGATCTGTTAAACATAATATCAAAACGAAGAATGGATCATCGCATCAAAGCGTTGAATCATCAGATGATTGAGGGAATGTCTCACAGAGCCAATTGGCTGGAGTATAAGGAAGAAATCATTCCAGATTCACATGATAAAGAAATGGTATTGACAGATACAACAACAGAGGCAAAAAGCACAATGAATACTGCAATGGTGGGGTTTAAAAGACCCATACAGGATGTAGTGAATATTGAGGGTGAAGGAACAGAAAAAGGAAAAAAGTTGAAAATGGATGAGAAACAAGAGTTAATGGCAGTTTCAGAAGAGGAAAAAAGAACTGAAGTAAAAATACCAGAGGTCATGGTAAAGGAGTATAGTAGTGAAGAATCCCCTGTGGAAGATGATGTAAATAGACCACACAATATGATGGATGT
Source organism: Larix kaempferi (assembly GCA_027924585.1). Lineage (NCBI taxonomy): Eukaryota > Viridiplantae > Streptophyta > Pinopsida > Pinales > Pinaceae > Larix > Larix kaempferi. Next base: position 7,979,408 of record BSBM01000416.1, read on the forward strand.
ATTTAATGAACACAGTCAGAATAAATAGGAATCCTCTAGGCAAACCAGTCTGTTATTTCCAAAGGTTAGAAATATATCCAACACTGAAGTCAATTTGTTTACTAGCAGAAATGTCAAAGAAAATTCTTTGAAATTTTCAGTTGTTACTAAAGATAAGATGTAAGAGATGAAGGTAGATTTGACCAAAATCAATGCCCCACATAAAATTTTATTGCACAGACAAACAGGAGAGGTTATATATTCAGATTATTTGGGAGCAATATTAAAGGCAGACAAATTAAGAAATTCACTGGATAAATTGAATAACCAGTTGAGACAAGAGAAAGCAGAAAATAAGTCTCGACAACAACAAATAAAAATATTGCAAATAGATCTGATAAACAAAGAGGGAGATGCAGCAGCAAAATTGCTCAAAGAAAAGGATGATACGATTCTAATGTTAAGGCGAAAGCTAAAAATTCCAGACATTGTGCTTATCCAAGGAGCCAAACTAACAGTACTGGAAAAAGAAAAAGAAGAGTTGTCAAATGAAGTAAAGGATGTTACTACAAAAATGTTGAAGCTCATCGAGGAAAAAGATCATTGGGAAAAAGAGAAAATTGGTTTGGATGAGCAATTGGATGAAATAAAGAAAAAGTTAGCAAAATTTGGACAGCAACAGGTGCATGCAAATACAGATGAAGATAAAACTGGATTAGATGGTTTCTTACAAGCCATGTCCCAAGTGAGTTTGAAAGAGGGTGAAATTAAAGAATTGAATATGGGAATATAGAAGCTCAAAGAAGAAAATGAAACTAAAGATAAGGAAATAAAAACTTTGCAAATAAGGAATCAGGAATTAAGTGATAATAATAAAGGTTTGGCAGCTCATGTGACAGGACAGGCTGCGATGCAAGGTTGCAAACATATGGTATGGGATCAAATTATAAAGGAAGTTGAAAAATTAAGACCTTATCTTGATTATATAAGAATCAAAGAAAAAGTAGCCAAAGACGCCTTTGAGAGTTGTAGAGCAGTTAGAGAGAATTTAAATAAAAAGCCAAAACAAATAGGATAGAGGGCAATAACTTTCTTGAATAGTTTAACTGAAGCAGACTTGACAGCAATGAATATAATGAATAGAATTTCAGTCATTACATGGGCCAGAAGAATCTTGGAAAAATATTCACATGTTGAAAATATTGAAGCTAAAGCTGGAGATATACGGGAGGAAGTAATAAAGTTTAAGAAGCGATTTGAAAAATTAATAAACAAAGGATTCCCTGCTTTTTGGGATGAAAAGAATGAATTGATTCCTCCTAATGAATATAAGAGATTGTTGTTTGACATAAGAATGGATCACAAAAAGTTTCAGCAGTTGGATCATATGCTTACAGGAAAGATTTTAATGGAGAAAATTGCGGAAGACTTTGAAATTTTAAATATGTTGATCTCAACCTGTGAGAATATTCCTCTTGTTTCTTATGCAGGTCACGTTGAAATGCGAGTCTTGGTGAAAGAAATGACCAGTTATGATTTACCCACGGCCGACCAATGGAACTATGTGGACAAATATGGAAGGACAAGATATTCTATCCATTCATAGATACATTCAGAATTTTGCCAAGTGGCAAAATGATGCTTTTATTTTAAATTTGTAATATTGTTTGAAGACAGTTATCTATTGTTTAAAGACAGTTATCTTTCGAGTTAAGACATTTTCAGTTATTAGTTAGAAGCAACAGTTATGTCAAGCTTCTTCCGAATTTTGTATAAAAGACAATGAGAGTCATTTTGGAAAGGGTTGGAAACTCTTTGAGAGACGAGATGTTTTGAAGTCAAATTTTTTGATAAATAAAAGGCCGTACAACGGAAATACCTATCTTTTGAGACCAGAGATTCATGTGTTGATCAGTTTTACAGTCTGTTTTTCCCTTATCTTTATATGTGCATGTCCACTTTCTTTGTTATATCTTCCATTATGTTATTCTTCTATATTTAAATGAACGTTTGAAATAAATCGGGATTCATACTAGTTATGCCTCGTTTTATCGCATTTAAATATCCACTATTTCTCCAAAGTTGACAATGGATTCATCTTAGTTAGATGCCTGTTGTTGATGGACTGTCATTCTTTCTTTCTTTACCACCTGCAAAATCAAATTGACTGTGATATGGTTGCTATCTTGCCTCTGTGGAAATCTGTTTGGTATAAATATCTTGTTGGCACTTTAAATATTTGAAAGTTGACTCCATGCCCAATGTTTCTTGTTTCCTTTTCAACCAAGTAAATTCTTTTGAGAAATTCTGAGCGTACTTCTACATATTTTTAGCCTTTACATATATTTTGTGAGAGAACCCTCTCTGGTGGAAAAAATGGCTAAGTTTGGTTTGAAATAAGTTACCTTAGGTGTTATTCTTTTACAACCGGGATAAAATCTAAGTGCTAACAGAATGTCTAAATGTTTCCTTGCATACTGTTATGAGAGAGCTTTTATATGCATTTGCCATTAAGAGGAGTATGGAAATGATATGTTAAGTTTCGCATGAATAGTTGAATGGTGAACATTTATATGTTGTATGAAGGTTGTAAATCAATCAATTCATTAAGTATTTGTCACGCGCAATAAAGGAATGTATAACAGTGGATTAGAGCAATCGACTATGTTTGAATTATGATATCCTGAGTTAATGAATGAAGGTTGGAAGGATAGATAGTTAAGCGTCTGAATGAATGGATGAGTGATATTCATTTCACTACCTTAAGCACTTTCAAGATAATCCCAACATAGGACAAAGTTGGGTTGTTCGCAGCTTCTGTAGAAGCCCCGCGGTAGAAGAACACAGTGGTACGGACCGCAGCGTTTCCCATTGCTGCGCAGTCTCACCTTGCGGCACATACCATATGTTGTGTTGCACAGTATGTCCATCCAAGCAGCTCATCACTTATTGTGGAAATCTAATTCTGCAGTACCCCATAGATACACCTCGGGTGAGACCTCATCCTGCTTGCAGGTTGTCGCCGAAAGGGCCGGTGCGAAGGGGTTTTATTGGTCAAAGGGGAAACCGCAAAGAACCTAGGTCTTATAGAAAACCTCTGGGTCATTTATAGCCAACAAATGGTTCTGTTGCCACGCTAGAATCTGTGGTGATTTGCAAGCGTGATGTGTGACGAAGAATACCAGTTCCCGGAAGGCTCTGACAACTGGCATCCTGAGAAGACAGAAATCCAAGCTTAGTGAGATAAGACCATAAGAGACTTTAAAAGACAAGAGAATAGACATCCACGTCTAAGTGACACACAGTGGTCAGATAGATATCTATTCAATGATATTCATGAGATTTTATGGGCATCATTCCCCAACGAGCTGCATTCGTGGATCTCGCGGATTGCAGAGAAGAAAACTTGTTTTCAAGGAGGAGTTCCTATAGAGTGGACTCCTAAGCTCACAGCGCAACTCAAAGCAATAGATAGCCCATTGGTGTACGTAGTTGATTTTTGGGTCGATCATATGCTAGAAGGTTTCGTAACAGAATTTGCTATAGACACACTCAAGTCCTACAGCCAGGCATAAGCATACTTTTTCGAAGGATTTCAAGGTAAGTTCCTGAACAATCTCAGTTTATACGTTCAGATGCTGTTAGCTGATAAAGGTGTTTTAAGAATGCAGTAATATTCTTAAGTTTGTCATGGTAAACAGTATATTTAGTGATTCGAATGAAGAAACACATAATCTTAGAAGTGGTAAGAGATATAATTTTAATAAGAAACTTGGAGGCCCTGGACTCCATATTAATACTGAGATCCCGTGTAACATTGACAATGAAGCCGTACCACCATTTACTCCTGATAACACACCGGTTGCAAAGACTGCACCACCTTTATCTCAAAACCCACCCGCTATGCAACCTGCCCCACAGAATACTCATCCTGCCCCATAGAATACTCAGCCCACTCTGCAGAATACTCAGCCCAGTCCATCTCTCCCGATAATCCCATTTTTTTTCACTGCACAGAGCCCTTTACAGCAGCCGCGCACTAATTCGGGCGCTCCACCACCTAATAGCACAATGGAAAACACAGACATGAAGCTACCAATATTCAGTGGAATTGGCCTAGAAGACCCTGACCAGCATCGGTTTCTTTGTGAAGCTGTATGGAGTGTAAGACAAATCCAGGATGATGTAGTGAAGAGAGCACAGCTCATCACAACTTTCAGAGACAGAGCATTACATTGGTTCATGAAATACTCTACCACACAGCCGAGAACCCTCGCATAAATTAAAGCTGCGCTCATAGCTGAGCTTAAGAAACCTAAATCCGAATCTCATTGTATAACCGAGTTGAAAGAAATAAAGCAGAAACTGACTGAAACGGTTTGGGAGTTTGATCAGAAGTTCAAGACCTTATTAGACCAAGTAAGCTTTGTTATAGCTCCAGAACAGCACAAGGAATGGTTCATTACTGCATTGTTGCCCCATATTAGGTTACCATTGATGCAGCAGAAGTTTGAGTTCCAACCAGAGGCCTTGGAGATCGCAATGAAGCTAGAGGCTTATCCGATTGGTGAGACTAGTTCTGGGATTGCTCAAATCTAGAACCAGCTGACCACCCTGACACTAGAGCTGCAAAGCATGAAGAATGGCAAAGAACAAAGGTATGAACCTAGACATGAGGTATGGTGTACAGATTGTAAAGGAGAAGGCCATGACCGAGAGCATTGCCCGTTATTCTGTGACTATCTTAATAGTGGTGTGCCTAACCCATTGAATCAGAATCAGGCCCCATGGTGTGAAATCTATAGAACCACAAGACATAGACTTGAATACTGCTATCTTATATAGAAATATGTGAAAACACCTAAAAACTTATACTGTAATTTCTGTAAGTCAGTTGGACATGATGAATCCAACTGCCGCGCATATGAATTAATGAATGAAAGAAAATGGGATATGGACTCAATGAGAGGCGTTGGCTTGTACCACGTACAAGAAGACACCTAGCAGAAATAAGAGAATGCACAATATGAACAAGGCGGATACAGAGGTCGTGGTGGTGGATACCGTGGTAGAGGAAGAAATGCTGGCCCGACACAGGGGAGAGGCCACGGCCAGGTCATTTGTTATAATTGTGGCGATCCAGGTCACGTATCTAGAGATTGTGTTGGCCCCTACACTACGTGTAATTATTGTAAATCATTTGACCATGTTATTGAAGATTGCCCAGTACTAGAGGTGGAAATGCAGAAAAGAAGACGGATGGACGCACCAAACACGAACGTCCAATGGATTGTAGTAGAGAAAAGACAAGCAGACCCGAGCAACAATGTGGTCACGCGCAGTGGTGCTCAGATAGGCTTTGACAGGGGAGAAGAAGCTTCCACGTTAGGGGAGGCTCACACAAAGCAGAGCCCTCTTGAGACAGAATGGATAAGGAAAGCTTCGGGAAAAATACCTGCTCTCGATCTACAAAAGAACAAGGAAGTCTTTATCGACGTGCGGGATAGCTTCAGAGAGCCAACAACAGAAACACAGACGATCCCGTTGTGCAATCAAGCACCGCATGTTGAAGACATGCCAGCAGCCTATGACAAAACAAGCACCGCGACGGATGTCAGCACCTCCGTTGCACAGTTGTTGCGAAGTTGCATGAAGTTACAAAAAAGTGAAAATGTCATAGTAGAGCTACAGAAGCTCATAAACCAGTATGAGCCACAAACTGAAATAGAGGCTTCTAATAGCGCAATACATCACATAAGGAAGCATAAAATAACAGGTCGAGAAATGAGACTTACTGCACAGATTGGAGATTTTGAAATGGATGAATGCATCCTGCATATGGCATCCGAAGTAAATGTCTTAACTAAGCAGACATGGCAGCGGATGGGTCGACCAAAGTTGTCATGCTCACCTATCTAGTTAAGAATGGCTAACCAAGAGAAATTCATACCTTTTGGCCGCTTAGCTAACGTGATAGTCGACATCGATGGAGTACAAAGTCACACAGACTTTGAAGTTATCGAGATCGTGTATGATAGTCAGCCTTTTCCTGCATTGCAAGGAATTGACTGGGCTATGGATAAGTTGGCTATCATAGACTTAAAATCAAAGAAGATGATATTTGAAGGAAAGCATCTTAGGGTCATCGCACCGTTGGATCCTGCAGATGGTGACAGATACAACGATCCGATTTAGGAGCAATCCAAGGCTCAAGACTTGGACAGACTTCATCAGCTCACAGCGAACCAGGAAGATTACATCAATCCTACCGTAGATGGCACACTTAGTTGGACATGTGACAACTCCTACATCTCTAATTCGGAGGTAGGGCTGGAAAATTGGCAAAGCCGAATGCATGAAGTATCAGCAAGAAGATGCGCGCAGGTTACGAAATCACTGCGTTGGATTAGGAAGGAGGTAATTCCTATTCCCACATATGATGGTTCTACTAATGTTTATACTTTCATCCAAGAATACACTGCAGCTATTGCAGATGAGAATGGACTACCAGCACTAGATATGGCACTGCGTGACACACCCGCTAGATGGTGGAATGCGCACAAGCATATGTTGACCACTTGGGATCAATGCAGAATTAAGATGCAAATTCGGTTTGCTAAAAAGGTCACCTTAACTTTTGAGAATTTTAATGGACATACAGACCTTAGTCAACACATTGAAGTCCGTTCGCAGGCATGGCTGGGAAGGCCACGTGAAGAATGGGTGCACCTATTCGTGCATACCCTGGAGGATGACATTCCAAAGAAATTGTACTTAGACCTGGAGTTGCGCAGAGAAACCACTGAGTGGGAAATGTTGACTATGAACTTCCAGAGGGACTTCAGTTTCGAGGATGAAAACCCGCTGATCCATGAGGCATTGCAAATAATTAAGGACCGCATATTCAGGGAATACTATCCTCACATAAATATGACATTGGAGGAATTCTTCGGGGCAGATACCTTTCCTACGAACCTACAGTCGGAATGGAAAGAACATGAAGAACACCTTATCGAGTATTACAACCTAGATGAAGAGATTGATGATGCAAATGAAGATGATGATGACGATCTGCGCAATATAAACATACCAGAGTCAGAGGGTGCGTGTGACGTAGAAGGACCTCCATTAGAAATCCCAGATATGAGCAGACCAGTAAAAACACAAAAAGTGAATATTGGCACAAAAGAAGAACCCAAGTTCGCAGCAATTGGAGACTATTGGGACAATCAGACTGTTGCAGAGATAGCAAACACCTTACATGAGTATCAAAAGCTGTTTCCAATAAAATTCACAGAAATGAAGGGAATTCTAGGAGACCTAGGAGTTATGAAAATCCCTTTGAAGCTAGGTGCAAAACCTGTGAAGCAGAGACCGTACAGACTAAACCCACACTACAAGGAAAGAGTACGCGTAGAGTTGGATAAAATGGTTGAAGCAAGAATCATTGAACCTATTGAGGAATCAGAATGGATTAGCCCTATGGTCATTCAAGATAAGAAAGTGAAGGGTGAGATCAGGATTTGTGTTGATCTCAGAAAACTAAATGATGCTTCTATGCACGACCCATTCCCTACCCCTTTCACAGATGAAGTGCTTGATAATGTTGGAGGGAATGAGGCCTATTCTTTTACTGATGTTTTTCCGGGTATCATCATATCAGTATTGATCCCGCAGATAAGCATAAGATGAATTTTTCTATGGAATGGGGGTTGTTCCAATATACAGTAATGCCTTTTGGCCTGAAGAACGCACCTGCCATATTCTCCAGAGTGGTCGTCGCAGCATTCAAATATTTTATGCATAAGTTTCTGGAAGCCTACTTTGATGATTGGACTTTGTTTAGTCTATTAAAGAACCATTGTGCGAAGCTCAGAATTATGCTTGAAAAGTGTCGACAGCATCACATCTCTTTAAATCTAAAGAAGTGTGTTTTTTGTGTTCCTTATGGCGTCCTACTTGGACACATTGTTTGTAAGCAAGGATTGATGGTGGATCCTACGAAGATCGCAATTATTGTGAACTTGCCAATAGCAAATTCAGTCAAAATGTTGCGCTCTACCTTAGGCCATACTGGATACTACAGAAAATTCATAAAGGGTTATGCGCAGATAACCGCACCAATGGAAAAGTTGCTAAAGAAAGACACACCGTTCATCTAGAACGCGGAATGCGAACAAGGGTTTGATACATTAAAAGAAAAGATGGTGACTGTGCCGATTCTAATGTTTCCAGATTGGATGAAGCCATTTCATGTCCATGTTGACGCATCATGCATTGCATTGGGAATTGTATTAGCTTAACCAGGGGAAGGAGGTATTGACCACCCCATTGCATTTTCAAGCAGGAAGCTCGCCACAGCAGAGAAGAACTACACCACTACTGAGAGGGAAGGCCTTGCAATGGTATATGCCCTCCAGAAATGTAGGCGTTACTTGCTTGGTGCACACTTCCTGATGTTCATTGACCATTCTGCATGAAAGTACCTGGTCAATAAGCCATTGTTAGGGGGGTGTATATGCAAATGGCTATTGCTGTTCCAGGAGTATGATTTTGAGATTGTTGTTAATCCAGGTAGACTGAACTTGGGACCTGATCACCTATCAAGGATTGAGTTAGGAGAAGAGTCGATGAATATTGAAGACATTCTGCCTGATGCGCAGTTATTTAGTATACAGTTTGTTGATGACTACTATAAGGATATCATTAATTTTTTAACAACAGGGCTGGCACCGCAGGAACTATCTGTCCAGCAGAAGAAGCAGCTAGTGGTGCGCGCCATGGACTTCACTATAATTGCAGGCTAGTTATACAAACTCGGGCCGGATGAAGTCCTGTGCAGATGCGTACTAGATCATGAGAAACCATTGATGCTAGCAGATGCGCATTCAGGGATCGCGGGAGGTCACTATGCGGGAAGAGTCACTGCACAAAAGATATTGCGTGCAGGGCTATGGTGGCCCATGATCCACAGAGACTCCAAAGAATACTGTTGGAACTGTGATGTCTGTCAAAGGATAGGGAGACCCTCACAAAGAGAGGAAATGCCATTAAATCCACAGCTGACCTTGCAGGCATTTGAGAAATGGGCAATTGATTTCATGGGTCCTATAAACCCACCAGGGAAGAGAACTGGTGCAAGGTATATATCACTGCTACTGATTACCTCACTAGATGGGCAGAAGCAAAACCAATCAAGGACTGTAGCGCAGTTCATCTTTGAAGAAATATTATCAAGATTTGGTTGTCCAAAGATTTTGATGAGTGACCAAGGTACTCATTTTTTGAACAAAACTATTGAAGCACTTATAGAGGAATTCCAGATTCGTCATCAGCACAGTACTCCATATCATCCGCAGGCGAATGGCACTGTAGAGGATTTCAATAAAATTCTGGAGAACACATTGACTAAGGTTTTCAATGTGAATAGAGATTATTGGGATCTACCCATCTCTTCTGTATTATGGGCATACAGGACGACCTGCAAGAAATTGACGGGACATACACCTTTCTAGTTGGCTTATGGGAAGGAAGCTATAATGCCAATGGACTACATTGTCCCTAGTTTGAGGATTGCTACATTCACAAGGATGGAAGACCGTGCAGCACTAGAAGAAAGGTTTCTACACCTTGTTGGGTTGGAGAAAGATCGTTTCATTGCTGGCTTCCACCAGCAAGCTCAAAAAGACCAAGAGAAACCTTGGCATGATCGCCATATAAAGAACAAGTGCTTTCAGGTAGGTGACCTAGTCCTCCTATATGATAGCAAATTCATGAAGTTTCCTGGTAAATTTAAGATGCATTGGCTTGGTCCATATACTGTAATACATGTTACTAACACTGGTGCAGTCCAGTTAGCCAATTTAACAGGCGATACTTTACCCACTTTGATAAATGGAAGTAGGCTAAAGCTGTATAATGACAGCCCTGCTTCGCAGCATCCTGAATGATAAGAAGAGAAAGAGATTTCCAAGTGTCAGGTACAGTTGAAATTGGACACTGGAAATGTAAAGGAACCTGTACATGTATGTTAAATAGAGCAATGTGTGTACCGCGTAGCACTGCTGAAGCTGCGCAGGGGGGGAAAAGAGAGAAAAAGAAAAAGAGAAGTAAGAAAAGAAAAGGGAAGCACGCAGTTGAAATTTTTTTGGCACTGCGAAGTAACTGCGCAGGATCTCAGATGGCTTGCCGTGTAGCTCAGCATAGCACTCAGAAAATATATCCGTTAAACTATCATTGGAAGAAAATAGCCGTTATGTGACCGTTACAACAAACCGCTCGAACATTTAAAGGAAAGATAGTCATTCTGAACACACTGACGATGGAAGAGACGGAAAGATTTGTTCAAATTGGCCAACGAACACCACATTAAATACTCATATAGCCGTTGGGAGGCGCGGGGAGGACCTAGCTACGCCTATAAATAACACCACTACAGGATTCATGGGTGTTACTCAGCACTTAGAATTTTCTTGCAATCACTCCCTAAGCTAATATCCCTATATCATCTGAGTATCACAGCTATTAGCTAACCAGTTAATGTCCGAACCTTCCTATAGAGAAGAAGAGCTGACCATTGAAGAAGCACTAGGAGTCTTTCAGTATGGGGGAATTGTAGAGTTAATGAAAACCCCTGCCAAGAAGGTTGTAATCGAGCCAGGTCAAGGAACCCGTAGATCACCTCGCCATACTCCAGTCATGCAAAACAAAGGGAAATACAAAGGGAAAGACGTAACTGCACCACGAAGCAAGACCCTAAAGATAGGCCAGATGGCACAAAAATCGTTGATCTTCCAGAAAGAACCATTGAAGCTGACACCAGAGTATATATCACCACGGGCATTGGATGCCCCAGTCTTCAAATTGGTCAAAAGCGCTAAATATGAGATCCCATTATTACTGATCTCAAAGCATGTAGAGGTTGCCAAGAACCTGCTCAGAAAGATTCCAGAATACAAGTGGGAATAATTTGACCTCTTAGGCATGCAAAAAGAAGAGCCCCACGCGCCTAAGTACCCACAGTTCCAGCCTGACCAGTACATGTGCTGGAAGAAGGATGCCAAGGGCTCACTTAACTTGGTTGCTGAAAGCTGGCTAACACCGGTAGTTCAGTTAGGATTGTTGAACCTCCTCAGATTGACACATTTTGATCGCTCACCGGAAGTTAATGCCGTGGTTCGCACGCTGATGGTGCGAATCCACCAGGGATACCTGTGGCTAGATAAAAATATTAATGTCAACATTTCCTTGATCCACCGCATAACAGGTCTCAGCAAGCGCGGTAAGGATCCCAAGCAGTTCTTCCAAGGGAAGAGCAAGGAAAAAGAAGCTATCGAGAAAATGAAGAAAATCCATGCATTGGTGAAGGGGAAAAGAGGTTTCCCCATAGAAGAAATTGAGGACAGAACGAAAAAATTTGTCACCCAGTTACTTGCAGGAAAAATCCTTAGAATGGCTAGGCCTCCGAAGGTGCCTGCGGGTGCAGTATTACTTGGTGTCGCTGTGGCTGAAGGCACCGAGTTCAATTGGTGTCAATTCCTTCTGAACGAGTTCTTGGATGAACTCAATGATATCCAGGAAAATGGTGGACAGTTCCACTTCACATGGCTCATCATCATCATCACCTTTTGCGGATGGAAGGAGCCAAGGGACTATGTGGGTGTCAACATAGAAACCAATGATCCTAGAGGATTCCGGTATGCCAACCTCTGAAAAAATGTCATCGCAGAGCGACAACATGCGACAGCTGAGGTGTTCTACCAATATTACACTTAGCTGTGCGATGCGATTATCAATACACCCCGCATCACAAAGTAGATAACATCGAAGTACATTCGCATTCTTGACTTCAGTGCAGACATGCGATGTATCTTCATTTCACCCAAGGCGAGAATGAAGAAGCCAGAATGGTTTCCAGGAAACTACCATATGTATGAGGAGGACATTGAAGCCCTCATGAAGGGTTGGCCTGCCGACTTCCGTGGAAGTCATGGATGTTGAGACAGACTCTGACGAAGACGATACAATCCCGCGGGCATGCCCAATTGTTGAAGAAACAGGGAAGTGGAAAGAGCCAGAGACTCCACAGAAGCCGAAGGCAAGGAAGAAGATGAAGGCCACAAAGACCCCATCCAAGGTAGTCCTAAATGAAGATGATTACGAGATGATTGAAGAAACAGTTTCAGATCAGATGAAGGAGCTCATGGCAGACAAGGATAAAAAGGATAAGGTTATCCAGGATGACCTGCAAAAGACGCGGCTCGCAATGCAAGGCCTTATGAAGAAAATGGACGATGTCTAGAAAAGCCTAACCTTGCCGTGCGACACAGGAGCTGAAGGGAGATTGGTAGGAACCTCACAGCAAGGACCCCTGCAGCTAGCTATAACCGTCAAAGACCAGGATTGTCCATGTGGACCCATTGGTTGTTGCATTGCCAATGGTAGAACAGATCGTCCTAGACACGAAGGGTGTCGAGCGGGTAGAGCTCGACTTGGCCAAAATTCCATTACCAGGCTTGCACTTCATCCACATGTAGATCATCGAGGAGATGCATGAATGAACAATGGAGTCGATGAAGTCACAAGCGGAGCTCATAGCAGCAAACAGGAAACTCCAATTGAGCGCGGAAATGGAGCTACGAAATGAACAAGACCGCTGACAAAACTTGGAGACTACCATATCTAATGTTGCGAAGGATATTGAAGGTATAGAACTCCAGGATGATCCTATAGGCATAGTTCTAAGGATCGGAGATAAAGTGAGATCTTGAAGTTGGAGATGCATGATAAAGAAATTTTTTATGAGGCCAATATTACCTCGTTGAAGGCAAAAATGAACATACAGGCACCATTAACTGAGCAACAGTTGAGAGAGCAAGCCGTCAATACCGCTGCGCAGAACATAACAAGTGGCATGGCTCAGTGCCAAGATCTGTTAGAACAAGTTTCCAAGGCATTCATTGCCCTTGAAGAGGATCGAGGGCTACTACAGGTAAAGACCGCGGTAAAAGAAAAATAGACCGCGCTAGAAAAGTTGGACGCAGAGCTCAAGGCTCTGCCACCTAGGGAGAGGCTATCCAGGTATAAGGAAGTAATAGGCTTGAAGAAGCAAGTCCAGGCATTAAGAGAGAAGGAGACTGAGATGGAAAATTAATCACAGCAACTCCTGGAGGATGCTACAGCAATGTCGCAGCAGATAGAAGATAAGCTAAAGGAACGGCGTGAAAACCAGGAGCAGGTACAGGGACAGATTGGAGAAGAGATAACTCCAGCGCTGATTGAAACAGTTCAGCAAGTTGAGCAGGATACCAAAGAAGCAGTGGAGCAGTTGCTCGAGGTATATAATGAGTTCGCAGCCAAACTAGTTCCATCGGTGGCGGAGCAGAGTGAGACAACTGAAGCAGCAAGTGGCTCGGGGACGAGCCACATGTAAGTGTTAGGGGCATGTTGGGCCCTGGTTGAGACAAAGTTTTGGAAACACATTTTTGTGATAAGCAGGGAAAGATGAGCTGAGCGCAGCTCAGAAATATAATTTTGTCTAAGTGTTGAAGACGCTACGGAGATGTGCACAGCATCCTATTTTTGATCAGGCTGCGAAGTTGTGCGCAGCATCTGAATTTTGGAAGCACCGCGAAGACCAGCACTGCAAGGAGGCAGTGCTGTGAAGCATTCAGGACACGTGGAGCCAGCAAAGCAGAGTGCTGGACATGGATCAAGTGTACGTATCGGATGGACTGGTAATGGTCTAATTTTGGAAAGATGCTCCAGAAGTGCCGAGTGGTAGGCACAAGCAAATTAGGCAGGTGGCCAATGCACGATTTTGTTGAGGAAAGCGACGTCTTGGAACGCTTGGTGGGAGAAACCGTTAGAGAGAAATGGTTCGATGGAAGCAGCCTGCTGGCACGTGTGTGATAGGAAGGCCGATAGTGATAGATTGAAGATGTGGCAAACCGCTACGATGAAGCAGACGCTACCAGATGCCAGCAAGCCGGTTTAGGGAAACTGACACAGTTTGTAAACCCTAAAGGTTTTTGGGTTTAGGTCTTCGACTTTGTAAAGACATGACCTTAGAGGCATGATCTATTTAAGAAGACAATTTTGTATGGGATGGGGTTCCAGTTGTTGTTCTAAGTTACATTTTGGAGTTATACTCTTAGTTTGGCTGTGACAATTGTAAAATCTCTCTGAGCTAAGAATATTGTAAAGGATCTACAGGTGTGTGCGTAGAGGCCTATTTTGAGAGGAAGGATAGTCTGCAGCTGAGTACGTAGACTAAGAATGGTTGTCCCCATCCCTTTCTAAGAAATATATTACCAATCGTTCTTGTGGACGTAGCTTCCCACCCGGGGGAGTACTGAACCACGTTAAATCTCTTGTTGTGTGATTGTGCTTATGAATGAATGTTTACTCGTGCTTTCTGTCAATGAATGTCTAAATGTTTCCGTGCATACTGTTATGAGAGAGCTTTTATATGCATTTTCCATTAAGAGGAGTATGGAAATGATATGTTAAGTTTCGCATGAATAGTTGAATGGTGAAAATTTATCTGGTGTATGAAGGCAGTAAATCAATCAATTCGTTAAGTATTTTCTTACACACAGTAAAGGAATGTATAACAGTGGATTAGAGCAATCGGCTATGTTTGAATTATGATCCTGAGTTAATGAATGAAGGTTGGAAGGTTAGATAGTTAAGTGTATGAATGAATGGATGAGTGATATTCATTTCAGTACCTTAAGCACTTTCAAGATAATCCCAGTATAGGATAAAGTTGTGTTGTTCGCAGCTTCGGTACAAGAACACAGTGGTGAGGACTGCAACGCTACCCATCGCTGCACAGTCTCACCTCACAGCACATACCATATGTTGTGCTGCGCAGTACATCCGTCCAAGCAGCTCATCACTTACTATGGAAATTTGATTCCGCAGTATCCCATAGATACACCTTGAGTGAGACCTTAGCCTACTTGCAGGTTGTTGCCAAAAGGGCCGGTGTGAAGGGGTTTTGTTGGTCAAAGGGGAAACCGCAAAGAACCTGAGTCTTATAGAAAACCTCTGGGTCAGTTATTGCCAACAACAGATATGAGACATTGAACATTGGTGAAATGCTCAAGTCATTCGGCAGCTCCAACACATAAGCTTTGTCCGAAATTTTCTTCAGAATCTTACATGGTCCAATCTTCTTTAGCTTCAGCTTGTTATATGGCCCTGTCGAAAATCTCTCTTTCTACAAATGAGCATAGACCAAGTCTCTTCGCTAAATGATTGTAGTCTCTTCTTCCTGTCAGCTCTCAATTTGTATGTCATGTTGTGCTTTTCTATACGCTTTCGCACATCTTCATGAACTTCTTTCATGTGCTCTGCGAATGATTTTGCATCCGCGCTTTTTTAGGTTTCTATCGGCAACTTGACCAAATCCACCACTTCATGTGGGATTCTTCCCTGAACAATATGGAATGGGCTCAAACCTGTCGCCCGATTGACAGAATTGTTGTATGCAAACTCTAATTGCGCCAACACGTTCTCCCACTGCTTGGGTCTGTCGACCATCAAACATCTCATAAGGTTTCCCAAACTTCTGTTCACCACCTCGGTCTATCCGTCTGTCTGCGGATGATATGCTGAGCTAAACTTCAACCTCGTGTCCAGTTTCTTCCATAGCATTCTCCATAAATTCCCCATGGACTTGGTATGTTTGTCCGATGTGATACTCTTCGGTAACCCATGCAATCTGACTACTTCCTTGAAGAATAGTACAACAATGCTTGTGGCGTCACTTGTCTTCCGACATGGAATAAAGTCTTCCAGTTTTGAAAACCTATCGACTACAACAAATATTGAGTCACTTCCCTGCTATGTCTTCGGAAATCCTAGAACAAAATCCATGCTATGTCTCCCATGGGGTATTCGGTACCGGCAATGGGGTATACAACCCCGTTTTCTGACTTCTTCCTTTTCCAACTGGAAAATTCTACAATGTCGAACCCAATTTCCGACATATCTTGTCATTCCTTGCCAATAATACTTTTCTTCCACTAATACCTTAGTCTTGTTGATGCCAAAATGACCTGCTAATCCACCACTATGCAACTCTCGGATAAGGTTCTCCCGCACGGATCCTCTGGGAATACACAATTGTCATCCCTTGAATAGGTATCCCTCTTGGATAAAATAATCCAAGTATGGAGTCCTATCGACACTCCATGGTTCACGACAAGATTCCCATGCTTTCGCAAAATCCTCGTTGGTAGCGTACTCCATCTTCACTGACTCTATTCCTGTTGCTTGAACTATCGTCGTGTTTAGCAATGCAACTCTTCTACTCAGTGCATTGGCAACCTTGTTCGATTTTCCCAACCTATGTCGCAACATGAATGTATATCCCTGTACGAACGCGACCCATTTCATGTGCCGTTGATTCAACTTTGACTGAGTATTCAGATACCTCAATGCTTGGTGATATGTGTACAACACAAATTCCTTGGGAAACAAATAATGCCTCCACTTCTTCAATGCTTGGAAAATAGCATAGAACTCCTAGTCATATACCGAATATTTCTTCTTCACTTCATCCAACTTCTCGTTGAAGAATGCAATTGGTTGGCCCTCCTCGCTCAACACTACTCCAATTTCCATTCCACTTGTGTCACAATCGACTTGGAAAACTTTGTCGAAATATGTGAGCACTAACACTGGGTTCTCCATCACTTTCTACTTCAACTTGTCAAAATCTTTCTGGGAATCTTTTGTCCACTTAAACTCCCCTTTCTTCATGCACTTTGTCAATGGTGGACATATCTGACTGAATCCTCTAATGAACTTTTGGTACAAAGTAGCAAGTCCATGGAAACTTTGCACTCCTGTTGTGCTTGTTGGTTCTAGCCACTCCAATATAGCCTTCACCTTCTCTAGGTCCATCACTAACCCTTTACCCGAGATTACGAATCTCGAGCAGATCAGTTCCTCCTTCATGAAGAAACATTTATGGAGGTTCACCATCAGCTTCTCTTCCTGCATCTTCCACAACACTTGTCGAATGTGCTCCAAATGTTCGACTTTGGTTCGGCTGAATATCAAGATTTCGTCGAGGTACACTACGATAAACTTTCCCAAGAATGGATTTGGTGCCTCTTTCATCAACTGCATGAATGTATTGGGTGCATTAGTCAATCTGAATGGCATGACTAACCACTCATACAGCCCTTCCTTCGTCTTGAAGGTTGTTTTCCATTCACCTCCTTCTTTGACCCTGATATGGTGGTAACCACTTTTTAGGTCGATCTTGGTGAAGTATCTCACTCCAATCAATAAATCCATCAAGTCATCCATCCCGGGTAATGGAAACCTATACTTGATCATGATCTTGTTGATAGCTCTGGAGTCTATACACATCCTCCATTCTCCACCCTTCTTTGGCACTAATACTGCTTTACCGCGCATGGGCTTAGACTCTTTCTGATAAATCCTTTGTCCAACAACTCCTGGACTTTTTGATTGAGTTCCTGACCCTCTGCCGGGGTCATTCTATGCGGTGCCTTATTTCGCAAAATTAATCCTGGAATCAAGTCGATCTAATGGGATATGCTTCTTGTCGGTGGAAATCTTGTTGGCGCTTTGTAGACTACTATGCTCTTGAACTCGTCAAGCATCTCTTCGTATTCGATCGGAATTCTCTCCATTTTCGACCTCTCGACACATGGTCCCTTTGGAATGATGTCGAAACATCCCGACTATTTCTCCTTCTCTGCGAGGAATTCCTCAAGAAATTCCCCTTCATCTTGGAAACCATCCTATCCCAAGACTTAATCTTCTCCTTTCCTTTCTTGACTCTTTCATCCTGTACATTGTCCCACCACAATGAGGCATGACCCTTCAACCTCAGACATGCATTTTTAACCCATTTAGGATCCTCTATCTATTCTACCTTGAAGTATTTATCCATTTCTCTAAACCAGTCTATCAAGTCTTCTGGATCCAAACTTCCTGAGTAGGTACGTACATCCATCTTTGTCCGACCTCTCATCTCTGTCAGAAGCTTGATGAGTTTATCCTCTGGTTCTTCGACTGCTTCTTCTCATGCTTCCACTTCTTCGAATTCCTCGCCACTGTGGTCTAGTGCATCGGGAATACATCCACGCCTCTCGATCCCTTTGATCATTGCAACCTCACTAGTCAGAATTCGCATTGTTCGCATGCACTCACCGAACATTTCACGATCAATTGTGACTGCATTGCCACGTGCTCTTCGTTCTCGGACATTAACACCTCTGTGAACCATTTTAAACCATAGCTGGAACTCCCACTGCTCGAATCGCAACCTGAATTCCACAACTTGTGCACAAATCTACCCAACTGTAGTTGGAGTTGTCCACGCGCACACGGGTTATTCCCGCTCTCCGGATTCAACTGCTCAGCACTAGATTCAAACCGGCTCTAATACCAACTGGCGCAAGGTCAGTCCTAACAAAGGGACTCTTGCTTAACTATGACACACAACAACACACGAGGACTCACACAGACTAAATGTGAATGAATGGAAAAAGTTGGCTTCTATTACTTCAATTAATTACAGTGTTACAATAGGAAATGTAAAACAACTAAACTAGTCAACCTCAGCCTGTTACAATACATAAGTAAATGGTGTGTTTCTCTCTATGTGTGATCTTCCTCCCTCTCACGGTCTCTGCTAAATGAAAGAACTCTCTAAGCTATGGATGGACGATCTCTATCGATCCTCTGATGATTGATCTACCTCCTATCTTTGTGCCTTTGTACTAGTCTTCTACTCAGTTTTGTCGTTGCTCTTCCTGAGGCTCACTCCATTCCTCGAGACACGCTTCCTCTGCCCGTCAAATTCTCCCTAATCCTATAGACCTGCAGTTGTCACTGCCCTCTCTCTGTACTGCACAACCTCTACCTGTGGTGACATCTGGAATGATCCCAATCACATTCATAACTGCTCATAACTTCCTCAAAAACTCCAACGACAGTTGTCTTGAATCATGCACCATTTACTTTGCTACAGTTGTCAGTCCCATCACTGACCTCGACCATACTACACTTCGTCACCTTCGACCCTACTTGTCGGCTTCACTTAGCTTCTATGGCTTCCAGTCTTCCCCGTCCTCCATGCTTGGCTTTCACCACAACCCGTCAGTGTCATAGTTTGACAACTCGTCGACCTCCGACTTCTTCGCTCATGTTCCTGTCGATTGTCGACCTTAGGCATGTCGACTCTGGACCTCTACTCCTTTCGATCACCTAAATAGCGTCTGCTCGACTACTCAGCTTCGACAACCAATCTCCCTTTTGTGTCAATGGTCGTCGGCAATCCCCCTGGTCGACTTCTCCTGTCGATGAACTTCGACTATTTTGCCTAGGCCCCGATGCTCGTGAATTAGTGGGAATCCATACTAACATATTTACATTATTAACATAATTTGATTTAATGCGTTCCAAGTCAAAAGTGTGGGTATTACAATTACACTATATTAAACTTAGTTGCATATCTAGTCAACTATAGCCTAAGGGATAGTTTGGGCAAACCTTAAGTGAAGAGATGTAATTTGATTGTTGTAAGCACATGTTGTCCACACCCTTGTTGTCAAGGCAAGACAATATTGCTGACTTTGGGTGTCAAAAGTGAAAAATTTCACGTCCTTAACAAAAGGAAATGTGAAATAAAAAAAAAACATAATCACCACACAACAAATCAACCATGAGTTAAAAATTACTTTAGAAAGAGATCCACTACTTTTATGAAAAAAACTAAGAATTTATAGTAAACTATCGTAAATTTTATAATTAGTCCTTCCATGTATTATTATATGCCCTTGAATTTCATAAAACTAATATAAATTTTGTTATTATTTATACATATATTACTCTTTCTTAACTAATTGTAAAGACCCATCTTCCCTATATAAGTTGGACACACAAGCTAGACACATTTATTAAAACCAAACTTATTAAGCCATGATAAATCCATCTTACATATGGATATACCATAAAAGCTTGCACCTATGCTCGTAATATAAATTGCATTCACTGTTTAAGAGTAATTATAATGATAATATAATATATGATAGTTTTTTCACACTATTACGTAATGATACAAACTGTAAGAATTAGTCTTTCTACTTAGATAGCATGGTCCACAATCCATGTTAAGTACAATGTATAGTTTGGGAGATTCACTTGTCTCGCAAATTCATAGAATGCACAATCATTACAATTCTACACCTTTGAGCCAATCTTTAGCAGTCAATTATAAAGCCAATCTGAGTAGCCATATCGTATGAACCAGCCGACATGTAATCTCCCATACTTGAATAATTATATGAATCAGCTTACATTTAATCAACATCTCCCCATACTAGAATAAATACGACCCATAATTAAAAAACATCACGATCCTAACACTTTTAAGGGCACTGAAAAGTGATCGAGTGATTTTGACAAGTACAGCTTGGGAGCGAGCCTTCGGAGTCAAGTGTGAAAGACAGTTCCGAGAGTAGAGGACGGGAGGCAGGCAACTCTTCCTGGTTTCATAGCATAGGTTTCCGTATTACATAAATAAAGGGTTTGGTATCTTAGCAATGACAATGGATTATAAGCCTTTGCCTCAGTTTTCATCCAGCAGTAACGTTGATAGTGATGAAAGGAGAGAATGTAGTAGTAGCAGGAAACATTCGGCAACTGAAGAAGGTGATATCTCTGGCCTCCGCGTGTACGACGAAACGAAAATGATTGCCCAGTATATGCAAGATGTTGAAAGAGGTGAGAAGTTCGTGAAAGACAAAGATAAGGAAACGGAAGAGGAAGAACAGCACGGTACTAATTGTTCAGATTATGGTCAAATAAATACATGAAACTTTGTTTTGTGATAGAAATGACAGAGGTGGTCGCCTGTTTGAATGGCAACTTATGTGAAAAATCTCATTCTTAAAATATTGTATGTTGAATGGCAACCTATGTGAAAATTCTCCTTAAAATATTGTATGTTGAATGCTAAAAAACGATATTTGACTGATTATCGGAAAATTAATTTAATATTATTTTGACTGATTATTTGAAAATTAATTTAATATTATTAATTTAATTATTTCATCTAGCGGTTTCTCGAATATAAAAATGAAAAAAATAAAAACTATCATATATCTATTTTAAATTCAGATCTATTAAATAGCTTCCACTCTTTATATTACTCATATATTATTTGTAGATGATGTGGTCTTGTTTGGGAAAGGCACTATAGAGGAATGGACTACTATTGTTGAGCTTAGTAAACAATTTTGTGCAGCTTCTAGCATGGAGGTGATAATGATATTTTGCAGATTGTTTCTTTTACATTTCTAAGTGATTGATATGAGAGATGGTATTGAATATATGGGATATTCAAAACTCCTTTCATTTGGTGGTAGGCTCACACTAGTTAAAGTTGTTAGTTGGGATCCATATTTATTGGTTCTCCATGGTAGATATTCCACAATCCATACTTCAGATGATTAGAAAGTTGATGTTTAATTTCCTTTGGCCTAGATCTATATTAAGCAACAAGATTCATCTAGTTAGAGGGGACATATTTTCTAAACCAAAATTGTTGGGTGGCTAGGATATTAAGAACATACATTGGTTTAGTACAGCTTTATGTGTGAAGAGTATGTGGTGAGGCTTGTTTGGATCTAGTCTATGGTGTGATGTGCTATAGGAATAATATTTAAAACGATGATACTATCAATTGGATTAGAATGTTCGGATATCCAGATCATCTTTTTCAGGATCTTGCATGCAATTAGGGTTTGCATGCATCCTAGTCACCAGGTTGATGCCTCCAGCACCTTAGCCACCTTATTCTAGCACCCGGGAGCCACTTACTTCAGATTTTTAGCCCTCCTAGTCAGGAAGGCGCCCACTTCTCACCTACTTCCAGAGAAGGGCGCACTTCTTCACCTACCACTGCAGTTCCACTTCAGTTACATTCAGTTAGCTCCGATTCTCCCTGATTTGAGGCTAGTTTCACTCCCGACTGACTGTTTCACTTCTGTTGGACCTCTAGATTGACTAGATGACTTGTTCTGACTTCAGTTAGTCTCCCATGCACCCCCCACTAAGCCTCCTTCTCTTAATCAGTGCTACACACTTCAGTTACACTTGTTACACTCAGTTAGACTCAGATTGACACCTGGATGACTGGTTCTTGTGCATTGATGAGCACCACCGATTGATGATGAGGACTCCTAGTTGGAGTCAAGCTACTCCATTCAGTGATTCGAATGGCCTACTTAGTCAATTCGAATTGCTCACTCACATTGTCAGATTGTATTCTATTGTAATTCATTCACCCTTTATGGGATATTGAGCACTGCTGCATGTTTTGCACAGTTTTACACCATATTTTCTATGTTCATCTGTTGTGATTGATTTACTTGTTCATTAGATCTGCTGTGACTAATTTTACATGGTATCAGAGCCATGGCAGGGACAAGACTTCTTTTCTACAGGTGTTCTACATGAAGATTGAGTGAATTGCTCACCAATATATTTCAGCAGCGGCATGCAAAATCTCATGTGCATTCGCTCATGTGCATGCAAGGCTAAAAACATAGTGCTTGTTTGTGTGTGATTTGCAGGTTTCTTACTTCCTCCATGTGCATTCGCTAATGCAAAGATGGAGACTTCTTCTTCACAAAATATTCTTACTCCATTCAACTATGATGAATGGAAACCAAAGATGATTGCATTCTTGAAGAGACAATGTCTTTTTGATATGTGCATTGGTAATACAAGAGATTTTGATTCCGATTCCGATGAAGAGGAGAATGATTGGCTCAATGATTGTGATAGAGATTTTGGAGCAATATGTATTGCTATGTCTCCTTGTATGCGCTACCTCAGTAAGACTGCTGAAAATCCAAGTGATCTATGGGTCCAACTTGACAGAGAATTTGGAAAGCAGGAAGAAGAGGATCATGCTAGCCTTTTGGAGGACAAGCCCAGTGAGATCTCCTTATGTGTTCTTTCCGATCATGTGTTGGCCTCAACAATTGTTCAAGATGAAGAAGAAACTGTAGATTCAACACTCATTCTCTCAAAGTCTTCTATTTCGAATTCTGAGCAAGATAAACAAGCTCATACTCTAGATTCCGAAGAGGTTCTTGAATCCTCTCCTTCACATGAGTTTGCCGATATGCAGAATAATGATCTACTTGAAGTTTTGGAGGTAAAATCTGATTTTTGAGGTGAAGCATTCGCCCTCCTTGATTGCATGCCTTCTATAAACTTATGTTCTATCATTTGCAAAGTTTCTCAGAGTTTTAATGAAGATGAAGAGCACTACCATTCGCTTGAGTTCAATTCTCATGCACTTTTTGCTGATTTTGGTTTTGATCTCACCCTTGTTGGTTCAAAGGAGATCTCAAGAAACCATTCATCTATTCTTGGAGCTGATTTAACTTCTACTGATAAGAAGTTCAAGTTTCAAGAGCTATTTTATCTTATTGGAGCTTATCCTACCTCACTTGGTTCAAATCACAGGTTCCAGGATCATCCTCATATTTTCAAATTTGTTCTCACCATTTTCGATATGAAGAGCAAGTTCATAAAGTCTTCACATTCGCTTGCATCCACTGATGGAGAATTCAAGCACATGTTTTTGGAGCATAATCCATTTACTCCCAAGAGTAAGATACCTCCAGACATATCTATTTGAGTTTGGAGCAGTTAAATCTTTTGGTGTGTTACAGTTCATTTTGAGGGGGGGTATTTTTCCCATGAGGTTTTCCCCATTTCCTCGGTTTATTTACTGTTATTAGTTTTGGATTATTGTATTGGGGTGACCTTTGGTCATAGTTACCAGGGCCCCACATTATTTTTTGCACATCATAGTCTAGCTTGAGGGGGGTGTTCGGATATCCAGATCATATTTTTCAGGATCTTGCATGCAATTAGGGTTTGCATGCATTTTGCATGCATCCCAGTCACCAGGTTGATGCCTCCAGCACCTTAGCCACCTTATTCTAGCACCCGGGAGCCACTTACTTCAGATTTTTAGCCCTCCTAGTCAGGAAGGTGCCCACTTCTCACCTACTTCCAGAGAAGGGCGCACTTCTTCACCTACCACTGCAGTTCCACTTCAGTTACATTCAGTTAGCTCCGATTCTCCCTGATTTGAGGCTAGTTTCACTCCCGACTGACTTTCACTTCCGTTGGACCTCCAGATTGACTAGATGACTTGTTCTGACTTCAGTTAGCCTCCCATGCGCCCCCCACTAAGCCTCCTTCTCTTAATCAGTGCTACACACTTCAGTTACACTTGTTACACTCAGTTAGACTCAGATTGACACCTGGATGACTGGTTCTTGTGCATTGATGAGCACCACTGATTGATGATGAGGACTCCTAGTTGGAGTCAAGCTACTCCATTCAGTGATTCGAATGGCCTACTTAGTCAATTCGAATTGCTCACTCACATTGTCAGATTGTATTCTATTGTAATTCATTCACCCTTTCTGGGATATTGAGCACTGCTGCATGTTTTGCACAGTTTTACACCATATTTTCTATGTTCATCTATTGTGATTGATTTACTTGTTCATTAGATCTGCTGTGACTAATTTTACATAGAAACCCTGCCAAAAGTGTAAGTAATGTTTCAAATTTCTAGAATGATTTTATCCGGTCTTTCTCTTGGATTAGTAGAGGTCTTTCATGGAAAGTTTCCAATGGTACAAAAATTTTGGTAGCAATTAATCCTATTATTGGTTTTGAGGAGAATTATACACTTTCTCCATTCATCTTAAATTATCTGTCTGAATTTGGCTTCCATACTCTTGCTGACGTCCAAAGACCAGAGACGTTAAGACAGTCAAAATCCTAATGGCTACTTGCACAAGATCTGGGACTTGGTAGTCACTACGATGATGAATAGAATGCCTATATATTCTCACTCAACAAAGCAGGGATCAAGCTTGGAGAAAAAGATGATATCTTGGTATGGTCATTGAATGGTGCTACAAGTCAAGATGATATTGGCATCAATAGAATAAGTTTTAGGAAAAAATTGTGCATGATATTATATTCACCATATATATTCCAATCACCAATGACCACATAATAACAAACCCTTCAATAGACATTGCAACAACCAACTTTGCAACAACCTTATATCCTTATAGATATCTCCATTGTCCATCTATCCTTCAAGTTGGACACAAATTTTTCCATTTGATGGATTCCTAAATGGAGAAGAGTTTGACTCCTCACTTCAAAATTTGGAGGCCTACTTCAAGAACCAATGTAATTCAACAAAGGCTCAAAAAATTCTAGTCATTGAATTTCACATAGAAGAGTAGCCCCTCGCACAGTGGAAAAATGCCCCCAATAGCTTGCAATGTCCAACAAATATTCAATCAACGCTTAGTATTGCTTCAAGGGAATCATTCACAAGTAGTTATATCACTTAGGGGAAAAGGATGCAATGTTATCAAGGTAGCTACAGCTCAAACAAATCCTTGGGTAGTTCATCCAATACTTCATTAAAACATTCTACAAAATTGTCATCAATATTGAGGAAAGGGATTCTCTTGGAACCCTTTGAATTAAGTTTATTTATAATATATTGCATCATCTTAGATAGGAGTTGGACATCTTTCATGATACTTCTCTAGGAGTCACAACACCACATTTCAAATCAGTTCCAAGATAGAAGTCAAATTTCCTAAGCCTAAAACCATCAATAAGAAAAAACCCACTTTCACTCCTTATTCCTTTGTTTATCCTAAGGTCCAACCTAACAACAACAAGTAGGACATAGGTGCTACACCAAACATGGTAATTGGGGATTAGAAGGAGGGAAAGTCACGTTACTATCATAGTTGGTTTGGGAATTATGATGATGAATGCCAATTTTTAAAGGTGAATGACACTAATTAGGTTCACAATCTCCTTATTTAATAAAACCATTGGGGGGATTTTGAGGTATAAAATGGGCCTCCTAAGGGAAATAATAAATAAGAGTTTTAATAATAAAATAAGAGTTCTAAATTTTAGAGAGGATAAAGAAAAACTACTTTTTCTTATCGTATTTTTGACATATCTCCTTAACGGTTTACTTAAATTTCAAGTTTGGGAACTCATTCGATGCGGATTTTAATTCTACATCCAACCCATACCCACATTGCATACTTCTGAGGCACCCATGACATGAAAAAATGAAAATTTAAATAAAAAACGTATTTTAATATTAAAATATATATTTTTAATTGAAATTTCCATTTTTTTCATGTCGTGGGTGCCTCAGAAGTATGCAGTTTGGGTATGGGTTGTATGCGGAATTAAAATACGCATCTAATGAGTTCCCAAACTTGAAATTTGGGTAAACCGTTAAGGAGATATGTCAAAAATACGATAAGAAAAAAGTAGTTTTTTATTTTTCCCTCCAATTTGTTTTACAAATTTTACCCTTATGGTTGACGTCATCATCTTGAATCCTATTGGTTCTTATAAAGTGAATTTTTATGGTACATCATTTGTTTTGAGGCCCATTTTTTACCTCAAAACTCTTCTAATGCTCCATCAACTAGAAATGCAGAATATCCACTAACTCGAGATGACAATTATTTTTTATGGAACAGGGCATCGCTCTTACGACAATCTTGTGGTTTATGAAGTGTGGGAGCTTGATGCACTTGCGATAAAAAAAAATCATAATTACAACAAGCTCGTTGTAAGGTCTATGTCGGTGCATTGAAATATCGTTGCAGATGCGATGAACACTTCATCACAACAACAACAAGATCTTTGGAGGTTTGTTCCCATTTGTTGGTGTGCCAATGGTCTATCATCATACTAATGGAATAACTCACTCCAATTATTGTCGTGCAAGCAACCAAAATTTCATCAATTTCCAACATATTGATAACATGCATCAAATAAAGACATTGCATAATCAATACAAGAGAGAGTACTTATCTTGATGTGAAGTTGTCCCGAGCAACTAGTTATGCAACTGCAATGTTCCACCTAGCCATAGGCCAATTGTGTTCATAAATCTCTGAACACAGCTGCCAACCCCAAGCTGGGAATGATTTCCAAAGAAAGGGAACCTACCAACTCATGCATAGACAAATATATACCAAAAATCATCCAAGCCAATCCATACTTGGGTTTATCAGGTTGTTAAGGCAATAGAAAGGAAGGAATTTCTAAGCGAGTGATCTCAACCACAGAGCTATTGGTAACTCTCCAAGATTTAGATGGCGTGTCACCCACAATACCTACACACCCAACACAAGGGAGTATCCCCTTCACTGCTCCACAATCCCTTAAGCCATACCTTCCCTTCTAGTTCTCTTTAGGGTGTACATAGAAGGGTATCCAAATCTCTTTGATCTCTGGTGAGGTTACACTCTTCACTAGGTTTATCAAGCCAATTCTAAATCCTCTTCTACTATTTTTTACTTCCACACAAGCCAAGCAAAATCAATGGATACATATAACCTAATCCAAATATATATCTCAAACAAACAGTAATACCCAACTGTTCGGAATGGAAAAACCATTTTAACTATGGGATGAAAAAAAATAGATTTCCATGGGTTTTCCCAAGTCGTGGCACACAAAAAACGAATTGTGAGATGGAAAAATAACCACAGGGGTTACCAATCAAATTCCACCATATACATGGGAAATCAAGTGACAATAAAAGATCTCCCAGACCCCCAAATCGATTTCCCTTCTTCCCCATTTTTCTACAACACAAAAACTCCCTTCTCCCAGCTAAGAATTAAGGAAACACGGGGAAAAACATGGATAAAAATTCCCAACATACCCAAAATGCATGAGAGAGGAAAAATGATAGGTGAATAATCTGTTGGGGATAAATTTTGTAGGTGTTTTCTTTCCCAAGAAACCAAACACGATTTTTAAAATTGATGGCTTTCCCATACACGAAATTGGGGCATCCATACTATTCATTTCCCAAAATAATAAGTGTTAGGATATTTAGACACTTAGGATTTAGTTAAGATCAAATTGTTATAATATATCTGTTAGGAAAAGT
This sequence comes from Larix kaempferi, assembly GCA_027924585.1. NCBI lineage: Eukaryota > Viridiplantae > Streptophyta > Pinopsida > Pinales > Pinaceae > Larix > Larix kaempferi. The sequence goes on from BSBM01000416.1 coordinate 8,007,447, forward strand.
TTGTTTCTTTAGTGTGCATTTGTAAATATATAATCCGACAGTCACGATATGTTCTAGACATAGAGTGATCTGACGATTCAAATTCTCTTAGACCATAACTACCTTTGATCCGTGGCTTAGCACTCGATTGGTCCATGATATCTATTTAAAAAGCATGTAGGTCACTTGCTAGCTAATCACTTATGAGAATCTCATTTGTAACTTTCTTTCTTTTACATAATAAACTGCCTCAAGTAGCTATTTGGATGGGGCCGTGGAGTGTTTCCCTTTGAAGGGTTTAAACCACGTGAAAACATTGGTGTGTTATGTGATTTGTTTGTGTGAGCCACCGCTTTAGGTGTTTGGTCTTTTGGAATTATCCTGTGTAGTCGAACATGGTATCAGAGCCTTTCTAAAGAGTCACTTATGTTGGTGATCTAGATCTTGAACCGGTGTTGCCGAAGTTGTGAAAGGGTTTCTTGTTCTAAATTTGTTGTGCATTTTTGGGCTATTAGAAGTGTTTCATTGCGTATGGAGCGCCGTTTCTACTGGGGAACAATTTTTGTTTCATCGAAAAAGGCTTTTTTTTTCTCAAGATACTTGCATTTCATCAGATCTAGAGGTATATCGTTACAGTCACGTTATTTTATTTAAAATAATTTTCTCATTTTCTTTTTAGATGTAGTCTTTTTTTTAGTTTCAGGTTATTACCTTCTCTTTCTGGGTATGCTCTTTGCCCTGTACCTTGTGTGATCTCAGCAAATCAGAAACATAAGAAAAAGAGTTTTCTTTATTGTGTATGCTCTTTGGTGTGCACTTCATGCGACTGCAACAAATCAGAAATAGTGAGAAAACATATATAGTCCGGGTAAGGTAACGAGGTCTAACCCCAAATTCAAGGCATATTATTATTATTATTCGACTTATGTGAAGTGATTTGCAAGAAAAAATGTCTTTTTTTGGCAAGCACGAAGTTTGATACAAAAGAGAAAAAAAAAACTTCTTCCTTTCCATCTTTTATGTACATTTTAATATTAGCTCACTTGGCTAAAAGTTGCTTTATTTAATAAGAGGTATTAAGTTCAATTTTTCTTGTTAGTTACTTTTCTAAAATTGCATGTAATTATTATTTTTAAGATACTTTATTGTAAAAGTGCATCTCCCTTAAATTATAAAAGTGAGTCACTTAAAGTCTTTTAGTTTTTGCTTGCAATATTTAAAGTAACATTATTGTAAAAGTGAAACTCCACTTATTTTACAAAAGTGGTTCACATAAAGAAACATTATTGTAAAGTGAGTTTAAAAAGTTAAACTTGGAAGAAGGGGGTTCTCTTCTTTTTTTTTCAGTTGGGTCAATCCTTTGCCTACCTCGTATCTGTTGGGGTCACCTGCAATCATTTTTTCAATCAAGCATAACTTCCTCATTCAGAGTTAGTTTTCAATGTCATTTTTTTTAAACAGCCTAGTTTTTCAAAATATTTGCATCCAAACCATTGGTTTATGTCTTTATGGCCTTCATTTTATAGTGTGTCCACCCCATTTGATATTCTACTTACTAGTTCCAAATATTTCTCATGGAAATCTCATATGGAGGATGTCCTACAAAGTAGGGGACTTCATTGAATTACCTCAAGGATAGAAACAGAGTCCACTGATGTTTATAAGAAAATAAAATGCTTCAATAAATGTGATGAAGCTCATGGATTGAATGGGATGTCAATCTTTATTGATCTGTGATTCCACATATATGTAATTGATGAACCAGATCAAGCTTGGGAAAAAATGGAATCTATGTTTGGTAAACACAATGAGATTCGGGGTCACAAGCTAGAAAATGAATTGATTTCCTTAAATCCAACTGATTTTTCGTACATTCAAGTTTATCTATCTAAGTACAAAACTCTTAGACTCTTATGCGCATAATGAAAAATTAAAAGAGAAGACAAGTAGTGCATTTATCATATTATTTCCAAACTTGGACCTACATACTATGTTTTTATATCTACATTTTACTCCATGAAAGAATACTTGGATCCAACTAGTTATTAAGGGCCTACTATTGAATCCTTTTGTTACTCTTTTATTAGAGAGCAAGATAAGTTCATACATCTTGGAATGATTAGCAATGCAGATACATCTGGAAAAGCCTTGCTGGCACAATAGAAAGAGAAGTCCAAGCATCCCAAGAAAAAAAATATTCGAAATAATAAGCCAAATAATGGTCCCAAACCCTCTTAGCCAGCTTATTCTTCAAAAAATGACAAAGGAAACAAACCAAAAGGTAAGAAGACTCGGCATCATTGCAACTTTTGCGGGAAAGATAATCATGATGAATCTAAATGTTTCAAGAAGATCGAAGCCTTGAAAGAAGCAATGAAGAAGCACCACATCGGCCTTGATTCGTCTTCAAAATCCTCATCTCACGGACATGCACTTTGTGCTTCTAGTTTTTCCTATAATGCATCTTCTTCTTCTACTTCGAATGAGTGGCTCATTGATTCTAGAACATCTTATCATATGGATAAGGATAAAGCCATATTTTCTAATATGCATGAATGTAACACCAAACAAATATTTCTTGGTGATGATAGATTTCTTAGTGTTGTAGGATCTGGAATAGTTCCGGTAGATAATGGACAATTTAGTGATATACTATGTGTTCAAATAATTTCCTGCAATGTGTTGTTAGTCTATCATATCACTCATTCTAGTGAATGTAAAACTATAACGTTTACACCTCAACAAGTTGTAATCAAGGATTTTAAATATTCTAAGCATGTCCTAGCCACAAAATTGTTGATGATATTACCAAGTTGTACAAGTTTAGCAACTTTGGGTCATCACCTTTTCCCTCAAGTTTTGTTGCTCATAGTGATGACTTGAGCTAACTTTGGCATGAGCGATTTGGTCATTTAAATTATCGCTCATTGAAACAAATATGTAAATAAAGTACGGTGACAGGTCTTTCGATGGTATCTTGAAGAGATGGTGTTTGTTCCGGTTGTGTACTCGAAAAACATCATCGGTAGATTTTTGACAAACGTGCCTCTCAGCATGCCTTGACCCCCTTTGAGATTGTGCATAGTGACTTGCGTGGTCCTCTTCCATCTGCTTCATTTTCTGGTTTCAAATATTTATTAACTTTCATTGTTGAGTACTCTAGACGCACTTGGGTTTATTTCCTAAAACTTAAGAGCGAAGTATTTAACATGTTCTTGGCCTACAAGTCCCTTGTTGAAAAATAATCTGGTTGTCAAATTCTTAAGTTAAGATCTGATAATGAGGGAGAATATGTTAATAACAAGTTCACTACTTTCTACACTGAATACAGAATCCAACAAAAACACATTGTTCCATATACACCACATCAAAATGGTGTAGCCGAACAAAAGAACCACACTTTAAAAGAAATGGCCAATTGTATGATTCAAGCTAAGGGACTAAATCTTCAATTTTGGGTTGAAGCCATAAATTGTGAAAAATATATAGTTAGTCGCACCCCCACTAAATATTTACAGGATATCACACCAAAAGAAGCATGGATTCAAATTAAATCAGATGTAAGTCACTTACGTGTATTTGGTAGTGAAGCATGGGCGCATATTTCAGATGAAAAACGAAAATCATTGCGGCCTAAAAGTGAAAAGTGCATATTTGTTCAATATTTTGAAAATGTAAAAGGTTGCAGACTTCTTCAACCACATTCTCATGATATAATAAGTAGAAGAGATGTTAAATTTGATGAAAATCAATTGGCCTGTGATCCTAACTCGATGTTTGTGTCATTTTTGGCCTATAAGCCTAATTCAATGCTTGTGCCTTCTTCGGATATCAACTTCCTTGAAAACATTCCAATTCCAGTTTCTAATGATGACAGTGAGGATGGAAATCCACCTCTTCCTTCTCATTTTTCTCCAGCACAACCACCTCTTCTATGGGTACGTTCAACATGCGAAGAAGCTAGTGATCTTGTTGGTGATCCTTGATATCAATTATGGACACATTCTCAATTCTAGCAGGCCTCTTCTCTCCTGGCTCAAGTTTCATAGAATCATGATACAAAGACTTTTGCAGAAGCTTAGGGAATCCATATTGGGATGCAACTATGGATGAAGAATATCGTTCCTTAATGGAGAACGATACTTGGGATTTGTTCCCTCTTTCGAAAGGATGAAAACTTGTCAGATGTAAATGGGTCTACAGAACTATGTATCAAATGGAAATATTGAAAGGCTTAGGGAAAGTTTAGTTTCCAAAGTTTTTTCCCAAGTTGACGGAATTGAATACAATGAAACATTTTCCCTTATTTCCAAAATGAACTCCATCCTCCTTGTTCTTACCCTACCATCCTTACATAAATGGGATTTCTATCAAATGGATGTCAATTATGCCTTCTTGCATGGAGATTTTGTTGGCTTCTATAATTGTCTTGAGGTTTTATACACAGGCCCAAGTTTTTCGTTGTTCAAGGAACCAACAAAACCCCTTTCACCGGCCCTTTCAGCAACAGTCTGCGAATAGATTGAGGTCTCACCCGAGGTGAAGTTCTGGGGGCTGCGAAATCAAGTTTCCACAACTAGGTGATGAGTACTTTAAACATATTTGATGAACAGTGCGCTACGGGGCTTGCACTGCAAATTGAAGACTATGTGAAGCTTAACTCCTTCGCGATCAACACTTGCTCTATCGCGCATCCAAGGACTGTGTGATGTCAGATGGTCTTTCGTCGACAAAACAACGCAACTTATAACTACACTTCCCATTCAGAATTAGCTGAATTTGATGGCTTCACTTAGTGTTTTCTATCCATTCATCAATGGCCTTAGGTTATCTATCTTATGACTTATGCAATATGATCAACACAATATATTGCGCACTTCTGGTGCTACGCTTCAAGTGATTCGCACCGTGCGAACTCCATTTACTTAAGTATTGTCCCAATCTACTTATACATTCACAGACTTAGAAATACTCATGCGTCTAACATTCACCCAAATGTGTGGTACTTAACATATTATTCCCATATTCATTCCTTATAACGAATTCATATAAAAGTGAACACATAAACTGGTAAATGAGATCTTAAGCATTCACTGTAAGCAAATATACAGATTCATACACACATAAACAATCACACAACACAATATTTAACGTGGTTCACCCCCAGGATGGGAGCTACGTCCACAAGAACTGTTGTTATATTATCTTGGGAAAGATACAACAGTTCCAGTCTGTGCACTTAGCTGTAGACTCTCTTCCCTCTCAATAGGCCTCTGCGCACATAGCTTGTAGAGCCTTTACAATCTTATCTCAACAGAGATCAATGTTCAAAAACAAAGATTAACAATTCATAAATAGAATATTAACAACCTAACAACATTACAGATATTCAATGAGGATTAACCCTTTCCCTTACAAAATGTGCCTTCTTATAGATCATGCCCGTAGGTCATGTCTTTACAATGCACAGGCCAAAAACCCTGAGGTTTCCCAAAACTGTCACGGTTTTCCCTTAACCGGACTTGCTAGCTTCTGATAGCGACTCTTCCATCGTGGCCATCCTCTGCTCATGGTCACGTTGCTTTCAGTCTTCCCTGTCGACTGCATGTTGACTATTGTTTTCTCCCGAGCGTTCTTTCTCTAACGGCCTTATGCGGCCGGTTCACAATGTGCCTCCCTTGCTCGTGTGACTGGTCGCTTTCCTTCCGCGCCACTCCTTATCCACCTGCTGGGATCATGGAGTACTTCAACCGAATCAGGTCACTTTCTTAGCTCGACCTTTCCTTCCTTCTTTACCAAAAATAGATGCCCTGTTGGCACCTTGCGGTGCTACATCTTCGCGGAACCAAACCTCAACTGCGCGGTTCCTTACCTGCCGGTACTGCACTGCGCTCAACTTCGCAGTGTCCAAAACTGGCTTACCAAAATTATCTTCATCTAATCTACCCTGCAGCTCCAAAACAGACTTGCATCAAAATTGCCTTACTTGGGCCAGGCCCAACAGGCCCCTAACACTTACATGTGGCTCGCCCCCAAGCCACTCTGAACTTGTGCTTCTCCAAGCTGCTCTTCCTCCAGCGGAGCTAACTTAGTGAAAAATTCTTGATAGGTTGCGCTCAGCTAAGCAACCGTATCCTTAGCATCATGTTCTATACTTTTGATGGTATCTAACACATCTACTTCTATATCATCACCAGTTTTCTCTTTGACTGAATCATGTGCATCGTGCAACTCTATCAGCTTTCCCTCTATCTTCTGCGATATCTCATGAGCTTCTTCTTGCAGGTACTGTGACTTGTCTTCAGCTTCGGCCTCCCTGTCTCTCAATACCTAAAGTTCTCTCTTCAGTTCTATGACTTCTTAATATCTTTTTAGTCTCACCCTTGGCCGAAGTGCCTTCACCTCCACGTCCAAGGCTTCTAACGTGGCCTACTTTTCCTTCAAGGTGTTCTTGACTTCTAGCAGCTCTAGGTTCTCTTCCAGCACAGTAAACGTTCTTATTGCTTCATCCAGCAAATATTGGCACTTAGCCACTTCACTGGCTATACTCTCCTCAGCATCTTTGGCTTCCTTTGCTCTGAGTTGTTGCTAATCAGGTGGTGTCTTCGATGGATTCAGCGCTTCCAAGGCAGCGATCTTTTCCTGGTGATCCATCTCCATATATTTCATCTCAACCTTAAGATCGTTTACCAAGGAGCCGATCTTAAGGACAGTGTCTGTGGGTTCTGACATTTCTTCGCATTCTGGTATTTTCACGACTACCGAAGCGACCCTATGCTCTAAACTCATTCAGCGTTTGTGCTCATCTTGAAGTTGCATGTTCCTCTTTAAGCTTGCTTCCTGCAGCTGCTTGTAATTTGAAACTAACTCATGGTGTTAGTTCAGAGCGACTACATCTCTCTCATGGATCTCCTCCACAACCTGCAGATGCAGATTGTGTAGACCCGCCATTGGCAACGTCGCGATGTCGATTTCCACATGCTCTAAGTACTTCATTCCTGAAGTTAACTGTTCTTGTGGTGGCAACCTTACGCTTATCGGGTCAAGTTTCTGATACGAACCGTTACACCAAAACCTCGAGATGTTAGTGAAGGCCACCCACTAGGATCTTAACATCCCACCACGCTCCGCAATCCAGACTCTAGGCTAGATGTGTGCCCGTACGGTGGTGTCCCCTTTGAGCCGTATGAGCCCCGGGCGAACACTGCAATGCCGACGTTGCCACCCGCTCTGTGACTCGAACCTAGGTGGAGGCTCTGATACTAAATGATACAAACCATTACACCAACACCTCGAGATTTTAGTGAAGGCCATCCACTAAGATCTTAACATCCCACCAGGCTCCGTAGTCTAGACTCTGGGCTAGATGTGCGCCTGTATGATGGTGTCCTCTTTGAGTTGTACGAGCCCCAGACGAACACTGCAATGCCGACGTTGCCACCCGCTCTGTGACTTGAACCTGGGTGGAGGATCTGATACCAAATGATACAAACCGTTACACCAAAACCTAGAGATGTTAGTGAAGGCTTCCCACTAGGATTTTAACATCCCACCACGCTCCGCAGTCCGAACTCGGTGCTGGATGTGTGCCCGTACAGTGGTGTCCCCTTTGCGCCATACGAGCCTCGGACGAACACTGCAATGCCAACATTGCCACCCGCTCTATAAATTGAACCTGGGTGGAGGCTCTAATACCAAATGATATGAACCGTTACACCAAAACCTTGATATGTTAGTGAAGGATGCCCACTAGGATCTTAACAGTTTCACCATGCGCGACTTCGCTGGCAAGGTTAGGGCTAGAGGCGCTATCTTCGGCTACGAAGTGCCCCCTGACTTTCCTTCTGATTCTGAGTCTCGTGGCAAGGGAAAGATGCATTGTACTTGCTCAAACGTTTTTGTTATACCTTGCAGTGTGGTGAGGTTCTTTTGCAAACTCTGTTGAATCACCTCATTCTTTTAATCTTTGATGGCTAGCAGATCTTCCATCTACGCAGTGACCGTGGATGCGATCATCTCGTAATCATCATCATGGAGCTTGGCTTTTGACTAGCCCTTAACAGCTTTCTTCTTCTTTTTCTGTACCTTTGGTTGTAGAGGGCTCTTGGTTTCCTTCATTTTTCCGGACCATGGATCTTCAACAATAGGTGTAGGAATTGGATTGCTCTCCTCGGAATCACTCTCGATTTCCAAAATTGCTTCGAATTTAAATTCAGGTTTCCATTCCTTTATAATGGTGTCGATGTCTTCTTCGGTCATGTGGTAGTTCCCTTGGAACCATTCTGGGTTCTTCTTCTGTGCTTTTGCTAAAATGTAAGTAGAATGCATATCAGCGTAAAAATTAACAGTGCGAATATATTTAGTTGTTACCTCTTTGGATATCCATGGCTTAACAATGATGACTTCGCATAGCTGCTCGTAGTATGTATAGAAGACTTCAGCTGACGCGTGTTGTCTTTCTGCTAACAAGTTCACCTAGAGGTTGGCATAACGGGCTCCTCTACAATCATTGATGTCATTAATCATCCCAAAATAATGTTTTGGGTCCTTCCACCCTACAAATGCAATCAACACTATCAGCTAGGTATAGTGGAAGTTGTTGCCATGTGTCTACGTATCACTTAATTCCTCTAGAAACTCATTTAATAGGTATTGGCACCAATTAAATATTCCTCCTGTCGCAGCCTTTGCCCCAAGGAGAACTGCGCTAGTGAGTACTTTAGCAGGTCTTGCTTTTCATAGAATCCTTTCGGCTAGCAGTTGCGTTATGAACCACGTAACTTCGTCGTCTATTTCATCTATGACGAAGCCTCTCTTTCCTTTGACAATGGTGTGTGATTTCTTCATCTTCACGGCGACCTCCTTGTCCCAATTTTTTCCTTGAAAGAACTACTTAGGGTCCTCTCCTCGCTTGCTTAGCCTCGTGATGCAATGGATCAGGTTGATGTTCAGGTTGATGTTGTAATCCAACCATAGATATCCTTGGTGGGTGCGCGTCATCAGAGTGTCCACGACCGCATTCAACTCTGGTGTTCGGTCAAATTGTGGGAGCCTCAACATATTGAGCAATCCTGATTCGACTACTCTGAATAACCAATTATGCGCAACAAGCACATAATTTCCTTTTACATCCTTTCTCTAGCACATATGCCGATCTGGTTTAAATTTCAGGAACTTTGGCTCAAATGGGTCCTTCTGCATCTGGAGTAGGTCAAAGTCTTCAAATTTACACTCGTTAATCTTCCCCAACATATTTCCTTCTATATTCACATGCTTTGATATAGGTGAGAGCGGAATCTCATACTTGGAATTCTTTAACAGCTTGATGGCCAACGCATCCTTTGCACGCGGCGAGATATACTGAGGAGTCAACTTAAGTGGTATTTCCTTGTCACCCCGTAGAAGTTATGGTGTTGTGGAACTCATCATCTTTGATTTTGATTTCTTCACTAGAGTTCCTTTTCCTTTGTCTTGCATAACTGTAGAGTGTCTTGGTGATCGTCTTGAACCCTGTCCTTGTTCAGTAACAACTTTCTTAGCGGGGGTTCTCATCAACACTTCGATCCCACCGTATTGAAACACCTTCACAATCTCCCTGACTATGAATTCTTCCTCAATGGATGAAATTTCGCACATTCACTAGATAATCTCTCAATCAGACTGACGGGATCACTTAAGGCTTGCTGTAAACAAATTCAAAGTATGGCTCGCAAGAAAATTTCAAAGTTACAGAAATGCCAACGAGTCCAAATACAACAGTATTTATAGGCACAGCGAGGCCCAGTCGCGCCCCTCAACGGCTAGAAAATCATTAAATGTTATGGTCGTTGGCCAAATTTGCTGAAGATTTTGGTACTTTCCTTCATTTACTCCTTCAGAACGGCTATTTCTACATTAAATGCTCAAGCGGTCGTTGGCAAAATCATTGTAAAACGACTAGTTTTCCGACCGACATTGCAGTGGCTAGTTTTTTGGAGCATTGCGTCGAACTGCGCGGTGGACCATCACTACTTTAGTGTAGTTACTTCATGGTGTCAAGCTACTCGGTTCTGAACTTTGCATCTTCTCTGTTTCATTGGATCTACGCAGATTCCTTTTTAAGCTTCATGTTGCGCGCTTCTTCTTTTCTTTTTCTTTTTCTCTTTTTCTTTTTCTCTTTTTATTTTTCTCTCTCTTTTTTTTTTTAAAATTATGGGGCTTCATCCTACTGAGGGTTCTGCGAAGCAGGGCTATCCCGATAGGGTTTTATCCTACTTCCATTGACTAATCCAAATAGATTGTCTCCAACTAACGTGGCTAACCGAACTGCGCCACCGTTAGTAACATGTACAACAGTATATGGGCCAAGCCAATGCATCTAAAACTTTCCAGGAAATTTCAAAAATTTGCTATCATACAGGAGGACTATATCACCTACCTGAAAAGACTTGTTCTTGATATGGCGATCATGCCATGATTTTTCTCTTTCTTTCTGAACTTGCTGGTGGAAGCCTACGATAAAGCGAACTTCATCTAACCCAACCAAGTGTAGAATCCTTTCTCTAGTGCCTCTTGATCTTCCATGCCTATAAATGCATATATTCTCAAGCTGGGTACAATATACTCCAAAGGCATTACTGCTTCTTGTCCATAGGCCAACCTAAAAGGCACGTGGCCAGTCAATTTCTTGCAAGTAGTCCTGTACGCCCATAAAATAGATGGAATGTGCAGATCCCAATCATTCCTATTCACATTACATACTTTTGTCAGTGCATGCTCCAATACACTCTGTTGAAAGCCTCAAAAATTCCACTTGCTTGCAGATGATATGGCGTACTTTGTGGGTGGTAAATGTGGAACTCTTCAGTCAGTGCCTCAATGGTTCGGTTCAAAAAATGAGTGCCTTGATTACTCATCAAGATACTCGGGCATCCAAACCTCGTAAGGATTTTTTCAAAAATGAATTGCGTGGCTGTAGCTACGCTACAGTCCTTCACTGGCTTCACTTCTTCCCATCTGGTGAAATAATCAGTCGCAGTAACAATATATATCGCACCAGTCCTTTTTCCCGGTGGGTTTATAGGTCCCAAAAAATCAATGGCCAATTTCTCAAATTCCTAAAGTGTCAACTACAGATTCAAAGGAATTCCATCTCTTCTTGACGGCTTTCCTGTCCTCTGACAAACATTGCAGTTCTGGCAATGTTCCTTTGCATCTTTGTGAATAGTATGCCTATTGATGCCTTGAAAATTGTATCATCAATCAGCAAGGGATTCTCCCCAATGAGCGAGCCCAATTAGATCACTCACCGTTTGGTGTGGGGAATCCATCTGGTTAACGGTTTCGGCTACCGTGTAAGATTGTAAAGATTTGTTTCGCTTTCACCGGTTGCGGCCCAATCCACCATTTATGTATTTTAAATTAAAGAATGATATGCAAGTGCTTTGAACTAAATGCATGCAATAAAAACAAATCTGATCTAAATTATTTAAGCTAGTTTAACCTATCCTTGCAAGGAGCAAATCGAAGGTATGAGCAATAGACTGAAAGAGACATCTAAAGATTTAATAGATAGCCATTTAATCAAATAAATGTATTTCCAGCGGAATATGAATGATATCAAAGATAACTCTGATTTAATTAAGACATTCCATTACTCATATAGCACAGAGATTTTGTGAAAGAAATAAAATCATTCAAAGCATAGAATTAGTTCACAAAAGCTAGGAAAGATCTCACTGAATGTATATGAAAAATGCAGAAATAATTCAGCCATCATTCATCACAATTCCAAGCAAAAACCGCTTCACTAGCTTCCACAAGCCAAAACAATTTTCTAATTCATGTAGCAGAAAAAGTTCATGTACACAAGAAGAATCCTTTAACCTGCCAAAAATCCTTCTATTCTACCCTAATCATCTATATATAGCATTACAAAATGCTCCAAGAGCTGCCACCTATCCCCTAACTCCCAAGATTCCTTTAATTTGTCTTGTAGCGCCCAATTTACAATAAGAGTAAAAATCCCAAAAATAGTAAGAGAGGGGGATGGGAAGTAAAACCCAGATGTCCTTTTAATACTTAAAATAGACAAAAGGAAAAAGAGAGCGTGCTGGATTTTAATTATCAAATACAACAAAGATAGATCATCCTTGGGCTAGCGCCCCCGCTTCCTCAAGAGATTTTGCTACATCTGGTGTCTCTGCTGGAACTTGTGCTGATGGTACTTCTGCTAAAACTGATGTCCCTGCTACTACTAGTGGTACTTGGTGTGCTTCTGCTACTATTGCCATGTCTGCTTCTTCTATATAATTTACCCAGAGACCGGTTTCTCTGATGGCACTGTTTGCAGAAAGAGGGAGCGTAAGTTGTAGAGAAACCTCATGCTTGGAGAGATCTTCTTCAAGGTTGATTACCTCTATTGCTATGACTTGGAGGATATCTTCAAGAAGACATCTGTGAACAGCAGCTTGGTCGATCCAATGGTGAAGGTCTTCTATGGTCAATACATCCATCTTATTTACATAGTCCATTTCTACATTTAGCCTATCCTTTAACTCAGACAAACGAAGAGTCTTGTCAGGAAAGTCTTCCATACTCTGAGGCATTGTCATTTGGAAATTTTCTTGGACAGTTCGTATCTTAAGATATGAACTTCCACATTGTTCAAGAGTGGTCATGGCTACAGCATTCAGTTTTACTCCACAATCTTTGCAAAAAGCCAAAAGGCACAAATCTGCTTTAAAACCATAGACGGATTTAAGAGGGAGTGTTGCTGGGAACCCCGACTTTCCTTCTCTCCATACCATGTGTTTCTTAATGTCTTCACTAATGCGTGCATATTTCCTCCTGCGCTTAGTGGCTTCGGCATTAATTTCCTTGGTTTTGGCCACTACTGCTTTCAGCTTGCAAACTTCTTCCGTTATGAGCTCCTGAACCCTGTGGGTCCTTTTAAATATTTCACAAGCTTGCTCGTGAAAAAGGACTCATATCACCAACCTTGATGTTCATGTGTTCTAACTGTTGTTCCAGCAATTCCCTTCCATCTTCCAACTTATCCATATTCTCTTTCATATCCTCAATTTGTTGAATAGTATCAAACTTTTCGGATTCTAGTTGCAGGTTCTTTCTTTCAAGGTTATTCTTCTCTACTTCCAGGGTCCTTATTTGTATCACCAAAGCTCTATTTTCAGCTTCTAGATGTTGCAATATTTTTTTTAGTTCTCCCTTCTCTGACACAAGGGTATCACACTTCTCAACCATCAAATTTGAATAATTATGTTCTTTGACCAGAGTTTCCTGCAAATGTTGAGCTCTCCCCTTTTCTAATTCTAATTCGTCTGCTAACATGTGGATATTGTCAGCAGTTTCTTGAACATAGGCCACAGAAATAGATTCCACGAGTTTGTGTGCATGCTGAGTACCTTACATGACTATGGTTTCATGTTTGGTAACAATATATGGTTAAAAAGGTCTCTTCATTCTAGTCATTGTTTCTTTGACAATGGATTTCCTCTTCTTGTTATAAGCAAACCTGTCCCATTGGGACACCGTACTACTCTTTGATGGTGTAAAAGGGAGAAGCGGGAGGTCTCTTATGGGGATGTCCGCATCCATGTCTTGAATGTTTGGGCCCTTTGGTTCAACATCCTCCTTCAAATTTTTTTCTTCTTCCGCTTTCCTTTGCGCTTCCTCTTTTGCAGCCTTTCTCTGAGCTTGCTCTTCTACCTGTTTGGAAATTCCTTCCAATCTAATTCGTTCTTCCTCTTGAACTCTTCGAGCTTCTTCTTCTACAACTTGGACCCTTCGAGCTTCTTCTTCTTGAATTTCATCCTCTTTAGCTTTGTTTTCTCTTTCAACAGCTTCTCTTTGGATTCTCTCGGCTTCTCCCTTGAGCCTTTGCTCTTCTCTAGAGAGAGCTTCAGCAGCTTCTGTTGTTTCCTTTTCTTGTTTTTGTTCTACTTCTTTGAAAACACCAGAGCTAGAACTTGCCCCCCTTTTGCTGAGTCAAAAAATTTGTATTTCGGTCATGTTACTGACCCCTCTATACACTTCTTCCTCTTCATCATAATAGTGAGCATATTCAAAGTGGGCGTGAATCTCCTTGCAATGTTCTGTAGCTTTGCCTCACCTATCATTCCTCTGGAAGATCCTTTCCCCGAAGTGAAAATCCTTCAGTTTTGCAATAAAATCTTCCGCCGATGCAAATTTTGAAAACTTATAAGCCCCAACATAAAAAGGCAAAGGAGGGAAAGAAGCCTTCTTTGACCTATACAAGTTACCACCAACCCCGTCAAGGAAGACTTGCCTTATGGCCTCCTGGTGGACTATTTAATCAGTTGCATATCTGGACAGGATATATGGGGCTTTAGAGCCTCCATACATCCTTATAAAGGTACCCTCCTCCGAAAAATAGAAGTCACCGTAGTTCCCATGACCTCAATGGCGTTTTCAAATAAACAATTGGGTTCTTTGTTAAACATCAACTCGTATAAAGGTATAATGAATTCCTCACAAATAAGCTTGTAGCTCCACCTGTAATTCTAGGCCCAAAGCATTTTGTAGGCAATGAACATTGGGGTGTTGGCTTGGTCCCAAAAGCAGCCCAAATTTGGGAAAGGATGCTTTGACAAAATACAATCTATTAAGTAGGAAGCCATGTAAAATTATGACTTCTTTGCCACTAACCCTTCTTGTGCAGTGGTTATAGCTGATGATAGGATATCTAAGAGAATATCTTCCCAATTAAAAATTGTTCCTTCGAACGCCACATAATGGATGATAGGGATCCATTGGATCCTAAAAACAGTTCCGTCAGCCATACCAAAGATTGTACTCAGCACGAGAGCAATCATTCTGAAAGGAGGCCTCAGGTTTTGGACCTCGTACTCATCACTGTCCTTCCTCCTAATCTGTTTGTCTATAATTAGCGGTTTCTTGGCCATCTCCAAATTATCCATCTTGATTTTCCCGAGCCATTCATCGTTCAGATGTTGTTGCGGATGAGGTAACTTATAATCCCCTGCTAAGTAGGTTGGATGAAATGAAGCAAAGGCTTCCCTTTTACTGTCTGAAAGCACTCTTGTCTTGGCATCTGCATTCTGCAGGATCCATCCAATTACTTCTGAACAAGGAAAAAGCTCAGGATGCGTGGCTACTTTAGATATGCAGGATTTTCTGATGTTCTGGTACAGATATCCTTCTTCCAGAAGTGCCTCAGGGATGTCCTGGTCTCTTATCATACGGTATACGTCTCCCCATTTGACTTCTGTAGGAACGCCTGTATTCCACTTAGTTTCTTCAAATAGAGTTTCTACTTGCATGTCAGCTGGTTCTGGTTTGATTTCCTTCGACTTTCTTTTGCCACCTTTAGGCATTTTGACTTAAAACCTGTCCAAAATCATGCATAAGTATATAAGATACTTTCTCAACGTAGAACACGTTTACTAGACTAACATTCTGAATATAACAAGTGTCTCTAAGAGATATAGAAGTGAGCACAATCATAATGCATTCCCGTGATCACTATATGCTTCATAAAAATGGCGTGGGAAAAAATCGTAGCAAGATAGGAACGCAAAAGATCTTCTCGCAAGGGTAGACGCGACCGGCTCTAACTTCACACTGTTAGTGACTTCACCACGGGGAAGAGACATGCTGCGGACTTTCTTAACAAATATGTGACAGGTGATAAAGTCCCAAGTAAATTTGAACTTCTTATGTTCTAATGAAACTAAGCTCAAATGTGTTTAGCTGGATAGAGGCATGGGTCGGCCTCAGCTGTAATAAGACTAAAAATTACCGTAAAGTCTAAATGGCTTGGGTGAAACAAATAGAACCATGACTATGGCGTTCACCTCAAAAAGATAAAGAATCAACCATTACAAATCAGGATACAAGGCTTGAAGGGTACCAACCTAATAGATTCTGATCGTATTCAAGGATAGTAGCGCCATTGTCGAGTCGACAATCATAGAATAGATATGCTCCTGGTCTCAAACGGGACTGAGAACAGGCTCCAACCAAATGAAACAATGAAAAATCAAACGGGGTTCTAACCCTACTTATGGAGATCCGACGCATGCGAGAAATTAATAGGGTGGTTGAAGAACTTAAACAGGGTAATGGTGCGTACGGACGGGGTCAAATTGGCACATTTGGCATTAAGTGTGACCGCCAAACCCGGGTGAACCTGTCTAACTCTCCCGAAAGTTGCGGCAATAACTCGTGAGTTTAGACCGCCATTGCGGGAGGACTCAGTGAGTTTATCTGCAAATGAAACAAGGCACTTTACTGCAAGCAAGGCGTAACGCCACGAATCAGATGACTTAGACGAATCCATCTGCCATTGCGGACAAACTGGGGAAGTGTGGCCGAAAAAGACTCTGGAAGAACTGGCGCAATCCTTTCAAAACGGTGAAGTTAACAAATCAATCAAACCTTCCGTCCGTTGCGGCAGGACTCGGTGAGTTTATTCGAAAAAGTGGGGAACTTTCAAACAAAATGAGCAAAGTGATCCGCCGTTGCGGAAGGACTCGGCGAGATTCTCCGTCGTTGCGGAAGGACTCGGCGAGATTCTCCGTCGTTGCGGGAGAAGTAGCTGATTTCATCCACCGTTGCGGGGAAACTCAATGGGTTCTTCCACCGTTGCGGCACGAAAGTGTGAGTTTTCTTTACTTAGGAAGAAAAACAAGAGCAAACTTCAAAGGAAAAAGCACAAGGCTTTTCTCTAGAAAACTAAGTAAGGGAAGGGTTCTGTTGCTTTTGACTTCTAAGTAGACTTCCATATAAAAGGAGGGGCCCCCAATATTTACAGAAATTTTGGGGGGGGGATGTTGCGGAAACAACAATGGCGATTCGCTGGTGAACACAGATATTTGAAACAAACTCATCACAAGGTCATAAAACTTACAAAGTGTTGGTTTCATGTGCAACAAAATGTTTTCATAGTTCAGCTTCTGGGAATGCAGTGATCACTCTTATCATAATGGTGATGGGGAAAAGGCAACTTTGACTCAGATTTCATTATAACTCTCCAAGGGCCAAAATGTGAGATTCATTTTAAAATTATGTCTTTTAGAAACCTACTGATATAAGACTCCAAAGGATCGTAACTGTATCTCACGGGAATATTTGTTTGTTCCTCATTCCCATATTATTTTGCATCCTTTTGGATATTTCTTTGATTTGCAACTTTTTCCATTTGAGCCTTCCAGAAATGGATTTCCTCTGCTTTCAACAATTTATGTGGTTTCTTCAATCCATAATGTCCTTTTGTGTGAGCGAAGGATTCATTTTACTTTCATGCTTCATAGACGGAGAAGAACCCTTGCTGGGCTGGTTTATTTGAGCAGCTTCTTTGACTTGAAAGTTTCTTTGCTTTTCTCGGCCATGCTTTAATTGAGGCGAGAATTTCTGGAAACCGGACTCTTTGATATAAGCCTTTTGGATTTTACTTACAGCATGGGATCATTTTAAATACCATACATCTGTGAGACATGCTTCCACTCTGTGGGTCCATCATGGTAAAATTCCTAAGACATCCATTATTGTTTGAGTGAATGGGGCCCTAAGATAGTCAGAAGGAAATTCTGAATCTTAGTTATTTGATAGGAGTTGCATTGACCAAACAGAAAAAGGATCTTTGCATTCCGGGAAACCACTCAGTGAAAACAAAGACACATATATATTCCCTTTATTAGTGAGCTTCTTCATGACCATCCTTTTGAGTTTTTCCTGGAGTCTCATCTCTCATCTATGCCAAAATTGAGCTTAGCTTTATTTAAACAAAGGACTCGAACAAAGGGGAGAAAAAAAACAAGAGAACACAAATCAAGCTAACTAGTAGACTAAAATATGATCAAAAGCAATTAAAATAAACAAAATAAAACAAACCAGAAAAGAAAAGACAGCGTTTTATTTATGTACAAGAGTCCACCTAGGACTCATGCGAAGTATTGTTTCAAGGTGAGACCGTTGAGAGGGAGATTTACTTCTTCCCCTTGCAGATCTTTCAATTTATAGGTTGACGGACCAAGATTTTTGGAAATTTGGTAAGGTCCAACCCATAAATGTTGAAATTTTGTATGCATTCCCTTACCTTCATGCTGGTGGTCCCATTTCAGAACTAAGTCACCTGCTTCGAAATTTATTTTACCAGATTTCTTCTTATCAAACCATCTTTTGACTATGTCTTGGTGGTGATGGAATTGGTCTTTGGCTTTCTACCATGAATCTTCAAGTTTTAGCAGGGTATCAATTCTGGATTGTAGGGATTGACTGCTAGAACCTCGAGAGGCTTGGGCCAATTGCAAGGATGGGAGTAGAATATTCGGAGGAAGGATGGCTTCTTTGCCATAGACTAGGGTGAGCAGGGAGACTCCTAAGGCATTCTTGGGAGTGACTCTGTCTGCCCATAAAGCGTTTGGAAGGGCTATGTGCCAGCTTCTCTGATTTTCAATCACAGTTTTCTTAAGGATTCGGATGAGATTTTTTTTGGTAGACTCAGCTAATCCATTTCCTTGGGGATAGTAATTGGATGAATAATGCAGTTTAATTCCTTTCTCATACATGAATTCATTAACCTTCATTGACTAAAAATAAGGTGCATTATCAAAGACTAGGGAAATTGGAACCCCAAACCTGGTTATGATGTTTTCCTCCAGGAAGTTGATGACTGCATCTTCATTAACTTTACGCAGCGGAATAGCTTCAGCCCATCTTGTAAAACAATCTGTAGCTGTTAGGATATATCGGTGTTGCAGTGAGGATTTTGGGTTTATTTTGCCAATAATATCTATTCCCCATTGCTCGAAAGGTTTAGAGATGATAATTGGTTTCAAAGGTCCTGCTACTTTTGGTAATTTCCTAGCACTTCTTTGGTATACGTCACAATTTCTGGAATAGGCGTGAGCATCCTTGAAAAGAGTGGACCAATAATACCCAGCTCTGAGAATATTGTGAGCTGTAGTTTTTCCAGAGTAATGTCCCCCAGCAGGGCCATCATGTAATTCTCTAACCACGTTACTTGCATCTTCTTTCTCCAAACATCTGAGAAAAATACCATCATAATTCTTCCTAAAGAGACTCCTTCAATGATTTGGTATGCTTCTAATTTCATACGAAGTGCTCTTCTTTGCTTCGAACTCCAATGCTCCGGAAAATAACCTGACTGTAGATAATGCACTAGGTCCCTATACCAAGACTCAAGAGCTGTAAAAATTGGACATACATCGATCATGTTCAGCTCAGCTTCATTCCTCCAATCTAGCTCTTCATCAGCTGGATTTTCAGTAAACAACTGGCATAATCCTTGTCCTTTGATAATAGAGCCAGGTTTGAATTCCAAGTCATACTCCTGAAGAGCAGTGACCCAGTTTCCTCTCCTTTCTCCTAATTCTTTCTGAATGAAAGGAGACCTAACAGCGAGATGAGGAACTATGACTTTAGTTCTATTTTTTAGAATATATGGCCTGAACTTCTTTACCGCTTTGAAAACTGCATATGATTGCTTATCTACCACAGGGTAGTTCAGTTCAGCGCCCTGCAGACCAATGCTCATAAAAGAAATTGGGTATTCATCTCCTGATTCCGCCTTTTGAGTAAGCACAACTGTGAGAGAGTTATTAGGAGCAAAGGTGTACATGATGAAATCCTTTTCAAAATCTAGACTTCTTAAAGAAGTTGCATTAGCTATGGCAACCTTGATTTCTTTAAATGCAACTTTCTCCAAGTCTATCCATTTTAATTGTACACTTTTCTTTACCATTTGTTGCAAAGGTTTAACGATTTGAGTGAAATATTGCACGAACCTTCGAACAAAATTAATGGTGCCAATGAATGAATCCATAGATTTTTTGCTATGGGGCATGGGAATTTCGCTGATAGCTTGCACTCTCTCTTGATCTATCCAGATTCCCTCCTTTGAAATGATGTGACCCAAGATTTTTCCCTCAAGAACAGTGAAAACACTTTTCTTAGGGTTTAAAGAGATACCATACTTCCTGCAGCGATCAAAGATTTGCTTCAGGTGGAAAACATGGTCTTCCCTTTTCTTTGAGAAAACTGTCACATCATCTAAGGAAACCACTACACATTTACCGCCCAATCCTCTGAAAGAAATGTCCATGGCTCGCTGAAAAGTAGCTCCTGCATTTATCAATCCAAAAGGCATTCTTCGATATGCAAAGGTTCCCCACTTTGTACGAAAAGTGGTTTTGAGCCGGTCCTCTTCCGCTACTAGCACTTGGTTATAACCGGAGAAACCATCTAGTAGAGAGAACAGTTTTGATCCTAACACCATCTGCAAAATTTGCTCCATTGGGGGCACAGGATAGTTGTCTTTACTGGAATCTTTATTTAAGTTCTGGAAATCTACACACAGTCTTATTTCTCCCGATTTTTTCCACACGGGAACTAAATTAGCCACCCATTCAGAATGTCAAACTTTAAAAATAATCTTGGCATCCAAAAAAAAATTTAAATCTTTCTGAATTGGGGGCTTGAGTGTCGGATGCATCCTTCTTAATTGTTGCTGAAAAGGTTTGACACCTTCCTTCATTGGTATTATGTGTTGAATAATGCAGGCATCATATGTTTTCAGATTGTCGTAGGTCCAAGCAAACACATCTTTATATTGCTGAAACAATTTGATGAATTTACTTCTCTCGCCTGGCGTACAACACTTACCAAGATTAATATATTTTGGTTCATCTTCCATGCCCAAATTTATCAACTCATGCTACGTGGATGAGCTGTGCATTTTAGAATTTACAGGTCTTCTGAACTTGCTCTGTAAATCAAATAATGCTTTGAGAGTTCTCATGCCTTTAGGCATGAAGTTTCCCTTTACAACATTTTTATTTTGTAAATCTGAATCACGTTGTTCTTCATCTATTATGGCCTCTTGGAAGACATCCTCATTTGTTAAGAAACCAATAATCTGATCATCATCATCAAACACCCTAAGATTTGTAATATTATCCGGAACAGAGGGCCTGAAAATTAATTCAATAGAGCATTTGTTATTAGTGAACACTAATCTGGAAGGAGAGGTTGCTAACAAATCAGCTGCAGCATTCTTCAACCTAGGAACAGAATTAATGTTGAAAGCATCAAAACATGAAATCAGATCCCAAACCTTGGCTTGATAACCCTTTAAGTGTGGTGAAAGGCAATGAATTGTATTCCTTATTTTCCTGACAACTATTTCTGAATCACCAAATACTTTCAAATATTTGACATTCAAACCAATGGCCTTTTTTAATCCATGGATCAGAGCTTCATACTCAGCAGTATTATTTGTACATTTGAATTCTAACCTAAAAGATAAAAAATATTTATTCCTATTGGGGTCAATCAAAACACAACCGGCTCCGGATCCTTCTTGAGTTTTGGATCCGTCGAAGTAGAGAGTCCAAAACGTACTTTCTTCTTCAACTAAGTTAGTGTCATTACTATCTAAGTTAGTAACTAAATTTACTATGTTACAATCGATATCATTAGCCCGTGAAAAATGAAGGAGATCGGACTGTTTGTCTGAATCATGGCTAACATCTTTCGATTAATAATTTTCAGGTTCAATTTCTAGGAAATAATTTCCCAAAATTGAAGATGAAAATGTCACAGCTTCATTTTTTTCCTCTCACTGAGTGACATTTTGTTTCATGTGAGGTTCTCTCAGTATTTTGATTTGGTTTTTCCTATTCTGATAAGGTAACCACAGGTGAGACCAATCTGTGGCAAAGTAATCATTTAGTTTCGTCGACCAGTCCCTACTCAAAATTAATCCATAAGCCTCAGGAATATCGACCACCATTATATCAATGAACTGGCATACCCTCGGATCTGCTGACAACCTAATAAGTACGTCTTTCAATTCCCCAATTACTTTGATAGCGGTTATGTCTAACTGTATGATTTGAGATGGGGACGGGATAGGCTATCCATTAATATTTTTGCAAATAGACAAAGGCATGACATTCGAACTAGCACCAGAGTCTAACAAACAATTATGCACATTGTGATTAAAGATTTCAAAAGTTAAGAGAAACAGTAGAGTGTGAGATTTCGATTTCCCACCGATACTGGCTTCATTTATTTATGGATTTTCTTCAGTGTTTCTGGATGGAGTGCTTGTATGTGGATCAAAGGATTCCAACAGTTTCTTTCTCTACTGGGGTAGACTACACATATCGAATATTGAGACATTAGCTTTTTCTTTTTTAATGTCCTCGATTATGTCATATCCCATGTCACATTCTTTCAAAACTTTGGGTTGATTTTCTATTTTGTCTGAAGAAGTGTTTGGTTGTTTGGGTATTTCTACGTTTGATTCCTTTGTCACTATGGGGTTTACTGCTGGGATTATCTTAGGCTATGGTGGGATGACAGTTATGTGTCGTTTTGGTATTTTATTTGCAGATTTAGCTTTAGTCACATCTCTTGTTTGATCAAGCATTGGGCCTTTACTTCTAGTACTAATATTAATAGATGTTTCTTGTACTTCGTCAACAAGATCTTCAGAAGACGGTTCTTGGGTAGGAGTCCAGCCCCAAAGGATCATCGTGGTGTCTAGAGCGGATTCTTCCTGCTCAGGAATTTGTTCTTGCTGAGGGTTTGTTTGCTCAGGCATTTGTGCATCTAACATTTGATTCATTACCAAACTCATTGAGTTAATCCACTGTGGACCACTTTTTTCTGAATGTTGTTCTTGATGAAAGGTACATAAGTGGGCCATGCCTATTTCATTTAAGTTTAGCACAACATAATAATTTACCGGTGGGGTTGGATGTGCATTCTTTTCTCTTTTTTTATAGAATGGCTTGAAAGGTGGCTTTGAAGAGCTAGTTGCCTTATCTTTCTCTAGATCTATAATTTTATTAGAGAGTTTTTGCATCATTTTTATAACATTTTCTAAACCAACTCCGGGTTCGTCTTTATCCCCAGTTAACAAAAGAGGTTTTTTAACGGATGTTGGTTTTGTTTCCAGATCGAGGGCATGTTTGGCAATACTGTCGGCCTCTTCTTCTACCTTCTTGGCTTCTTCAAAGTTTTCCATCATGGTAGTCTTCTTTGTTCTTTTGACAAACATTGCTAAAGTGGGTTTAAGAGCTGTTGTATAATATTGTACCAAACATTCCTCAGCGGGCTTTGTTGCATCACTAAATTTTTTTAACAATGTCGTAAATCTTTGATTAAACTCTTGAACTTTCTAATTTTTGTCCATTCTCATGGATAACAATTCTTTCATAAGAGTGGCTACTGTCTTTTGATTTCCATACTTCTTTAAAAAAAAAAAATCAAAATCTTCCCAACTTACTATCGAGCTAGCGTGTAGGCTAAAGTACCAAGAGGATACTTTTGGTTCGAAAGTATAAGGAAAAAGACGGTAGACTACATCTTCATGTTCTACATTAAGAAGACTCAGAGCTAGGTAAAAACTTTTAAGATGGTCTTCAGCAGAAATTCCTTTCCCAGGGTCGTATTTAGGCAAAACCTTTTCTAGGATTTTGGGCAAATCATGGAACGGCCCAACTAAATTCAATGCTCCTCTTGCTCTCCATGCAGGAACATCCATGACTCTTGGTGGAGAACGTGGTGGTGTGTGCGACAGTGAATTATGAGGAGTATGGCTTGCAATGTGTGGTTGTTCTTGATTTGTGGGAGTTTCGGGTCTGACCTCACCAAAAGGTTTAGTGATTTCTTCTAGGGATAGATCCAATAATTCTTCTAGACTCTGGACTAGAATGGAGTCTTTAGTGCATTGAGGGTTTTTCTAGGAGCACTTATTCAGGCCAGCAAAGGAACGGTATTTAATCCTCCTAGAATTTTAACGTAGGAACGGGTATGTCTTCTAAAGTGGTTTACTTCTTCAAAAGGGACAGCATACAATGTTTCTTGCTGTTCTATCTTAGAATTAAGATTTTCTTGATTTCTCGATTCCATATTTGAAATGTCTGGGATCGCTGTTTCGGATGGGTCTTTAGTGGAAAATTTTCTAACAAAAGGGTCTCTTCTACCATCCATACACTAGTGGCCCTCCTTCTAGCACCAAAAACTGTTGATGCCTCGAAAATCGTAGCATCAATCAGCAAGGGATTCTCCCCAATGAGCAAGCCCAATTAGACCGCTCACTGTTTGGTGTGGGGAATCCGTCCAGTTAATGGTCCCGATTACCATGTAAGATTGTAAATATTTGTTTTGCTTTCACCAGTTGCGACCTGATCCACTGTTTATATATTTTAAATTAAAGAATGATATGCAAGTGCTCTAAACTAAATGCATGCAATAAAAACAAATCTGATCTAAATTATTTAAGCTAATTTAACCTATCCTTGTAAGGAGCAAATCGAAGGTATGAGCAATAGACTGGAAGAGACATCTGAAGATTTAACAGATAGCCATTTAATCAGATAAATGTATTTCCAGTGGAATATGAATGATATCAAAGATAACTCTGATTTAATTAAGACATTCCATTACTCATATAGCACAGAGATTTTTCGAAATAAATAAAATCATTCATAGCATAAAATTAGTTCACAAAAGATAAGAAAGATCTCACTGAATGTATATGAAAAATGTAGAAATAATTCAGCCATCATTCATCACAATTCCAAGCAACAACCGCTGCACTAGCTTCCACAGGCCAAAGCGATTTTCTAATTCATGTAGCAGAAATAGTTCATGTACACAAGAAGAATCCTTTCACCTGCCAAAAATCCTTCTATTATCCCCTAATCATCTATATATAGCATTACAAAATGCTCCAAGAGCTGCCACCTATCCCCTAACTCCCAAGATTCCTTTAATTTGTCTTGTAGTGCCCAATTTACAAAAAGAGTAAAAATCCCAAAAATAGTAAGAGAGGGGGACGGGAAGTAAAACCCAGATGTCCTTTTAATACTTAAAATAGACAAAAGGAAAAAGAGAGCATGTTGGATTTTAATTATCAAATACAACAAAGATCGATCATCCTTGGACTGGCGCCCCTGCTTCCACAAGAGCTTTTACTACAGCTGGTGTCTCTGCTGGAACTTATGCCCCTGGTGCTGATGATACTTCTATTGAAACTGATGTCCCTGCTACTACTGCCAGTACTTGGTGTGCTTCTGCTTCTCTTTCCCTGTCTTCTCCTTCTATATAATTTACCCAGAGACCGGTTTCTCTGATGAAACTATTTGCAGAAAGAGGGAGTGTAAGTTGTAGAGAAACCTCATGCTTGGCGAGATCTTCTTCAAGGTTGATTACCT
Source organism: Larix kaempferi (assembly GCA_027924585.1). Lineage (NCBI taxonomy): Eukaryota > Viridiplantae > Streptophyta > Pinopsida > Pinales > Pinaceae > Larix > Larix kaempferi. Next base: position 8,032,658 of record BSBM01000416.1, read on the forward strand.
CTGTTGCTGTGACTTGGAGGCTCTCTTCAAGAAGATGTGTGTGAATAGAAGCTTGGCTGATCCAATGGTGAAGGTCTGCTGCGATCAATACATCCATCTTCTTTACATATTCCATTTCTACATTTAGCCAATCCCTTAACTCAGACAAACGAAGAGTCTTGTCCGGAAAGTCTTCAATACTCTGAGGCATTATCATTTGGAAATTTTCTTGGATGGTTCGTCTCTTAATATATGAACTTCCACATTGTTCAAGAGTGGTCATGGCTACAGCGTTCATTTTTAATCCACGATCTTTGCAAAAAGCCAAAAGGCACAAATCTGCTCTAAAACCAGAGACAGATTTAAGAGGGAGTGTTGCTCGAAACCCCGACTTTCCTTCTCTCCATACCATGTGTTTCTTAATGTCTTCACTAATGCGTGCATATTTCCTCCTGATCTTAGTGGCTTTAGCATTAATTTCCTTTTTTATGGACACTAGTGCTTTCAGCTTGCAAACTTCTTCCGTTATGAGCTCCTGAACCCTGTGGGTCCTTTTAAATATTTCACAAGCTTGCTCGTGAAAAGGACTCATATCACCAACCTTCCTATTCACGTGTTCTAACTGTTGTTCCAGCAATTCCCTTCCATATTCTCTTTCATATCCTCAATTTGCTGAATAGTATCAAACTTTTCGGATTCTAGTTGCAGGTTCTTTCTTTCAAGGTTATTCTTCTATGCTTCCAGGGTCCTTATTTGTATCACCAAAGCTCTCTTTTCAGATTCTAGCTGTTGCAATCTTCTGTTTAGTTCTCCCTTCTTTGACACAAGGGTATCATACTTCTCAACCATCAAATTTGAATAATTATGTTCTTTGACCAGAGTTTCCTACAAATGGCAAGCTCTCCCCTTTTCTAATTCTAATTCGTCTGCTAACATGTGGATATTGTCCGCAGTTACTTGAACAGAGGGCACAAAAATAGATGCCACGAGTTTGTGTGCATGCTGAGTACCTTTCATGACTGTGGTTTCATGTTTGGTAACAATATCTAGTTGAAAAGGTCTCTTCATTATAGTCACTGTTTCTTTGACAATGGATTTCCTCTTCTTGTTATAAGCAAACCCGTCCCATTGGGACACTGTACTACTCTTAGACGGTGTAAAAGGGAGAAGCGGGAGGTCTCTTATGGGGATTTCCACATCCATGTATTGGATGTTTGGGCTCTTTGGTTCAGCATCCTCCTTCAATTTCTTTTCTTCTTCCACTTTGCTTTGTGCTTCCTCTTCTACAGCCTTTCTCTGAGCTTCCTCTTCTGCCTGTTTGGAAATTCCTTCCAATCTGATTCATTCTTCCTCTTGACCTCTTCGAGCTTCTTCTTCTACTGCTTAGACCCTTCGAGCTTCTTCTTCTCGAAGTTCATCCTCTTTAGCTTTGTTTTCTCTTTCAACAGCTTCTCTTTGGATTCTCTCGGCTTCTCCCTTGAGCCTTTGCTATTCTCTAGAGATAGCTTCAGCGGCTTCTGTTGCTTCCTTTTCTTGTTGCTGTTCTGCTTCTTTGACAACACCAGAGCTAGAACTTGCCCCCCTTTTGCTGAGTCACCAAATTTGTATTTCGGTCATGTTACTGACCCCTCTATACACTTCTTCCTCTTCATCATAATAGTGAGCGTATTCAAAGTGGGCATGAATCTCCCTGCAATGTTCTACAACTTTGCCTCGCCTATCATTCCTCTGAAAGATCCTTTCCCCGAAGTGAAAATCCTTCATTTTTGCAATAAAATCTTCCGTCGATGCAAATTTTGAAAACTGATAAGCCCCAACATAAAAACACAAAGGAGGGAAAGAAGCCTTCTTTGACCTATACAAGTTACCACCATTCTCGTCAAGGAAAACTTGCCTTACGGCCTCCTAGTGGACTATGTAATCAGTTGCATATCTGGACAGGATATATGGGGCTTTAGAGCCTCCATACATCCTTATAAAGGTACCCTCCTTCGAAATATGGAAGTCATCGTAGTTCTCCATGACCTCCATGCCGTTTTCAGATAAACAATTGGGTTCTTCATTAAACATCAACTCGTATAAAAGTATAATGAATTCCTCACAAATAATCTTGTCACTCCACCTGTAATTATGGGCCCAAAGCATTTTGTATGCAATGAACACTGGGGTGTTGGCTTGGTCCCAAAAGCATCCCAAAATTGGGAAAGGATGCTTTGACAAAATACAATCTATTAAGTAAGAAGCCATGTAAAATTCTGACTTCTTTGCCACTAACCCTCCTTGTGCAGCGGTTATAGCTGATGATAGGATATCTGAGAGAATATCTGCCCAATTAAAAATTGTTCCTTCGAACGCCACATAATGGATGATGGGGACCCATTGGAGCCTAAAAACAGTTATGTTATCCATACCAAAGATTCTACTTAGCATGAGAGCAATCATCCTGAAAGGAGGCCTTGGTTTTTGGACCTCGTACTCATCACTGTCCTTCCTCCTGATCTGTTTGCCTATAATTAGAAGTTTCCTGGCCATCTCCAAATCATCCATCTTGATTTTCCCGATTCATTCATCATTCAGCTGCTGCTATGGACAAGGTAACTTATAAGCCCTTGCTAAGTAGGATGGATGAAATGATGCAAAGGATTAACTTTTGCTGTCTGAAAGGACTCTTGTCTTGGCGTCTGCATTCTACAGGATCCATCCAATTACTTCTGAAAAAGGAAAAAGCTCGGGACGCGTGGCTGCTTTAGATATGCAGGATTTTCTGATGTTCTGGTACAGATATCCTTCTTGCAGAATTGCCTCAGGGATGTCCTAGTCTCTTATCATATGGTATACGTCTCCCCATTTGACTTCCAGAGGCATGCTTGTAGTACACTTAATGTCTTCGAATAGAGTTTCTACTCGCGTGTCAGCTAGTTCTGGTTCGATTTCCTTCGACTTTCTTTTGCCACCTTTAGGCATTTTGACTTAAAACATGTCCAAAATCATGCATAATTATATAAGATACTTTCTCGATGCTGAACACCTTTACTAGACTAACATTCTGAATATAACAAGTGTCTCTAAGAGATATAGCAGTGAGCACAATCATAATGCATTCTCGTGATCACAATATGCTTCATAAAAATGGCATGGGAAAAAATCGTTGTAGGATAGGAACACACAAGATCTTCTCGCAAGGGTAGACGCGGTTGGCTCTAACTTCACACTATTAGTGACTTCACCACGAGGAAGAGGTATGCTGCGGACTTTCTTAACAAATATGTGACAGGTGATAAAGGCCCAAGTAACTTTGAACTTCTTATGTTCTAATGAAACTAAGCTCGGATGTGTTTAGCTAGATAGAGGTGTGGGTCGGCCTCGGCTATAATAAGACTGAAAACTACCGTAAAGTCTAAATGGCTTGGGTGAAAAAAATAGAACCATGACTACGACGTTCACCTCACAAAGATAAAGACCCAACCATTACAAATCAGGATACAAGGCTTGAAGGGTACCAACCTGATAGATTCTGATCGTATTCGAGGATAGGAGCACTGCTGCCGAGCCGGAAATCTTAGAATAGATATGATCTTGGTCTCAAATGGGACTAAGAATAGGCTCCAACCAAATGAAACAATGAAAAATCAAATGGGGTTCGAACCCTACTTATGGCGATCCGACATGTGTGAGCAATTAATAGGGTGGTTCAAGAACTTAAACGGGGTAATGGTGCATACGGATGGGGTCAAATCAACATATTTGGCATTAAGTGTGACCGCCAAACCTGGGAAAACCTGGCTAACTCTCCCGACAGTTGCGGAGAGAACTCATGAGTTTAGACCGCTGTTGTGGGAGGACTTAATGAGTTTATCCGTGAATGAAACAAGGCACTTTACCGCAAGCAAGGCGCAACACCAGGAATCAGATGACTTAGACGAATCCATCCGCCGTTGCGGACAAACTGGGGAAGTGTGGCCGAAAAAGACTCTGGAAGAACTGGCGCAATCCTTCCAAAATGGTGAAGTTAACGACTCAATCAAACCTTCCATCCATTGTGGCGGGACTCGGTGATTTTATCCGAAAAAGTGGGGAAGTTTCAAACAAAATGAGCAAATTGATCCTCCGTTGCGAAAGAAGTCGAATAAATTCTCTTCCGTTGCAGGAGAAATGGATGAGTTCATCCGCCGTTGTGGAAGGACTCGGCAAGATTCTCCACTGTTGTGGGAGAACTAGATGAGTTCATCCACCATTGCGGGGAAACTCAATGGGTTCTTCCATCGTTGCGGCATGAAAGCGCGAGTTTTCTTTACTTAGGCAGAAAAAACAAGAGCAAACTTCAAAGGAAAAAACACAAGGCTTTACTCTAGAAAACTAAGTAAGGGAAGGGTTCTGTTGATTTTGACTTCTAGGCAGACTTCCATATAAAAGGATGGGCCCCCATTAGTTACAGAAATGTTGGGGGTGTGTTGCGGCAACAACAAGGCCACCATAGCCCTACTCGCAGTATCTTCTATGCAGTGGCTCTTCTTGCATAGTGACCTCCCGATACACCTGAATGTGCATCATCCAATATGAATGGCATCTCATGCTCTAATACACATCTACGTAGCACTTCATCTTGTCCCAATTTGTATAGTTGTCCTACGATTATGGATAAGTCTGTTGCTCTTACTACCAGTTGCTTCTTCTACTGCGTAGTAAACTCTATCGGTGCCAATCCAGTAGTCAAAAAGTCTACAATATCATTATAGTAGTCATCAACAATCTGAATGGAAAACAATTGCGCATCAGGAAGATTGTCTTCAAGGTTTGTGGGCTCTTCGCCTGACTCAATCCTTGAGAGATGGTTAGGTCCTAAGTTTAGTCTTCCTGGCTTAACTATAATTTCGAAGTCATACTCTTGGAAGAGTAATAACCATATGCATATTCTCCCCCCTAACACTGGCTTATTGACGAGGTAATTCAAAGCTGAATGGTCAGTGTACATAGAGAAGTTTGCACCGAGCAAAGAATGTCTGAATTTCTACAGTGCGTACACCATAGATAAACCCTCTCTTTCAGTGGTCTTATAATTATTTTCAGTAGATGAGAGCTTCCTGCTCGAAAATGCAATGGGATGGTCAATACCTCCCTCTCCTAGTTGTGCTAGTACAACACCCAATGTTATACATGAAGCATAAACATGGACATGAAATGGTTTCTCCTGGTCTGGAAAAACTAGGATCGACGCAGTTGCCATTTCCACTTTGAATGTGTCTAAGCCTTGCTCACATTTTGCGTTCCATATAAATTGTGCTTCTTTATTTAACAGTTTCTCCATAGGTGAGGTTATCTGCGCATAACCCTTGATGAACTTTCTGTAGTAACCCGTGTGCCCCAACGTAGTGCGAGGCTGCTTTATTGATGTTGGTGCAAGTAAGTTCACAATTACTGCGATCTTCACAGGATCAACCATCAATCCTTGTCTTCACACAATGTGTCCTAAAAGAATACCATAAGGCACACAAAAAACACATTTCTTCAAATTTAATGAAATTTGATGTTACCTGCACTTTGATAACATCATTCTCGGGTTTTCACAATGGTTTTTCAACAAACCAAAGGCAGTCCAATCATCAAAATATGCTTCTAAAAATTTATGCATGAAATCTTTAAATGTTGCGACCACATGTTACAATGTAATTTTCCACCTTGTGAGTATCAGCACTCTTTGGCCTTTAGGATCCATTTCATTGACTCAGATCTATCAATTTATCCTCCAAGAACACATTATGTCCCTATTTTTGTTCTTGTACTCTAGATGTCCCACTACAGCCCACGTACATCACCCCATATATGCAACTTGTTACACTATAGCTCGCGGGTACCCACAGGCTAGCCCACTGTAGCCCACGTACACCTAGTTTAATGGTAAAAAACAATAGAAAATTACCTTTTAACTCCCAAAAAGAGGTCATAGGGTGACCTTTGTCCCTCCATTTGCCCCAAAATGCCTCGATGTGTCCTTTCACTTACCTTTGAGAGGACTATATATTGAGCACATATGGCATATGGACGGGAGGAGAAAAGGAGAGCAAGAGAACTCTAGTGGATTTTTTCCCTATCTTGAGTCTACACTCATTGATCCTTGTAGTTGTGAACCTTCTATGTTCACCTTCCAAACTCCTATCATAGTTTGAGTTTGCCATTCCATGGAGGATTGAAGTGGTGGAGGCACAAGTGGATTGACCCAGATCTTGGTTCAGATTGGTTGCTGACAAGAGGTCGTATCACATTGTACTTCTTGTTATTTATTAATAGAAGTACTCATATTCTCGTCCATTAATGTTGTGAATGTTGTTAATATTACATTGGATTTCATTTACTTATAATATCATGGACCGTTGCTATTGATGATGTTAATGTCGTTTATATATTATATGCGCTTGTTATATATTGGTTGTCAAGACTAATTTGCAGGTTCAAGTGCACAAGTTGAAAGCTCCAATGGGGATCTACATCAAATGTTTGGATTGAGGTTGGTTATATTCTTCATTATCCTAGCATTGTCATTTATATAGCATAGCACTGAGAATTGAGTTAATTTCTAGTAGTCAGTTGTCTGTTGTGGTCCACCCCAAGCCATAGGAAGTTTTCTCCAACACAGAAATGGTGACTCCGCTGGGGAAAACATCCATTTTTGGGGATTTTTAAGCATTAGTCGTTATTTAGAGTTGTTGTGTGTCAAGTCTCTGTGTCATAGATTGGCCGTTGGGATACTCTATAGAAAACACCCTTTTTCGGAGCCATTGGACTCTTTGGTTGATCATTTGCTTTTCCCTACCCGCGGGTGAGCCTAGCTCTACCCACGTCTACCTGCCTCTGTCTGCACTATAGCCTGCGGGTACCCGCAGGTATTCCTTCGACAGTAGCGTACAACTCCAAGGGTGATTTGGTTATGGCCTTTGGTTGTTGCTGGGTTGGTTCTGTGTGTTCCTGGGTCTTCTTTGGCCTTGTTCCTGACTGTTCCAAGCCTTGGTTGTGACCAGAACTCCTCTTTTCTCTTGGTTTTGAGCCTCATTGTTTTTTACCCACTTTCAATTTTATAGCTCATTCCATTGGCTAAGTCTTACTGTTTAGGATCTGCTAGGTTCTCTGAGTGATTTCCTTTGCATTTCCGTAACTGAATAGTAGGATTTTGCTTGCATTTTTCATTTCATTATATTGAAAAATACAAAAAAAAAAAAAAAAAAATTGCATTTTCCTTTTGCTTATAAGAGAAAATACAAAAAAAATTACTTTTATGTATTGCATTTTGCATTGAGTGCTTGCTGCTTTCATTTAGGTTCTGCTTGTGCATTGAAAATATAAAAGTGTTGCATTTTTATTTTGAAACCGTTGGATTGATTTTCATTCTAGTGGCATTGTTTTCATTAGATAGATGAGTCTAGAGTTTGATGATTTTGCATACTATTGAGTCATATACATCACTAGTTTCACGACCATATCCTTTGAGTAACCACAACCATTAAAATAAATGCTTAATCTTAAAATTGATTAGAACGATTTTATTTATAGGGTACACCAACTAGCATAGGTTTAGAGTCTTGGAATAGATCATTGTGAGTAAACAATCCAAGACTACTAGACAAAACATTATGTATCTGACCAAGGAGTGGTGAAATCCATGGTATAAATCGGTGTTCTCAGGAAGCTCTACTCAGACCATAGTTAAGCATGACGTCAAGGGAGGTTGGTTGCGGAGATATCCCTCCAATACCGGTTGAACGTGGGAGATATTTCCAGGGTTTGTTCATATCTGGGGGTACCAAAGGTTCAACTTCTTATGCTTCAGGCTTAGCTACCCTACCCATACGACGGATCCCACCTACGACTATCTCCCTGAGAATTGGTTATATTGAGGTGACCATAGTTTCCTTACCTAGGTATCACATAGGGTACTTGCAGTGGTTATATTGTTTGTGTCCTGAGTCAGATAGGGGTCAGACAGCACAGTTATCGTTATATAGGGACTTGACCCTGTGTATGCAGTGAAGTCTGGGGGCCATTATAACTGATTCTGTTACCTCTAGCTACATTTTGGGAGTCTCAAGCCTCTCCTAGACATACTGGCTCTAGATCATTTAGCCACTCTGTTTGTCTGCTCTTGGCTGTAGTTTCTCTAGGTGTGTGCTCTTGATTTACTGTTTTTGATCGATAGTTGGCCATTAGGGGATGCTATGATTTTATTTTCTCTCTGAAGATATCATGGTGCGGATTCCTACTCTCCGCTAATCCCGTCGGTTGGCTTGTTTACAGCCTGCCGAAATTCACACTGTGTTGCTAGGGGACGTCAGCGGGCTCCCTTCGAGTCTTCAGATTCTTACGAAACATACATCCTAGACGTCATGACACCTACACACTCTAACACGGGATAAATCCCTACGAATCCATCGGGTAGAGTTGAACACACTTCAGACACCCCTACTCCTCGTGATGCATGGGGGTGTGATCCACCTGAGACCCAACCTAGTTTGTTTGGTTCGGATCCACCCGAGACTCGACCTATTTTGTTTGGTCCAGATCCACCCAAGGACGACCCATTCGATCCTTCATATCCACATAATTATTTATACGGGATGCCAGAGTTACACGATGACCCAGGCCCTACGGTCAACCCTACTGCATTCTCATATGGTATGCCTAATAACAACATAGTTGATCCTTCCACTGCTTTTGGTACTCATGCTGGAACTAGTCATGGTGTTAGCAACACTACACCCACTGGGGGAAATACCCTCGTCGGGGACACCACGTTGTCCACTCACACACATAGTATGGGGACCGATCATATTCCTCCTAACAATGCTAATGTTGGAAGACGGCTTCCTCCTAGGGCTACCCAACCTAATAGGAACATTGTTCACAACACGACTCACCATCCACAACATAATACACATGCCGCTACCCATCCACCTAGGACCACTTTCACGAATGTTAATGCTCCTCCCAACCACGGGGGTGGACATATACTGGATACTTTTGCGTCCACTGCCACTACTAGTAATGCTAATGTAGGAGGTGGGAATATACCGCATCCTCATGGTCATAACACCACCATTCCTTATACTAGTAACACCAATGTTGGGGTTGGGAATACATCTCATGTTTATGGTCACCACACGACTGCTCATGCTAATCCTAATGCTTAGGCTGGGGCTGGGAAAATACCTTACCATCATGGTCATTACAACACAATTCCCACTACGAATAGTACGTATATGCCCCATAATTATGGTGGAAACCCTTACTACAACACAGTTGGTGTTGGCCACCAGTACAACCCACTCAATATGGTGCCCAAAACACATATACACCTGCTTACTCTCACACGGGTCAGGTCGAAGGAGGTTATCAACCTTATGGCCATGGTCAAGCTTATGGTCAGTCAGGTCCATATAATCAGCAGTTTAATGCTCATGGTCAATCATTTGGTCCATCTTATAATTTGGTTCCGTACAACCAACCTTTTATGGGGGCTTATTATCAAGCTTTCCAGCTGCAGCTCCTATTCCTTGCACGTTTGAATCTTCCATATCTTTCGAAGCTCACGAATGATCCGATGTGTCACGACTCTAATTCGCCTTCGGTCCCTACCAAGCTCCCTTCGGACATTCCTAAGTTTGAGGGGAAAGGTGGTGAGGATCCGGGTGATCATGTCACAATGTTTCACCTTTGGTGCTCTTCCAACTCGTTGAATCACAATTTCATTCGATTACAACTATTTCAACACACCCTCATGGGGGCAGCTACGAAGTGGTATGTTGAGTTGCCTGGGAACACTTATAGGGGTTTCAATGAGATCGCTTTGGTTTTCTTGGATCATTTCCAGTTACTGGTTCGTTGCGATACTGGCCTGAACTTTTGTCTACCTTCCGTCAGAATAAGGCCACACATATTTCTGACTACATTCAAGAGTGGTGTCGACGGAAGAGGTTAGTGAAAGCCAACATTCCTCCAGAGTTTCTGTTGGAATGGTTCCTCAAGTATTTACTTCCATATATTGCTAAGGATGTTTCGATGTCCGGCCTTGTGACTGAGGAACAAGCCATCTTAAAAGTCTAGCAGTTAGATTTACTATACTCTCAGTCTGGCATTTTGTATGACATTATTATTGACCCACCGCGAACACAACATGAGCCCAAGTCAATTCCTGGACCACATGGCGACTGCATTGTGGGATCCCCAAGTACTCGCCCTGTAGATTTGGTGGCTAATCAAATGAAAAATTTGTCGCTTAACTAGTCTACTCTCGGACAGGTCTACACCTTGTCCACTTCCACCCCTTTGTCCAATGTACACAGTGTGCAATCAATGAACCCATCGGGTAACCAGCAATCTGGTGGTAAGAAGAAGGGGAGAAACAACCGTAAGGGTGGAAATAATGGGAACAATAATAAAAATCACAATACCCCTCATAAGGAGAATTCCAACCCTCCTCGGGAAGGCGGAAATGCTGGTGAGGACCGTAAACCTAGGCGTAAGGTGAAATTTCCCTGTAAGCTTTGTGGGGAAGATCATCTTACTCACTTGTGTCCTCGAATTGAAGAAGCATCGAAGCATCTTGCACAGATCCCAGCTATGTTGAAGGATCCCCTTCCTCATCATCAAAACATGGCTTCGCATGCTCCCGCCACTGGTTATGGACCTAATGGGACTGTTTCTTCCAATACTAGTGGTTATGGATGCGAGAATATGGTTCAATCAGAGGTTAGTGTTGCCACTCGTCAACGCGATTATGGTGCAACACAACCTAATATGGGGAGTGAGCCTCCCCCTCCTCCTAATAATTCCTTACATCACGAGAAGCCCTCTATTATGCCATGCATACCGAAAGGTGTTCTTAAGTGCTCTACGCATAATCCCAATGCTCGAGCCACCCAGAACTACTTCATTGTAGAAGATTTGGGCCAAACTCCGTGTGCCATGTCGGCTCTTGAAGTTTTAGAAGCATGTCCTTCTCAAAGGCATTCCCTTTTGAGTGTGTTAGGAGTTCAGGATGGGGCAAGTCCCAGTGTTATAAAGTTTGACACTACTGATGTTCAACCTCGCTTACCTTACCACGTGGCTTTTCAAATCCATGTGGAGTGCCTTCAGAATTTCGTCAGGAGAACGGTGGTTGACGAAGGTGCTTCTGCGTCAGTGATGTCTTTAACTTGTTGGAAAGCTCTCGGCTCTCCTCCTCTACTCACGTCTAGGACTATGCTCACTGCATTTGATGGTCGGTCATTTAAGCCACATGGGATTATCGCTTCCCTTGTTGTCCGCTTGGGAGGTAAACCTGTGCCTATTGAAGTCGAAGTGGTTGATGCGCCCGTCGACTACAACCTTTTACTGGCTCGAAATTGGATGTACGCTATGAAATTTGTCATGTCTACTGTATTCAGAGTTATTTACTTTCCACATGAAGGCAAGATTGTGATAATCGATCAGCTGGATTTCGTTAATCCTCCTCCCACGGCATCCACAGGATCAGTAGTCTCACAGGTTACAGATTCTTAGCCGGCAACTGGGAACATGGGTGTTGGTATGTACCCTTCATTGATGGGATCCTATGATTTCCTTCCACCCGTTAATTTTATTGGAACCATTTTCGACAATGCATCTCCTCCTTTGCATAATGTACCATTCCGGACTTCATATTTTGATGATCCATGGACTTTACCGTCCATGAGTTCTATGTCTGGAGACATTGCGCATGTCGAGATGTCTATGCCACTATCTGTTGCTGAGATTGCTTACCAAGATATTCAACAAGCCACTTCAGAGCTAGATCTCTTTTCTTCATGGACAGAGGAAGAAGATCTCATTATGCTGCCCACGTGTGCAGTCGACCCATCTTGTTCACATGATTGCCTCAATGGTATTCTACCTTTAGATGAAATTTTTATCGAGGCCATGAATGGTAATGAAAAGCCTTGGGAGGATTCTCATCATCAATTTTATTTCCTTCCTACCCTTGATCTTATTGAACGAGATGAGCCTCGAGTACAACCTGCCATGCATTTGGATTTTTATCCAGGCATAGTTTTGTCTAACTCTGGTTTGACATTAAAGTCTGATCTCCCTAGTGATGAGTATGTAGACTCTCCTATAGATCCGCAAATCGGTGATCCTGATGAGTTCGATTCTACTTCTAGAATTTGCAACTCCCGTGATGATGAATTTGCCACTGCAAATTCCTCCACGTCCTTCAACTTTGCTCTTCATTTTTGAAGTTGATCATTTTGGGCCCTCGGGTGTTGGTTCTATGGCACCTTCAGTGGTTAGCTCTCCCTGAATTATGTCTGAGGGTGATAATCGTGAAGTTGAAAATTTTTCTACCATAGTGACCTGTATCATATTTTTCTTTACGTACATTTTAGAGATGATCTTGGTGGAGACAAGATTCTTAGCTGGACTTATACTTGTTTACTGGTCCTTTTCGACATTTGCTTCGGTCATGGCAGGCATATTCGGAACCTTGCATATAGGTTTATGCCTCCCCATTGTTATGATGCATTTGAACCTTTTGCCGTTCGAATTTGCAAAAACCCCCTGAGTGTCCTTATCTTGCTCATGTTCCTTGAATTATGCATAGCTTTGTTCCATGCGCTTGGAACTAGTCTCGCATGTCCTTGACACTCGTCTGCCCCCATTACGAGCATTCTTACACCTTTACTTCAAGCTCGTTAAAAACAGTAAGGAGTTTACGAGCATTCTTCCATCTCTCCTTTGAGATCGTTAAAAACAGTAAGGAGGTCACGAATTTACTTTTTCGGGCTCGTTAAACCTTTACGGAAAAGATGTTTATAAAGTCTTTTTTAAGCCCTTGTTAGACTTTTTCAAAATCAAACAAGATTGCCGAGTATACTTGTTATTTCAGACTCGTTAAAGGATTTGAAGTGAAATCCACTTAGGTATAAGTTTACCCCTTTTCCGGACCTTTGTGGATTAATTACGAAAAAGGTATACTCTAGTCATATGTGACTAGAAGAGTTCTTCTCTCATTGTTTTACACTTTTTCGGTTGAGGAGACTAACTTTACGAAAAAGGACTTCCCTTTTATGTTGATTTGTGACTGCATTGCATTATCTTGCTTGCCGCTTGAGCCTTGTGCCAGCTCCCGCTTACTCACTTATTAGCCATGTGCCTGAGCACTTTACCTTCCGAGCGAAGCAGAGCCTTAATTTATCTTTCGCAACTTGATGACCCTTTACCCTGAGGGAACATTCCCCCAAGTGTCCACATCCTGCACATGCTTCCTTGCATTGATCATAGGTATGTTCCACTGCTTGGGACTAGTTTGCTCGCTATTTGACACTCGTTCCCTCACTTGTTGTATTATAAGCAATTTTATTCTTTTTCAAGCTTTTCCAAATATGAAAAAGACCAAAAAGATCAAATATTCGAAAAAGTCGAACAGTATTATGGTTACTACTTCTAGTTGGCAGTTGTTTTGTTTCCTTTGAACAGAGCATTCATTCTATTCCATACATTATGAGTCGGGACTATAGTTGGACCTTAGGATCTATACTCATTTCTCAGTTTACTCCACCGATTGGTTAAGCTTCCAGTCATTATGGAGCCCTCTGTTGGTGCCTCCTGCATCGCACAGTCTTATATCGAGTCTATGTTTCCTGAGTCTATCCATTTGCTCATGCTCTTGTTCAAAGGAAGTCCTGAAACCAGATTCAACCACTCCTCAGATATCTTGACTATTGCATGTCAGCCATCCTTATTGAGTCAGTTCGTTTCACCTGAGTTCTTCCAAATATTTCAGCGTAGCTGGTACCTCGTGCTGGTTGATGGGGGATACCTTCATGCCCTCCTTCCAGCGAGTCTCGTTCCGTCGACTTCAACCCATTTATTCCGGGACTTGAGGCTTAGAGTTTGGTTGAGTACCTTGAGTCTTGCAGTCATTAGTGGCAGGTTCTCTCGTCATCGACAGCTTTGGGAATACATCAATGTCCCCCGATTGATGGATTCATCCTAATGTTTGATTTCAACCCATCTATTCGCACTTTGATGATTGTACTCTATGCCTTGATGCCCATTTTCATTATTGGTGGGTTATCTCGCATTTTTTAACAGTATACATCATTGACCGGTAATCAGACGATGTCACATCAGTTTCGACCTCAACTCCTTTATTCACTTGATGGGACTTGCGTAGAAGACCCCAGGAGATAGTGGCTTTCAGTATGCTACTTATGATTATGACTTTACATCTGAGATATCACCTCTCAGATATCAGTAGTTTGTACCTCCAGTTTGCACCAATTGTTTCCTTTTTAGCAGGAGACCGTATCTTACTATAGAGGGATCATGGTTGTGATCACTTATGACATGTATTCACTATGTACTTCCTATTCATGGCCATTGTATCAGATTGTTGTACTATACCGACTTGTACTCAGGGATACTATTGTATTATGACGAGTGAGCTGCTCTTTCCACTTGTGTCTCCATCACTCCACTTCTGAGATTTATAATGTATTTCGGCCATCGTAGCACAATTCTCTGACCTCACGCATTAGGGGGCATCTGTTACAATGTAATTTTCCACCTTGTGAGTATCAGCACTCTTTGGCCTTTAGGATCCATTTCATTGACTCAGATCTCTCAGTTTATCCTCCAGGAACACATTATGTCCCTATTTTTGTTCATGTACTCTAGCTATCCCACTATAGCCCACGTACATCACCCCATATACACGACTTGTTACACTATAGCCCGCGGGTACCCACAGGCTAGCCCACTGTAGCCCGCATACACCTAGTTTAATGGTAAAAAACAATAGAAAATTACCTTTTTACTCCCAAAAAGGGGTCATAGGGTGACCTTTGGCCCTCCATTTTCCCCAAAATGCCTCGATGTGTCCTTTCACTTACCTTTGAGAGGACTATATATTGAGCACATATGGCATATGGACGGGAGGAGAAAAGGAGAGAAAGAGAACTCTAGTGGATTGTTGCCCTATCTTGAGTCTACACTCATTGATCCTTGTAGTTGTGAACCTTCTATGTTCACCTTGCAAACTCCTATCATAGTTTGAGTTTGCCATTCCATGGAGGATTGAAGTGGTGGAGGCACAAGTGGATTGACCCAAATCTTGGTTCAGATTGGTTGCCGGCAAGAGGTCGTATCACATTGTACTTCTTGTTATTTATTAATAGAAATACTCATATTCTCATCCATTAATGTTGTGAATGTTGTTTATATTACATTGGGTTGCATTTACTTATAATATCATGGACCGTTTCTATTGATGATGTTAATTTCGTTTATATATTATAAGCTCTTGTTGTATATTGGTCGTCAAGACTAATTTGCAAGTTCAAGTGCACGAGTTGAAAGCTCCAACGGGGATCTACATCAAACGTTTGGATCGAGGTTGGTTATATTCTTCATTATCCTAGCATTGTCATCTATATAGCATAGCACTGAGAATTGAGTTAATTTCTGGTAGTCAGTTGTCTATTGTGGTCCACCCCAAGCCATAGGAAGTTTTCCCCAACACACCACAACTCTGGAAAAAATAGCAGGTGCGTTCTTCAGACCAAAAGGCATCACTATATACTGGAATGACCCCCATTCAATAGAAAAAAAAATCTTGTTTCTATCTGTTGGATCAATCCTTATCTGATGATATCCAAAGAATCCGTCAGTAAATGAGTCTGCCTCATTTCCTCCAACATTATCTAGTACTTCGTCTGTAAAAGGAGTAGAAAATGGGTCATGCAGCGAATCATCGTTCAACTTCCTGAGATCTATGCAGATTCTGATCTCACCCTTAGTCTTCATGTCTTGGATAACCATCGGGCTTATCCACTCTGATTCTTCAACCAGCTCAATGATCCCCGCATCGAGCATCTTATGAAGTTCTGCCTTGACTCTTTCTTTGTATCGAGAATTCAGTCTATACGGCCTTTGCTTGACAGGCTTCGCGCCTGGATAAAGAGGTATTTTCATAACCCCTAAGTCACCCAGAATACCTTTCATTTCTATAAATTTTGTCGAAAATAAATACTGATATTCATGTAGCAGGTCTGCGATCTCCACGACTATCTGATCATCCCAGTAGTCTCCAATAGATGCGAACTTCAGCTCTTCACTTGTGCCAATGTTTACTTTTCTCGTCTTCACAGGTCCACTCATGTATGGAATTTTCAGTGGAGGTCCCTCTACATCGTGTGCACCCTCTGACTTGGGTATATTGACATTGCGCGGATCCTCCTCATCGCTTTCTTCTTGTTGTTCATTTTCAGCAATGTTATAGCATTTGAGGGCATGTTCTATCTTCCTTTCCCATTCTGGCTGTAGGTTGGTAGGTACTTTGATATCCTCAAACACTCTCTCTTTGAGTTCTTCCAATGCCTCATTTATACTTGAGCATTCTGCTCTAAATATTCTTTCCTTGATAAATTGTAAGGCTTCATTTATGCTCGGACTTTCATCTTCAAAGATGAAAGTTCTCTGGAATTTCGCAGTCAGGTTAGGCCAATCTATAGTTCCTCTACGCAACTCCGTGTCCAGGTACCAGTTCTTTGGAGTATGTTCCTCTAATGTATGCACAAACAGATGAACCCATTCTATCTGTGGTCTCTCCTCCTATGTGTTCGGATATCCATCATCTATTTCGGGATACATCATCTATTTCAGGATCTTGCATGATCTATTTCAGGATATGATCTATTTCAGGATCATCTATTTCAGGATATGATCTATTTCAGGATCTTGCATGCACAAGCATGCATCCCAGTCACCAGTTTGATGCCTCCAGCACCTTATCCACCTTCTTCTAGCACCCGGGAGCCACTTACCACAGAGTTTTAGCCCTCCCAAGCTGAAAGGCGCCCTCTTCTCACCTACTGCCAGAGAAGGGCGCACTTGCTCACCTACCACTGCAGATTCACTCCAGTTACATTCAGTTAGCTCCGATTCTCCCTGATTTGAGGCTAGTTTCACTCCCGACTGACTGTATCACTTCCGTTTGACCTCCAGTTTGATTAGGTGACTTGTTCTGACTTCAGTTAGCCTCCCATGCGCCCCCACTGAGCCTCCAGATCCTATATCAGTGCTACACACTTCAGTTACATTTATTATGATCAGTTAGACTCAGCTTGACACCTGGATGACTGGTTGGTGTGATTGATGAGCACCACCGATGATTGATGAGGACTCCTAGACAGAGTCAAGCTACTCCATTCTGTGATTCGAATGACCTCCTTAGGCAATTTGAATTGCTCTGTTCATCGTAACGTATTGTATTGTAATTCATTCACCCTTTCTGGGATAGAGAGCACTGCTGCATGTTTTGCACAGTTTTGCACCATATTTTCTATGTTCATCTGTTGTGATTGATTTACTTGTTCATTAGATCTGCTGTGACTAATTTCACATGGTATCAGAGCCATGACAGGGACAAGATTTCTTTTCTACAGGTGTTCTACATGAAGAGAGAGCAATCTTTGCTCACAAATATATTTCAGCAGCGGCATGCAAAATCTCATGTGCATTCGCTCATGTGCATGCAAGGCTGAAAACATAGTGTTTGTTTGTGTGTGATTTGCAGGTTTCTTACTTCCTCCATGTGCATTCGCTAATGCAAAGATGGAGACTTCTTCTTCACAAAATATTCTTACTCCATTCAACTATGATGAATGGAAACCAAAGATGATTGCATTCTTGAAGAGAAAATGTCTTTTTGATATGTGCATTGGTAATACGAGAGATTTTGATTCCGATGAAGAGGAGAATGATTGGCTCAATGATTGTGATAGAGCTTTTGGAGCAATATGTCTTGCTATGTCTCCTTGTATGCGCTACCTCATTAAGACTGCTAAAAATCCAAGTGATCTATGGGTCCAACTTGACAGAGAATTTGGAAAGCAGGAAGAAGAGGATCATGCTAGCCTTTTGGAGAACAAGCCCAGTGAGATCTCCTTATGTGTTCTTTCCGATCATGTGTTGGCCTCAACAATTGTTCAAGATGAAGAAGAAACTGTAGATTCAACACTCTTTCTCTCAAAGTCTTCTATTTCGAATTCTGAGCAAGATAAACAAGCTCATACTCTAGATTCCGAAGAGGTTCTTGAATCCTCTCTTTCACATGAGTTTGTCGGCATGCGGAATAATGATCTACTTGATGTTTTGGAGGTAAAATCTGATTTTGGAGGTGAAGCATTCGCCCTCCTTGATTGCATGCCTTCTATAAACTTATGTTCTATCATTTGCAAAGTTTCTCAAAGTTTTAATGAAGATGAAGAGCACTACCATTCGCTTGAGTTCAATTCTCATGCACTTTTTGCTGATTTTGGTTTTGATCTCACCCTTGTTGGTTCAAAGGAGATCTCAAGAAACCATTCATCTATTTTTGGAGATGATTTAACTTCTATTGATAAGAAGTTCAAGTTTCAAGATCTATTTGATCCGATTGGAGCTATTCCTACCTCACTTGGTTCAAATCACAGGTTCCAGGATCATCCTCATATTTTCAGATTTGTTCTCACCTTTTTCGGTATGAAGAGCAAGTTCTTAAAGTCTCCACATTCGCTTGCATCCACTGATGGAGAATTCAAGCACATGTTTTTGGAGCATGATCCATTTACTCCCAAGAGTAAGATACCTCCAGACATATCTATTTGAGTTTGGAGCAGTTAAATCTTTTGGTGTGTTACAGTTCATTTTGAGGGGGGGTATTTTTCCCATGAGGTTTTCCCCATTTCCTCGGTTTATTGACTGTTATTAGTTTGGATTATTATTGTATTGGGGTGACCTTTGGTCTTAGTTACCAGGGCCCCACATTATTTTAGTTGGCACATCATAGTCTAGCTTGAGGGGGGGTGTTCAGATATCCATCATCTATTTCGGGATACATCATCTATTTCAGGATCTTGCATGATCTATTTCAGGATATGATCTATTTCAGGATCATCTATTTCAGGATATGATCTATTTCAGGATCTTGCATGCACAAGCATGCATCCCAGTCACCAGTTTGATGCCTCCAGCACCTTATCCACCTTCTTCTAGCACCCGGGAGCCACTTACCACAGAGTTTTAGCCCTCCCAAGCTGAAAGGCGCCCTCTTCTCACCTACTGCCAGAGAAGGGCGCACTTGCTCACCTACCACTGCAGATTCACTCCAGTTACATTCAGTTAGCTCCGATTCTCCCTGATTTGAGGCTAGTTTCACTCCCGACTGACTGTATCACTTCCGTTTGACCTCCAGTTTGATTAGGTGACTTGTTCTGACTTCAGTTAGCCTCCCATGCGCCCCCACTGAGCCTCCAGATCCTATATCAGTGCTACACACTTCAGTTACATTTATTATGATCAGTTAGACTCAGCTTGACACCTGGATGACTGGTTGGTGTGATTGATGAGCACCACCGATGATTGATGAGGACTCCTAGACAGATTCAAGCTACTCCATTCCGTGATTCGAATGACCTCCTTAGGCAATTCGAATTGCTCTGTTCATCGTAACGTATTGTATTGTAATTCATTCACCCTTTCTGGGATAGAGAGCACTGCTGCATGTTTTGCACAGTTTTGCACCATATTTTCTATGTTCATCTGTTGTGATTGATTTACTTGTTCATTAGATCTGCTGTGACTAATTTTACACTATGCTTGTGAACAGATTTCAATATGCTCCCTTGGATCCGTCTGTCCATTATATTTTTCACAGGTTGGTAAAACCTTCTCAGCGAACCTAATCTGCATCGTGCGTCTGCGTTGATCCCATGTGGTCAATGTTTGTTTATGCGCATCCCACCATCTGGCAGGTGTCTCACGTAGTGCCATGTCTAGTGTTGGTATGGGGTGATCAGCTGCAACTGATACAGTATATTCCTGAATAAATGAATAAACATTAGATGAACCATCCTAGGTAGGGATTGGACTTACCTCTCTTCTAATCCAACGCAATGACTTCGTGATCTACACGCATCTTACTGCAGATACTCCAAGCATATGGCTTTTCCAGTTATCCATTAGTCCTGCATCAGAGTCTGAGATGCAACAATTGTCACATCACCAACTGAGTGTTCCATCGGCAGTAGGATAATATAGTCAGCATCATTCATAGTCATTTTGTAGATTCGGTCCAGGTCTTGAGCTTTGGATTCTTCCTGAATCAGCTCACTGAATATTTCTCCGTCTGAAGGGTCCAATGGTGAGATGACCCTACATCCTGACCTTCAAAGATCATCTTCTTTCTCTTCAAAGTTATAATGGTGAGGTTGTCCATAGCCCACTCTATACCCAACAATGCTGGATAAGGCTGACTATCATCCACAATTTCAATAACTTCGAAGTCCGCATGACTTCGCACTCCATCGATATCAACAATAACATTGGCTAGTCTCGCAAAAGGTATGACTGTCAGCTGGTTGGCCAATTTCAACTGTATGGGTGACCATAGCAACTTTGGTCTCCCCATCTATTGCCATGTCTGCTTAGTCAAGACATTTACTTCTGATCCGAGATCAAGGATGATATCATCCATCTCATATTCTTTTATTTGCGCACTGAGCCACATTTATCGGCCTGATCTTTTGTGTTTCTTGATCTGGTGGATTGCACTATGGGCAGTCTCCTTCTCATTGCGCGGTTCATACTGATTTAAAAAATTTTGCAATTCCGCTACAGCATTTGCGCTCTTCAGTAATTTCATGCAGCTCCTTAGGAACTGCGCAACAGAGGTACCTGTCTCTACTGTGTTGCACGTTTTCTCATATGCTGCTACCATATCTTATGTGTGTAATAATTCACAACGCAATGGGATTCTTGGTGAATTAAGTGGTGGTTCTTTGAAAATGTCCCACGCTTCTTCAAATACTTCTTTATTTTTCTCCAGATTGAAGGAAGGTGCCTTCCCACTAGATTTTCTGATCCAGATTGTTTCAACAGGAGTCTGCTTAGTATCAAACATCCCAGAAGTTGAAGCTTCTGCTCCTCTATATATTCCTGTTGCAATGCCACTTCGCGTCACCGCATTGATACTTGGATCCACAGCTCTTCTCTCTGCTCCGATCAACTAAATGTTCGGGTTCGGCGCATCTTGCTTTCTCTTCTGCATTTATGCTACTAACACTGGGCAGTCTTCAATAACATGATCAAAATATTTACAATAACTACAAGTAGTGTATGGGTTGGTACAATCTCTAGATACGTGACCTGGTTGGCCACAGTTATAATATATTACCTAGCCTCGGCCTCTTCCTTGTCCTTGTCCCAGGCCAGTATTTCTTCCTCTTCCGTGGAATCTTCCACAGCCTATGTATGGTCCTTGATCGCATTGAGCATTATCTTGTTTCTGTGGATTCTCTTCTTGGACTCTGTATACTCCTCCATACATATGCTCAATATCTTTCTCTCTTTCCAACATGAGCTCATATGCACGGTAGTTGGACTCATCATGCCCAACTGACTTATAGAAATTGCAATATAAGTTTTTAGGCATTCTTACATATTTCTGAATTAGGTAGTAGTCTTATGGCTGGTGTCCTCTAGCTCTGCAGATCTGACACCATGGCCATTGGTTCTAATTTAATGGGTTTCGTGCACCCATGTTAAGATATTCCTGGAACAAAGGACAATGATCCTTAGTGTGTACTTCTCCCCTACATCCTATACACCAGAATTCTTGTCTCTGTTCTTTCCCTTTCTTCACATTCTGTAATTGTAATGTTAGGGTAGCTAATTGGGTCTGAATCTGATACATCCCACTGCTAGTATCTCCAATTGGTGAAGCTTCTAACTTCATCGCGATATCCAAAGCTTCTACCTGCGAAGCCACTTTCTGATGCATCAACGGCAGTTTGATATGGGGCAACAGCGCAGCTATAAACCACTCTTGGTGCTGTTGAGGGGCTATGACAAAACTTACTTGGTCCAACAGTGTCTTAAATTTCTAGTCATATTCCCAGACTATCTCATTAGGTTTTTGCTTGATTTCCTTTAACTCTGTGATACACTGGGATTCTGACTTCGGTTTCTTGAATTCACTCAATAGTGCAGCCTTAATCTCCACTAAGGTTCTCTAATGTCCAACAAAATACTTCATGAACCAGTTCAAGGCTCTGTCTCTAAATGTGGTGATGAATTGCGCTCGCTTCATAGCATCATCCTGAACTTGTTTAACACTCCATATGACTTCACATAGAAATAAATGCTGCTCAGGGTCCTCTAGACCCGTTCCTTTGAATATTGGTAGCTTAATATCATCAATCATCCTTCATCTAGGTGGTACAGGATTCTGCGCAGGGTTCTGAGCGGCAAAAGTAAAAGTGGTATTGTGCGGAATGTTCTGAGCCGGAATATTCTAAGTTGGGATAGGCTAAGTGCTAGGAATACTAACAACTGGAGGGTTCTGAACTGGTGGATTTTGTGCAATGGGAGGCATAGTGTTCACAACCGGTGGATTCTGCCGAGTAATAGGCTGATAGGTAGCAGATGGAGGTGCGGTTTGGCTATCAGGTTCGGCTTGTAAATCAATATCTACATGGATTCCATGTTCACTGGAAGTCTTCTTAGTAGTATATTTATATCTTTTCCCACTTCTCAAACTATGTGTCTCTTCGTTAGAATCACTATAAATGCTATTGACCATTATAGATTCAAAAATTTCTGTAAACTTCTACTGCATTCTTAAAACGCCTTTCTCAGCTAAAAGCGTTTTAATGCATAAACTCAAATTGTTAAGGTACTTACCTCGGAAACCCTTGAAAAATGTTAGATTTTGAGCATTAATTCAATATACTCTAGGATCTTTACTGAGAGAATAACATGTACAGCATATCAAGTATAACAATGCATATCAATCACACCAAGCAATCACATGAGACAATAGACACACAGAGTTTCACTGGGAAAAACATAAAGGTCAAAAACCCCACAACTTCCTCAGAGATAGAAAGAGCAATGATACAACCCAAGTACAAGAGATAGTCTTCTCCTAGAAGCTACTCCTCCTTCCTCACTAGTGCGCCACTTTCTGAGTAGTGTAGAAGTGAATAATGAGATGATCAAATAGAGTGCTCCCGCACTCTATTTATACTTATCCTGACTTGCCTAATAAACTAGCAAGGTCAACTTCTCTAGAAGAGTCTAATAACCCGTGGTTACATTAATCAGGGCCGACCCCACACTTGGTGGTCTAATAACCCATCACAGCAAGTTATGACACTTGCGACACTTGTCAATACAAATGACGACACTTCCGTATAGATGAATAATACCATCTCTATAGGAGTCCAATATACATAGGTAAAATACATTCCGAAGTTACATATACATCAACACTCCCTCTTAGCTAGAAAGGTATTTCTCGACACAAATCTGCTAGCACAAGTCTTCTTCTCTGGATCATTGTCATCAAATCATCATCATTGTCACTGTTGCTGCTATCTCAATCAATCTCTAATCTACTCGTCATAGGAAGTTCTACAGAGTCAGTCCTTTTTCATACTGGATGTAGACCCACCACTTGTAGTTCTTCATCATCTACAAAGCTAGCCCTTTTTCATGCTGGATGTAGGCCTAGCCTCCATGGAGGTCTTCAACATCTCTATGAGAAAGCCATCAAGTAGGTACACCTCGGGACTGATTACACTGCCTCTGCAAAACCTGCAAGATCTCCCAGGACTGATTACACTGCCTCTGCAAAACCTACAAGATCATCTCAGGACTAATCATATGCCTCTACAAAACCTGTGTACCACACTGTCAAATCATCGTCTTCAGATCATCATCATCGTCCATGGAGCACAACCCAGATGCACACACACAGCACTTACACTCACCAGCATGGAAGGACTTTCCTCTGACCATCTGGGAAAGGCTCAGCACTTACACTCACTGGCATGGAAGGACTTTCCTCTGACCATCCGGGACAGGCTCATAGCACTTACATCGACAACCATGGAAGGAATTTCCTCTAACCATGTCGGAATGGCTATAGCAATTACATCATGACCATGGAAGGAATTTCCTCTGACCATGTCGGAAAAGCCACACTTACATCTTACCATGGGAGGACTTTCCTACCACCATGTAAGAATGGCCCCAGCCCTTACATCTTACCATGGGAGGACTTTCCTACCACCATGTAAGAATGCCCTAGCCCTTACATC
Source organism: Larix kaempferi (assembly GCA_027924585.1). Classification (NCBI taxonomy): domain Eukaryota; kingdom Viridiplantae; phylum Streptophyta; class Pinopsida; order Pinales; family Pinaceae; genus Larix; species Larix kaempferi. The sequence continues at coordinate 8,056,786 of BSBM01000416.1, forward strand.
TACACCATAGGAGGACTTTCCTACCACTATGTGAGAATGGCCCCAGCCCTTACATCTACACCATAGGAGGACATTCCTACCACTATGTGAGAATCGATCGTGTGCATCTGTGTCTCCGGACTCATCACTTCCCCTTGGAAGGTATCTCGATCTAAAGTACACCAAGTCTCCCTCTGAAGTATTCAAACTTCACTCTAGCCAGTGGCTTGGTCAACACATCGGCTATATGCTCGTCCATCGCAACATACAGGAGCTTCACTGCTCCTCTCTGCACCATATCCCTGATATAGTGATACTTGATCTATATGTGCTTCGACTTGTCATGGAACACTGGGTTCTCCGACAACTTCACACAACTCTAGTTGTTGCAATATATACAAGTAGCACTCAGCTGTAGATCAAACAAATCATAGAGTAACTTCCTAAGCCATACTACCTCACAACTAGTCGAACAAGCTGCGACATACTTTGCTTCGGATGTACTCCACTTTACTCTTGGTAAATCCCAAAATGGATACGAAGCCATCTATCCTACCATACTAGGTCCTGGGTGCCTGTTTCAAACCATACAGGTCTTTCTTCATTTTGCACACATGTGACCCTCGGTCATGTGTCTCAAACCTGAGTGGCTGCTCCACATACACTTCCTCTTCAACTACACCATTCAAGAAAGATGTCTTGACATCCACCTGGTGTACCTTCCATTTCATCACTGCAGCCAGAGCAAGTACTAATCTAATGGAAGTGTATCTGGTCAAAGGAGCAAAGGTCTCTTCATAATCAATCCCTTCTTTCTGGGAGAAGTCACAAGCTACAAACCTTGCCTTATATTTTTCTATGCTTCCATCAGCAGCGTGCTTGATCTTATAGATCCACTTGGGAGTCACCACAGACTTCCCATCTGGTCTTGGGACCTGTTGGGGCCAAGGTCGCAGCTATAGTAAAAGCTGCGAATTTTGGGAAAAAGCACGAGTATGGAAGGAAAGTGCTAATTTTGGGACAAGCACTAAGTTTTGGGTAAGAAGGAGACGGTGCGCAGTACGGTGCCAGATGGATGATCTCAGCGCAGATCACGGACCGGAAATTGCGGAGCTCGCGCGCACGTCATCGAAGAATGAAGGTGGCTCAGCTACCATAATAAATAAGGCGATGGAGTAGAGGGCTCAGCTACCCTCATTTAAAGGCTCAGTACAGAAGTTATGGTTGCTCGGATCAAGGAGGAGCAACGGACCAGAGCATTGAAGGCGAAGGACGATCGCCCATACCCACAATCTGCGCCGGAATTCATGGAGCCTGCAGGAAGCGGCGACGTGACTGCAAGCGGCGCCTACAGTACACCTAGCCATGTGCGTGGTTAGGGTTTTTGGGAATCACTGTTGGGAAAGGCCCACAGTTTTGTAAAGGTGTGACCGTCATGGCCACCTATATATATGAATAATTGTAATGGGTAGACAGTTAGAGAGTTAGAGAGTTAGAGAGTTAGAGAGAGTTAGAGAGAGTTAGAGAGTTAGAGAGTTAGAGAGAGTTAGATGTTAGACTGTTAGATAGCCAGTCTAAAGGATAGATCATGTGTTGATTATCCTTCACTGTATTTTCTACCCAGTGTGTAGACTTAGAGAGGAAATCGGATAGCTGAGGAACTAATCCCTGAGTTGCCAGACAGTCTGAGTCGACGTCTGTGCCTTTGTAATCTCCATAGAGAGGAGACTAGATTGAGAGAAGGGCTCCCAGCTGTGTGCGTGGAGTTTCCTGGAAAGATCTAAGGCTGCAGCTGTGTGCGCAGCATATTGTATAACTCTATCATTTTCTGGTTAATATCACTCCCGTGGACGTGGTTTTCCTCGAGGAGATGAGCTTCACATATATCTTCTTGTTATAATGTTTGTGTGAATGATAACTGTTTAGGATCATTACCTGTGTGTACATCTTTTGCATCATCTTTGCGACTGTTTAAGTGAGTGTAGGAAGATCCTTTATTGTTATAATCGCCGAGTATAGAAGTAGTGGTGGAACGCTGTCGCTGCAGCAACCGAGCTTCGCGTGACTGCGCAGTAGGTCTGCAGGAAGGAAGGCACCCGCGCCGTTGCGTCGCGAGGCCTGCGGGAAAGTCCGACCGCCGATATTTGAGGGAGAAGGAGATATATAGAACAATCTCAGCATCACCACGGTTAAGGAAAACTGATTCCTTAACCCCCCATAGCCACTTCGGGTGAGACCTCGAGCTGCCGCGCAGCTCGTTGCCGAGAGGGCCAGTGCGCCAAGGGGTTTTGTTGCTGCGCTTCATTAAAACCCAGGTCTGCCCAGAAAAGCAGCCAACAAATGGTTCCGTTGCCTTGCGACTTGCTATTGTGAGACTTGTTATTTTGGCGACGCGCGAGATTGAGGACCCAACAAATGGTTCTGTTGCCTTGCGACTTGCTATTGTGAGACTTGTTATTTTGGCGACGCGCGAGATTGAGGACCCAACAAATGGTTCCGTTGCCTTGCGACTTGCTATTGTGAGACTTGTTATTTTGGCGACGCGCGAGATTGAGGACCCAACAAATGGTTCCGTTGCCGCGTGAGCGAGACTTCTTATTCCAGTGATGTGCGAGATTGACGCGCAACCTAGAGAAAGAAAGCAACCAACAAATGGTTCCGTTGCCTTATGACTTTTTGATCACATTACTTCCATGGCTTTGAACCCTGTTGATTGAGCCAACAAATGATTCCTTTGCCTTGCGACTTGTTGCTGTAAGACTTACTAGTTACGCGACATCTGAGATTGTTGCTGAAGACAACATAAGGTTCTGTTACACTGAGACTTGCTCAGTTAACAAATGTGTTACTGGAATCCTACAGCTAAAGAAATTGGAGATTGGTTTGATTTAAAGGCTAAAGAGTTCGCTGAACAAGAAAATAGAAGCCTTACGTTTCAAACAGAAGACTGGTTACAGAAGTATATTTATGCTGACCTTTACGAAATTTTCTTTGTTACGTTTGCATTGGAGTTACACGCTTGGATAGCCAAGTTAGCAGATTCTAGACCTACGCTGCATGTTGATCGACCCGTCACGTGGACGCCTGAGCTAGTCAGTATTGTGAAGTGGATCGACAATTCTGTTTCCCGCGCAGTAGACTTTTGGTTGAATAGTCTACTGGAAGGTTTCATTACCGAATTTGCAGTTGATACAAGAAAGAGTTTCAGTGAAGCTGAGAGGAGTTTCTTCCAAGTACACAGAGGTAAGTTCTTAAATTCTCTGAACTTATGGATTAAAATGCTTCTGTATGAAAAAGGAAAGCTATGTATTGCTTCTGATGAATAGCATAGACAAGTAATGTCCGTAGATTCTGATAGTGATCCTGAAGTTATTGGTTGCACTCGTAGTGGAAAACGATATAAAGTAGGCCTTGACCAATATTCTTTTGAATCTAGCCCAGATGATAGCCAAGTCCCTAGAGCAAGCCATATAGAAAGACAAGGGAGTGCTCATATCCCTTATTACCCCTTTACACCGCAAAAACCAGACGGAGCTCAGTATAATCCTACAGTAACACCTTCTAGTAGCCCACACGGTACTTCTAGCACCTCTGTACCACCTTTGTTTAACCATCCCGGGGGCACTGCTACAGTACCTCCACCTCAAACCCGCGCAAGAAGGATGGGTGATGACATGAAGCTACCAACTTTTAGAGGAACAGGGATAGAAGACCCTGAGCAGCACTGGTTCTTATGTGAAGCCATTTGGACAATTAAGCAAATTAATGACGATGCTGTTAAACTGGTTCAGTTAGCAACCACACTAAGAGAAAGAGCCTTGACTTGGTTCATGAAATACTCAGCAGCACAGAATAGGACGCTTGCTGAGGTAAGAAATGCTATGATTCGGGAATTTAAGAAACCTAAATTAGAATCACAGTGTATAACAGAGCTCAAAGACATCAAACAGTTACCTACAGAATCAGTATGGGACTTTGACCAGAAGTTCAAAGCCTTGATAGATCAAGTAAGCTTCGAGTTTGCACCACAGCAACATAAAGAATGGTTCATTGCTGCGCTGCTCCCACACATTAGACTTCCTCTTATGCAACAGAATCTCAATACTCAGGAACAAGCTCTAGAGATGGCTATGAAACTAGAAGCTTCGCCAATTGCAGGAACAAGCAACGATGTTGCGCATTTACAGAACCAATTAGCAAACTTAACCTTGCAAGTGCATGATATTAAGAAAGGCAAGGAGATTAAGGAAGAAATTTGGTGTACAAAATGTAAAGCCCAAGGTCATTCAAAGGACCATTGTCCCGTTTTCATAGACTATATTGCAACTGGAGCACCTAATCCTTTACCACAGGCACAAGGGCCTTGGTGTGAAATCTGTAGAACTAGAGGTCATAGACCACAAGAATGCCACTTACTCCAGAAATACGTGCAAACCCCAAAGAATCTATATTGTAATTTCTGTAAATCAGTAGGTCATGATGAGAACAATTGTAGAGCATATGATCTTATGATAGAAAGAAAGCATGATGTTTATAGGGTACAAGCAGAGACACAAGGACCCACAGCAGGTCCACCTTATGACCAAACTCGGGACGCCCGAGCAGCAAATTACAGAGGACGCGGACGCACAACAAATTTTGGTCGCGGAAGAGGACAGATCACTTGTTATAATTGCGGAACACAAGGTCATTTTGCTAGGGATTGCCAAAATCCTACAACCCTCTGCAGGTATTGTAAATCTTCCGACCATATCATTGAAGAATGCCCTCAGTTACAGGCTAAGATGCAAGCAAAGACACCACAGGTCAATTAGAATATTCAGTTGATTGGAGCAGAAAAAAGAGAACCAGACCCTACAGTTAATATAGTGACACGCAGTGGAGCAACCACTGGTGCGCAAGAGATGGGAACGGGAAAGCAAGCGACGCAATGGGTGCGCCGCGCTAACATTAAACCAGCCCCACTTAACCTGCAGAAGCAAAAAGAAGCATTTAAGCAAGCTCAAGAGTATTTCTCAGATCCGAGAGCTTCAAGTTCTTCCGCAATTCCGCAGAACATTAGTAGATCGCAAGTGCTAAGACAAGACAACCTGGTACAAGAACAAGCCACTACAGCTGGAAGGCCTGATGATGATGAGGAGCATGCACTAGGCAGTGTTCAAGCATTCCTGCGACAATGTTTAAAACTGTTGCGCAATGAAAAAGCAACTCTAGAACTCCAACACCTGTTGGATCAGTGCCAACACTCTGCTTCGACGAACACACCGCAGCGTGCTGTTCACCAGATCAGGAGTCACAGTAGAACTGGAAAAGAGATGAGGCTCACAGCGCAGATTGGGGCATTTGAAATGGATGAAGTCATGTTAGATTTGGGCTCCGAAGCCAATGTTCTCACTATGCAGACATGGGAACAGATGGGAAGCCCTCAGCTTACAAGATCCCCTATCTAGCTAAGACTCGCAAATCAGCAACGAGTCTCTCCATTGGGCAGATTACCCAATGTACCTATTGATATTGAAGGAGTAAGAAGCTCTGCAGATTTTGAAGTAATCAAAATTATGGATGATAGTAGACCATACCCAGCGCTGTTAGGAATAGACTGGGCATTTGACAATTTGGCTGTCATTAACTTGAAGAAAAGACAGATGACCTTTGAGGATGACCAGATCAGGGTCATCGCACCTCTTGATCCTATTCAAGGACCAAGATATATAGAACCCATTCGCGCAGAAGAGGAAGCGCGCCACATGGAAAGCTTGTATCAGATGACCACTAACCACAGTGACTATGTCAACCCCACAGCAGACGGCCATATCAGCTGGCGATGTGATAGCTCGTGCACATCAGACTCAGATGCAGGATTGGAAAACTGGCAGAATCGTCTACATGAGGTTTCTGCAAGACGTTGCGCCATGATGACTAAATCCATTCGATGGATTGGCACAGAATTAACTGACACTCCAACTTTTGATGGTCTAACCGAAGTAACTAAATTCATACAGGAATATGAACAAAAGCTTCCAGAACCGCAGCGCATACAGGCACTGGATGTAGCATTGCGCGCTACACCCGCAAGATGGTGGATTGCGCATAAGGAGAATATTCATACATGGAAAGACTGTCGCATATTGATACTGCGCAGATTTCAGGACACCACAGCCGAAGCGCTACGCAAATATGAAGGACAGAGTGACCCCAGGTCACACATTGAAGCGTGTATTCAGCAATGGTCAGATATTCCAGAAGATGAATGGGTTCACCAATTCATCCACACATTGGATACAATTCCAAGGAATTGGTATACCGAAACAGAATTGCGCAAAGGCACTCTTAGTTGGGCTCTTATGATAGAAAGCTTTCAACTTACCTTCAGCTTTGAGTCAGAACATCCAAGCATTGATCAGGCTTTGAAGTGTATTAGAAAGAAGGTATTTGAACACTATCCAGTAACAGAATATTCCCAACCAGATTGGGCTGTCCAGATAGAACATGCCCTGGAATGTTATAACTTCACCGCTGAAGATGAGGAGGACGATCCTCGCAACATCAATATCCCAGAATCAGAAGGGACGCGCAATATTGAAGGTCCTGAGCTTGATATTCCTGCCATCACAGAACACGTCAAGCTCAAGAAAGTTAACATTGGCACAGAAGCTGACCCAAAGTTTGCTTCTATAGGAGATTATTGGGATGATGAAACTGTTGCGCATGTTTCAGATTTATTACGTGACTACCAGGATATCTTTCCTACCAAGTTCACAAAAATGAAAGGCATCCTAGGAGACTTAGGAGTGATGCGCATACCTCTGAAACCAGATGCCAAGCCAGTAAAGCAGCGCCCATACAGGTTGAACCCGCGCTACAAAGAAAAAGTCAAAGAAGAAATTGATAAGATGCTTGCAGCAGGAATTATTGAACCAGTAGAGGAAAGCGATTGGATTAGTCCTATGGTGGTCCAAGAAAAGAAAACGAAAGGTGAAATAAGAATTTGTGTCGACTTGCGCAAACTCAATGATGCATCAGCGCACGATCCATTTCCCACTCCTTTCACAGATGAAGTACTGGATAATGTTGGAGGACAAGAGGCTTACTCTTTCACTGATGGATTTTCGGGATATCATCAGATCAGAATCCATCCGGACGACCGCCACAAGACTACTTTTGCAACTGAATGGGGCTCATTCCAGTATACGGTAATGCCCTTTGGTCTTAAAAACGCACCTGCTATCTTCTCTAGAGTTGTTGTTGATGTTTTTAAAGAATTTATCCACAAGTTTTTAGAAGTCTATTTTGATGACTGGACTGTATTTGGTTTACTAAAGAACCATATTGCGAATCTGCGCATGATGCTAGAAAAATGTAGACAGCATCAGATTTCCCTTAACTTGAAAAAATGTATATTTTGTGCGCCCTTTGGTATTTTGTTGGGACATATTGTATGCAGACAAGGACTTCTGATGGATCCTGCGAAGGTTGCCATCATTGCTAATTTACCGGCGCCCAACTCAGTTAAGCAATTGCGCACTACACTGGGACATACAGGATACTACAGAAAATTCATCAAAGGATATGCAAGGATCACAGTGCCTATGGAAAGATTGCTGAAGAAGGATTCGAAGTTCCACTGGACAGAAGAATGCCAACAGAGCTTGGACACACTTAAAGAAAAGATGATCACAGCGCCTATTCTAGTTTTCCCGGACTGGAGAAAACCCTTTCACGTTCATGTTGATGCTTCTTCAATAGCATTAGGAATCGTGCTTACACAGTCTGGAGAAGGAAGTATTGACCACCCAATTGCTTACTCCATCAGAAAGCTATCTACAGCTGAGAATAATTACACCACTACCGAAAGGGAAGGACTAGCTATGGTGTATGCCCTACAGAAATTCAGACACTACCTGTTAGGAGCTCACTTTAAAATGTATACTGACCATTCTGCTCTGAAATATTTGGTCAATAAACCAGTTTTAGGAGGAAGAATTTGCAGATGGCTACTGCTCTTTCAAGAGTATGATTTTGAGGTTATTGTAAAGCCAGGCAGATTGAATGCAGGGCCTGACCATCTATCCAGAATAGAGTCAGGAGAGGAACCTACGAGTCTGGAGGACAATCTGCCTGACGCACAGTTGTTTTCTATCCAAGCAGCAGACGAATATTATTCTGATATTCTTGAGTTTCTCACTACCGGACAAGCGCCGGCTGAGTTTACAATCCAGCAAAAGAAGCAACTTGTTGTCAGAGCCGCAGACTTCACTTTGATAGCAGGCCAGCTTTATAAGTTGGGCCCTGACGAAATTTTGCGCAGATGTATCTTACCACATGAAAAGAGCTCTATCATCGCAGAAGCGCATTCAGGTACCGCAGGAGGCCATTTCGCAGGAAAGCCGACTGCGCAAAAGATATTAGCCGCAGGTCTTTGGTGGCCGACATTGCACAAGGATACTAAGGAATTCTGTAAATGTTGCGATGTGTGCCAGCGCACAGGAAAACCCTCAAGGAGAGATGAAATGCCGCTAAGACCCCAGATCACACTGCGTGCTTTTGATAAATGGGCCATTGACTTTGTAGGACCTATTAACCCACCAGGAAAAAGAACTGGCGCAAGATATATCATTACAGCTACTGAATACCTCACCAGATGGGCTGAGGCGAAGCCAGTTAAGAACTGCGACGCTGCTACTGCCGCGCAGTTCATTTTCGAGAACATTATCACTAGGTTTGGATGCCCAGTGATCCTCATGAGTGATCAAGGTACACATTTCCTCAATGAGACTATAGAGGCCCTTACTGAAGAATTTCAAATTAATCACCATAAGAGTACACCCTACCATCCTCAAGCTAATGGTACGGTGGAAGCATTCAATAAGATTCTTGAGAATGCCCTGACGAAGATCTGTAATCAACAAAGAGATGATTGGGACCTTAGAGTCACAGCTGTATTATGGGCTTACAGAACCACTTGCAAGAAACTAACAGGTCACACACCTTTCAGCTTGGTGTATGGACAAGAAGCAGTTATGCCCATGGAATACATTGTTCCCAGTCTCCGAATTGCGCAAATTACAGAAATGGCAGATCCTGATACTATGAATGAAAGACTTTCGCAACTGCTTGCCTTAGAAGAAGACAGACTTTTGGCCGGATTTCATCAACAGGTACAGAAGGCAAGACAGAAAGCTTGGCATGACAGGCACATTAAGCATAAGCACTTTGAAGAAGGAGACTTGGTACTCCTTTATGATAGTAAATTCATCAAGTTTCCAGGCAAGTTTTGCGTGCATTGGTTAGGCCCTTTTCAGGTGATAAAAGTAACAGACGGAGGCGCGGTTCAGCTTGCGAAGCTGGATGGAGAATTACTACCTACAATGATAAACGGGAGTCGGCTTAAGCTTTATTGCGACGGCCACTCCGCCCTGTCGACATAATATATTGCTCACGAGTGCAGATGTCCGGTGTAGTTGAAAGAGACATCGCATTCAGTCTACACGGAAGCTGCGACACACCCTCAGTTTCCAGCTTCCTGCGCAGTTCCTTGAAATATCCGCGCATCCTGAATAAAAATTGCTTGAAGAGAGCTTATCGGTGCGCTCTGGCGAAGTTTTGTTTTTGGACCGTTGAACTATCTCTCTTGCGGAGTCCCCTTTGATAAGTTGCCGCTTGAAAAAGTTTTGTTGTGGACCCATAGAGGCACAGTTTCCTAAGTTGAAATGACCCGCCGGAAATTTTGAATTCAAGCAGTTATGTAGCCGCGTTTGAATAAATGAAGGATAAGGCCGCTATTTAAGTCTAGCCGTTCTGACGGATTCGGCTTAATCTCCGAAAGATTTGCATTTAACTCAGGCGCCGAAAGCATTAGCTTCTCCCGGAAGGCTGTCAGAACCCGTCAATCACACTAAATGCACCCCTACGGCAAGGAGGATAGCGTGTTGTCAACTCATCTGTAGCCGCCTATAGCTACGTTACCCCACTTTGTCGCATTTACTATCCCCGCTGGCTATAAATACCTCACACTTGTATCATTTTCGGGTTACTGTCTCGAGTTGCATAGTTTTGTTTGAAGATCCAAATTATTGTTTTCAAGAGCCGAGTGTGTAGAGTATTTCCCCTTATTTTCAGCATCCAGACCCTACGCAGGTCCGCCATTTGTTGTCCAGCGTTTTGTTATCTACATTGGTTCACCACGGAGAATTTATCGACAGAAGAAGTTGTTCGTCAATTTCTGCGCCGAGGCTTGGACTTCGGCATGGCCACTCCGGTGACGGCTTCGACCTATGTACACCCCGGTGCTACTGATCCCAGAACATCTCCAGGCACAAGAGCATCTCAGCAGCAGCCGGAGGAACCTGTTCCAGAGCCGCTAGCATCTATGGTGAACTATATTCCGCCGCGTCCAGATGATGCGCCGGATGTACAGATTCCGAAGAATGCAAAGTATCCAATTCCGCTACCGCCACTACCGGCTAGTGTGCGGGTAGAAGGCCAACTATTGGGAAACATTCCATTGGTTAAATTCTCTGATTTTAACCTTGGAGACTATAAGACATATCCTCAGTTCCAGTTGGACCGATATCTGGATATAGTGCATAATCCCACCAGAAAAGTTGACGAGTTTATCCCAAAGGGATTTGCAGCAAATCTTGAGCGCCCTGGACTCTTGAATTTGTTGAAGCTACCGCACTTTGGGCGTAGCAATGAAGTGAACGCAGTCGTTAAAACACTGCTATCCTGCGTTCATGGAGGTTACCTTTGGCTCGGGAGGCCAATTGATCTAAATGTTGATTTGATACACCGTATCACCGGTCTATCTAAGGTTGGTAAGGATCCCAATATCCATTTTGTGGGAAAGGAAAAGGACCAAAAATTGGCTGCAAAGCTGGTCCAGAAATATAACTTGACAAGAGGAGGTCGGGCTTATGACCTCACGACAGTAGAAGATGAGGCACTTCGCTTCACAGGAAGTCTGCTTGCAGGCAGGCTTCTCACAAAGTGCCGACAAAAAGAAGTTACTGGAGCTGTCGTGGAGCTCGCTATCGCAGCTGCGGAGGGAGAACAGTACAACTGGTCTCTCTTCCTGCTAAATTCTTTTTTGGCTGATTGCCTGAATGTGCAGGACAATGCAGCCCAATCATTCCATTTTTCATGGCTTCTAATTTTATGCGCTCTCGTCGGGTGGAAGGAGCCCCCGAATACTCAGTTCCTTCCGCGCCGCGCAGGAGAGGTTGCCGGCATGCGCTACATCAACCTCTGGGATTCCCCTAATCCCGCGAAGCGCAAGATGAATCGCGCTGTCTTTTGTGAGTACTACTATCTCCTCCGAGATACCATACAAGATATGCCAAGGCTGAGCGAGGAGACAGCCACATTGTATGAAGGGAAGTTGGCTTTTACTGCCGACATCCATCAACTTTATCTTCGGCCTTGCGACATTCCCGGTGACTGGGCGCTAGGTCTTTACAGGATGACCACAGAAGATGTTGAAGAAACCATTAAGTCGTGGTCGGACGAATGGAGAGCAGCAGCTGACATCGCACCTGCGATGCCACCCGCCGCTGCGCAAGAGAAGGATAAGGGCAAGGAATCCCCTGAGCAAAGAAGCGATGAAGGCTCAACAGAACCAGCCACCAAGAAGCAGAAAGTGTCGCATCCCACTGAGGCCATTCCCTCGGAGATCGACAAATACTTGAAAGAGCAATTTCGTGAGATGAGGAACACGCATGCTCACATCCGAAGTGCTCTAGACTTACAGTTTGTAGAATTGAAAGGTCTCGCAGGAAGGATTGCGCAGACCCATGCGCCAGCATCTACTTTGCAGGCGCCACAAGAAATTCCAAGTGATGAGCGAGTTGAAGAAATCACAGAAAGGCACACTGTCGTGCATATTCCGCCTACCAGCATGACACTTCCAGATCCTCTAGCTGAACTACAGGTAAGCACAGTTGGACCTGTAGAAATAAATTTGTCTTTGATTCCTATAGAAACTCTACAGCTTGTACAGGAGAAAGTCTCTCTTGAGTTGAGAGCTAGAGAGCTCTCTACTTTCCAGGCAAACCAACGACTGCAATCGCAGGAGATAGAGCTGAAAGAAAGTCATAAGAACATCTCTGCGAAGCTTGCACTCTATGAGGCGCAAGACACCGGCATCAGAAACGCAATAGAAGAGATTTCCCAGGAACTGCCGGCTTGCGAGATTCAACCAGACCTCCCTCTGGTTGCAAAAGTTCAAATTATTGGAGGAAGGGTGAAAACCCTGGAGCAAGAAATAGTTGCTATGGCAGAAGGCCATAGAACCCAGATTGCTGAGCTAGAAGCTCGCGTTGCTGCGCATCTTACGGATGATGCGCAGGTACAATTTGAAGCACTGAGCAGAGCTTCCACACGGATGAAAGATTGAGTACAGGAAGCCAAGAACCTGATGAACCAAGCTATGGAAGCTTGGACAGAGCTTGTGAACCTCCCTTTTAAAGTGGGACTGTCAGAACAGGTGCAAGCTGCAGAACAGTCTCTCACTGTTCTCAATGAAGAAGCTAAGGCCCTAACAGGCCTACCAAAAATGAAGAAAATGGGCGAAGTGCGCAAAATGCAGCAGCAACTGCACAAGCTCAGAACTGAAGATGAGAAGCTCACCAACAGCATTCAGCCATTCATGGATGAGTATGCTGAAATCGTTGGCCAGGTTGAGACAAAAATCAAAGAGATTGCCGAGTCTCAGGAGATCATTGATACACTCACTAAAGATGAAGCGACCGCAGAAACGGTGCAAACAGCTGACGAGTGTATTGAGGAATTGGACTCCGCTATTGCGAAGTGGCAGAAAAAATTCGCGGAGATTCAAGCAAAAGCAGATGCGCAAATCAAGCCACCACGCGCTAGTGCGAGTGGCTCGAGGGCGAGCCACAAGTGAGTGTTGGGGGCCTGTTGGGGCCAAGGTCGCAGCTATAGTAAAAGCTGCGAATTTTGGGAAAAAGCACGAGTATGGAAGGAAAGTGCTAATTTTGGGACAAGCACTAAGTTTTGGGTAAGAAGGAGACGGTGCGCAGTACGGTGCCAGATGGATGATCTCAGCGCAGATCACGGACCGGAAATTGCGGAGCTCGCGCGCACGTCATCGAAGAATGAAGGTGGCTCAGCTACCATAATAAATAAGGTGATGGAGTAGAGGGCTCAGCTACCCTCATTTAAAGGCTCAGTACAGAAGTTATGGTTGCTCGGATCAAGGAGGAGCAACGGACCAGAGCATTGAAGGCGAAGGACGATCGCCCATACCCACAATCTGCGCCGGAATTCATGGAGCCTGCAGGAAGCGGCGACGTGACTGCAAGCGGCGCCTACAGTACACCTAGCCATGTGCGTGGTTAGGGTTTTTGGGAATCACTGTTGGGAAAGGCCCACAGTTTTGTAAAGGTGTGACCGTCATGGCCACCTATATATATGAATAATTGTAATGGGTAGACAGTTAGAGAGTTAGAGAGTTAGAGAGTTAGAGAGAGTTAGAGAGAGTTAGAGAGTTAGAGAGTTAGAGAGAGTTAGATGTTAGACTGTTAGATAGCCAGTCTAAAGGATAGATCATGTGTTGATTATCCTTCACTGTATTTTCTACCCAGTGTGTAGACTTAGAGAGGAAATCGGATAGCCGAGGAACTAATCCCTGAGTTGCCAGACAGTCTGAGTCGACGTCTGTGCCTTTGTAATCTCCATAGAGAGGAGACTAGATTGAGAGAAGGGCTCCCAGCTGTGTGCGTGGAGTTTCCTGGAAAGATCTAAGGCTGCAGCTGTGTGCGCAGCATATTGTATAACTCTATCATTTTCTGGTTAATATCACTCCCGTGGACGTGGTTTTCCTCGAGGAGATGAGCTTCACATATATCTTCTTGTTATAATGTTTGTGTGAATGATAACTGTTTAGGATCATTACCTGTGTGTACATCTTTTGCATCATCTTTGCGACTGTTTAAGTGAGTGTAGGAAGATCCTTTATTGTTATAATCGCCGAGTATAGAAGTAGTGGTGGAACGCTGTCGCTGCAGCAACCGAGCTTCGCGTGACTGCGCAGTAGGTCTGCAGGAAGGAAGGCACCCGCGCCGTTGCGTCGCGAGGCCTGCGGGAAAGTCCGACCGCCGATATTTGAGGGAGAAGGAGATATATAGAACAATCTCAGCATCACCACGGTTAAGGAAAACTGATTCCTTAACCCCCCATAGCCACTTCGGGTGAGACCTCGAGCTTCCGCGCAGCTCGTTGCCGAGAGGGCCAGTGCGCCAAGGGGTTTTGTTGCTGCGCTTCATTAAAACCCGGGTCTGCCCAGAAAAGCAGCCAACAGGACCACATCCCAAACATCATTCTTCATGATCGACTAGTATTCCTCGATCATAGCATTCTTCCATTACTGCATCCCGGATCTTGGGAACTTCAATATCTTCAATAGATAGCTTTGTTTCTAGAACAAATGTTGTAGTCCTTCTTTTGTAGGTGATGGTATATGATATTTCCTATAATACAAGTTAAATTGCATGATTAGAAACATCTCATAGTTTTCAAAACAAACTCTTACTCATAAAGACATATGTCATACAGTCATGCAATTATCTTAGCCAATGCTTCAATACAAAATTTATCCATATTCCGTAACTTTCTAGATGCCTTCCATCTCTACCAGAGCATTGTTAAGAGTGTGCACAACTCCCAACATGTCATCAAAGAGGTTTCATTCTAGATAAGTAGCAATGGAATGTTGTATAGTACCATATGCCACTTACCCATTACATGCATTAGTAGTATACTGTTCATTAATGCAATTATTCTAATATGCATAATACACAACCTAAGTCTAGGAACATATGTATATACAATATTATTTAAACAATCAGATATACAAGAAATGACAAATCCAAACACTTATATTTGTTTGTTTGTTGGGTGGACTCCCTCTGAATCTTTGCTTCCTTATAGGAGTTGTTGGAGTCTGACTTTGAAGTAGCTTCTTCTACTCCTTTTTGTTGTGGATTGTAAGGAGTGGTAACCTCCCTCTTAATCCCTGAATCACTGCATAACTTCTTGAAGTCTTATGAAGTGAATTCTCCACCATTGTCGGATCTAAAGGTCTTGATCTTCTTTTCAGTGTGTTTTTCTATCAAGGCTTTGAATTCCTTGAATTTGCTTAATACTTCATTTTTGTTCTTCAAGAAATAATAACAAGTCTTCCTAGCAAAATCATCAATGAAAGAACCATACTACACATACCCACTCAGATAACTGGATGACACCGGACTGCATACATCGGAGTGGATAATTTCCAAAATTCTTTATGCCTTGCTTTTACTGCTTGGAAATGTCTTCTTTGTGTTATTTCCCTTTGCACAACCTTTGCAAATGCCTTCATGCTTTGTCTGGATTTCAGGAAGACCTTCCACTACTTTTCTTGCAATTGGTAATGCCCTATAGTGTATGTATGCAAGCCTTCTATGCCAAACTTCACTTGGCTCTATTGAATCATGGACCATGGCTTGTTCTGGTTGGCCCTTCAATTTGTATAATCCTCCCTCTTGCTCTCCAATCACTACTGCATCATCTATAGTCTTACCCTTTGGCCACAATAGGACTTGGCCATCTACAAATGAAACCCTCATGCCTTTTGCATCCAATGCAGATATGGAGAGTAGATTCTTCTTGAGACCTGGAACATATAGTACATATTTCTTCTTCATAGACTTTCCAGAGTCTAGTTCATAGGAGGCTTCACCACTCCCTTTTATTGGATACTGGTAATCATCCCCAAGTTTCACCTTGTGGGGTGATTCATGTTCAGATAGGTTCATAAGGGATTCCTTGAATCCTGTCATGTGTTTAGAAGCCCCACTATCTATAAGCCAATCATTACTTCCATGAGTAATGGTTCCAGTGAGAGCAGAAATCAAAACATATTCTTCATCACT
Organism: Larix kaempferi; assembly: GCA_027924585.1. Lineage (NCBI taxonomy): Eukaryota > Viridiplantae > Streptophyta > Pinopsida > Pinales > Pinaceae > Larix > Larix kaempferi. Next base: position 8,072,697 of record BSBM01000416.1, read on the forward strand.
TGAAGAATATTCACTATCTTCTCTATCCCTCTTCCTGGGAGGTTCATCATCCTTTGCAGCATGATCATGATGTCTTCTTTTGATGTTCTTCTTCTTGTGAGAACCAATATTTTTTATTTCTGGGACAGCCTCTTGAATAGTGTCCCTTTTCATCACATGTATAGCAATGGACATAGGACATGTTTCTTCTAAGTATGGGACTACCCCTCTAATTCTAATGGTGATGTCTTTATTTCTTGCCATGATGGTGAGTCTTTTTGTCACCATGACTTTTGGAGTGTGTTGTGAGAGCATGGTCTTCATTCCCCATCTTCTCTTCTCGAGCTACAATTCGAGCTTCTTCCTGTGAGCATTTTTCCCATAGCCTACTGAATGTGATAAGTTTCTTCCTAGCACAAATTCCTTGGATGAAGGAATCCCATGACCTAGAAAGGCCATTAAGAGTGGTCATTACCACTTCTCCATTTTCTATGTCTTCTCCCACAGCTTCAAGTTGTTCTTTTATCTGGGATACCCTTGATAAATAAGACTGCATAGTCTCTGCATTCTGGATCTTGACACTCTTCAATTGATTCCTCAAGGTCATCTTCTGATTTATGTTCTTCCCTTCGAATAGCTTGGTCAGGGAATCAAACATCTCCTTTGGTGTATTTAGAGATGACACATGTGGTATGAGATGGTCTTTGATAGAATCAGCAATGATCCTCTTAGCCTTGACCAAATTCCTTTTGTGTAAGGCCTTAGCCTCTTCTTCCTCTAGGATAGGGACCTCTTCACTTATGTAAGTGTCCAACTCATTTTCTTCCAGGATTAACCCAATCCTATACTTCCATGCTCGAAAGTTATCAACCCCTTCAAGCTTATCCTCAAGCTTGGTGTGGTGAGACATCTTTAAAGAGTACTTGAAATGGAAATAGAAAGGATTTAGGTCTTACCACTTGATTTGCTGAAAACTGGATCTGGTCTCGGATTAAGGTTTGTCAGAGAAACCCTAAAAATTCAAACTTTGAATTTCAAACTTCTGAAAGGATAGCAAGATTCACCTTGATGAGCAGATCATCCTGGTATACTCAGAATTTGAAAACTGCAAAGTTTCACCCTTCAGAAATGTCTTCAGTCTTCCCGGATACACTAGGGAGGACCCTGAATTAGGGTTTGAGTTTCCCGGAGCTTCACCCAACCAAAAATTTTGATCCAAAGATCTAAACTTCGATTTTTCTAAGGAGCTTCCAGCTATGGTCTTAGATTTCAGAAATTCCTATTTGTGGAAACCCTAATTTTTAGGGCCAAAAATAAAAGTGCCCAGAATTGAGATCTGATTGGACAGAAAGATTCACCTTGTTGAGGAGAGTCAATCTATCATATTTCTTTTCCAAAATCTGTGGAGAGAAACCCAATAAACAAAAAACCCTAGTTTATGCAACTGCACAGTGTCTTCTTCTCAGGTTAGCTCTGATACATGTTAGATTTTGAGCATTAATTCAATATACTCTAGGATCTTTACTAAGAGAATAACATGTACAGAATATCAAGTATAACAATGCATATCAATCACACCAAGCAATCACATGAGACAATGGACAAACAGAGTTTCACTGGGGAAAACCATAAAGGTGAAAAACCCCACAACTTCCTCAGAGATAGAAAGAGCAATGATACAACCCAAGTACAAGAGATAGTATTCTCCTAGCAGCTACTCCTCCTTCCTCACTAGTGCGCCACTTTCCGAGTAGTGTAGAAGTGAATAATGAGATGGTCAAATAGAGTGCTCCCGCACTCTATTTATACTTATCCTGACTTGCCTAATAAACTAGCAGGGCTGACTTCTCTAGAAGAGTCTAATAACCCGTGGTTACATTAATCAGGGCCGACCCCACACTTGGTGGTCTAATAACCCATCACAGCAAGTTATGACACTTGCGACACTTGTCAATACAAATGACAACACTTCCCTATAGAGGAATAATACCATCTCTATAGGAGTCCAATATACATAGGTGAAATACATTCCGAAGTTACATATACATCAACAAAAAATTATGCTTCTGCTGCACTGTAGGACTTTAGCATGTCCATAGCGAACTGTGTCACGAATCTCTCTAGCATACTGTCAACCCAAAAGTTGAATTCTCTTGAGATTGGGCTATCTATTTCTTTAATCCTCTGAGTGAGCTATGGAGTCCACTCGATAGGTATTTCTGGCTGGAAATAGTTCTTTTGCTCTGTGAGCCTCGATAACCACTCATGCTACTCGTTTCCAAAACTTGCCCAGAAAATTTTGTGAATGTATTTCCATAGGTATTTTTTCAACCATTGAACGTCAGAGAGACGCGGGTGTCTATTCTCCTTCCTTGCGAAGTCTCTTTCTATCTTGTCACACCAAGCCCAAATCTCTTTCTTGTCTAGGTGCCAATTTTTTGCAATCAGCGGGATCTTGTCTTTGCCACACATCACTCTTTTAAGCACAGCAACTCATCACGGGTTCTTGACCTGGCAATGGAACCATTTGTTGGATTATATAACTGTCTTGAGATTTTCTATACAGACCTAGGTTCTTTGCGGTTCAAGGAACCAACAAAACCCCTTTTCATCGGCCCTTTCGGCAATAGTCTGCGAACAGACTGAGGTCTCACCCGAGGCGAAGTTATGGGGCACTACGGAATCAAGTTTCCACAACCAGGTGATGTTTTCTTTAAACAAATTTTATGAATCGTGCGCTACAAACTGAAGAATGCACAAAGCTTAACTCTTCGTGGTCAACACTTGCTCTATCGTGCATCCAAGGACTGCACGATGTCGGATGGTCTTTCGTCGATAGAATAGCACAACTGATAACTACGCTTCCTGTTCAGACTTAACCGATTTCAATGGCTTCACTTAGTGTTTTCTATCCATTCATCAACGACCTTAGGTTATCTATCTTATGACTTATGCAATATGAAAAACACAATATACTGCGCACTTCTGATGCTGCGCTTCAAGTGATTCGCACGGCGCGAACTCCACTTGCTTAAGTATTATCCCAATCTACTTATACATTCACAGACTTAGAAATACTCATGCATCTAACATTCACCCAAATGTGTGATACTTAACATATTATTCCCATCTTCATTCCTTATGGTGAATACATATAAAAATGAACACATAAACTGATAAATGAGAACTCAAGCATTCACTGAAAGCAAATATACAGATTCAAACACACATAAACAATCACACAACACAATATTTAACAAGGTTCAATCCCAGGATGGGAGCTACATCCACAGGAACTATTGTTATATTATCTTGGGAAGGGTACAACAGTTTTAGTATGCGCACTACAGACTCTCTTCTCTCTCCATAGGCCTCTGCGCACACATCTTGTAGAGCCTTTACAATCTTCTCTAAACAGAGATCAATGTTCAGCAACAAAGATTAACAATTCATAAACGGAAGATTAACAACCTAACAACATTACAGATATTCAATGAGGATTAACCCTTTCCCTTACAAAATTTGCCTTCTTATAGATCATGCCCGTAGGTCATGTCTTTACAATGCACAAGCCAAAAACCCTAAGGTTTCCCAAAACTATCGTGGTTTTCCCTTAACCGGACTTGCTGCCTTCTGATAGCGACTCTTTCATCATGGCCATCCTTTGCGCATGGTCACGTCGCTTTCATCCTACCCTGTCGACCGCATGCCAACTATCGCTTTCGCCTGGTCATTCTTTCTCTAACAGCATTATGCGGCCGGTTCACGACATGCCTCCCTTTCTCGTGTGACCGGTCGCTTTCCTTCTGCGCCACTCCTTATCCACCTGCTGGGATCATGGAGTACTTCAACCGAATCAAGTCACTTTCTCAGGTCGACCTTTCCTTCCTTCTTTACCAAAAAAAGATGCCTTGCTGGCACCTCGCGGTGCTACATCTTCATGGAACCGAACCTCAACTGCGCAGTTCCTTACCTGTCGATATTGCGCTACGCTCAACTTTGCAGCGTCCAAAACTAGCTTACCAAAATTATCTTCATCTGAGCTGCGCTGCAACTCCAAAACTGACTTGCATCAAAATTTCCTTGGGCCAGGCCCAACAGATTTATAGGAGGAAATTTACATGGAAGAAACTCCTTGATATGTTCAAAATGAATCTAGTCTTGTATGTCACCTTAAGAAATACCTATATGACCTTAAGCAAGCTCCTTGATCCTGGTATGACAAAATGGATAAATTTCTCCTTAACATTGGTTTTTCTAAATCTCATTCTGATATGAATGTCTATACCAAGAAAGTAGGAAACAATCTCATCATCCTTGTTCTTTATGTTGTTTATGATCTTATTCTTACTGGTAGTGACCCTAATATTTTATCCCATGTGAAATCCAGTCTTAAGCAAAAATTTGAAATGACAGACTTAGTTCATTTGCATTATTTTCTTGGCCTCCAAGTCTTGAAAACCAAAGAAGGAATATTTCTTTCTCAGACTAAGTATGCTTGTGACCTTCTTCGTCGTTTTCACATGGAAGATTGTAAACCAACCCCCTCTCCCTTCCAGTATGGAGTAAAAAAATTTTCCACTTGCACTTCAACCAAAGCTGATGGCACGCTATATCATCAGCTTGTTAGTAGTCTCTTATACTTGACTCATACACATCTTGATGTTTCCTTTGTGGTTGGTCGTGTTTCCTGTTATATGCAAACGCCCCATGAAAGTCATTGGAAAGCATAAAAAATAATACCTTGATATATTTAGGGTACAATTTAGTTTTGGATTCATTACAGTTCAGGGGGGACTCCTTTGTTGGTTAGCTTCACTGATTCAAATTGGGTTGGTGAGCCTGATGATCATAAATCTACTGCAGGTTATGTCTTCAATATTGGTTTCAAACCTATCACTTGGGCTTGTAAGTGTTCAGATATCCACATCATCACTTTCAGGACCTTGCATACAATTAGGGTTTGCATGCATCCCAGTCACCAGGTTGATGCCTCCAGCACCTTCACCACCTTATTCTAGCACCCGGGAGCTTCTTACATCAGACTTTCAGTCGTCCTAGTCAGTAAGGTTCCCACTTCTCACCTACTGCCAGAGAAGGGCGCACTTCTCCACCTACCACTTCAGTTACACTCAGTTAGCTCCGATTCTCCTTGATTTGAGGCCAGTTTCACTCCTGACTGACTGTTTCACTCCGATGGACCTCCATATTGACTAGATGACTTGTTCTGACTTCAGTTAAGCCTCCCATATGCCCTCCACCAAGTCTCCTTCCCTATATCAGTGCTACACACTTCAGTTACACATGTTACACTCAGTTAGACTCAGATTGACACTTGGATGACTGGTTCTTGTGCATTGATGACCACCACTAAATAATGATGAGGACTCCTAGTTGGAGTCAAGCTACTCCATTCAGTGATTCGAATGGCCTACTTAGTCAATTCGAATTGCTCACTCACATGGTCAGATTATTGTATTGTAATTATTCACCCTTATTGGGATATTGAGCACTGTGCATGTTTTACACAGTTTTACACCATATTTTCTATGTCAATCTGTTGTGATTGATTTACTTGTTCATTAGATCTGCTGTGACTAATTTTAAATGGTATCAGAGCCATTGCAGGGACAAGATCTCTTTTCTACAGGTGTTCTACATGATGATTTGAGTGAATTTGCTCAAAATTGCAAAAAGTTTGGCATGAAAGATCTCAAGAGCATTCGCTCTTGTGCATGCAAAGCTTGAAAATACTTCCAATACCACTCCAGAAGCTTGAGTTTCCACATAAATCCTGGATTTGATACATTGGACCCATTCAACATTGCTTGATCTCTAATCCTAGGTGTGATGCAACTCTAAAAGGGTGTATTGTTCAACCTTACAGTGATTGTTTTCATTGTGATTTGCAGGTTATTATCTCCTTCAATTGCATTCACTACTTTGCATTTGCAAAGCTTTCTACATCAAAGTGCACTCACTCCTAGCAATCGAATACTCTTCTTCAAATCCTATCCTCACCCCTTTCAATTATTTTGATTGGAAAGAAGATATGGAGATCATGTTACGTTCAAAAGGATATTATAGAGTCACTCTTGGCCTCGAATTGGATCCAAGCACATTGTCAGAAAGAACCAAACACTACAGCAAGCTTGATGAAGCTTATGGTCTTCTTTGTCTCTCCATCTCCAAAGATCTTCACTTCCATCTTAATGGATTGAAGACTCCAAAAGCAATATGGGAGCAACTTGAAACACTATTTGGCAAGCAGGATGAGCTTAGGGCTTTTCAATTAGAGAATGAATTGATTGCTCTTAATCTTGAGAATTTCGAGACCATCAATGAGTTTTTCACAAAATTCAAGCACTTGACATTGCACTTGAAGAACAGTGGATTTATCAAAGAGGATAAGAAATTGATCCTCTCTATTCTCACCAAGCTTGGAAAAGACTATTTGGTATTTGTCTCTACTTTCAATTCTGGTCGGCTAACTACCCCGAATTGGAAGATGCCTACCTTGAATGCCTTCATTGAGTCCGTCACAAAAGAGCATGATAAGTTGATTCAAATGGGGTCCATAAGCTCCAAAGATTCAGCCCTATTTGTTCAAGGACCCAAGAATTTGAATGGTAAGCAAAATAAATAGAATCCCAAATTCGAACCTCACAAGCAAAGAGATAAAGGCAAGCAGACCGATGCACCATCCAGTTCAAAGTTCAAGCAAAAGGGCAAAGAAGGTAACCAAAAATCTAAATGTACTTATTGCAACCGTGGCTTTCATCCCAAAATTTCATGCATGAAGAAGACTATAGACCAAATGGCCCTCCTTTTGGAAAAGAACAACATGACTCTTCCTAATGGTGCAAGGAAGAAGGATAGGAATGATGATCATGAAAGAGGACAAGCACTCATGGCAACTGTTTCGAAGCCCACTACTCTTTTGATAGATTCGGGTGCCTCGAATCATATGGCTTCAAATATTGATTCTTTTTCTTCATTTGATCCAAACAGCTCCATCCCCATCCATTTGGGAGATGACTCAAAAATTTCTTCAAAGGGCAAAGGTACAATCCATGTAGATCATGGAAGCTTTCAGAATGTTCTCTATGTGCCTTCCTTGGCTTCAAATCTTATTTCTATGTATCAAATGACAAACACTGGTGAACCGAAGCAAGCTACATTCAGCCCTAATATAGTTTAAATTTTTGATATCAAAAGTGGAAGACTTATTGCAGTCGGAAAGGTGAACCACACTGCAAAATGCTATGAGTTTTCACACTTTATTCCGCTTGCAAAGCCCACTGCTCTTCGCACACATGGTAATGAGGTTAGTATGCTTTGGCATGAGAGATTTTGACATCTTAATTATAATTATTTGCTTCTTTTATCAAACAAATCCATGGTAGATGGTCTTCCACAACTCCATTCCTCGAAGGGAATATGCACCGGTTGCATTATTGGGAAGCACCCCGAGCACAGGTTCGACCACGGCAAAGCTAGCAGAGATTCTATATTTTTGGGGATGATACATTCTGATATCATTGGTCCACTGCCCAATATTTCATTAAATGGATCAAGGTATGTTTTGACATTTATTGATGATTTTTCCTGCTTTACATGGGTATTTTTTCTCAAAAACAAGTCAAAAGTGCTTGGAAAATTCAAGGATTTTAAGGCTTCTGTTGAGACCCGCCACTGAGAGCAAGATCAAAGCTCTTAGATCTGATAATGGTGGAGAATATATCAAGGCCGAGTTACTGCAACTTTGTGCCCAAAGCGGAATTCAGATCCAACATACAATTCCCTACACACCCCAGTAGAACGGTGTAGCGAAAAGGAAAAATTGGTCACTGAAAGAGATGGCTACTTGCATGATTGAATCAAAAGGTTTGGCTGCAAATATTTGGTCTGAAGCAATAAATGTTGCTGCATACATTCAAATCCAAGTTCCACATTCATCCGTGAAAGGTATGACTCCTTTCGAAGCATTCTTTGGTCACAAGCCGGATGTGTCAAATTTGAGAGTTTTTGGCTCTACTGCATGGGCTAGAATTCCTTCCAAGAAGAGACGAGATTTGGATCCACAAAGTATCGAGTGCATACTGATAGGATATGGGGAAGAATCAAAATCATATAAACTCATGGATATCAGATCCAAAAAGATATTCATAGAGCACAGTGTGCAATTTGAAGAACCACTTCAAGATGTGCAACTAGTCGAGGAAGAAACTGTCATTTCACCGCCTTCACCAGAAGAAGATACGAGCAGCGATAATGAAGGTATGAGTTCTGATATTTCTGATATTTTAGAAAAACATGATGATCATGACATATCAGGTTCAGAATCCGACCATTATGATCCTCCTCAGTTACCAAAGTGCGCCCAAAACACTCTTCAATTTGCTGGTTCGAACCTTGGAAATCCTGCTGATCTGAGACGAACAAGAGCAGACTTTCAAAGAGCAGGTATGGCTATTTCTATTTCTGATCCATTACTTCTTGAGATTTTTTATTTGATGATTGGTTCAGATCCCCGAACATACTACCATTCCCACCGAGATCCGAGATGGCAAAGTGCCATGGATGAAGAGTACAGTTCTCTTCAAAAGAACAATACATGGGAGCTAGTTTCTCTTCCACCTGGAAGAAAATTAGTCAAATGTAAATGGGTCTACCACATGAAAGTTGCTACTGATGGATCTATTATAAAATATAAATCAAGGTTGGTGGAAAAAGGTTTCTCCCAAGTCCAAGGAGTGGACTACAGTGAGACCTTTGCACCGGTTGCAAAGATGGATTCCATTTGCCTTGTTTTGGCAATTTTCGCATTCAAGCACTGGGAAGTGCACCACATGGATGTGAAGAGTGATTTTCTACATGGAGACCTTGATGAGGAGGTATATATGCAGAATCCAAAAGGCTACACATCATATCCATCATTAGTTTGCAGATTGAAGAAATCTTTGTATGGGTTAAAACAGGCCCCAAGAGCTTGGTATGCAAAGATGGACTCCTTCCTTCTTTCTCAGAATTTCAAAAGATGCAAATCTGATCCGAATGTGTATCTTCAGCAAGTTAAAGGTAATTTGTTGGTTATTGTACTTTGTGTTGATGATCTTCTCATTACTGGTAGCACTCTTACTTCAATAAACAAGCTAAAAACTGCCTTAAATCTAGCTTTTGACATGAGCGATTTAGGCTTGCTGAGTCACTTTTTGGGCTTGGAGATAGCTCAAAATTTTGATGGGATCACTATATCTCAGAAAAAATATGCTTCCGACCTATTATTGAAGTTTAATATGGCTGAATGTAAGGCAGCCCCATTCCCATTCCTCTCAGGAATCAGTCTTGAGGAGGGAGATTCTACGCCGCTTGCAGATTGCAGTATGTATCGATAGTTGATTGGTTCACTACTTTATTTGACACACTCAAGGCCTAATATTTCATATGCCATGAGTGCCGTGTCAAGGTATATGCAGAAGCCCCATGAGCTTCATTAGCGGGAAGCTAAGCGGATCTTGCAGTATGTGCAAGGTACGAAACATTTTGGCTTACATTATGCTACAGATTCTGAGCTTGATTTCATTGGTTTTACTGATTTAGATTGGGCAGGTGATAGCATTGATCGGAATTCCACATTCGGTTATGTTTTCATGATTGGTAATGGCCCTATTTGCTGGTCCAGCAAAAAGCAGGCAGCCATTGCACTTTCTTCAGCAGAGGCAGAGTATCGAGGAGCAGTCAATGCCTGCATTCAGGCAGTTTGGTTGCAGGGTTTCTTTCCTAGTTTGGTTTTGGTGGCACTACTTCGACTGTCCTCTTTTGTGACAATCAAAGTGCTATCAAGATCTCCACAGATTCATTTCAGCGATAGAGGACCAAACACATTGAGATTCTATGCACTACATTCGACAGTTGGTGCATGATCGCACCATCATTCTGCAATATTGCCCTACTGATGAGCAAATTGTAGACATCTTCACCAAGAGCTTCACTGAGAAGAAGTTCTCTTACCTTCGTTCACTATTGGGGGTGATTTCCATCATGGTGGAGACAGATTGATCCATTATTATGTTCTTAGCTTGAGGGGGGGCTTTCTTCCCACTGGGTTTTCCCTCTTTCCTCACTTAGCTTATTTTTCAGCATTTTTTTTGGATTATTGTATTGGGGTGACCTTTTGTCTTAGTTAACAGGGCCCTACATTATTTTTTGCACATCATAGTATAGCTTGAGGGGGGGTGTTCGGATATCCACATCATCACTTTCAGGACCTTGCATGCAATTAGGGTTTGCATGCATTTTGTTGATGCCTCTAGCACCTTAGCCACCTTATTCTAGCACCTGGGAGATTCTTACATCAGACTTTCAGCCCTCCTAGTCAAGAAGGTGCCCACTTCTCACCTACTGCCAGAGAAGGGCGCACTTCTTCACCTACCACTTCAGTTCCACTTTAGTTACACTCAGTTAGCTCCGATTCTCCTTGATTTGAGGCCAGTTTCACTCTTGACTGACTGTTTCACTCCGATGGACCTCCAGATTGACTAGATGACTTGTTCTGACTTCAGTTAAGCCTCCCATATGCGCTCCACTAAGTCTCCTTCCCTATATCGGTGCTACACACTTCAGTTACACATGTTACAATCAGTTAGACTCAGATTGACACCTGGATGACTGGTTCTTGTGCATTGATGACCACCACTGATTGATGATGAGGACTCCTAGTTGGAGTCAAGCTACTCCATTCAGTGATTCAAATGGCCTACTTAGTCAATTCAAATTGCTCACTCACATGGTCATATTATTGTATTGTAATTATTCACCCTTATTGGGATATTGAGCATTGTGCATGTTTTACACAATTTTACACCATATTTTCTATGTTCATCTGTTGTGATTGATTTACTTGTTCATTAGATCTGCTGTGACTAATTTTACAGTAAGAAATAACAAGCTCTTTCTCTCTATTCAATAGAAGCAGAGTATCACGGAACAGTTAACGCTAGTCAAGAAGCTTTATTTTTTCGATAGATACTTTCATTGTTTGGATTCCAACAACAACATCTGACTCCCCTTTGGTGCAACAATCAAAGTTTCATCAAGATCGCCAAAGATCCAGTTCAACATCAACACGACAAACACATTGAGCTACATGTGCACTTCATAAGAAATATTATTCATGATCGTGTTCTTGAAGTGCTCTTTTTCCCTACAGATTATCAAGTTGCAAAAATCTTCACCAAATCTCTTTATAGAAGTGAATTTTTCTAAAATTCAATCTATGTTAGGAGTTCAGGAACTTGTCATTAAGGGGGAATAATCTCTAATGCCTCTATCCTTCTCCTAATAGTGTCACTTTTGCAAATCCTTCAATACTATCCCAAGTTGTTTTGAAGGGGGGATGTTAGGATATTTAGACACTTAGGAGTTAGTTAAGATCAACTTATTATAATATATCCGTTAGAAAAAGTCTGTTTCTTTAGTATGCATTAGTATGCATTTGTAAATATCTAATATGACGATCACGATATGTTCTAGACATACAGTGGTCTGATGGTTCAAATTCTCTTAGATCATAACTACCTTTGATCGATGGCTTAACACCCGATTGGTCCATAATATCTATTTAAAGAGCATGGAGGGTCACTTGCTAGTTGATCAATTATGAGAAGCTCATTTGTAGCTTTTTTTATTTTGCATATTAAACTGCCTCAAGTAGCTATTTGGATGGGGTCATGGAGTGTTTCCCTTTCGGGGGTTTAAACCATGTAAAAACATCAGTATGTTTATATCTTACCTGTTTGTGTTAGCAGCTTCTCTAGGTGTTTGGTATTTTGGAATTATCATGTATAGTCGAACAAGAACTACCTCAACCAACTCTTGGAAGAAATAAATGATTGGGTACAAAATTCAATATGGGTAGTTGATGGTTGATGGGTTCTCTCATTGACACTTGGCTTGACACTATTGGTTCAAGGGTTTGAATATTTTACCTCTCTGTTTCTTGTAAAAATCATGCCCCCGTACTCTTGTTGCATTGCATAGCTAGTTGTGGGTATTTTTATTAAAATGCATTTACATAATATTTACCATTCCATTGTGCCAAGCTAGCACACGATCCAAATGCATGATTTTTAATTGTCGATGCATAAAAATCTAAATCGATGGTGGGGCCTTGGCCTTGAGCTCCTCACCTTCATTTTTATAACGATATTACATCATTTACAAGTTTAAACAGGGTCAAAACTGAGGTGTTAAAATTTCACCCAAGGTGGGTACCATAGGCAAAAACCACTTTTCATACTTTTTTTATATCAAATTTGGGTCTTTCTAGATCCATCATGATTAGTGACATCAATAAATGTGTCTAATCTATTTCATGAATTCAAATATATGTTTGATCCACTTATTGCATTAATATATGTCATTTGGATTATTTTCAAAATGTGGTCCAACGTGGGTTCCATGGGGAAAATGTTAGTTTTAGTTAGTGAGCATGTTTAGATGGAAACATCTTACAATATGGAGTGATTCCTCTCATGAAGAACTTAGTTTAGATATTTCCATAATTCAAGAGAGAGAAGGAAGAAGTATGCAAGAAATGTGCACTTGGAAAACATATTTAGGCTACTTTTACATCGAATGCTCATAGATCGAAAGAGAGGCTTGATCTCATCCATTTAGATATGTGTGAATCCATGTATCCCTCCTCTTTAAGGGGTATTTTGTATTATGTCACTTTCATAAATGATTCCTCGCATGGGAACTATTTTTTTTGAAGACTTGGGATGAAGTGTTCAGCAAGTTCACAGAATTCAAAAAACAAATTCAGTTCTCAAGATGAAGTGTTCAACAAGTTCATAGAAATCAAATCCTTGGTTTAAAATTAGACAAGGAAGAAGATCAAAGTACTTAATTCATATAATTAAGTTAATTATACCTTTACAAAGCGTTTTTTTTTGTAAGAAATCAAGGATCAAGAAGAAGTTTATTGTGCCTTATAACCCATGGAAAAAGGGGATATGAAGAGGAAGAATAACTCAAATGTTGAAATTGTTGTCTTTGATTCATGGCATGTAGTTTCCCATGTGTCTTTAGGTAAAGGATTTTCATACAATTGTATATATTCTACAAAAGTATCCTCATAGGATCTTGAAAGACCAGACATGTGGAGAACCTGCAACAATTAATTAATAAGAATATGCGAAATAACAGAAATGACAAAACTTAGAATCACTTTTATATTAATCGCAAACCACTTCAAGGGGGCAACCTCCTTTGAGAAATCTCAATACAAATAACTTCACGGTGCCTTCATAGGCCTCAACACACACTTATATACTAATTCTATGCGCCAATACTATGGGTCAAAACCATGGGCCAATACAAACTATGGATCAACAATACTATGGGCGACTTACAAAGCATATGCACCAAACAACAATAACACAACTATGGATCAACAAATACTACGGGATGACTTACAAAGCATATGCGTCCAACAACAATATACTAACAAAGTAAATAGAAGGGTTGACATGGGTTCCTAACATCCCGTCTCCCTTAGAAAAAGATTTGTCCTCAAATATTTAGATGTGGAAATTGATGCGGAATTGGACAGAGTGGTTCCCTTGTACCATCTTCGAGTTGCATTTCGGGCCACTGACGCATTTTGAGTTTCAGGAGGATTGCTTGGAATGCTGAAGAAGAACCATATCAGCTGCATGAAAAGTGTGCTCTGAATGGTGTTGAGAAGCTTGTTGTTTCAGTCAAATTCTTGCCATGTGAAGATTGTCTTGCAGAATGAGAAGAATCTAATTGCGGTTTCGAAGAACCAAGTCAATTGCCTGAACTGGGGAGCTGCTGAGGGTGTATGGAAGAAGAACTGGCGGTGCCTGTGCATAGACTGCTTCAAATGGTGTCCTTGTAGACGTGGTATTGTACGACTGGAGTGCTTCTAGGAAATCCATAGAAATAGTTGTCCAAATCTATGTAGGGATGGGAAAGGGTTCGAGCAGTCCCGAAAGGAGTGTCGTTTCACCCTTGTTGACCTGGCAAGTATCATAGTCAACCACCATATGTTGAATTGGCAGTTTCAATCCCTGCCAAAAGAAGTTACATTGTGCCCGGTCATACTTTTGGAGGAACCCAGAGTGCCCTGCCGATGAAGAATCATGGATTTCATAGAAGAGATAGCCCTGTTGAACATATTGCAACCAATTTGGAACAAGCAGAGAAATAGCTGTAAGAGAAACTGGGTCATCAAATGTGTGAGAAGGAGCATCTACCACCATATTGTCCTTACCCTTCTTGTAAGTGATCGCATAATCATAACCCATGAGGTGGATGACCCATTTCAGGTGTGCTGGGGAGAAGACCCATTGTTCCAGGAAATTTTTCAGACTCTGGAGATCAGTCTTGATGTAGAAATAATTCCCTAATAGGGATGGCTTCCATGTCGGTACTGCATGCAAAATAGCCATCATTTCCTGTTGAGATGTAAACACGGCTAAATGCTTACCAAAAAGGTCTCTTGAAGGCGGAAATCCCACTGGTGTAGCAAAGACACCTGCATATCTATCCAAGGAAGTAGTGGAGACCGTTGATGGGTGCATCTAAATGGAATGGAGCTGAGCAATGACACCATGTGAATTCTTCTTAAGGATCTTTTCTAGGAGATGTGAACTGATGATGCAGAGAGACCCTAGTTGTAAGCCTGTAAATTTGTGTTGTGTCCCATTGACTGAAAACTACATCCAAAGTTCAGCAAAATCCCATTAGATGGGGCCAAGTGTGCGTAACCATTGAATGCCCAAAACCACATCACATCCTCCTAAGGACAAGGAAAACATGTCAGAGCGCAAGTTATAATATTCCAGATAGACACGCACATTGTGACACTTTCCCTTGCAAGGTAAGGTGCCTCCATTAGCAACCATGAATTCAAAGTTGGAGCAAGGATGGACAAAACAATCATCCTGTTTGGTGATCCGGGGCTCAATGAAGTTATGAGTGCTAGTAGAATCAATGAGTATTGTAAGAGGAAGCTTCTTGAAATAACCCCTGACCCGCATTGTTTGGGGGGGTGGTGACACCGGATAAAGCATGGAGAGATATCTTTGGTTGTTCATCCTGAGATGGGCAGTCAATAGGAGGCTTCTGAATGTCGACCTAAGCATCCATTGGATCTGGAGCTTCTTCACCAATTTTAGAGGCAGGCAGAGAACCCATATCCAAGAGATAGAGCTTTTGTTGAACACATCTATGTCCCCGAGTGAATTTCTCATCACAATTATAACAAATCCCTTTTTCTCTGTGTGCCTGCATCTCTGTTTCAGACAAATGCTTGATAGGAGTTGGTCGAGTTGCTTGCGGAATGGGAGGTTGTTGAGAACCCATATTTTGGAAGGGAACAAAAGTGGGTTTGGAGCATTGTTGGGCTGCAATCTTGTCTTCTGCCAACTTAGCTAACCGTAGGACTTCCATCATTGTGTTGGGACGGAACCTTTTAACCTCTGAACGGATTTCATCCTTAAGACCACTAATAAAACAACTCCTGTATAATTCATCAGACAAGCCTTCTGTGTGATTGGCTAGTTTCTCAAATTCGGTCTGATACTCTCTCTCAGTGCCACTTTGACGGAGTTTAGTGAGTGCTCCAGTGAAGTCATCAAAAGCACTGGGACCAAATTGTTGCAAAAGGATTTGGCAAAAATCTGTCCATTTTGGTTCGTCATGAGCCTTGATGTACCAACGGTACCATTGAAGGGCTTCCTGTTTGAAATGAAAGGATGCAACTGGAACTTTTTGGACATCAAAAGTATTATGCAGATTGGAATATTGTTCTGCACGATAGACCCATCCAGTCGGATAAGTACCATTGAAGCGAGAAAATTCAAGCTTCAGACCACGTAAATGGCTGGAAGAAGAGAACCCAGTGGCTGTAGAAGATTCTTACTGCCAGTTATTGTTCATGGCTGAATGCTGACAATGGAGGCTGAGAATTTTTTCATCCAGATCTTGGATTTTGGTTTGGATGGTTGCAAGTGCTTCCTCCATGGTTTTTGCTCTGGCGCAGGTGACAACCATAACCAGGATTTTTTTTTTTTTGGGGGGGGGGGGGGAATGGATAGAAAAACACAAACAAAAGCTTATTTAGTAAAGGGAAATTTGGATTTGGGAAAAACTCGAAGGGGTAATTGGGGTTTGACTAGGTTTTGGACACTTTCTGATGGATAGGGAAGCAAACAATGGGTATTTTAGAAGCGGGGTGAAATAATGAGAAAATTTGGCAGAGAGGGACAAAGAAGCAGAATTAAGAAAGGAACTTGGTGGAAAAATTTTAAGGCAATTGGGTAAAATTTGAAGAAGTTATGGAAAACCCTAAAAATAGACAAATGTGGGATTTTGGGCTTTGGGAAGTGGAATTTGGGATAGGGTCCTCAGGAATGAAATATGCAGAATGGGATTGCAGGGGTGTTAGTGAAGTTTCATGGAAAACAGAGTAAAAACAAGGGAGATATGGATCTTCAATGGCGAGGAAGGGATCTCAAACAAATAGATCTGCAATGGCACGGAAGTGATCGTAAACAGAGGGATCTGAAACGGCACCGACTGGATTGAAAACGGCTGGATGTGAAATAGATCTGAAATGGCTGGATCTAGAACGACTTTCAGAATGGATTTGAAACGACGCGGCAATAGTTCAGCTAAAAATAGATATGGACCCCAGGTATGTGCGGCTTCCTAACAATTCATGGGTTTCAATCGGCCACCAATTTTGTCTGACGGCTTGCGTATAGGGGTAGTACCCCTCACTCCACGGCTTAGGTAAAACTGATAACCACTTTGCCACAAACGACAGCTCTTGGTTTACCTCATGAGTGGGAACTAGTCAATCAGGTAGGGGTCGTTGCCCTTTTCGTTGGAAGGTCCTCTCAATGGGCCAGCTACTTTGGGGTTCCTGTGGTACTCCTCACAATGATTTTTAGGGCTTATTTCCAAGTACTTCCCACAGTTAAGCGGATAGGGATTATTCCCAGATCCGAAGCTGCAACAGATGCGAAAAAAAAATTTGGCAGAAATTTCACCCAGCGAGCCCAAGAAAGTGCTCTAATACCAAATGTGGAGAACCTGGAACAATTAATTAATAAGAATATGTGAAATAACAGAAATGACAAAACTCAGAATCACTTTTATATTGATCGCAGGCCACTTCGAGGGGGAAACCTCCTTTGAGCAAGCTCAATACAAATAACTTCACGGTGCCTTCATAGGCCTCAACACACACTTATATACTAATTCTAGGCGCCAATACTATGGGTCAAAACCATGGGCCAATACAAACTGTGGATCAACAATACTATGGGCGACTTACAAAGCATATGTGCCAAACAACAATAACACAACTATGGATCAACAAATACTACATGACGACTTACAAAGCACATGCATCCAACAACAATATACTATCAAAGTAAATAGAAGGGTTGACATGGGTTCCTAACAAGACACCATATGAGGAATTCATTGTATGAAATTAGAGACATACATCTTCATGTATTTGATTGTCCATTTTATATTCATGTTGCTAAAGAGAAGATAACTAAGTTGAAAACGTCGATTATAAAGGGTATTTTTGTTGGATAGAATGAGAATTATAAAGTATATAGGATATACCTTATGTCATAGTTAAATAATATGGTGAGTCAAGATATAAATTTTGATGAGGATGTATTCCCATCTAGATCACAGGTATCTCCTTTAGTGATTTATGATATTAAGAAGGTTGTTGTTCGAGAGGTAAATTTAGAGGATAGAGAAGAATCAAATCTAGGTGTGGACAATGAGAACTGGAGGATCAATATTGTTGAACTAATCAAATGCATTGAGAGGGGGGGTGAACTAGTGCATCACAAATTTAACTCAATCATTCAATTATTTAGCATGTCAAAATTATCATGTATAATAAATGTTGTTCTATGTAAACAACGATTATCACAAGTAAAATACACCAAGACCAATTTTTGAATATTTATTATATCATCGGAACATCAGTTTCAGAAGACACCAAACTTCAGGTTCTCAACACCAACTAAGAGGTGAGGGATCCAACCCTCATGCAAGACCCAGCTTGCTAACAAAATCCAACATGTTAGGAGGAATCAAATCCTCGGTGCAAGACCCAGCTTTCCCACAAGACCCATCTTCAATGAATATATCAACCGCTGATGAGTGAAAACAGTTAATACTAATGCACAATTCATATTTAGAGATGCTTCATATATGTTTCAATAATCCTGCAACTGTTTCTTCTTAATGTGTGCTTCAAATATGATTTTTACTTCTTCATTTATTGCTTGATTCATCGAATGATGCTCATTATATGTTGTAGTTGGAAACTATATTACCATCTTTATTATCAAGCATATTCAAGCTTAGATTACTTCATTGCCTCTTTCAAAACTTCACACTTACTTACAAACTTCCCAAATTTGGATTTTGTTCATTCCTTGCAAACTTATCCAACTGCGACATGTGACTTGATTTTGTACCGGCTTCAAATTTTGTTGTCATTTAACTGTGACGTACAACTTGATTTTGTCCTAGCTTCAAATTATGTTGCAATATTTTACTTCTTCCAAACTGTAAATTACTCTGACTTATTCAACTGAGACATGCCAATTGATTCTAAACTTGCCTCAATCTCTCCTACGGTCTTCCAATTGTGACGTGCAACTTTTTCATGTGCTTAATTTAGTTATGCTTCCTCACCAAATCAACTAGCCATTGATTCCTTTTCAAAACCACGGAAACTAAAACTCCAGATAATCCACATTCGCACACACACCTCCACAATTCATGCACCTCTTTTTCAAAGTGCATTAATCCTTGTCTATTTATAGCTTTTCTTATTTCCACATGAGAGTTGTCATGTTTGCTTCATTACCTTAATTTAATCAATTGACCACAACGACTATCTGAAGAATACGGATTTGCACCACAATAAGGGGCTTGTACCCAATCCTTCTTCAATTCTTCATCAGGGGCTTGTACCTCACCCTTCTTTAGTACTTCATCGAGGGCTTGTACCCCATCCTTATTCAATACTTCGATGAATTATCAAATGTGATACACACTTCATCAAGCATACTTTGACATTCACACTCCAATGCACCGCTTACTTGTTATGTATTTGCTTTTACTTATCTATTATGTGTACTTTGACATTAATACTTTGACAAACAACTTGCTTTGACACAATCTGACTATCAGAATCTACTTCGACATGTGTACTATTGTGCACTTATGTTGGTGATTGTTGACATTGTATTTCTTTGTTATATATACTTCTTCAAACTGGCTTCAAAGATTCTCATAGACAACCTCAACATATAGTCCAAAAAAACCCATTCTCCATCCGTGACAACATTAATTCCAACAATATCTTTTTTGACACATCAATCTCCCATTTAACATTAATGACAACATTAAGTCCGACAATCTCCCCCTTTTTCATTGATGGAAACACTTTGACTCTTCTGCTATTATACTCTTCTAGTTTTTTGCTCCCCCTTACTGCAGGCTTCTGGTTACTTATTGTTTCCTTCCCCTATCCTCATTTATCCCCCTTTGACATCAATGGAAAAGGTATTCACATTTTGATTATGTGAATTTTTCATTGCTACTACCCCTAAGTAGGAGCATCATGTTTTCTACTTGTACTATTTTTCCCTTAGCCATTTCTTAGGATGTTGCAAGTACTTTTCCAAGAGTGCATATCCAAGTTGATATTCACTCTTTCGGATAACATTAACTTGATCCATGATTTTTAATATACCCATAAATATGAGGGATTTGACATGGGTGAAGAATTATCACAAGCGTGAAATCTTCAGCATTAAATAATATAGAGATGAATCATTCAAATCACTCATGAATGCAACCTTACTTTTGCGTCATTTGAATCTTTCCAGTAGCATGCAATCATAAATCCGTTTGAATGCAAACAACATTGTTTATGACTAGTAATTAAATAAATATCCTACCTAATTTATTAATTGTATTTGGAATCCTTTGATTCTTTGTAATTGGATCTATGTTTCATTCTACCCTTGTTCATCCATTTGGTAAACAATCATTCTGTTAATTCGATAATCGATTCAATTCCATTGCTGGTTACGTCGCAATGTCTGATCTTTTTCAACAAGTTAATATTGTGGCCAATCTTTTCACGATGATCCACTCACAAAAAGTGAAGTTCAAAAACCTTAAGAGAAACTTGGAGAAATGGGAATCTCAAGTAAAATAAGTTGATATTAAAGAGTGGTATGTTCAAATGTAGATTAATAAGAAAAATGTTGAAGAAATTGATATTATGAAGAAATGAATTGATCGATTGGAAGAGCGACAGGAGAAAATTCTGGTTTTCTTGAAATAAATTTGCATAATACCTGGAACTACAAATTTTAAAGAACGATCATCATATGTGGGTCTTGCTCATACTTGTTCCTTTGCATAGTGGGTCTTGCGCACTTTGTGTGTCTAACTATCACTTCCTTCATGTATTCTTATGTGCTTCAACAACTTGTATACTTCTACCGATTGGTGAGTCTTGCGCACTTCCGAGACTTGAATACATGTTCAACCGCTTCTTGCGCACTCCCACAACTTGTCCAACCATCTCTTTGGCGTATACCTTTGAAGTAGCATGACTAGGTGGACTTGGGACTTGCGCTTGTACCTTATATACTTCTTCAAATTGGATGTAATTCTTCAAGTTGGATGAACCTCTTATATACTTCTTCAAGCTGGATGATCTTCTTATGTACTTCTTGAAGCTGGATTTCATATACTTATTCATTCTTCAAACTAGATTTCATATATTTATTCAAACTGGCACAAGGATATTGATTCATCTTTGACATCAATTGACATCAATGGCAACCAAATTTCAAGAGTTTGCTAGATTGGCGTTCCGATCAATGAGTTTGAATGGCCTAATAAACCCAATCAGTGTGTTGGATTGGAATTCTGATTTCATTATAGCTTGATAAACCCAGTTGTGTGCTAGATTGGCTATGAACTAAATAGAAAAAGGGTTTAAAATACGAACCTATCCTATGGAAATCATTTGAAGCAAGTAAATATATTCATACATAAGTATTGGGCTAGCTTTCATACTTGATCTTGTGTTATGATTATATATGCTTCCTTTATAAATTGAAATTCCTATAAAGGGTATAATTATTTCTTATGAATGGCTTTGATATACATGTTTACTTGATGATTGATGTAGGTATATGCTAGAATTTTAAGGACTTGGAAGCATATCCAAGTAGTGAAAGAAACTATGGAACAGTGATGTCCAGATAGCCATTAAATGCAAGCATAACGAAACAGAATAGCATGGTGTATGCATCCAAGGATCAAAGACATAGAGATAGAATCTTAAAACTTGAAAGAACACTAAGATCGTTGTGGAAAATGTTCCTAAATGAGCGATTGGGTGCAAGCAGAAGGAAAACCCACAATTATTTTGAAATTTTGTTGAATTTTTATAATGTGCATAGTGTTCGTATGCACCGAGGACGATACATAAAATAAGGGGGAGGGAAATCTAACACCCCCGGTTTGACCCCATAAATGTAACTATATATTTTGTTGTGAAGTTTGGAATCCAAGAACAAATGTTCAATCTGACCAAAACATTGTATTATGTACATGTTTAATATTAATATAAAATATCTGACAGCTACAGAGGAAGGAGGTACGAAGATGATATGGGGGGCTATGAATCCACAAGAGGGGAAGTGCTAGGGGGATAAGTGGGAATATTACCATGGTGGGATTAGTTCCTTCACCTTAGCCTTATTTATTAATGCAAATTTCAAAACAATAATTAAGGTCATGTCTTGGTCAAGGCACATGGCATCTAGAATCCATGCACATAAAAGAGTGAAAGCTTAGTTTGTGAAGAGGATTTGACTCATTCGTGCATGCATGTATTCCATGGAATGGGGTTCATTATTCTTGCCCAATTCATTCAGGAAGGTTTATATTCCATGGAGGATGGTTCAAACTTCACCAAGGAAATTATGGAAATTTATACCTAAGATTGATATCTAAAAAACCAGAGAGACCATACGCAAATTATCTATGCCTCAACCCTGAAGGAATATGGTGCATTACAGAAACTTGTCTTGCATCTATGTGCCTTGGAGTCCCAATTAGAAGAAATCCTATTCAATCTGTGTTGGAGAGTCGGTAGGAAACTAGAGGCTTCCCAAGGGAGTGATAGCTCATAGAAGGGGGATTGTTCCTAACGTTTTGCAGGTTGATGGGGAAGGAGAACTAAGGATTGGGACAGTTATAGAAGGGTTTTTGCACCAGGGGGTAGCATGAGAGTTGATTTGTGTAGAATATTGATTTTTGGATAGTTGAGAAGAGAACTTATCCCTTGTGGATTTATAGACCTAGCTCAGGGGTGGCCTATCAAAGTAAGATATGGATTGACAGATCCTACGGCTGGGAGGAATGTCTTACACCTGAAACCAATTAGATTATATTAAAAAAATAAGTATCTTATTCTGTATGAATTGCAATGGATTCATATTTTCGTTTACATGTTGTACAATTTATTGAGTTGTTATTTTTTAATGCATGGAATTTATTGGCATGGCTTGATTGTAGTTGTAAATTCAATTGGATTATCGATATCTAGCACCAAGTGGAAGGAGGCACCGACACCCTGGTTTTATAGGAACCGACCTGAAGGAAGCACCAACTCCCTGATTTACCAGCTCCAACTGGAAGGAGGCTTATACCCCCTGCTCCTTTCCCCGTCCTGCCTCCCTAATATGATAAAAGAAGATATTACTTTAGTGTACTTCTGGTCCACACACTCTTCATATTAACTATTGTTTGTTTTGATGTGCGCACCTTATGTATGTTATAATCTTGTTGTCATTGTATTGCATACTTCACTTGACTTCACACTTAACTTATCACTTCACAACATTACAATTGAATTCACACTAAACAAACTGTGTGTTACTTCACCATATTCTGCACTGTGCACTCTAGGTCAGTATAATGTTTTGTTTTCTGCACATCTGCAAATTCAAATGATACTATGCATCATCTAATGAACTGATGTTATGACTTCACGCATCGGTATCAGATAGGTATGTGCACATTTTTGTAATATTTCCATTATGTCTTAGTGTAGCAGTCATTTAGATAATCTGTAACCTTTTGTGCATCATCTGTGATTTGGCCTTTTTGTTTTAGGCACTTGTCTCATATCATCCTTATCATAATGTGCATCCTTTACTGTGGTGTAACTCTATATTAGCACATCAAATAAAATTCTTCACTTCGCACATCACTAGATGTAATTCAATTCAGTATTTGCACATCATCTGTGAGTGTCTACGTGCTATCAGAGATATTGTCATTCTCGTCTCACTCACTTACACATCCTCTGTAGTTCTGATTTTTTTTCTTCATGAAACTGTCATAGATAGACTACATCATTCTTTGCACCATTTGCAATTCCATTCCTCTGCTCATGCACACTAGGCTCCCTGCTAGATCATTATGTTCTAGTTCCACGAGTCCTTGATGCCCCAAAATACGAAGCTTTCTAAATCTATATATTCCAGTCTTGAGCTCACAATATTACTTCAATTCTACAACTTGGAATCTTATTTATACTTATCATGCATGGATGGTATGTCCACAAGTTGGTTGTGGCTTTCCTTATTCCTTACTTCACGGTTCATGCTTCCGCCACTTGTCAATTTATGTGCCACTGAGGTGTCATCTATTTATTGTGCATACTTCGTCCTTTACTTAGTGGAACTTGCACCTTTGCAGTGTGGTCTTGCACCCTTGATGTACCATCGCTTGTGGGACTTGCGCACTTGACTTCTCAACCACTTCATACTTCTTGGACTCTTGCGCACTTCAGCAACTTGAAAGATTATTTCGATTGGTGAGTCTTGTGTGCTTTTGAGACTTGCTTACATGATCCAGGTGGATATCGGTGGCGACCCACCTTCTCCAACTAGCTCAAAACAGTTTTTTGGCAAATTTGGTAATTTACTATTTTTAGCAGTTTTTCGGGTCATGAACTTCGGGAGTTGTTTTGAGGCCCTAAATGATGTTTTATGGGGCATCTCCCACCAACATATTTCATGATGAAATTTTTTCCAACAGTTGTAAATCTCGGATAGACCTTTCCAATGGGCTACCGAGCGCCCCAAACGGAGATCGTATGCAAAAGTTATGACCCCGGGAAGTTGATTGTTCAACTAACCACCTTGGGGTCGCAAACTTTATGATGGTTCATCTTCTAGGGTTAGTTTTTTGGATGTTTGGGATTCTTTCCCTCATTCTTATGATAAATAGGCCCTTTCTATTGATGTATTTGTAACTTCAGAAGATATTCACTTGTATAATATATTTGTACTTCATTGTATATCCAACAAAGATGTATTATTCCTCTGATTGGAAGTGTCGTCATTTGTATTTGCAAGTGTCGCAAGTTACATTGTAAGTGTCATCATTTGTATTGATGGGTTATTATACCACCAGTGTGGGTTCGGCCCCATTTAGTTCATGTGGTTGGGTTATTAGACTTCATTAGCAAGTCGGCCCTATTAGGTTATTGGCAGGTCAAGTCAATGTATAAATAGAGGGTGTGCCTATCTCATTCTATTCATTCACTCACTTCTCAAGCTCGCATAACTAAGTGAGAAAGTGGCGCACAAGTGGAGGAGGAGGAGTATCTTCTAGAGACATCTCTTTGGTTTTGATCATTGTGATCTTGGTTTGTGGCTTATTCTATCTCTGAGGAAGTTGCGGGGTTTTTCACCTTCTTGGTTTTCCCCGAGGAAACTCTGTGTCTATTGTCTCTTTTGTTTATGATTGATATGTTGTACATGTTATTCTCTTAGTGATCCTAGATAAAATATTGAATGAAATTATCAAAAAAATTAACACTTTCGGCCTCCTTTTGTATTAATCTTGGCACAAATGAGCACAGTGACCACATCTCTTCTCAGAGATAGCTACTACCATTCTAGCTGTTGTATTTTATAGCCTGTTCTATTTCCGCTATTTAATAGAATATGTGTTTATTGTATCGTTGTGTTCTTCGCAATACATCTATGTATTTGATTCTATATATGCTCTTTTATTTCATTCCCACATAAATCTGGATCATTACATGTTTAACTGTTTCTTGTTTGAGGCTGCTTGCACACTCCTGAACCTTGTCCAACCATGTCCTTGGTATATACCTTTGAAGTAGTATGACTGAGTGGACTTGAGACCTGCACCTGTACCCTATGTACTGAATGTACTCCTTATGTACTTCTTCAAACTAGATTCTATATACTCCTTTAAACTGGCACAGAAATATACTTTCTTCAAAGTGGTTTTCATATTTTTCTTTAGACTGGCACATGAATATTGAATCCTCTTTGACATTAATTGACATCAATGACAACCAAAGTTCAACAATCTCCCCCTTTGGAATTGATGTCAACACCTCATGAAGTTGTGCATAATCATCTTATGAAGTTGTGTGCTTCATTTTTTCTTGTTGTAATACCCCCCATGTGTGTACTCCCCCTATGTTATTTATCAGTTTGAGTCTTTACTTCATCTGTGCATTCTATTGTCTATGTTCTTCCCTGTTTCTTTTACTTCTGCGCGGATCACATGCTTCATGATCTTTCTCAACTGCGTTTCATCTCTGCGTTGATCGCATGCTTCATGATCATTCTCCCCCTTTGACATCATTGGCAAAGAGGTGCCATCACCACGCAATTATAGATTCTCCTTTTCTACAAATTTGTGATAGCTTCATAAATTTGCTTGCTTTGACTTACTCCCCATGTCTTAATGCTCCATTATTTTGTTGGGGTTTCTGCACATATTTGAGTTACCTTGCAATCTGTACATTATTTTTGTGGCTGACTCGAATACGCTCCCCCTATACATTTTCTATATTCCTTCTATCTTGATCTTTTTTTTATCATACCAATTATCAATCACATTGACTCAGTATTCCTTGCGCAGTATTTCATACCATATTCATGTTATATTTACTGTGCAGTGCTGAGTTACATTTGCTTGGATGCCCTCTAACCATCCATTTTTCCACATTTACTGCACTGGTGTCGCATGCCATTAAAACCAAATATTTTGCACACATTTCCATGTATCAGCCATCTTGTAAATAAGGCGATGTGACAAAAAATTCATGTGAAACTTTGACGTGTCATATTCATACTTGAGCCTTTTTGGATACATCATTCTAGTCGCACAGAACAATGAATTAGATTTTTTCTTTTTTTCCTCTCCCCCAAGTCCATTAACTCATGCAATTGCTTTTGGTGTCTCCATAACCAACTTTGAATCGTGTGGACTTGAATGTGATTTACTCCTTGTATCTTCAACTTAATTTTCATGCGTGTGAAGAACTGCCATCTGATTCTATAAGAATGATGGAAATTGCCTACTTCATCACCCTTGTTATTTTTCCTTCTAGCTTGCTCTGTGTCTTGTTTCCTCTATGTCTCTCAACTTCTTCAATCATGAATTCCTTCTTCCATAGGCTTAATGATTCACTTGATAGTGTTCTCCTGGTGGTTCAGTCGCAGCAAGTAGAGTTTATGCGACTAAGAGTGTACATGGGAATTTGGCAGGGCCAAATTAAGGAGTCTGAGTTCAACCGTTGGTACACTCAGTCATAAGTAAATCACAAAAATGTGGAGGAATTATCCGGTCTAAGCAAGCATGTATATTTTCTGGAGCAGCAGCAACGGCGGATCCTTGACATGTTGAAATTGATTCGAGCGAAGAAACCCATTGATAATGTGTAATTTGCAACTCTACAACTTTATCCTATGCATCCATTCTCTAAATTTAATGGTCTCATTTCAATGGATTTGGATCTTCGACTTGCACATCAACCATCCTGTCATGATGTGGAACTAGACCTTAAGATGCGGCTCTGAATTACTCTTATAATTCACAATTTTGATTGATTCGGCTTCCATCATCGTTTTGAACTTCAATTACCATTTTTTCCTTGGAATGCTTCCTTCTTTTTATTTCAACTTTGTTCTTACCGACAGAGGACTCATGCAATTTTTGTAAAGGCGCAATTTTGAATAGAATACAAGTTTCGTTATGTATCTGTGCAGACCCATGTGTTTGTTTGTATCAATCCTTATCTGCATTCATATGTCTATGTATAAGATATTTTATGCATCAATCCAACTTATCATAGCCTCAATTTGAATATATGCACATACATTTGTACTTTCTTATGTTTGTTCATCAACAATACTAACAATCCAACTCATTACAACAAATAATTAACCATATAACACTAATACAGCAACCAACTTCAAGCATACTCCAACTATAAACTTCATTAACATACTTCCTTGAATTCCTAATAAGCATCATGTTGAATTCAAGGATCTCACTTAATCTCTTAGAGATTAGCAAGAGGGGAAGTAATTTATTGTTGCTTGAGACATACTTGTCTTGTCAGTTTCTTCTACACAAGTTTGAGAATTTTTTCTTACCCGCGTTTTCATGTGCGCATTTCCATTTTGATTTTGTGCCTAAATTTCTTCCCTTTTGGTCTTTGTATTGCGGTAGCTTTTGTGCAACATTTCTTAATCTAGGAAGTTCATTGTTCTTTGACAATACACAACCTTATGTCCAAAGCCATCACAAGCATGACATCTCATAGTTTAACAATATTCCATAAATGACCAATGTAATTGCATCTTGTGCACTTTATTATGTTAATCCTTCATCTGGTAGAGTAACAAAAAGAGTTGTAGTCACTGAAAGAATTATCATACAATAATTCCTTCATTTGATTTGGTCGGTTCTTACTGTCGCAGACCTTCCTAGTTGTTCTATCGTATCCATGTCTTGAATTGTCTGCTAGAGGCCTTTGATCATTCAGAATCTTGTTCAGGATAGATGTGTTTCCTTTGAATTTATTCCTCATTTATTCTTCAAGACAAACCTTTGTACTTCATGAATGTGTGCAATTTGGAGTATCATCCATGATGTGATATTGAACCTGCTTCTTCCCCTTTGACTCAGTCAATTTCTCTTCTAAGTGAGAAATCTCTTTATCCTTCTATTCAAGCTGACTTGTTAATAAAAAAAAATTGCACTACTTCTTCCAATGATTTTTTCAATACTAACTTTTCTTCTTCAAGCATTCTGATCTTGTCTACTGTGCAATTCAATTGTTTCTCATAGTTCATTACTTTTTCACTAACCTTCTCGAATCACCGTAGCTTTCCTATCATGTTCTTCATACTTTGAAAGTTGTCCCTGCAAGAGTTTATTCCTCCTTGTTGACTTCTTCAATTCATCTAAGGCACTGAATAGTTCACCTTCCCAATCAACCTCTCCAGTTTCTTCTTCTTCGAATTGACTGTCATATTTAATTTATGCGCCAAGATTTGGAGGTGTATTGAAGGATCCACTAAATAAATACTTATTCAAAGCTCCAGGTTGACTTTGCGCAACAAATGTATTCTTCTTGACAGATGGACAATTCTTTTTCTTTTCCTCACTATTTTCATCTTCCACAAAGGCCATGAATAGTACCTCTTTTGGATTATCATCGCAATCACTTCCTTTGGATAAATTGTTATCTTCCTCAATATACAAACTCTTCCTCTGTTTTGGAACCTTCTTCTTGTTTTAATATCTATCATGATTGTGTGCCATCCTTTGTTCATGGGAACTAGCTTCTTCCTCGTTGTCATTGCCTTTGTCTTCCTTGTATGGACACTTTGAAGCAAAGTGACCTATCCTTCCACATATGAAACACTTGAAAGGAAATTTATTCTTATATTTACCACGTCCTATTTTCATCTTTCTCACAAAATTTGATTCTTCCTCATCTGATTCATCACAGGAGCCTTTGTCATGCTCATGTTTAGCTTTTCTAGTGGCCTTGAAAGTAGCTTCTTTTCTGATGGGGTTTTCTTTCTCTATTCTCATCTCATATGCAGTCGAGATCCCTAGTTTTACAAGTACGGACCTAAAGGAAGAACCAACTCCTTGATTTACCATCTCCAACTGAAAGGAGGCTTTTACCCCCTACTCCTTGCCCCATCCTACCACCCTAATATGATAGAATAAGATATTACTTTGTTGTACTTCTGATCCACGCACTCTTCAGATTAAATATTGTTCATTTTGTTGTGCTCACCTTTTGTATGTTGTAATCTTGTTGTCATTGTATTGCATACTTCACTTGACTTCACACTTAACTTATCACTTCACAACACTACAATTGAATTTGCACTTCACAAACTGTGTGTTGCTTCATTATATTCTGCAGTATGTGCTCTGGTTCAGCATACTTTTTTATTTTTTGTGCATGTGCAACTTCAATTGATAATGTGCATCGAGTTGTTGTTTTGACTTCGAGCATTAGTATCATATATTTATGCGCACCTTTTGTGATATTTTTGTTCTGTATCGGTGTAGTAGTCTTTTAGACAATATGTGGCCTTCTATGCATCATCTATGATTCATCCTTTTTTTTTACGCACTTGTCTCAGATCATCCTTATCATAATGTGCATCCTTTAGTGTGATGCAACTCTGTCTTAGCGCATCAGATAAAATTCTTCACTTCACGCATCACTATATATACTTCAGGTCAGTCTTCGCGCATCATCTATGACTCCCTGTTTTCTATCATCAATACCTTCATTATGGTCTCACACACTTTCACATCCTATGTAGTTCTAAATTTTTGTCTTCATGCAACTGTCACAAATAAACTACATCTTTTTGCGCACCATTAGAAATTCCATTCGTCTGCTCATGTGCATTCGGCTCTTTGCTAGATCATTATATTATGGTTCCATGATCCCTTGATGCCCCAAAATAAGAAGATTGTTAAATATATATCTTCTATTCTTGAGCTCACAATATTACTTCAATTCTCCAACTTGGCTTCTTATTTATACTTTTCATGTGCGGATGGTATGCCCACAAGTTGGTTTTGGCTTTCCTTCTTCCTTGCTTCATGGTTCATGCTTCTGCCACTTGTCAATTTCTATGCCAATGAGGTGCCATCTCTTTATGGGTATTGCACATACTTAGTCCTTTACTTAATGTAACTTGCTCCCTTGATGTACCATCACTTGTGGGACTTGCGCACTTGAATTCTCAATTGCTGCTTACTTCTTGTTACTCTTGTGCACTTCAACAACTTGAAAGATTCTTTCAATTGGTGAGTCTTGCACGCTTTTGGGACTTTCTTACATGTTTAACCATTTCTTGTTCTAGGCTTCTTGCGCACTCCCAAACCTTGTCCAAGCATGTCTTTGGAATATACTTTTGAAGTAGTATGACTGGGTGAACTTGAGACCTGCACCTGTACCATATGTACTGAATGTACTCCTCATGCACTTCTTCAAACTAGATTCCATGTACTTCTTTAAACTGGCACAAAAATACACTTTCTTCAAAGTGGCTTTCATATATGTCTTCAAACTGGCACATGAATACTGAATCCTTTTTGACATTAGTTGAAATCAATGACAACCAAAGTTCAACAAATTCTTCATTTCACTCATTGGACTACATCCATACCCACACATCATGGAACTATTTGTTTCATTTCACATATCCTAAACTTGCCACTTCATCTATTCTAAAAACATTACATTATATTTCCACCATTCATCTATCCCGAACGATATTCCCACCAGTGTCCTACCCATGGTCTCCTTCCATTTCTATCGCATCTTCCATTGATTCAATAGTTCACATATTGGACACTTATCTCCTTGACCCCATTGTTTATTAAGTACCTTTATTATTTAGAAAACCCTTTCAAAATTGATCCTTAGCACTACTGCAAATTGTATGTCATTTCTTATGGAAGAATCCTTGGTCATCCTTGTTCAAATATTTATGCAATGTGTCACCCTTGGAACCTTTATGATTTCATCCTACACATATTTCTTAACCTTGGTATCCCTCTCCTCCCTTCTGTGAGTATTTACCATTGAATTGTTGTCCTCTATTTATCCCATTGTATCACTCCCCTAATGTTATCATGAATCATACATGCACAGCTAAGACAACCATGCATTCATTCTCTAACAAATGAAGTATTTAATCGATTACAATATGACCCTGTATTCCCCTTTATGTCTTGGTCTTAGTTTCTTTCACATCCTTGTATCATTCCTAGTGTTTATAAACAAAGACCTTAACATTGCTTTGTTTTTAATGGATCTCCATCTATCGACTTTAGCACCTAAATTCTTAAGGACGTGAGGCTAGAGTCATTATGTATCATTTCCCCATAACCATTATTGATGGGTCACCATGGACCAACTAAGGAGAGACTTTATTTACCCTTTGATTGATTGGTTCTCATGTGCTTGACTCCAACACATTATCACGCCATTAAGAATCATACATTATGGTGACTTTCTTATCCCAGTTTGGTTTAAGACCCAAGACACTCATGATGTAGCTAGGGTTTTCACCCTAGATTGTGCAAATGAGCACCTACTAAGGAGAAGGGACTCCTTAGTAGTAGTTCAGTAAAAACAGTAAAAGCAAGACAGTAAATGAAAACAGTAAATTTAAACTAGCATGTGCATAAATAGAAAAGACAAGATAATAAAATGTTTTTTTGTATTGATTATACCTCCAATGTGAGGTTGGTAAAGCTCTTGCAGCAGTCCAGGAGGGTTGCTTCCAAGCTCCAGTGTTTTTCCTTCTCCTTCTTCCAAAGATGTTTTGGAAATGGGGCCAAATGGGGTTCTCAAGTGGAAATTACCTCCAAAGGGAGAGCTAGGGTTTCGTGAGAATTTTTGGCAGAGTGAGGATAGGGATGATTGTGGATATGAAATGGGGAGCCTCCATCACCTATTTATAGGTTTTTAGTGGTAGAGTGATGACCCATGATTTTGGGAACCATATGGTTTAGGTCAGCTATATAGGGTTTTTGCTTCCTTTTTTCCCTCTTTTTCCTCTTTTTTGTATTTTTTATTCCTTTTTTAGAGGGTTTTTGCTATTTTTAGAGGAATTTACATTATTTTGGGGGAAAAGATGGGGTTTTTGGCCTTTTGGAGGCTTTTTAATGGTTTTTTAAGGTTTTGGAGGCAAATATGGTAGGAAATATGGACAAATGAGTCATGTAATGAGGGAGATGAGTTAGTGAGCACTTTTTGGGTGTTAACAGATTGCCCCCTGATGTGTGAGAGTAGGAGCTCATCGTATGGCCGATAGACATCATAAGTCTTGTATGGTTTTCCTGGGATGTGGAG
Organism: Larix kaempferi; assembly: GCA_027924585.1. Classification (NCBI taxonomy): domain Eukaryota; kingdom Viridiplantae; phylum Streptophyta; class Pinopsida; order Pinales; family Pinaceae; genus Larix; species Larix kaempferi. The sequence continues at coordinate 8,105,035 of BSBM01000416.1, forward strand.
AGGAGAAGAAACGAACTAGAGCCTGGAACAATGGTCCCGAACAAACTGCAAAAACTGAAAGTACATGACCTCAATAATGAATGAGGAATAATCTCAACATATGGACGAGGCGGGCATTCCCATGCTCGTATCAAGATCTAGAATAAGAACAATGAGGTCCAAAAATGGGGGCCAGAAAGATACATGGCCTCAAATAATGAATGAGGAAGAATCTCAATATATGGATGAGGCGGGCATTCCCATGCTCGTATCAAGATATATAAAACATAACAATGAGGCCTGAAAATGGGGACCCGAAATATACATAGAGAGCCACTGTGTACATCATAAGGGTCCATAGGGGACACAGAATCTAGGACATACTGTTGGGCTAACCATGTCTGAGCTGAAGAACTAATATACTGGAATAACAATAGTGCTGTTGAGTATGGTACCAGAGAAACTGATGAGCTGCTGGATCATAGTGACGGGGAGTCATATCCTCAATGGTACACTGAACTAGAACTGAACTGGGTAATCAAGGAAGCATATAACTGGATGGCTTCTGAATACAATCGCCAACGCAACCCGGACATCCACGGGAACATATAACTGGGCATTCGGAAGTGACTCACCAATGTGCTAGAGTTGGGGGAAATCTGGGGTCTTCGACCAATAACTGAAAGGATATATACCCTACACGATTCTCAATGATACGATCAAGGTTTTGAAGTCAAGCATGTGAGAAACAACCACTCGGAGAGCACTGATGAATCCTCTCAAAATGGCCCGTAGGCACTCACCACAGATGGTGATGAGTCCAAGGCGCAAGTACCTCTGGGTCTATCCTCTGGAATAGATGGGATGTCTCGACAGAGGGAGACCTGCAACTAGCAAGGTAATGATGTTTCCTTGATAGGAGAGCGAGGTGGAGAACCGAAGTATGAGAGTACTGATGGTAGGACTGACATACTGTGGGGGTGGGGGATAACTGGGCAAGTAGAGTGGGTGGACTCAAACTTCCTTTGTTCAGAGTATGATGGTGGGGATGATCGGGAAGCATATGAAACTGACTGGCGGGAAAGGGATCATAGCTATAATGGATCAAGGATGGTGACTAGGATGAGTGATACTCAAGTTAGTGTAAGATGGAAAGATACTGCATAATACTCTGAACAAAGGCGACCTTATTGGGGGTGCTGCCGAGATGATCGATCATAGTGCCGAGAGGCACAGGGGGTACTTCTTCATGGATTAAGGAACTAGAAGAAGTGTGTTCAAAATGGTACTGTCGGGTGGATTTATACGAGCCCAGGACAGTTCATGCTCGTGATTGCTTTCAATTTTAAGGAGTTTGAAAGCGATAAGAAGACTCTAAAATAATGGAATGGTACCATCGTGTGGATTTGTATGAGCCCAGGACGGTACGTGCTCGTGGTTGCTTTCAATTTTAGAGAGTATGAAAGCAAAGAAGAAGACTCTAGGGGGGTGCTTTTTCATGTGTTAGTCTCCAAGGCCCGAAGAAGCATAAAAGGATGCAATGAAGAACTCTTCTAGCCGGTGTGACTAGAGTATTCCTTTTTCGTAATTAGTCTACCATGTCTGGAAAAGGGTTAAACTTATACCAGATAGATGCCCTTTCAGGTACTTTAACGAGCATGAAAGGAAGCAAGATTGCTCGGCGATCTTTTCATTGTTTTAGGAGTCAGAAAAGAGCTTAACAGAAACTCCCTAAGTGCCTTTTTCGTAAAGGACTTGTCCAGCCCAAAAAAGGGATAAAATTATACCGAACAAAAGGAATGGCTAGGCAAGGAGGAAGTGCTCAATCAAGGAACATCAATGAGGACGAAGAACGAGGGTGGGGGGGAACACTAGTGGGCCTCCTTGCGGGATGATGAATGGTGGAAAAATAATGAAATAATTGCAGTATGACTAGAGTGAATGGCTCATGTAAAAATGTGGAACAATCCGATGGCGGCCGATGTGGTGCGCAAATCGAGGCAACAAGGTGTTGGGACACAATGTTGAAATTGTAACTGGTGAGAGAGAGAAATGATTTAAAGCATCATCACGAGCTCAAAAAACTGAATGTGACGATATAAAATGTGTCAAAGATGGATAACAACTGAGGTGGCACGCAAATCGAGGCAACGGGGGTGTTTTGGAAAAAATACCCAAAAAATCTGGGGTTGAGAGCGAGAAATGATCTCAAGCATCAACACGGGCTCAGAAAAATGAATCCAATGATATAAAGTATATCAAAAACGGGTGACGGTCGATGTGGCATGCAAACCGAGGCAACGAGGGGTGTCTTAGAAAAAATTCATAAAAAATGGTGTGGAAAAAATAAGAAAACGAGTCGACCATTCTGACAGTCTCGTCGTGTTGATTCCAATGGTGGAAACGGTTCGGAAAATGGACTCCGTATGGATTCAGAATGGCCAAAACAAGAAAAAGTCAACCGACTATAAATAGTAAGTGGGTCCATCATGACAAGTGTCAGTTGGACTTGTTAACTTTGACTAGAGATCAGAGTGGACCAGAGCTTAGTTGGTGTTTCTGGACGATCCGACCAGACGTTTTCAGATCCAGGAGTTGCAGGTATTCCGATAAACTCATACCTGCATTTTTTGTTGGGTTCGGGGGGGTGGTGGGTCCCCAGGGGGGGCTTGTACGGTCCACGTGGGTGTGGACAGCGGGTTTCCGGTGTGGAAGCGCAGTCTGGGACTGCAAGTCCCAGGCCTGAACATGAAGTCCTTGACCACGAGTTTGGAGGCTGAACACGCGATCCTGGACCGCGAGTTCCTGGTCTGTACACGCGGTCCTGGACAGCGAGTTCCGAGGCTGAACTCGCAGACCTGGACCGCGAGTTCGGAGGCTGAACTTGCGATCCTGGATTGCGAGTTCGGCTCCTACAGTCGCGGTCCACGACCACAACTATAGCCCTGACAGCCACGATCCGAGATCGTGGCAAGGGGCCCTAAATCCGCAATCTGGATCGAGCTTTAGGGTTATCCCGGGGCGGGGGGGGAAGGGTTATTTATTTGACATGGGTCTGATGAGTGTGCATTGTGTAATTGACAGGATTCCAGTAGTGCTATGGCGGGAGCGGGAAGTCCCGGATGACATAGTGGAGGTCATCCGGAGGGATCGGCATGTTCGATCTACTTTGGGGTTGTGCGGGCTGCTGAAGTTCGCATAGGTTCCCATGATGCATTCAACAGGACTACTACTGAATAGGTTGGTGGGATTTTGGGAGTCCAACATACAGGATTTCAGGGTGCAGGGGGAGAGGGTGGATCTCACCCTTGCAGATGCATATTTTTTTACGGGGTTTCCCTGTCTGGGTAGGGTGGCTGATACGCCGCCACGAGTGTCCACAGACGTGGACATGGCGGATATGTTGGAGCGTTACTGCGTTCCACAGGGTATAGTGCATAGGAATGCACTCTGGATTGTGGACCTACAGGAGCCATCAGTGCGGGCGATCGTGGCGTGTGTGGTTTTGGTTTTGGGGTCCCAGTCACCCGAGCGAGTGTCAAGGGGCCAGATGCAGCTGGTGGAGCGGGTGCTGGATGGCATCTACTTCCCGTGGGGCCAGATGTTCCTCACCTATGTTCAGAGGGAGCTGACCAAGGTGAAGGACGTTGGCAAGGGATTTTGCTACGAGTCGTTTCTCTGTGCCTTTTTTATGGAGCGAGTACCTACACTGCGGATGCGGGTGCCGATCAGGGCAGGAGGACTTAGGGAGCTGCACATGGTGCGGTGGGGAGAGATGATGCGCCGACGGGGTGGTGGCGAGGTTGGGAGTTACTTCACCCAGGATCTCTACCTACAGTGGTTGTAGATGCCACTGTCGTTGGATGATTATCCATACAGAGATATGGACTACACAGGAGATCCGGAGGCACCAGGGCCTCCAAGGCAGGTGTGGGGACCAGATGGTATGTATCTACTTTCTTGATTGTTGTTTATGTCAGATTTTGTGTATGATAGGTTTGAGATATTGATATGCTGGTACTGACTAATGTATGATCTGCAGATGTTGGCCCGAGTCCACCACCAGGACATATAGATCGCAGGGGGTATGTGGCGAAACCATCCCTACCAGGCCGAGGGGAGGTGCGTCGACGGGACGCTGAGGGGACTCTAGAGTCCTTATGGGTGCTTCTCGATCGTTTGCTGGTTGGAGTGACCGATGATGGGTGGCGGGACTTGGATCAGGAGGTGATTCAGGACTGTCTTGGGGCGCCACAGGATTTTCGATCGATCATGATCCGGATGGCCATTTTGGCGAAGAGGGGTCAAGCACATCATCTGGCAAGGGATGAGGAGCTGCCAGAGGAGGAGTGGGGTGAGGACTCGAAGGCGGCCGACGCAGGCAGCAATGGAGGGTATGACTCTCAGTAGGGAGTACGGAGGACTCACCCCCTCATGTAGGGACTCACCCCCTCATGTAGGGTATGACTCTCAGTAGGGACTCACCCCCTCATGTATTCTATGAGGCTTGTCGATGTATATATATTTTTTGTATAGCTAAGTGCTGAGGTACTCAGGACATGTGTAGATCATTGACCTTTATTTTTTGATATATATATGCACATGGATGCATCTTTTGCGATTATGATTTAGTGTACGCACGTGGATGCGCTTGTGGTTTGTTATATGTTTGTATTGCACGTGGATGCAAGTAGTGTAGGATGATGGGCACGTGGATGCCCTTTGTGTATTTTGTTTTATGTATTGCACATGGATGCAATATTATGTATGTATGATAGGCATGTGGATGCCCTTGTATAGTTGTGTGTTTATGTTATTGCACATGGATGCAAATATTATGGGATAATAGGCACGTGGATGCCCCTTGTTGTAAATGCAATCTTTTGGGGATTTTTATATGTTTTTTGATGGGATGATATGGTATGATGATGCATGATGGATGTTTTACATGGTGTGATTGATATGCCAATCGAGTATGTTGTTAGCCATTTGATCTGTGACACTATTCTGAGCTCATGGGACATGGGTGAATGTTATGGATTCAAACTGTCGGCTGAGTTGTTTTGTGCGTAGGAACTTTCTAAAGAGGCAAGGATCATGCACCTGGTAGCAGTTGTTGAGCTGGGAGACAAGTAGCTGGGAGTCAAGGAACACATGAAGGTGACATATGCCCATCTGAAGGGAAGCAGTCAGGAGACTGGTCATAGCATCATACTCCGCCTAGTTATTGGTAGCAGCGCCTATGCACATTCCATCAAGGTAAATCAACTCATGTGAAGGGTAATATAAGACCCAAGTTGCAGAGGCCAGATTTGGAGACCAGCGGCTTGCTCCATCAGCGAAGCCAATGTAATGAGGTGGAAGATGGTCCATCTATGATCATGCAAAAATGATGAATGTAAGTTTGTGGTAACAAAGGTGAAAAACAAAAAGAAAGCAAACTGTACAATACGGACCAATGGGGTCGCGGGTTTGATTAAGGATAAAAGTGTTTAAGATACAACCCATTACGGGGGTTGCGAAAAGGGTGGCCTTCGAATTCAGTTAACATATATGCTCCATTTCCGATCCAGGTCTGAACGATGTAAGGGCCTTGCCACATGGATTCAAACTTTCCTTTACTGGTCTTGTCATGGGCTTAGTCATAGGCGAGAACTAGGTCTCCTTCACAGAAATTTCAAGGGTGGACATGTTTGTCGTAACCAGCTTTAGAGTGGTTCTTGGCAGCTTCAATGGTTTGGAGGGTGGCGCAACGGTCTTCATCAGCTTGTTCCAATGATAGAAGACGTTGTTTGAGTGGGGAGGTGTCTGGGAGAAGCTCGATGGCGATGTGTAAGGTAGGTATCTGACACTCGATGGGGAGAACAGACTCTACACCGTGAACTAAATGAAACGGGGTAAAATCGGTGGCGGTCTTGGTTGACGTATGGTAAGCCCATAATGCAGGGAAAATCATGTGATGCCAATTGGACTTATGCCAGTCAATAGTGCGTTGGAGGATGGTTTTTAAAATTTTATTAATGGCCTCTACTTGGTCGTTCCCTTGGGGGTAGTAAGCAGAGGAGTACTGATGTTCAAACTTCAGTAGAGTGGAAAACTCGCGCCAAATGAAGTCTTCAAAATGTGAACCATGGTCTGAGACCAACTGTTTGGGGACCCCGAATCGTGTGATAACATGGTTAAAAAATAAACGGGCAGCAGTGTCAGCTTTACAATTGAAGGTGGGCATGGCTTCATCCCATTTGGTGAAGTAGTCGATGGCGACAATGATGTACTTATGGCCGTTGGCGAATGAGGGTTTACATTCCATGAAGTCGATGACCCATTTACAAAAGGGACCAACAGTGACGACTGGGTGTAACGGAGTGGGGGTGTCCGAGCCGTAGGGGCAAAAAGTGGGCAATTATGGCAATGTTTGACCGCTGTGATGTAGTCGGTAAAAAGTGTAGCCCAGAAGTATCCGGCGCGGATGACCTTTTGGGCAGTGGCCATCCCAGAGAAATTTCCACCGCAAGCGCCGCTATGACAGTCATTGAGGACTTGTTCGGCTTCCTCGTGTGTAAGACAACGACGGAGAATAGTATCAACCCCTTGCCGGTAGAGGACATCGCCCAAGAGAAGATATCGAAATTCCTGGTGACGGATGCGACGGCGTCCATCACGATTTATGTTGGGTCGAAACTTCTGCGTGCAAAGCTATAACAAAATATCACCATACCATGGGTCATCGGACGAGATGATGAACAAGTGATTTTCAGGTAACTCATCGGATATTTGTGGGGACGACAAAAGGGATGGTAGATCAGTGATGAGCTGGGAAAGTGCGACGGATTTAGTGCTCTTAGGGGTTGTGAAGGTTAGGTCATATTCTTGGAGGATAATTACCCATTTAGCAATGCGACCTTGCAGAAGTCACTGGTTCAAGAGATAGACCATGGGGTTGGATTCGGCGACAACTGTGGTATGACTAAGTAAAATGTAATGTCGCAATTTTTGGATAGAAAAGACCACAGCAAGGGCTAGTCTTTCCTCATATGGGTAGCGTAGGGGTGGTCCAGACAAGGTCTGGCTGACATAATAAATGACATGCTCCTGGCGAGCAGCGTCTTCTTGGACAAGGACTCCAGACACGGCATGATCGGATGCCGAGACATAAAGGATGAAGTCTTGAGAGAAATCCAGAAGGGAGATCAAAGGGGCTTGTGTGAGAGCCTTTTTAAGGGCTTCGAATGTGGCTTGCACCTGGTCATCCCAAACAAAGGGTATGTGAGTACGAAGCAGGAGTAAGAAACCATGAACTGTGGTGGCATAATCAGGAACGAAGCGACGGAGGAAATTAGATTTCCCCTGCAAACTTTGGAGTTGCCGGAGCGTGCGAGGTGCAGGAAGGTCTATGATGGCTTGGACTTTGAGGAGATCAACAGTGATTCCTTTATGGGAAACAATGAAACCCAACAACCGGCATGTCGGAACGCAAAAGACACACTTGAGTGGGTTCAAGCGGATTTGATATTTGCAACAACACAGAAAGACTTGCCAGAGGTCGTTAAGGTGGTCTGATCATTTCCGGGAACGAGCTGTAAGATCATCAAGATAGACTAGTAGGATATGGACCAAGTCATGAAAAAAATAGGTCATGGCCCGCTGGAAGGTGGCACCAGGATTTTTAAGGCCAAAAGGCATGACGCGATAGGAAAAGGTGCCCCATGGGGTGGTAAAGGCAGTCTTGTATTGATCTTCCTTGCGGATCTGAATCTGGTTGTATCCGGAAAAACCATCCATGAAAGATAGGACTTCATGCCCCGCACACACATCGATGAGTTGTTCAATAAATGGCGTGGGGAAATTGTCTTTGGGACAGGTGTGGTTTAAATCGTGGAAGTCAGTACATACTCTGATGGTGCCTTGTTTCTTGTTAACAGGGACCTTGTTTCTTGTTAACAGGGACGGGGTTAGAAACCCAAGTGGTATATGCAATTGGATAAATGAATCCTACTGTGTGAAGTTTCTCAATCTCTGCTTTAATGGCGGGGAGTTTTGATGGGTGAATGGGGCGTTGTTTCTGGTGAACGGGGGGTACATCTGGCCACGTGTCAATGTGGTGTTCTATAATAGTGGGGTCAAGACTAGGAATTTCAGTATAGGACCAGGAAAAGACATCACGAAACTCTTGGAAAAGTTTTTTGTACTCTCCGATCTCATACTCACTGCAGGAGGCTCCTAATGTAATGATTTCAAGAGCACCAGCTGGGGCAGAGATATCAATGTGGATTGTGGGTGAGATATTTGCCATGTTCCCTTCCTCAAAGGCATCGAGGGCAGGAATGGGATCTTTAAACCAGTCAACTTTGGTGGGGAGGAAATCTTTGGACTCAACCACAAATTGGGTGGCTGTGGTGGAGGAGTCCTCCGGGGAGGAAATAGGAATGATGGTGCATATCCTCCTAGGGGTAATCTGGGGAAGTAAGAGCCTCTAGAATCTCCTCGTCATTGTGGAAACTCTGAGTTGTTAAATCGGTTGACGAGGGAGTGGTGGTAGAAGAGATCATATAGATGGTATTAATCTCTCCGGATGAGGGGGATACTAGGGGGTGGATCTCCTCAATGGTGGGGGACGCCGTCTCAAGGTCCAAATTATTCATCTCGTAGAGAGCTGCTCTGTAATCTGGGAGATCAGGACAGTGATGTGAGTAATGGCCGTAAATACCGCATATGGCACAAGGGTGATTGGTATGCAGTGATTTATCACGAGGCTTAGGGGTTGGGTCGAGTTGGACAACCAGGATGTTGGGGGTCATCGTCAAGCATTTGCATGTGCTCTTGTAATGCAGGTAATTGTGGACATTGATGGGTGGGATGGCCTAACTTATCACACAACGAGCATTTGGGAGGTTCACGAAACACGGGGGGGGTTTAACTGTTTTGGGCGGGGGTACAGCAGTGTATGGTTGTGGGCCTCTGCCCCCAGTGTGCTTGATAAGAGGGGATGGAGTAGTAGATGAAAAAGGGGTAGTGACACCGGGAGGTGGTTGACTAGTAGTGGTTATGGGATGCATCGGTTGTAGGACAACATTTGGTGTCGGAGGGGTAACGGGAGGCGTAATGTACCACACAGGTAATACTAAGGTTAAACTGGGGAGGCTGAGGGTAGCCATAACTGGGGCGCTTACTACTCCCGAAGGGGGGAATAGGAAGGGGATCGTATGGATGGGTGTAACACCAACATGACTAGGTACCAATGGTGGTTGGGGTAGCAAGGGCGGTTGATGGTTGGGTGTTGGTGTATTGTGGGAAAGGGTACATAAGTTAGATACTTCGGTTGTGGGTGACGAGGGTGGAATGGCTTGGAATGTTGAGGTCATCGACGTATCTAAGTAGACTCCGGGTCCCACTGAGGAAACCAACGAGGTAGCTGTGCCACAAGCAGGTTGTTCAACCATAGGGAGAACATTTTTGGGTGCAGCGGGGGCATTGGGATCGTAATAGGTGAGTTGATCAACCTTGACCACGCGTCCATCATGGGGGAACATCATGGAACAAAAAATGGATGAGGCAACCGCCCGCATGGCGTACATGTAACTGCGGCCAAGTAAGAAGTTATAATCAAGTTGGGTGTTGATGACCTCTATGTCAATGAGCACTATTTTACCAGCCAACTGGACAGGGACATTAGCTAAGAGACCTTGGGGTTGAGCCGAACGGTCGTCGTAGGCTCGCAACGCAGTGGTGGACTGTTGGAGAGTAGGGGATCCCAAATTTTGCCAAACGAATGTGGACATAACACATGTAGAGGCACCTTCATCGATAATGCACCGATGGATGACAAGATTCTAAACGGATACAGAAACTTGGACGCTAAAGTGGAAGGTAGGCGTGGTTCGCATTGGTCCAAATCGAAGGCCATCATTTGTGAATCATTTGGGTCAATAGCACCAATGGTGGAGAGCAACGTCTTGCGCTGTGAGGAACATTTTTTTAAGACCTCTAACGTAGACATGGCTGCGGGGGATTGGGCTAAGTCATCTACAATGTTGTAATTAGATGCAGCGCGAGCATTGGGGTTATTGTTGATGCGACGAAGTGGGAAGCGAGGTGCTTTGGAGGCTCCATCTAGAGGAGACGGAGGTATGCGTAGCAACTGATCAGTGGGATGAGCGTTAGTGTTTTTGTCGGTGGGAGTGGCTTCGGGGGTGGAGCCATATTGGTTTCGACGGGTTTGAAGGTTGACATCGACGGATGACATCATTAACAAGTGATGGGTACCTGAGTCTATCATGGGTTGATCAGGAGTGGCATAAGTGATTTGCTGTTGCGGAGGCGCGTTTCCTTGAGGGGGAGCCAACGGTTGAGCATTCACCACGCCTTGGGTGGGAAAAGGGTTTTGTAATACCAAGAGTTGATTCTGAGGTGGTGGGGGGGTTGGGTGGTGCCTGAGGAGCCGCGTGCCCTTGGCGGTGGGCATCATCGGTCCAGATTTTCCGAGCCCTCTCCAAATGTGGGAAAGCATGTGTGTAGTGGCCATAGACCCCGCAAATAGAACAAGGATGGTTTGTTCGTAAATTAGGATTTTTGGCTTGTTTGGGTGGCCGATCAGGGTTCTGGTTGGCAAGTGCTGCGTTATTGTTGTTTGGGGGATTGGGAGGTTGACCGCCTTGGTCTAGAGGGGGGTTTTTTCCCACAGTTACGGCCTTTGCTGCGGTTTTGCTGGCCCTGTTGGCGCTAGTTATTTTGGTTGGGCTGTGGATTCTGTTGGGCATACACTTTCCCTTGGGCAGCAAGTGGGTTCTAGGGTTGTGCAGGTGCGGGAGCAGGCTATGGTGGATAATAAGTAGGTGGAGGCGGCGCAGGTGCTGAACCTTGTGGGGGTTGCTGATATGCTTGTGCGATGGGTTGTGGGTTTGCCGCAAGGGATGCCTGTGGCGGGTAATAAGTAGGTGGGGCTTGAGAGGATACAGGAGCTAGAGCGGCCTGCGGGTGGTAATATGGCTGAGGTGCGACCGGGGGGGCGTAAGAGGGGGATGCATGACCAAAGCACTGAGGTGGAATTGAGGGTCTGTGGGAATGGTGATGATGTTCCATGGGAGCATATGAATTGGTTTCTCCGGAATGGGATGTAGCCCGCAAAAGGTTGGGGCCAGGGCTAGGACGTGCTATGGAAAAGGGATGGTTATGTGAGGCTATAAGGCCAATGATGTTGTCTGAGGCATGGGATGCCCCTAGCGCATCGTGTCTGGAGGAATCACCATGGGGGGGCGTCAGGGATGATGGAATATAGTTAACCAGACTGGGCGTAAATAAGGTCAAATTGTTGGGCTTTGAGGATGGCCTCTTCTTCGGACTGGGGTCGCTCGGATGCCACATCCTTAGCAATGACAGGAAGGAGAGATTTTAGAAACCAAACTAAGAAGATACGGTCGTCTAACTTGATTTTGCAGAGGTTGCAGCATCGAAGCCACTCATGAATGTGGTCAGTGATGTGGGTGGTTGTGTTCGGCCTGCAAGACAGTAGGATCTCAACTCCCGCATCATAGCGGACAGGTAACTGAAAGAAATGCAGGAAGGTCGAGGCAAGGGAGGTAAAGGTGGCATGGGTCCCATGGGGCTGCTCAATGTACCATTTGGCTGCAGAGCCAGTGAGGGTGCATTGTAATAGACAGAGTCGGACAGAGTCGTCCACTATGGAGTTGGAGGAACACCATAGATGGAAGGACATAATATGGTTCTGGGGGTCTTCACCTTCCTTGCCCTCAAACTTAGGGATGTCTAATGGGAGCTTGGTGGGCATGTGAGGCCACACAGGGTCGTGTCTGATGGGATCATTATTCAGTCTGGCCAGGTCAGGAAGGTTGAGACTAGCCATGAATGGCAAACTAGTAGAAGGATGTGACATACTGGTGGTTATGACCACGTTGGGGCCAATGTCTCCAAGTGGATGGACTGGGTTTGGGTTGGGGACGTTGCCCCCAGGTGGAGGGACAAAGGTGGTATGGGATGGTCCTACACCGCCAAGGGTAGTGTGAGTCACTGGTCGAGTTGGGATGGGTATGCTAGCTACTGGAATGGGTACAGTGATCGGAATGGTGGATGTGGGCCCCATCGAGGGCATACCCAAAGCGGATGTAGTAGCTGGGGTGGTGGTGGGTGCTCCACCAGTGGTCCCTACAAAGAAAGGGTTGGACGTCATGCCATCCATGGGGCTATTTGGTGCAGTGTAGGTGGGGTTCTCGAACTCTGCCTCAAAATCAAAAGTAAAATAAGGGGCGTCTAGGTCGGGTGACGTAGTTCTATGTCGTTGACGAGTAGAGTCAAGTGACAAAGCTCAAGATCTATGGTGAGTGGTATTAAGTGATGAATATCTACGTCTATGACGGGTGATGTCAAGTGAACCGTTTTGCGGGGGCTCACCCCGAAGGTGCCAAGAATGTCTCGGGGACTCAATGGTGACAGATGGTGTCAAGTATCTAGGGGTTGTGTTGAGTGAAAAACAGCTCAAAAACCCTAATGCAATCGAGTGTACAGAAGGAGAGAACAAAAAATATGGCACTCAGGCCAACAACCAACTCAAAACACTTACTGTAACAGTTGTGCTACAATAAGCGGAGAATCAACAGAAATGGTCAGAATACAAACAAGTAGCAGGTTTCCTAAAAAATAAAAATAGTGGACTCACTAGACCAAAGGGAGGTAAGGGAGCATGCAAACACCTAACTAAATAGTATTCTGACTCAACCAGACATATCCTCTGCAAGGTGATGAAATCCAAGTCAGACAATATGGATAGTAGAGCCAAGTGGCTAAATACATCCCCCTACTGGGAGGGACACTGGGTAGTCAATCCTAGAAGAAAGGCAACTAAGATACCCTGTTCATGACACATTCAGTTGGGTGAATCTGCAGTTTGGTTCTATCACCGCTGTACTCCCACATGGGTGGTACACTGAGAACTATGAAAGGTATCCTTCGGTTACTGAATGGAGTGCGGTATTCCACTCAGACTTCCGGAACCAATCTGGCTACTTCAACCCTCCTAGGGGAGAGGCCTTCCCGATAAATTGGTTTTAAATCGTGTCAAAAAGTACTAGGGGATTTTGGTTCCCTAATGGACAACAACTATGTCTCAACTGTAAGCAACCAAGGGGTGTTATTTGGATGCCTATCCCCCCGATCCTACCTAACTACAAGATTCTTATGTGTTCCCCAAGTGGGGTTAGAATGTTGGTTGTGTTAAGTAGTATTTTAGGGCTCACTTGAACTAGGTGACAGAGTGTGTGCATGTGAGGTAATGAACCCAAGTAAAAGTCCCACGGGGTGGGCAATTTTCTAACTAAAAATAATAATGCAGAAATTAAACTTTGAAATGCAAAATTTTCTCTTTTCAATTAAAATGCTGAAATTTAAAAAATTATGTAAATGGAACAGAAATAATACTGCAGAAAAAGGTTGTAGGGAAGTATGGCTGCAGATAGGACAGGTGGTTGTGCAGGTGCAGAAAATATTGCAGCAAAGTGTTGGGTTCAAACAGGGAAAAAGCGCAAAAAACAGATCGCAGGTCTGCGGCGAAACTGCATGGTTGGATCGCGGGAAACAGGTTGACAGTCGCGGGCGAATCGCAGGAAAATGGCTGAAAGCCACAAGCGGATCGCAAGAAAATGGCTGAAATCCGCAAGCAGATCGCAGGAAAATGGCTGAAAGTCGTGGGCGGACCGCAGGAAACAGGCTGAGAGCCACGGTCAGATCGCAGGAAACAGACTGCAGGCCGAGGGGAGATCGCAAAAAACAGTCTGAGAGCCGCGGTCGGATCACAGGTAACAATCTGGAAGCTGCGATCGGATCGCAACTGTGGAGAAAAAAGACGTGGTTTACGGCAGCAAACCCGACTGCCGAAAGGGACAGCCAAAAGGGGAAAACGGAAAAATATTGCAGAAACTAAAAACTTCTAAAAAACTATAGCCAGAAATTCAAAGGAACACTAGGGGAGTCGCCAAAACTGTAGCTAGGGTTTTCACCCTAGCTTGTGCAAATGAGCACCTACTAAGGAGAAGGGACTCCTTAGTAGCAGTTCAGTAAAAACAGTAAAAGCAAGACAGTAAATGAAAACAATAAATTTAAACTAGCATGTGCATAAACACAAAAGACAAGATAATAAAAAAAAAATTGTATTGATTATACCTCCAATGTGAGGTTGGTGAAGCTCTTGCAGCAGTCCAGGAGGGTTGCTTCCAAGCTCCAATGTTGTTCCTTCTCCTTCTAACAAAAAGGTTTTGGAAATGGGGCCAAATGGGGTTCTCAAGTGGAAATTAGCTCCAAAGGGAGAGCTAGGGTTTCATGAGAATTTTTGGCAGAGTGAGGATAGGGATGATTGTGGATATGAAATGGGGAGCCTCCATCACCTATTTATAGGTTTTTAGTGGTGGAGTGTTGACCCATGGTTTTGGGCACCATATGGTTTAGGTCAGCTGTATAGGGTTTTTGCTTCCTTTTTTCCCTCTTTTTCCTCTTTTTGTATTTTTTATTCCCTTTTTAGAGGGTTTTTGCTATTTTTAGAGGAATTTACATTATTTTGGGGGAAAAGGGGGGGTTTTGGCCTTTTGGAGGCTTTTTAATGGTTTTTTAAGGTTTTGGAGGCAAATATGGTAGGAAATATGGAAAAATGAGTCATGTAATGAGGGAGATGAGGTAGTGAGCACTTTTTGGGTGTTAACACATGATTCCCTCTAGAGATTGAGCCTATTCTTGAAGTTGTTTATTGTATTGCTTCATGTGATGTCCAAGCTACATTTGTGATAGTGATGTAGTTTTAGCTGCAGTTGCTTAGAATTGTTTGGCTCCAAAAAACAGTGAGCCACCTATGAGGAGTTTCCCATGCTATCACTCCTTTTATATCTTGGTCACCTTTAGTTTTTAGTAGATCTCCATTTGTTTGATTTGTCATCCTATTAGGATGTCATTATTTCTACTCATGTATTTTATATCAACTCTAGTTTGGACAACACATATATACTTGGATGAGGTCCCTCTTTGACCCTCATTATCATGATGTATTTTCCATTATAGTTATTCATGTACTTTGATAAGACCCCTGTAGTTCTTGATTCCATATTGTATTGAGACATTCTGCTGTGAATGGAGATGCCTACCCCATTTGTATTTGATCAAATTATATACACTTGACCCCATTGGTTGAATTGTTTGCAACTGTGGCCTTTATAGCCCCATTGGGGGGTGAGCTTATTTCCATTTACTCTCTCTCAATCCTTACCCGAGTGTTCGGGATTTCCCATGGATTGAAGGGGAAAATATTTATGATGCATTTTATCCCTACAATGAGCTCCTAGCCTCACACATCAAAGAGAAATTATTAGCCTAATTTTTCTCACCTAGTTTTTCATGAAAACCATCCCCATTATTATACATCATTTTCAATTGTATTGGTGTCAAAACCCGAAATTTCTGAAAAATTTAAGATTTTTATTATAACAATTAATGTTAGTTAATAGCATTCCTGGACCTGTTTAATTTCAGTAACTAAACATAATCCTGTTTAAAAGATTCTGTCTTACTACAAATGTGATTTTTGTGATTTTAAATGTTGACTGTTTTTGTTTCAAACTGCAAAGGGAGAGTTAGCCATAGCTGACTGGCTTACTTAGCTTATGAGCTAATGCATAATTGTCTTTTATTCGCAGGTACCCGGTGTAGTATGGATCCTCGTAATTTAATTTTCTTTTGTAAGTATCAAACTTCCTTTCCCTGCACTGTATAAACTTTAAAGAAGATCTATTTACTATTACTGGTTGTCGTGTAAGACAGTAAAGTTCTTTTCATGAAAATTTATACTTGAATTAAGATTGATAGTCTGCCTCGACATGATATATCTTATCCGGGACAGTATCATCAGGTTTTTGCAATGAATTACAAAGTTTCCCGTCGTATCCATTGCGATATGACATGACCCTATGTTAATGATGTAACTATCACTGTAACAAATTGTTTGTATCATGTTTATTTTCTGCATATAGTGACGTTTGCGTTATGTGATATATTGTCAACTATTACCGGTGATTATTGCTGTGTTCACGTGTTATTAGCATGAGTTGGAGTTGTGACACCTCTAGCGATGTTCCATTATATTCATCTATGCTTCAAGGTCCCAACGTCCACCTAGTATTATTGTTTAACTTGTATCATCTAACTCTGTCTTGGTTTTAATCTATGTTCATGGTATGGACCCGTAGATGAGTTTATATTTAGACATCATGATAATAAATATTGTTATTTTCATTGTTGATTATTTAACAATAGTATCGAGAGAAATATGATGATAGGACATGATAACCAATATATATTCCATCATAATGTTATGGTAACATTTCAATGTATTAAGTGATATGGAGTTTTCATTTGAAAGTTGACTATATCATTGTTTAAATGATTGTAGGTAGAAATATAATGTGCTCTTGACATTATTCGATGGCTTGGTTTCAATATATATATAATACAATGATTGTTAATCATAAGGGCTTCTCCTTACGTTGAACAAGGTTTACATCCATGCAATGATTTGGAATCGGTGATTAAATA
Source organism: Larix kaempferi (assembly GCA_027924585.1). Classification (NCBI taxonomy): domain Eukaryota; kingdom Viridiplantae; phylum Streptophyta; class Pinopsida; order Pinales; family Pinaceae; genus Larix; species Larix kaempferi. The sequence goes on from BSBM01000416.1 coordinate 8,121,595, forward strand.
AATCGAGCTGCAACAGAACTATAGAGACTCGACCCATATGAACTTGATAAATTAACTGGCTACATGTTTGATTCTCCTCCTTGCGTTGGTGGATATATAAGCTAACAATGAAACCCTACCTGGTCATTGTCTTAGCCTTCGGGCTCGGGTCGTAAGGGAGAAACCCTCCATGTCTGAAGTCGTCAGTCTGGCACTGTAAAATATGCTATTGCTTAGGTTCTGGTCACGTTGTTTATTTCACTGGAGTTTAAAGTCTTGGCTCTGCTATTGGAGTCTGAAACAGTTCATTGTTTCGTGGTCTCGTCGCTCCTTCTTTGTTTAAGTCCCAGCTACTTACAGTCCTTCATTGTGCTGGTGTGGGTATGAGGCAGGGTTTTGTTATTGTCTTTAAATTATGAGAGGGTTAATGCATTTGAGTTTGGGGTGTGCTTCTCGACTGGTTCAATCCAGTTTGAGGGTTTCGTATGGAAGGTTTGTCCTGTCGCGGCTGTCAACAGAAGGGTTATGAGGATGTCCTTTGCTCCTCCAACCGACGAATGTGATGGGGTTTCAGTGCTTGCTCCCACCGGTGGCTCCAGATTATCCACTGGTTGCATTGCTCAGGTAAAGCAATAACCACATTTTCGCAGTTTTTGCTTTGCAAACAAGTGTAGATTTACTACTACTCACCACTCTCGGCAATTCATTAATGTGCAGGTCGCGCGACTCTGAAGGTGTGCAGGGCTTAACTCCAATGCTGGCTCCTCCGGGTAAGCCTGGTTATCCACGGCTGTCTCTTCCTTTGCTGGTTTTGTGGTTAGGGTTGAGTCTTGGAGTGAAACTCCTGTGTAGTGAGGTCGTTTACGACTTGGCGTCATGGGTGCTGTCATCTGTATAAAGTTGTTTTGTTGAAATAAAAAGGGGTTTTAAACCCTGTTATGTTTATGGAGAGCCATTCACGGCTCAGACTGTATGAGGCCAGGGTTTCTGTTACTGTACTCGTAATTGCTAAGCGTAGGGTTTATCCACGCTGTTTAAATTAATATTTAATATGATAATAGGCCTGTCATGGCCGTGTTTCATTTATGTGTTTTGTTAAAGTATTAGAATGTTTGAAAAGTAAGGATGAATGAGATTCATCGATACCTGAAATGGATGATAACTCTACTGTACGAAGTTCATGTATCGTTTCTATGTGTTTTCTTGGATTTTGCATGTTTAATTTAAAGAATGTGGATGTTCTTTGACTATAACTGTAATAGTTAAATAGTATAGGGTTATTCTGGCGAATTGGGGGTTCTGTTTGGTGTTCAACATATATATATGGAAATGTTAACTTATTGGTGATTGGGAACGAGTTGTAACAAGTTATTTTGATTCCTGTATAATTATTTAATGAAACTGTGGATAGAAAAATTATATCCTTAGAACTATGTATAAACCTACAGTAGGTTTTGTCTGCCATATAAGGCATTTTTTTTTATTTGTTTTCAGTCTGTCAAGTGAAAGTTATAAGGCTACGGCCGTGTAGGGTTTGTGGACTACTCTAAGGGAGAATGTTTAAAATGAAATAAATATTAATACTGTGTAAATATGGAGGTTGGTAACAGCCGATAATGGTTACATTTGTTGACAGTTTCTCTGTGTGTTAAATATGTTTGTCTTGTTTGAAAAACTCTGTCAACTCTGTAGTTATAACATGGATAACAAATTAATACCCTAGGTTGAAGAGAATAATACTCTACAGTTTCTATGTGTTTGAATTTGACTACAGGGTTAATGAATAAGATTGTAAGGAAGCTTGTAACAATGAAATATTGTTACAGTCATACCCTTTAGTTAGTCGATAGCTGTAAATCATATTCTGAGTATAAACAATATAATAATATGAGTTTGTTTATCTGTTGGCTCGATACAAGTATGACCTGTAACTAAAGTTGACTGAAATATGAAACAAATATATGTATAAAGGTATATTATTCTAATAAGTAATATCTCAAAGTAAAAACTAAGATTTATCTATATCTGTTCTTATGACTGTTTAATAGCTATAATTCTGGAATATCTACTGTTTAATATTCTATCTATTATTTAACTATTAACAGGAGTTCTAGAAATACAAAAACATGGTATTTGTTAACTGTAACAGTAACAAATATGTTCTGCATAGGATAATTACTCTATTTAAATAGAAGTAGGGAAAATTCTAAAACCTCTTAGTTCTGAAATTTATACCAAAAGAAAATACAGATACTGATTTACTGAAATTGATTTCAGTCAAACATAGTTAAACTAGTCTATTTCATATGAAAATTAATTAAACCAACAGCAGGAAGAGTGACAGAACCTGTAGCTAAGGTAGACAATAACAGCAATGGGAGGCTGTTCCTCCCTACCAATTCCTGGAGAGTGCCCAGACAGCACTTCTCAGGACCCCCGAGCTTGCTCTGGTCTAACTGGCTGGAATCTAGGTACGGCCAATAATTCCCTCAGCCCAAAATAGCTATACTGGAACCAAGTTACTGCAACTTCCTGCTTCAAAAACACTTCCTTACTGTTTTCCCACTTCCTCAATGGGACTCCTGAATAGCATTCACCTGAATGTATTCTCCCTCTAGAACAATTGCTGAACCCCCAGCTCAGTTCATTGAGTAGTATTTAAAAGATTGCCTAGGTCTTAGTTGGGCTAACTGTCATTAATGAGCCACCTGCTCAGATTCCACTTTCTTGGGGAATCATGACCCCAAAATATAGGGAAGTTGCCACCTGCAACTCAGGAAGTGTTTGAGGATGTTGCCACTTGTCTTTTGTCCTTCCACCTAATTCCATCCACCAGTTAGACCAGTAACCTCTTTTAACAGCTCTCCCATGCTGTTGTCTCCATAATTTATTTATTAATAATAATTATTCAGAAGTTACATTCCATTTCTGGAGACTCTGCTGAGTCATCCATTCCTACTTAGCATTAAATTTAACATAATGTTCTCAGGAATATTTAAAAATAATTACATTATTTTAATAAAATTGGGGTATGTGACATACACACCCCCTTAAAATGTAACATCGTCCTCGATGTTACTTATTCTTCTTCTTCAACCACCTGCTGGAATAGATGGGGATATGCTTCCCGCATCTTACTTTCCAGCTCCCAGGTAGCTTCTTCAGGACTAAGGTGCTTCCATTGCACCTTCACTTGTCCAATTATGCGGTTCCGTAGAGTAATTTCCCTCCTCCCGAGGATACAATCCGGTTCCACCAGAACTTCCCCTTCTGGTTCTACCTGTACAATGTTCCAATCAATAACATGAGTAGCATCATGAACATACTTTTTCAAAACAGAGATATGAAAAACATTGTGTACTTTTAAATTTGGCGGGTAATGCTAACTGATAAGCAACTTGACCAATTCTAGCTAAAATTTCAAATGGACCACAGTATCGTGGTGCTAATTTTGCACAACTTCCTAATCTTAGGGAGCTCTTCTTTGGTCTTACCTTGATGAACACATGTTCACCTACCTGGAACTCTTTAGGAGTTCTTTTCAAATCTGCGTGACTTTTTTGCCGATCCTGGGCAATCTTCAAGTTTTCCTGCACTTGTTTCACAATCTGTTCCATTTCTTTCAATAAATCAGGTCCTAACACTAATCTATCTACTGGATTACTCCAAGAGATAGGAGTGTTGCATTTTCGTCCATACAAAACCTCAAAAGGACTAAACTTAGCTGAAGATTGATAGCTGTTATTGTATGCAAATTCGGCTAAGTGTAAATAATCCTCCCACTTACCGGGTTGGTCCTTAACATACATCCTTAACAGATCTTCTAATATTTGATTAACTCTTTCAGTTTGTCCGTCCGTCTGCGGATGGAAAGAGGTGCTGAAATTCAAAGTGGTGTTTAACCCTTTGAACAAAGATCTCCAAAAATTTCCTGTAAATTTAGGATCCCTGTCTGATATAATGACTTTTGGAATACCGTGTAACCGAAAAATCTGTTTTAAAAAGATATCTGCTATGTTTGCAGCCTTGTATGTGGTTTTAACAGGAATAAAGTGTGCTGATTTACTTAATTTGTCTACTACTACCATAATCGAATCATTCTGATGTTGATTTTTGGGTAAACCCGTAATGAAATCCAGGCTGATTATTTCCCATTTCCAGTTAGGAATAGGTAAAGGTTGCAGCAATCCAGCTGGATGTTGGTGTTCTGTTTTTACTTGTTGGCAGTCCAAACACTTAGCTAAATATTCGGCAGTTTCAGATTTCATGTTAGGCCAAAAATATTCTTTTCTCAACATAGTGACAGTCTTTTGATAGCCAGGATGCCCGGAGTAAGGGGTTTTATGTATTTCGTCTAAAATTAACAACTTAACTGTAGGTGCATTAGGGATATACAGCCTGTCCTTAAACAACAAAAATCCGTTTTCGTTTAAACTATACCCTTTTATCAAACTTTCCGTGGGTTGTTCTTTGGCTGTAAGCTGTAAATGCTGATAATTTTCGTCTAATTTTATCCCTTCAGCCAGCTGGTCATTTAAGTCAGAGGTATAAGTGCTGCTAGCTGATATAAAATTCAGTTTTGCATTTCTGCTCAAGGCATCAGCCACCTTATTTTCCTTCCCTTTTATGTGTTGGATTTCAAAATCGTATTCACTTAGGAATGCCAGCCACCTGGCTTGTCTTGCATTTAAATTTGGCTGGTCTAAAAGGTATTTCAGACCCTTATTGTCTGTTAATAAGGTGAATTTTCTGCCTATTAGGTGGTGTCGCCACATCTTTAAAGCATGAATTACAGCAGCTAATTCTAAGTCATAAGTGGCATAATTCTTTTCATGGATTTTCAGCTTCCTAGATTCGTAAGCAATGACATGTCCTTCTTGAGTCAGCACTCCGCCTAAACCATCATTACAAGCGTCGGTACAAACTATGAAATCTTTATTTGGGTCCGCTATTCTAAGAATAGGTGCAGTTGTCAATAAGGTCTTAAGTTTCTTGAAACTTTCTTCACATTTCGCACTCCAATCAAACTTCTTTCCTTTCTTCTGCAAAGAAGTGATTGGATTGGCTATTTTTGAAAAGCCTTCAATAAACCTCCGGTAGTAACCGGTAATTCCCATGAAAGATCTAACGTCCGTCACATCTTTAGGTACTGGCCATTCTTCAATCGCCCGAATCTTTTCGGGATCTACTGAAATCCCTTCCTTAGTGACTACATGTCCTAAGTATTGGATTTCATCCTTGAAGAAGTCACATTTACTAAATTTCGCAAAAAGTTGTTGTTCTCTCAGTTCTTGTAACACGATACGTAAGTGTTCCTTATGCTCCTCCTCGCTCTTAGAATAGACTAAAATGTCGTCGATAAATACAACAACAAATTTATCTAAGTACTTGTGCATTATGTTGTTCATTAAGCACATGAAAACAGCTGGGGCATTCGTAAGTCCAAAGGGCATTACAACAAATTCGTAATGTCCGTATCTTGTCCTAAATGCTGTTTTGAAAATGTCTTCTTCTTTAATTCTTACCTGATGATAACCCGATCTCAGATCGATCTTAGAGAATACCGTAGCGCCACGTAGTTGATCAAACAGATCATCAATACGAGGTAACGGATACCTGTTTTTGATCGTCATCTTGTTTAGTTGACGATAATCTATGCAAAGTCGCATAGTTCCGTCCTTCTTCTTAACGAAAATCACTGGTGCTCCCCAAGGGGATACACTGGGTCGGATATAGTTCTTATCTATTAACTCCTTCAACTGAGTTTTCAACTCGTTAAGCTCCAAGATATTCATACGATACGGGGCTTTTGAACTGGGAACAGCACCTGGTACCAGCTCAATGGTAAAGTCAAGCTCTCTCTTGGGAGGCAATTCTGGAATCTCCTCAGGAAAAACGTCAATAAATTCATTGACGACAGGAATGTTTTCTACTGTTTTCTGGTTGTTTTCAAATTTATCTGTCTCGTCTGTAATAGTTACAGCATAGGTCTTGCATCCTTTCCTGACTGCTCTTTTAAGTTGTAATGCAGAAATTTGCCTAATTACTGTCTTCCTAGGAATACCCCTAACAGTTACAGGCTGTCCACTACTGTTTATACACCTAAAAGTTTTGTCAAAACAGTTTAAAACGACCCTATGTTGTTCCAACCAGTCCATTCCGATAAGTATGTCATATGAGCCAAGTGGTAAAACGTTCAGTTTAACTGTAGTTCTAAAATCAGTCATGTTTAAGATGCATTCTTTTACATAGCAGTTTACTTTCTTCTTAGCCCCAGTAGCTAATTGTACAGACCAAGAATTATCAAACCTTTCAACAGTCAAATTACATTTTTCTACCAGCTGAGGTGAAATATAACTAAGACTAGCACCGGGATCTATTAATATAGTAACTGGGGTTTTGTTAATCATACCTCCTACTTCCACCATTGAAGTTTGGTAGTCAGCCTGGCGGTTTTCCAACGCTGCATTGATTCGGGGCATAGTTCCTGCAAAATCTCCAACTGTCATTTCGTCTTGAACAGTATGAATATTGCTGACTTGTTTCTTTCTGTTTGGGCAGACTGAAGCATAATGTGGCCCATTACATTCCCAGCACTTGACAGGTTCTTTTCGCTCAAAATTTTTGATGTAGTTTCCATGGTTATTAGGAGTCTCTTTGCTGTTTTTGTAATTGTTTGAATGGCTGACAGCTCCATTTTTGTTTCCTTGGAAACTTTTACTGTTAAAGTGGTTCCCGTTTTTGCCATTCTTGAAACTTTTATGGGGAACAAATTCCTTTTTCTTGTACTCGATCAGATTGCTGTTCTTTTTGGCTTTCCAGCTGGCTATTCCCTCTTTCTTTTTATTCTGTTCGTAACAGAAATTTGCCTTGCGCATAGCTTCTTCCAGTGTTTTGGGGTTGTCATATTCAATTCTGTCCTTGATATGATAGGGCAGGCAACTAAGAAACCGCTGTATTTTTGGTTTCTCTTCGACAAAATACGGTACATAACGCAACAGACTTAAAAATTTACTGTTTAAGTCCTTCATCGTCATAGATCCGAGTTTTAGTTCATAAAATTCTTTAGCCCTTTCTTCATAATACTGCTCGGACAGGAATTTCTTCTTGAAATACCTTTTAAAGGTACTCCAATTAACTTCTCTTTCTTTGATCCCTTTGACCCTTTTCAGGTCTTGCCACCATATGTCCGCCTTTCCCGAGAGGTTGTAGATGGCCATTCTTGCCTTTAGCTGATTTGAGTAGTTATAGATCTGAAAATACTTTCTCATCCCGGACAACCAGGATTCGGCCTCTTCTCCAATTTCAGCTTCTCCATTGAAAGTTGGGGGTTTTATCTTCTTAAACTCCCCGGAAATCTCCTCATAGGGCCGGTACTTTTTCCTTTGGTTGTGCAGCTCAGCTTCACTGCTGTCACTGCTAGTGTGATAACTGGGTTGTCCCTTTCTTTCTTCAAATGAGGAACTGCTGTCAGATTTAGTTGGTTTTGTCCTTTTTGACCCTCTTGGATGACTAACTTCTTCTGAGTCAGCTGGTTTGCTCCTTCCTTCAGTCTGAAATCTTTCTATTAATAACTGATTTAGCTGTTCCTGAGTCTTTAGAATTCTTTCATTATCCCTCTTAACTGTTTCCATTTCTGTCTTTAATCCTCTTATGGTCTGCATCAGCTCAGTGGTGTGAGCAGTTTCTTCTCCCGTCTCAAGTTCTTTTGACATCTGTCTTGTCTCAACATTGGGAGATTCCTCCTCAGCATATTCTCCCAGTTTTTCCATACCTGTCTGTAAAATTCAGAAAAGAAAAATTTCTGTTCTGTAGATGAAACCGAAATATATATTAGTATTTTATAAATAAAACAAACTCTTCTTTTATGATCATTGTTTGCGGAAGTTTAGTGGAGTCACATACAGGCCTAGTGTCTGAAACTGAGCTCTGATACCACATGTCAAAACCCGAAATTTCTGAAAAATTTAAGATTTTTATTATAACAATTAATGTTAGTTAATAGCATTCCTGGACCTGTTTAATTTCAGTAACTAAACATAATCCTGTTTAAAAGATTCTGTCTTACTACAAATGTGATTTTTGTGATTTTAAATGTTGACTGTTTTTGTTTCAAACTGCAAAGGGAGAGTTAGCCATAGCTGACTGGCTTACTTAGCTTATGAGCTAATGCATAATTGTCTTTTATTCGCAGGTACCCGGTGTAGTATGGATCCTCGTAATTTAATTTTCTTTTGTAAGTATCAAACTTCCTTTCCCTGCACTGTATAAACTTTAAAGAAGATCTATTTACTATTACTGGTTGTCGTGTAAGACAGTAAAGTTCTTTTCATGAAAATTTATACTTGAATTAAGATTGATAGTCTGCCTCGACATGATATATCTTATCCGGGACAGTATCATCAGGTTTTTGCAATGAATTACAAAGTTTCCCGTCGTATCCATTGCGATATGACATGACCCTATGTTAATGATGTAACTATCACTGTAACAAATTGTTTGTATCATGTTTATTTTCTGCATATAGTGACGTTTGCGTTATGTGATATATTGTCAACTATTACCGGTGATTATTGCTGTGTTCACGTGTTATTAGCATGAGTTGGAGTTGTGACACCTCTAGCGATGTTCCATTATATTCATCTATGCTTCAAGGTCCCAACGTCCACCTAGTATTATTGTTTAACTTGTATCATCTAACTCTGTCTTGGTTTTAATCTATGTTCATGGTATGGACCCGTAGATGAGTTTATATTTAGACATCATGATAATAAATATTGTTATTTTCATTGTTGATTATTTAACAATAGTATCGAGAGAAATATGATGATAGGACATGATAACCAATATATATTCCATCATAATGTTATGGTAACATTTCAATGTATTAAGTGATATGGAGTTTTCATTTGAAAGTTGACTATATCATTGTTTAAATGATTGTAGGTAGAAATATAATGTGCTCTTGACATTATTCGATGGCTTGGTTTCAATATATATATAATACAATGATTGTTAATCATAAGGGCTTCTCCTTACGTTGAACAAGGTTTACATCCATGCAATGATTTGGAATCGGTGATTAAATAAATCGAGCTGCAACAGAACTATAGAGACTCGACCCATATGAACTTGATAAATTAACTGGCTACGTGTTTGATTCTCCTCCTTGCGTTGGTGGATATATAAGCTAACAATGAAACCCTACCTGGTCATTGTCTTAGCCTTCGGGCTCGGGTCGTAAGGGAGAAACCCTCCATGTCTGAAGTCGTCAGTCTGGCACTGTAAAATATGCTATTGCTTAGGTTCTGGTCACGTTGTTTATTTCACTGGAGTTTAAAGTCTTGGCTCTGCTATTGGAGTCTGAAACAGTTCATTGTTTCGTGGTCTCGTCGCTCCTTCTTTGTTTAAGTCCCAGCTACTTACAGTCCTTCATTGTGCTGGTGTGGGTATGAGGCAGGGTTTTGTTATTGTCTTTAAATTATGAGAGGGTTAATGCATTTGAGTTTGGGGTGTGCTTCTCGACTGGTTCAATCCAGTTTGAGGGTTTCGTATGGAAGGTTTGTCTGTCGCGGCTGTCAACAGAAGGGTTATGAGGATGTCCTTTGCTCCTCCAACCGACGAATGTGATGGGGTTTCAGTGCTTGCTCCCACCGGTGGCTCCAGATTATCCACTGGTTGCATTGCTCAGGTAAAGCAATAACCACATTTTCGCAGTTTTTGCTTTGCAAACAAGTGTAGATTTACTACTACTCACCACTCTCGGCAATTCATTAATGTGCAGGTCGCGCGACTCTGAAGGTGTGCAGGGCTTAACTCCAATGCTGGCTCCTCCGGGTAAGCCTGGTTATCCACGGCTGTCTCTTCCTTTGCTGGTTTTGTGGTTAGGGTTGAGTCTTGGAGTGAAACTCCTGTGTAGTGAGGTCGTTTACGACTTGGCGTCATGGGTGCTGTCATCTGTATAAAGTTGTTTTGTTGAAATAAAAAGGGGTTTTAAACCCTGTTATGTTTATGGAGAGCCATTCACGGCTCAGACTGTATGAGGCCAGGGTTTCTGTTACTGTACTCGTAATTGCTAAGCGTAGGGTTTATCCACGCTGTTTAAATTAATATTTAATATGATAATAGGCCTGTCATGGCCGTGTTTCATTTATGTGTTTTGTTAAAGTATTAGAATGTTTGAAAAGTAAGGATGAATGAGATTCATCGATACCTGAAATGGATGATAACTCTACTGTACGAAGTTCATGTATCGTTTCTATGTGTTTTCTTGGATTTTGCATGTTTAATTTAAAGAATGTGGATGTTCTTTGACTATAACTGTAATAGTTAAATAGTATAGGGTTATTCTGGCGAATTGGGGGTTCTGTTTGGTGTTCAACATATATATATGGAAATGTTAACTTATTGGTGATTGGGAACGAGTTGTAACAAGTTATTTTGATTCCTGTATAATTATTTAATGAAACTGTGGATAGAAAAATTATATCCTTAGAACTATGTATAAACCTACAGTAGGTTTTGTCTGCCATATAAGGCATTTTTTTTTATTTGTTTTCAGTCTGTCAAGTGAAAGTTATAAGGCTACGGCCGTGTAGGGTTTGTGGACTACTCTAAGGGAGAATGTTTAAAATGAAATAAATATTAATACTGTGTAAATATGGAGGTTGGTAACAGCCGATAATGGTTACATTTGTTGACAGTTTCTCTGTGTGTTAAATATGTTTGTCTTGTTTGAAAAACTCTGTCAACTCTGTAGTTATAACATGGATAACAAATTAATACCCTAGGTTGAAGAGAAATAATACTCTACAGTTTCTATGTGTTTGAATTTGACTACAGGGTTAATGAATAAGATTGTAAGGAAGCTTGTAACAATGAAATATTGTTACAGTCATACCCTTTAGTTAGTCGATAGCTGTAAATCATATTCTGAGTATAAACAATATAATAATATGAGTTTGTTTATCTGTTGGCTCGATACAAGTATGACCTGTAACTAAAGTTGACTGAAATATGAAACAAATATATGTATAAAGGTATATTATTCTAATAAGTAATATCTCAAAGTAAAAACTAAGATTTATCTATATCTGTTCTTATGACTGTTTAATAGCTATAATTCTGGAATATCTACTGTTTAATATTCTATCTATTATTTAACTATTAACAGGAGTTCTAGAAATACAAAAACATGGTATTTGTTAACTGTAACAGTAACAAATATGTTCTGCATAGGATAATTACTCTATTTAAATAGAAGTAGGGAAAATTCTAAAACCTCTTAGTTCTGAAATTTATACCAAAAGAAAATACAGATACTGATTTACTGAAATTGATTTCAGTCAAACATAGTTAAACTAGTCTATTTCATATGAAAATTAATTAAACCAACAGCAGGAAGAGTGACAGAACCTGTAGCTAAGGTAGACAATAACAGCAATGGGAGGCTGTTCCTCCCTACCAATTCCTGGAGAGTGCCCAGACAGCACTTCTCAGGACCCCCGAGCTTGCTCTGGTCTAACTGGCTGGAATCTAGGTACGGCCAATAATTCCCTCAGCCCAAAATAGCTATACTGGAACCAAGTTACTGCAACTTCCTGCTTCAAAAACACTTCCTTACTGTTTTCCCACTTCCTCAATGGGACTCCTGAATAGCATTCACCTGAATGTATTCTCCCTCTAGAACAATTGCTGAACCCCCAGCTCAGTTCATTGAGTAGTATTTAAAAGATTGCCTAGGTCTTAGTTGGGCTAACTGTCATTAATGAGCCACCTGCTCAGATTCCACTTTCTTGGGGAATCATGACCCCAAAATATAGGGAAGTTGCCACCTGCAACTCAGGAAGTGTTTGAGGATGTTGCCACTTGTCTTTTGTCCTTCCACCTAATTCCATCCACCAGTTAGACCAGTAACCTCTTTTAACAGCTCTCCCATGCTGTTGTCTCCATAATTTATTTATTAATAATAATTATTCAGAAGTTACATTCCATTTCTGGAGACTCTGCTGAGTCATCCATTCCTACTTAGCATTAAATTTAACATAATGTTCTCAGGAATATTTAAAAATAATTACATTATTTTAATAAAATTGGGGTATGTGACAATTGGCCCTAATCATATTATCTCTATCACCACATGACCTCAGCAATATGACCAAAAATTGAACTAAATTCATGAGTTGGCCATAAAAGGTTACTATATGGAATTTCCCTAAAAATCCAAGTAACCCCATTGCATTAAAATCCTTTAAAACAACGACAAAGACCCAAAATAGAATTCGGTTACTTTTAATTATTATGAAACCTTCCAAAAAGGTGTAGTGGATAAATATGGGCATTTCCAAACCATTATTTACAAAAGTATACTTTGATCTAGTCTCCAATATCTATATTCATTTCGCGAAGTCATCAATAAAAATGGATTATTCACAGTGGAGCTAGTTTAAAGAATTTTCCACATTCTTTCCTTTAAATAAATCCCTCAATGTTATCCCAAAATATAACTCATATCCATAATAGCACGGTTATGATATTGTATTTCCTAGAGAGACAGAGAGAAGGAGATATAGTCCTATGCATATTTTTCATTTCTCCACCTAGGATCCTTCACAGACATCACTTGGTTAGGAATACAACATTAAAGGAAATGAAGAACCCTCACTTGGGTTGGATGCAAAGGTCCACATCAACTACATCCAACACCAAGGTGTATCCCATACTTCATTTTTTTCTTATTACTAAAAATACAATTATTTACATCATGTTTTTGTGAAAATCCTCACAGCAGATCTAAGAGATGATGTATACCTCACAAGAGAAAGATTATGATTAAGCAAGAAAATAGAAGAAGAGTGGTCAATACAGTATAATGAGCAACATAATAATATGGTACAGTAGAACTCGGATAGAAGCAATAATACTTCACACACACTAGTTAATTAATCACAATATGGACAAATAAATAGTACAATGGTAGAGAGGATTTGAATGCCTAAGGTGGCAATTCGAATTAGCCTCTCAGAGTGATCATAAGATCAATAGAGTGTCATCGGAGCACAACTAGGTGTCCTCATGATCATCAGTGGAGTCATCAATGCTCAAGTAACTGTCAACCATCAATCAAACTGAGTCTGGTAGGTGTAACTTAGTGTAACTCAGTGTAACTCAGTGTAACTAAGTGTAACTAAGTGTAACTAAGTGTAACTAAGTGTAACTGAGTGTAACTAACTGTAACTAACTGTAACTGAGTGTAACTGAGTGTAACTGAGTGTAACTGAGTGTAACTAAGTGTAACTGAGTGTAACTAAGTATAAACTGAAGACAACTGGACTGGTAGGTGAAGAAGGGCGAGTTGCTTCCTAAAATCAAGGAAGAAGGGCGCAATAAGCAACTGGAGGGCTAAAACTGAATAGTGAGAAGCTCTTGGGGGCTGGCTAACTAAGGGCTAGGTGCTAGATTGATGACTAGGATGCATGCAAACCCTAGAATGCATGCAAACCCTAAAAGTACATGCATGACTGAAAATGTAAATGATCAAAATACTGGTGGGACTAGGATGGAGTATAGGAATATCCTAACACCCCCCCTTAATCCATCCTGGGCCCTGGTAACTAAGACCAAAGGTCACCCAATACAATGAATAATAACAGTCAATAAACCAAGGAAGTGGGGAAAATTTCATGGGAAAAATACCCCCCCCTCAAAACAGACTGAAAGGCACACATAAAAAATAAATGCTCCAAACTCAAGCAGGTGTGATGTTTGTTCATATGTCTGGAGGTATCTTCTTCTTGTGAAGAAGTGGATCATGCTCAAAAAGCATGTGCTTGTACTTGATCTTCAGATTGAATGTGATGAGAACAAATCCAAAAGTATGAGGATGATCCTTGAACCTGTGATTCGAATCAGCTGAGGTAGGATCAAAATCATGAATATGCATATAGTCTTTTGTCTTCTCCTTCGAACCATCATGGGTGAGATTATGCCAAAAAGAACCATCAAATAATAATTGCTTGAAATCCAAATCAGATTTAAGGCTTGAAGAATAGTTTCTTGAGATCTCCTTTGAACCAGTAGGGGTGAGATCAAAACTATCATATGCATGAAAAATTATCCCAAGTAGTAATTGCTTAGAATCCAAATTAGATCCAAGACTTGAATCATGGTTTCTTGAGATCTCCTTTGAACCATAAGAGGTGAGATCAAAACCAGTAAATGCATGAGAAATTATCCCAAGTGAATGGAAATGGTTTCTTGAGATCTCCTTTGAACCATAAGAGGTGAGATCGAAACCATTAGATGCATGAGAAATTATCCCAAGCGGGTGGCAATGGCCATATTCTTCAATAACCTTCTGAAAGCATGGAATAATGATCATATAGTAGTATAAAAGAGGTGATTGCTTGAGGAGAGCAAATGCATTACCTTCAATAGCTGATTTTACCTCCGAAATAATCATGTGATCATGATGCAAACCAACAGACTCCGGTGCAAGAGAGGATTTAGGACCTTCTGCAATATCTAGAGTGTGAGCTGGCACAGAAAGAGAAGAAAGTTGGAGCATGAGTGGAGAATCTGCAAGTTCTTTGTCAACAACTTCAATATGAGATGATACTAGTTCATGATCGGAGAGACCATCAAGGGGAGCGAATGCATCACTTTTCTTGCTTTTGAAGGGGTTTGGACCAAATCCTTCATTCTGTTTGCCGAATATTTCATCCAGGTGAGCCCATAGCTCTTTTGGAGTTTCAATATCAATAATGAAAGGGTACAATATGTACTTATGCATAGTAAGCATCATTCTTCCAAGGTGCATGTCACCTTTATTCAACCAGTCAATCTTCTCTTCAGAGGATTCGAACTCTCTTTCAAAATAACAATCAAAGAGATCATGGCTCTTTAAATATGCTATCATATTCGGTTTCCATTCATCGTAGTTGAATAGAGAAAGAGGAGGGATTCCTTCTAAATTTGAATACATTGAAGCTGTAGAAGACCTGCAAAAACAATATAGAATAACTGCAACTGCTATTGTTGCAAAAATGCAGAAACTGCTGCACTCGAAATCTTGGTAATAACCTGCAAAAAATTCTCAAGAATGGAGATAAACAATACTCTCAACATGCTCTGATACTATGTGAAAATCCTCACAGCAGATCTAAGAGATGATGTATACCTCACAAGAGAAAGATTATGATTAAGCAAGAAAATAGAAGAAGAGTGGTCAATACAGTATAATGAGCAACAGAATAATATGGTACAGTAGAACTCGGATAGAAGCAATAATACTTCACACGCACTAGTTAATTAATCACAATATGGACAAATAAATAGTACAATGGTAGAGAGGATTCGAATGCCTAAGGTGGTAATTCGAATTAGCGTCTCAGAGTGATCATAAGATCAATAGAGTGTCATCGGAGCACAACTAGGTGTCCTCATGATCATCAGTGGAGTCATCAATGCTCAAGTAACTGTCAACCATCAGTCAAACTGAGTCTGGTAGGTGTAACTGAGTGTAACTAAGTGTAACTGACTGTAACTGACTATAACTGACTATAAATAAGTGTATCTGAGTGTAACTGATTATAAACTGAAGACAACTAGATTGGTAGGTGAAGAAGGGCGAGTTGCTTCCTAAAATCAAGGAAGAAGGGCGCATTAAGCAACTGGAGAGCTAAAAATGAATAGTGAGAAGCTCCTAGGGGATGGCTAACTGAGGGCTAGGTGTTGGACTGATGACTGGGATGCATGCAAACCCTAAAAGTGCATGCATGACTGAAAATGTAAATGATCAAAATACTGGTGGGACTAAGATGGAGTATAGGAATATTCTAACAGTTTTGTCCATTTCTTTGGCTAGATTATTCTATATGATATTGCATGAAAGTGAAACGTTTGTTGTCTATCTATTTTCATTTCCATTAAATATTATTTATATAGCACTCATTATTATACAACTACTAAGTAGGTACTTATGGTATACATCAGTGATGAAAAATCAACTCCAAGAAGTTTTTTAAGCGTTGGTACCAGAAAAAAAAAAATCACATTGTAGGATATTTATGTTGCTAAAGGGTCCAAGGTTGCAAGTGAAGATAATTTTGCAACACCTACTAATACATAAAATTAAGAACTTCAAAATTTGAATTAGAATAAGAAAAGGCTACATATTCACATGAATAAAATCCCCAATAAGGGCATAAAACAAGAGGAGAATCTAAGGATCTACATGACTCAAAGGAACCACAAGTTGAAAAGTCAAAAAAAAAGAACAACCAACAACAAAGGTTTGTGTATATCACCACCCATGCCACCATGGAATACCATGGTCATCAAGGCAAGGTCATGAGTATCAACAAACTTACTATGGAAAAACATGGAATCAAAAATACAACCAATATGGAGACACCTGAAGAACTAAACAATGCATGGAGATATCATAGTAGAACAATGAAAAAATGGAACCAAAGGAGAAACCAAATACAAGATCAACATGGAAAGGAAGTATTTGGATTCCATGTGCATATTTCAATCAGGTGGATGGATTCTCATGCTTGGTACTAGTTGACTGCATTGTGTAGTTGATGATATTATATCACTTCCTCTCATGTTTCAAGGAAGAAACAAGTGAAAGGGAATGGGGGGTAAATATGTGTTGCATTCAATTGTTCATGCTATAGATATGGATAATGTGGATATTTGTTTTGGATATCCTTGTACGTTGGTACAATTAATATTAATGTACAAAATAATTTTTTGAGATTTTAGTACCAGAAAAAAGAAAATCACATTGCATGATATTTATGTTGTTAAAGGGCCCAAGGTGGCACATGAAGGAGGTTTTTGTAGCACATATGGACACATCAAATGAATAGTTTGAGGTGGAACTAAAAGAAGAAAAATATATATAATCACATGAAGAAAATCTCCAGGGAGGGCATACAAATAAAGAAGAATCTAAGGAGTTACATGACTCAAAGGAATCGTTTGTTGAAGACTCAAAGAAAGAAATCAATAGCTAAGATTTATGTAACTTTATCATAATAGTTAATGAATAGAAATAAAAATAGATCCACACCTTGAGAGTGATAAATATTCAATGAATAGTAATCATCTTCAAGGGATCAACCTTATTTTACATTGTATGTAATGTACGAGACAAAATGAGATGAATATACAAAGGAATTTCTTTTATTATAAATAGGGGATGAAGTTATCATGGTGTAACCTACCACTAAGTTGACCTAACCATAACTAATATAATAATAATGAATGATAATTATGTCCTTAACATGTCCTCTATTTAAAAAAAAAAAATCCCACAAAAATTGTAATTGAGGGTGTTTCTTCATGAATTGTTCATTTTTCCATGTAACTTATTATAGAGGCATATTCTTCCACTTGATTAGGAAATCCATAATGGTTATATTTCCAAGAAATGAATGTTGATCGATAAATTTTTCTTATTCAGGAATAAAATTTCACTCTTTATCTAATTCTGGAAGTTCATTTGCACTAGCATAGTTTGTCAACCCATAACCTTTTTCAAGCAAGATACATGAAAAACATTATGAATGTGAGAACAAGACAAATCTAACTCATAAGCCACTTCTCCAATCTTGTGAAGAATCTTGTAGGGTCCATAATTTTTTGGAGCTAGTTTTTTATTTTTCGTATGTTTGAGAGTAGATTGCTTATAAGATTGTAGCATCAAAAATACCCAATCACCCTCCTCAAATTACCTTTCACTTCAATGTTGATCTACTTGTTTCTTCATCTTATTTTGGTCCATTTGAATTTTTTCTTTAATATGAATCTATTGTTTGTACTTTGTAATGGTCCTGCAAAAAGAATGTGTTGGGATTCCCAATAGGGAAGATAAACAAATACTCAACAAAGACAAAGAGAATTGGCGTGAAAGCTCATTTTATTTTCATTAAGAATGTACATATTTACACAATATAAGGTGATGCTTGGTTTTCACCTTCCAAGCTATCCCTTGGACTCCTCAAGACTATATGTTTTCACCTAACCTTTAAGGATTAGGTTCCAACATTCTCCCCCCTTAATCCAAAGGGGTGTATATGAGTCCAAGCAAAGAGATGAAACCTAGGGAAGGATAGTTTCAAATGGTTGAAAGTGCTCTCAGAATCAAAATCTAGTAGAAGTTGATGTCTTCTACTAAATGGGCAGTTTTAGGATGACTACAAATTCTGGAACTTAGCAATAACTCTAGTTTTAGCTCAGCGGTTCCCTTTGGAACTTGGCGCTAACTATAGTTCTTGCTCGGAAATTCTCTCTGGTAATTGGCTCTAGGGCTCATAACAAGTTATACAACTGGACAATAAATTTATACTCAAAACGAAAACTCTAGCCATAAAAACCCATATTTTTGCATAAAAAAACACCAAAAAGCAACCCCAAATCAAAAAGTGGTGCTACCGGTAGCACCACATTTTTATTTGGGGACAAAAATATAGAAATGGACCAAAACAATTGTTATTGTTGTTTGGAAAAACCTTAAAATCAAGCTCTTAATTCAAAACTAATGCTATCGGCCGCACACGTTTTCAAAAAATGGCTTTATTATATCATTTTATCATAATTTAAAATTGTACTTATTTAATCTCTTAGTAACACTATATAAAACTTTACTTATTTAAACACAAATTATTCAAGAAATTATTTCACCACTCTTTCCATATAAAATAAAAGAATTTATGTTTTTCATAATAAAATCATATATGAAACCATAAGACATAGAAGTGATTCATATCAAAATTCAAGCAGTCCTTTAGAGATGCCATACAAACAACGTCATCTTAATAAAAAAGGTAAAATGTTTGATGTGCAAATATTCAAATCAACACATGGATTCTGTAACACCATCAGAAACTACATTTTCTTCATATGAATGATTGGATGAAGATGTAGATGGCATGTATTCTTCTCTACTATCAATGAGTGTACCATCTGAGTCTTGATGTACACCCAACATTTCATATGCCATATTCCTTCTAGATCTACACCTTGGTTTAGCAAACTCCCATGTTGCAACTATTTCTTGTGCCAACAATCTTTTGATAATCTCTATAGTCTTGGAGTGAAGAGTGCCTTTCTTTGTCAACTGGAAATCATAAACTAGTATGTCAACATCCTCTAATTTCAAAATTTCATTCTGACGATGATTTACATTTTGACCCTTTCTTTGTCCCTATTTGCAAACATTTTTCTCAATCACCATCTCTGACTTGTGCACCCCATCAAATGGGTGTGTGTCTTTTTCATACCAATGTAGTTCAATAGATATAACTTCTTCATTTTATTTATTGACCCTCATAACTTTTTCAATCTAGAATGGATAACCACATGGATCTTTTGTGGCCAAAACTGCAATCATGCAACCCTCTTTAATATCTTGTACTAAGCCTCTGTAAGGTCTTCCATCACCTCCCGTCATGTCTTTTTTTTCGTGGTTAAAAATATAGTCATGACCTAAAAAATACACATTGTTGTTAACAAAAACCTTAAAATCAACCCCTGAATTGAAAACTAATGGTATGGGTATCAAAGTTGTTTTTTCAAGAGTTAAAAATACAACTTGTTTGCAACTACTACTATTGCAACAAAACTATTAAAATCATATTTATTTAATTTTAGTAAAAACTGCATATTTTTGTGTTGGCTTCGAAGGTCCACACAAGAGTTTTCGCCCATTGTGGTCTAGCTACTACTTAGTCTTCATGGAAAACATATCCCTAGAATATATGCAAAGTGTTACTTTCATGATGGGAGACTATTGATGCAAATGTCAACTGTGACATCAGAAACTAATAACATTATTGCACGGAAATATTTAAACATCAAACCATTCATTCCAGAGAGGGATTCTCATGATATATTGGTAACACAAGTTGAACTTTCATCAAATATTGGCTTCCTTGCAAAAAAAAAAGTTCTGAATCGAATAGGACCAAGAGAATGGCGGAGCTTGGTTTCTCTGCAGGTAGCCCATGGCCGACGCTTTGGCTAACATACTTTTCCTTGAGCCCTGTTTGAATGCATTGTTGTATGTGAGAGTGGTTACGAGGTTACTTCCAATGGTTTTTGTGAGTGGTCTTCGGTCTGCACTATTGCTCCTTTACCGGTCTTTTAGCCTTCTGGGGCATTGTTAATGACTCTGTCTACTGACCACTACCTATCTTTTCCTCTGTTTAAGGGATCAGTTCCTTGTCTGTTTCCCTGATCGCCTTACATTTTATCATTTTTTGTCCTGATGGTGAGGGTGGATCCCAGTAGTGGGAGAACCGAGGGTTATGACTGTATGGGGATCATAAACCCTTTGTCTGATCTGGGGGTTGAGGACCCACTTTTATCTTCGACTGGGGATGAGTCTTCACCGGTTGAGACCAAGGGTGCTTTTAGTGATTACTTTGAGCCTGATAACCTGCTGGGAGAGGTGGGGGAACCTCTAGGAGCAAGGGTCTAAGGGCTAGGTTACATCGTGCTCAGAAGGGATACAAGTTAAGGGAGGAGGTTCTTGAGATGACGGTTGGTCGTTACATTCAGATGGGACGTGTTCTGAACCTCTTGGCTAGAGCATTGGTGGGAAAGGTTTGTTACTCTGAGGTTAACCGGACTAAGCTACTGGCATGGGTGATAGAGTTTTGGAAACCCTTACTCACTTACTGCCCCAGAGTGCATATACTTGTCAACAAATGGGTGGTGTTCCATTTTCTAGATGATAAGCATGCTTCTCTTATTTTGGGTAGAACCCGGGTGTTTGGTCATGGTTCTCTTTGCCTTGAACGCTGGCATTCTGATTTCAACCCACACACTGCAGTGGTTACCATCTGTGGGTGTTGTTGAAAGGTTTTCCTCTTGAACTGTGGTCTTAGGAGATCTTCATCGAACTGGAAAACCACATTGGCCAGTTCATTTATTTCGACGATAAATCTATGTTTCATGAGGACAAACGGATTGTATGGATCCTGGTGGAGATGGACCCATCACTTGGGATGCTGGAGGTCATCAAGGTCAACTGGGGGGATAAGGTCATTCTCCAACCTTTGGATTATTGGAATTTTTCGTTCAGATGCCACAATTGTGGAGCAGCTGGACATCTCAGGGCTAAGTGCACTATGAATGCTGGCAGGTCATCTACTCGTGCTGTTTTTGGTGATGGGGATCTTCCTCCTGAAGTGACGACGATGAGACCACAGGGATTTTCTTTGACTCTGGTTTCAAATCTTTCTGTTGGCACTTCTTTCTCGAAACAACTCACAACACTCTTTCCCTTGTTCTACGCTTCACTATCTGTGGCAGATTTGGAGTTGATTGCCTCTAGTGTGCATGGGAACAACCCAACTAACACACAGCCTATTGCAGATCTTGTTACTCATGGTATTCGCCCTCTATCGCCTAGAGACACTACTTCACATACTCAGTCGGATGGAGTGCATACGGGGGACATGGATTCACAGTTGCTAAGGGATTAGCGGGAGATCTTAGACTCACTAGAACATATTTATGTTCATCCTCAGAACCCTCTTTCGACTGCGGTCTTATTGGAAAACCCCATTCCTGTTTTCTCCGATAATCATTCCTCCAGCCTTTCTACTGTTGTGGGCAACCCCAATGTGACGATTCAGAAAAAAAATGGTGGAAGGAGGCATAAGGATTTGGCTAGAAGTAGCGGGATATATAACACTACTGCTATTGATCGTGGGGATAATCTTTTGTTTGTTGAGGGTGAAGAATCACAACTCATATCTGACACCTTTGGGCTGCTTAGAGAATATTTGGCCTCACATGGGGTTACTTAATGTTGCTCTTATCTCTTAATCTTAGAGGGGTTGGGGGTTCCTCAAATACATTAGCCCTCCACAGACTGTTTTCTTCTTCTTCTCCTGAGGTTATTCTTCTACAGGAGACTATGACTTGTGGCCCTAAAGCTCATGACTTTTTGATGCACTTCTTTCCCGACTGGGAGTACTTCTCTATAGATTCAGATGGCCTTTCTGGTGGTCTACTGGCGGCCTGGAATCCTCGTTTCTTATCCTTGCAGCTATACTGTGTATGCGGTGGTATTATTCTCTTAGGGAGGCATAAGGATCTATCCTTCCCTATTCAGTTGTTTAATTGTTATGCTCCCTATTTGGAACGTTTGAACTACTGGAGGGCCCTGGAGGCCACAAGGCTATTAGATCTTAAGTTTATTATTGTCGGGGGTGAATTGAACCTGACCATGTCCTCGAGGGATATTTGGGGACCACGGACTCATGGATATCCTCATCAACTTTGGTTTCGTGATTTCTTCAACGCACATAGTCTTGTTGATGTGCAACCTTTGCCTCTTTTACCAACCTGGAAAAATGGCAAAAGTGGGGAGGCCATGATCGCCAAGTGCCTGGACATATTTCTCGTTGGCAGTTCTCTTGTTGACGAGGTTGACAGGGTTTCTTCTACTATTCTACAGGCCTCTATTTCGGACCATATACCTATTATGCTTCGGATCCAAGATGGCCCCTCTTTTTTCAGGTTTTTGTTTAAATATTGTCATGTTTGGGCTAAGGAACTGGCTTTTAATGTACTGATTCGGGATCATTGGACCTCTTACCTCTTACTACACCTATTCCTATGGTAGGGCAATGGTGGACTTACCTGCATTTTTAAAATCCCTCAAGTCTATTGTTCTACCCTAAATGCAGTTAAAAAGGAAGGAACATACGGCCGCTATTGAGCAGATTGAGGTTAATATTACTGAGTATCATCGAGACCCTAATTTTTGCTTTTAGTCTGATCCAGCGGGCAATATTCTACATTTTTTAGAAGCTGAAAAGGATAAAATGCTACGTAAGGAGGAAGCTTTTTGGAGATTAAAGAGCCAGGTCTATGGATCTCCTTAGGTGATCAAAATACTTGTTTTTCCCATAAGTTTGCTACTATGAGAAGAAATACCAACTCGGTCTGAGATATCAAGGACTCCGATGGTAATTTGGTATCCTCTCAACATCTGATTGAAAAGGCTGTTGTGGATCATTTCCAAAGGTTGTTCACCAAATCTTGTGAGACCAATTTGCAGGCTCAGATGGAGGTCATACAGAACATGCCGCGTATCTTCTCTGATGAGGATAATGCCTTTATTGGTAGACCGGTTACGCTGGGTGAGATTGAAGGAATTTTGAAGCAGATGGACAAGGATAAGATTCCTAGGCCCGACAGTTGGTCGGTGGAGTTTTTTCTACAGTTTTTCGATTTGCTCGATGAAGAGTTGGTTCGCTTAGTGGAGGAAGCACGTATCTCTAGAAAAATTAGTGGTGGTATGAATGCCACTTTTATAGCATTGATTCCAAAGTCAACCGAACCAACTTCTTTTCAAGACTTTCATCCTATCTCTCTCTGCAATCTACTCTATAAACTGGTGGCAAAGGTCATTGTTGATCGTTTAAAGGTTGGTCTGTCTTGGGCCATCTCTCCCAAACAGTTTGGTTTTTTGGATCAGCGTCTTATCTTTGATGCCATTGGGACTACGCAAGAGACTATACATACTGCTAAGCACAACAGGATTCCTTCCATCGTTCTTAAGCTGGACTTGGTTAAGGCTTATGATATGGTCGATTGGTCATACCTTCGGCTTCTTTTATTGAATGCCGGCCTAGATCTACTAGTTACAAACTAGATCCTTGGATGTGTTACCACGGTGAACTTTGCTATCCTGGTCAATGGACAACTGACCTCTTTCTTTAAGGGTTCACGTGGCCTCCAATAGGGTTGTCCCCTTTCGCCTCTCCTCTTCCTTCTAGTGATCGAGGGACTAAGTCATTTGTTATCTGTGGCGAAATCTACTGGTAAGATCTCTAGCCTCAAAGCCTCTAAACACTTTAACATTACACATCTTCTTTTTGTAGACAACGTGTTAATATTTGGTATTGGTACCATTGAGGAGTGGCTGAGCTATAAGCATATTCTTGATCTCTTCTTCCTGGCAACTGGAATGATTATTAGTTCTCCTAAATCTTGTATCTTTCATTTACATTTAAGCACTCAGATGTGTGAACATATTGGTAATATTTTTCCCTTTGAGGTCAAAGCACTTGATGGAGGTATCAAATACCTGGGTTATACTCTCAAGCCTAATGCATATACTGTTATGGACTGGCATTGTCTCATCTCGAAGTTTGAACAGAAGATTACAGGTTGGTACTATCATCCTCTGTCCTTGGGTGGTTGACTTGTTCTGCTAAACTTAGTGCTAGCAAACCTCCCTATATACTGGCTCACACTGGCTAAAGTTCCTGTGGTGATTCTTAATCAGATTAGGTGCATTGCTTTTAACTTTCTTTGGTCTGGTAGGAAGGAGAAGATGCACATTCACTTGACTTCCTAGGAATCAATTGCAATGCCAATTGAGGAGGGGGGTTGGGGCATTCATAATATTTTTTGGGTTTACCAAGCTTTACATCTCAAGAGCCTGTGGCATGCACTATTTCACTCTTGTCTTTGGAGCCAACTTGTGAGGAACAAATACTTCAAGGGACGGACGGCTATAGATTGGATCAGAAGTCATCCCAAGAGGACGGTGGGTGTGTCAAATTTATGGAGTGGACTCGTTGAAGTCTTTCCTCTGTTGCAGAAACACCTCAGCTGGAAAGTGGGCAATGGTTTCCAAATCAGGCTGGGCGTTGAATCTGTTATTGGCTACAATCACACTCTTGAACCTGGAACTATTTTATCTCTTCATCAGTGAGGGATCTACTATCTTAATCATGTTTGGAATCATGCCTCAAGGGCCCCTTCACATAACTGGCTCTCGGTCGTGGAGATTGGTCTCACGGGTGGCGTTGGAGAAGACTGGAATGCATTCACTATGGCATTAGCACATGTTGGCATTAATCTCAGCAATCAAATGGATATTTACAGGTGGTCTTGGCGGGAGTTATGCGGTGATGTTATGACTGAAAATGCTTACAGGGCTGCAATGAACTAGCTATCATATGGGCCGACTCTTTGGTGGCACAAGGCTCTATGGAGCTAGGACGTGCCCATTAAACTACGCTGCTTCACTTGGATACTGCTAAATAACCACATTCTCACCGTTGACAATTATATGAAGAGGGGTGGCTATGGGCCAAATGTATGTTCTCTGTGTCTACAGAATGCAGAGTCCATCCCTCATTTATTTATGGACTACTCGATTACCCAACAGCTATGGGCTACTGGTTCTGATTCATGGGGAGTGGACTTTAGCTGGAATATTGGAACCATTGCAGAGACTCTCTTTAGATGGTTTAAAACACGCCAAGCTACTATGTCTTTTCCAATCTTTTTTATATGGGGAATTTGGAATCTGCGAAATAATATTCTCTTTGAAAATTTCCATTATAGTTTTAGTCGGTCCCTTCAGTTTATTCTGCGCTTCCTCGCTTGTTCAACGGTTAAGAAAGTCAGTCACACAGCAAAAATTCTGAGAGGCCCATCCTTTCCGGCCATTGGTTCATATGGCTTTTTTGACGGTGCAGAACAGTGGGGTCAATGTGGGGCTAGTGGAATTCTTGTGATCTCCAATGCAAAATATTATGAATTATCATTGGGTTGTGGCAAGGGCCGCAACACTCGTGCAGAATTATTGGCTCTCTGGAGCTTACTTTACTTTAGCTGTCCACTACAAATTAATAATGTCCAGCTATTTGGAGACTCCTCGATTATCATTGGATGGGCGATGGGTACATCTGCACTTAAGGTGGCATCTCTTAAACAATGGAAGAGGAAAGTTAGAACACTTATGGAACATTTTGACAATCTCCATTTTCAACATGTTTCCAGATCTTTCAATTTTAGAGCAGATGGTCTTTCAAAGAAAGGACTTTACTTGGACGAAGGCACTCTACAGGTCTCACATTACCATCAACTCAGGCCTCCTGAAGTGTGGAAGATAAACATCTACTAGTGTTGTTACATCCATCTTATCATATGTTTTTTGGCTTCATCGTATTTGTACTGACAGACTATGGTTTGGATCCATTTTAATATGGATTTTGTTATATTGACCCTTCTGACATCATGATTACAATAGATAGTATGCTCTACAGAAAATAGTTTGTTGCAGTTTTTATGTCTTTGATAGAACTTATTGTATGTCTTCGTCCACTATATTCTCCGGATAAGTTGCATCGTAAATTCCTTTGATTCACACTAATGAATAGCAAGGAATATTTTTTTTCAATTGAAAAAAAAAGATCGCATAATTGTGATCCCTAAAATTGTGCATGTGATAATCCATAGTATAGTGGGTATAATTAAGAAGTAAGCTTAGAATACGTTGAGACCAACTTCCTGTGATTTTTCCTACATTGAGTAAAGATGTTGTAATATTTGGTGTGATTTTTCCTACATTGAGTAAAGATGTTGTAATATTTGGATTAGAATATAATCTTAATTATACTTTATGTGTGTGCGCGTTAGAGTTGTTGTTAATAAGTATAAGGAAATAGATCCGTATATATAAAATTTTATTAATCTAGTTATAAAATAGGAACACAAGGAATTATATACATTGAATATTGAGTTTTTCACTTAGTTATTTGAATTTCTTTCCTTCAATCTCATGCTTCGTTAATCACATTTATGGATAAGAAGGATTCATTGTTGTTGGGAGATTAAATCTCAAGTTATTGTTGAAGTGAAAATGATGAGATCATAGAATTCAATATCCTCGCGTGTATTGATTTTGCACTGTACATTTTAGTTCATATTGTTTTTATACTTATCCTTTACGTAAAAATGGTTGGTGAAAGCATCGCAAGTAAGAAAAAAATTGCTAACAAATGATAGAACCCATGATAAAAGTTACTTTTACTAATTCAATTTTTAATAAAATAAAATTTATGTATTTAAAGCGCAATATCAATAAAATAGATTTGAACATCAATTATATTTTATTATACTATATTTCTAAACACGTGGTTTCTACTAGATAAGATTCAAAATAGATTAAATATATTTCAACATGTATAAGACTTATTTCAAATTGTACTGAAAAGAACTACTAGTGAACATTAATAAGACTAAGATCATTGAAATAGCTCTTGCCACGTTGATTGATTTCATATTTGGTTAATCAACATACCATACCACACGTTTATTTTTAAAAATTCTCTAAAATCATGTGGAGTAGAGATACTTTATTATATATTTTTTAATCTATCTCTAAATTGATTTTGTAATAAGACTAAACGTTAAAAAGATATTTTGTATTTGGTGTTGAATGTACGTGGCAATTATTCATGTAGAAAGTAAACAATATTTGTATTTTTTTTAAATGTATATCGTGCATAGCACATGCAAATTTTAAATATATGAAAGCACACTTAATTTAAGAGTTGTATGGCATTTTAAAAGGTAAGATGTTAAATTTTATTCATATTTTTTAAATACATTTTAAAGGTGTATTTTATATTGAATATGGTGTATATGTATAATGTTAGTAATGTTTAATATATTAGTTAGGTTCATCATAACTCCAAGGTGTGACAATGTTTGCACAATGGATCACTTTTTTTAAGTGCAAATATTGTTAAGTGCAAATATTTTTACAAGTTTTATAACATATAAAATGTTTGCATTTGAAATTATTTCTACTCGTAGAAGGGTTTAAAAGGATTTATGTTATTGTATATTATTTAATGTAATTATGTTTTGGTGTTTGGTGATTAGGTACAATAATAACATGTTTTTTTTAAAAAGAAGAAATTGTATATTTGTTGAAAATGATCTATTACGATGGAATTTTACTAAGTAAATAATTAAAGCTTTTATAATTCTTTACATAAATAGAAGACTCAATGGAAGAGAACATTGAAGTCCAAGAAAGAATTTGGCTTACATGATATTATTGATTAGTTTCTTGTCCTTGAAAAAGGTAATACATTTGACAAATAATCTATATTCAGTAATATATTTTTTAAAATTTATGTTTCATTATGCTATTTAACTTTTTGTTTGTATATGGTGAATAGGTACAAAAGCATGTTCATTACAAAAAGGAAGAAATTGCATATCCATTGATAATGATCCACTACAATGCAATTATATCAAGCAAAGAATTAATGCTATGAAAGATCTTCCAGATGACATGTAGAAAGTTGGTTTGAAGAAAGGAGAATTTAGTGAGTCACTTGTGGCAAAGATGTCAAAAGAGCGTCAACCTCCTTTAAAAGGGATGTTCGGAAAAGATCACTTTGGGCATTTTGTAGAAGTAGAGGACCCATGGAAGAACACATTAAGGTCTAGGAAGAGAGCCAACCAACAGAAAAATGTCAATTTCGATGAAGATTTTGGCTTGCATGATATTGTTGATTAGTTTCATATCGTTGAGGAAAATGTCAAAGTTGACAAATTTTTGATAAGATATTTTTGTAATGATTTGACTTTAAGATTTTATTTTGAGAATAATTGTTTGTTTTTAATATGCTATTTAGAAATATATGGTATACGTTTTGTTGAGTTTATGTGAATCATCACTTTATGGAAAATAATGTTAAATAGTATCATTTTTATACATCAAATAGTTGAAAAATGGTTTGAAATGTCTTTTTTTTCTCATTTTTTAGAAATTTGCCCAAAAAATGACTTCTTTAAAATAAAAAGTTTAATGGAAAAACTTTGAAAATGCGTATATTTTCATTCTAACTAGCTTCTAAATGTTAAAAAAATTCAAAATTGTGTGTATTTTTTCATTATAACTCGCTACTAAATGTATATTGTTTTGTAAAATTTGAAAAAACACATTTGTAAATAAAAATTATAGTTGATGTGTCCAAGAAGCTTCAAAATCACAAAAAATTGCTCAAAATGAAAAATGGTGCTACCAGTATATACACTTTTTGAAACGGAGGTTAAAAAAACTACTAAAATTGACCCCCAAAAAAACGAGAACAATGTTAGGTTCTCGTCAAGTTGTATAACTTGTTTCATTGGTTCCTTCTGGAAAATGGTGGTTTAAGGACCACCACAAACTGAGGTCTAGTGGAAGCAATAGGAGGCTAATACATTCTACTAAATGGGTGGTTTTAAGAAAACCACAAACCAAATCATGCTCAGTGGAACATGGCTCTAACTCTAACTCTGGATACATCTCTTACTCCAGCTAAATGGTTATGACTCTGGATATAGATCTGACTCTAGTTAAATGGATCTAGCAATGGGCACAAGGTTCTGGCTCGCTTGTTCTAGTTCACTTGTTTCTTGCTCGCTTGTTTCTAATTGTCAGTCAATCCCCCCTATCATAAACAAGGTGACGAGAAGAATATCTCTCAACTGCAATATGTGTCATTACTCAAGAACAAATTCTTTGACATGACATATATAGCTTCTTGGTTTTTTACGACTATTGCCAAGAAATGGTCCACCCATAGTGAATCTTCTCTCTTGAGGGTTTCTTCAAAATGAAGCATCTATCTGAAGAGTGGGTGCGCTTTCCAAAATGCTTACAAGGGTGAATATCAAAACGCTGATCTTTCATATGGCCAACTCGATCGCAATGTTAGCATTTCGAACTCTGAAGTGGAGCAGTTGAAGATGAACTTTCTTTTAAGAACCTAACACTCTGAAACTAGATTGGATTGGAGTAATCAAGAATGTGAAATGTCACTTCCTTATCATATCCAATACTGGTTTTGTGCTTATTGTGTACAATTTATTCCCAAAGTCTAGTGATGGGCTTGGAAAGAACAAGGTGAACATGTGTATGGGAATCATCAACTTCTTTTTCTTTTTCTTCTGAAGTGGAGTCATTGATTTGATTTTGTGCTTCTAAATTAGCATCATTATGTCCATGTTGCTAAAAAGAATTACAAAGAATATTGTTCTGAACGGGAACAAGTTCAAAATGTATTTATTGTTCTTGGAGCTACGACTCAAGATGTAGAAACTCAAGTGTGTCTTCGGAATCTTGTACACAATTTCGAATATGAGTGAGAGTTGTCTTGACGAACATGAGAGCGTTATCGACAGAAGAGAGAAGTAGAGTGTTCAGTAACTCTACTAAACCATTGATTCGAGCCATTGATAAATTGTGATTGAAGACTCACTCAAATAAAGAAGGGCTTTTTGAAACTCCACCCTTTTACAAATAGACTCAACAATTGAGACTTCAACTCAAAAGATGAAAGGATGTCGGTTTCTACCTAGAATGCACCTGATACAATTTATCTCAATTTTGTTTTGACACTCAGAGAAAACAAATGCAAGTACCGAAAATGCACAAGAACTTACAAAAAATAATAGTTTGCAAATTAGAAAGTGATGATGATCCTCAAGTTGAATTCAAAAATCGAATGATTTCCCTCCTTTTGTGATTGATTATGCTTCGTTGTGGTGTCAATGCCACGCAACAAATTTTCCAAAATTGTCATATAGTTTCTCCCTACAATGCAATTTATTTCCTCACAATCTCTACAATATCAATTTTTGAAACACATTCTCTGTTGTCACAGATAGGCCTCGAATGTATTTTATAACATTGTCCACCAACTGCTCCTCACATGCTAGGCAAGTGAGAAAATTTAACAATACACTTAAGTCTTGGTTGACCGCAATGTAGAGGATACACATATTGGTGATAGTTGTGCTATCACACACTCCCACAACATGACATTTCTTTGGAACAAGAGGTTAAAACACAAATGGAAGTCAAAAACTCAAACAATCAACTCCCAACAGAGAGAAAATAGTATAATTATCTTTCTGATTGAATGTGGTGTTAACAAAATAACCACCTTTCATTGACACGAAGTCAAATATCCAATCTAGAAGAAGATTAGAAATGACAATAAACTTATTAACATAAGTGTGAAAGTACTCCTCGGTTTTATATCTATAGATGTCATTAAATTGCTTAACATGTGATAACTTAATGCATGTAAGCACTTATCAATTTTCTCTATAAATTATTTTCCTCAAGCTTATGGTTTAAGCAATTGTCATGCACATCTAAGTGCCATGAAAAGCAATTCCTGAATTTCAACTCGATAACCATAAATGCCCGCATACAAAGTCAAATTCTAATCTACATTGAATAGGAAGTTGCTTGTATTGATGAAAAAATGCTGGAGTTGAGTGAGAGATACGTTGCCTTGTAACCACTTTTTGTAAGGGAAATGTTGATTGTTACTCTTCCTTTCCGTGTAACAAACCAGACGATGAAGAAATAATGGTGCCTTGTTGGCCTTTCTCACGAACAACCTATTCAAAATCACTGCATTGAAGCGATAAGTGGTTCTGCTCACCAAAAAATGGCACATAACTTGATAAGGAGCTTGAGGTAAATATTCCTAGTTCTTGGAAGCAGCGACCACGATGGATACAAAAATAATTCCACTTCGTGTGACCAAATATTGCTCTCGAATATATGGGTCTTAAATACAGACATGCCATTCTTCAAACTTGCAAGTCAATGAGTCACGTGAAATTTCAATTTCCGGAAAGCACGGTGGGTGCGAGTTATAACTCAAGTAAATACGACTTGTCTAAAACTTTTACGATTTCATCTGGAAAAAATCATTTTTTCAGACATAAATTTGCCGGAATCCAGAATAGAATTTTTAGAATCTCAAATAACAGTATTAATCCTGCATAATTTGGATGCCCTCGGGGTTTTCCAGGGTGTTGAATTCATCTAGATGTTCAGAAAAATGATTTAATCAACACAAATCGCCAGATTTTTAGATTTCATATTGCCAGATTCCGACCAAGTTTTGGCCGGACGGGCGAAATCGTCACATTTTGAGACGGCTTCAAGTAAATAAAGCCAAAATGCGCAGCAATGGAGACCAATCTTGCACATGAAACACACAACTCACACAGCTCTACGGAGAGGCTGCGTGCTCCAGAGTTTGTTGCACCCAGCCAACAATCACTCATTCGATGGAGTCAAGTATTCGGATGTGCATCCCTAACACAAGATCTAACATCATGTTATCATATATTGGGGGCTACTGGAAAGTTGGTCAAGGTGTACATCAGAAAAATGCTCTATCACTAAAATCGCTCATTGATTAGAGATAGAGAAATATAGATTGCAGAACAATGCTCTACCACTATTGGTGTGTGTGAGAGGAAGTTGGTAAATGGAGGTGTGTTCGTAGAGATACCAACTGTGGAGGTGTCTGGAGAGACCTAGTCACAACTCTATGGGTCTGAATCTTACACGTCGTAGGTAGTACCTAATCTTCCAAATGAGAGGGAGAGCGTAAGGGAAAAAAACCAAATAGTAGTCTTAAGCAAGAAAGAGAAGTGGGTTATGAACACTAGTCATGAGTGTTTTGAGAAAGAGGAGAGGTCAACCAATACACAAGTGCATAGAGATGGACGCGAAAGAAAAAAATGCAGGTTCTGGGAGAGTGGATACAAATATTAGGATTAGGGTTCGAAGAGGCAACGCTTGAGGAGATAGGAAAAATTAGGGTTTCTAGAGACTGTGCAGGAGATTGGTCCTCACACAAAGAATATGCAGAGAAAGAGCAATGTTAAGACAATTGCACCAGGAATACTAAGGGAAGAGAATATGGAAGAGTGGCTGGAGCAAGTTGCAGGTGTAGCAAAGATGATTATGAGCACATGACATAGGGCCAGTTTACTCTGATACCACTTTTGGGATGCCCAATAGGGAAGATAAACAAATACTCAACAAAGAAGAAGAATTGGCCTGTAAGAATGTACATATTTATACAATATAAGGTGATGCTTGGTTTTCATCTTCCATGTTCTTCTAAAGGAATCCATTTGACCCATTGAGGTTGTTTGTCTAAATAATAGAAAATTATGAATATATAAACCTTTAAACATTTGTTAATGTTTTTTGTTTGACCATATGTTTGTAGATGATATGATGAACTCATAGCTAGTGTTGTTCCCCTTAGCTTCCATAACCCTTTCCAAAAATTTCCTGTGAATTTTGGATCTATATCACTTGCTATTACTTTAGGAAATCCGTTTCAAGTCTATGAATTTCTTTCATAAACATTTATGTTAGTTGGATTGTGGTATATATACTTTGAATTCCACAAAAATGTGCATATTTTGTGAGAACTCCTAATGTTCCATAGAGATTATCCCTTCTTTTTTACATTTTATTTTCTATCTAATATTATCTCCTTCTTTCCATTCATGGTAAGCTTCTTCCAAACACATAAGAATGAAATATGTAATGGAATATAAATTGGAGGCTTCTTCTACTATGGAAAGAGCATCTTCTACCACATTGTCCTTCCCTTTCTTGTAGATAATTTTAAAATAAAACCCTTGCATTTTTGCTACCCATTTTCATTGCTCTTCTAATGACAATCTTTAGGTTGACATGGTTTGCTTTGACTTTAAAATGCCTCCCCATGAGATATTGTCACCATTTTTTACTTCATGTAAAGTTGTCATTCATTTTTCATATGTAGATTTCATCGAGGCTTTCCCCTTGATTTGTTTACTTTCAAAAGCAATGATCACTCTCCTTGCATCATTACTACTCCAATTCCTTTTCTTGGCATATCACATTCAATTATGAATGTTTTACCAAAATCAAGAGTTGTCAATACTGGTGTAAAAGAAATAACATTATTTAAGAGTGAGAATGACAAGGTTTCCTCTTCATTCCATACAAACATGTTTTATGTCAAGAGTATGTGAGTGGGAATGCAACGTGTGCATAGTTCTTAACAAATTTATGTAAATATCTTGCAAGACCCAAAAATCCTCAAAGGCTTTGGATGTTCTTGGGAATGGGATATTTTTTATAGCTTGAATCTTTTGAGGGTCCACCTTAACCTTTTCCCATGAAACAATATGATACAAATACTCCATTTCTTGTTTCCCAAAATCACATTTGGACCTTTCTACATACAATTGTTTGTTATCAAGAATTTGTGGGACTTGATCCACATGTTTAATATGTTCTTCCCATGATGTTCTATAAATATCATAAAAAAAAAACACTTTCTAATATGAGGCCAAAATTTTATGTTCATAAGGCTTTGAAAAGTAGGAGAATTAGTCAATCCAAAATTAATGACCAATTACTCATAGTGCCCTTCATGTGTTCTAAAAATTGTTTGGGAATGCCATATTCTTTGAATCTGATTTGGTGGTCTCTTAATTTAAAATCTTTGTGAAATAAGTCAAACCATGAAGCTCATATAATAGCTCGTCAATATTTGGATTAGGGAATTTATTATTGATGGCAATTATGTGTATATCTATGTAATCAAAACATATCCTCCAAGAATTATATTTTCTTCTCACATTATTACTAGTGTTGAAAAGGAGCTCCTACTTGGTTGAATAATATTTGCATCCAACATGTATTGTAATTTTCTCAATCTCCCCATTTTGTTGATGTGGATATATATAAGGTATTTTATTAGAATGGGTACTTCCAAGTATGAGTTCAATCCCTATTCATAATATCCAAATGGAGGTATCCCCTTAGGAATACTTTGGAAGACTCTATGGTGTTTTTCCAAGGTACGTTTTTGGTCATTAGAATATTTACATTTTCATGCTTCACTTCCATAGATTAAATTCTAGCAATAACTCCAATACAACCCCATTTAGAAGATTTTCCATTTTATGGGAGCTAATGATTTGACAAAATAGAGATTTTAACCCTTTGAAATCATATTGAGTTCCTTTGAATTAAAATATCATTAATTCAATATGGTTTGTAGGAACCATACCCAAGGTTCTGAACCATCAAATCCCTAAAACATCTACTCCTTCAATAGAAATGGCATACATGATACCCGCAAAATTAAAGTATCCCATATTAAGTTTAACATTATGGCATTTCCTTCCACATTTGCTACTTCCCCAATTAGCAACCAATTCTTGAAAATTTGTCACTGGATATAAAACACAATTGGCACACTTTGGTAATATTTTATCAATAAAGTTTTGGGTACTACCTGAATTAATAAGCACTGTGAGTTTTAGCTTCTTAATGTACAATGCAATCTGAATAGATGCTTCACGCATGTCTGGATGTATGTTGTGCGAAATTTCTATAGATTTTTCCTACTCTTTTAAGTTCACCAATTCTTCATCACCCATTCGTGTGGATGCCTTTATTTCCTCCTCAACATTATTTTTCAATGTGAGCAATTTTGTTTCTTGAAATTTATTCCCTTTTGACCATTTTCTATTACAACTAAAGCATAGTCCTTTTTATCTTCTCTCAGTTGTTTCTTTCTATGATATCCAAGAAGGTTGAGGCATGGTTTCCCTCTAAGGCACAATTTGATCGATGCTTCTTGTATATGTTCCAATGGTAGACTTGTACATAACCTATTCTTGGCTTGAATATGTCGAGAAATTGCATAGCTTCCATAAAAATTTCAGGATGTTTTAAGCAAAGCTCATGTTTAATGTCTTATTTTAATCCTCTCACGTAAGCTTCCAATAGATGGTGGGAATTGACATTTTCCAACCTGGTATCCCATACATGAAATTCTAAGTTATAGTCTTCCATATCAGGCCTATGTATTTGAGTCTTCTCAACTGACTAAAGTAGTCTTGTTCCCAAACTTTACCATATTGTGATTTTGGATCTATTGTAAATACACCCCAAGTAAAATGATAAGGAGACTTCCTCCTAACTACTCATTTATACCATTGATAGGGTTTTATCTTAAAATGCAAAGTCGTTGAGGAAATCTTTTGCCTATCACACGCCTATCATCTCTAATATTATGCAATTCAAAATGCTGCTCTATTTGGTTCACCATGTAAAGACATGTTCCATCAAACTTTCTTAATTCAAACTTGGGGAAGTAAGTACCCTTAGGAACCTATCCTTGATTAGCTCAAATAGTAAAGTCAAATCCTCTTGGACTATGTTTATTGATGGAGGGTTATTCCACATGAATACTATGTTTATTTTCATGAGTTCCTCATTTCACATTATTGATTTTAGGGAACCTCTCTTCTAGGGTATGTGTGAGCATGGCTTTTAGGGAACTCTATAATTGTACTATCTTAGATTTCTATTTATGTTTGAAAATGTATCAAATCAACCTTTTTTGTTGTCCTCTCATCCAATTCCCTAAATTTGTTCCACAATTGGGAAACTTGGTTCTGCATCTCTTCATTATCTTCATAAGTAATGGATGAGCTCTCTAGAGGTTTAATGGGTGTTAAAAAAATTACACCACCTCTTACCATGTCAACCTACTAATATTTACTATATTTCTCCTTTATTGTATATCCACTACCCTTTAGAATCACTCTAAATAGGTCTTCCAAACATTATGTGAATTTGAAGTGAACATACATTTTAAAATTTTGATTCAGTGATTGTCTCGTTGGTCAACTTTTCACATGAGGTAACTCTGAAATTTTGGCCCCTCTTAAGTCTAAAATTTCAGCCTATAATAGCCTTATGTGTTTTATCTAAAATTCCACAAGTTTGACCAAACTTTTATGAACCAAGAGAAGTAGCTTCCCCAAAACTTGTCGATTTTGTCCCTTCAAGAGAGCAAACTTATACAACCTGCCACGTGTCCAATTTTTCAAATTTGATTCTAAATTTTTTGCCTGAGACTATCGTCCAATACAACCTCTAGCATTCAATTTCAATCTTGAAATATTCACAGATAATAGTTTTACCCATAACACATGTTTGGTACTAGTTGTTGAACTAGTTAAAAACCCTAAATTCCATAAACTATATATTTGAATTGATGGCAGACCAGAATCCAACATTTTCACCATACGTACTTTACTATGTATCATCAACACCTTATGAAAATCACCATCTAAAATTTCGCAAAAAAAATATAAATATAAAAACGTTACAACAAAAAATGGCAAAATGACTCGTTGAAGAGTCAAACCAAGGACTGCATACTCTGAAACCAAATGTTATGAACCAATTATCCAAATAGCATAAAAATAGAAAGAAAAGTAGCTTCACGCCTTAACAATGATAAAAAGTCAATGAATAGTAAGCCTCTTCAAGGGGGCAACTTCTTTTTACAATGTATCCAATGCACAAGACAATATGAGAGGGCAATACAAAATAATATTCTTTATTATAAATAAGAATGAAGTGATCATGATGTAACCTAACACTACACTGGCCTAACCATAACTAATATACCAATAATGGATGATGGTTAGAGAATTAACAAACTAATGTGTACTTTTATATATACAATAGGTAAGGGATGCTAACATAAAATAAAGATGTGTCCATACAAGTAACCAACAAGGTAACTCCACATGGGGCACTCCACAATACAATGATGTATGTGTCAAACTAGTGTTTATCCAACCCCCAAAGTGAAATCCCCTCCATGGATGATCCTCCATGGGCTCAATGCCCCCCCTCCAAGAGGATGTGCTCTCCAACAAGAACAAGTTATACAACTTGATGAGAACTTTATACTCAAAACGAGAACGCTAGCCATAAAAACTCATATTTTTGCATAAAAAACACCAAAAAACAACCCCGAATCAAAAAGTGGTGCTACCAATAGCACCACTTTTTTTTGTGGCTAAAAATATAGACATGGACCAAAACAATCATTATTGTTGTTTACAAAAACCTTAAAATCATACCCTGAATTGAAAATTGATGCTACCGGTAGCACATTTTTTCAGAAAATGACATTATTATATCATTGTTTCATAATTTAAAATTGTATTTATTAAATCCCTTATTAACACTAGTTAAAACTAGCTATGAGTTAAACACAAATTATTCAAGAAATTATTTCACCTCTCTTTCAATATAAAATAAAAGAATTTAAGATATTATTCATAATAAAATCATATATTAAACCATAAACAGTAGAATTTATGATGAAATATAAAGAATGAGAACTCTAAAGCCATAAAAATTCATATGTTTGCATCAAAAACACTAAAAAAAAAACAAAAAACGAACCATCAGTGGTATCATTGCAATCAAAACCCTAAATTGACCCTCGGATTGAAACGTGGCCTACGGTCGCTGCGCTACCTACTGACGCACATAAAAATTACTGTCATTTTTATTTGAGGATCAAATCTAAAAAATAATAACTTAAAAAAAAAAATACAAAAATACAAAATTTAGTAAAAAAGATCAAAAACAAAATTAAAATTATTTTGAAAAATTAATTCTACTTAAAAAAAAATTTAAACAAAATATTTTAAAAATAAATTGATTAATTAAAATTAAAACTGAATATCAATTTAAAATTATCAAAACAAATTACAAATTAACAAAAAAAAACTTCAATAAATTTTTTTTAAAAAAAATCAATTTTTGAAAAAAAAATTAGAAAAAAAAACTTAAAAAATTTAAAAATTATTTAAATATATATATATATATATATATTTTAATTTATAAAAACATTGTAAAAAATTAAAATATTTTTAAAAAAATCTAAACAAAATTTTAAAAAACAATTAAAAACAAAAAAACCAATCAAAATCAAACCCTCCCCCTCACCAACCCTTTGCTCCCCCTTCCCCCCCCAACCCCTCTGCTCCCCCTTCCCCCCACCACCCCTCTCCTCTGCTCCCCCTTCCCCCCACCACCCCTCTCCTCTGCTCCCCCTTCCCCCCCACCACCCCTCTCCTCTGCCTTCCCCCAACCCTCACGTCCCCCTCCCTCCACCCCCTCTTACGCCTCTCTGCCCTCCCCCTCCCCTCCCACGTCGACCTATCTCCCATCCCCTCCCCCTCTCCCTCCGCACCCCCCCTCATGCTGCCCATGTGCCCCCCTTCCAACGGCCTGTGATTCCCAGAATTGCACCGTCGCAAAGTGGCGGCGCTTGGGCGGTCAGTGCAAGGAGCGAATATCGCACCGTCGCGAAGTAGCGACGTTTGGGTGGCGCAAGGAACGGATTTGCTCCTTGCGCCGCCACTTTGCGGCAGCTCAATTCTGGTAATCGTGGGTTGCCGAAAGGGGTGAGCTTGGGTAGCGGGACGGGGGCGCGGAGGGGGAGGGGAGATAGGTGGACAGGGGAGGGGAGGGGAGGGGAGGGGGAGAGTAGAGAGGTGAGGGAGGACTAGGGGAAGGTGGAGGAGAGGGGTGGTGTGGGGGGGGGGGATCAGAGGTGGTGAGGGGGGCGGGTTTTTTTATTTGTTTTTTGTTTTTAATTTGTTTTTTTTTAATATTTTAATTATTTTAAAAATTTTGTTTTGATTTTTTTTAAATATTTTTTTTTTATAAAAATTAGAAAATTT
Organism: Larix kaempferi; assembly: GCA_027924585.1. NCBI lineage: Eukaryota > Viridiplantae > Streptophyta > Pinopsida > Pinales > Pinaceae > Larix > Larix kaempferi. Next base: position 8,160,802 of record BSBM01000416.1, read on the forward strand.
GTTTTTTAAATTTAAATTTCTCTATATTTTTGTTTAAATTTTATTTTGAATTTTATTTTAAAAATTTAGATTATTTTAGATTTTGTTTTATTTTTTTTAATTTGGTTAAAAAAATTTGACTTAGTTCTTTTTATTTTGTTTTTAAGTTTTTTTTTTTCGTTTTTGGGTTTTTTCACTTTAAAACAAATCTTAAATTATATTTTTGAAATAATTGAAAATGACTTAAAAAATTATTTTAAATGTTTTTTTCTCATTTTTTAACAAATGTGCTCGTAAAAGATGCATATTTAAGATAAAAGTTTAACAAAAGAACTTTCAATATATATATATATTTTTTTGTTTTAACTAGTTTCTAATTCTTAAAAAAAATCAAAATGACCAACTTTCAATATATATATATTTTTCGTTTTAACTAGTTTCTAATTCTAATGTGTATTTTTTCATTGTAACTAAATGTAGATTTTTTTGTAAACTTTGGAAAAAGACCCTTGTAAATAAGAGTTATAATTTTCTTATGACCAAGAAGTTTCAAAGTCACAAAAAAAATGGCTCAAAATGAAAAATGGTGCTACCAGTATACACACTTTTCAAAACAAAGGTAAAAACAGCTACTAAAATTGACCCCAAAAAAACGAGAACAATGTCGGGTTCTCGTCAAATTGTATAACTTGTTCAAGATGTAAATCCAAGCATTCCCTCTTTTTGCACGATAATTTGTTGTCCAAGTGTTCTCATGCAAGGCACTCCTCTTAACTATGTGCCACATGTCCTATCATGTGTGCAGCCCAATGTAGTCACAATGCTCTAATGCTCCTCAACATATATGTTCAAATCCATAACCAACCTCCATGAAGCATGCCCATCAACCTAAGTATCCTCAAATCAAGTATCCAACCTCCAAGGTATATATCACATCATCTGAATATCTCAACTAAATGTCCTCCTCCAAAGGCCCAGTGTTCCTCTTAAGTAGGTACCTCCCATGATTGAGCAATTGACTTCTCCATTGTGTGCACCCAATGGGTTAATTAACATGTCAATTAGAGCAACCCCATAAGTAAAGGCATGATGCCAACACTTTAGCCAAAGTCAAGCATCCACCTGTGACCCAAGAAAAGCCATTTGTATGTCCATGAAGCATCATCAAGAGGCTAGGGGGCATAGCACTCTCCTAGCAAGGTGAAACACTTTTGGAGTAACTCCAAAGCTAGCACTTGTTTAACATTTCGCTAGTGATCACCTTGCACCCAATAGCCAATAAGCATCATGCTTGACTTGAACATTGAATGCACTAAGTTTTTGTATGTACAAGAATGTCTTTCTTATGACATGTGAAGATAAAAACAGCTACTAAAATTCACCCCCAAAAAAACGAGAACAATGTCGGGTTCTCGTCAAATTGTATAACTTGTTCAAGATGTAAGTCCAAGCATTCCCTCTTTTTGCACGATACTCTGTTGTCCAAGTGTTCTCATGCAAGGCACTCCTCTTAACTATGTGCCACATGTCCTATCATGTGTGCAGCCCAATGTAGTCACAATGCTCTAATGCTCCTCAACATATATGTTCAAATCCATAACCAACCTCCATGAAGCATGCCCATCAACCTAAGTATCCTCAAATCAAGTATCCAACCTCCAAGGTATATATCACATCATCTGAATATCTCAACTAAATGTCCTCCTCCAAAGGCCCAGTGTTCCTCTTAAGTAGGTACCTCCCATGATTAAGCAATTGACTTCTCCATTGTGTGCACCCAATGGGTTAATTAACATGTCAATTAGAGCAACCCCATAAGTAAAGGCATGATGCCGACACTTTAACCAAATTCAAGCATCCACCTGTGACCCAAGAAAAGCCATTTGTATGTCCATGAAGCATCATCAAGAGGCTAGGAGGCATAGCACTCTCCTAGCAAGGTGAAACACTTTTGGAGTAACTCCAAAGCTAGCACTTGTTTAACATTTCGCTAGTGATCACCTTGCACCCAATAGCCAATAAGCATCATGCTTGACTTGAACATTGAATGCACTAAGTTTTTGTATGTACAGGAATGTCTTTCTTATGACATGTGAAACTTGTATGTGTTACTAAATTTTGTATTGATAATAAGAACAACAATAATAATCTAATTTTAAGGTTACATCCTAATTAGAAACCAAATTAAGGTCACATCCTAATTAGAAACCAAATTGATATATGAAAAACCCTTGGATGTGGGACAAGACGATCCTTCCGTACAACAATTTGACTACTTACTCTATGAATGTGTACATACCAACATAATTACATGTTTTTTCCAGTTAAAAATATCTTTCAAATTACATTAAAAGGCGCCATTTAGTTTGACGATGATAATACCATTCAAAAATAATTTATTTGACTTAAAAGTTATGGATACAAAAACATTTTGCATGAAGGAACACATATATTGACTTATGTATTTGGAAACAACAGTAACATTCAAAAATAATTTATTTGATTTAAAAATAGGGATTTCAAGAACATTTTCCATGATGGAACATAAGTCTCATTAAGTTCATTAACCAATAGCAAAATTGAAAACATGGGGAAAACTAAAAAATTATATATGTTATTTCTGTTTTTATCATGTGTTTTCATATTAATTTGATAGAAGTTTTAGAATCTATTAGCTTAACATATTTTCTTCGATTTTTTCTTTTATATAATTATCAAAATTGGCTTATTTGATTTTTGTTTTCAAGTTTTGAGATTAAGGCATAAACCTAATGCTAAAAGAAATTATAAAATATGATAGAAACCTAGTACTAAAAGAAATTATAAAATATGATAGAAATGTTTTGTACAAGGTAAAGTAGACCATTTTTATAAGAAATGGATAATCTCCACTTACAAAAAAAAAAAAAAATACAATGATTTGTCCACTATACATAAAATACATTTGATTTCATATTGTCCACATCATAATGGCAAATCTTTCAAGGACTAAGTTGAAAGAAGAGTTTAAGAGGACATATGATGTCGTATACATTAGACAATATTCATTTCTGGATATCAAATAACATGTGCGTTTATAAATATACATGACAATGTTATAAATATACATGACAGTGTGAATGATGCAATAAAGTATGAACATAAACAACAATTGGGTCAAAATGGTTACATTTGATTCATATTGTCCGCACCATAATGGCAAATCTTTCAGAGCCTAAGTTGAAAAAAGAGTTTAAGAGCACATATGATGTCTTATGCATTAGACAATATTCATTTCTGGATATCAAATAACATGTGCATTTATAAATATACATGACAATGTGAATGATACACTATAGTATGAACATAAACAAGAATTGGGTCAAAATGGTTTTAGAACTTTTGTACGTGCTATAACAAAAATAGTATAAATAGAGCAAAACAAATTGGTGGCATAGAAAATAAGAAAATATAAATAGAATAAATAATCAATATGATAAAAAATAAATCAATAAAATAAATAAAAATGGATACCTTAAACAATAATTAATTACTACCTCTCTCTGTATGTATATATACTTTGAAGGATAAATATTATTTAGTTTCTAAATACATCTCCATTGTTTTGAAAAGAATGCAGAATTGTTATTGTTATTTTATTTTCGTTATTTCTCATTATTATTGTAAATATCAATTCCGACAATTGATGTCATTTTGAAAAGAAAAAAAACAACAACATTATTTAGTTTCTAAATACATCTCCGATGTTTTAAAAAGAATACAAAATTGTTATAATTTCAATGTTTCTCATTATTATAGTTAATATTATATCAATCCCTACAATTGATGTCATTTTGAAAAGTATAAAAAAGCCATGTCTAGACTCTAGTGATTTGAAAAACCAAACATAATCTATGTTAATTTTATATATACAAATCAATATTAATTCCATGCTTACAAATGGCATATGATGTGTTTGTTGCAACATGTTATCTTCTTTGCTAGGCCGATAATGTTCGTTTTCAAGGCATCATTACATTTTTATGTTATGCAAATATACTTGTGGAATTTTAGGTTATTCCCTCTCACAAGATGCACAGTTCTGGTTATCGTCCATTTGTTTTAAGTACATGTAATTTTCTCTAAGTTAAATAGTTATCATCACTCACGTTATAATCCAACAATATTCCAACAGTTCAGTGTCATAGTATATTATGTATAACCCAAGGAAGCCCAGACAAAAGCTCGCCCTCCCCTGCTTCGGCTACTATTGGAAAAGGACCTTCAAATCTGTATCTCACAAATTGAAGGACTTCGCCATTTGACCACACGCTCATGTTTGAAATGCATATAAAGCTTTCTTTTAAGCTAGCAAAATCATGCACAGGTTCATAAAAGCACTAGTTTTCTTTCTGGCTCAAGACACATGAAATCAATATACGTTACCTCAAACTCATTTTTTTACTATTTTTTCTTTTTGAATTTACAATGAAATCTATGCATTATAAAATATAGACAACTTCAAGAAAAGAAAACCTCTTACCCGCAGACTGCAGACTGTTCTAAACCATAACAAATGATTAATTTTCTTAATCCTCTGCATATGTCAAAGCATGCAATGTAAATGCCATACATTGTTAAATGACAAAGACCTGGGGTCTTTCAAATGAGAATGCTTTCATATTTACAATATTCCACACCCATGAAATAAACAACTTTGTGCCAGATTGCAATTTCACAATTCATTTTGAATGCTGGCAAAGCTCAAGGCTCAACCATAATTCCATGCTTAGTAGTAACCCATGTTCTTACCGTGGCTTGGGAGGTTTATGGACGCACAATCTCGCCGACATACAGAAATCAAGGTTGCATAGGACAACCAGAACTTAGCAATTAAAAATTTCGCTCAACTGGATAACTAGCACATATCCAGCTGGGTGAAATTTTTAATTACTCGTGTACTACTAAGAACCAAAACAGAGATATTAGGTTCTCATAATAGGGCAATTATTTTACAATATACAGTAGGAAGTAACTACTATTTAGATAGTTATGATACTATGCAACTCGGAGTATGTGCTCCCCAATACAACTATGTACAGAGGTTCCCATTGCCTTGGCCCTTCAAGATAGACTACTTCTGCATCAAAAAACATGCACCGTTTTCCAATTAAAGGAACCATCAGCTAGAGCCTAAAAATGAAATAATTGCAATGATGAATGAGTTACAATGTCAACAAATCATTGAAGTTGGCATCTCATCTGACAAATAATAGAAAGCGATCAAACCTGCTTTGTTCGATCACTTCTTTTGGAACGGAGTTGATTGAGTTCATCTCTCCACTGAGCTGAAATTTATAATAAACCATAGAACATCAACTGCCTATCATAATTGCTATCAAAACATAATTATAAATTTGTTATTAAGTGATACCTGCATCGACATATCGCTCTTCAGTAGCAGCAATTATCATTTTCTGTACAAGATCAAACTCCTCAGTAGCAAAGCAGGGGTTGCCATCAGGCCTGGAAACAGGTTTCGGCAGATGTCAGAATGAGGGTATCAAACTGTCGTTTTGATTTACTAAAAAAAGAAATAGGACCATAGAATACCTGTCTAACTCTTTACTTCTTAAAGCTTCTGACCCTAAAGTTCGTGACAGTAGCTTAGCAGGATCACTAACAATTCTCACTCCATCACAGTAAGCTAGATATTTATTCACTTGTATTGGTACCTGCCAGATACTATCATATCAGAAACATGACCGACTTTGACATTTTCAGGAAATATAAAACAAACGGATACCTAGTGAGAGTTAGATATCCAACATGAGTGTAGTGTGTATCCCATGAATAAATTATTAATATATATCTCCAGATGCGGATCATGAAAATAGGTGAATCGACTTGCATGATAAAACCAGAACATTAACAATGGCACTAAAGGAGTTTGCAGTGTCCAACTAAGCATTTATAAAGACGCATACTTAAGACCTTTTGAAACAAACAAGCACATCACCTCTCACATGTAATGTGATAACTCAAAAGAGGCCTATCTGAGGCTCCAAAATTTTATACACTTCTCCAGAGCAAGCCAGAAATTCATCTTCCAAGTCAGGAGAGACCAAATTTTCTGCCCACAATTGCACAGGATGCCACCACAGACGAACTCTTTTCTGGATGACATTCCCAGGCAGGATCTTGGTCCATTCATAGATAAGTAAATTTTTCAACAAGTTTCTTCACATGCTTGCAGTCTTCTTTCTATAAAAGTTTCTTAAGGTTAGATCCACCCAAGTGTTGCAGTCCTCTTTCTAAAAAAGTTTCTCAAGGTTAGATCCCACCCAAGTTCTAAATTTTCTGATGACTGCCATTTCGATTTCCTGAAGTACCTTGGGGCATATTCACAAATTTATCAATATTAATTTCGATTTGATCTGACACCAACCATCAGCAACCAATGGCGGGAACACAAAAACAACCTTGTGGACACAATTGTTCAAATTGTTGATTTATTTCCTTTTGCAAAATCACTGCTGGTATTAGCCCCTTTGCAATAGCCCATCACACATCCAATTTCTGCCCTTAAGGCAGACCTTGACCCATCATGTTGTCCCAGTTCAATCTTAACCTCGTTCTCAGTCTAGGGGTGGACCGAGAGATGAAGCATGGCGCAAAAGGAAGCTCATAAGTTTTCCCAGAGCATACCACAAGGTAACTCTTTAATTCCTGATCATAGGGTACGAATAGTTACTTTTTGGTATGCCTCTGGAGAAAAATTATATGGTTCAACTTAAAATACAAGCTTAGATGGGCCAGACAAGCTAGAGTTGGACCTCTTCAGTGTACAAAACAACGTAAGAGTTGTAAGACTGGAGATTTGGATAGGCAATTTAGAGTTCCTGAAGAATATAAGGCTAGAGGAGCTAAGATTCAAGCAAAGATTAACTAGATAAAGGAGGCAGAAGACTCAATCACACTTTCATCTTCAGCACTTGAAAGAAGCATACTTTTGAGAGAATACTAGTTCTCAGAAATCAACAAGTGATACTAATGGAAGATGAAGCTCATACAAGGGAGATCTTTCAGAACCATTTTCAGATGATCTCAACATCTACAAGATGTGGTAATAGTAGGAAAGAGGCGAAAGAAGAGATGAGACAAATAACTCCATTTGAGCATTATCTTCTCTCTAGAATCTAAACCTCTACAGCAAGATGAACTTCTGTTCTAAGACTATTAATAGTATGTTGGATAGGATATCACTTGGGATGAATGACCTACCTTGTGAGTTTTACAGAAACTTTTCGACGATATTTGGGAGTGATCTTCTGAAGATGTGCCAAGCAACAATGAGGGTGCATAGCATAGGCAGGAAGTGAATGCAAGATTGATTAGGCTTATTCCAAAAAGATCTAAAAGGGAGATGGTAGGAGGATGGACTATGGAGAATAATTACTCTCCTTGATGTATCCTATAATGTTTAGTCAAACTGTTAACAAATAGACTCCATATAGCAGCAAGGACAGTCAAACTAAGGCAAACAGGCTTCATCAAAGGAAGATTCATTCCAGACAATCTCATTACAGAATGGGAGAGTATTGCCGAGGCAAAAAGTGCTCTTCCTTAAAATTGACTTTGATAAAGCCAATGATAGGATAGAGTAGGATATCATTTTAGATATAATGATATGGTTTGGTTTGAAAGTGTTCTCACAAGAATGGTAGGCACACTCTTTTGTAATACATCAGCCAGAGTATACCTGAATGGCATGGTTTCAGAAGTCATTCCTCTTTAGATGTAAATCTACTACAGCTACCCCCTTGATCTATATTTTTTTAACTGCAGTAGACACTCTTGGTTACTGACTAGAGGCCGCCAAAGTTCAGGGACAAATTAGGGGATTTTGGCTCCCACGGGATAGTCAACTTCTCAATGTCCAATTTGCTGATGATTTGGCAATATGGCACTAACCCCGGATCTCTCTCAAGAACCAGTAGAAAGGACGTTACACCCTCTTAACACATTAACTGAAGCTGCAAGAGCTACCAAACAGTGAAGAAAAAACATATGTTCTTTTTATTGGATGGGAAGCATTAGATAATTATTCAACCAAGACAAATTGTCAGATATTCAGGAATTTCTTTTGGAACAGAGATTCATCTGCAGAAAGGGAATAATTGAGAATTTGAAAACTCTCCCCACTATAAAGCCCATCATTTTGGATAGGATTCTAATAGTCGGACCCGTATTTTGTTCCCCATACCTTTTCCCCTCAGTAGGATACAAAAAGTTGGAATTGATCCTTAAGAGGTTCTTATGAGGCAAGTAGGAGGAAAAGAGGACTCTATATTGTTGCCTAGGAAGTGTTTCTTCCAGGAAAAAAGGGGGCTCGGATAAATAGATACTCGAGCACAACAGCTAGTTTTGGAAACAACAAACAGGTAATAGGACCGTTTATTAGGGAAATACCATGTCAAATACCAGTTAGACAGATACTAATGAGTCATGACAGCTTCTGTTAGGGTCCCTCCCTAACTCCCCTAGTTAACGGAGTGAGTTGTTAATGTATAGTAGCTAATCTTTATGAAATAAGGTCCACTAGGTAGTTAGAGTCTGTAATCAATAATGTAAGGAGGCTTCATTAAAGAAGGGCCACTAGGTAATTGATGTAGCCTCATTATTGAAGGCACATTAGGTGGTTAGGGTTTTCGAAAGATCAAAACTATTTATAGTGATAGAAGCTATCTAATTGGATGTCAAGTGATCTATATTGTATTGGAGCTCTGCTCAATTGAAGATTGCCCCCTCGAAGAGGCAAGTGAACAATGCTTTCTATTCAGAATATCAATAAAGGCATGCCAGTCACTGCTACTTCCAAACTTTGTTCTGTTTTATTTGCTCTCCACAGTTGCATTTCTCTCAGTACTGCTCGGATTTTTCTATTTCAGCTATCAAGGTACACCACAGCCCCCCATGAGGCAGACTTCTGGGGAACTTTTGAGCTTTATGATGTGGTTGAAGCTAAATTCTTCCAGTTGTCGATAGTTATGTCAGAATCTGCATGCTTGGAAGATGATTTCAAAGGAGTTGTACTTGTACTATGACCAGGGGCCAAGAAATTTCTGTGACTTCAATAAGAGATCTATTTGGAACTCCCCAAAATTCAAGAGCATACATGGCCTTTTCTCAATTCTACAATAAAAATATTTTTAAGAAGAGATTTTTCATAGATTTGTGGGACAAAGAGAGAGATGCTAATGGAGAGTGGAGAATTGCTAACCATGCCCAAAATCTCCATATTTAGTCAAAGCTATTTTCCTTGAGCACTGTAAAATTGTTCCCAAATCTAATCAAACTAAAACACAGTTCGAAGTATAGGGCACTATTTGGAAAGACTGGAGAGTTATGAAGAGTCCTCCTAGTCCCCAATGATAATACAGAGAGGCATTAAGAGAGACCGTCTAACTCTACACCTCCCACTCACTATAAAGAAATTGACAAAAGAGGGGGGGTCCACAACAAATATATATATGTGTGTGTGTGTGCGTGTGTGTGTGTTAGACTACAAGAACTTTAAACATGTCTTCTTAAGTTGTAGAGTGGATCAGGCATTATGAAGATGGATCCCATCATAATATGGTACCTTCTTGGTTGGGCCTCATTTGGAAAGGAGTGATTTCAGGGGATGTGGCTGATTAGGTAGAGTGGTAGAGAGATGCGGAACACCATCAGGTTGACAAGTATCACTTTTCATAGGAGAAGATGTAGGGCCACCTTTAATTAGGAAGTCATTCTATCTATCTCCAATGCTGAATTAATTACACAATTTCCAATTTTCCACATAGGATGAAACCATAAAGGAAAGATATATACTCTCCAGTGTTTGATGCCAAGGCAGACGTGTAGAAATTAATTGCTTTTTAAAAGAGGAAATCCTCTTGAATGCCATATAGCTATCCAATTCGATTTCTGATCTAAAGTTGTTGTTTTATACAATACGATATAAGATGAATGAAATCCTCTTGAATACTCTCCAGTGTTTGATGCCAAGGCAGACGTGTAGACATTAATTGCTTTTTAAAAGAGGAACTCCTCTTGAATGTCATATAACTATCCAATTAGATTTCTGATCTAAAGTTGTTGTTTTATACAATACGATATAAGATGAATGATTTTCCAAAAAAACAAATCATTGCACATTCATGTGATTATTGAGATTGAAGCTTATATTGTGGCTTGTGACAATCTACATGTTAAAATTCTCATAGACTATGTTTGTTTATTGGCTAAGTTGGGAGATTTACTATTTGAAGAATGCTGCCATCCAAAATCTTACCAAAAGGTATCTTCATCTCTCAATTTCCCAATGCCAAACACATTCAAAAAGTATGCTCGTTATGCATGCTGATTTAACATAACATTGAGCAGAATTTGTTAAGTGATTTAACATACATCTATAAGCTAAAGGGGCAGATTTACTGCTGTAATAATATGATGTAATAAGTCATTTTCAGATCTGTAATTTGCTTGGGAAATGTGCCCTAAGGGCTGAAACTTTGTGGCATTGAAGTACAGTTGATTGGTGTTTATTTTATTAGGCTGTCTTGTGAATTGAATTGAAAATAACTTAATAAGTGAAGTATTTGCTGCTGTAAATTAATATTTCAGATTCATCCCTAAGGCTGAAAGTTAATAGGAAATAGATCCAGGAAACCTCAAGGTTGAGGTGAAATTTCTGAAATTGCATCAAGAGTCAGATTCTCAAAATTTCCACAGACCAAAGTTCATAAAGTTGGTATTCTGAATGTTCCATGCACGCTTTGTGGTAGGGATTAAACAATGGCAGCCTTCCAAAATTTTTTGGGCATGTTTCAGGTGGATTTTAACTTTTTCCACTTCCCCACTTCCTTGGAAAGATCTTCTCCTGGGAGGGTACTTGAGAGAGTAGGGACAACTGCAAATCTTTATGGCACACAGTTTGGTTGTCTGCTACTGGATTTCTGTGGAAATATTGGTGTAATGCTACTTTTCATGAGGAACCACCCCTTCTTGGCCTAAGGGAATTGAGACCCTTTAAGCAGGAATTGGCTTAACGCAGATTTGGTTCTTTCCATAAAGATGTTCAATCCCTTCTTTTTGGGGCATGGACGAATATACTTGCATTTCTGACTATTTTAGGACAGGAGTTCCCTTGTGAACCTGTTGTTAGATTGTTGTAACTCTCGTTGTTCCATGGGGTGACTACTCATTCCGTGAAATAATAGATGATGCATTTCTCAAAAAAAAGCATCATGCAGTGCAAGCATTCAGGCATTTCACAATTTTGATATATGATTTGCCAAAATTTTGGGGTCACACAGCTATTCCTAATTCTAGTATGATATGGTTGTACATGGTTTTGATAGACTTCCAGACTTCAATATGATCTTCTTGCCTTAGATTTTGGACCGTTGTATGGCAAGGTGGCTCCGGATACTTGAAGTTGTTTCAGAGTTTGGTATGACGTTGGAAGTGTTGGACAATGGTATTTAGGCAGCAAATGACTATCTAGGAAAGAGACATGCAATGAGGCATGTCACCTGTCAAGTTTTAAGTCAAGCAGAAATACAATATTTAAATTTATGTTTTCATCAATTACTTGTCATAATCAAAGTGCACAAATTATTCCAAGGCATGTCACCTGTCAAGTTTTAAGTCAAGCAGAAATACAGTATTTAAATTTATGTTTTCATCAATTACTTGTCATAATCGAAGTGCACAAATTATTCCACATGAACACAGTAGTTTTACCTTGGAGAAAAACCCTTAAAAGGGAGAAAAAAAACTCCATCCAAACAATCTTTCTTATAATATATCAGGTTCAGATTACATAAACATCATAGACTTCTTTCTTGATGTGCTAAGCCAAAACTAATAGCAGAATAACAACTTACAATATAATTGTATGGCAGCCTTAAAAATCTGCTCATAATATCCTCTGCTTGCTGTTAATATTACCCTTTTGCTTGCTGATGTACATCCTCTACTATAATGGACGGACCTCACATTTACTTCACAAGCAAAAATTGAGATTTACACTTTAGAACTCACACATCAGAACATCTAAAAAGTGGAAGGGAGAAAACTATTTATAGTTTTTGGGGTGGCTGCCTCAAGCAGCCCCCTAAGGGAACCGCCCTAAGCAGACCCCTAAGGGAACAGCCCTCCAAGTAGCCCCCTATACATGACACCTGTCACTTGGCATGTGAAGCAGTCCCCCTATACATGACACCTGTCACTTGGCATGTGAAGCAGCCCCTATACATGACACCTGTCACTTGGAGACAGGACACATAGCAGCTGGTGGAGATGATACATGACAAGAGAAAAAAGAGGACACATGGCAGGAGTTAGAAGTCAGTGATGATATATAATAGCTTATAATAGCTTCTGAAGCTATAATTTTATCACCATGTTAGTGTACAGTCCATATTTGGTTTCAATGTAAATGTGCATTATCAAGTCTTAGTTTCTTCATTGTAAGGTTGATTATTACAATCATGGTGGGTGTAGAATCGTCAACTTTCAAGTTCAGTAGTCATGAGAGCTCAATGGGAAAAGTTGGGGTTTCATGAGAAGTAGTCCAGTGGCCTTAAGAGTAGACTAGGTGGTAACCAGGACCAATTTTAATTTGTACATATTTGAAGTTTTGAAATTAATGAATCATACAATGATCTCTTCAAAAGAAAAAGAATGCATTTTTCAAAGGAAATAGTTGAAACCTTTACCACATCCCATTAGATGGTCCAGCATTCATGCAAAATGACACATCCTATCGCATGTCATAGTTGGTGTGCAATTGTTTAATCACATATATAGTAGAAATTCTGAAATTGTAATCCCTAAATATTAAAATTTAATCCTTATATATCATTAGATTGTTTAAAGAGTTTACTAATACCTTGCACCTTACTGCAATGTTGATGGCATCTGAAGGGCGCAGGTCAAAACTAACTCTTTCTGTCTCATCTCCTATCTGTAATTTCAAAAGACATAAAATAAAAAATAATCTGTTTAATAAAAGATAATAGTTGAAGAAGCTCAAGACAGTGCATCAAATAATTCATGTATATACCTTAGCTAGGTATAATTGTGCAAAGTAAGCCTCATGTACTCTTCGTGTTACTCGAACAAGCTTTACCTACAATAGCATTGTATTCATGCATTGTCAAAAGCATGCCTAACAGCATAATTCTTTAACACGTCCAGAAGTTAGGAAAAAGGTGAAACATATCACCTACACTCTACATGTCTTACATAACTTACTTCATATCCCATCTTCTCAATCATGTCCTTCAAAATCTGATAAACCGTTGGTCTAGCCTGCAGCAAAGTTTTAAATTCAGTTGAACGTCTATCTCCATCAACTCATAAATTAATATTTATGTAAAAGGTAAAGGACTAGGAAATAAATAGTTTAATAGACATCGCTACAAGAACAGACACAATGAAATGCAGAAGAACAATTCATCCACTACATTACTCACAACTTGGACATTGCGAATCGCTGCCATCAACATTACACTAGGCATCTCTACTGCAAGACAAAGAAATACTTCAGTAACTGAATTTCGTAAATGAAATGGAAACAAAGCAAACCTTGGACCATTACATTCTCCACAGATACAGTACATAATTTTCCATAAGCATTTAAATGGATTGCAATGCTCAAGCTCTACAGTCTAAACATTCATGAATAAATTATTAGCAATAATAAAAGCCAGGGCCTAACCCATCATTGGTTGACAAAGACTATGGCCTTCGTAACCCGTCAGCTTACCTGACAGACCATGGACTCAATTTGTCCCCTGTAAAACTCGGACTCTTGCAAACTTGGTCAAAGCATTAATTTTTCACTCCTATATATGCATGTCAGGATCATGTGTATAGTTATATCTTAAATAGCAAGATTTTCAAATCAGACAATACAAAATATTCAGCAATCTATCAGTATCCATGATCATTACCTGTGAATGTTATCGGCCATAAATAAATTAATTGTATAGTAAATTTATGTCAACTAAGTTCTATGAAATCATGTTACATGTATGAGGTCCTAAACGACAATTTAAAATTGGAAGGTCATAAATGAATACATAAAACAAAAACAAGTCGACAGAATAGGTTGATTCAGGACTGCAATCCAATTAGTTTTAAATGTACGGTAAAATACTCCTTTTCCTGCAAAACTCTGTAATGCTGTCTCTTCAGTTTCAGTGTAGTCTAAGTGCCAGACACTAGAACAGTATATTTATGTAGGCAGGCAAGTATTTCACAAAGCATATAAATGTATAGACGTTCTCATCCCTCGATTTAACAAAGTGATTTCACAACTTATTGTTGCCCTAGACAGATGTCAATTTTGAGCACATATGGTGATAAACATGACAAAATTATCAGTTTTAACTTTTAAGTACATAAAAAGTTGAAAGACAAATCTCTGAATACATGACAGACAGAAATGATATTGATAGTTCATCAAAGTTACAAAAACTGAAGTAGGTAGAACTCAAGTACACAGATAGTTTAGAATTTGAGGATTATTCAGGGATGAATTGTGCAAATATACAGACATATAAAACATACATAAATGATAATGAAATTTTATTTATGATTTATATCATAAATTTCCAGACATGGATATTATTATTATTATATACAAAGGATTTCAATTTTCCTTTAAGAGTCTAGAAGCCTTCTTGGTTATTTCTTTTTTCAGGGGAGCACATTTTTTAGAAGGAATTATTGCTAAGCTCATCCAACCAATGGGATCCATTTATTGCAACTATTGCAATAGCTTTCAACTGTTGGGATCCATTTGGAAAGATCTAACAAGACTCAAACCCTTCTAGCTGTTAATTTATATTATAGCAGTATAATTTTCATTTCTTTCAACACATTTGCAGCATAAACAAATATAGGATCACTGAAAGAATAACCATGCACAGAAACACAAGAATACAATAATTTACCCTGGGAAAACCCAAACTCGGGAAAAACCCAGCAAACCTTTCTTATTCAGAGATTTAGTACAAATTATAAGTACATCAGATATGAAAGTGATCTATATCAAGAGAGATCACATATAGAGATGATACAAAAGAAAGAGCCCCGAAAATCAGTCTTCTACAACCCAGAGTGAACTTCTCCTTGCTTGAACGAACTTGAGTGAGTGTGTCAAATGAAGAGGGTGTCCCCTCTATTTATACTAGATTTCTGACTGACTTTTTCACTAGGGCTGACTTGACTTCTTCAACTGGGCCAACTTGTCTTCTGGGCAGCATTTTAATTGTTTATTGTTAATTTATGGGCCGACTTAGCTAGTGAGGCTACTTCATTTAGCTACAAAACATCAACACTCCCTCTTAGCTAGAGAAGTATCATCACGCTGGAAAATATCCGAACATCATTTGATCGTCACGGCTTGTCTCATACATCTCGTCATCATAAGAAAGGTCCATTCACACAACTCAGTCCGTCGAGAAGTGTGATCAATACAGTCCACAGGACAAGAAGTTCACACAGAGCTCATCTCGGTCCACACAGAACCATAGTCCACACAGGACTAGGAGTCCACACTGAACTCATCTCAGTCCACACAAAATTGATCTCGATCCACACAAAACCATAGTCCATACAGGACTAGGAGTCCACACAAAACTCTCGAGGAGTATGATCAACTCAATTCAATCCATCGAGGAGTACGATCAACTCAACTCATATGATCAACTCAACTCACTTCATCGAGGAGTACAATCAACACAATCCATCGAGGAGTACGATCAACTCAACTCAATCCATCGAGGAGTACGATCAACTCAACTCATATGATCGAGGAGTACGATCAACTCAACTCAGTCCATTGAGGAGTATGATCATAATGTTCCACACAAGAACTCGTTCCACACAAGAACCGTCCCACACAGGGATACACTACACAAAGGAGTCAAGCACAAATCTTGGCTTGTGCCTCATCAACAGCCATACTAGTCATCAATCTTCCTTCTTGAGGAAGGGAATCTCCACCACCCCAAGCCTTTCACGGAAGTATGCAAACTTCACTCTAGACAAAGGCTTGGTAACGATATCTACAGTCTGCTCATCTGTGAAGATATATTGGAGCTTCACTGCTCCCTTCTGAGCTATGTCTCTGATGTAGTGATATCTGATCTCAATATGTTTGGAGCTGTCATGGAACACAGGGTTCTCTGAGAACTTTACACAGCTCTAGTTATCACAGAATATCACTGTCACATCAAGCTCATGACCATACAAATCTACAAGCAGCTTCCAAAGCCATATTGCTTCCTTACAGGATACACTAGCTGCGATGTACTCTGCCTCGGCTGAACTGAGTACCACAAAGGTCTGTTTCTTGCTGAACCAAGAAACCATAGCTGATCCGAGTCATGGCCAAGTCCAAACCGGTCCGAGTCATGGCCAAGTCCAAGACCGAGTCTGATTTGATCCTTGGCTAAGTCTGAGTCCGAGTTCGAGTTTTAAAACATTGTGTTGAACACCTAAAGGCTAAAACTCTAAACCCCATACTTGTTGAAGGTCTGATCCATCCTTGTCTCAAGACCTGCTCTCGAACTCTGATCTATCAAGGTCTGCTCTCAAGGTTTTCATTCAATCTATCTTTATGGTCAAGGTATGCTGTCAAGGGCTGATCTATCCTTACGTGCTATGTTGTTGGTCACTTCACCCACACTATTATTTAGTCCTGCTCTCAAGGTTTTCATTCAATCTATCTTTATGGTCAAGGTATGCTGTCAAGGGCTGATCTATCCTTACGTGCTATGTTGTTGGTCACTTCACCCACACTATTATTTAGTCCTGCCATAGCCTTCAAGAAAACCACTTTATTCACTGCTAATATGGGCATGTGGATGTGGCTCACAAAAACGCTGTTATGACCTACTTCATGTTCGTGCTGAGATGATCTTCAAAATTATCAGTATCAATCATGATTATAACTTATCAAATTATCAGTTATTCTACATGAATGCCTAATAGTAATGTGCATGAAAACTCTCTTTTGGCAATAACTTATAGTTCTACTCTTGTGTTTTGTGAATAGTTTTGATTCTTCACTCTGTTTTTTTAATTATTATAAAGTATAAACAAAAATTATATATTTTTGTACTTGCAGTTTCCCCGCCGTATCCGGATCCTGCCTTTTCAAAAATCTGGCGAATCCGAATCTGGATCCATATCTGTATCCTGGTAACATAGCCTATTTCTAAAAAAAAAAGTGATTTGGCTTAATGATGAGAAAGTGAGATGGAATGCTTGCAGCCTGAAGTTACTTAAGTCCTTGATTTAAATGTGATGTTCATTATGCTACAGTATGAAATTGTTTGCACCTAATTACCATTGTGGATTTAAGTTATGATGCTGTAGAATCATTATTGAACTAATTAGAGAATTGTCTCCATGCAAAAGCACTACAAAAGAAATAGGAACCCTTCACAAGATAACCTCATTAATATTATGTTGCAGTGTCTTTCAACCCTAGCAGCACAAAGAGTGTTTTCAGGGATTATGTTATCCATTTTGTGGCACTATCTAGTATGAAGCAATCGAAATGGTTAAACCGAAGTTCTACTCTTGTGTTTCGTGAATAATTTTGATTCTTCACTCTTTTTTTTTAAATTATTATAAAAATATTTTTTTATATTTTTGTACTTGCAGTTTCCTGCCGTATCCAGATCCTGCCCTTTCAAAAATCTGGCGAATCCGAATCTGGATCCATATCTGTATCCTGGTAACATAGCGTATTTCTCAAAAAAAAAAGTGATTTGGCTTAATGATGAGAAAGTGAAATGGAATGCCTGCAGCCTGAAGTTACTTAAGTCCTTGATTTAAATGTGATGTTCATTATGCTACAGTATGAAATTGTTTGCACCTAATTACCCATTGTGGATTAAGTTATGATGCTGCAGAATCATCATTGTGCTAATTAGAGAATTGTCTCCATGCAAACGCACTACCAAAGAAATAGGAACCCTTCACAAGATAACCACATTAATATTATGTTGCAGTGTCTTTCAACCCTAGCAGCACAAAGAGTGTTTTCAGGGATTATGTTTTCCATTTTGTGGCACTATCTAGTATGAAGCAACCGAAATGGTTAAACTGAAGTTCAGAGCTCCATGACTCAGCCATGACTGAGGCTGGCTTTTACTTGAGAAAGCATTTTTCTTATTCTTAGGTAGTAGTAGGGTGAAGTCTAGGGATCCCTCTTGGAATCGTTCAGGGAATCCAAGGACTCCCCTATATTAAGTAGGTGGCATAGCTCAAATAAACTTCTTCTCCCTTCCTAATCGGACTGTGGCAAAACAATTCAAACCATAGAACAGAAATGTAATTTCAGTATTTTTTATTAATGGAAACTCTTTTATAACAGTGTTTATTAAAGTTCATCCAAGGGTCATCGGTCTCCATTGGGTAAGGGCCCACTCAGAGAAGGTAATTGATGAATTCCTTTGTTTACTGTACAGTGTCTGTGATTTTGTTCTAATTTCTTAGCAATATATCTTTCATGTATTTCTTCATGTTAATTACTCATAACCATAATCATTACTGTTCATTAGCACTGTTCAATTTCAGCCATTGAGTGAACAGGCAGTAGTTAAGATAATTACCCTTGCTGTGTTTTTTGCTAATTGGACGAAAATATTTATATTAATCTCTTATATACATAGATGGTTTACCTGGTTCATATTTGCATCATAGATTAAGACCATTTAGAAATCATTGACATCATGCTTCTCAATAGCTTAGTCCTTGCCATTTGCATATATAGTGTGTGGTACCTCTGAAGTTTGTACAATCCCAGATTGAAAATTATTAATTAAAGTAAGCTATGGGATTCCGCAGTATATTGTTGTGATTCTGTAGCCCATCACCGTTATTAAAAGACGATCTTGAAGTTGAGATTGTGATCTCAATAACTAAATATCGTAAAATACTAAAAACTAAAGATGAAAAGTACACACAAGTTGTGGTTTGTAGAGTTGGACTTTGGTACAGAAAAAGTAAAACTGTCCTCACAAGCAGTTGTCAGTTAATATGCTCTTATCAACTCCACTAGAACGATGAATTCTTAAATGGTGCGAAATGCAAATGATTACATTCTCCTATTCAACGGAAAACACAAATATATATATATATATATATATATATATATATATATATATATATTATCAATAAATGGCATGTACGCAGTTAATAAGAACTAAATCCAGAAACACCCCAAAGGCAAAAACTCAAAAAATAAAAAACGCACTCAGACAATGTATCCAAGATATTCACAATTAAATAACGGAATCCATGCATAACCTTGAAGTCTACCGCATCCATTCATCGCATTCCAGTGAAAGTCAAATTTAAGCTAAGAAACAGATTTTATGTGCATGACTACTTAGCCACTAGTAACTTATTTGAACACTGATTGTTTTCTACTTACGTTTTTATTTTATTAAAAGACAATCTTGTAAATTGTTTAATGCTTTTCACCTATGGTTTTTAATGAAATGGCATTCCTGCAATTTGTTTGATGCTTTTCACAAATTCAAAATTTTATTGCTTATAAAAACAAACTATGCCTAGTTAAGCCGTAAGCTGGAATAATTTTTGGGAAAAAAATTGAAGTAATAGCATGATCTCCAGAAGCAAACTTACAGACAATTATAGGAAGAAGAAGATCACTTCCATCCTCCATTTTTAGAACAATCGCAGGTTGTGGGGCATAGTCTGGGAGATGGCCACCTTCGGGATTATTATGCACACATCTTACGTGTCTGCCATCTCTCATCTTAATTAAGAAACCTTCTGCTCCACTTTTCACTTCAACTGCAGAGTCAAATTTGATAAACTGATATCAAACTTCGATAAAAAAAGGAATAAGAAACAAGATTAGAATAGTTCTGCCACAAGCATAATATTGTGAAACCTCTATTTTTTGCAGTTGACTTTTGGATTCTTAAGATTTGGGGAAAACGTTATAAGTAAATACTCACATTCAATACAGATAATGTATATATCTTTCATCTAAGACCTATAAATAAATATTTCTCAAAACAAGTAAATCCAATTTTTTAAGGATGATATCAACCAGTTCAATTTACAGCATATTTTTAGAATATCGAGAAACAATACAATCCAATAATATAGGAAAACTATTATGGCAACAACTAAAAGAAAACCAAAAACAGGTTGTGAAAGGACATAAATCAGTGAGAGAGAAAACCAATAATAGTTATGCAATCTGTTATGTAGTGAGGCCTTAAGATGTATGTTTATGTAGAACAGAAATTTCATGTTTGTTTCTAGAAATTTATCATATTATAGTCATAGTGCAAGATTCGAACATGAATAGTCTAGAAAAAATACCTAAAACAAAATCCAATACAAAAGTTTACATCTCATAAATACAAAAATATGCATTTTTTCACCAAATTTTGAAGAATTTCAACATCATAAACAGGCATTAAATAAAAAATAATAATTCATTCATTGACAATTTGACAATTGACTTTATATTTATAGGTTTTCTGTGTGTTTATTTTGAAAATATTTTTGTTTTTTTTGGGTTTATGTGTGGACTTACATAAACAAATAATAATTCATTCATTCAAAATTTGACAATTAACCTTATATTTATAGGTTCTTTAGTGTTTAGTTAAAAATATTTTTGGCCCTTTTATGGGTTTATGAGTGGAAGGGTATCAAAGACACGAGGCATATTTTCAAAGGTATTAAAAAATGACTTCACCATACAGTATCCATAGTATACCAAAATTCACCGAATTTCATACTACTGACAAATTTCTGTACAGCAAAGGCCAATATGGCCAAATCTTGCTACTATGATTATAGTGCAATCCAAGCAAACAAATTAGGGGTTTTGCTTAATGGTGAATCAAAATCACCACGTTGAGAACCTGCAATAGATTACTTTTCCAAAAAACATAATTTTTATTACTTTCAAGTTCAGAGAAAGCAAACCTTTTATCTTCTTAATATGCCATACAAATGCCAACTGATGAATAAAACCCCAAGAAGTAAATATTGCCAAAAATATTTCCAACAGCGGAAATAACTGAATAGCCTTTGAAGCATTAGAAATAATCCAATAAAGAAAAAAATTCAATGGTTTTGGAAATTTGCAAAATAAAAGAAACCTAAAACTTGGCAGGTTTAGATAGATTTTGTCTAACAGACAAGAGTAATAGTTCTAAAACAACTGGCCAATAAAATCCCAAACAGTAACAGCTAAGGCAAATGATTTATCTTATTTTTGCAGAGTTTCAATCTTATAAAAAATTCCAGGCAAATATCTCCGATAAGCTGTCAAATATTACTCAGAATTTTCCATTAAGTCTTCTTTAGAATTATTTTCCAAACAAAACATTGAATTCCTAAAGTTTCCGAAAGGCACCTCTTTTCAGTGATGGTAGGGGGGATCCATCAACAGTTTGTGTGTGTCCGTGCACATGTGCGTGTAACACTTACTATCCGCCTGAATTGTTTATATGGTGTAATTAGTATTTATATAATATAATGTTTATATATAAACAAATTAACTCACAGCCCAACTTGATATATATTATAAATAAGAACTATTAGCAGTGCAAAACGGATCCACAGAGGTCTCTTCTGATGCTCCCAACCCCAGTAGTTTTAACTTCTACAAGATGAGTAGGCTATTTAATTGCATTCTATTTCAAACTGTGCATCATGAAAACATATAAAAGTACATTTTATGTTTTGCACTAGCATAGATCTGTCTGTCTTAATCTGTTGAAGAATTTTTTGGGTCAACTGTGTGGGAAGTATGCAACTTGACGTGATGGGGTGGCCAATTGCGTTCCATCGTCAGGAAAGATGGATAAACAGATCAAACTAGGTGAAACTTCAACTGGTCGTTTTGGAATCTTCACCCAGTTTTCTCTGCACATCTAACTTCCCTGACGATGGACCACAATTGGCCAGCCTAAACCATCGATTGCATATTTCCCATGCAGTTGCCACAGAAAATTCCCTAACAAATCTTTCGATCGACAGAAACCTAAAATTACAAACTATGGTCCTATTATGTGCCAAGTGGATCAAATTCTCGAGGTAGCAATCAATGTTTTCGCACCCACAACACCTTAGAGGCTACTTAACCACACCAAGTAGGTGCAAAAACACTAATTGTTATTTCTAGGAATTTAGTACCTCTCAGTACATGATAGATTTGGGGTTAACATAATAGATTTGGATTAAGATGGATATATGCTAGTAAAACTAATACATTGGTAAAAAAAATACAAATTACAGTTCGAATGTGCAACAAAACCAGTTTCTCGAATTTAATAAATAAATAAATATAAATATGTGGAAAGAAACCCAGTTTTTTTGGGTCAATTTCGCGAAAAAGCAAACAATTTTACATAGTAGTACCTGCTTCAATGACACTTGAATTAACATAATCCTCGTCGTTTTCGCTGAAGCTGTCCGCCATGCTCCCATTATTAGAGGACATGCTTGAGCTGCATCGAACCCCGCTGTAAAGTGATTTCGACAAGTTTTCTGTACAAATTCTAGCCCTGCAGTTCCTTTTACTGAAACCCCAGAACCTGCTTCTGAAATAACTGGATCGCTTTGCCGGGGCACCAGTCAAAGGAAACACAGAAACAATAATTTCATTTTTTACTGACACAGTTGGGCATATCACAGGCCCCTGCAAAGCACCCATTGAGGATATTTCTGGGCTTCGATGTTTCTTTACAGGAATCGAACCCAAGACCCTTCAAAGATCAGGAATTTTTCGTGGATTCTTGACGGTAGAGAAATTGCAGAACATATACACAAAATTTCATACAATTATACAAAATCGTCCGGTATAATCAAACAACAGGACTCTGTACGGAGATTACAGAGTCTACAATATCCAACACTGTACCCAAAAAGGAATTAGATACCCTAGACGGCTATAATATACAAAACAATTTACAGGGACAGAGAAATGAAAAATGGGACGAATTGGGCCAAATCAGGGTCAAATTGGATCAATTCAGGGTCAAATCGAACGATTTCTGCGTCGAATGCCACAGGCTAGAAGATGGGTTTCTACACGGCTGTGAGAAGGAATTGAAGAATTTAAAGTGTCCAAAATGTGATCTTTATAGCACGAAGGAATGGCGTCTAACCATAAAGAAATGGGTACGCATGAATGAATCCCCTGATTTGCCTACAAGCTGATGAGGCCCTTAATTTCTTTTAGCCGCTGTTGAAATGGATCATTTTTAGCTTTTGACTGAGCTGGATCAAGAGCATGAAGTCGCGGGATTCACTCGTCAGGTTAAAAGATGAACTAGTAGGACCGACCAGAGTGGATAATTGAGTCTCGAGAGATTTTTGCGGTGTAGTTGCTTGCAATTGGTGGAAATATCTGCGGATATTTTAGTTCGTTTTTGTGGAGGGGCTTATCCAAAATGCTTTCTTTCATTTTTGTATTTTCTTAGGTCTCCCAACTAATTTAGAGTCTCTCGTTTCTTGTTGTTCCAAGGTCCCTTAACTAATTTAGAGTTTCTCGTTTCTTGTTGTTCCAGGGTCACCTAACTAATTTAGAGTCCCTGACTAGTTTAGAGTCTCTCGCCTCTCATTAAAGTGAGGATTGGATAAGTATTCCAACTGGGCATTGGTTGGTTGTAGTCTAACAATAAATAATTTAGAATTTGCTTTAACGATTCCCTTTGGTTAGTTGTGGTTTAACTTTAAATTATTGTGAATGTACTTCTCGTGATTTTCAATGATAGCATTTTTTAACTTATTTATGAATTTTTATAATAATATGTGACAATGCATTTTTCATGATTTTTAATGCTATCATTTTCTTATCTATTTATGAATTTTTATAATAATGTGAATGCATTTTTATTCATTAATTGGGTTATTAGTTTTTATATACGAAACTTAAATTTTTCCCCGATAGTTTATTTTTTGTTTATTTATGTGGGTTTTTTGGCAAATTAATTTTTGTGTTTTCTATTGGTTGTCAAGGATGTGATGTCATTGTTGGGATTTGCAGTGGGGATATGGTGACGTGTTGATGCCGCAAGTGCGGGTGCAGGTGCATGCGATCTTTGAAGGCTTCTATTTGTTGGCGGACAAAACCTTGAAAATCGACTAGCGTTCCCTGAACTCGACGTATTTGCCTCTTTGGTTGCTTCGGGGTGATGCCTCTCTGACAGCTTCGGGGTTGTCGGTTAATGCAAATTAATGCAATTTTAATGCAGATTAATTGTTGAGCATTCTAGGAGGGCATGTATGCATGGATGTATTAAAGGAATTTGTAATCCTTCTCGACTTTAGTCAAAGGTTCTAGAGTTGAGGGAAGGGTTCCTACATTTGTTGTGTTGCCCATCCTCTATTATACCCTCCAAACTTCATATGCTAATTATGAGGAATTCACTTAGAGAATGTTGGTTATGGCCATATCTTACCCAATGCCTTGCAAAACATAGTGAAGTTGAATGAGTTTTTAGACCTTCTTTTGTCAGAAGTGTGATCAATTTATCAAGACAGCAGGATAGCACAACTGGACACTCTTGGGCTTGGAATTCAAGTAAATTTTGTTGCTTTACATTCTTAAATTCAAATTTTCTCTATCTTGCTTGCGATATAAAAGTTTTGATAGTATTTCTATGATAAATTGGTTTTACTTGTTTCTTTGGTTTTGTGGTTGTAACAATCTATTGGTGTTGTTATTACTAGCAAATAGGATCCAAATTAAACTTAGATCTATTAGCAACCAGAGTGATTAATATCCATCATTGAGATGGGTTTTGTACATAGTGTTTTTCTTCCAATTGTTTTCAGGAAAAAGAAACATCTCCTCCACTTTAGTTGTAGAGTATCGTTATATATCACTTAGAAGTTGGAACAAATGGAGATGAAGAACACAGAAAGTGAATCACCTCTATGTGCTTTGCAACCAACTTGAAACATATATGTACAAGAATTATTGAAGTCATAAGAGCTGATAATTCTACCCAATTTGATAAGGAGTTGAGAATTTTACACAATCCCAATATTTTTTAGGGTATTTAATCTTTATTATTATTGGATCCTATTTAAAGGAGTAATTACTTGATTGCAATATCCATCAATGGGTATGTCTTGTGCATCAATTAAGAATCTTCTAGTACTTGAGTAGACAACCTTGGTAGAATTTATTGGTTTCAATAATTGATTTTGAATTGTGATTTTCTAATAAAAAATTTGTGCAGCATTGCCCAGCAAAACTTCCCTGAGAGCAGTGGGACAAGTTTTGAAGCGGCAGAGGGAGAACATGCCCAAATTGGAGAATGAGTAAGAGGAAATATAGAAGTGGCCATCAAAGAAATAGAAAAGTATCATCTCCAATGTTTCAAAAATGACACTAGATACTACAACTCTTTTAAGAACAAGCAAAATAGAGCAGACTTTGATGATAACCTCAACGGGGTGAAGTTGGCAGGTTGGTGGGATGAGATCATACCAATGGTTGACAATGACGAATTAGTGGAATATTTCTAGTGTAGTGAAGTGTGGATAAGACTGGGCACTCACTACAGGCAACTCGTTGAACCCCTTGACATCGCTAATTTTTATAGATTGGGCAAAAATGGGGGCTCTAGACCCTACATAAAAAATGGAAGGCCTCATCATTATAAAACTCTCCAAAAGTGGTTGAAAGGCAATGAAGTGAATACCCAACTCCAACCACCCCTAACAGGCATTGATCAACTAACAATGGTCACTCAGGACTCCTACCTCTAGGCTTATGTGGAAGAAATTTCATGGAAATTTCATGCTTAGAGCATGCTAATAATGTGAAAGACCTTGAGAAGGTTGTAGTAGAATTGGAAGAACAAGTGAGCCATTTGATTCATTCCAATGGTTTGTATATGGAAGAGCTTGTTGTTGGCAATTCTACCTTCAATATTGTGGTCAAGTTTATGTGGACAAAAATGACTCCACGGCAACAAGCAAGCTCTCCCTTCTATGTTATTATTGGCAAGCACCCAAATCATACAAATGCAGTGAGTAGCCATGTCACAAGTATTATTGACTTGAGTAGCATTATTATTTTTGTTGTCAAATATTTGTATACAATATGTATGTAATGTTTAAGTTATTTTTATTCACAATATCTTTATATTTTTATATAATTTTATATTAAAGATCAAGTTTGGCTTCATTGAGAAGGAGAATGAAAATTAGGTTCAATAATTATGAGTAACAAACACATTAACAATAATAATGAAAATATGTAAATATTATTAATCAGTTTAGTGAATGTATGATTATTGATTTTATATTAACTATGTATATTATAAATTCTAATTTAACATAAATATGACATAACTTTGGTATAATTGCCACTTTATTTTGACCCTCCTAAATGGATCAATTGATGTACAATATAAATATGGAATGATCACAGATCAAGTCCGATTATTGTTTAAATATTAAACAAGAGCCACGAGGTGGCAATGTCCCCAACGGTGCAGTTGAAAAGGATGCATGTGTTTGAGTTCCGACTTGAAAGCTTGGCAGCTTCTGATCGGTATAACTTGTTCAACTTTGGAAGATGCATCAAGCAAACATAAGTTTAATGGGTTTTTTTTTTTTTTTTTACTTTGTAATTTTGTGCAGTATGAAGTCTAATGCAAAAGACAGAAAATGAATAGCAGTAGACTGAGAGGAAGAAGGAAGTAGTTGGCTGAACATGAAGTTGTATTATAGCCATAGGAAGCTATGGAAACTGTCAACTGCATGGAAAGATGGAAGGGCAAAGTCTAGGGCAAATGCTATGGCCATGAAATAGCCGAATTAATCAGCAAATAGAAATCACAATAGCAACATACAATGTATTTTTATACGAAGCCAGAAACACAACCCAAGTCATAAATCAACCTTTGTTTTTTCAAGAACTGTTGACTTGTATTGATTTGTGTGTGGAGTATTTGTATATTCAACCATCTACTTTGCATGTATCCATTTCTTTTTCATGCATCCATCAATATTTTTTGCATGGACATATACACCTCTTTGTGGATCACTATTGGCAAAAAAGGGGACAAATCCTATGAAAACACTCTTTTTTTTAAATAATCATTGCAATTACTATGTTCAAACAGAAAGTGAAAAGACAGAGTCGAGGTTTCAGTCAATATCCACATTTTTTGAATTGGGAAGAGTATAGAAAGAACATTATATCGGAAAGCTAAGAAAACATCGAAATCGATAATGGACATATACAGACAGCTTCAAAACACTCTATCAATGGCACAAATGCATAGTTTGAACCCTATGTACATGCTATTCAATACATCGAAGCAGTATTTAAAACATCATCAAAGGAAATATTCAATTATAACATACATTAAATATTATTGATACAACACCAGGCAAACTATCGCTACACAAACCATATCAATTGCAGTATACATGTTTTTTGAGTCATATATATGTATTTATATATACAATGTACAAATGATCAACTGCATATATACATTGCCAGGCACAGAAAATATCTACAAAATCTGCACTTGATTATGTATGCCTTTACAAGTATCCAATTCTAGTTTTTTTTCCTGAATATGTATTTATATGTTTTCATCAAAATCATGACAACAGTGTTTGGCAACATATAGGATGCATGGAGAGGTGTTGTATACATCAGCAGAAAACTCTAGCAGTTGACCATTCTGATTGTAAGGTCCTATTAGAAGTGATTGCTAAACAAAATTTGAGGCTGTCCATCGAGGACTGTTTTTTTTTTTAAATGCAAGGGTACAAAACTAGCCGAAGAACTAGAGGCATATGCATCTATCCATGTTCACTTGGCAAGACCATGACCATATCAAAAAACAGAATTTTTTGGAAAGTCTTTTTCTTTTCTTGTATGGAAGCCCGTGTCACAATGCAGAAGTATTTTGCAGATTTTGATATCTACTTTGAAAAATTTCGGCTGAGAGCATCATGGTCAATGTAGTTGCAAGGGTGCTCTAGTTTTTTCCCTGCACATTGAGAAAAAGGAAAATATTATGATCAAAAGCAAGGGACAGTTGAAACCAAAAGAGCCTACAGAAAACTTGAAGCTGTAAAATAGTTTCAATGACTGTGAAGATTGATAATTAGCAAACAAGAATAGTAGCCACATAAGTATAATGCAGGAGTTGGATGCGTTGATTGGCGCAGGAGATCAACATTTGCAGCCAGATACAAAGGATTCATATCTGCAAGGGACTATTGAGTTTGTTCTTGATTTCCAATCTATACCCGTTAACATGGAATATATGTTTTAAACAGGTGGCAGATATGCTGTGCTGTTGCAAATGCAATGTCAAAAATGCATGAAAACAATAAATCTGGAATGAAAACAAAGTTCAATGTTTGAAGAAACAATCAATCTAAAAACATATAAAAAATGCAGTTGACCTAAACAGTTGACATGTGTTATTTTTAGTGTAATACATTGACAGGTTTAGATGACAATTCAGTTTGTTTGTATAGCATTGTGAAGATCAAATGATGCAAAGATGCATATTAGTTTTTGGATACTGATTCGATGTTTTTATTTGATGCAGTGACTTTTTTTGGGGGGGGTATGGGAAAAGACAAACAAAAAATTGAAGACAAATATATGGAGATCAAAAGTCTGTATGCAATTTGCAGTTCTTTTTTCCCTATAGTTATTTGAAAATAAGTTATGGAATCAAAATCACAAATCTGATTTGGATGGCTAGTTTTTTCTATATGTAGAGGGATTTGCTAGTAAATATGTCTAGATCACTTGTTTTTCTGCATTGGCACAGGATGTTGGTTTTGCAAACACATGTGTTGTGAATATGTGGCTTATAGGGATGCGGCAGGACCAATTGAAATTGCTATGGCACTATGAAGCAATCTAGGGATGGAGCTTTGGAATTTCCATTGTCGTGGTCTGTTTCTTGTCAAGGGGAACATGGACCGGGATTTGGTCTTTCCTGTTTCTATTTTGGTTATTTAGACTTGTTGTAGTTTTGAAATCTTTGCATGATTGATAATAATCTACTATGGTGTAGTTTAGGCCTGTCTAAAATTTGTTGAAGCCAAGTATTTGTTGAATAGCTGATATGATTGCATATATGTTTATTGCTGGTTGCCAAAGGCAAAGAACAAGAACTAAAACATGGGCATGGACAAGGTTTTTTTTCTTTTCTTTTGAATTGTAAAAAAAAATTGCAAAAGACAGATAAGTGGCATTGCTACATTTATTTGCATAATTGGTTGCCTAGGACATAATAGAAGATAGCACCAAAAGCCAAGCATATGCAGAAATTATCTGTGACAGTGACAAGTGGGAGGAAGCATGTTTTCTATCTACAACTACAGTTAACATAATAGAAGTAGATATTGAAATTGGAAGCAGATTTTGTGGCGATTAAAAAGAACTAGGTTACAGGAGCATACCAGAAAACATAGATATGTAGCGATGTACAGGCATGTAACGGAGATATTTTTAACATACCTTTTGCTCAAAGTTTTTTAAAGTTGAGTACTCGGTTATTCATTGCCAAAGTGAAAACTCCTTGGTGATTGAATTTGAGGAGATGGTAAATAGTTGATGAAACTGATTTACAATATTCTTCATATGACACAGCTGCAACAGCTGAGCAGTATTCTTTCAGCTGCATGCCTCGAACACTGCATTCGATAACTCCCTCATCTGTTTCCAACTTGCAGTACAATATATGTTCAAATGTCGTGTGAGTGCCATGGTTGCAAAACCAATAGTAGGCTGTGATTTGAATCATAGGCAGCTTGCAATCTGAACATGTGCATTGGAAAGGCGGTGCAAAAGCATTCTTGATTTTCAGTTTTCCAAACATCTGTTACATGTTTGGACATCAAAAATAGGGAAAAAGTGGCATTTAGCAGTGGTAAATAGAAATTGCAAAGATAAATTGAAAGTGCAGTGTTGAGTGCAAGTGTATGAATTGTGTTTTTCAAATTGTTATTTGAGATGCCATAGGCATGACATTAATCTATGCCTCTAGTTTTAATCATTGCCAAGGATTAATTGAAATATGAAACTTGCATTGGAAAAGAGTTTTTGAACATGTTGCAAGGACATGTTTTCTTTTTTTATTGAATTGAGCAGGGAAATCTATTGACTAGATCAATATATACAACAATCAAATTTGGTTGAATGCAAGAGCTAACCGCAATTGAAAGTTGTGTGTGCTGAAAGAGATGTAAATAGCAAAACACAATATTGGTTAAGCTTGTGAAGAAAAGCATAATCATGTTTAGGAATGAAATAAATAGAAATGCGAAAAAATGGAAGTTCATTGTCATGGTTGTAAGCAGATTGCAAAATGACTTTAACTATGTTTGTATAATTGGATTTTTTATGCCTGGAACTTTGTAAATGCAGGATGAATATAGAAAAGAAAATAATTTTTTCATAGCAGTAGTTGGAATTGAATAGGGAAAGCAATTTTTCAATAGCTTACTTGTGTTTTTGCTTCAACTACTGGCAGCAAACTCTGGATTGCAAATTCATCATTCAAAGGATCAATAAATGTTGCTTGGGAAGTCCTCATCAAGTGGCTTCCTTTTGGGCCTAGCCTGATAATGTTTTTGATTAAGTAAAGAGGAGGCTCGTCCTATGCAAGCTGTTGTTGAACGCACAGAAAGAAAGTTTTATAGTTTTCATTCACTTGAAACTACAAAGGGGGGAAAATGAAACAATTAGATGGCAGAAAACATGTTTGATAAACAGAAGCAGATGCTGGAAAAGGGAATGTCAGTATGTTCAAGGTGCAAAAAACAGAGGGAAAGGATTTGTTCTCTTTTATTTTGCCAGAAAGGTCACAAGAACTAAACAATATCTTTATGTACATAATGATTTTTTATAGATAGGGAGCAGGCAGTGTACAGTGGCATAGTCATTTGCAGTTTCACCATCTCTGATATAGAAATCCAATTGCTTGTTGATGTATTGACAACTGACCACCATTATTGCAACACTTCCAACAACATATGTTTCCTCTGACGACACCAGCTCTAAAATTGTCATGTCAGCAGGAAGACATCGCACTTTACAGACCTGTTCTATTGTTTCAATACAAGTAGAAGGCAATATTGCTATTGAATTTATAGCATCTCCACGATCATACTGGCCTTTTTTCTTTAATTCAAATCCAGTTATTCGTATGCTTTTGCCAGGCAAGAGAAAGTTACCAAATCGGTTTATGAGATTATCATTCATGGTAGCAGTAATTGTCATCAAACCATCTTTGCCGACAAGGTCTATATGCAAAATCTTTGTCTTGGCAGGCGAGTTTTGGCTTCGATTTTGTGCAGGACCGTAAACAGCCAAAACATCACCTTCAAAAACATTTGTGTGTGACATAATGCATAATTGTATCACAGATGATGCTTCTACTGAAGCTTGTTTCAACCTGCAAAGACAATGAAATGAAATTGTCAAAATGAAATAGTCTATAGAAACTTTTGGATTTCAAACTGCATAGTGGAAATGGCAGGTGCAAGATCCTTATGCAACAAAAATTCAATTTGAAGTAAATGTATTACAACATTGGTGAGACACATTGTCAATGCAGTGAATGAAATAAAGAAACAGTAGGCAGGGGGGGAGCTGAAATGAGAAATTTAAAGCAAAAGGAAAGAGCATTACCTTTTTGGACTGCTTGTTGTTGCATCTGTAAGAGGCAAGGAGGGAATTGTCATTGAAATAGTATTTGTACCATCATTTGAAGCAGGGGGGCTTCTTTCAGCAGATGGAATGTCTGGTGTTTGTATCATTGCCATGGCGGCTTGCTTTGTAGAAATATGTTTTTTGTCTTTGGCTTTGTTTGAAGCTATATAACTGCTTCTTGATGAATCTCCAAAGATATCTGCACATGGAAGAAGCAGATACAAGCACCATTTTTTTGGGTTTATATCGGACAAGAAAACAGTAGTTTTGACAAGCCAGAGGCATAAAGCAGACCAAAGAATGTGTATCTGATGAAAGGCCGGAAGATATTTTGCATTGCTTGCTAGAAAAGACAAACAAGGAAAAAAATCAAATGACAATGATAAGAAATGTAGATGAAAAGCATTGGAAATTGACATAAAGCATAAGCTTGTTCAAAGACTTTCGGCAACAAAGAATGATATTTGTTAGAGTGAAAAATGTTTGCATTGAAAGACATTGGATTATAATTCATTGTTGCTAAAATGAATTATGTTGTTGAAAAGGACATTGAAATTTGTTGTTTGATGACATTTTTAAAAAGCATGTAGCGTAGGCAAGGGAGTTTGTTTTTTTTTTGCCAGGCACAATTGCAATGAGCGTAATTGCAACTTGTAGAAAGAGGGATATCGAGGCTATTGACAAAGTATTGGCCAACTGTAGTTGAGTGCAAAAAGCTAGTTTTTTACATGTTTTTTGTTTGTTTGTTTTGTTTTTGTATCTATTTTTTGCTTCAAAATGCAATTGCCTAGGCAGTGTAGAAGAGAATGTAGTTGCGATGGCCATTCCAACATTTTTTATTTAAACCGAGATCAGAATTGAGAAATTATGGGGTCTGAAGGCAATTACAAAAGTTGCAATAGCATGAAGCGAGTAAGTAGAATATGTGATCTAAATGGATTTTTCCGAAGTGATGGGGATTGACAAGAGACCAATGAAATGGTCAGACCAATATGCATCAGTGACAGTAGATGAATGGGTGTCAACCTACAGATTTGTCCAAAAGTGGTCAATCATTGAGCCGTAGTTCGTTGTAACTTGATCTGTTTTCAATTTAGATTTTTCATTTGCATAAAATGTTCCAATCTTTTTTTCTGTGATGTTTGTTTCAACATATCGATGTTAAAGTCTCTTGCAATAACAATTGGCAGATTGTTGTTGTTTTTGGACAGAATAGAATCCAAGGCATGGAACAGTTGCCCAAGAACGGTGTTTGGTCTGTTATAAATGTTTACAAGCTTAATAATGGAGTTAGAAATATTGAGATCAACAACAATTGCTTCGACATAGTTGTCTTTATAGATTGTTGTTTCTAGAATTATTATCTCTTTATGTACAGCTGTTAGAACACCATGTATTGAATAGGCTGCAATACAATTGTATCGGTTTGTGAATGTATCATTTTTGGGAGGAATTGGCATGTGGGTTTCCTGAAAACAAAGAATATGTGACTCTAGTAGTTCATTGTCATTTGCGACATCTTGAATGTGCAAAACCAAGATGCGAGTGTTAAGTGATGATATCAGTAGGTGTCTAGTAGAAGTAACTAATTTAAGGCCAAATTGAAATTCCAAAGCTGCATTTTTTTCTAGTCTATTCAACTCGGTGACTACTTTTGCTGAGACAAAGAAATTCTTATGTTCCAAGTTATTCAAAAGATAAAGAGAGTCAACCTGCTTTTACACGAGAAAGTGCAATGTAAACAAGCCCATGCTTTGTAACACCTTTTGGATCAAATGCCAACCTTTGAAGTGTCAATCCTCGAGCTCTGTGAATTGTCCGTTGACAAGCTAATTGAATTGGAAATTGTATTCGAGTGAAATTTGTTTTATTCCCAAGGCAGATTTGTGTCACTATTCTTTTGATTGGTGTCCAAGTCTGGATAATAGAATCAGTATACAGTTGATGCATATTGGCACATGTAATTGCATCGATCTTTGCATCATTAAACTCGATCCAGACGATGTTTGGATTTCTTTGATCATAGTACCTAAAGATACCTTCTGCGCCATTGACAAGGCCATCTTCAAGTAGGTAGTTGCCACCAACCAGTTCAACCAACATGTTTTTTTTCATGGTAATTGTAATGGGAAGTTGATTTTTTTTTTTGTCTGATGTTCAAAAGTGTTTTCAATATGATCAACTTTAGTTTCTTCTGCTACAAATGTAAAGGCCTCTGTCTGCACAGCTGACAACATTCTAGAATTATGTTCATCAACATCTTTATTGCGATAAAAAAGGAAGGGGAATGATGGATCAATTGGTGGTTTCCTATGACAATGTGCGTTCAAATATTGGATATCGTTAGATGTTTGGTTGCCTTTTCTTATTCTATTCAAAATAGCAATGAACATTTCATTTTTTTGGCGTACAACTGTTTTAAGTTCAAAATATTTCACATTGTCAATCCAAAAGCTGTAAGGAAACTTCTGATGCTGGAAAGATGGAAACTCAAAGATCCAAGAATCATGTATAGGCTTGGCTTGGAATAAATCGCCACAAAAAATGACATCAACACTGCCAAATGGTATTGTTGGTGTGTGCATAATTTGACGGAGGCGTTTGTCTATGTTGTTTAGCATACGAGATCCTATTAAGGACACTTCATCAAGCAGAAGCACGTGCAATTGTTCAAATTGTTTGGACATGAGATTTAGAGTATTTGAACTTAAGGGGAGCAAGTTTGCAGAGTTCAAAGGAATCTTGAAGGCGGAATGAACAGTGACACCATCAACATGATATGCAACTTTTCCAGTCAATGCAACAATTAGGCCTTTTCTTTTTAATGGGTCACTGCCAAGGTCGTTGTCATAGAAGAGTACAAGGGCATCGTAAATAGCCTTTGCAGTATGTGTTTTCCCTGTTCCAGCACTTCCTGTCAGAAAAAGATATAATGGCTTTGCAAGGTTTTTTTTTTAGATATAATTTCTTTGACTATAGATTGTTGTTCAATGTTTAGTCCTCTTCGTGTTGCAATATAGGTGTCTATGTCAGGGACAAATGGTTTTGTACTTACACTACACATTCTTGTTTCTGTTGGCATGGGTCATTTTTTTATGTAGGATGTCGTCACAGATATCATATTGTTCAAAAGTAGTTGAATGATTGAAAGACCTAGTCTCTGTTTCCAAAGTCTTTGTCATTTCAGCTTCTTTCTCTACAATTTCTGTTGCATTTTCAATGTTACCCCATTTTGTTGTTGGCTTGGCAGAGAACTTTTCCTCGGCAATGGCAACTTGCAATTTGTTTTTTGCATATGCTTTTGTCCATGTTTCCATTTCCTGAGTCAAAAAATTGGTGAGGTTTCTATGAGGCATGAATAGCAACAGTTTTTCTCTTGCAAAGTTCTCAGGATCCTTCTCTTCATTATATCGGACATATCGAATAATACATGGTCTATTTCTTTTGATTGTTTTTGCATTTACAAAGCAAAAGCAAGATGCATATTCAGCTAAAGAAACATTTTCCAGTTCAGGAGGTCATTGGATGTATCTGTCTATGATTGATGGGGCAATAATGTCTTCAGAATTATCAACCTCTCTCTCCAACAAAGATGGTTTTTTCAAGACAACAATCCGTTTATCATCTGGTGCAGTGTTTATGAAAATTGTTTTTCTTGATGATGAATGCAAAGGTAAAGAAAGCACAATATGAACTGCTTGCCTAATGGACATCTGTTGCATGTTCAATAGTGTGTTCCCAAGATTTCGCATTGTTTCAAGTTGGCTACAGTTTTTTGAAATAGCCTCTTCCTTTATCTTTTTTAGGGCCATTGTCATAGGCCTATCTAATTTTGTTATGTAAGAGCTTACGTATCTTGCAGTAGCATATGCATCTAAAATAAATTGAGCATCGGTGTTAGCCTGCCACAAGCTTGGGATTCCTCTTGCAAATGGATTTATCCAGATATCTGCAGGGTCTCTTTTCAGTAGCAATGTCGGTTGCTTAATCAAACAAGACAAGAGCGCAATGTAGTTGTCCTTGGTGTAATTCAATTCTTCTAGAAATGAGTCAAAGGACATGTCTTTTGGATATTGTCTATGCTCAAGAGCGTTGTTTTTTCGTCCAAGTTGTCAAAATAATTGTGTTTGGGTTCCAAGACTATTGTTTTGTCAATTGGAAACATAGGGAAGTGAAATCTACATTTTGAATTGTGTTGTTTTCTACATGTCCTTGTATGTTGATGAGTTTGGATCTTGACCATTTCTTCGGTAAGCAAAGAAGAATTTGTTGCAATATATTCATCAACAAAAGATGTTACTTCATGGTTGGTATTTTTTCCATATATTGGTGCATTTTCAATCCAAAGAAGCCCGTGTTCATGTTCATTTCCTCTTTGTTGGAATTCAGTTGTAAAGAAGTAGTCATTAACCTTGCCAAAGACTGTATTATTTTTTAATATCAAAGATTTCAATGAATTGAATCTGTGTCTATAATAGCGACTACACACCACAGGGTGTTTTCTTATTAGGTTGTCAATATCAATGTCCAAAGGCAACTTTGATGGGCTTGAGAGCTTCTTCTGTTCAAGTTCTTTCAAAGAATTGCATAATGGTTTCCAAAGGTGTTCAACAACTGTAAAGCTCACAAAGAAAGTAGGTGGTCCTAGTTGCCGGATCATTGCGAAAAGATCTTTCTTCATGTTGTCGAAGTAGTCAGGAGATGTACGGATGGCTTTTAATGTACGATATGCAATTGAAGATTTGATTTTTTTTGGAGATTGGTTTGTGACTTAACATCTTTTGCTGTTAATTTTTTCCCTTTCAATTCCCCTATACGTATTGATATCCAGGCAGTACTAGAAATTTGCCCTATCAAGACTTTTACTGTTTTGAAGAACAAGCTTGTAGGATGTTCTTCAAACTCCGTACTTTCATGTTCCAACTCCCATTGCACAACTTGTTGATATCGATATCGATTTTAGATGTCATTGGGTCGGCTACATCCATAGAAAAGTGTTGGGAAATTCAACTCTTCTGAAAACTTGTCTTGGAAAATGCCTAATGGTCAATGATTTTCAGACAGTGCAATCTCTACAAGCTTGTTAGCCAAATCCTTTATTAGACGTGTCTCTCCATATCCATGCACCATTGTTTCGGTTGCTGGTTCTATCTCTGTTTCATGAACAGGTTCAATGGTTTCTTCCAATGGTGTACAGTTGCTGTCTTAGTCAGTAGAGAGGCCAGGTCAAGTTGGTTGGACTTTCTCTCTGCTAATTGAACAAACTTTGTTTCCCAGTCAGGCACAATAGAAATATCTTTTTGTTTGTAAAGTTCCATGCTACAAAGCATTTTTAATGCAAGCATGACAATGTTTGGGCGCACGTTTCCTGATATGTAAGCATTTTTGTATTCCAATTTTCGTTTTAACATAATTCCAATTGTCATGCCATCTTCAAGGTTTCTTGGCAAAGTCTTCTGCACTTTGTCTAGAGATGCAGGAACATTTATGACTATTCCAGTTAGCCCTAGTTTAGCTCATTTATAACCTAGTTGTTGAATCTGTGCAAACGCAATTCTTGGAGAAACAAGCCACTCTTCCAATGGTGTCAACATGTTTACAATTGACAATGCGTGGTTGCGACGAATGTTCAATGGTGTTGCAAAGACTGGTATTTCTGAATGTGAAACATTTTTTTTGCAATATTTGCATATGTGCATGTCCAATGCAAATGAAGGAGCCGTATTCATCCATGTAAAAGATGTCAATGCAAGGAAAGTGTCTTTGTTGATTCGGCGGATGTCTTTTTTGAAATGCAATCATTTGCATATGCAATAAGCATTTATAGGTGTATCTTCAATAGCTTTTAAGTATTGGGAAGTTGCTTGTTTGGCCTTTTGTGTTTCTTTTTGCTTTTTAAAAGCTTCAAATGCTGCGAAGCGCATAGACCTTTTTTCCGATCGTAGATTCTTGAATCCTTGCATGTTGTTGTTTTCTACGTTGTTTCCATATGCATTTTGGTGGTTTTCAGT
The DNA here is from genome assembly GCA_027924585.1 of Larix kaempferi. Classification (NCBI taxonomy): domain Eukaryota; kingdom Viridiplantae; phylum Streptophyta; class Pinopsida; order Pinales; family Pinaceae; genus Larix; species Larix kaempferi. Next base: position 8,198,563 of record BSBM01000416.1, read on the forward strand.
TGTAGTACATGGATGTTTTTGTATGGCATGTTGCTTAGCTATTGTTGTTTTTTGTTTTTCTCCTTTGTCATGATTTTGTTGGTTTCTTTATTTTTGCGCTAGAGTTTTTTTTGAAGGGTTGATAGAAGGTGTGTTTTCTGACGCAGATGCATGAGTAAATTGCTAATCAGGATAGCTATCCCCCACACTTTGACAAATACTAAAGCAATTTGGCACGGTTTTTTCCATTGCAAAGGACCTTCCTAGGCGATTTGTTTGAAACAATGGATGGAAGTGACAATGGTCTTGACTTTTTTCAACTTGTAAGATGAACATGTTCATTGCAGAGGCATTTGTTGAGCAATATCAACTTTGAATCTTGGCTAGGAGTGTATCCCAAATGGAAATGTTCACTTCCAACATCTCTGACAACCATTGAATTGCAAATTCACCTCCATGTATATGGCCAATATTAAAAGGCGCTGCCAAATTCATAACGAATGTTTTCCAACTAGAAATAAGACAAGCATTGTGTACTATGGATGGTGTAAGATATGTAGTCAAACAATGGAATGATCTATTGTCATTAGACTGTATGCAATTGAAGAAAGTTTGTGAAATTGTCTTCCTAAGACTCATACTATCAAAGCTCTTTGAAAATTTTGAAATCGATTCAAATAACGAATTAGAACAATGACCTTGAATTGTTGAGAAGATATCAAAACCTTGTTGCAGGAGAATTTCTCTATAGGGAGATATCTCAAGAAAAGTGTTACAACAAGAGCTATTGAAAATGACATTTGGAAATTCTTGAGGCAGGAAATGATGAGGTATAGTCATTTTGCAAGCAAGCAATGGTTCAAAGTGTCCAGCTGCTGGTATATGGTCATGAAACAAAATGTTATAACAGTAGCTAGCAAGTGCGGGATTGAAATGCAAGTGCTTTTTTTTGCTTAACAATGACCAAACTGCAACTGGAACATTTAGCCAATGTGCAAACCACTTGATGCAGAAGATATCACCCCACAGGCCACGAACATTTGCAGTGTCTAGTTGCGAAGCAGGTTGGGACATTTGTTGCAGATAAAGGTCTTTGTCTTGGACACCATGCAATCTAGACAAGTACAAAGGGTCGAGCTCCAAGTTGAATGAAGAATTTGCAGTAGGGTCCATTTGTGCGAGACGAACGTGGAAATGGTTCACAATAGCCTCTCTTATTTCTGTTGATGTGTATCGAAAATGCAAAAGAACAGCAAATGCGTCAAATAGGCAATCACCATGTTGGAAATGGAAATCCTTTAGACGAAGCAAATGTTGTTTTGACAATGCAATGTCAATTTCTTCAAGTTCTCGGTGGCCTGCTGCCAAGCCCTTTGAAAGGCCACCTGAAGGCTGCAAAGCTCGTAGCATGTCTATGGCAACAGAACATGCAGAAGAGGCGTCAGTAAGATTATTTTCCAGACACAGACAAGGGGAAAAAACAACGAGGGTTAGAGGAGTTTTTTGCCAAAGTAAAATCTGAAACTGGCTACAAATGACATTAAGGAGAGCCTATGTCAAAATAATCAATATCAAGAATGCAACAAAATTGGCAAGATGCAAATTTGTATCGCTAGACATTTGCAATTTGAGTCAAGAGCACTATTTGCATTAAGATAGAACAAGGAATGTTTCAACAGATGAGAAGGGAAATGGGAATTTAGTTAATGCACTACATCAATTATGGTTAGACAAATAATATATTTTATAACCTAACAATTTTCAAATATAGTTGCCTATGCAATAAAGAACAAAAGAACAGGAAAATGGAACGACAAGTGCATGCAATCAATGCACCTAACATGTTCGATACTAGTGCACCAGTAGAATAAGTTGCAGGGCAGATCGCAGATGACAATACTATAAGTGCAACCGAAGGCCGAGATTTGCTCTAGCCTACCATCATTGTGTTCAGTGTTGAAATGTGACAATGAAGGGTTTTTGTGTGTTAATTATGTAAACGAGAGCATAATCGTTGTCAATGTTAGTTTGCATAGTTGTTAGCGATGTATGGAGTGATGTCAATTATATTGACAAACTTGACTTGTCAGTTGCATATTGCCATATTTCCACAACAGGAGGAATGAATATACTTCTTGTAGAAACAAGAAGTTAGGAAAAACGGATATCACAGGGATTGCCTGTTTTGTCGTATATAAATATGATTAAGACATTAATCATCTGTTCAATGAAATGAGAAAGACAATATTCCAAGTCACATTGCCATGTGGTTTGTTTTCAATATTGCAACTATGAATTTCTAGATGAAGTCGAGGAAGTAAGTTTGCACCATTCTAGATAAGTACTTGAACCATTAAAAAATTACACAATGCATATAAACATATAAAGATGCCAAATGACAAATTGATCTTTTAAATAGATTCATTTGTAAGTCTATGAACATTCCCATGGTAGCAATTCTGAAGCAAATGGTTGTTTTCAATCTAGCTATAATTGGCATATCTATTTGTAGACAAGTGGCAAGTTTTTTTGTAGGGAAAGCTCCAAATACAACATGCAACATCTGTTTTATAGCTAGCAACCTAGGCTAGCATATATTGTGGATTTTCGTGGAACATATGTTTTAGTATGTCAATATTAGAGTTTATTTTGTGAAAGCTCTCATGTCAACGGTAGTTTGCAGTACATGGGATTTAGAATTTCTAGATAGTTGGCTAATGCAAGTGGACAAAGTAGCATTCCATGCTATTGCAAGATTGTTTGCATTTGGAAGCCACCATCAACATTGGAAAACTAGACTTTGAACATGGGTACGAAAGCAAAGCATTGAAAGCTTATGCTCTTGATGTTTAAAAAGCCTAAGAAAACTACAAACCGCTAAAAAAAATATAGAAGAGCACATCTCAAAGAATGACTTCTTTTCCTGAAATGATAGAAAACTATCGCACGACAGAGGAAAGTAACAATAGAAATGTATTGAAATAATGATTATTTCTATGCAGCAAGGGAACAGCTAAAGCGAGGTGTTCTTCAAAATCAGCAGACCAAATTATGTAAAAAGGCCACTTTATTTTGCATGAACAAGAGAATGGGAAAACGATTCCATTGCAATATGGAATAGGATGTTTTTATAGACAAGATACCTGGAAGCAATCTTTTGATTACTTGTGCCTTGTTTGCATTTTATTGCAATGTTTTGATTACTTCATAGATGGAAGCGAAATTCTAAATCAGCATATGGTTCTTTCTATCCACGAATGAATGAGCTAAAGTGAGTTGTGCTTCAAAACCAATAGGGGAAACTATGTGAAAAAGACCACTTTATTTTGCATGAACAAGAAAACAGGAAAAGAATTTGACTGGAATATGGAATAGAACAGTTGTATAGACAAGATACATGGCAGCAATGTTGCCATCTTTTTAACTTGTTCAGTGTTTATTGCAATGTTTTGATTGCTTGATATATGAAAGCTAAATTATAAATCAAGGTACCATGCAATCTAAAGTGTTATTTTTTTCTGCTTCTAATACGCAATAAATTTTGGTCTCAATGCCCATGTCTGGGTGAATGGAGATTTTATTGTAATAGGGAAAAAACTGCCAATCTACGAATACCATTTAAGATTGCTTGATATAAGAATAATGATGGGAGTTTCTTTTTTTCCCAATGTTCTAAATGCATAGCCACAGTGGACAACAAATAAAAACAATCCAACATTGCATTTGCTGAGAACGAATGAGACAAAATCTGCAAACATAGGTGCAAAGACATACAAGAAACACGGGCATGGAAGAATGTTTAAAGCATCAACTATTAAGCTAGTTAGGCGTCTATATTCGTATGTAATGACAGTTACAAATACTGTTGCTGAATCAAAGTCTAAGATGATTCAAAGCAGAACTGTTCTTTTCTTGAGCAGATTTGAACTCTTTGCAATATGAAAGAGGTAGCTCAATAGGCAATGCATGTATTCTCCTATCCAAATGATCTGGATACATAATCAACGCTACATGTTGAAGTTTCAACCAGCATGGAGAATTTCTTTGTGGGTTGCAGTTCTTTGTTTGTTTGCAACATTGCAAAAGGGAACGGCCTATTGCCTGTCAAGGTTTTTTATTCAGTATATTGCAGAATCGAAGGAAGGAAAAATTTCATTGCAATATGGAATAGAAGGTTTATATAGACATGATGCTTGTCATTGGTGTTGTTACCTTTCTAAGTTGTTTATAGGGTTGGTTGCAATGTTCTAATTATTTGATATTTGCAAACTAAATTGTAAACCAAGAGTATTGTTTTTATTGTAGGCAATATCGATGCAATTTATGTAAGGTATTGTAGCTTCGATTAGTATACAAAAAATATTTCTGAATCGTAGCTAACCATTTGCCTAAAACGTTGCAAATGAACGAATCCTATGGCTTGCTAAGCTTTCTATTCAATTTATTGTAGAATTGAAGATGGTACTAGTTAATGATGTGCTATTTATTTAACACATAAGTAAAAAACAAAGCAGTTGAAGATTGATTCAACACAAACGATTTGAAGATTAGTTCAATAGCTTAATGCACCAAGGCCTATTTAGAATGCAGAATCCACGTTTTGTATTTTGTATGTCTATGCTAGCAGCAAGAGACCACAACCCCTAGCCAGATTTAAAATGTAATTAAAGAGCTATGTTGGCGATGACAGCAACCAGCTCATGGCCATATTTAAATAGCATTCTCTCTTGCCAAAGTATTCGAAGATAGTTTTTTTGATAGGACATGGTCAAGAAGGTATCTATTATAATGACTAATTTCCTACGAAGATAATCAATTGCAAAAAACAAGCCACTTGAACAATGAGGGCGACAGACCAAAAGCGAAAAAAAAACAGGGTGGGGTCATGGTATGCCAAACGATCATTATGCTGAGAATATGTCGACATTGATCTCAACCCTTAAATATATCAGACTTTTGAAAGCATTGACTGACCCGTGCACACATTTCCATAAGGTTGCTTGTTGTCTGCATATAAAAATAGATTTGAGCATTTGCCAATGTCTATTATCTATACCATGTTTTCTTTGTTATGTTTATAAATTTTTTGATGTCATTCTTCATTGCTTGAATAGAATATGCAATTCCATCAATTAAGGAAATGAGCATCCCTTCCATTGCAAGAAGGTTCTATTGTTCTCTACAGAAGTTCTATGAACTGTTTTTGTTTGCCTTTACCATTTGGTGGAAGCTGCCAATTAGCAATAGCAAACTCAATCTTTGCAGTAGTGTTAGTTGGTTACCACTGCCATCTAGCAACAACAATGCATTGCAATAAAGCTATGGAATAATTTTTAGATTCAATTGCAATGCATTGCCATGTTTCCAAAACCACAATTTTATTCAATATATGAATCCACTATTGCAGATGTTCACCATATTATTTTGGCTCATAGTTTACAGAATTTCACATATTGTGAAAATACTTAACATCAACAATGTGCTTTCTGTGGATACTACCATTAAACAGGGTTTTGGTATGTGTCACATTTTCTTACATATAGATTATTTGCCATATCCCAAAATTTTTTTAACCTCCGTTTCAAGGAAGAAATGACAGCACATTTCTTTCCACCCATGTCATAAACATTCCTACAGGGCTGAAGCAAGATAGACATATTACGTCTGGATTCCACACTGTTACAGATGTACACCACTGCAGCTATGAAGTAGTATTACACTAGAAGCATGAAATAGCTTTTGATGCAACTCAAGATTAAAAGTAAGGGAAGTACATCGTTGAAAAGGAAAACATAATGAAAGAAGATTGGTACACTGCGAGTGGATTGACTAAAGAAACTAGTGCAAATTCTATTTCAAACTCCAGGGAAGCGAATTGTTAATGACCCAATTGCTGTGCAAAATTCTATAACAAGGAGGGGATTGTTCTTCTGGCCATATGCCCCATCCAATGATCAAAATTCTCACAATAAATGCTGGGTTTGTTGTCTTATGACAGTGCGGCAGCAACAAGACAGTGCGATTTCAAGGTTGCCAGGGCCAATGTTTTGAGCATCGGGATCTATGGCTTACTGCAAGAAGCTTCACTATTAAACAACTTTGCCAATATTTACAATCCCCAAGTTAGCTACAGCTAGTTTTCTGAAAGATGTCAGTGGATTGGCAATCTAGGGAATTCAGCGTATTCAATTACTTAGACTAAATTGGAGACTTTGACCTATTTTATTCTCAATGCTCGGCTATATCTATGGCTTTGTTCAAGGCATTGCAATTGAAGAAAATGGCAAATTACAAACTGAAACGACTATGAGCATGCCGAAAGAACTGCAATTTTGCATCTGTAAAATAAGCAGCAGTTAAGACAACTATTTTAAAGCAACTAAACTTGCAAGATCAAGTGCCACAAGGCAAGGAGACATAACAGGAAAAATAGGAGAAGGCATAGCTCAAGCATCTTTCAACATGTGCAATCTGCTTCTATCTCCTTCAGATATCTTTGCATAAATCTAAAACAACATAGCATGCAATTGGGAAGAAGCGATTGTCCACAACAATAACTTGTCTATCGCTTCAAGACAAGCACATCCAACGTAGGAAGCAGAAAAACATGGCGCCAGAAAATGAAAACGATTAATCCAATTTAGGAGCTTCAATTCTATATTTTTTTAAATATATAAACAGATTTGATATCCTGAATGCAAACATTTTTCCCTATTTTCAATCAAATCTAGGTGATAAACGATGAGAAAAATTCCAAGTCATAATATGTGTAAACCACTGAACAATTGTATATTCAAAATCCACTAGAAGCCATAACATGTACCAGCCACTGAAGAAATCCACACCTTGAAGCCAACATAATTGGTTTGCACCCACAAAATCTAAGCAAAGACGACACGATTAATATATCATTTTTTTATTTATAATTTTATATTATGTTAAAATGCTCGAAAAATTTGTTTCGGTCTTTTTGGGAAGAGAGCACTCAAGTGCCAGGGGGCATTTTTTAAAAACCGAATTGCTGTCATCACCTGGGCAAATGTAAGGAATTCAAACATTCTTCCCTATTTTCAATCAAATTTAGGAGATAAACGATGAGAAAATTCCAACTGACAATATGTGCAAACCACTGAACAATTGTATATTCAAAAGCCACTAGAAGGCATAACATGCACCAGCCACTGAAGAAATCTACACCTTGAAGCCAACAGAATTTGTTTGGACCGACAAAATGTAAGCAAAGATGACGCGACCAATATATCAATTTTTGTTATTTATAATTTTATATTATGTTAAAATGCCGGGGAAAGTTGTTTTGGTCTTTTTGGGAAGAGAGCACCCAAGTGCCAGGGGGCATTTTGAAAAAAATGAATTGCTGTCATCACTTGGGCGAACATAAGGAATTCATCAATAAACACCAAATAATAGAGAAAAGCAACAACAATAACTAAACACACGAAAGCATTATTGAATTTTCTGAAACCAGGGGGGTCTTCTTCTCTATATATTTTTTGGGGAAAGAACAATTGTATTCTCCTCCTCTATCGAGGTTTGGAGATCTGAACTAGGCTGCCGGCATCGAATTGTTTTAAGGTAGAGCCGACTTCTAGGAAGCGCGATGAAAGTGGACGCCAGTTTGTAGCTAGGAGCTGATGCAGTCACCACCATCAAAATGACGAATCCACTAGTCAATGGCTTGGCAGCACCAGGCAAGGGCTTTAAACCAATTCTTAAAACAAAATAAGAAAACCATAAATATGAGCTGAAACTGAAATCCTTATGTGTTTGAGGGTATCAACGACGAGCCACAAATGTTTGTTTTTAGCATTTTCACAGTTAAAAATCACTGTTTCTGCAATATTGATTATTAAACATCCTATCCCAATTTTCATCCCGTTCAATAAAACCCAGGGTCGATTACCAAATTTGGCGTAAATTTCAATTTTGGACAATTGCAAACAGGAATTATCATATACATATGGACTGGCTAAATCACAACACAAATATTGCATAGACACTGCAACCACCACGCTGAAGCAGCAAATAAAAATAGAGTGTTCAATTCCTTTGCAATTTTTTTTGAACTAGGCACAGTATGGAAACAATATTGCACATCAAAGTTAAAAAACATTGAGGCTAGCACTCCACATTTGAATATGAACAAACAGGAGAATGAAGGCGAATGACACCTTCCCAATGCAAAATAGCAAAAATGCAGCAAAACAGAACTAGCCAGAGCTAGAGAGCACCTGTCCAACCGCTGCGAGCACCAGCCTGCAAAACCCAGATGCCGCTGTGCTTCCAAGCAAAACATCGTACGGAAAGCACCCGTCAAACCACCGCGAGCATATACCCACAAAATCCACAAGCCCCTCTGCTTCGAAACAAAACCTTGGCTGCAGTAGGTTGCAAATCACGATAGGCACCCGAAACCAGACGAAAACAAAAGCAACAGCCACAAAGCGATGCACAATGACCTAACCCACGACACCAATAAAAGGAGGGGCCAACACGAACCGGCAGCTCTGCATCGTGCCGCAATAAATGACAAATAGGGCAGCAATTAAAATCGCCAAGCACCCATTAATAACATGCACCATTGCATAGCAGCTGCTAATAAAACCATCTGCAGCATTCAACACAGACGCACGAACCATAGCAGCGCTCATTGAACAATGCAATCTCTGCAATCGTTCAAAAACCTTACCCATTTAATAACAATGAACCAAAATAGATGTAGTTTCTCGAACCTGTTCATTGCCGATACATTAAACACTAACGAGCATAGCCACCGAAACCTGCAACCATTAAACACCAGCCTCCGTAACAACCATACATCAAGAAACACCTCTCCTTGACCGGGCCACCCGTACTGAACACAACCACCAAGACCTGCAACCATTAAACAACACCCTCCGCAACAGATTTGAACCTGGTGACCGGCCGATCCGTTGATGCAAGGCTGCCACCGCGTCTTGGGGCACACACCCCCAAGACGACGTCACTGCGGAATCCACCAATACAAACGCCACAGACACACGGGAAATTGCAATTTAAAAAAGAAATTTTAAATACGACATTTTTAACATAGCATAAACTATGCAAAACCGCGTCGATGCCCCCCTCCCACGGCAACTAATGCCCCCGACCAAATACATTATGTCGGGGACATAATAAATGTATTTTTAAATTATATAAAAGTATTTGGTAAATGCAATTTCAGGAAAGATTTTTATATAAAAACCTCTAACAATGGAGTTTCAACCCTTGTGAACCTTACCAAATATAATGTAATAATAGATAACCAAAAAGGTGAAATTTCAACTCTACTTACATTGTATATTAAAGCACAAGCAATAGTATGAATGTTTTTGCATTGTCTAGGGTAGTTAGTGGCTAATTTGAATTGTATTGTTAGGTAAAGTAGTTTAATTTTGCATTAAATTACCTTTTAATGGTTGTTGTGGCCTATTTGACTTAAAGTCGTATCAGCTGCAAAGAAGGATTATATGAATATGGCATTACCTTTTCCCTTGCTTTACCAACCCACCCACCTCCAAGAACTAGCACTTGCTTTCCCCCTAGTACCAATTGAATTAATCGCTTAGTGGGGACAACTATTTATCTCTTATCAGAACGACATGATACAACCTTTACCTTCCGTGTTTCCAAACATCCACTTGAAGACCTATACCTATTGGGATCTTCCACTATGCTCCTTCTTATTGAGCTTCTTTAGGATATGCTGCATGTGTTGTTAAGTAAATAGTTTAATCTTGTAATGAATTTTTTTTAATGATTGGAGTATAATTAGAAAAAAATTAAAATTTTTATAATCAATTAAGAAAATTTTGATGGTTTAAATTGATTCAAAATTAACTTAAATTTTTTAATAAATTAATAGAAAAGAGGATTCGTTTCAAAAGTAAAGACACTAATAGTATTGTACTTGGTCAAGACAAAAATTAACTTTTTGAAGGCTCTGAACTCCCAAGGCGACATTACTTCTTGTGTTGTTGGAAAGTAAGATTTCACTATGCAATTAGTAGCCAATAAAGATACTTGCAAAAGCCAACCAGTACAAAAAGGCCATAACTGAGAGAAAACGAAATAGGCAATAGTATGTGCAATCTACTAAAAAAAAGATCATGAGGCCAAAAAGTTGAACATACCTTGTATTTAAAATAACCTTCATATCATCAAAGTTTTCAATGGCAACAAGGCCTTGACAAGAGTTTCCCTCGTCATTTTGATTCTTCTTATTCAAAGACTTGTCATGACTTGTAGAAATAGATCTTTCAATTGGATTCTGCAATGATAGAGATGAAAAAACCATGTCATTATCTACAATTTCAAGTTGGTTTGCAATATTACCTTGTTCTCCAATAGAACTTGAGTTATATAAGAAAACCTCAAATTTAGCATTATCATTGTTCAATGTACTTGAATCATCCTCCCTCTTTACCAAGAATTCAGATAGAACTGAACTTGCAAAACTCGTCATTTGGCATCATTCGACGAACAAAGTATTCCTTGCACCTAGTCGAACATCTATATGCTTTCTGTAATTTTATTTTATGCTTCATGCTATCTATGTTTCCTAGTATCAAGTGTTAGGGACATTTCCATCTGGTGGCTCTTAATAGAGTTGTGTTAACAACAATTTTCAATTTATTTAGGAAAATATTTTAATTAAAATGGTTATCATGTGAAAAAAGGTTGCAGTCACATTGTATGGCAAGTTAATACGAAGCAAATTTTAAAATGTCTAATATTAAGGTATCAAAAAGACTTAAAATTTCAAGATGTTGCTTACTCTTTGAATTCTTTTTATATTCTTTGCAATATAACTGTATAGTTGACCGATGTAATGGCTAATAAATTGAGCTAGTGATATAACTATTTTACAGTGCATTTAAAAACTTAAAAGAAAACATGCCCACTAAGTGCTTCTGGTTTGATGTCTCCCTTAAGGTTGTTCTTCAATTTTGCATTTTCATTTGTCATGCAAGCTTCTGCTTGTTGAATTGTTTCCTCATCCTTAACCACAACTTGAACAAAACCAATAGATATAATAAGAGGGTAGACCAAAGAATGTGAACTCATAACAAAACCCATGACTAATTCATATAGCATATTGAAGTATGTTTCCAATTTCTTTATTCCCTACTTTGGCAAGCCACAACTTCTGATAACTTTATATTACTTGATCTCTAAGATTCAATATCACTTGGAATTATGTCATAGTAATGAGAAAATGCCACCTAGAAATCATTTATCTAGCATGCACTCCTTCACTGAGCTCTACAAAGGTCTGATACTTCATAGGGGACACAATGACAAGAGTGTCAGTGGCCATCTATCCCTACCCAAAGCTTGCAATTAAACATGATTCTAAATGTTGAAAAAAATTATGAGCCTATAACATACCAGGACCCAGAGCCAGAAGGATTACCTTTTAACTCTCAATCAAGTGGCACCTGTCACTTCTTAAATGAAGCCAAAGGCATACAAGAGGGTCAAGAGAAAATGATTTGAAAGGACCAATATATATTTTTCCATCTATTTTGGTGCTTTATGGGTGGAAACATTGGATGAATTGGTTTGCAGTGCCCATTTTAGGGGCAGGTCTCACTTTGCAAATTTGGGGTCCAGAACCTTCTGAGGCCTATTTGAGGGATTAAACTATTTTTCGGGGGTCAAAATTCCATCACATATTCCATGCCCATGGACTCTATTATACACTTTGAAACCTTTCCAACGATCCAAGAATCACCTCAATTAGATTCTGTATGGGGAAGTTATGCATCCTCAAATTGACCTACCCAATTGACCACCATGGTACCAAGTGGAGTCCATGTCAGCTCTCATTTCTCACACATGTGTAGCTAGTCACATGTAGACTTCAAAAAGAATTCTTGAAGGTCCCAAAAAAAACTCTAATCGGGAGTTGAGGCATGCAAAAACCCTATAACTAACCCTAAATGTAACACCCCGTTTTGACATTACTACCTGAACTACTATTATATGTTGTATTTGTTTGATTGTGAGACCTCGTCGGGTTGACGACACTGTGGACATATGGTTCTATTATTTTGCCGATATATATATGTGTGTGTATGATGATAGTATTATGATCGGTAGTCATGTTTAGATATGTATCATGTGTTAATTATGTCAAATATATGGAATTTACTGAATGATGGGTACGTGGATACCGTTACAGTTATATGTTGAAATAAAGAATGTTATGCCAGGTGCATGGCGAATGAATGAGTTTATTGTTGTTATGTTATGATGAAATATATGTGTGTACATATCGAGGATTTATGCACGATATTCTATATTGTATGTCGAGGACTGACTTACAGGTTGAAACGACTAAGTGATAGCTGGATCCTATGAGGTGGGAGGGCCTCGGGGACACGGACTTCGAAGGATAAAATGGTATGCGAGTGATGCATTATTTACTTTCGTATGGTTATTATGTTGTTTATTATGATGTATGTTATGACATGGGTGGGGTAGGGTTTCAGGAAACTCAACCGCCCAGATCGGTTATATGATGACAGACCGAGTACAAGTGCAACGCTGCTGTTATGTCGGGTGGACATAGTCCCTTGTTCCATTAGGGGGGTGGAGGCTTTACCCACCGTTTATCCCTGAAACCCAGAGTCATGGGAGGGCTGTGCTACGGCGCGCTCCCCAAGGTGTGTGATGATGACTGGTGGTTTCCTGCTGGGGAAGCTGGTCGATGTAGTCGACACTTCCGCTTACCGGTTCTAGCTGGAACCGGTCATGACTTGACATTCCAGGGTAGTCCAGCAGAGGACAGGATAGGATGTGGAAGTTAGTGATGATGTAGGTAGATAGGTGTAGCGTGAGGTAGGGGTGAAAACAAGATCTAACTGTAGGTGTGTAAAGCCCTTGATTAGTATGTGTCAAAATCAGTGATGTATGAATTGTCGTAACTTGAGTTTCAGTAAGCTAATGGAATGTACCTTGCAAAATACGTTAAAACATGTGTCAGTAAAAGATAAGTTCCTTGATTATGATTGATGTATGTGAATTATTACTTTTAGTGTACTTACGTGAGGAATGTAAGCAGTAGCTACGCTTACGTAACTCGCCTACATAGTATAAATTACATGAAATATTGTTGAGTAATAATGTTAATTAATGTCGCTTAATGATTAATTACTGTCGTTTAGTAATTAACTATTGTTGATCAATGTTAACAGTGTTGATTAAAGTTAATAATGATGATTAATGTTAATAATGTAGATTAACTATTAAATTTTGTGGATTAAGATTAATAAAGTCGATTAGAGTTAATAATGTCGATTAATGATTAACTATTGTCCATTAATAATTAATTGTTGTTGATTAATAGGCAAAGCTAAGGTTAACCGAGATAGTGACTAATGCAATTAATTAGGATGCTTGATTAATTGTTAAGTAGTTTAATTACAACTAAGATGTAATTAAAATGGAACCAGGTAAAGTCGATTAAATCTTAGTTAATTTATTTAATTAGTATAATTACACGTTGATAATGTTATGAATTACATTGATGGGATTATGGTTCATAATTGATAAATTGAATTAGTTAAATTTATAATTGGAGGGAATTAACATATTATAAACATTAGAAACCATTAAGTAAATGATTAGGTTAATAGTAGTTAATCAATTGACCATTACTATTAATTAAATTAAATTGGTGAACCAACCGTAAATTTAAACTATATAATATTTATGTAACATTTATTATTTATTAATTAAATGGTCAAAAATGGAAATATGAGTTAGGATATGTTTAAATTATTATATTAAGTAAAAGAATTAAATTTATTGGAATTGAAGTTACGGTTGAGAAGTGACCCCAACCAACACTTTTAATATTAATTTAATATTTAAAAAGTCCAAGTCCAAGTTGAGGGCTCGAGGACTTACATGGTAGATGAATGGGTTGGATGAAATTTAATTTAGGGATAGGGGTAGTAATGAGGGGGAGAGTCGGCAAGTGAAGGGGATAAAAGGGAGAAGGGAGGAAGGAGTAGGGGGCTCTTTACCTTATGATTTTTGGGGGAAGTTTTGGAGAGCAGAATTTGGGAGAGCAGAGCTGCAAAGAAGGGGTTTTATTGGTGGTTGTTTTCTAAAGGGATACAACAGCTTGGGTTTGTACTCGGTTTGGGCTCGGGGGTCCAAAGGGGTACCTTTGGAGCTGGGTGGTCGGAGAGACCTCGCCAGTTGGCAGGGTGGCAAAACTGGTTTGGCTGGTTGAGTTTCAGAACTGTGGGGAAGGCTCTTGACTGCAGGGAAAAGCAAGGAGAAACAACAACAGCAAGGAGAAACAACAACAAAGGGGATCTGCAAGCTACCTACAGGTATTTTCCAACAGGTATATTTTATCATTCTACCTTGTAAATTATGTAAAAATGTAAATTACAAAAGTTTATCTGTTGTGTTGTTATATCTGCTACTCCCGCACAACAATAACTGGTTAGAGGTAGACATAACAGAATTATAGTTGTTCAATTTTGGTAAATGTAAACACTTTATTTATTGTTTTTTTTTTTACAGCAAAAAAAAAAAAAAACTAGTAATGGGGATAGAAACTTAACAAAAACAGGAACAAAAAATACAACAGAAACAAAACAGAAATTTTGAACAGAATTGAAATATCTGACTGTATATAAAAGTTGAAGGAGACCCATGTTGGGGTCTCACATATGGTATCAGAGCCATGGTTCCAAATCTGGAACCAGAGGGCTCATTACATGGAATAAAACAGTAAATAGAAAAAAAAGATGATTCCCGAGCAAGTAATTACTGCTGCTAAAAACGATGGCAAGTGAGCAAGTAATTACTGTGGCTGAAGCTTTTGGCTCAAGCTTTAGACCTGCAAAGAAAAGAGAAGATTAATTACAAGTTAGAGAAAATTCGTCTAAACATATAAGTTGCACAAATAAGGGAATCGATGTGAAATTACTACTATCTAGGTTGAAATACATTTATGCAAAAAAAACAAATTAGGGCAGACAATATTAACATATATGGAGAAACGTATATATAGATATATGTATATACCAATTTATTTTATATAAATAAAAAATTATGTATATGAACAAAAATTTGATTTAATTTGATTTAAATTTAAATTAAAACAAAAGAAAAAAAAAAAAAAAACAAGTTTTTGTTATATGAACAAAACGTATTTATGTATATTTTGTTTTAAATTTAAATTTAAATTAAATTAAATTTAACTATATATATATATTACAAAACCCTAATAGACATACATACGAAATATCAAAAAAAAAAACCTAAACACTGAGTTGATTTGTACCATATCGATTTCAAAAATTCTATTTTAGTATAGAAAATGGTCAAAAAATATATATATATAAATTATTGTCTACAAAAAAAAAAGTTAACATATATATATATAACTCAAAAGAAAAAAAAAAAACAATGCACATATAAAACAAATTTAAAACAAATATATAATAAACAAATATAAAAAAAAAAAAATTTAAAACAAAAATAAAATTTAAAACAAATATATAATAAACAAATATAAAAAATAAAAATAAAAATAATAAATAAAAAAAACCTAGTGGAGCTCGGGCCGAGCGGGGCCGAGTGGGGAATGGGCGTAGCCCACGCAGGGCGTAGCCCTGTGTCCACAGGGGCGCAGCCCACGGGGGCGCGTGGCCAGGGCACGACCCGGCCAGTAGCGAGCTGCGGCCTGGGCGGCCCAGCCTGCAGCCCACAGGGCGTGTGGCCAGGGCACGGCCCGGCCAGCAGCCCGAGTGGCTCGCGGCCCCGGCCAGTGGCGGCCCAGTGGCCTATGGCCAGGGCAAAAACAAAAAAACAACGATATAGTAAAAAAAAATTTACAGTGAAAGGTCAACAACGTACAAAATTTAAATCGCTGTGGCCTTGAGCACGCCCGGCTAGCAGCTGCGGCCATGGATGGCCTGAGTGCAGCCGGGGCGTGTAGAAGAAAAATAACGTTTTACTTAATAAATTTACAAAAAAAAATATAATGACAAACCCTTCTTGCTACGGTTTAAGTTTCTCCATGGGCTGAGCATGGCGACCCTGACACAGCGGCCATGGGCCTGCCAGGCTCCCAGCTAGTCAGCCGTCCTCCAAAACCCTGTGTAAAACAAAAAAAAAACAAACAAAACAAAAAAAACACAAAACTTAAACTAAGGTTGAGAAAGATTTAAACCTAGGAAGCTCGGCTGCAGAGTTCACAGAGCCCAAGGCTCTCTCTCCCTTCGACCAGAGTTGCAAACCGCCAAAATCCATAGTGAAAATGACAAAGGGGGACGGACCTGCCCTTTTAGAGTCGGCGGAATACTTTTAGGGTTTCAATTTGCATGTAGGCCACGTGGGAGTCTTAGGGTTAGGGCTATTTTATTTTCGAATTGTTTTAATGACTTTTTTTTATTTTTATAATTGTTTTAATGACTTATTGAAAATATATACAATGTTATATATATATATAAATATTTAAACATCAAAATTTAATTAAGACCTGTGTTCTAACAATTAAAACATAGGACATTCGAAATTATTGTATTTTAATAAAGTTAATAGTTCGTTTAATAATTAATTGGATTAACCATTAATTATTTTATTGATTAAATTGATTATCACATTAATTAAATTAATATAATTAAGTTAATAGCATTAAATCAAATGTTAATAGAGTTAAATCAAATTATTTTAATTTTAAATATGTTTAAAATTTAAATAATTTACATCTTGATTATATTTAATCATTAAAATAAAGAGGTATTTTAAATTTTTATTTAAGTCAATTTAAACATAGATTGATTATATGTTAAATTAACTGAATTCAATTAAGGTTTAATCATGGATTAAGATAAATAGAACTCCATTGCATCGGTTAATTATTGATCATTAACTCGAATGCGTAAGATAATTAAAATTTACTTGTGAGGTAAATTAAATCCGTAACCAATAGATAACCTTAATGGCAAGTCAGAAATAACACTAATTAGTTTATTCCTTCTTAAAAATGCACCTTGCCGAAACTTCAACGTATAGTCGAAGGGGCAAGACGAATACGGAATCTCGAAAACGAGACACCGCGGAGACCAGCATGACGAGTTGATCGCTAGGACACTGATTCTACCCCATGATAAAATGTTTGATAAACACGACTCTAGACTTGAAACGTAGGTTATGTTATTATTAAATTATTAAATTATTAATTAATTAAAGTGACCGAGGCAATAAACCTTAAATTGAATATCTTGAAGAATTGATGGCGACCTGATGAGGATTGTGTAGAATCCAATACCTAAACCTACGTAGAACTACTGCTGTAAATTTCGTACCGAGTGGCCTCAAGATGGCTTGATCGAAACGTCCTGAACTATAGCTCTTAAAGTAAAACGCTCGTAAAATTAGTCATGACGCACTTTTGAATTAATTGTTGAGTTTGATAGTAAATTAGTCATGATGTCATTGTGTGCTAATTATCCTATTATTCCATGAGCAGGAATAAACATGGTAAGAATGCGAGCAGGTCGGGGGCGAGGTCAGGCGACGGCATTACCTGAGCCGAATGTGCCGGCACCATCGCCAGAGACCATTCTTATACTGCGCTCGCTGGAAGCTATAAATGAAACGCTCAGGGGACTAGCATAGAGAGGAAGTACTACCTCGGAGGTAGAGGTGGAGGCCCCTCTACTAAGGGAGGAAGTTCCTGTGGTAGAAGCGAATACGGTACCAAGAACTCTGCATCAGGATATCAAAAGGGAGCTTTAGAAGATAAGGCTTCCAGAATTTTCGGGGGGTCGATTAGGGATACGAGCAGAGTCATGGTTGGAAGAGATGACCAGGTGCTTGACCTTGCAGGAGTACACCTCCACGTCCAAGTCCAAACTGGCCATATTTCAACTAAAGGGGGCCGCTTTGAACTGGTGGGGAAACCAAGAAAGGCAGCTACACCTTACACCGGACACGGTTCCATGGGAACTGTTTGTGGAAAAATTCAAGGGGAAGTACCTACCCGCATCCTACCAGGAAGAACAAGCAGGGGCTCTTCATGCCTTGGTACAAAGGCATCTATCTGTGGAGGAATATGAAGAGAGGTTCATGGAGTTAGTGAAGTATGTCCCTTACTTGGACAGTGACGAACGCCAAGTTGAGCGCTTCGTGTATGGGCTCAATGCCAAGATCAGGGCTCAGGTACGGATGTGGAAACCAACTTCGGTCGCTGAAGCAGTAGATTGTGCTCGTTACACTGAGGAGATGTTGGGTGCAAAGCCCATCAGGTCCTTCAACTCTCAGCAGTCAGGGTTTGTGGGGAAGGCCCCTCGAAGCTACCCTTGGGGAGGATATGCGAGGCCACCTCCCTACGGGAACAGGAGCACACCAAGAGTCGCAGCGGTAGAAAGATCAGTGGCAACTAGGGCGGTGCCCCAGTCGACCACAGGGACTCACTAGGGTGCGAGGAATTTCAGAGGAACAACTGGTAGAGGAAGGGGTCCTAGGGGGAGGAACCCCTCTCAGAGGTTTGAGCAGGTTATCTCGCCCGCTCCATTACAGGTTGCTTGTTGGGGATGTGGAGGTCCACATTACCAGCGTGACTGTCTCGAATTACGATCCGATACAGTGCAGCGAGAAGGAAAAGCTCCAATGGGGAGTGGGGGTAGTAGGCATCAGATCTCAGATGCAGTAAACAACCATCAGGCAGAGCACCAATCCACTGTGGTGGAATCATCAGGTACGGTCAATAATGTCAAGCTTAGAATATTGTTTGATCCTAGTGCTACTGATAGTTTCATTTCTCCATATGCATTAGACAAATGTGGGTTGGTAGCCTATGGGCATGACGATTTCAGCTTAGTCGAAATGGCTTTAGGGGTAAAGCAAGCAGTATGACCTAGTGTCGATAAGTGTGTGGTGGATCTCGGGGTGTGTGTTACACAAGTCAAAGTGTACGTCACCACCCTCGGAACTTATGATCTCATCATAGGTATGAATTGGCTTGAGGAACATCGAGCTTTCTTGGACTGTTATGGGAAGAAAGTTCTTTGCATTAATGACAACGGAGAGGCCATCAAGATCCAGGGTATCAAACGAAAGGTGTCCCCACGTTTCATATCAACGATGAACGTAAAGCGATGTATGCGACAGGGATGCCAGTTGTACATTGTTGAAGCAGTAAACAGTGAGAAGGGACCCTCCTTTGATGACTATCCAGTGTTAGCTGAGTTCAGTGATGTATTCCCAAAGGAATTACCTGGGTTACCTCCTAAGAGGGAACTTGATTTTACCATTGAGGTAAAACCCGGTTCAGAGCCAACATTGAAGACACCTTACAGGATGACGACCCTAGAACTTTGTGAGTTGCAAATGCAGTTGAAGGAACTGCTAGATCTAGGGTTCATTAGACCAAGTATTTCACCGTGGGGTGTGCCAGTAATCTTTGTGAAGAAGAAGGATGGTTCCTTGCATCTTTGCATTGATTACCGAGATTTGAATAGAGCCACCGTGAAGAATAGGTACCTGATACCTCGAATTGATGATCTCTTTGATCAAATGAAAGGGGCAACAGTCTTCTCAAAGATCGACTTACGATCAGGTTACCACCAGCTACGGATTAAGGAAGGTGATATACCTAAGACTTCTTTTCGAACAAGGTTTGGGCACTATGAGTTTGTGGTGGTACCCTTTGGTTTGACCAATGCCCCAGCCGTATTCATGAGTCTCATGAATAGCGTGTTCCGAAAATACTTAGATCAATTTGTGCAAGTCTTCTTGGACGACATCCTCATCTACTCCAAGAATGAGCAGGAGCACGAGGAACACTTGCGAATAGTGTTGTCATGCTTAAGGGAGCATCAGTTGTATGGTAAGTTGTCCAAATGTTCATTCTATCAGAAGGAGATCCATTACCTAGGGCATATAATTTCTGGTGAGGGAATTTCTGTTGACCTTGAAAAGGTGAAGGCCATAATGGAATGGCCCGTGCCAAGGAATGCGCATGAAGTAAGGAGCTTCATGGGGTTAGCCGGGTATTATAGAAGGTTTGTTGAGGGTTTCTCAAAAATCGCAAAACCCATAACTACCCTACAGCGTAAGGGCACTAGGTACGAATGGACAGATGAATGTGATGCCGCATTCGCTGAGCTGAAAAGACTATTGATGAGTGCGCCAATTCTACGGGTTCCAGATATGGAGAAGGAATTCACAGTTTGCACCGATGCTTCAAGGCAAGGTTTGGGTGTAGTGTTGATGCAGGAAGGTGGGGTAATAACTTATGCGTCGAGAAAGCTAAAAACACATGAAGAGAATTACCCTACTCATGACCTAGAGTTAGCTGCAGTGATGTTAGCTTTGAAGCTTTGGAGACATTACCTTGTTGGACGAAGCTTTGAGCTCAAGTCTGATCACCAAAGTTTAAGGTACATCTTCACTCAAAGAGACCTAAATGCTAGGCAAAGGCGATGGAGTGAATTCATGAGCGAGTATGATTTTGGGATTACCTACATCAAAGGGAAGGAGAATGTGGTAGCGGATGCCTTAAGCAGAAAACCAAGACTTTTCTCTCTTATACCTTTGAAGGTAGATTTGAGGGAAAGAATTTTAGGGCAGTTGCTCGGGGATAGTTGGTACCTAAAGGTCACAGCGACACTCCAGAATGGGAAACCAGTGGGACCAAAGTTTGAAGGCTATGAGTTGGAAGCCGATGGTTTGTTACGGTATCAAGGGATGATGTATATTCCTGAGGAGGGAGATATTAGAAAGACTATTCTTAAGGAAGCCCACAGAGCAATGTATTGTGCACACCCAGGTGTAAAGAAGATGTATGCAGACATGAAGCAACTCTTCTTTTGGGCAGGGATGAAAAGCGACGTGGTCAAATTCGTCGCTAGGTGCCTTGAGTGTCAGCAGGTAAAAGCTGATCATCACCACTCGGCAGGTCTGTTGCAGCCACATGACATTCCTATGTCGAAGTGGGAGGTTATCTCCATGGACTTCGTGGTGGGATTGCCTCTTACCTCTCATAAGCATGATGCCATTATGGTCATCGTTGACAAACTGACCAAAACTGCTCACTTCATTCCAGTTAAGGAGACCTATGATGTCACGGATGTAACACGTGTATTCATAAATGAAGTTGTTCGTCTCCATGGGTTTCCCAAGAAGATTATATCAGATAGAGATTCCAGGTTTACATCCAGGTTTTGGACGAGTTTGCAGTCAGCGTTGGGTACTCAGTTGAACCTAAGCACTGCTTACCATCCAGAGACAGATGGGAAAACAAAAAGAGTGAATTAGGTGATGGAGGACATGCTTAGAATGTATGTCATGGATCAACAAACTGATTGGGAAAAGCACTTACCTTTGGTAGAGTTTGCTTACAACAACAGTTACCATAGTTCAATTGGGATGCCTCCATATGAAGCTTTATATGGAAGGCCATGCAGGACACCATTGAGTTGGGAAAGGTTAGAGGATCGAGTAATTATAGGACCTGAGTTGATTCAGGAGATGGAAGAACAAGTTGTTCAGATTAGACAACGGTTAAAGGAAGCACAGGATAGACAAAAGAGTTATGCCGATGCGCATAGGGTTGACCGAAGCTATAAGGTTGGTGATGCAGTGTTCGTCCACATCAGGCCTAGAAAAAGTACCATCAGGTTTGGGAAAGGGACAAAGTTGTCGCCACGATTTATTGGACCCTTTGAAATTTTAGAAAAGGTTGGACCCGTCGCGTATCGTCTTGCGCTGCCACCCCATTTGCACAAAACTCATAATGTTTTTCATGTATCTGTTTTACGACATTATGTAGCTGATGAGTCACATAAAATAAATTGGAAGGAACTGCAGGTTTCAGACGAGGGAACCATCAGGGTCGAACCATTACTTATATTGGATTGCAGGGTTAAACAGTTGAGGCACCGTTTGGTGGACCAAGTTAAGGTCCAGTGGGACCGATATAGCCCGGGGTCTGCTACCTGGGAGGACGTAGAGACTATGCGCCGTGATTATCCCACATTATTTTGATTATAACTTCGGGACGAAGTTTCCTGAAGGGGGGGTGTATGTAACACCCCGTTTTGACATTACTACCTGAACTACTATTATATGTTGTATTTGTTTGATTGTGAGACCTCGTCGGGTTGACGACACTATGGACATATGGTTCTATTATTTTGCCGATATATATATGTGTGTGTATGATGATAGTATTATGATCGGTAGTCATGTTTAGATATGTATCATGTGTTAATTATGTCAAATATATGGAATTTACTGAATGATGGGTACGTGGATACCGTTACAGTTATATGTTGAAATAAAGAATGTTATACCAGGTGCATGGCGAATGAATGAGTTTATTGTTGTTATGTTATGATGAAATATATGTGTGTACATATTGAGGATTTATGCACAATATTCTATATTGTATGTCGAGGACTGACTTATAGGTTGAAACGGCTAAGTGATAGTTGGATCCTACGAGGTGGGAGGGCCTCGGGGACACGGACTTCGAAGGATAAAATGGTATGCGAGTGATGCATTATTTACTTTCGTATGGTTATTATGTTGTTTATTATGATGTATGTTATGACATGGGTGGGGTAGGGTTTCAGGAAACTCAATCGCCCAGATCGGTTATACGATGACAGACCGAGTACAAGTGCAACGCTGTTGTTATGTCGGGTGGACATAGTCCCTTGTTCCATTAGGGGGTGGAGGCTTTACCCACCGTTTATCCCCGAAACCCAGAGTCATGGGAGGGCTGTGCTACGGCGCGCTCCCCAAGGTGTGTGATGATGACTGGTGGTTTCCTGCTGGGGAAGCTGGTCGATGTAGTCGACACTTCCGCTTACGGGTTCTAGCTGGAACCGGTCATGACTTGACATTCCAGGGTAGTCCAGCAGAGGACATGATAGGATGTGGAAGTTAGTGATGATGTAGGTAGATAGGTGTAGTGTGAGGTAGGGGTGAAAACAAGATCTAACTGTAGGTGTGTAAAGCCCTTGATTAGTATGTGTCAAAATCAGTGATGTATGAATTGTCGTAACTTGAGTTTCAGTAAGCTAATGGAATGTACCTTGCAAACTACGTTAAAACATGTGTCGGTAAAAGGTAAGTTCCTTGATTATGATTGATGTATGTGAATTATTACTTTTAGTGTACTTACGTGAGGAATGTAAGCAGTAGCTACGCTTACGTAACTCGCCTACATAGTATAAATTACATGAAATATTGTTGAGTAATAATGTTAATTAATGTCGCTTAATGATTAATTACTGTCGTTTAGTAATTAACTATTGTTGATCAATGTTAATAGTGTCGATTAAAGTTAATA
Source organism: Larix kaempferi (assembly GCA_027924585.1). Taxonomy (NCBI): domain Eukaryota; kingdom Viridiplantae; phylum Streptophyta; class Pinopsida; order Pinales; family Pinaceae; genus Larix; species Larix kaempferi. The sequence goes on from BSBM01000416.1 coordinate 8,221,919, forward strand.
ATGATGATTAATGTTAATAATGTAGATTAACTATTAAATTTTGTGGATTAAGATTAATAAAGTCGATTAGAGTTAATAATGTCGATTAATGATTAACTATTGTCCATTAATAATTAATTGTTGTTGATTAATAAGCAAAGCTAAGGTTAACCGAGATAGTGACTAATGCAATTAATTAGGATGCTTGATTAATTGTTAAGTAGTTTAATTACAACTAAGATGTAATTAAAATGGAACCAGGTAAAGTCGATTAAATCTTAGTTAATTTATTTAATTAGTATAATTACATGTTGATAATGTTATGAATTACATTGATGGGATTATGGTTCATAATTGATAAATTGAATTAGTTAAATTTATAATTGGAGGGAATTAACATATTATAAACATTAGAAACCATTAAGTAAATGATTAGGTTAATAGTAGTTAATCAATTGACCATTACTATTAATTAAATTAAATTGGTGAACCAACCGTAAATTTAAACTATATAATATTTATGTAACATTTATTATTTATTAATTAAATGGTCAAAAATGGAAATATGAGTTAGGATATGTTTAAATTATTATATTAAGTAAAAGAATTAAATTTATTGGAATTGAAGTTACGGTTGAGAAGTGACCCCAACCAACACTTTTAATATTAATTTAATATTTAAAAAGTCCAAGTCCAAGTTGAGGGCTCGAGGACTTACATGGTAGATGAATGGGTTGGATGAAATTTAATTTAGGGATAGGGGTAGTAATGAGGGGGAGAGTCGGCAAGTGAAGGGGATAAAAGGGAGAAGGGAGGAAGGAGTAGGGGGCTCTTTACCTTATGATTTTTGGGGGAAGTTTTGGAGAGCAGAATTTGGGAGAGCAGAGCTGCAAAGAAGGGGTTTTATTGGTGATTGTTTTCTGAAGGGATACAACAGCTTGGGTTTGTACTTGGTTTGGGCTCGGGGGTCCAAAGGGGTACCTTTGGAGCTGGGTGGTCGGCGAGACCTCGCCAGTTGGCAGGGTGGCAAAACTGGTTTGGCTGGTTGAGTTTCAGAACTGTGGGGAAGGCTCTTGACTGCAGGGAAAAGCAAGGAGAAACAACAACATCAAGGAGAAACAGCAACAAAGGGTATCTGCAAGCTACCTACAGGTATTTTCCAGCAGGTATATTTTATCATTCTAACTTGTAAATTATGTAAAAATGTAAATTACAAAAGTTTATCTGTTGTGTTGTTATATCTGCTACTCCCGCACAACAATAACTGGTTAGAGGTAGACATAACATAATTATAGTTTTTCAATTTTGGTAAATGTAAACACTTTATTTATTGTTTTTTTTTTTACAGCAAAAAAAAAAAAAACTAGTAATGGGGATAGAAACTTAACAAAAACAGGAACAGAAAATACAACAGAAATTTTGAACAGAACTGAAATATCTGACTGTATATAAAAGTTAAAGGAGATCCAAGTTGGGGTCTCACACTAAATGGCTATTGAGCTATGTTAAATACCCGGTCGTTAGGAAAAAAGGGTTTTCATTCTTATTTTGTTATTGTATTATTCCATACTTGAGGAAAAATAGGGGAGTGGATATTAGATCATCACAGAGGAAGTAGGAGATATTGTAGTAACCATTATGGCTGCAAAGTAATAGGTAACTCTATAAAGAGTACCACTTTCTTTCTATTTGCATTCTATATAAAATAGCAAGGCATAGCCCTCATTTTGTCTGGGTTTTTCCCCATATTGGGTTTTCCTAGGGTAAATCTTGTGTTATTTATGTGTATTGTGTATTTCTTTGCTCTAGTTATTTTTCTTTTAGTTTCAGTTATTTAGAATTAAGTGGAAATAAGCTAATAAAAAAAACTAAGTTGTGAGATCTGTTCCAGTGGAATATGTTTATAAATCACATTGGTATCATAATAGTTTTCTTTGGAGTTTTGTGGGAAATTGTAGGATTTAGTGGTAGAATAAAGAAAATATATTCAAACTCTAGCCATGACAAACGAGTCTGGTGAAGAAGCGACAAGCTATTATGAGCAGCAATTTAAGTTGGAAATACAAGTTGTCGATATCTCATGCAACATGTCAATCCTCACAGCGGCTCTAAAGAGAAAGTTTGAACCTTTCAGTGATTTTGGAGGCTCTAACTCAGAGATCATATCAAAGGGGAAATTGAAAGATAAAGGCGACCCCAAAAATGAGCTGATGATAGAGCCCAAGAAAGAGCAATCAATTTACAGTACCAATATTCCTTCCCAATCTTTATTTAAGATGGAAGCGAAAGTCGATATCAAGTCATACCAAGGTGAGTTCGATGCTTTAAAGTTGAATCATTGGTTTCAACAACTAGACATATATTTTTGTATCCATCAAATAGATGAGGAGTAGAAAATTTCATTTGCTTGGCTGAAATTAGAGGGCCATGCATTAACCTGGTGGGAAATCCACACAAAGGCACTAAGTCTGGAGGGTGGTCCGCCAATAATTAAGTGGGAGGATTTAAAAACCCTCATTAAGTCCCATTTCTAACCTATCATGTATGTAAAGGACCAATGGATCCATTGGCATTACTTCAAGCAAAGGCAAGGGCAGAGTGTGCAAGAGTTCACCACTGAATTCTAGAAGATGGCTATCATGTTGGGTATCTCACCCAAGAGTCCAGATGTACTCCTCAAGTATCTAGGGGGTCTACACAGTCATTTGTGAAAGAAGGTGATGCTCTTCAAGCCCAAGACAATTGATGAGGCATGTGTGCAAGCACATTACCTAGAAAATATAGGCCATAAGAAAGGATATCCAAGTAGTTCCAAACATAAAGAGAACCAAGACACTTCCAAGGAGGGGAGGAAGAAGTGGAAAGGAAAAGATAAGAAGACTATATCCATGGCACATTAATGAAAGGATCCAAAAAACCACGCTAACTATTGTAACATCGATGGTCACACTAAAAAAAAGTGTTGGAAGCTACATCCCAAGATGAGCCCTAAGAACCACAAGAAGGATGTTGGGAAGAAGAACCTTCTAGCCATGGATTCAAGCAAAGAGGTAGAGAGTAGCTCAGATGTGGATGAGAAGATTGTTTGCACTACAGTTCTCAAGGAGGTGAACCTGAGTAGCCTTCACCCCGAGGAAGAGAAGGATATGACAAAACCCTTGCACATCAAGATCCAGATCAAGAATACCAAGGTAGATGCTCTATTTGATTCCAGTTCATAGGCAAATCTCATAGTTTCTAATCTTGTCAGCAAGCTTGGGTTGGAGGTTCATGATCACCCTAACCCTTATCCATTTGGATGAGTAAATAAATATATAGAATTTAGGGTCACAAAACACTTGAGGGTGCACTGAGAATGTGGAGAGAAAACGAGCATCTAAAGAGGGTTCTACTTTTGACAGCTACACAAGACTACATAAATAATGAGAAAAATTTTGTTTCAAGGTCATCTACAAGAAGTATCTAATCTACAGGGAAGTATTTTCATTCTAATCCACTTGGTAAGGTTCTTTAACATCAAGATTGATTCCCCTAAAAGAGTGGAAAGAGTTCAATCTATCAATGGATATTTCTTAATGAAGAAGAAAAATAGATGACTCCAAACATTGGAGATACTTTTACCAAAATGAAAAATTAGTTGGATGGTGATTCTCCATAATGAGCTTCCTATTGATTTATTTAGTTGAAGTCTTGTAGCATTATAAAAGTGATGAAAACACCTTTTGTATTTTCTTATTTTTCAAGTCATGCATTTTGTTCACCCTACGATTACACTTAGTACTATTGATCATATGCCCTATTCTATATGAAAACTTGATATTCATGTCTTACTATAAATGACTTTATATTGTGCTATAAATAATTTTAATTATAGCTTCATTATGTTGGACCCAAACGATATTGTTGATATGTGGGTTGTAAATAGTGAAAATCAATCATAACAAGAGTATGTTTCCAATCAACTGGAGAAGAAAAGAGAATTGGGTTACAATAAGCTACCTTCTATCAATAGAGGTCTTACAAGCATCCCGTTGTCAAGGACATATTTTTATGGTATCTAGATTTTTTCGTTGATATGTGTGGAATGTATGGATTAGGGAGATTTAGAATTGTCCTCTTTGCTTGGAACTTACCATTCCTTGCACCAACTATGCACAATCGCTTTGATGCAAAAACAAAAGCCAAAAACCCATGCACAATATGATGTAATTTGTGAACATAATGGACAACTACATGTAAGCAGCTTGATTATATCATTGGTAACGTTTTTTCCCATTTATGGTTAATATTTCATAACCAATGTTGCATATGGTCTTTATTTTTCATTTAATGGCCCCGAGAGCTGTTTTAAATAATAGGTTGAAATGGTATTTTAAGGAGTCTATGAAACTTGATATTAGCTCATTTTGGTGTAGAGGCAAAGCAAACATGCTTTCCCTCCTCACTTATGTAGTGAAGTGGGATTTGGTTTCATGATCTATCATTCTCCATGTATTTTTTTATTGTTGAGTGATGCATATCAACTGTATTTTTCCAAAATAAAAGGTAGGAAAAAACATTGTACTATATTGCTAGTAGGAACCAAATTTTATAGGTATTGTCGATAATTCTTTATTTCATGAACATATTTTTTTAAACAATCATAGCTATGCAGTGTATCCAGTGGTTGATGGGTAAAACAAAACAACCAAAAGTGAGAACTTACTTTCTAACCTTAGGAGGGACATATCCAACAAGAGCAGACTTGGTCCTTACCACATTTTCCTAATACGCACTTACAACCGATCAAATCCTAACAAATGAATTATGACCTTGTTAGTAGCATCATATATTTTATTGTGGGGATACATGTAAACATAGTGATTTCTATAGACATGTTGTTACTTTAAAACCATAGCTCATTATACAAATGGGCCTGAGACTATTTGGTATTATGGGATAAATTGATTATTAAAATTTTGATGTATAGAAATGAAATAAATTCTAATAATTTGCTTATATCTTAGTTGTTTAAAATTATGTTGACTCTTGTTTAAGTGAGATTCTTTTCTTCATAATATTCATAAAACATGATTGGAAGATATTTAATTATTTGTTTGTTTAGCATTTATATTATTTGAGATCGCAGATGCCCACAGCTTCCACTGGTCGTAATTGAGATGTAAAGGAATTATCCGATGTGAAATTTTGAAATCTCAATGTTTTGAACTTCTAAAGCAAAGTTCATCTTTAGGAGGATGGACAAAAGTCGAGGAATGCAATAGCAGTTCTCCAAATCCATAAATACACAATAATTAATTATTCTCTAGTTTGCAGGGTCGGCTTGGGAAATGCATAGACCAATAATGCATGATTATCTTATCTTATTTTCTTGCTTTGATGATGGGTTTTCGTGTGTCACTTATCTTTAATCTGTATTCTTTGTAATAACCTAACCATAGAAGACCGATTAAAAATAAATTACACGTGGAAGCCCATCATCCAAGCTAGAAAATAAGATAAGATAATCACACATTATTGGTCTATGCATTTCCCAAGCTGACCCTGCAAACTAGAGAATAATTAATTATTGTCTATTTATGGATTTGGTGAATCGCTATTGCACTCCTCGACTTGTGTCCATCCTCTTGAAGATGAACTTTGATTTAAAAGTTCGAAACATTGAGATTTCAAAATTTCACACAGGATAATTTGTATTATTTGTTCAACTTTTATTCAATATTATAAATTTATTATTCAATAATGTGTTCTATGTTTTATAAAAAATTTAAAAGTTTTCAGGGTTTCTCCTTATGTAGATGTTAATCACTTTAAAGTTTACACAACCTTTCTACTAACTACATTATAATTCTAGAAAATTTGATAATCACTATATCTAAAAGATGGAATGAAAAGGACAAACACTTATTTAACGGACAATATTGCAAAAATTGTGAATTATGGAGTCATTAGTCACACACTATATTAGTTTATAGTAGCCTACAACATTAGAGGTCCTAAATAATTGTGAATTCCGCTTAAATTGAAGGATATAGAGTCATTAGTCATACACTACACGTGTAGTAGCGTTAAAAAATGAGAGCTCTTCAATAATTGTTAATTATGCTTAAATTAAAGCATATGGAGTCACTAGTCATACCCTACACAAGCGTATGGTAGCCTACAACCATGAGAGGTCGTATGATAGATACAAATATATAGAATTGATTACAAAGATTTACATAAATAAATAATTTGAAAATTCAAGACGGCTTATTAGAATCTTGTAACATTGATCACATTCATTGTTATTAGCCATGGACAATGAAAATTTCTGAAATGAGACTCTGATTACTCTCTTGATTTGGCAAGTTTAGTTACGGGAATATCCCTTTTAATTGTGGGATTACTGGGGATTGATCCTTGGTCTATTTTATTAATGTACCTAGGGTATAGCGAAATCTATAGTGGGTCTTGATTCATTATGTTGGTAAATTCGTTTTCTGAGTCTTCTTTTTATCTAAGGCAGCTATTGGGAGTCAATCCCTGGTCTACAATACTAATGACTCTGATGGTTTAGCGAAGTCCTTTGCATGGGATGAGAACCCCATGGTTCGCTTGTTGAGAGTCGAGTCTGTATGGTTGATCCTGGGTCTAATCGGTGTTCTAAAAACTTCTACGGTGTTCTATTTAGTTACTCTGCTTATCTATAATTTTGTCATGTATTTATTGGGTTAAATACAGTAGTTTGATTTCTAGGAATGAACCTAGGGTTTGCGAATTGTACAGGGGTGAATACCTCTCTCGCGTAACTACTTCTCTATGTTTTTAGATTGGGAAAGTTCAAGGATAATTCTAATTGGGCAAGGGTAACCTACGCTACACGTAGCAGGGTCTATGATTTCAATGTTTAATGTTTATCTTATATAAGATATTGGTTCTGCATGGATGTTTACTACTCTATTTTAATGTTTGATTATTACTTATGTGTAAAATGATAATTTATTACTTTCTTTGATTAGTAACAGAGCTCTAGCAAAAGATAGCTTTGCTAGAGCGATTCTCGCTGTGGGTTTCAAATCCAGCTTGGTTGTGTATTAGTTCTGGAATTTTGTTGTTTAAATGCTTACTCCAGTTTAGTGTAAATTCTATATTTAAAATGTGAATGGTAGTTCTTTGGTTTATGTGGTTTAATTATGAGATTTGGGGTTTTGTCTATGTCTGGATAATTTGTTTTCTAAGCTAGATTTGGATGAAAGATTTTTCCTTCAGTTATCCTATATGCCATGCAAATATTTATGCATGGTCTTTATTTGGATAGAGTATTTTAAATGGAAAATATAAATAACAGAGTTTGTTCTAATTTGGATTGATAGGAAATCTCATTTATATTCGAGGATCTAGCTTTTAACCTACAACAGTAAAATAAAAGGGCAACCCATGTGCGCCATGACTAAGTAGGTTCTATCAATAACCACGCCACTAAATAAAGAATTAATAAAAGATTTGCAGCATAATTATTGGAATCTGAAAGCATATTAAATCTCTATTTAAAGCCATATTGAGAAAACAAGACTAAAACTAAAGGACTGCAAATACTTACTTGCAAAGGTGCTACTAAAAGTACCTCGTTACCCTGCACACTACACACACAGATTTATAGTAACTACCTTTATCAGACTTGTAGAAATGTAACTGAATAACTTCAACACTGCCACTTCCTCCCAACCATTGACCCTGAACCGTTCCTGGTTCGTTTGTCGAATCACCCCAGAGTTGGTCCGAGCATGCAAGGAGTCTAGAATACCTAAGGAACGTTTTTTTTCATTTCTTTTAATGAGGACTAATTCTGTACTATTCAAATGTGAGACTTGGAATCTCTCCCATCTCATAATACGACATCCCTCTCTTTGTACTTGTCCTTATATTTATAGGTATAATGGCTAGGGTGCAACCGAGGTCTTTAGAATTGAAATGGTTTGTTTACTTGACTTGTCAATAAGACTTTTAATGTCTTCATGCTTTTAACTCATAGTTATAATATATTTAATAGTATATATTCATATAACTAAAATATCACTTTAGTTATTATTCGTTGATAACTGATCTTTTAATTGTTTATATTTTTTATTTGAAAATAGAACTCTTAGTTTTATTCATTTAGTTTATATAATATCTCTAAGTTCGACTTTTTAGTTTATTTATATACTCTCTCTCTCTATATATAGTATGTACTCAACTTTTTTAATTTATTTATCTTTTACTATATATATAATATCTACATATATATAAATTATCTTTTACTACATATATAATATCCACACACACACACACACACAGACACACAGAGACACACACACATTTATTTGAGACTCTTTTATAAATTCCCTTTTATATTTATTGCATCATATTGTATATTCCTGATGCTTCATTAATTCATGTAAGATTTATTTATCATAGCCTCTAGTGGGTTTGGTCGGTCAACTAAAGATAGATTGTTCTACGCCCTTTGCATGCTCGGTCCCCCGTTTAGTGGCAGTTCAGTCAGTCTTTGATGAGAAAATAGAAAATGATTCATTTAATCAGTTTGAATAAATAGGATTACTAATGCTCCAGAGTTTTTGGATCAACATTAGTAATAAGATGTGTATTTTGTGCTCTTTGGAGTTTTTCAGGCTCAACATTCAAAGTGAGGTAACTCCAATGTTATTCAGAGCTTATGCTCAACACTTTTAATGGGAGTTACACTAGCGCAATTCCAGAGATTGTGCTCAACAATAGTAGTAGGATGCATTTGTAAGATACACCTAGGGATACAATGGCCAAGGATCCGATGCTCCAGAGCTTATGCTCAACATCATAACGGTTGGTGTGCTCCAACGATTATTCCCAACACTTATTATTTATCTTGTGGGGTTATCTATGTACTCCAGAGCGCACGCTCCATACATACTACTTTAACCCAGGTGCTCTAGGGCTTATGCCCAACACATCTATGTACATCGGGACTTATTCCCAACACATAATAAAAAGTCATCCATGTACATCGAGGCTTATGCCCAACACATAGGTCATCCATGTACATCATGGCTTATGTCCAACACATAACAAAAGTCAGCCATGTATATCAGGGTTTATGCCCAACTCATAATCAAAATTCAACCATGTAAATCAGGTCTTATGCCCAGCACATATCCAAATTAATCCATGTGCATTGGGTCTTATGTCCAACACATAACCAAAAAATTAATCCATGTACATCGGGGCTTATGCCTAGTACATAACAAAAATTCAAAGTCTCAGGATATTATACCCCTTCCCCCTTAGAAAAACACTGTACCGGTGTTTAGGGACTGGAAATGAAACCCTGAAATAAGGCAGGGTAAGCCTGTTTCATGGTGGTTTCATTCTCTCATGTGGCCTAATCAAGCCCGAAGTGCTTCCATTGCACTTTTAGCTAGACAATAGTTCGCTTCTTGACATGTACTTCCCTCTTTTCCAATATGTGAATGGGTTCTGGCATAAATCCCCCTTCTGGTTCTACCTATAACAAGGACCAATCAATTACATGCTTAGTATCATAGAAATATTTCTTCAAAAAAGATACGTGAAAAAAATTGTGAACTTTCACATGGGTAGGTAATGCTAATTCATAAGCCACTGGTCCTTTCTTAGCAAGTATTTCAAAGGGTCCACAAAATCCAGGGGCTAACTTTTTGCATCTCCCTAAGCTCAATGAGCTCCTCTTTGCCTTCACTTTTAAGAAGAAATGTTCGCTAATTTGGTAATCTTTGTCTTTTCTCTTTTTATTTGCATAACTCTTCTAGCGGTCACGTGCCTCTTTTAGGTTCTGCTGCACTTTGGTGACTAACTGTTCTAGATATTTTAGTAAGTCCGGCCCTAGCGCAAGTCTATCTACCGGGCTATCCCAAGTCACTGGTGTTCTACACTTTCTTCCATAGAGTACCTCAAAGGGACTCATCTTGGCAGAGGTTTGATACCCATTGTTGAATGTAAAATCTGCAAGGTGTAAGTAGTCCTCCCACCTTGTGGGATTGTTCATTACGTACATTCTAAGCATATCTTCGAAGATTTGATTTACCCGCTCAGTCTGTCCCTCTGTCTACGGATGGTAGGCTGTACTGAATTTTAACTGTGTCTCCAAACTGGAGAAGAAGGATCTCCATAAATTATTGGTGAAATTTGTGTCTCTATCCGAGATGATTGCCTTGGGTATCCCATGCAATCAGAATATTTATTTTAGGAAAATGTCTGCGATGTGAACAACTTTGTACGTAGATTTTACTGGGATGAAGTGTGCTGCTTTGGAAAATTTATCTACCACTACAAAAATGGAATCATTCTGCTTCTTTCTCTTCGATAATCCTGTGATGATATCCATTCTGATAACTTCCCATTTCCATTCTGGAATGGGTAGCAGTTGCAACAACCCTGAAGGGTGTTGATGCTCCGCTTTGACCAGTTGACATTCCTGGCATTTGGTAATGAATAGTGCTATGTCAACCTTCAATTTAGGCTAGAAGAAGTGTTTCTTCACTGCCGATATCATCTTTTTATATCCAAGATGTCCAGAGTAGGGTTTCTGATGAAACTCTGTTAAAATGTTAGACCTGATGTCTCCACCGTCTGGAACATAGAGTCTTTCTTTAGACCATAACAAACCTGACTCGTCGATCTTATATTCCTTCTATTGTTGGAATAACCTATCTTCCTGTATCTTCTTAAGGATTTCAACATAGAAGTGGTCCTCTTTGCTTCCGGCTCTAATTATTTTGTGCAAGTATGAATCCGTTTGACTCATAGTCACCTCATACAACATATGAGATCTGTGACTTAAGGCATCGATAATCTTGTTCTCCTTCCCTTTTATGTGTTTCAATTCGAAGTGGTACTCATTGAGGAAAGCCAGCGATTTGGCCTGCCTAGCATATAGGTCTAGTTGATCAAATAGGTACTTCAGACTCATATTGTCTATTTTCAAAAGGAACTTCTTCCCCATGAGGTAGTGCCTCCACATCTTTAAAGTGTGGATGATGGTGACCAACTCAAGATAATGCATGGGGTAGTTCTACTCGTGCTCTTTTAACTTCCTTGATTCATAGTAGATTATGAAATCATTCTGCATGAGGACTCCACCAAGTCCTTCTTTGCTTGCATCTGTGCAAACAACAAAATCCCTATCGGGGTCCGCAATCCGTAGTACAGGTGCGCTGGTCAATAGTTGTTTTAGCTTTTGGAAACTTTCTTCACATTTGGCCATCCATAGGAATTTGGTTGCCTTATTCTGTAAGGCGATCATGGGACAAGCAATTCGTGAAAATTTCTCAATGAACTTTTGGTAGTAACCTGTTAATCCTAAAAATGACCTTATGTCAGTGACACAAGTAGGTGTAGGCCATTCCTTAATTGCTTTAATCTTTTCTGGGTCGACGATTATTCCCTTTTCTGAAATGATGTGACCCAAATACTGTATCTGAGGTTTGTAGAAATCACACTTGCTAAATTTGGCATAAAGTTGGTGTTCCCATAATACCCGTAGCACGGTTCTGAGGTGCTCCTCGTGTTCCTCATTACTCTTGGAGTAGATCAGTATATCGACTATAAAGACTAGTACAAATTTGTCCAGGTACTCACTGAAGATGTTGTTCATTAGGCACATGAAAGTGGCTGGTGCTTTGGTTAACCTGAAAGGTGTCACCACAAACTTATAATGGCCATATCGAGTCTGAAAAGTGGTTTTGTTTATGTCTTTATCACGGATCCTCACCTGATGGTATCTGGATCGTAAGTCAATCTTTGAAAATAAATTTTCTCCCCCAACTTGATCAAACAAATCATCTATCCTAGGGAGTGAGTATCTATTTTTGATGGTTAGTTTTTTGAGCTATCGGTAAACGATGCACATTCGCATCATCTTGTCTTTCTTCTTTACGAAGAGTATAGGTGCTCCCCAAGGAGACACACTAGGTTTGATGTATCCTTCTTCTATAAACTCTTGTAGTTGTATTTTAAGCTCTACTAACTTTGGTGCACTCATGCGATATGGGGATTTTGAAGCCGATACCGATCTGAGGGTTAGCTCTATAGAAAATTCTAAGTCCCTCTTAGGTGGTAGTCCTGGTATTTCCTCGAGAAATACATCCTTGAAATCTACAAGAACTGGAAGTCTTCAATTTTATGTTCCCTCTTAGCTTCTATGTTTTGAATGTTAACTGCATAAAGCTTGCAGCCTTTCCTTACACATTTCTTTGCTTGTAAGGCGGATATCTGTCTGACAGAGACTTTCCTGGGTATTCCTTTGATCTTCCTTTGATTCCCTTGTCTGTTTGTGCATAATATTGATTTGTTTAGATAGTCAAGCATGACACAGTGCCGTTCCAACCAATCCATGTTGATCAGTAAGTCATGTGATCCTAAAGGTAAGATGTTTAAATCTACTTATGTCGAAAAACCGTTCATATATACCTTGCATTCTTTCACCAGTTCTGAAACCTTCCTTTTTGTACCAGTGGCTAGTTGTACCAGCCATGGTTTCCCATGTTTCTCTTTGTTCAGTTTACACATGTCGACAATTTTAGGAGAAACATAGCTACGACAAGCCCCGAGGTCGATCATAATTGAAATAGGTGTGTTGGATATTTTACCTTCTATCTAGACCATGGTAGGCTGATGGTTTTCTTGTCAGTCGTTGAGTGCTGCATAGATCCTTGGTGTTCACGCCATGTCTTCCACCATTGTTTCTTCTTGTAAGTTGTGTAGGAATCCATCCATCTTGTTTGGGCAATCTCTGAAGTAGTGGGGCCCTTGGCATTTCCAGCAGCTAACCAGTACCGGAGCAACCCTGGTTCCTCTATTCATTGCTGGTCTGTTGGCATTTGGTGCAGGTACGTTTGACCGTGCACCAGGTCTGTTGAAATTTATGTTTGGTGGAAAACTGTTATTCTGTTTTCTATAAGAAGGTGGCCTAAATCCTCGTTTTCGGTTATCCGAAAAGGTCTTGAATATGTCTCTACTGTTGTTTATATTCAAATTCCTCTGCTTCCCATGTTCGTAGAAAATTATAGCTTTTTGTAAGGTTATGTCTAGAGTTTTGGGTATGTCGGACTCAATTCTCTATCGGTAATTTGGAGGAAGGCACCCCAAAAACAATTATATCTTTACCTTTTCGTCTTCAATGTATGACACATAGTGTAACAGATCTAGAAATTTGTTGATAAAAGCATCCATGGTTAGGGAACCCATTCGTAGTTCATGAAACTCCATCACTTTCTTGTCGAAGAATCTTTCTGACATATACTTTTCCTAAAATAGCTTTCTAAAGGTACCCCATCCGATATTCTTCACTTTATGCTTTTTAGTGTGTTTCAGATCTCTCCAGCATCTGGTTGCCTTTCCGTTTAAGTTATATATGGCCAGACGGGCTTTCATCTCACTGGATTAATTATGTACTTGGAAGTATTTAGCCATTCCTAAGAGCCATTCTTCAGCTTTTTCTCCTGTATCCATTTCTCCCTCATAAGTTGGGGCTTTGATTTTTCAAAACTCTCCCTGTAGGCTATCATCATTTTTTTTGTCTCTTGTTGCAAGGGAATGGTGAGTAATCACTAGAAGAACTATTATACTCCTCTTCCATGATGTCAGGTGTGTGTTCTTCTCTTCCCTCATTCCTAGGACTGCTGGTCCTTCTTTTATGATGATAGTCTTCTCCAGATTTGTTTACTGAGTGGGTGGCCTGTCTCTGGGTTTTTACCCCTGTCAAACTCTGAAGCATAACTTCATTTATTGCTTGTTGTTCTTGTCTTTCATTCAGATTATCATCTTTAAAGCTCTATAGATATGCTTGTAAGCTATGTATCGTCTTCATTAAGTCGAATGGCTTGGTTGTGCCAATGCTATCATTCAGTTCGACCACGATCTCTTCTTCTCAGGGTGGTGAATCCAAGTTCCCGTGTCTACTATTGTTCCCCTCTATATTCATGATTCTGTTTTCTCTTATATCTGTAGAAATTAACCAGTTAGTAAAAAAAAATTATTAGTTTTATAAAATCATAAGTAAAGTTTTGAAAACACTTTTCTGCAGCGGATGTCTTTTAAGTAGTGAGCCCAAAAAGGTCTCTCAGTGTTTAAATATGGGCTTTGATACCACTTGTAATGTCCCTAAAATACATAATATAGAAAACAAAATTGTATGGGTCTTTTAATCGGATAAATGATCTTTATAAAATTAAATTCAGCACTGTAAAATATAATGATGGATCCTTAACTAATCCCTTGGTTTGCTTATCTGGAATATACCTGTGTTTGATTGTTTATGTAACTATTCTAGTTAACTATTCGACATTTCTGTTAGTCCTGTAGCTGATGTGGTTGTATTACTAATTATCTTCTATTGGTTTTGTTTAAGGATGTTGCGTACTTTATTTAAGTTATGAACATGTGTCTTGATAGATGTTTAAGCGAGAAGTGTGATGGTTTGAGTGGTTCGAACCATGTCATAACTTTTCTTACAGGTTTCCTAAGGCTGGCTTGAACTAAGGTGTACCTATCTTTGGCAAACAAAATCCTATTGACTGGTTAATGAGTTCTAAGGTAAATTAGCTTATGGTGAAGACTAAGCTTTACTCAAGGTTTTAATACCTTGGATGGTCCCAAAGGAGGAGGCACATTTTGGCAAAATTAACTATGTTAGTAGCAATGTAATATAAGAGCTACTACCTACCTAACTTACAGGAGTCATATCCTTGAGCTAAAAGTTCCATGGTATGCTATCCTAAGTTCTAAGATGGCACCGTATGAGAGTTTAAGGTAGTGGAGGGTTTGGTGATTTTGTTAAATGCATTCACGTGATGCTTTACTCGAATTTCCTGCCATGTGGACTGAGCACGTGTTACATCCTGTCGTGATGGTTTGTCTTCATTGTTTGGGAGGGAAGTGTAGGAGGGAAGCTCTACGCTTCCTCTTTTGCGCTTTTGTGTCGTGGTTGGGGTTTCAGGGTAATGTATTTCAGATCGGTTGTGAGATGGATTATCTGCATGGCTCGAGGATTCAACACGACCATACCCAGGTATAAGTTAAGGTTTTGTTTTAATTGATATTTCTATTTCTTGAGTACATTTGACTGAATTCGTGTTTGTTGCTAATGCCATCATTGTGGCATTGGTTGTAGGCACGAAGGGCAGAGATGGAACTGGTTACAGTCTTCGGCGATGGCATTAGAAAGTGGTAAGTTCACAACCTTCATCTCCTTTCCTTCATCACTATTGGGAGAAAGACTTGGTTTTAAAATATGATGATGATTGTGTTATGCCCCATAGTGACAAGGTGTTTTGGGTGTTTTCTCTTTATGCACAGGGTTTGATTTGTTCTGTTCTTGAACCTAGATCTTGATGGTTTGATCTGGAAATGTTATGTTCTTTAAGCCTGTGGAGGTGTTTGTTGGGATAATGTAATTTGGCCCTCGGCCTGTGTAAATTCTATACTTGGAAATAATATCGTATTCGCTACATGGGTATTTTTGAGTCTCTATTCTATTTATAAAATGCCTATGTATTTGGCACTTCAATTCCGTTGGTTATTGTATAATTCTTATGCTTAAGTCTCTGGTTGATTCGTTGTGTTGAAAGAATTGTGTTTTGGGTTTTCTATTTAATGTAAATGGTATTTTGGATATTTCAAAATGTTGGCTTTGTTTATCTTATGGCTGTTTCATTAGCTTGTTGTTTTCTATTTGCTACTGTGTAATTTGTATGTCTGAAATGAGACTCTAATTACTCCCTTGCTTTGGTAAGTTTAGTTACGGGATTCTCCTTTTTAATTGTGGGATTACTGGGGATTGCTCCCTGGTCTATGTTATTAATGTACCTATGGTATAGCGAAATCTATAGTGGGTCTTGATTCATTATGTTGGTAAATTCATTTTCTGGGTCTTCTTTTTATCTAAGGAAGCTATTGGGAGTCGATCCTTGGTCTACAATACTAACGACTCTGATGGTTTAGCGAATTCCTTTGTATGGGATGAGAACCCCATGGTTTGCTTGTTGAGAGTTGAGTCTGTATGGTTGATCCTAGGTTTGATCGGTGTTCTAAAAACTTCTACGGTGTTCTATTTAGTTACTCTGCTTATCTACAATTCTGTCATGTATTTATTGGGTTAAATACAATAGTTTGATTTATAGGAATGAACCTAGGGTTTGCAAATTGTACAGGGGTGAATACCTCTGTCGTGTAACTACTTCGCTATGTTTTTAGTTTGGCAAAGTTTAATGATAATTCTAACTGGGAAAGGGTAACCTACGTTACATGGAGCAGGGTCTGCGATTTCAATGTTTAATGTTGATCTTATATAAGATACTGGTTCTGCATGGATGTTTACTACTCTGTTTTAATGTTTGGTTATTACTTCTATGTAAAATGGTAATGTGATTACTTTCTTAGATTAGTAACAGAGCTCTGCTAGAGTGATTCTTGCTGTGGGTTTCGACTCTGGCTTGGTTGTGTATTAGTTCTGGAATTTCGTTGTTTAAATGCTTACTCCAATTTAGTGTAAATTCTATATTTAAAATGTGAATGGTAGTTCTTTGGTTTATGTGGTTTAATTATGAGATTTGGGGTTTTGTCTATGTTTGGATAATTTGTTTTCTAAGCTAGATTTGGATGAAATATTTGTACTTCAGTTATCCAATATGCTATGCAAATATTTATGCATGGTCTTTTTTTGGATAGAGTATTTTAAATGGAAAATATAAATAACAGAGTTTGTTCTAATATGGATTGATAGGAAATCTCATTTATATTTGAGGATCTAGATTTTAACCTACAACAGTAAAATAAAAGGGCAACCCATGTGCGTCATGACTAAGTAGGTTCTGTCAATGACCACGCCACTAAATAAAGAATTAATAAAATATTTGCAGCATAATTATTGGAATCTGAAAGCATATTACATCTTTATTTAAAGCTATATTGAGAAAACAAGACTAAAACTAAAGGACTGTAAATACTTACTTGTGAAGGTGCTGCTGAAAGTACCTCGTTAACCTGCACACTACACACACAGATTTATAGGAACTACTTTTATCAGACTTGAGGAAATGTAGCCGAATAACTACGGAATTGCCACGTTTCTCCCAACTAGTGACCCCAAACCGTTCCTGGTTCGTTTGTCGGATCACCCCCGAGCTGGTCCGAGCATGCAAGGAGTCTAGAATACTAAAGGAACGTTGTTGTTATCTTCTTTTAATGAGGACTAATTCTGTACTATTCAGATGCAAGACTTGGAATCTCTCCCATCTCATAATACGACATCCCTCTCTTTGTACTTGTCCTTATCTTTATAGGTATAATGTCTAGGGGGAAACCTATGTCTTTAGAATTGAAACGGTTTGTTTACTTGACTTGTCAATAAGACTTTTAATGTCTTCATTCTTTTAACTCATAGTTATAATATATTTAATAGTATATATTCATATAACTAAAATATCACTTTAGTTATTATTTTTTGATAACCCAACTTTTAATTGTTTATATTTTTGATTTGAAAATAGAACTCTTAGTTTTATTCATTTAGTTTATATAATATGTCTAAGTTTGAATTTTTAGTTTATTTATATAATATATATATATTTATATCTAGTATGTACTCAACTCTTTTAATTTATTTATCTTTTACTATATATATAATATCTACATATTTATATATATATATTTATTCGAGACTCTTTTATAAATCCCCTTTTATATTTATTGCATCATATAGTATATTCCTGATGCTTCATTAATTCATAATATTTCTCTATCATAGCCTCTAATGGGTTTGGTCAGTCAACTAAAGATAGGTTTTTCTAGGCCCTTTGCATGATCGGTCCCCCGTTTAGTGGCAGTTCAGTCAGTCTTTGATGAGAAAATAGAAAATGATTCATTTAATCAATTTGAATAAATATGATTACTAATGATTGAGAGTTTTTGGCTCAACATTAGTAATAAGATGTGTATTTTGTGCTCTTCAGATTTTTTCAGGTTCAACACTCAAAGTGAGGTAGCTCCAATGCTATTTAGAGCTTATGCTCAACACTTTTAATGGGAGTTACACTAGTGCAATTTCAGAGATTGTGCTCAACACTAGTACTAGGATGCATTTGTAAGATACACCTAGGGATACAATGGCCAAGGATCCGATGCTCCAGATCTTATGCTCAACATCAGAACGGTTGGTGTGCTTTAGGGCTTATGCCCAACACTTATTATTTATCTTGTGGGGTTATCTATGTACTCCAGAGCGCACGCTCTGTACATACTACTTTAACCCATGTGCTCCAGGGCTTATGCCCAACACATCTATGTACATCATGGCTTATGCCCAGCACATAATAAAAAGTCATCCATGTACATCGGGGTTTATGCCCAGCACATAGTTCATCCATGTACATCGGGGCTTATGCCCAGCACATAGGTCATCCATGTACATCAGGGATTATGCCTAGCACATAACAAAATTCATCCATATATATCAGGGCTTATGCTCAACTCATAATCAAAATTCAACCATTTACATCAAGGCTTATGCCCAACACATATCCAAAGTAATCCATGTGCACAAGGGCTTATGCCCAACACATAACCAAAAAAGTAATCCATGTACATCAGGGCTTATGCCTAGTACATAACAAAAAGTCAAAGTCTCACGAAATTACAATTATTATGGTTTGAGTTAGTAAAATGGCTATCCATTGCAAATTCATATCTTAGTATGCACCGACAAATAGTAACGTATGTGATTATGTGGTATGCGTGTTTGAGTACTATTGGTGTACCTACACAATGTATGTAAGCATTAGCTACACTTACATAACTTGTCTACGTATGTTGTATGAATGATCTATTATACTATTAAAATATGGCATGGATGCATTGTGGTTGTGAATGATCACATTATAATTACTATTATCTATTTAGTTATGAAATGATATTATTATGCCAAGTTATTAATAAATGGTTAATTAATAGTGATCTGGGTTAATTATAAATTATGGTCAATGAAGGTGGAACAATGTTAATAATTTTAGTTAGTGGTTAATATGATTGTTCATAACTTGGTCGATAAATGATAATGCTATTAATAATATTAATTAGATTATTATTAACTTGATTCATTAATATTAACTACATGTTAATAATGTTAAGTAAATGTTAATGAGATTATTATTAAATCAATTAATTAATGTTAACTAAGTATTAATGATGCTAATTAGTGTTATCAGTATTATGATTAACTTGATTAATAATTTTTAATTAGTCTTAATTATAACTAAAGGGTAATTATTATTACAGGGATGTGATAATTGTTAAATAAATGATTAGTGGTGCTAAAACTGTATTAATTTATTATTTAAATGCTGATTATAATAAATATTTGGATGTTGAATTAATGTCGTATACAACATTAACAATATATTGTCATATCAAAGCTTGTTAAATTACATTATTATTAAATATTTATAAGGAATTTTATTATGAATTAATAATTATGTTTAATTATTACCTAAATTCAAATACCTATCTTCCTTGTATAAATTAGATTATTCATTTTTTTCAATTAAGGACAGGTGTAAGTCCTCAATAAAATGGAAACAGAAAAAGCCGACCGAATGTAACACAAAACCTAGTCAACCGAGAGATTAGTACCTCATTCTAATCCAAAAGGAATCATGATTCATTGGAAGCTCTTCGATGGCTATAAAATCTCAAATGGAACAACTGAAACACACTGAAAAGGAAGTGATTCGTAGTGAGCATTGTTGATAATAGTACTCAAACTTACGAAGGAGCATTCATAGTCATTGGATA
Source organism: Larix kaempferi (assembly GCA_027924585.1). Classification (NCBI taxonomy): domain Eukaryota; kingdom Viridiplantae; phylum Streptophyta; class Pinopsida; order Pinales; family Pinaceae; genus Larix; species Larix kaempferi. The sequence goes on from BSBM01000416.1 coordinate 8,241,740, forward strand.
AGGTTGGGCGTGTGTTGTTTTGTTGGTTTTAAACAATGAATTATTATAAGCCTCCATCTCCATTCAACAGTAGAATCAACAACAACAGTGACAGTGACAAAGACAACCATGGTTCAGATTTTCCTACCAATCTTCTAGGCTTTGGTGATTTCAGAGACTTGTTTTGCCTCCTCTTCCTCCTAATGTACAATGCTTGGTGGCTCAGGGCGAGGATGGTGGTTGTGTGGATTATGGTGGTAATGATCATGTATACTCTGGCTTCGGCTATGGTGGCAGTGGTGATGATGATAATAGTGGAGATGATGGCCAAAACCATAACCATGGTTATAGAAATTATGCAGATCATCTTATGCATATTATATTTGGCAATGGCAATGTTGATAATAATAACAACAATGGAAATGGAGATGATGAGGAAGACAAAGAGAGTCATCGCCATCCTTAGGTGGAAGTTATTTGGACATTGGCGATGGTTAAGGAACTTACTCTTATGGTCGTCCTTATTTGTACCTAATGCTTGACACTTTAACCAATCCCCCGAAAATTGTGCATGTCGTCAACGACTCTTATTTAGAAAATATGGACCTGCAATATAGTACCTCTCCTAAGTACCTCTTCTGCTTTGCCTCCAGTGGCAATATTATTGCAAAGCTATATGTTGAAATGCCTCCCCATACATTGCCCCCTGAATCTTCTATTGTAGATCATTGCCCTAGGAAGGATCCTGGAAGTACCACAATATGTCCAACATGTCATCGCACATGCTCCCTCTCATTTGATGATGATAACTTAGAAGAGAAGGAAGCGAAGGAGGGAAATGTAAAAAATGAAGTGCACGCAGAGGAAAATAAGCAAATCAAGGTACTAGAGGATCAAGAAATGAAGCAACTTAGCACTGAGCAAAAGCATCATAAAAGTTCCAGTGACAAGAAGCAAGACACCACTGACCAAAATAAGAAGCATTAGCAAGAGGAGAAGGGAAACAACAATTAACAAGAGAAGCAAAACCCTAATGACCTCGAATAATAAATAATCTCTTCTCGATTATCACACATTCGGTTACCAACTAGCTCGTTATTTTTTTTCAACTGCAAGCTTCTTGTTTTTTTCAGGTTATAAATTGGTGGACATGTTTTTCCTGGTAAATTAAGTAAACGTCATAATTACTTCAAAGTGTATGTATCAATGAAACTATTTGTCCCTTTTTAATGGAAATATAAAAGGACAAACGCCTTTTAGCTTGGTCTATGGAAGAGAAGCAATTATTCCTATGGAGTACATTGTGCTTAGTTTAAGGATAGCATCTTTTACAGATATGGTGGACCTTGGCACAATGGAAGAAAGGTTGTCACAGTTACTTATGTTAGAATAAGATAGATTCATTGCAGGATTCCATCAGCAAGTACATAAGGAAAGAGAAAAAGCATGGCATGATAGACATATTAAGCAGAAGAAGTTCGAGATAGGATATTTAGTTCTCCTTTATGACGTCAAGTTTATGAAATTCTTAGGAAAATTTAAGACACATTGGATAGGCCCTTATATTATTAGGATCATTACAGATGGGGGTGGAGTTCAGTTAAAGAAGTTAAATGCAGAATTACTAAAGAGAATGGTAAATGGGAGCAGGTTGAAACTGTATAGGGACAACCCTTCCCTTGAAATCTCATGCTAAAAAAGAAGAGTCTAAGTGCCAAGTGTAGTTGAAATTGGGCACTCGACTATAAATGAGGCTGCACTACGGGAAATTCTATAGACATCCATTCCTCTACATATTATCTGCCGTGTCGAAGTATGTTGGGAATAAAATGCAATCGTTACACAATAGCTGATCTCGTCGAATATTTAGTTAGACGCATTTATTGGGCGATCATGAGCACGATCTATTGGATAGATTTGGGAGATATGATCAGATTTCCCTAATCAATGCATTTATGGATCCAGGCAGTCAGGAAACTTATAAATCTAGACACAATGTAGAGAGAACGCACTTCGTGAGTTTAGTCGAATAGATAGAGTAGAGAAGTTGTGATTCATCTCATCATACCAATCCAATGAGGAGATTGTGAGATAGTTTTAGTATAGTGGAATTAAGGGAGTTATGAAAACCTTGTAGAAGCCAAAACAAGTAGCACAAATGCCACATAAATCACCAAGGACAAAGATCAAGCCTGAATTGCGGTCTAAGATGAATCAGGATCGACACGCCACCACTTCCAAAGTGTCGATGGAGCCTGCAGCAGAAGAACTTTTTGAGGAAGAGGTTTCCCTACTAACATATATACCGTCGATGCACCCAAGTGTGAAACCCATCGCAGAGCGGAGACTTGAGAAGCATGCACTTAACACACCATCGATTCTGAAGGATGTGAAACTGGTTGGTAGCATGACAGGGCGTGTGGTAAATTTGAAATACATCGACCAAGATTTCAACAACAGAGCGAAGTTCCCACAGTTCGCTTCAGGGAAATACTTGACCAAAGTGCAATACCCAGAGTCAGGGGTAATTCGAGTCAAGATGCATATGTAGGCTAGGGGTATGGAAAAAATTGGACTGCTTAATATGTTGAAGATCCCACACTTTGGTCGCAGTTCCCACATTATGATCATAGTCAGACAACTGCTTGTGCTCATACACGATGGAAACCTGTGGTTGGGGAAGAAGATACCCATTGATATGATCATGATCTGGAAGATCACACATCTAACTTTTGAAGGCCCTAACCCCGCAGTGGAATTTGTGGGAAAGCATCAAGACAAGAAGGTCACAGAAACTATGAAGACATAGTTTGTCCTAATAAAAGGAAAGAAGGGCTACAACATGAATTCCATCAGTTATCCTAAGGTGTGGTTCGATGCACAGATCCTTGAAGGGAAAATTGTCCAGAAATGTAGACCTAATGAGGTCCTAGCCCCTGTAATTTCCTTAGCAGTGCAATGTTCGGAAGGGGTGTAGTTCAACTGGGTGAACTACTTGCTAAGAGAATTCCTTCAGGACTGTATAAATGCACAAGAAAAAGGTATGAGTTTTCATTATTCATGGTTTTTAGTACTAATTTATTTGGTCACGTGGGAAGAACCCAGTGATTCATAGTTCACAGATGTGGGAGATGTAGTATGTGCAACTATGCGGTATGTCTCCCTATGGAAATTAGATGATGGAGAGCGGCAAATGCTGACCAAGCAAACATTTTATATCTACAACATAAACATCGACACATTAATTTTCCAGTATCCACGCCTATATCGGGAAGTTAAGGCACATTATGATGGTGTGGCGCAACTTAGGGTAATGGTCACCTTTTCTTCCTGACGGAATTCGACACAGAAGATACTATGCAGAGAAACGAATGTTTGTCGAAGTTCCCGTAGTGTAACCTCATTAATAGTCTAGTGACCAATTTCAACTGCACATGGCAGTTGGACTCTTCCTTCTTTTTTAGCATGAGATTCCAGGGGCAGGGTTGTCCCTAAATAGTTTCAACCTACTCCCTTTTAGAATTCCCTTTAGTAATTCTCCATTTAACTTCACTAACTGAACTACACCCCCATATGTAATGCTCTTGATAATATAAGGGCCTATCCAATGTGTCTTAAATTTTCATGGGGATTTCATAAACTTGCTGTCATAAAGGAGAACTAAATCTCTAATCTAGAACTTCTTCTGCTTAATATGTCTATCATGCCATGCTTTTTCTCTTTCCTTTTGTACTTCCTGATGAAATCCTACAATGAATCTAGCTTATTCTAACATAAGTAACTACAACAACCTTTCTTCCATTGTGCCAGGGTCTTCCATATTTTTAATATCCCCAAATAAAACAATTTGATTTTTTTTATTTAATTATTTGATTAAGTTATTAGTCAATGGTTATTTCGATAAAGAATATTCTTGGCCAGTTTTGAAAGCTTCCAAGTGTCCGCATATGGACATATGTAACAAAAACGTTTTTTAATGAATAAAAGGAATGGATTTGGTGAGGACAACACACTAAAAGAGGAAATCATGTATCTCAAGGGTGGGGGAAAAGAAGAGTTAACCTTGGGAAACAAAGCATGTGTCAAGAGTGCATTAAATTGCATTGGACACAGTCCTTAAAGATTAGGGATCATAATAGCCACGAGATTCTGAAGGGAATCGTCTATTTGCAAAAGACCTAGGCAATAAACAATAAAAGGACATATGTGTGAGGCAGGACGTTGTTTAGTATGTCATGGAGAAGAACAGGATTTGTTGTGCGAGCACAAATGTGTTAGGAAAAATGAATTGTTGTGTGAGCACACATGTGTTAGGAAAAATGATTTGTTGTGTGAGAAGAAATATGTTAGGAAAAAATGATTTGTTGTGTGAGCACAATGGTGTTAGGAAAAACGTTGAACTGAACTTGATAGAGGTTAACTAGTTTCCACTCTTGGGATACACAATTTGGATCGAGGGTGATTAGAGTGTGTTAGGAGACAACTATAAATCTATGGTTGGGAGGAGAGTGGCTATTCCTACCTCATTCGACATCAAATTATTGTCAGGTTCCATGGTTATTTGAAATTTCGTAAGAATCATTGAAATTATTTAAAGTTGCGGGTTCTATTTTCTATGTTAAGTTGAATTTACATAATTAACATTGTGTATTGTTTCATAATTCCTCTTATAAGTATATTATGCTCATAGCATTGTAGAGACACGATTTGTTTGCATTTGATTTCATTTGGAAGCTTGATCTTTCTTCATTGTTTTAGATCTTCTCATAGCATCAAAGAGATGTGATTTCCCTGCATTTGAGTACAATATGAAGTTTATATCTGCTCATTGTTCATAGCAGCATAAATATATAAATTCCCGATTACATTTTAGATTTGTTTTGGGCAAGGTTTACTATTGTGGTCTCTACTTATAATTTTATTTATGAATAGCGATCTCAGTGCATATTAGTTGATTGCACACACATAGTTTTCCTAACGTCAATAACTGTAAATAGATCATTTAATTTAAATCAGTAGAAGAAAAGATACTTGAACATATTTAAACGGTAGAGGAGTAATCCAGATACGCCTTATAATTGAAGTCCCGCAACCTGAAATCCACAATGCGGAAATTAGGAATGCGGAGACAGTTGAAAAAATTAGCCTTATAATTGAAGTCTCGCAACCTGAAATCCGCAATGCGGAAGTCGGGAATGCGAAGACAGTTGAAAAAATCAGCCTTAAAATTGAAGTTTCCTCGACCCGTAATCCATGATGCAAAAGTCAGGATTGTGGAATGGTTGAAACTTAAGACTTATAAGTGAAGGTTTTGCAACCCGCAATCCACGATGCAGAAGTCAAGACTGTGGAATGGTTGAAACTTAATCCTTATATTGAAGGTTCTGCAACCTACAATCCACGATGCGAAAGTCAGGATTGCGGAATAGTTGAAACTTAATCCTTATAATTGAAGGTTCCACAACCCGCAATCCGCGATGTGGAAGTCGGGATTGCGGAAGGTGTTGACACGAACCCAGTTGACAGGGGTTCCCAGCACTGTCAACACCCAAACCACCGCGATCTCTTTGAGCATCAGCCCAGATAGGTTTTACCCTGTCTAGCAACACCTGCAGAGTAGATGAGGTCTCACCCGAGATGTTCAAGGGAGAGTTGACGAAACCATGTTTCTGCTGAATGAAGGAGGATGATGCGGCTAAATTACCCAACTTATTGCAACATTTCTGGGATAGATCTAAGCATTTAAATCAAGCATTATTCATATTCATGACATCATTCAACAAAACAAGTCATAATTGTGACAGATATAACAATAAAGCATTAACTGCAGCAAGGAAACATCGCATCATTCATATATTCATATTGCGAAATGCATTACCATAGATAAACAGGGAAACACAGGGATTCTGCTCAATAACTCTGTCACATCATATTAATTCTGCAAAAACCCAGATACAAAATATTAAGTCTTCAACATTGGATCAAGATCTCACAGATGGTTCAACAATCACACTCCGCAAAAGACAGATCTAACAGATATCTCCAGATCTAAGATACACGATCCAAGATGATTCAACACTTACAAACCCATGTCTATTTATAGGCTTGTGCCTTTACATTGCTTGTCCACTTTGTAACTACTTCCTAACCAACACTTCGAGCAAATGACCCAAAATCTATCTATTGTGGTCCAAATGACCCAAAAACCCGCATACTACGGTTTGAAAGACCCAAAATTACATAAAATATCATCATTTGCACTTGACTTCTTGCCTTCTGCGGTATCTTTGGCCTAGCGTAGCATCCACGATGCTGACTTGTCCAAACCGCCTGCCAACAGGCCCCCAACACAATCTTGTGGCTTTCCCTCAAGCCACGTCATGCAGACAGGGTGTATGCGGTGGTCTTGACTCTGAAGTCCTCGTACTGTTGGTTGACTTCTGTGACCTGCTCCTTTACTACCATAGCCAGCGCCTGACTGACATTCACATCCTGGGAGATGGATGCTCACTTATCTTCGCCGCAACTTGTTGGCGACTTTCCCGTATAGCATGGAGTGCCGCACCGACTTTAGTCACAAAATGAACACCAATCTCCTAGAACTCCTCTAGCTGTGCAGCGTGCTTCTTCTAATGCTCGTCACCTTGGTGATGCGTTGCTGCAACTCTTTTAAGTCCATGGACTTGGAAACCTGCTCCATTGGTGGCATCGTGCGCATCGCCATTTTGAGTGTTGCCAACTGCCCCTCTGCTTCCTGCCTGAGCTTGGTCAATTGTTCAATCTGCTCATCCTGAACAATGCGTCCCCAAAACTGTATGGTGTCTGCTGTAAGTATTGTCGCTGTTGTTTCCAGCTACTCTATGTGTGATGCCTCCTCCTCAATGGCACGTTTGCGTTCATCCACCTGCGCTGGGGGTATGCCAGGGTTCACCAGGGATGTTAACTCTTGATTTTCGTGCTCTAGTTGGGAAATGATAGCCCCAAGTCACTGCATGCTTTGAATCACATCCCATGCTGCGGTGGGCTCCAGCACATGTTGACAAGCCTCAGCGATGGCCGCCTCCACCCGCACATTTTGATCCCACAAAGTGGTCTTCTCCATAATGAGGTGATCCTGTGCCTGCTTTAATTTGTCGATCACTCGAGCCTCCTCATCTCGTTCTTTCTTAATGTCCTCTTCCAACTCATCCACGGCCTATCGCGCCGTAGCGGCCCTCCCTGTTAACTCTTCAACGCTTCCTTAGTAGTTTCCTCGCTCTCCTACAAGCGTAGGAACTTACCACTGATCTCATGCATCCTATCTGCCATTTCACGGCTGGAAACCATTTTTGAAATATTGTAACTTCTAAGAATATTATATTTGTACTTTATTATTCCGGATATGTTTCATTCCTTTGATGAGACTTTTTCATGTATTCGGAGATGTTTTATTCCTCCGTGGAGATTGTGGTAACTTAGGTTATTAGACTTCCCTAGTGGGGTTGGCCCTGTATGTGTTATGTGGGTTAAAGGGTTATTAGACCACCCTAGAGGGGTCGGCCAAGTTAGCATTATATAAAGTTGTTAAGTTTGGGCCTACCTAGTTTGTGTAAAAGTCAAGTCGGAGTTGTGTATAAATAGAGGAGGTGTGTTCCTCATTTAACACACATTCACTCACTTGTGATTATCTCATAGGTGAGAGAGAGATCTACTATGGAGGAGAAGGAGCTCATGTTTGGGGATTACATCTTTGTATTTGTTGGTCATCTATATTGAGGAAGCTTTGCTGGGTTTTCTACCCCATGAGGGTTTCCCAAGATAAATCTGTGTCTCTTGTGTTTATGCTGTGCTTTTTGTTCTTTCTGTGATCCTGTATATGCTATTGTTGTGAAATGGAATGTAATTATGATATTTTCTATTTTAGCATATTGAATCTTAACAAGCGTCTGTATAGTTGTCAACTCCTTCACTGGCAACACATTGATGTTGATGGTCAATTTCTCTAACGGCTGCAGCAAATATTTCAAAGCCTCATTATCAGTCACAATCGTAGTCAAAGGAATATCAACATTCCTGACCTGTGACTCAGTGCCGATTGTGCCAACTAGCTGCACCAGTGCTCCCTCTTGTGCCTTCTTCAAAACAATGTCGCATAAGGAATCCAGTTGGGTTGCATGGAAACCTTCATCTTCCTTTACCGTCATTTCTCTAGCCACTCCAGTGGTTGCATTATTGATCGCTAGTAGTAGTCAGCCAAGCTGCGCCTCCGACGATAAGGGGATCCCATTGATTATCTTGTGGTCATAATGTCCTTTCATCCTGCCCTCTTCAACCTCATGCTCATCATCCGTAGGGGTCTGCGATGACTCCTGGTCCAACACAGGATGCTGTTGGTCCATTACCGGCGCATATGATGGTATCCCTGTGGATTCTTCCGCCTGCGCAACCTATTCGTGCCAGTCGACCGACTAATCAACAATGATTAAGTCTAAGTCTTCATCGGATAACTTATAGGGGGTATGCAACCATTTCTTATCTTTATCATGACGCACTTGCACATGGATATTGTGTGGTCCATTTGTACTTCTCAACCGCTGTCTGATTCAACTACGGAATCCACATAGCTGCCGCCTACAACGCTTCCTAGTAGAGCCAAAACTGTGTGGCGCACTCCCTGAGGCGCTCCGGTTCCTGCACCCACCACAAGTTTTGGTAGCGTGCCCCCTTTTGATCTTACACCGCATCCACCTCCATTCCTTGATAGTCGTTGGGCTCCATCCAGGCGACACGCGCGATTAAGATTAGCAACCAGCTGTATGCAAATGTCTGCTGCTCCGCCTGGGCTTCCAACGCGTATTTCGTCAGCTCGTTGAGTGGAAACATGGACCAATTTACTTGCACACCTTCCGCATAGAGTTCCCCGCATGCGACAAACCTAGAGTTTTCTTGGTTGGGATGATTTTTTCGAACGATCTTGGTATCCAGGATCAGCACCCCAATCTTAACTGTGGGCTCATTGATGGTGTCTAGGAGGTAGGCCCGTCTGTCTTTCTACATTTTATATTGCTTCCGCAACCTAGCCGCGAGATTTTTGTCATTGTTATTCCCAGGAAAATATTGCGATGGGTCGACCCCAGCCTTCGGCAACTCGGTGATTTCAGAAATCAAGTCCACCGTGACAGTAACCTTCCTGTCCAACCATAGAATGCCGCCATGAAAACAGGCCAGTAACTGCTTAACACAGGCATTCACTTCCGTCAACCGCCCAAAGTGTGGCAGGTTGATTTTCATGTCCCAAATTTGGCATTGGGTCACAATGGCCTAATCACATTGGCCCTATTCATTAGAGTTTGTCAAATTGATGCTAAAGGTCAAATAATTGCCAAGGAGGAAAATTACTAGTTTCCTAGGTTTGGGGTGGAAGCTTTGGGATTTGGAATAATGGGGATAATAAATGATGTTTGAACATTAGAATGGCATACAGATTTAATAAAGGAGCTAAATAAATATATACATGTGAAAATCAAAGTGGCATTTGATCATGAAGACACATGGAGGAAGTGGGACCCACATATGGCTAGATTTCCCCACTACACTTGGCATCATTCTCTCACCAATTCGAATTCAAGGTGAATGGTAACATACTTAGGGGAGTCCAAAAGGTATTATTCATTGCATGACTCATCCAAGGTCTAAATATAGAGGAAGAGTAACTCCCATGGAAGAGGAAGAGGCAATTTGGAGCTAGTGAGACACTTGGGCTAGATTCCCTAGCTCTATGACAACAATGATGAAGATGCTATGACACAAATCAGACCTGAAGGCTGACATATGACATATATGACATGTCAGGGCTAAAAATAGACTCCAAGAGGGCGCTCAAGGGTGTTAGGGAAGCTAAGATGCTTCCACATGTGATTTGGTGGAAGTGGGAGACTAGGAATTGTTGTACAAGTGGCGTTCTTTGGAATCTCTTCCCAACTTGAGTTGGCATGAGTCTCTTGGAAGGAATTCGACCCATGGAGGACATTAGAAGTTTATAAATGTCAATAAAAAATAATGAAACCAGATTTTGATCATTTGTATAATTTGCAATTGCATTTGTGAAGAGGGAGAGCTAGTGGATGACTAGTTTCTTGCCTTAGCCAATTTCGAGGGTGAAAGATTCCCATCCAAGTTGGTTATTGGAAAGGCCATTCAGAACTTTCATTTGGAGCTTTAATGGAGTCTTTATTTTTAGGTGTAAGCTACAGGGCAACTCATGGTTTCTTCTATTGTGGCTCACTCCTTCAACCATTTCCAGTTTTGATGGCATATTCTTGATCCTTGAGGGAGGGCGTTTTTGGTGAGATATTGTACTCTTTGGGGGAGCTTCTAATGCCCCATTTACTTTTTAATATGAATGAAATTCTCTATTATTCATCTCCAGAAAGTTTCAGGTCGAAATTCCAAGTAGAAATGTATAAATCTCATTTTTAATGGAAGAACAATGTCATTTCCCCACTACCTTGTTGTGAACCAATGTATTGATGATGATTTCGAATGAATGGATGATTCTCTAATGAATTTGTGATTAATGGACTGCCATGGATGTATTTTACAAGTTTCATGTACTGTACTTGAGAATTTGAAGTATTTTTACTCAATTTAATTGCATTGGGAGAAGAAATAGTGCCATTTCCCCAAGGGTCGAATTGGTGATTTTTGCAGTTGAATGGGAGAGGGTTGGAACAGATATAATAATCAATTAATGGTGCAAATGAGACCTTAATAGCATCCTTAATACATTCCCTACCTCTGTTCATAAATTTGAGTGGATTTGGAGGCATTTGAGAAGCCATTTTCAGTACTTACCCCAGGGAGATTTGAACCCCAAATTACTAGTAAAATTGCATACTTGGTCCAGAATCTTAAGAGAGTTTGCAGAGATATTTTGGTGGCCATATATCATCCCTGAACATCATATTCAAGTACTAATATCATTCATACACCTTCCTTGAATATTTGAAGGCATTTGGAGTCAATTCGAGACCTAGAGACCAATACTAGTCAAAGGCAAATTACTAGTAAAGTTCCCTACATTGGCCAGAATTGAAAGAGTATTTGCAGAAGTATTTTAAATGTCCAAAGGCATCCCTAAAACACATATTTATGTTCTAATCTCATTCATATACCTTCTCAGAAGATTTGGGATCATTTGGGGCAAATTTGGGACCTAGAGATCAAAACTAGTCAAAGGTCGAACTAGGGAAAAAAAGTGGAAAATTGCCATTTTAATAAAATTCCTAACGAGGGACATTACATTGATCAACCCCAACAACCCATACTTTTCCAAACCGCGTGCCAAGTCATGTGGAATGCGTGGCATCGGTCCAGTCTGCCTCGACGATCGTGGATTAAAGGGCTTCGTCATAATATCTTCCAGTGCTAGTAAATCATGATCATCATACCGCAGCTGCATCAACGCAGTCACAATGTTGGTGGTGCAGCTCATACCTGGTGGAATCGCTAGCATTTTGATTTGGTACCACTGGTTCTTCATGGGCTTCCTCGGCTGCATCCTAGGTCGACACGGAGGGTGATAGCCTGGGATATCCGCAGCAGAGATGCCTGCTTAGACGACGGACTCCAAAACACCAAAGCTCGAGGGGATCGCCTTTGGGACCCCTTCTAGCACTCGAGCCGTGGATCGGGTCTGTCGCTTCTCTGGCCATGGGGAGCTAGGCTGTGTCCCCACCCTCTTCTGGCGCACAATAGAGGATAATCCCACCAGCATGCTAGCAACTTCTTGTAAAATATTGACTTCCTCTTCAATACTAACCGTGAGGATGGGGGATTCGGCTTCACTTGAAATATCCACTGTATCCGGTTCACCTAGCATGTCGTACTCAATCCCTGCAATGCCAACAAATGGCTCAAGCTTACCCACTCAAGAACTTTCTCAAACACGGCTCAACTGCACTCTGCAACACAACTCAACCTTGCACAATTCACTAATGGGCAGTTGACTCCACTCATTACGAATAGGTGCCTTCCGACCAGCCTCGACCGGTTCTTATAGCGCCGAACCCGATCCCTTGTAATCATGACTAAATTATGCATTAATTCAGACCAAATCCTATCTTAATGACCCAAATCCGCCGTCAATACTGTCATCCGATTGGCTAGATCTGCCATTAATGCTCATCATTCGAACGAGCGCCATTAATTAACTGTCTTAAACTTTTAGCATTTATTGCTGATTTGACTCGATCGCGATCCTACCATTGTCGCGAACCTGCTCCCAAACTGCGATGTAAGCACTTCTACGTGAGCATTTTATCGCTGCCGAGGCGCCATCCTGCCACCAATCCTTCCTGTAATTTTTTTTTTCCCGATGCGACTCAGGCATCGCGCTGCTCCGAGCTCGACCTATAGGGCTTCAACCTGCTACCATTGATTAACTTTGGGAGCATCTCTCCGTCTAACTACTGTAACTGGACTGCCCCTCCTGAAGTAATGCTACTGACGCGATATGGGCCAAGCCAATGCATCTGCAACTTTCTTGGATGCTTTATAAACTTGCTGTCATACAACAACACCAAGTCACTATGCTGAAATTGTTTATTTTTGATGTGGCGATCATGCCAAGTCTTCTGTCGATCCTTCTCCACACTTTGGTGGAACCCTGTGATAAAGCGATCTTCTTCAAGTTGTACTAGTTGCGCTAGGTGTTCTCCTAATGCCGCTGCATCATCCATACTTGTTGCTACCACGATGCGCAGACTCAGAATGATGTACTCCATCAGCATAATCACTTCTTTCCCATATACCAGCTTGAATGGTGTCTGTCCCATCAGCCTTTTACTTGTGGTGTGATACGCCCACAAGACTTCTAGGATCTTCAGATCTTAGTCGCAGTGGTTTGCATTGCACACCTTCGTTAGCGCGTGCTCCAGAACCTTGTTAAATGCTTCCACTGTCCCATTTTCTTGTGGATGATATGGCATGATCCTTTTATGCTGTATCTGTAGTTCTGTTGTCAATGCGCTAACGGTGCGATTGATGAAGTGACTACCCTGATCGCTCATCAACACCTTCGGGTAGCCAAATCGAGTGACAATGTTCTTGAATAAGAAGCGCGCTGCTGTTGCAGCAGTGCAATCGATGACTGGTGCAGCCTCTGCCCATCTTGTCAAATAATCCGTCGTCATAATAATGTATCTTGCACCAATGCGCTTCCCACGTGGGTGGATAGGGCCCATGAAATCCACTGCCCATTTATCAAATGGTTGCAGTGTCACTTGAGGTTGCAGGGGCATCTCATCCCTCCTATAGGGTTTCCCAATCCTTTGATAAACATCGCAGGTCTGCGCATAATATGCTGCATCATTGTGGAGCGTGGTCCACCAAAGCCTTGCATGAAGCACCTTCCTGGCAGTCGCACGACCGCCGTAGTGCCCACCAGCTATGCTCGCATGTGCTTCTAATAAGATCTGCCCTTGCTCATGAGTTAAAACATAGCGCCTCAAGATCTCGTCCAATCCAAGTTTGCATAACTCGCCTGCAATCAGTTGGAAATCTGCGGCCTTGACCACCAACTGTTTCTTTTGAATGGTTGTAAATCCCTCCAGTGTGGTACCTGTCACCAGGAACTGAATGATCTCTTCATAATATTCATCAACTACCTCAAACTTAAACAACTACGCATCAGGAAAACCATATTCAATGTTGGTCGGCTCCTCTACTGTCTCAATCCGCGATAGATGATATGGTCCTGTGTTCAAATGTCCTAGCTTCACAATCACTTCAAAATCGAACTCCTAAAATAGAAGCAACCAGTGACATATCTTCCCCCCCAACACAGGCTTATTAACGATGTATTTCAATGCAGAGTGGTCTATAAACATCTTAAAGTGTCCTCCCAGCAAGTAGTGCCGAAACTTATGCAGTGCATAGACCATCGCTAGACCTTCCCTCTCTGTTGTGGTATAATTCCTTTTTGCAGACGATAACTTCTGACTAGAAAACGCCATGGGGTGATCCAGATCCCCTTCCCCAGGTTGCACAAGCACCACTCCCAGTGCGATCGATGAGGCATCGACGTGGACATGGAACTCCTTTCTCCAGTCCGAAAATACCGTATTGGCGCTGTCGCCATCTTAGCCTTCAAAGTTTAAAAAATTCCTTGACATTCAAGACTCCACTGGAATACCACATCTTTCTTCTGCAAATCTCCATAGGGGCCATGATGGCTGCATAACCCCTGATGAACTTCTGATAATACCTAGTGTGGCCCAACGTCGCTCTCAGCTGCTTGACGTTAGTCGGTGGTGTTAAGTTCAGAATGAGTGCAATTTTTGCTGGGTCGGCTAACAATCCTTGCTTGCACACAATGTGACCCAGTAATATGCCAAATGGTGCACAAAAGATGCACTTCGTCAAGTTTAGCGATATCTGATGCCGTCGATAGCGCTCCAACATCAACCGTAGATTTTCCAGATGATCACTGATCAAGCTGTAGATGGTCCAGTCATCCATGTACACCTACAAAAATTTCTGGATGAAATCCTGGAAAGCAGCAATGACAACCCGCGAAAATATCGCAGGTGCATTCTTTAGGCCAAACGACATCATTGTGTACTTAAAACAGCTCCATTTTGTCACACAAGTTGTCTTGTGGCGGTCTTCTTTTTTGATGCCGATCTGGTGATTGCTAGAGAACCCGTCCGTGAAATAATACATCTCTTGGCCACCCACGCCTTCGAGCACCTCATCAGTAAACAGGGTCAGAAAGGGATCATGCAATTAGGCGTCATTCAACTACTGCAAATCGACACAAATGCGCACTTTACCGGTCTTCTTGTCCTGCACAACCATAAGACTGATCCAATCCGACTCCTCAACTAGTTCAATAATGCCAGCATCCAACATGCGATCAAGTTCTACCTTCACCCTCTCCTTATGGCGTGGATTCAGTCGATAGGGGCACTGCCTGATTGGTTTAGCATTTGGTTTCAATGGAATCTTCATCTCCCCCAGATCGCCCAAGATTCCCTTCATCTCAGAAAAATTCGTAGGGAACATGTCTTGGAATTCATGTAGCAAGTCAGTGACCTTTCCCATCATCTCATCATCCTAATAGTCCCCAACATTCATGAACTTTGGACTGTCCTCTGTCCCAATGTTGACCTTACGGAGTTTTAGCGGTTGACTGATCGGATCACTTGGCGCATCAGGTGCTACAACATCGCGACTTGCTTCAGATTACAGAATATTGACATTCCGCGGATCATCACCATCTTCTAGCCCACCAGTGATATTATAAAATTCCATCATGGACTGCATTGTGCAGTGCACATGTGGATCCCTAGGATATGTCACCGGAACAACCTTCAAAACTACGTCGCGGATGAGCTGCAAGGCGTTATGGACATCCGGGTTGGCATCCGCGAAGCTGAACGTATGAGTAAAACAAACTATGAACTCTAAGCAAGTGGTAATTTCTCCTCGCAATTCAGCTGCGGTATACCATGATCGTGGCATCTCGTCCAGTGTATGGACGATGGCATGGACCCACTCATCCTTGGGTTGCGATGCCCACAACGTCTGACATTCCATCAAATGACTGACTGCCAGGGTCATTTCGTCAATCGTATTTTCCTGTATGGTAAACTTCGGTGTCGCCAAAGCGAACCGCCATCAATCTCCTGCACTGCGACCATCCGTCGATTGATTTCTTGTGTGTCACCCACCAACGTATTGGATCATCCTTTAGCACTTTCTCCAATGCCAATAGTTAGTGTGGTTTTGAAACCTTTTCTTCAAATGCTGCAAGAAACTCGGACAAGCCGGGAAACCCTTTGTATACTGGAAATACAACAGTCTCAGTTACAACACGACATAATGATTTCCTGACTAATCCACACTTGCGGAGCGACACCTCATGCAAGCGATTCTACCAATTTTCTAATGCGTCGTTAGAGTCGGAAGACGTAGAGCTGAAGCTGTGCCACCCGAGCTCACCGTTGGCAGTCAGATGAATATAATATTCTGAAATATTGAATGCATGGTCCCATCAGCTGGGATCTTCGTCTTTTACCGGCTCAATATACCTGTGTCCCTCAGCCAAATCCAACGGGGCGATGAATTTGAGATCACGGTTTTCAAAAGTCATCATCCACTTCTTAAAGTTGATAACTGCTGCACTGTGATTAGCCCATCCAACCCCCAATAATGCGGGATAGGAGCTTCCTCCTTCAACTACTTCGATGACATCGAAGTCGGCATATGTCTTCATTCCCTCAATGTCCACCACCATCCATGGAACTCTGCCAATCGGGGTCACCTTGGCCTGATTAGCCAGCCGAAGCTGTACGGGAGACCAAATTATGTGGGACTCCCCATTTTCTGCGAGGCCTGCTTGGTTAAGATGTTGACATCCGAACCAAGATCTAGAATAACTGAATCAACTTCACAATCTCCAATTTGAATGTTCATATGCATCTCCTTACCTGTCTTCCACCATTGTAAGGAGTTGACTGCAGATTCTTTCCGTCCCCTGACTGGTCGCTGCAACACTCTCTCGATCTCGGGAAGAGCATCAAAATCCGTTGCTAGCGATAAACAACTCTCCAAAAATTTATGCAAGTTTCGGGACTACCGCAATGGATCGGATTATGAAGTGGCATCAAAGACAGGAGGCATGTAACAAACAATGGCCTTACCTCGATCCTTTTCCATCGCTCGTCGTGCCTGAAAGAATGCATCATGTTCATAATCAATGTTAAACGACACCTTCTTCTGTCCTGCTAACTGGATGAGTGGATGTGGGCTATCCCCTCCCGTTGCTATACCTCCATGAGTGATAACTGCGACAACAACATCTTGTGGCCTTGGCTCTGCAGAAATTGTCGCAATAGTTTCTCCCTGGTTCTAGTTTGGCAGATTCCCAGGTTGATTCACATTCTGGTTAGCATTCTGATTCGGACGCTGGTTCTGATTTTGCGCCGGTTGCTGCACTTGATTCTGCACTAGTTGCAGCACCTGGTTTTGGTTCTGCAATTGCAGAACATTCCCCGCTTGCCATCGCGCAATCAACTGGGGACAGTTTTCCACTGTGTGATCTGTAACAAAACAAAACATACAATGCATCTGCAACTATGGGAAATTTCACTGGTAGTGTCCCCATACCCCACAATGATAGCACCGAACAGGTCCGTGACCTCCTCGTCCTCCTCCGCGACCAAATACTCTGCCACGTCTGCCCCAAAATCCTCCCTGCTGTTGGTACTGCGGTTGATTAAACTGTTTCTACATAGGATTTGGTTGCATGCCTTTCCCTTGCTACAAATATTGGGGTTGTTGAACATACTGTGGCTGCTGTGGAGCCATCTGCATCGGAGTATATTGTGGCATAAACTGCTGTGGTTGTTGCTGCGGTACAAACTGCACCTGTGGTTGAGGTAGCGGCTGGGCTACCTGTGGCTGCGGTTGCGGTTGTTGTACGACACGCTGGTCATCCTTCACATAGAATGCATCGTACGTTCTCTCCTGAAGCAACCCATATGCACGACAATCTTTGCCTTCATGTCCCACAGATTTACAGAATGTACAATACAGATTCATCAGTTTTGTGACCATCTTCTACATGTATTGGCATTCCTCATGGCGGTGCCCATATACCTGACAGATTTGACACCACGGCATATCGCCACCATTTAATGGGTTCGGTGTCCCTGAAACCAGATAATTGCAGAAGTCTGGGCAACTATCCTTAGTATGCCCCTCTCCGCGACATCGCGTACACCATACTTCTTCTCGCTGTTCCTTGCCCTTCTTAAGATCTTGCAGCTATATGGTTAGGTTAGCTAGCTTTGTCTGAATCTATGACATCCCAGCTGTGTTTTCCCCGATCAACGACGCTTCTAACCGCATTGCAATTTCCAAGGCTTCATTGGGCGTTGTAATGTTCTGTTGCATCAGCGATAGACGAATATGTGGGAGAAATCTCGCGATGAACCATTCTTTGTGTTGGACAATACTCATGTCAAAGTTGACCCTCTCCATTAGATTTTTGAATCGCTGGTCAAAATCCCACACCATTTCATTGGGATATTGCTTAATCTCTTTTAATTCTATAATATACTATGCTTCAAACTTGGGTTTTTTGAATTCTGCAATCAATCCTTTCCTGATATCGTCCAGCGTCTTCTTTGGAGCTCCTGTAGGGACTAGAAAAAACTTCATAAACCAGTCTAATGCATGACCTAACAGATTTGTCGCTAACTGTCCTTTCTTAGCATCATCATCAGTAATCTGCTTTATGGTCCATACTGCCTCACATAAGAACCAATATTGTTTAGGATTATCTATTCCATTTCCATGGAACAACGACAACTTCGTATCCTCACCCACCATCCTGGGCTTCCTTCTTGCAGTCGTTGAACTACTAGCAATCAAGTTTTGTTGGCACGGTGGTGTCAAAGTTGTGTTTCTTACTGGTTGACATATAGTGAGTAGAGGTGTGGGAATGTTGCTGCTGGGATTTGGTCCTGCCTCTATCCTGGGCGTAGCCTGGTTGTCCTTGTCCGGACTGTGAGGTCGCTTCATCCCGTGTGGTATTCCTTCGTGGCCTTGCGGTTCGATCGCAGCAGGACCTTCTCCTGTCCTCTACCTCTTTTCCTGTCAAAACCTTGCTCCTCCTCTTGTAATACAACTCTCTTCCTTAGCTTCACTCACAGTCTCGTCATGACCTGCACCCATCTACCCCTTATCATTCCATGTACTGCCCCCCCACTGTCGCGGTACCCACGGTCTCTGCTCACCCAGGTTTCTACTGATCAAGATGCATTTTCAATATGCCCTTCTCACAAATGAGCATCTTAATAGACAATTGTAGCGACAACAGAAACCTCCCCTGGGGTCCGCAAAAGCAATATCTTTCAGCTTCACTATAGGATTTTTTGGTATCAACTGCAAACTCAGTGATATAGCCTTCCAATATGCTGTCAAGCAAAACTTAGACATCCTGTGATGCTTTGTTGTTGACTTCCTACAGCTCCTGGATCAGTTCAGGGGTCCAGGCTATTGGTTCACCACCTTGGAAGTTCCTCTTCTGAAAAGTCAACTTCGCTAACCACTCATACAGGATGATGGGGAGTTCGCAAAAAAAATATTCGTGCGGACCGTCATGATTATACTTCGCTAACCACCAGTCTATTGTCAACCCAAGGTTTTTGTTCTCTTTTCCAGCAAACTCTTGCAATTTTAGGTCAAACCAATCTTGGATCTCTGGTTTCGTCGAATGCACATATCCTCCTGTCATTTCGCACACGGTCCCGGTAACAGAACCATTTGTTGACATGAACCCAGTCGACAGGGGTTCCCAACACTGTCGACACCCAAACTACCGTGATCTCCCTGAGCACTGGCCCAGACAGGTTTTACCCTGTCCAACAACACCTGTAGAGAAGATGAGGTCTCACCCGAGATGTTCAAGGGAGAGTCGATGGAACCATTTTTCCACTGAATGAAGGAGGATGATGCGGCTCAATTACCCAACTTATTGCAACATTTATGGGATATATCTAAGAATTTAACTCAAGCATTAGTCATATTCACGGCATCATTCAACAAAAAAAGTCATAATTGCGACATATATAACAATAAAGCATTAACCGCAGCAAGGAAACATGACATCATTCATATATTCATATTGCGAAATGCATTACCATAGATAAATAGGGAAACAAAGGGATTCTGCTCAATAACTCTGTCACATCATATTAATTCCGCAAAAACCCAGATACAAAATATTCAGTCTTCAGCATTGGATCAAGATCTCACAGATGTTTAA
This sequence comes from Larix kaempferi, assembly GCA_027924585.1. Lineage (NCBI taxonomy): Eukaryota > Viridiplantae > Streptophyta > Pinopsida > Pinales > Pinaceae > Larix > Larix kaempferi. The sequence continues at coordinate 8,261,535 of BSBM01000416.1, forward strand.
ACAATCACACTATGTAAAATACAGATCTAACAGATATCTCCAGATCTAAGATACACAATCCAAGATGATTCAACACTTACAAACCTATGTCTATTTATAGGCTTGCGCCTTTACATTGCTTGTCCACTTTGTAACTACTTCCTAACCAACACTTCAAGCAAATGACCCAAAATCTATCTATTGTGGTCCAAATGACCCAAAAACCCGCATACTGCAGTTTGACAGACCCAAAATTACATAAAATATCATCATTTGCACTTGACTTCCCGCCTTCTGCAGTATCTTTGGCCTAGTGTAGCATCCACGATGCTGTGATGTTGACTTATCCAAACCACCTATCAACAGAAGGGTTGAAACTTAAACCTTATAAGTGAAGGTTCTGCAACCCGCAATTCGTGATGCGGAAGTAGGGATTGCAGAACAGTTGAAACTCAATCCTTAAAATTGAAGGTTCTACAACCCGCAATCCATGATGTAGAAGTCAGGATTGCGGAATAGTTGAATCTCAATCCTTAAAATTGAAGGTTGCACAACCCGCAACCTGTGATGAGGAAGTCGGGATTGTGGAATGGTTGAAACTAAATCCTTATAATTGAAGGTTCCGCAACCTGCAATCTGTGATGCGGAAGTCGGGACTGTGGAATGGTTAAAACTAAATCCTTATAAGTGAAGGTTCCACAACCCGCAATACGCGATGCGGAAGTCAGGATTGTGGAATGGTTGAAACTTAATCCTTATAATTGAAGGTTCTGCAACCTGCAATCCGCGATGCGGAAGTCAGGATTGTGGAACGGTTGAAACTTAATCCTTACAATTGAAGGTTCCGCAACCCACATTCTGCGATGTGGAAGTCAGGATTGCAGAAGGGTTGAAACTTAAACCTTATAAGTGAAGGTTCTGCAACCCGCAATTCATGATGTGGAAGTAGGGATTCAGAACAGTTGAAACTCAATCCTTAAAATTGAAGGTCCCGCAACCCGCAATCCGCGATGCTGAAGTCGGGATTACGGAACGGTTGAAACTCAATCCTTAAAATTGAAGGTTGCATAACCCGCAACCTGCGATGCGGAAGTTGGGATTGCGGAACGGTTGAAACTTAATCCTTATAATTGAAGGTTCCAGAACCTGCAATTGTGATGCGGAAGTCGATATTGTGGAATGGTAGAAACTTAATCCTTATAATTGAAGGTTCCGGAACCCACAATCCGTGATGCGGAAGTCGGGATTGCAGAATGGTAGAAACTTAATCCTTATAATTGAAGGTTCCGCAACCCGTAATACACAATGCAAAATTTGGGATTGCGGAATAGTTGAAACTTAAACCTTACAAGTGAAGGTTCTGCAACCCGCAATCCACAATGCGGAATTTGGGATTGCGGAACGGTTGAAACTCAATCCATAAAATTGAAGGTTCTGCAACCCACAATCCATGATGCGAAAGTCGGGATTGCGGAATGGTTGAAACTCAATCCTTATAATGGAAGGTCCCACAACCCGCAGTACACAATGCGGAAGTTGGGAATGCGGAAACTTATCACATGTGTTGATGGCATGCTATATTGGATTGTAGATTGTGTTTTGATGGCCTATTTGTATTCAATTATTCATGAGATTGATATTAATAATGATGTGGTTTATGTCGTAAAAGATGCATGTATACATTGGGTTGATTTAAGAATAAATGTGTATAGACTAAAGGAGTAATTCTTTGAAATGATCCATATTGGCTAGTTGTAGTCTTAAATGTATACTTAGTGGTTCATGGTTTGGAAGAGATTATTATAATTGATGAATATCATTTCATATTGCTCAATTAATATCATTGGGTGACAAGAAAATACTCATTAGAATGATTAAATATTTAGAGTATAGGATTTCATGCTTTATGCAAAGAAGTTATAACTATGATGCTAAGTGTGAAACCTACCATGTCTTTACATTATTGCACTTAGGAGTTCTGCACTTTATTATAACATTTAGGAGATAGGAATTTGGAAATAGGATTGTATCACACCGTTTCACCTATTCTAATGAATCATGTTAAGCGAATTTGATACTTTCATAGACTCCTAAATATGTGGTAAACCTACTAGAATGATTCTAAGGAAATTGTTTTAAGTTATGGCTAAGAGATTTTTGCTAGTGTATTGAACAATGGCTTTATGTTGTCAGTTGACTTATTTTACATATTTATTCTACATACGGATAAAATCTTTTAGGCATGTGCCTATCAATAAGTATGATGGTTAAACTTATTGGTTGTTTGTACCATGATTAACAATTATGTGTAACGATGCGACTAATGTAATTGTTTATTGGATATTAAAAGAGAAAAATTTATACCCCTTTTTCCTAACAATTCTAACTTGGAAAATTGGGTATGTTACATATGGTATCAAAGCTGAAGTTATAGGACACGGGCCTATATGGGATTAACATGAGGTAAGAAAATATGAATATGGTTGAACTAACCGTTTGATTTTTGTTATATGCGCATATGAGGAATGGACGAAGGAATTAAATGAGGAAATTAATCCTCAAAGTTATCCAAGAGGTAACCAATGAGAAAGGGTGATTGAATTCTATGACACAGTGTTTGCTGAGTTTACAAGTAAGTACTTTTCTCTGTTTTATTTTCGAAGCATTATGTTTATAAACTGACTAATGAAGTTCGGATTAAAAGTGTATTTTACAAGTAAGCACTTTTCTCTATTTTATTTCCGAAGCATTATGTTTATAAACTGACTAATGAAGTTCGGATTAAAAGTGTATTTTACAAGTAAGCACTTTTCTCTGTTTTATTTCCGAACCATTACTTTTATAAAATGACTAATGAAGTTCAGATTAAAATTTTATTTTATAAGAAGTACATATGTGGTTTAGAGTTATTGTGGATAAGGGAGTCTAGAAGATAGGATCATAACCTTATGATGTTATTAAAATGATGTCGTGAAGGGTTGAATAAAATAGCCATTACAAATTGGCATTATACAAAATATTGTAGACTCATCATGAGATAAAAGTACAGTGCACATTTCGATTTGAATTTCTATTTATTAATAATTTTTTTCTAAACCTTATCCCTTAAGAATTTTATTACTCTGAAAATCACCTGAAATGAAAATTCAATATCATAACAAAGACAACACCAAAAAATTTGAAATTTCACAGAGATGGCTCCATTATGGAATAAGGTTATTCGGTCGAATAATTATTCGGACTAATAACCTCTGAAACCTGAAAACTTCACGTTTCTGCACAGTTTTCAGGTTTCTCCATTTTCGGAAGGTAATAACAATCTCTTACACTACAAAGCGACTGTCGGACTTGATACCATTAGTTTCGTCATTGAATCTAATTTCCGAATATATAGATTTTGTTGTGTATAGGTGAGATTTGATATTTTTAATTTTTTTTTTCTTAACATGTGTCGAGTTTGGTTTCATCTCTTTCAAAGTGCGGTGAAATGAAAAATCCATAGTTTTAAACATACACCACCAAAAAAATTGAAAAAATATGGTGCAGTTAATTGGCGTGTCTACTTCAAAAGGATATTCGTAGATTTTTTAGTTTTATATTCAGTTGAGAGAAAAGGTTTGCGACAAAAAACATGTTGAAAATCAACAAGGTTTCTCCATTGATCGAATTCAAAAAAATATAATAATTAGTATATAGATCCATTGGTTACAAACTTATAGTCATGCAGTAGTATATTGTGTTTAGATTGTCATAGCATATTTTGTTTTTGCAAAAAACAAGTTTAACAATGATTTTACGTTTGCGACAAAACATGACTATTTTGTAGTCGTTTCATTTTATAAGAACACACTATCAAACATTTGCCAAATCGACATATCAAATCTCAATAAAAAAAATTGAAAAAATTATGAATAGAAATCTAAAATAATTCTCTAAAAGTTTTCTTTTTAGTGAAAAGTGAAATTCCAAATAAAAATATCACTTTTATTCACCCAAAGTTGGAAAACATGAAAAAATCAGATTTATTTTCTCATCGGACCCCCCAAAATAGACACCCATCTTCATGGATTCACCCAGCATAATAAAAGTGTGAGGATACAACTTATAATCGATCCTATAAAAGGATGAGTATATATATTCGGTTGAATAAAAAGATGAATAACTATATCCAGATAAATGAAACATAATATGTATGTGCATTACAGTGTATTTCATGCGAAGGAATTGTGTGTGAAGTAAAAAGAATAGTACCCTGAAATGGTCAAACTATATTGGGATTTGAGTATATTATCTGCAATCTAAATTATGATGATTTCACGAATTAAATTATTATCTGTTGTGGCATGGTGTGACCACAAACTAAAATGATATCAAAGGTATGAAACAAATTATAAATGAGAGTTCTTTGAGGCCTAGTAAGCTATTGAGAAACCTTAATAAATTAGTATAGTTCCCCTCCTATGAGAAATAAACCTAGGAGTTATCTTATATTTCCTTGAGCATTGAATTGCAAATGTATTGATCCTTTATATTAGTTATTAACAATGATTCATATTGAAGAAAAAATAAATGTCATGTAATAACCTTGCAGGACTATGTCCATGGTCCATGATCGATGGAAATAATAAATGACCACTCATGAGTGAGTAATGAATTTTAAACAACTTGGTTATAGGAATTTATGAAAACTAAAAACCATGATTAGAAAAAGATTTCCTAAATTTTTTTATTTTTCTATGTTATTCATTGACAAACAAAATCGTTGTTATATATAATTATAGATCTGATTTTAATCTCTGGTTAAAAAAAAAACATCGATAAATACATACGGATCTAAGTTTTATCTTTGGCTAAAAGCATTGATATATATTTATAGATCCGAGCTTGATCTCTAGCTAAAAGCGTTGATAAATATATACAAATATGAGATTGTGTTACCCGAAGTCGCATTGATTTCCTGGTTATATAAATCTGAGTTGGTTGGATAGCATTCTCTCTCTCTCTCTCTCTCTGTATATATATATATATATATATATATATATTACAAGGGTGCTGGAATTTGCTAAAAAGTAGTGTGAAAGGAATAATAAGACAATAATGGATGTTACCCTTAGACTAAAGTCTTAAATATACTTATTGGGTGTAAGTGATGGAGGAATGGCTTAAACCCTCATGCCGTTGAGAAATCTAAATGGGAAGTTAATGTATGGAAGAAAAATTTAACATTAGTCTTAGTTTGTGAAGTATGTAAACATTTTGTTAATGTTTATAGAGGAGGAATACCTTGAGGGATTTGTGTAGACTATCTTATTACTTCGTTTTCCTATGTCATTATGAAGAGGGCACAACCCTTGGATTTACATATTTCAATTGCACTTGGTGCAACACCTTTGGGATTGTACTGGTCTTTCTGTTGCCAGGTCCCTTTTTCGGTGAAAAAGCCACACCTAATTTTCACGGTCGGGGTAGGATCCTGATCCCAAATTTTGTATCAATATTATTTAATAGAAACGATTGATCCCATCTCACTATGCAATTATTACTAATTGAAATCGATTTCTAGATCATTGCATTTTAAATTGTACTTTGATCAGCAAGGATGAATCCATAGAGGTTGATCTCTTGCTTTGGATATCTTATGTGTATGCTCAAAACTGTGATAAGGTGAGTCATGAGAGCTGGAAGCTCATCACTGCGAGTCATTGTGAGTTCATTGTGTAGCAGGAATGCATTTTGGTGTGGGCCAGAGTTTTGGATCTATCTATCTTTCGGATCTTGTTTTCCTTAAGTGTTATTGTGCGCTTGTGTAGTGGATGAAGCAGAGCGATCTCTGTATATCGAAACCTTGATCTCTTGTACACTACAAACAAGGAATAAGGATTAATACCTAAAAATTCAAGTCCTTGATTTTTTTCGTTGTTGACAGATAAATAGACAGTGACCTCTATTTAGAGAATCGACCTCCCCAATGTTGTTGGGTCTTAAAATCTAGACGAGATCTCTGATTCGTAGCATCTTTCTGTGTTATCTCTGGAACAAAAATAATGAAGTTGTGTACTATCACCATAATATATATATATATATATCTATATCTATATCTATATATATATATAAACTACTCATATCTTTGACAGGCTGTAGTATATATATATAATTTATAGTGGTGGAGAAATTAAATTATATATATATATATGGTTGCAAGAAACCCTGTTAGAGAAAAGATGTTGGTATTCTCCAACTTTATGGTAGAAGGGGTCAAGTGTACAACCTTTATAACTGAAGGTTCTGGAACCCGGAATCTGCAATGCATAAGTCGGGATTGCGGAATGGTTGAAACTCAATCCTTAAAATTGAAGGTTCCGCAACCCGCAATCCACGATGCAGAAGTCGGGATTGTGGAACGGTTGAAACTCAATCCTTAAAATTGAAGGTTCCTCAACCCGCAACCCGTGATGTGGAAGTTGGGATTGCAGAATGGTTGAAACTTAATCCTTATAATTGAAGGTTCCGCAACCCGCAAATCATGATGCGGAAGTCGGGATTGCAGAACGGTTGAAACTTAATCCTTATAATTGAAGGTTCTGCAACCCATAATCCACGATGCAGAAGTCGGGATTGTAGAACGGTTGAAACTTAAACCTTATAAGTGAAGGTTATGCAACCCGCAATCCGCGATGTGGAAGTTGGGATTGTGAAATGGTTGAAACTCAATCCTTAAATTGAAGGTTTCGCAACCCGCAATTTGCGATGTGGAAGTCGAGATTGCGAAACAGTTGAAACTCAATCCTTATAATGGAAGGTCTCGCAACCCACAGTATGCAATGTGGAAGTCGGGAATGCAGAAACCTATCACATTTGTTGATGGCATGCTATATTGGATTGTAGATTTTCTTTTGATGGCTTATTTGTATTCAGTTATTCATGAGATTGATATTAATAATGATGTGGTTTATGTGGTAAAAGATGTATGTATTCATTGGGTTGATTTAAGAAGAAATGTGTATAGACTAAAGGAGTAATTCTTTGAAATGATCCATATTAGCTAGTGGTAGTCTTAAATGTATACTTAGTGGTTCATGGTGTTTACGTTTGAAGGTGCTCTACCGAAGGTGCTTTATTGACTGATTAAAAGGGACTACAAGGAACTGCTTTCTCGCTGTGGCTCAAAATGACAAGGATGATAATTGATGAACATCATTTCATATTGCTCGATTAATATCATTGGGTGACAAGAAAATACTCATTAGAATGATTAAATATTTAGACTATAGGATTCAATGCTTTATGCAAATAAGTTATAACTGTGATGCTAAGTGTGAACCCTACCATGTCTTTACCTTATTGCACTTAGGAGTTCTGCACTTTATTATAGCATTTAGGAGGTAGGAATATGGAAATAGGATTGTATCGTACCATTTCACTTGTTCTAATGAATGATGTTAAGGGAATTTGATACTTTCATAGACTACTAAACATGTGGTAAACCTACTAGAATGATTCTAAGGATTTTTTTTAAAGTTATGGCGAAGGGATTTTTGCTAGTATACTGGACAATGGCTTTATGTTGTCAATTGACTTTTTTTACATATTTATTATACATAGGGATAAAATGTTTTAGGCATGTGCCTATCAATAAGTATGATGGCTAAACTTATTGGTTGTTTGTACCATGATTAACAATTATGTGTAACAATGAGACTAATGTAATTGTTTATTGTATATTCAAAGGGAAAAATTGTATATCGCTTTTTCTTGACAATTCTAACTTGGAAAATTGGGTATGTTACAATATCTGTAAAAGTTGCTATCCTTAAACTAGGCACAACGTACTCCATAGGCATAACTCCTTCTTGTCCATAAACCAACCCAAAAGGTGTTTGTCTTGTAAGCTTCTTGCATGTTGTCCTATAAGCCCATAATACTAGTGGAAGTATTAAGTCCCAATCATCCCTATTGACATTACATACCTTTGTCAGTGCATTCTCCAAAATATTGTTAAAATCTTATACTTTTCCATTATCTTGTGGATGATAAGGTGTGCTCTTTTGATGGTAAAATTGAAATTCCTCTGTCAGAGATGCAATATTCGTATTCAGAAAGTGTGAGACTTGATCACTCATTAGGATCCTAGGGAATCCAAGTCTTGATAATATGTACTCGAAAATGAACTTTGCTGTCGTAGTAGTGCTACAATATCTAATTGGTTGTGCTTCTTCCCACATGGTGAGATAATCGGTTGTAGTGATAATATACCTTTCACCAGTCCTTTTAGCAGGTGGGTTAATAGGGCCCACAAAATCTATAGCCCATTTATCAATTGCCTGCAATGTAACATGTGGTACTGAAGGAATTTAATCTCTTATTGAGGGTTTTCCTGTCCTTTGACATATATCACATGCTATACAATATTCATTTGCATCTTTATGAAGTGTAGGCCACCATAGTCCATCTCTTGAAACTTTTTGTGCAGTAGACTTACCAGTGTAATGTCCACCAGCTGCACCTCCATGTGCCTCATATGAGTGGCTTGTAGGGGATAGCAGGGCAACTATACCTTGGGTTTCACCTCCTTTGTTACGACGCACTTCTGATCCAAGTTTTATTTGAACACCTACTTATAGCAGGATTTTTGTATGAACCCTACAAGACAACAATGCTATGTTTCAAAAATATCGCTAATGAAACTAGATCATTGGGCATTAATGAATGCCTATCCCAATCAATCCTACCTAACTAAAATGTTATTTTGTGACTTCTTGTGGAGGAGTTTAGTTGGTTGGAAAATTACAAAGTTGATTTTAAGGGGTTTGAATTTCACTTATGGAGTGTAAGAGAGGTATTTCACAATTCCTACCTTTCTGATTCACCAATCTCACAAGAAGTGCAAGGTGAAGAGCATACTTGGATCATAAGAGTCTTTAGGTCTCTTAGTGTGTGATAGTGGTGCAAACACATGTGATGAAACTGAATCGATTATCGGAAAATTAGCTAGAAGAGTATATAAAGTAAATGAAAATGTACTTTTAACTCTAAAAGATGCTCATGGTGCTTTGCAAATCAAAGATGCTACCTAATAGAAAAGTGTCAATTGTGCATAAACACTTAGAATGGTATTGAATACTAGTGACAACAATGAGGCCGGTTGAAAGCCTCAAGTTTGGTTACCTAGATAAGTTTTGATAGATATGAAGCCTTTACTTCCTAATGTTGGTCTAGGTGAACTAATTACTAGAAAACTAAGTAATTACATGAATTATCTTAATTTAAGTTCATTAGTAAGCAACAATATTTGGACTTCCAAATTGTACTATGTAGATAAAAAGAAAATAAAAGACTATAGCATGGCCAAACAATACTCTTCTGTGTGGGTAGCGCGGAGAAATACTAAAGAGGTGCACTTGTAGCGCGGGTATAACATAGACCAGCAGTGCAGGTTAACCTTTGATATGATAGATCCTTGGTAGTGCGTCTGTCAAAGGCATTTCCACATTGGTAGTGCGACTGAGAGGATGGGATCCGTGCTACTATGTAAAAGTTATTTGAGGACGAGTGAGGGCCAAATTTTGGAACAAGAGGTGGAATACCTGATCTGCTGCAAATGATAAAATCCCAGAATTAATTACTTAGCATAAAAAAACCTAGTTAAATAAGAAATGAACAAAAATAATTGGAGTCACCATTAGAGCTATTGTGGAAAAACTGCACAAGTGTGCACTGTTCCACTTGGTAAGGGGCTAGTCTTTGTAGGCTGCAGCAAGGCCTCAGTCCTTGGAGCCCCTTTGGTTGGTTTGAGTTGTCCTCTAAGTGATAGTTAGTGCAATTCACATAAAACAAAGAAATAAATATAAAAATAAAAATAAAAAAGAGATGGGGGGAGAATCCAAACTCTGATAACAATTTGATATATGCTAAATCAATTTTGTATTACCCAATGGTCAAGCTATAAAACACCTAGGAGATGTGTGCTTCAAGGGAAGCCAACAATATCCCTTGGCCTTTTTTGTCCAAACTAAATGCTAAGTCAATGGTGGAACAATGGAGAGGAAATATTGCCCCTTGAAGGAAGGTGGCAAGGGATCTTGGGAATGCTTACAATGACGGGAAGAGGTGTGATATGAGGAAACTCCAACACAATTCTAGCATCATAACCTTTCTGTAGTGCTCTGGTTTTTACAGCAGAGCACTGTGTAAAATTTCAGGTTTAATTTTCTACGTTTTAAACTTTATCAGTTTAAGGAAGTGAATTTCTAAGAATTTCTATGTGCCGAAGTAATATTTAGTGTACTGTGGTGATTTTACTAACCTTACATTCGAAATTTGAAATAAACAAACATATCGTTATTTTCTTTTCAACAGCATAAGAATAGGTTTCACAACTTAGTAAATCAGTAAATAGCAGTAAATCAGTAAATAGTAAGTTTGCATGTTTACAGTAAGATTTAGCATAATAGTAAATAACGGAAATTACCTGATGCTGATGCTAACCGTAAGTTGTAGCAGGTTGTGTAACCCCTTAGACAGCCAAACTGAAGTGTCCACCCTACCGACCAGCTATAATCTTGCTGGCCCTTGGAAATCAAAGGATTTCCAAGCCCCCGAGCCCACAATCTGATAATCCCGAGAGCAGTCTTTCCTTCTGTTCTCAAAATCTTTCTGTTCGCCCAACTTTCTTTTCTTCCCCAATCAAAAAAAACCTCCCCAACCTTCAACCTTCTCCCCCTCTATATACATGTCCATCCTCGAGAAGACCTTGGGCTTACTCCACCGCCCCAAACTCCCCCTCTCGAGCCCCTCAAACCTTTACTCCTTTCCCTAGTTCATTCATCCACGTCTCATTATAAAAATGTATAATTAATTACTCTTATGGAAAATTCATTTGGTTTTGGATTGACGGCAGTAATTATTTATTACGGTGGGAATTATCACCCCAAGGTTATCCGTTCGGGACAAGTTCCATTAAATACAAGTCTATCCGCCATCCTTGATATTTTAATGTTATTAATGTAATTAATAAAATATTATATAATTAGTTGCCCCTTGTCAACTTGGACATGATGTGTCTTAATGATCCACCTTATCCGTCGAGACTACTTTAGTTGAGGTTTAAATTCCAAGATTAACATTGAATAATTAAATATCCATTTTCCATCACATCACGATTATTCCAAAAAGGATTATCTTGTTATGGCTAACTTTGAAATGGAATTAATCATGCAACATTAATTTATAAATCAATATTTTAAATCTTACTTATATTGCATTTGTTACGATAGGGATATAAATGTTTGCTGGAATATCATTTATTAATTAATAATAATAATTAAATCACCCTTTGACAATAATAAAAGGTGAATCGATCATAGTATTCTTAATTATTTGTTTATCACATGGGTACCCTATCATCAACATAGCATCCTTGTTATTATAAACAAAGCACTTGTGAGGGCTTAAACAATTTTACTAATTAATTAGACACTATCATTACCCTATTCACAACAGTTCTTCTATGACAATGTTAACTGACGATACTTGTCTTAGTTTATTATTACAATGTTTTCATATAATTACTAATTCACTTATTTACACATTGACAACCTAACCATTCATTACCTAAGTTGATTGATGTATCCTTAACTGAGTTATCTATGACATTTATACTACTATTCGAGCATGACAAGTATGTTATACACCAGTAATATTGTACACGTACAAGGTGTGCATGCATGGCCAGTGTATGCACATGTCGGACATGTACTATAAACAAACCCCATTCCGCCTATGCATACTTGCTAACTAACAATAGTATCTACCCCCATGCAGAAGAGCAAGCATAATCTATAGTATAATTACTTTAACATCCTCGGTTATTTAACAGTTAACCCTTTACGATTTAACATCATTGTCTTTATGTTTACATTAGTTTAATCAATCAAGTACAGGAAGGGTGCCTACTTCCACTAACTCGGAATCAAGGAATACTAAACCCCCCAACAGTACTAACTAACACATCCTCCCATCATAACCTACGTCCAGCATCCTCCCTATCCTCCCTCTGCTAGTACAACAGTGGGTGTCGGACTTACCGATCTGACCACATAGAACTTGAGGGCGATAGCGTCGGCTGAACAGCGGACCTATCCTCCCCTAGCAGGCATCCGACAATCATCATCACAACAACATGGGGAGCGTGTCTCAGCACGGCCCTCCCACGACCTCGGGTCTCATGGAAACATAGGGTGGGAAACACATCCATCCCTCTCAACATACTGGGCCTACGCCCTTATCAACTCATACTTGCTGCTATCGGGATTATCAGTTTGTGTTATCGTATCCTCATTTTGGCTGCTAAGGTTTGCTGTATGAACATGTTTTTCCTTTCCAATGTATATCAGATCAAGTAACTGGCTATCTCATAGCCCTTGTGTCCTGTAGGTTAGTGTTTTGCAAAATACAATTTATAGAAAGCATTTTCCATTGATCGCCAATTGATCCATTTTATCATTTCATTTCATGTAACCTTTTTGCTCATCATAGATACATATAACATTTCAATAATTCATATAAGAAGATGGTATCCACCTACCGAATCATATATTTCACATTTCATTAAGGAAAACATATAAACATATACTGCAATCGTAAAATAAGGAAATCATATGATAATCATGACATCATAACTGCATAACATAGTAACATCATAATCATGGCGAAATCATAAGACAGAGTAACATCATATAACGAGGTCCAATATAGTTTACTCAGTCGAGCTGTGTTCGACAAAATATATAAGAAATAAAGTATGGTGTGTCTAACTAATAAATATGCCGAATCAAAATATGGGCATTACATACACCCACCCTTCGGGAAAATTCGTCCCGAAGTTACGGTCAAAATAGTGAGGGAAAATCTCGACGCATGGTCTCTGCGTCCTCCCAGGTAGCAGACCCGGGGCTATACTTGTCCCATTGGACCTTAACTTGGTCCACATGGCGACTACGGAGCTGTCGAACCCTACGATCAAGTGTACGTAATGGTTCGACCCTGAAGGTTCCCTCGTCCGAGACCTGCAATTCCTTCCAATGAATTTTGTGAGTCTCATCAGCTATGTAATGTCGTAATACAGAAACATGAAATACATTATGAGTTTTATGCAAGTGGGGTGGCAGCGCGAGACGATAAGCAACTGGTCCGATTTTCTCAAGAATTTCAAATGGACCTATAAAGCGAGGTGACAACTTGGTACCCTTCCCAAACCGAATGGTACTTTTATTTGGTCTGATGCGAATAAATACACGATCCCCTACTCCATAAGTTCTATCTGATCTATGTGCATCAACGTAACTCTTTTGCCTATCCTGTGCTTCCTTCAGCCGCTGCCTAATCTGTATCACTTGCTCCTCCATTTCCTGAATTAATTCAGGCCCAATTAAAACTCGATCCTCTAACCTGTCCCAACTGAGTGGTGTCCTGCACGGCCTCCCATACAATGCCTGATATGGTGGCATACCAATGGAGCTGTGATGACTATTGTTGTATGCAAACTCCACTAAAGGAAGATATTTCTCCCACTGTGTCTGCTGATCCATAACATACATCCTAAGCATGTCCTCCATCACTTGATTCACCCTCTCAGTCTGTCCATCTGTCTCGGGGTGATAAGCTGAGCTTAAGTTCAACTGTGTCCCTAATGCTGACTGCATGCTTGTCCAAAATCTGGAGGTGAACTTAGGGTCTCTGTCAGAGATTATCTTTTTAGGAACTCCATGAAGACGTACAATCTCATTTATGAATACCCTTGCCACATCTGTCACATCATAGGTGTCTCTGACTGGAATGAAGTGAGCACTTTTGGTCAGTTTGTCAACTACCACCAAAATAGCATTATGTCTCAGAGATGTGAGTGGTAATCCTACAACGAAGTCCATGGAAATGACTTCCCATTTAGTCATAGGAATATCATGCGGTTGTAGGAGACCGGCCGGATGACGATGATCTGCCTTCACTTGTTGACACTCAAGGCACTTCGAAACAAAATCCACTACATCCATCTTCATACCTGGCCAAAAGAAGAGTTGCTTCATGTCAGCATACATCTTCTTCACTCCCGGGTGGGCACAGTAATGTGATCTATGGGCCTCTCTAAGGATTGTTTTCCTGATATCACCTTCCTTAGGAACATACATCCTTCCCTGATACCGCAACAATCCATCTTCCTCAAGATGCTACCCATCATACTTCAATTCCTGTTCCTTTCCATTCTGAATAGCTGAGGTTACTTTTAGATACCAACTATCGCCCAATAGTTGTCCTAGTACCCTTTCCCTCAAGTCAACCTTCAAGGGAATTAAGGAGAAAAGTCTCGGCCTTCGGCTTAGAGCGTCTGCCACCACATTCTCCTTTCCTTTGATGTAAGAGATACCAAAGTCATACTCACTCATGAACTCACTCCATCGCCTTTGCCTAGCATTCAAATCCCTTTGGGTAAATATGTACTGCAAGCTCTGATGGTCTGTTTTAAGGGTGAAGCTTCTACCAACTAGGTAGTGCCTCCATAATTTTAGCGCCAACATTACTGCTGCCAATTCTAGATCATGCGTGGCATACTGCTCCTCATGAGGTTTCAACTTTCGAGATGCATAAGCTATTACCCCACCTTCCTGCATCAACACCGCTCCTAATCCTTGCTTCGAGGCGTCGGTGCATACCATGAAATCTTTATCCATGTCTGGTACCCGCAAGATCGGTGCACTTGTCAACAATCTTTTTAACTCTGTAAAAGTGGCATCGCATTCATCGGTCCATTCATACCGGATTCCCTTGCGTTGCAAGGTGGTAATAGGTTTTGCAATTTTAGAAAATCCTTCCACAAACCTCCGGTAATAGCCTGCTAACCCCATGAAGCTGCGCACCTCATGAGCATTCCTTGGAATTGGCCAATCTTCAATCGCCTTTACCTTTTCCGGGTCTACAGAGATCCCTTCACCTGAGATGATGTGCCCCAAGTAGTGAATCTCTTTTTGGAAGAAGGAACACTTTGACAATTTACCATAAAGCTTATGTTCCCTTAAGCATGTCAAGACTAACCGCAAGTGTTCCTCGTGCTCCTTCTCATTCTTAGAATAGATAAGAATATCATCTAAGAAGACCTGAACAAAGCGGTCCAAGTATTTTCGGAAGACACCATTCATGAGGCTCATGAATACAGCTGGAGCATTGGTCAAACCAAACGGTACCACTACAAACTCGTAATGTCCAAATCGAGTTCGAAAGGCAGTCTTAGGAATGTCGCCTTCCTTGATCCTCAACTGGTGATACCCTGATCGTAAATCAATTTTTGAGAAGACTGACGCACCTTTCATTTGATCAAAGAGGTCATCGATTCTTGGTATGGGATACCTGTTCTTCACGGTGGCCTTGTTCAAATCTCTGTAATCTATGCACAGTCGCAGAGATCCATCCTTCTTCTTAACGAAGATCACTGGTGCTCCCCACGGTGAGATACTGGGTCTAATCAGTCCCAAATCTAGCAATTCTTTTAACTGGATCTGTAACTCACGGAGCTCTGGAGTTGTCATTCTATAAGGAGTTTTTGAGATAGGTTCTGCACCAGGTTTTAGTTCGATTGTGAAATCGAGCTCTCTTTCTGGAGGTAGTCCTGGTAATTCCTTCGGAAAGACATCCTTGAACTCAGAAAGTACTGGGTAAGAATTCAAGGAAGGTCCTTTACTATCGCTCACGGCCTCCACTACGAACAACTGGCATCCTTGTCTTAGGCACCGCTTAGCTTTCACCATAGAGATGAAATGGAGGGATACCTTTCTCTTCAAGCCTTGGATTTGAATTGTCCTTCCCTCGTCATCGAGGCACAACACCTTCTTTGCATAGCAGTCTAGGAAAGCTCTATGGTCTTCTAACCAATCCATGCCAATAATGAGGTCATAAGTCCCCAAATTGGTGACATAAGCATCCAACTTAGTGGTGCAAACTCCTAAGTCAACCTCACAACCTGTCACTTTAAGACCTACTAGTTGCTTAGCTCCTGAGGCCATTTCAACCAGTTTGAAATCATCGTGCTCGTAGGCTGCCAACCCACATTTATCTAATGCAAATGGTGAAATAAAAATATCAGTTGCTCCTGGATCAAACAAAATTTTAAGTTTGACATTGTTTACATTACCAGTGGATTCTACTACGGTAGACTGATGTTCTGCCTGGTGGTTATGCACCGCTGCATGAATCCGATGACTGTTACCCGAACTATCCATGGGTGCCTTTCCTTCCCTGTGCCTGCTGCTTGACTGACCCTTGGGACAGTCTCGCTGGAAATGAGGACCTCCGCATCCCCAACAAGAGAGATTGGGAGGGGCTTGCCTGTTGCTCGAAGGAATCCTCTGAGATGAGTTCCTTCCCCTGGTTCCTCTAAAACCCCTTGCCCCTCTATAGGAACTTCCCTGTGTACGTCCCTGGCTTTGGTGGGTTGCGGACGATGCCTGCGAGATTGAGTTAACTGAAGTATTACCCCTCGGTGTGAACCGGTTACCATAAGGAGGAGGTCTAGATTGTCCTCCCCTGAAGTAAGGACGTGATGCCTTCCCTGAAACATACTGATTGGTTCCTGTCAACTTACTGCCCCCTTTTCCATCTGACATATCAGCTGCATAACGAGCATACTCAACTGCCATGGCAACTGAAGTTGGCTTCCACATCCGCACAGCAGCTCTAATCTTGTAGTTAAGTCCATACACAAAACGCTCTACCTGACAATCATCTGCATCAAGGTAAGGAACATATTTTACCAGTTCCATAAACCGAGATTCATACTCCTCCACTGTCTTGTCTCCCTGTACTAAGGCATGGAGTGCACCTGCCTGTTCTTCCTTGTAGTAATTTGGCAAATACTTCATGTGGAACCTCTCCTCGAACAGTTCC
The DNA here is from genome assembly GCA_027924585.1 of Larix kaempferi. NCBI lineage: Eukaryota > Viridiplantae > Streptophyta > Pinopsida > Pinales > Pinaceae > Larix > Larix kaempferi. The sequence continues at coordinate 8,278,443 of BSBM01000416.1, forward strand.
CAAGAAGTTGTAAGAGGAGTAAGGTGCAACTGCTTCTCGAGATCTGACCACCAATTCAAAGCATCACCTTTAAGCTGAAAGACGGCCATCCTAGCCTTGGAACTAGATGTGTACTCATTCAATGTGAAGCATCTCTTCATGCCTTCCAGCCATGCTTCGGCATGCTTACCGGGTCGTCCTCCTGAAAACTCTGGAACTTTTATCTTTTGTAACTCCCTCGATATGTCCTGAAGCGGTTCCAGTCTTGGGCCATGTTCCCTTTCAGAGTTCTCTCGACTCACTTGAGTGGTTTCCACCTCAGCGGCCCTTTCCGACTGCCTGTTCATCGTGGTCATAATAGCCTCCAATGACCTCATTATGATCTGCATTTCTGGTGTTGAGGTTGGTGGTGGCGGTGTTGGCGGTGGCGGAGGTGGTGGTGACGGTGGTCGACCTTGACCCCGACCTCGACCTCTGCGTGTTGTTACCATGATAGTTCCTGAGTTTATTGAAAATAAAATCATGTCCTTAGTTGTTCAATCAAATACACGCGGAACTAAAATGTAGGTATTCATACACTTATACTTATGCATAAGAAATAACTTGCATCATGAGATAACAGATTGTCAGGATTAGTGCAGTAAAATCTATAGTCGTTTTTATTAAACAATCTTGTCATGGTGTTCAGCTCGTCGTGCTGGTCTTAATGGTGTCTTGTTTTTGACTTTTCGGGTCTCTTTCATCCCTTCGACTAGGAGTTGAAATCTCGGCAAAATTTTTAATATTAAATTTTAATTCTTAACAAAACTTAGGTTATACACTATATAAATGTATACCAAATTTAATTAAATTAAATAAAATGGTGCTAACCCTATACAAATATATATATGAAATTAAATTTAAATAAAGCAACGCTAACACTATATAAACGTATACAAAATTTAATTAATTTTTAAATAAATGATACTAACACTATATAATTATATATACGAAATTAAATTTAAATAAAGCAATGCTAACATTATATAACGTATACAAAATTTAATTAATTTTTAAATAAATGATACTAACACTATATAATTATATATACGAAATTAAATTTAAATAAAGCAATGCTAACATTATATAACGTATACAAAATTTAATTAATTTTTAAATAAAATGATACTAACACTTTATAAATATATATATAAGAAATTTGCCAAAACTTAGGTTATAACATTAAAACTAAATTTAAATAAAATAAATAAAAATAAACAAGGAAAATTTACTCGACCGCTTAGCCCTTTTCACTCGACTCTCGGCTAAGCAAAAGGTATGGCCACGCGGCTCTTCGTGTCAGTTCACCGCCATGCAAGAGCAAGTCCGCATGAAGGACACGCGGTCTCTCCAAGCAGCCCACCGCCCTCGAAAAGTGGGGGAAACCCTAAATAGGGTCAATCCCCAAGACGCGACCATTTTCACCCTCTCTCCTGGAGTTTTAGCTCTGCAACTCTTGCCGAACTCGGCTGCTAGGCATGGTGGAGCTATGGGGAATAGTTGACCTTTGCGGACATGCATCTTCAGAATCCAATATTCGTCCGATGCAATAGCTCTGGTAAGCCCTTCTATGCCATACTTAATAGAATAGATGCAGGGTTGATCATAGACTTTGAGCCTGTGACGCCTTCCGATGTGCCTGTATCTGCCGCTGGTGCACTGCAGTCCTACAAGCTGTCGGCCAAAGCCATTTCACGCTTGCAGTCTCTGCCCGGTGGAGATATTCGCTTGTTGTGTGAAACTGTGGTTCAGGAGGTGAGGGAGCTGACTGGGTATGACCGTGTGATGGCATATCGATTTCACGAAGATGAACACGGTGAGGTAGTTGCAGAGATGAGAAGACCCGATTTGGAACCTTATTTGGGTCTGCATTATCCCGCGACTGATATTCCCCAGGCTTCCAGGTTTTTATTCATGAAGAACAGAGTGAGAATGATTTGCGACTGTTGTGCCCCTCCTGTGAAAGTGATCCAAGACAAGCGGTTGCGCCAGCCTTTGAGCTTGCGTGGCTCCACTCTGCGGGCACCTCATGGTTGCCATGCGCAGTACATGGTCAACATGGGTTCCATTGCATCTCTGGTGATGTCAGTGACGACAAATGAGAATGGCGATGACCGTGAAGATATTGGGCAGCGGCAACCGCAGAGAGGAAGGAGGCTTTGGGGCCTTGTGGTTTGCCATCATACAAGTCCACGGGTTATCCCGTTCCCTTTGAGGTATGCCTGTGAATTTTTGATGCAAGTTTTTGGAATTCATCTCAACAAGGAGGTTGAATTAGCTGCTCAGTTGAGGGAGAAGCATATCTTACGTGTGCAAACTGTGCTCTGCGATATGCTTCTTCGCGATGCACCCGTTGGGATTGTGTCTCAGACTCCAATATTATGGACCTTGTCAAATGTGATGGGGCTGCCTTATTGTATGGGAAACGCCTTTGGCTCTTGGGGACCACTCCTACTGAGGCTCAGATACTGGACATTGCAGATTGGCTCCTCGACCACCACAGGGACACAGTGGGGATACATGGGTTTACCCAAATCTATTCCGGATGAACACGTCAACTGGTGCACCACCAGACTATTTTGATAAGAATGGGCAGAACTGGGGCTTTCCTACTTATAACTGGGAGGAAATGTCTAAAGATAATTATGCGTGGTGGCAATCACGACTGGCGCAGATGGGGAAATATTTCACAGCATACAGAATAGATCATATTCTGGGCCTTTTTAGAATTTGGGAGCTCCCAGAACATGCAGTAACTGGTCTCATGGGAAAATTCCGACCTTCAATTCCTCTTAGTCAGGAAGAGCTTGAAAAGAAGGGTATTTGGGACTTCAATCGTTTGAGTCAACCTTATATCGTGGAAAATATATTGCAGGATAAGTTTGGAAGTATTTGGATGGATGTGGCTTCAATATAACTCAACAAAAACGAATATCAACGTTATGAGGTGCGTTGGATAATCGTTTGTTTTTTTTTTTTTTTACAGAAAGCTAGGCCATGCCCTAGAGTTATTTTAACTTGTCCACATCCAAAGCACTTTTCACATTCGCACAACTGTATGCGCTTTCTGAGCTCAGCTTGTCAAAAAAAAAAAAGACACATGATGACAACACAAAATCCAATGTACAAGCACTGCCATTGCATCCTCCATGCACACTGTTTGAATAATGTTGACACAATCGTCACTCACGGCGACAATGCCTCCCAGATAATTACAAAATGCCAACTTTCAAAGCTGGCCTTTCAGCGAGTTAAATTTTATGGCACATGCCACGTATTTGGATCAAATATCATCAGATTTCATGTAAAAATTCACGGTGAAAGACTTGTAGTCAGTCAAATCCTAATCGGGCAAATACTGTTTGATTTGAATCGGCTTGAGCACAAACCGTAGCTGAGTTCGACAATTCTTGTTTTAGTATGTAAAGGGACTGTTAATTCTGTAGAAACTGATATCAAACAGAAACATGTAGGCAAACCCTAGAGTTAATTTGTTTTCCATGTGAAGAATTATTTAAATGTTTTCTGATATTATTTTGACCACATAGAGAGAGGCAAGAGGTTTTCACAGCCTTGGTAAAATCACTTTGGCAAGGTGGACGATCTTGTGAAAGATTAAGAACAGTGAAATGCAAACGCACATAGATGTCTACCTATGCAAAAATACAGAGATGTCTTCCCCATAGCTGTTGGGAGAGAGGGCAAAGTGGGGGCACGAAGAGTCAATTTCTAAAAGAGTTCAAGAGCGAAGAATTATGGGTGCAATTTTTGTATAATATATATTTTTATATATATTCATGCATATATATAAAAAATAATACAAAATGGTGTATGCGAAAGTAATTTTCTTTTTCACTGTTGAAAAAAAAACTAGATATAAATATACATATTGTGTTAGAACTCTTTTTGTTTATATGCATTATCAAAAAAACTAATTATATCTTGGTTTTCTATGGGTGCAGGTAGTTAGTTTCCTGGTGCTTACAACTATTGGGAAGAAGGATCTTGTGTAACTCTCCGTGTGTGTCTTGCACGTAAATTTTTTTTGTTTTTGCTAAGTTCGGCAAGAGCTCGAATCTAGGTAACTAATTGAATTTTCTAGTGTAGATCCAATCTCTTAGACTAGTTTTTTTTTTGAGTAGGCCCTAAAGGTCTGAGTTTCCGAGCCTGGCGCTCTGATACCATCTGTAGTGCTCTGGTTTTTACAGCAGAGCACTGTGTAAAATTTCAGGTTTAATTTTCTACGTTTTAAACTTTATCAGTTTAAGGAAGTGAATTTCTAAGAATTTCTATGTGCCGAAGTAATATTTAGTGTACTGTGGTGATTTTACTAACCTTACATTCGAAATTTGAAATAAACAAACATATCGTTATTTTCTTTTCAACAGCATAAGAATAGGTTTCACAACTTAGTAAATCAGTAAATAGCAGTAAATCAGTAAATAGTAAGTTTGCATGTTTACAGTAAGATTTAGCATAATAGTAAATAACGGAAATTACCTGATGCTGATGCTAACCGTAAGTTGTAGCAGGTTGTGTAACCCCTTAGACAGCCAAACTGAAGTGTCCACCCTACCGACCAGCTATAATCTTGCTGGCCCTTGGAAATCAAAGGATTTCCAAGCCCCCGAGCCCACAATCTGATAATCCCGAGAGCAGTCTTTCCTTCTGTTCTCAAAATCTTTCTGTTCGCCCAACTTTCTTTTCTTCCCCAATCAAAAAAAACCTCCCCAACCTTCAACCTTCTCCCCCTCTATATACATGTCCATCCTCGAGAAGACCTTGGGCTTACTCCACCGCCCCAAACTCCCCCTCTCGAGCCCCTCAAACCTTTACTCCTTTCCCTAGTTCATTCATCCACGTCTCATTATAAAAATGTATAATTAATTACTCTTATGGAAAATTCATTTGGTTTTGGATTGACGGCAGTAATTATTTATTACGGTGGGAATTATCACCCCAAGGTTATCCGTTCGGGACAAGTTCCATTAAATACAAGTCTATCCGCCATCCTTGATATTTTAATGTTATTAATGTAATTAATAAAATATTATATAATTAGTTGCCCCTTGTCAACTTGGACATGATGTGTCTTAATGATCCACCTTATCCGTCGAGACTACTTTAGTTGAGGTTTAAATTCCAAGATTAACATTGAATAATTAAATATCCATTTTCCATCACATCACGGTTATTCCAAAAAGGATTATCTTGTTATGGCTAACTTTGAAATGGAATTAATCATGCAACATTAATTTATAAATCAATATTTTAAATCTTACTTATATTGCATTTGTTACGATAGGGATATAAATGTTTGCTGGAATATCATTTATTAATTAATAATAATAATTAAATCACCCTTTGACAATAATAAAAGGTGAATCGATCATAGTATTCTTAATTATTTGTTTATCACATGGGTACCCTATCATCAACATAGCATCCTTGTTATTATAAACAAAGCACTTGTGAGGGCTTAAACAATTTTACTAATTAATTAGACACTATCATTACCCTATTCACAACAGTTCTTCTATGACAATGTTAACTGACGATACTTGTCTTAGTTTATTATAACAATGTTTTCATATAATTACTAATTCACTTATTTACACATTGACAACCTAACCATTCATTACCTAAGTTGATTGATGTATCCTTAACTGAGTTATCTATGACATTTATACTACTATTCGAGCATGACAAGTATGTTATACACCAGTAATATTGTACACGTACAAGGTGTGCATGCATGGCCAGTGTATGCACATGTCGGACATGTACTATAAACAAACCCCATTCCGCCTATGCATACTTGCTAACTAACAATAGTATCTACCCCCATGCAGAAGAGCAAGCATAATCTATAGTATAATTACTTTAACATCCTCGGTTATTTAACAGTTAACCCTTTACGATTTAACATCATTGTCTTTATGTTTACATTAGTTTAATCAATCAAGTACAGGAAGGGTGCCTACTTCCACTAACTCGGAATCAAGGAATACTAAACCCCCCAACAGTACTAACTAACACATCCTCCCATCATAACCTACGTCCAGCATCCTCCCTATCCTCCCTCTGCTAGTACAACAGTGGGTGTCGGACTTACCGATCTGACCACATAGAACTTGAGGGCGATAGCGTCGGCTGAACAGCGGACCTATCCTCCCCTAGCAGGCATCCGACAATCGTCATCACAACAACATGGGGAGCGTGTCTCAGCACGACCCTCCCACAACCTCGGGTCTCATGGAAACATAGGGTGGGAAACACATCCATCCCTCTCAACATACTGGGCCTACGCCCTTATCAATTCATACTTGCTGCTATCGGGATTATCAGTTTGTGTTATCGTATCCTCATTTTGGCTGCTAAGGTTTGCTGTATGAACATGTTTTTCCTTTCCAATGTATATCAGATCAAGTAACTGGCTATCTCATAGCCCTTGTGTCCTGTAGGTTAGTGTTTTGCAAAATACAATTTATAGAAAGCATTTTCCATTGATCGCCAATTGATCCATTTTATCATTTCATTTCATGTAACCTTTTTGCTCATCATAGATACATATAACATTTCAATAATTCATATAAGAAGATGGTATCCACCTACCGAATCATATATTTCACATTTCATTAAGGAAAACATATAAACATATACTGCAATCGTAAAATAAGGAAATCATATGATAATCATGACATCATAACTGCATAACATAGTAACATCATAATCATGGCGAAATCATAAGACAGAGTAACATCATATAACGAGGTCCAATATAGTTTACTCAGTCGAGCTGTGTTCGACAAAATATATAAGAAATAAAGTATGGTGTGTCTAACTAATAAATATGCCGAATCAAAATATGGGCATTACACTTTCCATTTATAGGCCGAGAGGTGGCCAACAAACAACTAGATCTAAATGTGAACTCATCTTTTCCATGAACTAGTTCCAAGGTACATCAAGGGGGCTAGTTAATGCCACAAAGTGTCTGAGGAACCAAATTTGAATCCTTGGATATGATAGATCCTTCAATGTGCTATGGGAAGTAGGTGGTCCCACCATCTTGATAGTAGCGCAATTATCAAAGGAATAGCTGCACGGGTATCACGCGGGCATTGTTTTGGTAACCTGTGCTATAGCATGAGTTAACCATGTTTTAGCCACATGATCCCTTCTTTTGACTAGTTTACGGCACTTTTGGACTCATGCTGTCTTTTGGATTTGTTGAGGATGCCTGTGGTGAGATGCATTCTTTATGTTGATGATGCCTTACTAGAAAAATCACTGAAATGTCACATGTGTGCAAAATTTAGGAGTTAACACATAGAATAGACCCACTTTTCCATCTTTAAAACAAAAAACTAAGTGGAATAGGGTCTACATGGGTTCTTCATAGAAAATCCACGTATAAGTGACTATCGAGTATGAAAGTCATGTACATGTGTAAAAACCCATTTTTTTTAGAAATCAATGCAAGATACGGGACTTATACTTGCCTGTGTGTACTATAACTCGCATATAACTGTGGGGAAAGACATAAAACTAAAAATTTTAAACCCTAAAACCCACAAGAAATTCCCACAAGTGTCCTAAGATGGGGAGTTACTAATCTATGATATAAAAACTTAGAAAATCAGTGCAAAAATCAATAGAAAACAAATAAACAAGAACTAAAAACAAGAAAACCCTAACCTACCCAAAAGTGGAGAAACTACCAATGGAGTCACCATTTATGTTTCAGGTATATCAGCAACCCTAGTGACCTTTGGGCATAGTCACCACAGAGCAATGCCCATAAGATATGACTCAAACTTTCAAGCAAACAATTACCTAGCAATCTTACAAACATATTCACAAATGAACAAGTAAGTTAATAAATTGACTCACCTGGATCCAAACATCCAATGAATAATTCCCTCTTGCTGTGATTGTTCCAATATTTTCTTCAAATATCCAATGTAAACCTAAAATTAACCGAATATTTGACAGAAATACCACTAGTGCAAATATTGAAAAGATAAATGAAATTGTTGAAAGACACATCCAAATTCCATTGATAAAAACAATAATTCAACACATGAAATGGATTGAAAAGATAGATATTTTCTATGAAATATGATAACAAGGTACAAATGATAAGATACAAACTGAACCTCATTGCAACACCATTCTGAAATTGAATCCCGAGTTCCTCCACCCGGTTCTTCACACATTCAAAATACAATCTAGATTTCATCCTTGTGAAGTATGCTCAAAAGGATCCCAAGCATTCTTTAAAATAATAATAACTCTTAAGGAAGACTAGAAAATAGAGTTCCAAATATGGGAAAGGGAGTTTTGGAGATCGAGATAATAAAGGTTCTTGATCAAATCTCAAAAGAATAGCATGAGGGTACTCTCTCCAATACTCGGTTTTAATGTTCCTTCTCCTATTCCTCTTTATATTGATGGGGAGGAAGTTAGGGAAGTTTAAGACAATTACTTACAGGATTGGGACAAGTGGAAATGGTTGAAAGTGCAACTTTTCTAGTAAAAGTAACTTATTTTTATTTTCCCCTCAAATAGACATGTACGTGAGTTTGACAAGGGAAGCCTGTGTATACACGACTACTTACTGTAAGAATCACATAAATCATGAAAAAATTGTTTTTTTAGAATATTTTTAGGTAAAATGCTTGTTCACAGATCACAAGGAACCAACGGAGTCTGTAAAAATAGTTAATGGATAAGATCGGTCCATCTAAAGCATCTCTAGGACAAGTATTGTGACAAAATATGCTATAACATAAGCCCCCCTCTAGCAAGTTTTCAAACATTTTGTCTGTCTCTTATACCCAATTTTCCTTGCAAAATTCATTTATCAAAGCATTGTAAATATGCATACTTTGTTCACAACTATTTTCCTTCCTCTGCTCCACTAGTGCAATAGCAATGCACTTTACCTCCTTTGCAATGACCATCAATCGAGGTAGTATATCTTACTTCATTTGGGGTTAGGCCTTTCATTTAAGGATGGCGGTCAAGGTCTTTAGTGATGGTCAAGATATTTAGTCACAATTAGTGACTGCCATCATTAGTTCAATATTTTCTGTTATAGTTAGTGATAATTTAAATTATTTTGAGGATTTTTTGGGGATGGGAATTGGGGGACTATTTCCAATTTCAGTTAAAAACATAGGAAACGATGACAAGATTAGAAAGAGAGTCAGTCATTTAGTTGTTTAATCATCAATTGACACTAGTCTTAAAAGGAATATCATTGTTTTAGTCACCAAAGCCACTTAAGGTGATATTTCTTTAATGATCATTGCCAAAGCTACTTATGTCGACACTATTTTTCTGGGTGTCACCATAAGTGGGTTTGGCGATGATCATAATTAAAGGCCCATCACAGTCCTACGCATCACCAAAGGCCTATTTTGTATTAGTGTTTGAATATCAAGTAAACCATTTTTTGTTTCCGCACTAACTACCAAGACTTATTTTTGTGGAATGTTCACATTCACTCCTAGTTCCAATATTACATCTCATATATCATATTCAATGGTTTCAATTTGGATGAATTATTTCCCCATCCCTTATTTTTCTTGAATTGACGTAGAGAACCTTCTTCCACTTACAAAAGGATTTCTACAGCTTGTTCCAATAAATTTCTTAGTCACATAACATACCCCATCATCTAGGTTCCTAACAAAAGTATGAAGCCAAACTTTGATCTCATCACCTAACGTATGGGTATGTGCAATTTATTTCCTCCACAACATAAACAGTGGGCTCTATAAGCTCGACAATACCTATGGATCCAAGTCTCGTTCCTTTGCAACATCCCAAATCACCTAAACTACATGGATCCTCATATATTCATTTTACCATGCCATGTCAAACTTGGGTGCATTGGAAATGGATTAAATTTTAATCAACCCCGACGATAATGCATCTGATGATACATAGTCAACTTAGGTCTAATATGTATACAAATGTTCAATTTGGTGGCTATGATTTATTTTGCATCAATAGTAAGAGTGCATGACTATATATTTGATCAAATGAGCTCTATATTTCCTCCTATCCCACATTTATAAATTTATTGCTTGCATATATTGTTATCCTCTACCTAAAATCAAATAGTCCTTTAATATAAGCCACATACGAATGGTAGGTGAATGTTAAAACAAGCAAACATAACCACCATGCAACCAATCAACCATCTTTTCAACCAATCAATCATTTTTAAAGAAAATACTGCAATTTTTTTATTTCTTTCAATGGAATGTAGATCACTGCAAACACTATGGGCACCTCCCCTCATTTTGAGGATAGTATCCAGGGTGAACCATTCGAATGTAATTTTGGAAACCTAAAATACTGGGGACATTGAGTGAGTTTTGTGTCCCACAATATTAACAGAGATATCCAACTCGAGGACTTGACTCCACGATATCATACTTGTAATTCACAACACTAGGCCACTCGAACTAACATAGTTGAACTAACAAAAAACCACTACCTATAAAACTACTCCCCAAAAAATTGAGACAGAAGTATCTTGAGTTTTAAATTATTGCTCACATACATTGATATCCCTATTTAAATTCAAATACCTAGTGTTCCTTCTATAAATTATTCAATTTTTACAATTAAGGTCACAAGTAAGTCCTCAATAAAAAGGAAATAGAAAAATCCAACGACAAACACAAACACAAAACTTACTCAACAACCATTAATTCCTCATTCTAATTGAAAAAGAATCATGATTGGTTAGAAGCTATTTGATGGTTACAAAATAAAAAATGAAACAACCGAAACATATTGAAAAAGAAGTGATCGGTAGTGACAATTTTTATAAGGATACTCAAACTTGCGAAGGAGAATTCAGAGTCACTGGATAAGGTATGGGCATGCGTTTTTCTATTAGTTACATACAATCAAATATAAGCCTCAACCTATATTCAACAGTAGCCACACCAATAGTAGTAGAAGCGACAACAATGAAGATAACCATGGTTCATATTTTCCTACCAATCTTTAAGGCTCCGATGACTATAATTTTGATTCTAGCGCTTTTGTACCTCCTCCTCCTCCTCATCTATGACGCTTGGTGGATAAGGGAGAGGATGGTGGGTGTGGTGATTATGGTTATAATGATGATAATGATCATGGGGCTATGGCTATGGAAGTTGTGGGGATGATTATGATAATGATGAAAATGATTATGGTTATAATTATCTACTAAAAATGTGACTAGGTTACCTTCTTCATAGACACATCCAATAGGTTTCATGTACCTTTAGCTAAAATCCATGATTGAGTGGATGTTTAGTATTGAAAGGACAATGTGTCTAAATAAGACCTCCAATCCTGGTCTTGGCATGTACACCCTAAAATGATGGGCCTACTAATAAATTGGTTTTGTTTGTGGTCATTACAAAAGGATTTTAGTTCCCTAAAAGGAGAACCTCAATGACTCATATGTAAAATGACTACGGGGAATTATTTGGATTCCTATCCCTAGAGTCCTAACCTAACTAAAATATTATTTTGGTCCCCAAGTATAGGGACCCCCATTTCTGGTGCCCTCCCAAAATAAAATCTAAATAATTTCTAACATAATATAAAACAGTTTAGATCTTACCAATGATAGAAAACTGAAAAATTTAACTTAGCAAATAAAAATGGAATAATAAACCTTATTTCGATGGTTGTGGCTGAATCCACTCATAGAAGATTGTTGTAGTTGCTACTCCTTGCCACTTTGATCCAAACATCCAACTGACCATTCGGTTGACCTCCCTACCAATTCTGGGAGTACTCTTCTTCTTCCCGAACCATCGAGCAATGGGGTTGTAGAGATCACACACATAAACCAGGGATCTAGAAGTGGGCTTCCCCCCCACCAAGATCCCTTGCCAAACTCACAATAGAATAAAATCAATGTATCTTCACCATTACAGTGACCATCCAACAATAGGGTGTCCCCTCCCCTTTCCTCTTTCGTTCCTTAAATAGGAAAATTCTCTATGATACATGTCGCTTCATGCAAAAATGCCTAATTTTCTAAATATTTAAATATAATCACCTCACCCAGCCATGTGTCTTATCCCTAAGAGAGTGCAACTACATTCCTAGATTTACTCAAGCCCGTTCCCCCTTGATGCTTCATGTAGTGCCCCTAGACAGATGTAGACCCTTAGGGCACTCGTTGAGTGACTCGACCGATTAAAAATTTAATAAAATGAAGCTTTGACCATATATTTTTGAATAATTGAGAAACACCTAATGTTGTGCATGACGAAAAATTGATGAATGAAAACAATGAATTGAATGGCATTTATGGAAATGGATACTTTATCTGAATTTGATGAATGAATGTATGCTTGCTTAATGATTAGCTGTTTTACAAAATATATGATGTGTATACATGAATATGCTGCTTAACGATTAGCTATGTTTTGAAATATATGATGTGAGTGAAAGAAATGTTATTGGATTAATGATTAGCAAATTGATGAAATATATGATGTTATGAGTAAATTATGATTGCTTAATTATTAGCAGATTATGAAATGAATTATGATGAATGAGAATAGAGCTACTAATGTGCGCTTTGGAGCATGTGTGCAGCGACAGGTGAAACGATTCACCGACGGACTCAAAAATGAAATAAATGGCTCACAGAGTACGAATAAAATCACACACAGAGGAACGTTGATAGTGTTGATTTCCTACGGATTCCATGCATGAGTTTAAAAGCACCTATCCGCTTACTCAGGGAAGCGTGAAGTCATGAGAAGTGGACCATGACAGAGTTGGTTACATACGAGGTTGGGGGGCTCTTAGTAAGAATAGAATTACTCCTCAGTGCCATTAGTCTCCAATAGAGTGTAGAAGGAAGATTGAAGATAACAGATCCTAAATCCCTACATGAAGTTCTCGCAAATCAGATGCAATTGAAAAGTACTAACGAAAGGACCCAACGATGTGGTACCATGTTGATAAAAAGAATATGAGGGAAGGATGGACCCAACGAAGTGGTACCTAGATCCAAGATGAGAAAATGGATGAATATTATGCATTAAGCATATAGAATTGCATTTAGGGCATTTTCACATGAAATAATTATTTATAATTGAAATAATGGAGAATATTTTTTTAGGAGCAAATAGTGTACTAAAACATTAGCATGTAGGCATCTCCACTTGCACCCACAAAAATAGAAACTAGATTGAAGCATTAGGGGGGACAAACTTGAGTAATCTAGGAAAGTAGGTGCACTCTCTTAGGAGTTGAACACATGGCTGGGTGAGTAAATTATATTTGAATAATTAAAATACTAGGCATATTTGCATGAAGCGACATGTGTCGCAGAGGAATTTCCTACTTAAGGAAGGCAAGAGGAAAGGGGAGAATACCCTATGGCTAGATGGCTACTGTAATGATGGTAAGACATTGATTTGCTTCTATTGTGAGTTTGGCAAGAGGTATTGGTGGGGGGGAACCCCACTTCTGGATCTCTAGTGTGTGTGTGAGATCTACGACCCGAATTGCTCGGGGGTTTGGGAGGAAGAATAGTACTCCCGATATGGTCAGGAGGTTAATCAAGGCGTCCGCTGGTGAATTTTGAAGCTTGGGAAGAGAATCGAGAAGCACTTGAGCTCCGGTATCACCGCCATCAATGAGACATTCATCTGGATAGGTATCGTTTGTTTAGTTGAGTATATGTGAAAATGCATGTGAATATATAACCATGTATGCTCTACACGACTATACTTAATTGCAATTTTATATTGATTTTATAAATGTTTTCTATGAACCGAACATGAAATGGATTTTTGCAATAATGGAGGAAATCGTGAACCCTCACGATTCAACCATGGATGTATCAAACTTTGTATAGACTTGGTCATATTTCTGGGTTAGCGCAAGGCTCCATTTGCACTGTATGGGTCGGTTGATAATATTACACTCTGTTTCCTTTGTTAGGCTTGGCGAACCAAGAATACGATTTGGTATTGTTTTGTGTATATGCTCCAATATGCTGGATATCCCATCCTCAACGGTGTACTTAGTCTTCCATAATGGGGACGATGTAACCATTCTTTTACTTACATTTTGTTTATTCTTTGGATGGCAATTGATCTTAGTTTATGAGAGTTCTACACGTTGTATGACTCGACCATGACAGTGATCGTGATCCATCTTGAACTGAATGTTGTATCCCAGTATTGCAACACATAATTATATGCATATTGTTTTATTTTGGATGGCGACTGATCTATACAGATCGAGGCCAGACTGACTGTGATGATTTTCTTTATATACATGTTGTTTAATTTGGATGGCAATCGATCTATACAGATCGATGCTAGACCATCCATGATATTTATTTTTATATTTACATATTGTTTGTTTGAATGGCGATCGATCCATACAGATAGATGCCAGAATGATCATAATGTTCTTTTTATATTTACATATTGTTTGTTGAATGGCGATCGATCCATAAATATCGATGCTGGAATGATCATAATGTTATTTTTATATTTACATATTGTTTGTTAAATGGCGATCGATCCACACAGATTGATTCCGAAATGATCATAATGTTATTTTTATATTTACATATTGTTTGTTAAAATGGCGATCGATCCATTCATATCGATGCCGGAATGATCATAATGTTCTTTTTATATTTACATATTGTTTGTTTGAATGGTGATGAATCCATACAGATTGATGCCGTAAATGATCATAATATTCTTTTTATATATACATATTGTTTGTTTTGAATGGCGATCGATCCATACAGATCGATGCCGGAAATGACCGTGATATTCTTTTTATATATGTATGTGTATTATTTTGGATGACGATTGATCCATATGGATAGATTCCAAAAGGGTTGTGAAGTTTTCCATTGTATGCATATCACTTGCCATGGATGGCGACCGATCCATATGGACTGATGCCCGATTACATATGTTTTACTATGCATGCACTTCGTTAAAAGGTATGGTGATCGATCCCTACGTATTGATGCCCGAATGCTAGTGATTTTCTTATGTATGAAACTCGTCAACGAATGGTGATTGATCTTTGTGGATCAATGCCTGTATGACTGTGTGAACTTATGAACTCTATCTATTTAGTTAGAATGAAGGGATATTGATCGTTGTGGATCAATGCCCGAACGGTTGTGTGAAATTTATCTCTTCTTATCGATTCAAACGAAGGGTGATTGATCTCTGTGGATCAATGCCCGAACAGTTGTGTGAAATTTATCTTTGCTTATCGATTAAATCGAAGGGTGATTGATCTCTGTGGATCCATGCACAAACGATTGTGTGATATTTTATCGCTATTTATTGATTTAAATGAGGGTAGTTGATCACTGTGGATCCATACCCGAATGACTGTGTGAAATATTATCTTTACTTATTCATTACACAAGGGTGATTGATCTCTATGGATCAATACTTGAATGAATAAATGTATTACATCTCTATATGCCAACTTAAATGATCGGTGGTTGATCTCTGTAGATTAATTCTAGGGAGTAGGTGTGAATTTATTAACCCCGCATGTTAATAAAGTGAATGGTGATGAGCCTCTATGGAACAATGTAGGTTCCAATCGCATTACTACTTCTCACTTGTGTATTGGTGAATATGGATGGATCTCGATCAACATTTGAAATGATTCCATGCGCATGGCATGGTATGCACACGATATAAAGATCAATGCCATGCAATGCATGTCACGAATCATACGTTATGATATGGTATGAGTGTCTATACTCTCGACGTGACTAGCGCAAGGAGATGGGAGTGGAGTCCACTCTCCATAAACCTTGTGCAAACTTTAACTTGTTAATAGTCCGATAGGTTGATCATGTATATTATGTTGAGGAGTCGAGCTCAGTTCCTTGCGGATCAAGCGAATTCGATGTAAACATTAATTGTGTTGTGTAGAATAGAACTTAGTTTGTGACCAATTGAGTAAGTAGATGTTGGTTAAACTTGTAACTCATTACATAGAATTAAACGTAGGAAGTAATTGCTCTTATGGCAATGTTTGTTGGGTTGACTTATGCTATAAATAATGAAAATTTATATGGACTTGAGTTTAAGATTTTCAAATGTTATTTACTGATATTCATTCTAACCGTTTTTGAGGAGTTCCATATGTTGTATAAGTAATTCATATGTATGTGATGATGGAGATCCCATGTGTTGTATAATTATTTATCGAACAAACAAAAGAATTGTAATTATGAGAAATCTAGCTCAAGAATAAACATGGTTGATAAATTTAAGCAAAATTAGTTGCTTAGGTGAAATAAATTATTGTTTAAGAATCCCTTTAAATTAAATGCAATGGTGATGATGTCATGATGTGGTCTAGACTAGGGATCGGTTAGGGAATTGATAAAATTATTGACACCTTAATTTATGTCTTCTGGAATGAAGTTGATGTCTTATTTTTAACTCATAATGCAAACTAACATATTACTTATCTTTAAAAAAAATAAA
This sequence comes from Larix kaempferi, assembly GCA_027924585.1. Classification (NCBI taxonomy): domain Eukaryota; kingdom Viridiplantae; phylum Streptophyta; class Pinopsida; order Pinales; family Pinaceae; genus Larix; species Larix kaempferi. Next base: position 8,294,999 of record BSBM01000416.1, read on the forward strand.
TCTAACCTAGCCAGACCCTACATTTGGTATCAGATCCAGTCGAACCATAACCAGACCAAGGAAACTTGTATATCATCTTCCACAAGAACATTCAACTGGTCTTACTTAAATTAAATTGTCGCATAATCAAAATTTTTATAACATGTTGAAATCTAATGAATTTCCCATTGAATTCAGGACATGGATCGTCGCAGACGAAGAGGGAGAGGAAGGGGCAAGCAAAGACAAGTTGGATGTCCTCCACCCACATCAAATCCGTCAGCCACTCTGCCGCGAGAAGAAGAGTAGGAAACCATTCTTGTCAGAGAAGTGGTTTCCATGATGAGAAGCTTCCAACGAATGTCAGAAGCCTTGGTTACGAGATTATATCGCGAGAATGACAGCTCACATGTAGCCATCGTACCACCAACTCCACCACCGATCAACATACACCGGGAATTGGAAAAGATCGTATTTCTAGAATTTTGGTGTTCCACTGAAGGAACTGGTGTAGAGGCATGGCTGGAAAACATGGCTATGTGCTTTGCATTGAGGGACTACACCTCCAACATGAAGGTCTGCATGGAAGTTCTTTAGGTAAAGGGAGAATCTCTCCTTTGGTGGAAAAATTTGCGGCCACATCTAGGTATGGATCAGGAGTAAGTTTCTTGGGAATTGTTTGACAAGCATTTTCGTCAACATTATCTGTCCGATGATTTCATCGAACGATAGTTAAACAACTTCAACGCCTTAAGACAAGGGAAATAGGCGATGCAGGAATATGAAATCTGTGTCATGGAAATACTGAGATATGCATCTCACATTTTGACAAAAAAGTTAAAGGTCAACAAGTTTGTGTTTGGGATGAACCAGAATATCAGGGGTAAGTGTCACATACCCATTTTCCAAGTTCAACATTTGTAGGAATGGGGTAAAATTTTTCCTCGACATCAACAATCAAGGGTATTAGTCACGACATATATGTACTTGAATGTAAGTCATAAGTAGCATTGCATCTAAACACTTCTTCATTCACTACTTTTCTCATAAGACTTATACATTAAACATGATTAGCCATTCTTGTATAAAGATTAATTTTTAATCCAACCTATGGCTTATTTCCTTCTAACAATCAGTACATAACAAATACAAGAGTGCAAACCCATTTCAAGTGGAATCTTAGTTCCAATGACGAATAATCCTCATGATTATTACATCACCAAACATCCAAAGTATCATTTGAATGTAAACTTATGTATTTAACATTCTTAAATGAAATCACTAACCATTTTAGATCACAATTATCAAATAGAACAAAACACATAAGGTACACATAAGAAAGAGACCAATATACGTGGTTCACCCAAATCTATGGGCTACGTCCACCAAGGAATTCCATAATTACTATTTGTCAAATAGAGGGAGTACATTCTACAACACAATGGATGCAAATTTCTCAAGTCTCTCCCATAGAGAGCACTTTCAGAAAATTTAACCATCTATCTTAGAGGCATTATAGGGATTCTCTCCCAGGCTGGTCACAAACATACCATTATAATATGTGAATTGAGACACCCTTCCTTCCCCAATGGATCTATGACATAAATATAACATATACAAGACATATGCAGAAGGTTTTCCCTACCTCGACTAGCATATCCAATAATTACATTCCATGTACAAAGGGTTCACCATACCCCAAACCAACATATATCTGCATACACAAATTATAAGTATTAACACAACCAAATTATGCAAAGCATATATATACTATAAACAAAAGAAGATGGAATTAGGATCGGGCTCTCTCAGCCGTCCTATCCCCATCGTGGTCACCACATGTTGAACAAGCATAATGCATAAACACATATAAGAGTTAGAACTATGCACAGATGTAGCTAGGGTTTTCACCCTAGCTTGTGCAAATGAGCACCTACTAAGGAGAAGGGACTCCTTAGTAGCAGTTCAATAAACAATAATTAAAAGACAATACATTGAAATGGAAATTATTCTAAACATGTGCATGAAACATAAGACACAAGAAATAATAAATGGTTTTCTTTGTATTAAAATTTTACTTCAAGTGTAGAGGTTGGTGAAGTTCTTGCAATGATCCAAGAGGGTTGCTCCAAACTCCAACTTTGCTCCTTCTCTTTCTCCAATGGTGGAAATGGGCCAAAAGGGGATCTCAATGGTGAAAGTAGCTCAAGGGTGAGCTAGGGTTTCAAGAGAGATTTTGGCAGAGTAAGGGTATACTTGATTGTGGATATGAAATGAGGGGTCTCCATCACCTATTTATAGGTTTTTAGTGGTGGAGTGCTGGCCCATGGTTTGGGAACCATATGGTTTAGGTGAGCTGTATAGGGTTTTTTCCTCCTTTTTCCTCATTATTTTATATTTTTTATTCCCCTTTTAGAGGTTTTTTGCTATTTTGGAGGAATTTTGGATATTTTTGGAGGAAAAAAGGGGTTTTTAGCCTTTTTGAGGCTTTTTTGATGGTTTTGTGGCCTTTTGGAGGCATTTTTGGCGTTTTGGAGGCTTTTTAGTGGGATTTTAAGGTTTTTAAGGCAAATATGGTGGGAAATATGGACAAATGAGTCATGTAGTGGGGTAGATGAGGTAGTGAGCACTTTTTAGGTGTTAACAGATTGCCCCCTGATGTGTGAGGGCAGGAGCTCATCGTATGGCCGATAGACATCATAAGTCTTGTATGGTTTTCCTGGGGTGTGGATAAGAGAAGAAACAAACTGGAGCCTGGAACAACGGTCCCGAACAAACTGCAAAAACTAAAAGTACATAACCTTAATAATGGATGAGGAATAATCTGATCATATGGATGAGGCGGGCATTCCCATGCTCGTATCAAGATATAGAATAATAACAATGGGGTCCAAAACATGGGGACCTGAAGTATACATGTCCTCAAATAAAGAATGAGGAAGAATCTCAATATATGGATGAGGCGGGCATACCCATGCTCATATCAAGATACATAAAAAATAACTGTGAGGCCCGAAAAGGGGGACCTATAGGATACATAGAGAACCACTGTGTACATCATAAGGGTCCAGAGGGGATACCAAGCTGGGACATACTGCGGGGCTGACCATGTCTGAGCTGAAGAACTGATACACTAGAATAACAACAGTGCTACTGAGTGGGGTACCATAGGAACTGATGAGCTGCTAGATCATAGTGACGGGGAGTCATACTCTCAATGGTACACTAAAATGGAACTGAACTGAGTACTCAAGGAAGCATATAACTGGATGGCTTCCGAATACAATCTCCAACGCAACCCGGACATCCACGGGAACATATAACTGGGTGTTCCAAGGTGACTCACCAATGTGCTAGAGTCGGGGGAAATCCGGGGTCTTCGACCAATAACTGAAGGGATATAAGCCCTGCGCGATTCTCAACGATGCGATCAAGGTGTTGAAGTCGAGCATGTGAGAAACAACCACTCGGAGAGGCAATGATGACTCCTCTCAAAATGGTCCGTAGGCACTCACCACTGATGGTGATGGGTCCAAGGCGCAGGGACCTCTGGGTCTATCCTCTGGAATAGAGGGGCTGTCGTCGACAGAGGGAGACCTGCAACTAGCAAGGCAATGATCTTTCCTTGATAGGAGCGCGAGGTGGAGAATCGAAGTGTGAGAGTACTGATGGTAGGACTGACATACGGTGGGGGATAACTGGGCTAGTAGAGTGGGTGGACTCAAACTTCCTTTGTTCAGAGTATGATGGCGGGGATGATCGGGCAGCATATGAAACTGACTGATGGGAAATGGATCATAGCCGTAATGGATCAAGGATAGTGACTGGGATGAGGGATACTCAAGCTGGTGTAAAATGGAAGGAGACTGTAGACTACTCTGAACAAAGGCGACCTGATTGGGGGTGCTGCCGAGATGATCGATCATAGTGCCAAGAGGCACGGGGGGACTACTTCATGGGTTAAGGAAGTAGAAGAAGTGTGTGGAAAATGATACTGTTGTGTGGATTTATACGAGCCCAGGACAATTCATGCTCGTGAGTGCTTTCAAGTTTAAGGAGTCTGAAAGCGATAAGAAGACTCTGAAATAATGGAATGGTACTATCGTGTGGATTTGTATGAGCCTAGGACAGTTCATGCTCGTGGTTGCTTTCAATTTTAGAGAGTCTGAAAGCAATAAGAAGACTCCAGGGGGTTTCTTTTTTGTGTGTTAGTCTCCAAGGCCCAAAGAAGCATAAAAGGATGCAATGAAGAACTCTTCTAGCCGGTGTGACTAGAGTATTCCTTTTTCGTAATTAGTCTACCAGGTCCGGAAAAGGGTTAAACTTATACCAGATAGACGCCCTTTCAGGTACTTTAATGAGCATGAAAGGAAGCAAGATTGCTCGGCGATCTTTTCATAGTTTTAGGAGTCAGAAAAGAGCTTAACAGAAACTCCCTAAGTGCCTTTTTCGTAAAGGACTTGTCCGGCCCGAAAAAGGGATAAAATTATACCGAACAAAAGGAATGGCCAGGCAAGGAGGAAGTGCTCAATCAAGGAACATTTATGATGACCGAGAACGAGGGTAGGGGGGAACACTGGTGGGCCTCCTTGTGGGGTAATGAATGGTGGCAAAAAAAATGAAATAATTGCAGTATGACAGGAGTGAATGGCTGATGTAAAAATGTGGAACAATTCGATGGCGGCCGATGTGGCACGCAAACCAAGGCAACAAGGTGTCGAGACACAATGTTGAAACTGTAGCAAGTGAGAGCGAGAAATGATCTCAAGCATCATCATGAGCTTGGAAAAATGAATCCGACAATATAAAGAGTGTAAAAAATGGATAACGACCGATGTGGCATGCAAACCAAGGCAACGGGGGGTGTTTTTTGGAAAAAAGACCCAAAAATCTGGGGGTGAGAGCGAGAAATGATCTCAAGCATCATCACCGGCTCGAAAAAATGAATTCGATGATATAAAATATGCTAAAAATGGAGAGTAGCCGAAGTGGCACGCAAACCAAGGCGACTAGTGGCATCTAAAAAATGTGCAAAAAAGGACATGGAAAAAATAAGAAAACGAGTTGACCATCATGACGGTCTCGTTGTGCTGATTCCAGTGGTGGAAACGGTTCGAAAAACGGACTCCGTACGGGTTCAGAATGACCGAAACAAGAAAAAATCAACGGACTATAAATAGTGAGTGGGGCCAATATGACAAGTGTCATTTGTACTTGTTGACTTTGACTAGTGATCAAAGTTGACCAGAGCTTAGTTGGTGTTTCTGGATGATCCGACCGACTGATTTCAGATACGGGAGATACAGGTATTCCGTCAAACTCATACCTGCATGTTTTTTAGGTTCGGGGGGTGGGTAGTGGGTCCCAGGGGGTATTTGTACGGTCCACGTGGGGTGGACCGTGGGTTTGTAGGAGGGAGCCACGGTCGGAGACCGCGGGTTCCATGGTGGATGACGCGCGTGGAGACCACGGGGCTTGGGTCAGAACACATGGTTTGGGACTGCGTGTTTCGAGGTCGGACACGCGGTTTGGTACTGCGTGTTTCAAGGTTGGACACGCGGTTTGGTACCGCGTGTTTGGCCCCGACAGTCGCGGTTTCAGACCGTGACTGTAGGCCCGACAGCCGCGGTCGGAAACCGTGGCAAGATGACCTAAAGCCGTGTTTGGGAGCGAGCTATTAGGGCTTCCCCGGGGGGGGAGGGGGCAGGGTTTATTGCTTTGACATGAGTCTGATGAGGTTGCCTTGCGTGTTTGACAGGATGCTGCTGGTTCTATGGAGAGAGCGGGAGATCCTGGATGAGATAGTGACTGTCATCCGGGAGGAGCATCATGTGCGGTCAGTGTTGGGGATGTGCGGACTGCAGAAGTTCGCGTAGGTACCTATGATGCGGTCAGCAGGGTTGCTGCTGAACAGGCTAGTGAGTTTTTGGGAGCCAGACATACAGGCATTCAGAGTGCAGGGTGAGAGGGTGGACCTCACCCTGACAGATTATATTTCCTGACGGGGTTGCCCTGTCTAGGTAGGGTGGCGGATACGCAGCCGCAAGTATCCGTGGATGTAGATATGGAGGACATGCTGGAGCAGTACTGTGTTCTAGAGGCTAGGGTGCATAGGAATGCACTCCGGGTGATAGACCTACAGGAACCGATGATACAGGCTATTGCAGCATGCATGGTTCGCGTGTTGGGATCCCAGTCACAAGAGAAGGTGTCTGGGGGCCAGATGCAGCTAGTGGAGCATGTTCTGGATGGTGTCTACTATGCGTGGGGCCAGATGTTCCTCACCTGTGTGCAGTGACAGCTGACATCGGTGAAGGAATCTGGCAAGGGGTTTTGCTACGGGTCCTTTCTATGTCCGTTCTTTATGGAGCAGGTACCAACACTACGGTCGTGGGTACCGGTCAGGGCGGGAGGATTTAGGGAGCCGTGCATGGTGCGGTGGGGAGAGATGATGCACCGCCGGGGTGGTGGTGAGGTGGGTAGATACTTTACCCAGGAGTTGTACCTGCAGTGGCTACAGATGCTGTTGCCACTGGATGACTACCCGTACAGGGATATGGACTACACCGGGGACCCAGAGGCACCACGGCCGCCAGGGCAGGCATGGGGACCAGATGGTATGTATTGATTTACTTGCATGTTATGGATGTCAAGATTTATGTATGATGTGTGTTATGATATAGATTGTGACTGACTGATGTGTGATCTACAGATGTGGGTCCGAGACCACCGCCAAGACACGTCGCGCGGAGAGGGCATGTGGCGGTACCAGCCTTACCGGGCCGAGGGGAGGTGCGTTGGTGGGACGCAGAGGGGACTTTGGAGTCCGTACGAGTGTTGCTGGATCGGTTACTAGTTGGAGTGACCGACGAGGGATGGCGGGACATGGATCCAGATGTGATTCAGGATTGCATGAGGGCACCCCGGGAGTTCCGGTCGATTGCGATCCGGGTGGCTATCCTGGCGGACAAGGCTCGGGCACAGGAGCTCGCAGGGGATGAGGAGCTACCGGAGGAGGAGTGAGGGGAGGAATCGAAGGCAGGTGATGCAGGGTATGACTCTCATTAGGGAGTGCAGGGGACTCCCCCCCGAGTTTTGTAGCTCCGGCATGTATGTTATGAGATGTATAGATATTTTTTGTGTATAGCTGAGTACGGGGGTACTTAGGACATGTGTAGCATATGGACATGTATTTTTTGATATATATATATGCACGTGGATGCACCTTTTTGTGATGATGTTCTAGTTGTACACACGTGGATGCGCTTATGGTTTGTTGTATGTTTGTACTGCACTTGGATGCAAGTAGCATAGGGTGATGGGCACATGGATGCCCCTTGTGTACTATATGTGATGCATTGCACATGGATGCAACAGTAGGATTAGGCACGTGGATGCCCCTGTATATGAATGTGTTTTTAGTTTTTATTGTACGCGGATGCAAATGTTGATGTGATGATAGGCATGTGGATGCCCCTTGCACTCTTTTTGGGTTTTGTGTATATATATTTTTTATGAGATGTTATGTGAGGATGATGCATGATGGAGTTTTTACATGGTGTGATCGATGTGCCAATCTAGGATGTTTTTAGCCATTTGGTCTGCGACACTATTTTGAGCTCTTGGGACATGGGTGAATGTTATGGATTCAAATTATCGGCTGAGTTGTTTTGTGCACAGGAACTTTCTAAAGAGGTAGGGATCACGCACCTAGTAGCAGTTGTTGAGCTGGGAGACAAGTAGCTGGGAGTCAAGGAACACATGAAGGTGACATATGCCCATTTGGAGGGCAGTAGTCAGGAGACTGGTCACAGCATCATACTCCGCCTGGTTATTGGTAGCAGCGCCTATACATATTCCGTCAAGGTGAATCAAGTCGTGCGAAGGGGAATATAAGACCCATGCTGCAGAAGCCAGGTTTGGAGACCAGCGGCTTGCTCCATCAGTGAAGCCAATGTAATGAGGTGGAAGAGGGTCCATCTGTGATCATGCAAAAATGATGAATGTAAGATCGCGGTAAAAAAGGTGAAAAAAAAAAGAGAGCAAACTGTACAATGCGGACCAATGGGGCCGCGAGTGATTCTAGGGATAGAAACGCTTAAGATACAACCCATTATGGGGGTTGCGCAAAGGGTGACCTTCTGAGTCAGTTAAAATGTATTCCCCCTTGCCGAGGTAGGTCTGCACGATGTAAGGGCCTTGCCACATGGATTCAAACTTTCCTTTGCCAATTGTGCCATGGGCCTGGTCATAGGCGAGGACGAGGTCCCCTTCATGGAAAACTTGAGGGTGTACATGTTTGTCGTAACCAGCCTTGGAGCGGTTCTTGGCGGCTTCAATGGTCTGGAGAGTGGCACGACGGTCTTCATCAGCTTGTTCGAGGGATAGCAGATGTTGCTCAAGTGGGGAGGTGTCGGGGAGAAGCTCGACGATGATGTGTAAGGTAGGTATCTGACACTCGATGGGGAGGACAGACTCTACACCGTGAACTAAATGAAACGGGGTAAAACCAGTGGCGGTCTTGGTAGAGGTACGGTAAGCCCATAAGGCAGGGAACAACATGTGGTGCCAATTGGACTTATGCCAGTCAACAGTGCGTTGAAGGATGGTTTTGAGAATTTTGTTGATGGCCTCTACTCGGCGGTTCCCTTGGGGGTAGTAAGCAGAGGAGAACTGATGTTCGAACTTGAGGAGGGTGGATAACTCGCGCCAAACGGAATCTTCGAAGTGTGAACCATGGTCTAAGACCAACTGTTTAGGAACCCCGAATCGAGTGATAACATGGTTAAAAAAGAAACTGGCAGCGGTGTTAGCGGTACAATTGAAAGTAGGCATGGCTTCGGCCCATTTGGTGAAGTAATCGACGGCGACAATGATGTATTTATGGCCATTGGCAGATGGGGGTCTACACTCCATGAAGTCGATGGCCCACTTACAAAATGGACCAACGGTGACAACTGGGTGTAACGGAGCCGGTGGGGTCTGGGCCTTGGGGGAAAAAGTTGGCAATTGTGGCAATGTTTGATTGCGGTGATGCAGTCGGTAAAAAGTGTGGGCCAGAAGTATCGGGCGCAGATGACCTTTTGAGTGGTGGCCATCCCAGAGAAATGGCCGCCGTAGGCACCGCTATGATAGTCATTGAGGACATGTTCAACTTCCTCGTGTGTAAGGCAACGACAAAGAATCGTGTCGACCCCTCGCCGGTAAAGGACATCGCCTAAGAGGAGATATCGAGAGGCCTGGTGATGGATACGACGGCGTCCATCACGATTGATGTTGGGTTTGAACTTCTGTGTGCGCAGGTATAAGAAAATATCACCGTACCAAGGGTCATCAGATGAGATGGTGAACAAGGGATTATCGGGTAACTCGTCGGAGATTTCGGGGGATGGCAGAAGGGATGGGAGATCGGTGATGAGCTGGGAAAGCACGAGGGCTTTAATGCTTTTAGGGGTTCGAAAAGTGAGGTCATATTCCTGGACGATAATGACCCATTTAGCAACACGACCTTGCAGGAGCCGCCGGGTTAGGAGATAGACCATAGGGTTGGAGTCGGCGACAACTGTGGTACGACTGAGCAAAATGTAGTGTCGCAATTTTTGGACAGAAAAAACCACAGCAAGGGCGAGTCTTTCCTCATATGGGTAACGTAGGGGTGGACCAGACAAGGTCTGGCTGATGTAATAAATGACATGCTCTTGGTAAGAGGCATCTTCTTGAACCAAGAATCTGGACATGGCATGGTCGGATGCCGAGACGTAAAGGATGAAGTCCTGAGAGAAATTCGGAGGGGAGATCAAAGGGGCTTGTGTGAGAGCTTTCTTGAGGGCTTCGAACGCAGCTTCTACTTGCTCATCCCAAATAAAGGGTATGTGGGTATGAAGCAGGCGTAAGAATCCATGAACTTTGGTGGCGTAATCAGGAACGAAGCGTCGAAGGAAATTGGATCACCCCTGTAGAATTTGGAGTTGCCGAAGCGTGCGAGGAGAGGGATGGTCTAGGATGGCTTGGACTTTCAGGGGATCGACAACAATTCCTTTGTGGGAAACAATGAAACCTAACAACCGGCCTGCCGGAACGCAAAAGACACACTTGTGTGGGTTCAAGTGGATTTTATATTTACGGCAACGCAGGAAAACTTGCCAAAGGTCTTTAAGGTGGTCTGATCGTTTCCGAGAACGAGCTGTAAGGTCATCAAGATAGACTAGCAGGATATGGACCAAGTCATGAAAACAATAGGTCATGGCCCGCTGGAAGGTGGCACCAGCATTTTTGAGGCCGAAAGGCATGATGCAGTAGGCGAAGGTGCCCCATGGGTTGGTAAAGGCAGTCTTGTACTGATCCTCCTTACGGATCTGAATCTGGTTGTATCCGAAAAAACCGTCCATGAAAGAGAGGACTTCATGCCCCGCACACGCATCGATGAGTTGGTCAATAAATGGCATGGGGAAGTTGTCCTTGGGACAAGCCCGGTTTAAATCGTGGAAGTCAGTACATTCTCTAATGGTGCCTTGTTTTTTGTTAACTGGAACGGGGTTTGAAACCCAGGTGGTATAAGCAATAGGATAAATGAATCCCGCTTTGTGAAGTTTCTCAACCTTGGCTTTGACAGCGGGTAGCTTGGAAGGATGAATGGGACACTGTTTCTGACGAACGGGGGGTACATCAGGCCATGTGTCAATGTGGTGCTCTATAATGGCGGGGTCAAGATCGAGCATTTCGGTATAGGACCAGGCAAAGACGTCACGAAATTCTTGGAAAAGTTTTTTGTATTCGCCAATCTCATGCTCATTGCAGGAGGCTCCTAAGGTAATGATTTCAAGAGCACCAGGTGGGTCAGAGATATCAATGTGGATGATGGGTGAGATATTGGCCATGTTACCTTCCTCAAAGGCCTCGGGGGCAGGAATAAGATCCTTAAACTAGTCGACTTTGGTGGGAAGGAAATCTTTGGTTTCAACAGTAAATTGGGAAGCTGTGGTAGAGGAGGATGCTTTTGGGAGGAAATAGGAACGATGATGCATATCATCCCAGGGATAATCTAGGGCAGTAAGAGCCTCAAGAATCTCCTCATCATTGTGAAAACATTGAGTGGTCAAATTGGTTGATGAGGGAGGGGTAGTCGAAGAGATCATATAAATGGTATTAATCTCTCCAGATGGGGATGATACCGGGGGGTGAATCTCCTCAATTGTGGGGGGTGCCGTCTCAAGGTCCAAATTATTCATCTCGTAGAGAGTTGATCTGTAATCTGGGAGATCCAGACAGTGATGTGAGTAGTGGCCGTAAATACCGCATATGGCACACAGGTGGTTGGTGCGCAGTGATTTATCACGAGGCTTAGGGGTTGGGTCGAGTTCGACAATCGGGATGTTGGGGTCATCGTCAAGCATTTGCATGTGTTCCTGTAATGCAGGTAACTATGGACATTGATGAGTCAGATGGCCTAACTCATCACACAACGAGCATTTGGGGGGAGCACAAAAAACGGGAGGGGGTTTAACTGCCTTGGGAGGGGGTACAGCAGTGTATGGTTGTGGGCCTCTGCCCCCAGTGGGATTGATAAGAGGGGGGATTCATGGAGGGCAAAGGGGTAGTGACACCGGGAGGTGGTTGACTAGTAGTAGCCATGGGTTGCACCGGTTGTAGGACGACGTTTGGTGTCGGCGGGGGAACGGGAGGTGAAAGATACCACACGGGTAATCCCAAGGTTAACCCAACGAGGCTAAGGGTAGCCATAACAGGGGCACTTACTACTCCCGAGGGAGGGACTAGGAAGGGGATTGTGTGGATGGGTGTAACACCAATGTGACTAGGTACCAACGGTGGTTTAGGCAATAAGGGTGGTTGATTGTTAGGTGTTTGTGTATCATGGGAAAGGGTACATAGGTCAGATACGTCGGGTACAGATGACGGGGGAGGAATGGATTGGAATGTTGATGTCATCGGCGGATTTGAGTAAACTCCAGGTCCCACGGAGGAAACAAACGAGGTAGCGACACCACTAATAGGTTGTTCAACCATGGGGAGAACATTTTCGGGTGCAGCGGGGGCATTTGGATCGTAGTAGGTGAGTTGGTCGACCTTGACCACGCGTCTGTCATGGGGGAACATCATGGTACGAAAAACAGAGGAGGCAACTGCCTGCATGGCATACATGTAGCTGCGACCAAGTAAGAGGTTATAATCAAGTTGGGCATTGATGACCTCTATGTCAATGAGAACGGTTTTACCAGCCAACTGGATGGGGACGTTAGCTAATAGGCCTTGGGGTTGAGCCGAACGGCCGTCGTAGGATCGCAACGCAGTAGTGGACTGCTGAAGAGTAGGGGATCCCAACTTCTGCCAAACGAATGTGGACATGACGCATGTAGAGGCACCTTCATCGATGATGCACCGAGGGATGACAAGATTCCGAACGAAAACAGAAACTTGGAACGCTAAAGTGGAAGGCAGGCGTGGTTCGGATTGGTCCAAATCGAATGCCATCAGTTGTGAATCATTTGGGTCAATAGAACCAATGGCAGAGAGCAAAGTCTTGCGCTGTGAAGGACAGTTTTTTAAGACTTCTAACGTAGACATGGCTGTGGGAGATTGGGCTAAGTCATCTACAATGTTGTAATTTGACGCAGCACAAGCATTGGGGTTATTATTAAGATGACGAAGTGGAAAGCGAGGTGCTTTGGAGGTGCCATCGAGGGGAGCCAGAGGTATACGTAACGTCTGATCGGTGGGATGAGTGTTAGTGTTTTTGTCGGAGGGAGGGGCTTCAGGGGTGGATCCATATTGGTTCCGATGGGTTTGGAGGTTGACATCAGTGGATGACATCATCAACAAGTGGTGAGTACCTGATTCGAACCTGATTCGAACATGGGTTGGTCAGGAGCGACATAAGTGATCTGTTGTTGTGGTTGCACGTTGCTTTGAGGGGGAGCCAACGTTTGAGTGTTCACTACGCCTTGGGTTGGTAAGGGGTTTTGCAGTACCAAAGGTGGCTGCTGAGGGGGTGGGGGGTTGGGTAGCGCTTGAGGAGCTGCATGCCCTTGGCGATGGGCATCATCAACCCAGAGTTTCCGAGCTCGCTCCAAATGTGGGAAAGCATGTGTGTAGTGGCCATAGACCCCGCAAATAGAATAAGGATGGCTAGTTCACAAGTTAGGGTTTTTGGCCTGCTTGGGTGGCCGATCAGGGTTTTGGTTGACAGGTGCCGCATTATTGTTGTCTGGGGGATTGGGAGGTTGACCACTTTGGTCTGGAGGAGGGTTTTTCCCACGGTTATGGCCTTTGCCACGGTTTTGTTGGCCCTGTTGGCGCTGGTTGTTTTGGTTCTGCTGCAGATTTTGTTGGGAATAGACTTGCCCTTGGGCAGCAGGGGGGTTCTGGGGTTGTGTAGGTGCGGGAGCAGGCTGCCGTGGATAATAAGTAGGTGGAGGCTGAGCAAGTGTTGAACCTTGTGGGGGTTGCTGATATGTCTGCGGAGCGGGCTGTGGGTTTGCCGCAGGGGCTGCTTGTGGCGGGTAATAAGCGGGTTGGGCCTGAGAGGACACAGGAGCTGGTGCAGCCTGTGGATGGTAATACGGCTGAGGTGCGACCAGGGGAGCATAAGCAGGGGATGCGTGTCCAAAGCACTGAGGTGGACATGAGGGTCCATGAGAATGGTGATGATGTGTCATAGGAGCATACGAATTAGTTGCTTCGGATTGAGATGTAGCCCGCGAAAGGTCAGGGCCAGGGATAGGACGTGCTATGGAAAAGGGTTGGGGATGCGAGGCAATACGACCAATGATGCCATCTGCGGCGTGGGATGCCCCCGGCGCATCGTGTTGGGAGGACTCACCCCGAGGGGCGTAAGGTATGATGGTATACAGATAACTCGACTGGGCGTAAATGAGGTCAAATTGCTGGGCTTTGAGGATGGCCTCTTCTTCAGACTGGGGTCGTTCGGATGCCACATCCTTGGCAATGATAGGGAGGAGGGATTTTAGAAACCAATCTAAGAAGATACAGTCGTCTAACTTGATTTTGCAGAGGCTTCAGCGTCGATGCCACTCATGAATGTGGTTAGTGATGTGGGTAGCTGTATTCTGTCTGCAAGACAGTAGGATCTCAACTCCCGCGTCATAGCGGACAGGTAACTGAAAGAACTGCAGGAAAGTGGAGGCAAGGGAGGTAAAGGTAGCATGGGTCCCATGGGACGAACGTGGTATGGGACGGTCCTGCACCGCCAAGAGTAGTGTGAGTCACTGATGGAGTGGGAATAGGTATTCCATCTACTGGGATGGGTGCAGTTATCGGAATGGTAGATGTGGGCCCTATCGAGGGCATACCCAAAGTAGGTGTGGTAACTGGTGTGGTGGTGGATGTTCCACCAATGGTCCCTTCAAGGAAAGGAGTGGAAGTCGCGCCAGCCATGGGGCTGGTTGGTGCAGTGTAAATGGGGTTCTCGGACTCTGCGTCAGAATCAGAGGTAAAGTAAGGGGCGTCTAGATCGAGTGACGGAGTTCTATGCCGTTGACGGTGGAGTCAAGGGACAAAGCTCGAGATCTATGATGAGTGGTATCAAGTGATGAAGATCTATGTCTATGACGAGTGGTGTCAAGCGAACCATGCTGCGGGGGCTCACCCCAGAGGCGTCGAGAATGTCTCAGAGACTCAATGGTGACAAATGGTGTCGAAAATATGGGGGTTGTGTTGAGTGAAAAACAACTCAAAAACCCTAATGCAACCGAGTGTGCAGAAGGAGAGCTCAAAAAATATGGCACTCAGGCCAACAACCAACTCAAAACACCTACTGTAACAGCTGTGCTACAATAAGTGGAGTATCAAAAGAAATGGTCAGAATACCAACAAGCAGTAGGTTTCCTAAAAAATAAAAATAGTGGACTCACTAGACCAAAAGGAGGTAAGGGAGCATGCAAACACCTAACTAAATAGTATTCTGAGTCAACTAGACATATCCTCTGCAAGGTGATGAAATCCAAGTCAGACAATATGGATAGGAGAGCCAAGTGGATAAAGATATCCCCCTATCGGGAGGGACACCGGGTAGTCAATCCTAGAAGAAAGGCAACTAAGATACCCCGTTCATGACACGTCCAGAAAGGTGAATCTGCCGTTTGGTCCTTTTACCGCAGTACCCCCATACAGGGATACTTCGAGAACTGCGAAAGGTAGCCCTTCGGTAACTGAATGGAGTGTGGTATTCCACTCAGGCCTCCGGAACCAGTCTGGCGACTTCAACCCTCCTAGGGGAGTGGCCCTCTGATAAACTGGTTGTGACCGTGAAAAAAAATACTAGGATATTTTGGTTCCCTAATGGACAAGAACTATGTCTCAAGTGTAAGCAACCGAGGGGTGATATTTGGATGCCTATCCCCCCGATCCTACCTAACTACAAAAATTCTTATGTGTTCCCCAAGTGGGGTTAGAATGTTGGTTGTGTTAAGTAGTTTTTTAAGGCTCACTTGAATTAGGTGACAGAGTGTGTGCGCGTGAGGTGATGAACCCAAATAAAAGTGCCATAAGGGGGCAACTTTCTAACTAGCAATAACAAGATAGAAATTAACCTTTGAAATGCACAATTTTCTTTTTTCAATTTAAAATGCTGAAAATTTAAAAATGATTCTGAAATGAAACAGAAATAAAAACTCCAGAAAAGGCTGTAAGGAAGTATGGCTGCAGGTAGGACAGATGGCTGTGCTGATGCAGAAAATAGTGCAGCAAAGTGCTGGGTTCAAAATAGAGAAAAAAAAAACAGAAAATAGACCGCGGGTTTTTGGCAAATCTGGGCGGTCTGACCGCGAAAAACAGCTCAACAGTCGCAGTCGGGTTGCGGGTTTTAGGCTGAAAAACGCAGTCGGGATGCAGGAAAAACGCTGAAAGTCGCAGGCGGGTTGCGGTAAAATGGCCGAAAGCCGCAGGTGGGACGCAGAAAAAATGCCAAAAGGCGTCGGCGGATCATGGGAAAATGGCCGAAAGTCGCAGGCGGGTTGCGGTAAAATGGCCGAAAGCCGTAGGCGGGACGCAGGAAAAACGCCGAAAGGCATTGGCGGGTCGCGGGAAAATGGCCGAAAGCCGCAGGAGGGACGCAGAAAAAGGGTTAATAGCCACAGTCAGACCATCCCAAACAGGCTAATAGCCACGGTCGAATCACAGGTAACAAACTGAAAACGACCGATAGGTCACCGGAAACAATCTGAGAGCCGCGGTCGGATCACAGGTAAGTTCCTGAAAGATGTGGTCGGAACGCAACTGCAGGGGGTAAAAGATGTGGTTTATGGCGGCCGAAAGGGACAGCCGAACAGAAAAATATTTAAAAATTGTAACCAGAAATTCAAACCAAGGGGAGTCGCCAAAACTGTATCTAGGGTTTTCACCCTAGCTTGTGCAAATGACCACCTACTAAGGAGAAGGGACTCCTTAGTAGCAGTTCAATAAATAATAATTAAAAGACAATACATTGAAATGGAAATTATTCTAAACATGTGCATGAAACATAAGAGACAAGAAATAATAAATGGTTTTCTTTGTATTAAAATTTTACCTCAAGTGTAGAGGTTGGTGAAGTTCTTGCAATGATCCAAGAGGGTTGCTCCAAACTCCAACTTTGCTCCTTCTCTTTCTCCAATGGTGGAAATGGGCCAAAAGGGGTTCTCAATGGTGAAAGTAGCTCAAGGGTGAGCTAGGGTTTCAAGAGAGATTTTGGTAGAGTAAGGGTATACTTGATTGTGGATATGAAATGAGGGGTCTCCATCACCTATTTATAGGTTTTTAGTGGTGGAGTGCTGGCCCATGGTTTTGGGAACCATATGGTTTAGGTTAGCTGTATAGGGTTTTTTCCTCCTTTCTCCTATTTTTCCTCATTATTTTATATTTTTTATTCCCCTTTTAGAGGGTTTTTGCTATTTTGGAGGAATTTTTGATATTTTTGGAGGAAAAAAGGGGGTTTTTAGCCTTTTTGAGGCTTTTTTGATGGTTTTGTGGCATTTTGGAGGCATTTTTGGCCTTTTGGAGGCTTTTTAGTGGGATTTTAAGGTTTTTAAGGCAAATATGGTGGGAAATATGGACAAATGAGTCATGTAGTGGGGTAGATGAGGTAGTGAGCACTTTTTGGGTGTTAACAACAGAGGATCTTTAACCATGTATGCTACATGCAATCCCTAACACAAAAATGCACAACATAAAACATATGCAAGGACTAGATTATCTACATAAATTCTATATGCAGAGGATGCCTAGAATATATCCCCCAAACAATCCCCAAGTATGAGTTATATAAAAAAAACACAACCAAAGTGCAACATATATTTATATATGCAGAAGAAGGGTGGATTGGGGTCGGCTCTCTCAGCCGTTCCATCCCCACAACAAATAGTACAAAACGCAGCATGTATTAATACAATATACGAAATGGAGATGTACATGGATCAATCTCCCATCTATGCGGCGCAATCATCCAAAGACATTCAACATTACAATATATAATATAAGAAATGCAAATGCACATGGATCTTTCTCCTGCACACGCAGTAACAATAAATGGGTATTGTTGTTTGGGAATTCTACCCTATAGCGAGGAGAGGGACACTACCAACTTCTGGGGTGATAGGTAAATGCATTGATCATATCACATAGCCTTCTACAAAAGGAAAGAGATCAAGTTTCTTGAAGGCATACCTTATTAACAAAGCTCGATCCTAGCTTTCACTTGCTCCTTCGACCAATCTTCCACTTGATCTTCCATTTGATGAACCTGCAATACAAAGATACCTTCCTCAGCGTATCTTGACTGATATAACAATGATGAAATTGAAGTACAATTTAGACATCAAATACAATCAAGCATTTAATCCAAACAAACATACAATCCATTAGACATTTGATTGGGACGGGAAGGGCATTTCAACCTTTATTGTCAAAAGCAAATAATCAGTACAATTATATCTAATGATTCAGAGTGCTTGTGCAACTGGATCCTGGGCTCCTTCTCTTCACACTAACTTTGGAATTCCTCTAGCGTAACAACCCTTAATGCATCGTTTTTCCTCCCCTCTGTCATCTATCCCCCTTGTATTTATGGGACAAGGTAGGCAGTTTGGATCGAGAGGTAGTTTAATTGGGAAGTTGCAAAACCAACTTCAACTAATCCCAATTCATCAAATTAATATATTTTTGATTACTTTTTAAGTTGTACGCTACTTTTCTTAAGTGGAGTAGCGTTCAATATGCAACTTTCCTACTTTACAACCAGCGTTTGTAAGATTTTTGAAGCTGTACGCTACTCTATTGAAGCAAAGTAGAGTATTTCTGAGGGAAAACACTATTTTACTGAAGTGGAGTAGAGTATTTTAGCAAGAAAATGCTACTATCATGTTTATAGGGTAGCATTTTTCCTTAAAAGTAGGTAAAAAGAGGGTTTTGTCAGCTGCAGAGGGGTAAGTCTAGTCCATTCATCATCTAAGGCAATCATGCTCTTCAATCCCAATTGTCCTTTTGTGTGATCGATAGTTCAAGGTGATCACGGAAAGAGAAGTGCAGATTTGACCTATAACAGATGCCCCCTATTGTGCGAGGTCAGAGGGAAGCAATGGCCAAAATACATTATAATTCCAAGTCAGCAGAGGAGCAAGAAACCGCAGAACAAAGTCACAAAAGTACCTAAAATAATGATCAAGGTCAGTGAGCAATTACAATCTTGACATCATATAGATGTGTAGCATGATACAACATGATCTCCAATACATAACTAGGAGATGTATATATAGCATGGCCACTGAAATACAAGCGTGGATCCATGTCAGAATGAGAGATCATAGCCATAACAACAAACTGGATCTATGTCTCATGGAGAGCCAAAAAATGAGTGAGGCTCAGTCTTGCGCATCTTGGGTGATAACATAATGAGGTAATGCTATCAAAATCCCAAGGTCTTCATCCAAACAACCCAAGGTACAAACCCTAACCATGTGAATAAATGAGCTGAAAGTCGAACATGGGGGGTATCGTTTGATTACTGGTCATTGATGTATACCATTAACAAACGCGAGGGCTTCCACCGATAATGATAATGGGGCCCAAGGTACCTAGTATGATCCAACAAGTGTCAATAAATGGACTTGACGTCGAACACTTGAGGAACCTGTCGTAAGAGACATTGATGTATTCTCATAATTCAATAGTGAGGGAAATTGCCATTGGTGACTGCAATCCCCAAGGTACTAACCGAAATTCTAAACTTCATTCCCAGAGAAAAATGAGTTGATGTCGATGGGAAGAAGTCTATTGGAAGGGAGGCCTTAAGGAATCCTCCATCATCCAACATGAGGAACACTCAAATGGTATGAGCTAGTGTGGAGTAGTACAAGTAACAAGACTGACACTAGGATGGCCGACACATGAGGTCAAGGTAAGCTGCAGAATGGCCGACACAGGTTGTATCCTTGAACAGTAAGCACGACACAAAGTGACTTAGGAAGTTTTTAACACTATGGGAAAGTGATATAAGCCTGCAATGTAGGAGACATTAGTAGACCCTCCATATGGTTGGAAGAATAACCAACCGGGGGAGTAAATAACTTGGAGATCAGGTTCACCCTAAGGTCAAAAAACTAAACCCAACTGAAATGATAGACTCAAATAGGTGCTTTGTTCAAGGATAGGACTGACTGAACTGCCTTTGAAAATGTAAGATGTGATATACCCTTCTTATCCCTTATTCTTTTTAGATAAAAGAATACCTTTCTTATTGTTTTAATGAGTCCAAGAAAGAATGAAAACTCAATAGATCCAACCATGTAAAGAGTTTAACGAGCCCATGAGAGGAAGACTCAGAACCTTCTTCATTGTTTACAGAGTTCGAATAAGAGATAGAAGAATACTCTATAGTACTGATCTCTGGATTTTAATATCAAGACGAGATCTATTCTTGCTTGCCGGTGTTTTCAATTTTAAGGAGTCTGAAAAAATTAAACAATAACTCCATTCACCTACTCGTGGATTTTAATATCGAGCCTAAGTAGGTTAATGCTCGCCAGTGTTTTCTTGTTTATAGAGTCTGAAAAACTTAAATAATCCTCTATTTACCCTCTCGTGGATTTCACATCGAGCCCGAGTAGGTGAGTGCTCGCTTGGTGTTTTCATATTTCGAGAGCCTGAAAACCCTAAAGAAGGCTCCAAAAGGTCCTTTCTTGTAAAAATAGTTTCCTCCCCCGAAAAAGTGTAAAACAATGGAAGGAGAAATCTTCTAGCCACGGATGACTAGAGTATTCCTTTTTCGTAAGTAATTTGCAAAAGTTCGGAAAAGGGTTAAACTTATACTTAAGCAGATGTCGTTTCAAATCATTTAACGAGTCTGAAATGAGAACTAGACTCAGCAATCTTGTCATATTTCAAGAGTCTAACAAGAGCTTAGAGAGAACTCCATAAGAATCTTTTTCGTAAAATTTTAACAAGCCTGAAAAAGTAAACTCGTGACCTCTTTACTGTTTTTAACGAGCTAAAAGGACAGATGGAAGAATGCTCGTTAGAAGCCTATGTGATATGATTAATGCATTTACCTGTCTCCCCAGTGGAGTCGCCAGTCTGTTGTTCGGGAAATCTACCCTATAGCGAGGAGAGGGACACTACCAACTTCTAGGGTGACAGGTAAATGCATTGATCATATCACATAGGCTTCTACAAAAGGAAATAGATCAAGGTTCTTGAAGGCATACCTTATTAACGAAGTTTGATCCTAGGTTTCGCTTGCTCCTTCGACCGATCTTCCACTTGATCTTCCGTTTGATGAACTTGCAATACAAAGATACCTTCCTCAACGTATCTTGACTGATATAACAATGATGAAATTGAAATACAATTTAGACATCAAATACAATCAAGCATTTAATCCAAACAAACATACAATCCATTAAACATTTGATTGGGACGGGAAGGGCATTTCAACCTTTATTATCAAAAGCAAATAATCAGTACAATTATACCTGATGATTCAGAGTGCTTGTGCAACTGGATCATGGGCTCCTGCTCTTCACACTAACTTTGGAATTCCTCCAGTGTAACAACCCTTAATGCATCATTTTTCCTCCCCTCTCTCATCTATCCCCCTTGTATTTATGGGACAAGGTAGGTAGTTTGGATTGAGAGGTAGTTTAATTGGGAAGTTAGGGAAGTTGCAAAACCAAATTCAACTAATCCCAATTAGTCAAATTAATATATTTTTGATTACTTTTTAAGGTGTACGCTACTTTTCTTAAGTGGAGTAGCGTTCAATATGAAGCTTTCCTGCTTTACAACCAGTGTTTGCAAGATTTCTGAAGCTGTACGGTACTCTATTGAAGCAAAGTAGAGTATTTCTGAGGGAAAACACTACTTTACTGAAGTGGAGTAGCGTATTTTAGCAGGAAAATTCTACTATCATTCTTATAGGGTACGTTTTCCCTTAAAAGTAGGTAAAAAGAGGGTTTTGTCAGTTGTAGAGGGGTAAGTCTAGTCCATTCATCATCTAAGGCAATCATGCATTTTAATCCCAATTGTCCTTTTGTGTGATCGACAGCTCAAGGTGATCACAGATGAAGAAGTGCAAATTTGACCTATAATAGGTATAATTGATCTAGCATACACACACACACACATGTGAAACTAGAATTGTAAAGGGGCCTTTCCCCAATTTTTGTACCATCACAAAATTGACAATCAACATGAAATTAGATAATGTATCCAACAACATCCTTACAGAGAGCCTTTCCAGGCTATGCGCAGTACAAACGAAGCATGCATATGTAATATATGCATTCAATAGTTTGTAGGAATCACATTCAACATGAAAATACAATTAATATGGGAACCTATTAAGTTTAGCCTAATTTCACAAGCAAGATCAGTGAAAGAAACACAATCACAAGATAGACAAAGATTTACCTTGGGAAACCCTCATGGGGTAGAAAACCTAGCAAATCTTTCCTCAATATAGATAATCAACCAATACAAGATGTAGTCCTCAAACAAGAGCTCCTTCTCCTCCTATGCTGATCTCTCTCTCTCCTATGTGCCAATTACAAGTGAGTGAATGAATGAGATAAATGAGGAACACACCTCCTCTATTTATACTCAAATCCTAACTGAATTTTCACCCTAACAGGGCCGACTTATCCTAGGAGAGTCTAATAACCCCTAAACAACTAACTCAGGGCCGACCCCACATGGGAGATCTAATAACCCTAGTTACCACACTCTCTCGGAGGAATAAACATATCCGGATATACAATAGGGTCTTTACAGAGGAATGAAACATCTCCGGAATAATAAAGTACAATTATAATATTCTTAGAAGTTACAATATTTCAACACTCCCCCTTAACGAGAAGGATATTATAACAACATATGCAGGAGCAAGGAGTCATCAACTACATGATTCATGATACATCTATAAATCATTGGAATCTTTCTTCATACATCATCAGTAACTCAAACAGTTACTGGAACATCTTCAAGATCTTCAATACTGGATCTTCATCTTCTACAGCACTCGAACAGATACAAAAACATCACCATCTCGATCAACAACATCGTCATCTGGATCCTCTCGATTAACAGTATCGTCATTTGGATCCTCTTGATCAGCATCATCATCATCTGGATCCTCTCGATCAACAACATCGTCATCTGGATCGTCTTGATCAACAACATCGTCATAGCAGCATACTCTGCAATGTACATGATCCTATTATGGAATGATCAATCCCTCTCACTTTAGGACATAGGTCCAAGGATGATACAATGCTGATCCACTTACGAGATGATCAATCCCTCTTAATTTAAGACATCTCTCATGCCTATGGATGATGCAATCTAGATCAACTTACAGGATGATCAATCCTTATCACTTTAATACATCTCTCATGTCTAGGGACAATGCAATCACAGTCTATTTACAGGATGATTAATCCTTATCACTTTAAGATATCTCTCATGTCTAGGGACGATGCAATCCCAATCGACTTATAGGATGATTAATCCTTATCACTTTAATACATATCTCATGTCTAGGGATGATGCAATCCCAATCGACTTATAGGATGCTTAACCCTTATCACTTTAAGACATCTCTCATGTCTAGGGATGATGCAATCCCAATCGACTTACAAGATGATTAATCCTTATCACTTTAAGAAATCTCTCATGTCTAGGGACGATGCAATCCCAATCGACTTACAGGATGATTAATCCTTATCACTTTAGGACATGAGTCCAAGGATGATGCAATCATGATCCACTTATAGGATGATCAATCCCTATCACTTTAGGACATGAGTCCAAGGATGCTGCAATACATGTATCCTCATAAATACAGGTATCCTCATTATCGACCTTACCGTCAATATAGGAAATCTCATCATTGATATAGGTATCCACATCGATACCAGTATCCAAATATCATCATTGAACATATCACTCCCCCTTTCGAGGAGGGTTCTTCTGAACTACACCAAGCCTGTCTCGAAAATACTCAAACTTTACTTGAGACAGAGGTTTGGTCAAAATATCAGCAACTTGTTCGTCAATGCTCACATACTCGAGCTTGATAGCTCCTTTCTGCACAATATCCTGTATATAAAAATATTGGATCTCTATGTGCTTTGAATTATCATGGAATATTGGATTCTCTGTCATCTTGATACAAATCTGGTTGTCAAATAGGATTACAGCTGGTTCCATCTCTAAGTCAAACAATCCTGATAACAGCTTCCGAAGCCATATCGCTTCACAGCTAGTATAGCAAGCAGCAATATATTCCACTTCAGCTGTGCTGAGAGCCACACTAGACTGCTTCCTGCTAAACCATGAGATCATGGCAGATCCCAGACAATAGCATCCGCCCGATGTGCTCTTTCTGTCTGATACACTACCTGCCCAATCAACATCTGTGTAGTCATGATCTCCAAGATAACATAGACCAAAATCTATCGTACCCTTTAGGTACCTCATCACATGATTTGCAACTATCAGGTGAACACGCCTAGGTTCCACTAGGTATTGTCTCAAGGTCTTCACAACAAAGCATATATCTGGCCTGGTATTCATCAGATACATCAATGAACCAATAATTTGTCCGTACATAGTCATATCCACTAACTTTGATGAGTCATTAGCTAATAAATTCAAGTTGGAATCCATGGGAGTGGCCATGGCTTTGCATTCCAACATATCAAATCTTTTCAAGATTTCCACAGCATACTTTCCTTGGTTGAGAAAGATTCCTTCTGGGCCTTGCCATACTTCCAGACCTAGGAAGTAGTGCATCAATCTGAGATCTTTCATCTCAAAATCTAAAGAGAGCTTCTTCTTGCACTCGATAATCTGTTTCTCATTCCCTGTAAAAAATAGATCATCCACATATAGCAACAATATGACAGGTTCATCATCCATAACCTTGAGATAAAGATTAGGATCAACTTTACCTTTGGTAAAGCCCAATCTTGTCAAGAAACTGTCAATTCTTCCATACCAAGCTCTAGGAGCTTGTTTCAACCCATACAAAGCCTTCTTTAGTTTACATACATGGTTCTTCTATCTTCCACCTCAAATCCTTGTGGTTGTTCTATGTACACTTCCTCCTCAATCACACCATTCAGGAAAGCTGTCTTTACATCCATTTGGTGTAATTCCCACTTCATCGTGGATGCAAGTGCCATGATGGTTCTAATGGAGGTGTATCTTGCAACTGGTGCAAATGTCTCTTCATAGTCAATTCCCTCTTTCTGAGAGAATCCTCTGGCCACAAACCTTGCCTTATACTTTTCAATGCTACCATCTACGACATGATTTATCTTGTATATCCATTTGAAGGATACCACACTTTTTTCTTTTGGGTTGGGAACTATATCCCAAACATCATTCTTCATTATTGATTGGTACTCCTCAGTCATTGCCTCTACCCACTCTTTCTTATGAGATGCCTATTCATAACTAGTGGGTTCTTGATCTACAAGATCACACATCAAAGCCATATAGTTGGAGAATGACTTTGGTTTCTTGCTTACTCTGGTGGAAACTTCAGGAGCTCCATATTTTTCTGCTCCTAGTATACTGTCTCTTGCCCATGCTGGCTTTCTTTTTCTTGATATGTTCATGGTAGGGGGTTCTTATGGTTCTATAATGTCATGGTCTTCAGGTGTTACATCTTTAGGGATGGGTACAGCCTTAGCAGTTCTGGGAGGTGTGTCTTCCTCATATACTTCTTCATACCAGTACTTCCTAGAACTCTTGAGAGCTTCCTCTTCATCAAATGTCACATATCTACTGATTTCCATATGATGGAATCCTGGGATGTAGATTCTGAATGCTTTGGATGCTTCACAATATCCAACAAATATTCCCTTCTTCCCAGAAGGATCCAACTTAGTTCTCTTTTCTTTTGGTATATGAATATATACCGGGAATCCAAATATCTTGAGGTGACTTACCTCAGGCTTCTTCCCCGTGAACACTTCTTCTGGGGTCTTGAATGCAAGAGCACTATGGGATAGTCTATTCTGCACATAGACTGCTGTCCTGGCTGCTTCATCCCATAGATACATAGGTAGGTCTTGATCATGTATCATTGTTTTTACTGCTTCCATAATGGTTCTATTCTTTCTTTCCGCAACACCATTTTGTTGAGGATTGTAGGGAGTGGTTAGCTCCCTCTTGATTCCATCTTATTTACAAAAGACTTCAAAATCCTTTGAAGTGTAATCTCCACCATTAGCTGTCCTGGGTATCTTGATCTTATTTTTTGAATGATTTTCTATCAAGGCTTTGAATTCCTTGAACTTTCCAAAGACTTCATCTTTTCCCTTTAGGAAATATATCCAAGTCTCCCTTGAGTAGTCATTAATAAATGTAAGGTAATATGTTAAATTTTCAGAATTTACTTCAATCTGATCTAGGATATTAACTGAGAGAACAACATGTACAACAAATCTATAGTATATCAATCATGGACACAATAATGCAAGCACACAAGAGACACAGAGTTTACTTGGGGAAAACCATAAAGGTGAAAAACCCCAATAACTTCCTCAGAGATAGATAGAGTAATGATACAACCAGAATACAAGAGATAGTCTTCTCCTAGCAGCAGAGCCTCCACCTCATGAGTGCGCCACTTTCCGAATGAGAGAAGTGTGTGAAAGAATGATAAAATAGAGATCTCCCGATCTCTATTTATACTAGACTTGACTTGCCTAATAACCTTTACTAGGTCGGCCTTAACTTAACCACATAACACAATGCTGACTGGGCCGACACCCAATAGGGTGGTCTAATAACCCTTTGACCCACATGGCCAACCCTCACTAGGGTGGTCTAATAACCCTTCGACCCACATGACTTATACAGGGTCAACCCCAACAAGGTGGTCTAATAACCCATCAAGTATAAGTTACGACACTTACAATATAAATGATGACACTTCCGTATAGAGGAATAATAACATCTCTATAGGAATACAACCACTTCCGTATAGAGGAATAATAACATCTCTATAGGAATACAATAAACATATATGTGAAATACATTCCGAAGTTACATATACATCAACACTCCCTCTTAACTAGGAAGGTATTTCTCGACACAGGTCTTCTAGCACAAGTCATCTTCTCTGGATCATCGTCACTGGATAATCGTCATTGAGTCACCATCATCGTCACTGCTGCTGCTATCTCAATCAATCTTTGAATCTACTCGTCATAGGAAGTTCTACAGAGCTAGTCCTTTTTCATACTGGATGTAGGCCCACCACCTGCAGGTCTTCATCATCTGTGCGAACGGTCTGATAGAGGTGGTCTCTCAGGAATAATTTTATGTGTGGATGCAATACCGGAAAGAGTATCCTAGGAACATTTATGCGCCTAAGCACGACCGACAAGATCTCCCAGGACTGATTACATGCATCTCCTCCACAATACCTTTAAAGAGCATCCCAAGAACATTTATGTGTCGTAGCATGACCGACAAGATCTCTAAAGAGCATTCCAAGACTTATTACGAGCACGCAGCTCAACCTCTCGGATCTCCAGGACTGATCACATGTGGATAGACAATACCTTTAAAGAGCATCCCAGGAACATTAATGTGCCGCAGCACGACCGGCAATATCTCTAAAGAGCATCCCAGGACTTATTACGAGCACACAGCTCAACCTATCAGATCTCCAGGACTGATTACATGTCTCCGTAGTAATACCTCATCCCAGGACTAATTACGAGCACATAGCTCAACCTATTGGATATCTAAGGACTGATTACATACTACATAGCAATACCTCATCCCAGGACTGATTACGAGCACATAGCTCAACCTATCGGATATCTGAGGACTGACTACATGCTATTTGCAGAACCTGCCACATATCATCTCTGACCTCCAAGTATCAACCTGATACTCATGATCCAACGGATCATCATCGCACGAAGCATCATCTTGATGCTCATGATCATACTGATCATCATCACTGTACCGTCCTAGTACATATCATCTGGAGCAACATCCTGAAGCTCATCATCATGATCATCCTGATCATACAATGCATCCACCTGATGCATACCAAGTATCTACCTGATACATACCATCATACATGATCCACCTGATCATACAATGTATCCACCTAATACATACATAGATACATGATCCACACAATGCATCTAACAGATATATATCAACATACATGATCTACCTGATCATACACAGTATCCACCTGATACATATACAGATACATGGTCCAAGCATCCAACATGATGCATATACAAAATACATACAAATGATCTAACTGATCATATCCAACATCCAACATGATGCATACATACATAAATGATTCAACTGATCATATCCAGCATCCAACATGATGCATATATACGTAAATGATCCAACTGATCATAACAAGCATCCAACATGATGCATATACTTATATAGAGTAGTAACTGGAGCATCGTCCTGATGCTCATCATCCATGATCCTCCTGATCATCATAGCATTGTCCTCTTCAGATCATCTCATCATCCACGAAGCACAGCCCAGATGCACATCATCCAGCACTTACACCACCGACATGGGAGAACACATCTACCACCATTTGGGGAAGGCTCCAGCCCTTACTTTTTCACCATGGGAGAACACATCTACCACCATGTGAAAAATGGCTTCAGCCCTTACATCTAAACCATGGGAGAACACATCTACCACCATGTGAGAATGGATCAACAATTACATCATGACCATGGGAGAACACATCAACCATGTAAAAAAAGCTCGTGTGCATCTACATCTTCCGGACTCATCACTTCCTTTTGGAAGGAACCTCGATCTAAAGTGCACCAAGACTCTCTCTGAAGTACTCAAACTACACTCTGGCCAACGGCTTGGTCAATACATTTGCATATTGCTCATCCGTCGCAACATACTCTGCTTCGGCTGTACTCAGTGCTACACAGGACCGCTTCCTGCTAAACCAAGAGATCACACCTGATCCCATACTGAAGCAACACCTAGCAGTTCTCTTCTTATCTGCAGCACTGCCTGCCCAGTCTGAATCAACATAACCCTACTGGTTAAACTTTTGATTCGCGTCATACTTCAGCCCATAGTCAACCGTACCTTTCAGGTACCTCAGAATATGATTTACAGCAACTAGGTGAACACTCCTCGGATCTGTCAAGAACTAGCTCAATGTGTTCACCACAAAGCAAATATCTGGTCTCGTGTTCGTCAGGTACATCAAGGACCCAATCATCTGACGATACACAGTGACATCAACCGGATTAGATGAAGCATCACACAGAAGCTTCACGTTCGATGCCATAGGTGTGGCCATGGCCTTACAGTCCATCATCCTGAAACTCTTCAGGATCTCTACTGCATACTTCCCTTGTCCAAGGAAGATTCCATCTGCACTCTGCCACACCTCCATATCTAGAAATTGGTGCATCATACCCAAGTTCTTCATCTCGAACTTGGCATCAAGCTTCCACTGCGTGTCGACAATCAATCTATCTTCACCTGTGATAAACAGGTCATCCGCATACAAAAGTAGTGTCACTGGATTGCCTTCCTACCCCTTGTAGTAAAGGTTGGAATCTGCTTTACTCTTGGTAAAGCCCAAACTGGATAGAAAGCTGTCTATCCTACCATACCAAGTTCTGCACATATATGACTCCCTGTCATGTGTCTCAGAACCAAGTGGCTGCTCCACATACACTTCTTCTTCAACTGCACCATTCAAGAAAGCTGTCTTGAAATCCATCTGGTGTATCTTCCACTTCATCACTGCAGCCGGGCAAGTACTGATCTAATGGAAGTGTATCTGGCTATAGGAGAAAGAGTCTCTATGCTACCACCTGCAGCATGATTGATCTTGTATATCCTCTTGGAAGTCACTACAGACTCCCCTTCAGGTCCTGGGACTGCATCCCAAACATCTTCATGATCAACTGGTACTCCTCGATCATGGCATTCTTCCCAAATCCTGGGAACTTCAATATCTTCAATAGATAACTTTGTTGCCGAACAAATGTTGTAGTCCTTTTTTTGTAGGTGATAGTATACGATCTTTCCTACACAACAAGTTAAATTGCATGATTAGAAAACATCTCATAGTTTTCTAAACAAATTCTTACACATAAAGAAATATGCCATATAGTCATGTAATTATCTTAGCCAATGCTTCAATACAATATTTATCCATATCCCGTAACTTTCTAGATGCCTTCCAATCTCTACCAGAACATTGTTAAGAGTGTGCACAACTCCCAACATGTCAGCAAAGAGGTTTCATTCTAGATAAGTAGCAATGGAATGTTGTACAGTGCCATAGGCCACTTACCCATCAAATGCATAGTAGTAGTATCCTGTTCATTAATGCAATCATTCTAATATGCACAATACATATCCTAAGTCTAGGAACATAAGCCTATACATCATTGAACAATTTTATTTAAACAAACAAATATGTAAGAAATGGTAATTAAAATACTTATCTTTGTTTGTTTGTTGGGTGGACTCCCTCTGAGTCTTTGCTTCCTTGCAGGAGCTATTGAAGTAGCTTCTTCTACACCTTTCTATTGTGGAATGCAGAAGGATGGTCAACTCCCTCTGGATATCTGCATCCATACAGAAACTACTGGAGTGAGCTCCCTCTTGATCTTTGCTTCCTGGATTACCTGTCCTTGAACCTATATTCATCCTAGGTCCCTATGCATGCTTATTAGTATCATGATTGTGTTATCCTTGTAATCTCATACATTCATTAGTATATTCTTAATACTATCAAAACACAATAATCTTAAGCATGTATAGTCATGATCATTTCAAACAGAAATAATAAGCATTCGTATTCAAGGTTTCAGGGAAGTCTTCTTTTACTCATGCATATTCTTATTTGATCATAGGAGTCTTCTGGTTAGTTAAATCATCAATCAAGATAAGAGATATAATATGCATAAAACCTATGATTACTCAAACCTATACCTTCATGATTCTTCTGGTTAGCCATATCATCAATTATGGTAAGAAACATAATATGCATACAACCATGACTATTCAAACCTATGACTTCATGAATAATCATTATCAACAACACGACAGTATAAGATCCTAACACAAGGTAGGATTCTAGCTTGATATAGGAAAAACATACCTGGATTAGCATGCTAGCTAGTTATGTCTAACATACCTGCATAATGTCTTCTGGATCTCTTCAATGACTTGTGCTAGTAACCTGCATGTCTCATAAGTTAACCATTGTAGAACCAAGTTATACATACCTCATAAGTAGATCTTCTATGTGATCCATGACAATGGATGAATCTTTGTCTTCATGTCATCATGATCATATGTTCTTGAACTGGAACATGATTTTTCTTTCTTGGTGTACCTTTTATGTTAGCGAACAACATAAACCTCATACAACATCACAATGCATTAGTACAATCATAAGTGTCAAAACCTTAATCAATGAATATCTTCTATTAAGGTGATACGACAAGTCTAGTAATTAATCAAGATTGTACTGTAATGATATGAAGACAAACATATTATAAACTTAACCATGAACAGAATTCGAAACATACCTGTAAGCCATACCTGTCAAGATTGCTTGTAATCTTCTTATGGAAGGCCTTTTCCTCATCTCCCTATGAAACAAGAACTTCTTCACTTATGCAGGTGACCAATCCATCCTCTTCTAGGATTTGGAGTTGTAATAGGGTTTGTTAGAGAAACCCCAAAAATTCAAACTTTCGAAAGGATAGAAATATGCGCCTTGATGAGCTAATCAAGCTGGTATATTCAGAATTTGAAAACTGCAAAGTTTCACTCCTCAATTTTGCCTTTGAAACTTCCGGATTCATTGGACGTGACCCCGAACTGGGGTTTGATGAAGCCCACTCTTCTTCCCAATCAAAAGGTTTGATCCAAAGCTCTAAGCTTCTATTTTTATGAGGAGCTTCCAGCCGTGGTCACAGATTTCAAAAATTCCCATTTTTGCAGAAGCCCTAATTTTCCACTTTTCTGATCAAAGTCCCGAACTAGGGTCTGATCAAGCCCGATCTTCTGCCCAACCAAAAATTCTGATCTTGGTATCTAAATTTATATTTTGATGAGTAGTATTCAGCCGTAGTCTCTTATTACAAAAATTCCAACTTTCTCCGAAACCCTAGATTCCGGAATCCAATGAAGGTGCTAAAGAATAATTCTGTTTTGACAGAAATATGTACCTAATTGTTTGTAGTGTAACTCCGCACTTTTCGATCCACAGGGTCTAAAAACGTTTTTTGTGGTAGCCTTACCTGTCATCTTTTCATCTCGATAGGTCTGACCTCAATTGGATTCTCTGAGAGAGAGTTATGCCAAGTGTCGCAACGTGAGATGTTTATGGGATAAAATAGGAGAGTGAAATTGTACGTCATGCCACATGTCACTGGTTCAATATCAACATCTAAAAATGTTTCCTGAGATAGTACAGTATGTGTACTACCTGTCACTCTTTACGAAATTTCATTTGGAGTTTCCTAGCCCAAGTTATGACCTTTTTTCCAAGGTCACCTATTTTTGACTCAGATCTTGAAGAGGTAGAAACCCTATATTGTACAGATCATAAATCACAAAGTACAATGAATTAGAGGTTGTCCTTTGGACACAAGGTACATGGGGATCTGATCTTCGACCTGTAAAAGTTCAGATCCAAAACCTTCGACAAAATGGATTTATAGCGAAAGTGATATGATGACTGGTTTTTTCTATATCAAGCCCTAGCATCGTAAGTGCAACAAGTGTCATACATGCCATATCATGCCTTCTTTCAGGCTAGCTCTGATACCATGTTAAATTTTCAGAATTTACTTCAATCTGATCTAGGATCTTAACTGAGAGAACAACATGTACAGCAAATCTATAGCATATCAATCATGGACACAATAATGCAAGCACACAAGAGACACAGAGTTTACTTGGGGAAAACCATAAAGGTGAAAAACCCCAATAACTTCCTCAGAGATAGATAGAGCAATGATACAACCAGAATACAAGAGATAGTCTTCTCCTAGCAGCAAATCCTCCTCCTCATAAGTGGGCCACTTTCCGAATGAGAGAAGTGTGTGAAAGAATGATAAAATAGAGATCTCCCGATCTCTATTTATACTAGACTTGACTTACCTAATAGCCTTTACTAGGTCGGCCTTAACTTAACCACATAACACAATGCTGATTGGGCCAACACCCAATAGGTTGGTCTAATAACCCTTTGACCCACATGGCCGACCCCCACTAGGGTGGTCTAATAACCCTTCGACCCACATGACTTATACAGGGCCAACCCCAACAAGGTGGTCTAATAACCCATCAAGTATAAGTTACGACACTTACAATATAAATGACGACACTTCCGTATAGAGGAATAATAACATCTGTATAGGAATACAACCACTTCCGTATAGAGGAATAATAACATCTCTATAGGAATACAATATACATATATGTGAAATACATTCCGAATTTACATATACATCAACATAATATTCATACCCACTCAAGGATGTGGATGGCATTGGTCCACATACATCTGAATGAATCAATTCCAAAGTACTATTAGTCTTTGTTTCACTCTTTGGAAATGGGTTCTTGATATTATTCCCTTTTGCACATCCTTTGCATGTGCCATCATGATCAATATTTAAGTCTAGTTGTACTATAACTACCTTGCTCACATGAGGTAGTGCTTTGTAGTTAATGTGAGCAAACCTCCTATGCCATAGCTCACTTGGGCTAGTGCCGCTTCATGAACAAGGGCAGCTTCAGGATGACCCTTGAGTTTGTATAGTCCTCCTTCCTCTTCACCAATAACAATTGCATCCTCAATTGATTTCCCTTTGGGCCACATGAGTACTTGTCCATCTATGAATGCAACCCTATAACCTTTCTTGTCTAATGCTGAGATAGAGAGTAAATTCTTCTTCAAACCTGGTACATATAATATTTCCTTCATCTTCAATGGAGTTCCAGAATCAAGCTTGTAGCTTGCTTCACCAACTCCCTTGATGGGATACTGATAGTCATCTCCTAGGAATACCTTCTGTGGAGAGGTCTTCTCTTAAAGTTTTAAAAGAGTCTTCTTTTGTCCTGTCATGTGCTTTGAAGTATCACTATCAATGAGCCATGTATCTTCTCTAGGTGTTACTGCCCCAGAAAGTACAGAGAATAGAACATACTCTTCTGCATCTTATTCTTCTACTACTAAAGCTCTTTTATTTTGAGGCCTTTCCTCCTCTTCTTCTTCACTATCATCTTCTGCTAGATGTGCTTGATGTCTTTTGTGGTGAAAAACCTTTTTCTTGTTTAGAGGAAAATCCTTAGCAATGTGTCCTATTTTGTGACAAGTGAAACATTGAAATGAGGAGTAATCTCTTCTTTTATTAGATCCTCTTCTCATCTAAAATATTTGTGGAGTTTGAGACTCCTTGTGGCTATCCTTCTTGAAATTTGGTTGACTCCTTCTCTTGGTTTGGGTGGCCAATGCTTGATCATCTTCTTTGAGTAGTGCTTCTCTATTGGATACTCTAGCCTCTTCTTGAATGCAATCCTCCCATACCACATCAAACTTCATACTTTCTTTTCTGGCACACATGGTTTGGATGAATGAGTCCCAAGATCTAGTGAGACCATTGAGAGCAGTCATGACTAGTTCATCTTCATCAAGGTTGTCTCTGTTAGAGCAATATTATACCTTAGTACCTTAATCATTAATTAATTAATGGTTATTAGGTGCTAAACTGGTTAATAATACATCCCTAGGTGTGAAACTGGTTATTATGAAGTGGTTTGGACTTATCTGGATAAGTGTGAACAAGTTCACAGTATATGAGCTAAAGTATGGGCCAAGAGGTGGTCAAACTAGCTGTTAGGCATGCTTATCCAAGCATTTATTTCCCCAGCATGCCTAAGGCACCCTCTTTCCCTGTTTTAAGGAAGCACATTGACCAAGGGCGCTCATGCTATGTATGTGGACAATTCCCACTCCCTAGGCCATTTTTGGCATGCCTAAGCCTAACTAACTTCCACAAAACCTTATCCTCACATGTGTGAACCTCATTATGACTTCCCATGCTTACTCAGTGTTCACATGCATATTTTGAACCTGTATGAGTTATTTTGGAAACCTCTTTGGTTAACCTAGGGGGGATTGGGGTAAATCTAAGCTAGCTAAGTGTGGACACTCCAAGTGGATATTTTTCCTCCTATTTTGTATATAAGGATGAACCAATCTATTTCATAGTATTGGATTGTTAATAATATATGATATTTTACTCCATTTCATGTGTTATTGTTCATTTGTTCTTCATTTTACAGATTTGTGCCTATTCCTGTAAATGTGTTGCAATCTTTCACTAGTGAGGAATCCATAGTAGCTAGGTTCTGCTGTGACTAAGATTTTACAGTCTCCAATGGATTCTAGTTTTTCTTTGAATTGGGAGACCCTTGTGAAGTAATCTTGAATAGATTCTCGTTTCTTCATCTTGGTACTCTTTAATTGAGATCTCAAGTTCATCTTCTTGTTGATGTTTCTCCTTTCATACATTCTGCCTAGGGCATCATACATTTCCTTTGGGGTCTTCTTGGATGCCACTTGGGGAATCAAGTGGTCCTTGATAGAATAAGCAATGATTCTCTTTGCCATAATCAAGTCCTTCTTGTACTTC
The DNA here is from genome assembly GCA_027924585.1 of Larix kaempferi. NCBI lineage: Eukaryota > Viridiplantae > Streptophyta > Pinopsida > Pinales > Pinaceae > Larix > Larix kaempferi. The sequence continues at coordinate 8,330,200 of BSBM01000416.1, forward strand.
TCTTTGGCTTCATCTTCCTCAGGTTCTACAACATCATCTTTGATATATTGGACAAGATCATTCTCTTCAAGAATAAGACCAATCCTATATTTCCATGCCCATAAATTCTCTATACCCTCTAGCTTGTCTTCAAGCTTAGTGCTTGGAGCCATCTTATCTAGGAGGTCACAGAAATTGAAGTTTCTCAAAAGATAGAATAACACTTACCAGGAGATGTGATTGATTGAATTGAGATGTCTGGTGAACTCTGCTTCTGGAAACTTCAACTTTTCACCCTTCAAATATGATCAACAACTTTCAGATCTGCAACATTTCTGGTTTTCTGGTTCGCACTTTTTTTGGTTTATTGGTGCACAGGTGCATACTTTCTCTGGTTTACTGGTTTTCTGGTCCAGAAGTCAAACTAGGGTTTGTCAAAGCCCTGGTTTCTACCCACTCAAAAAGTTCGATCCAGGGCTCAAAAATTTGATTTTGAGGAGGGCTATCCATCCATGCAATCGGAATCCAAAAATTCCAACTTTTTGCAGAAACCCTAATTTTCACTGGAGGAGGAGAGAGAGGTATTTTCACCTTGTGAAAGATGTCCTATTCAGGCTAGCTCTTATACCATGTTAAGTTTAGCCTAATTTCACAAGCAAGATCATTGAAAGAAACACAATCACAAGATAGACAAAGATTTACCCCAGGAAACCCTCATGGGATAGAAAACCTAGCAAAGCTTTTCTCAATATAGATAATCAACCAATACAAGATGTAGTCCTCAAACAAGAGCTCCTTCTCCTCCTATGCAGATCTCTCTCTCTCCTATGCGCCAATCACAAGTGAGTGAATGAATGAGATAAATGAGGAACATACCTCCTCTATTTATACTCAAATCCTAATTGACTTTTCACCCTAACAGGGCCGAATTCTCCTAGGAGAGTCTAATAACCCGTAAACAACTAACTCAGGGCCGACCCCACATGGGAGATCTAATAACCCTAGTTACCACACTCTCTCGGAGGAATAAACATCTTCGTATATACAATAGGGTCTCTACGGAGGAATGAAACATCTCTGGAATAATAAAGTACAATTATAATATTCTTAGAAGTTACAATATTTCAACATAATCGAGTAGCATGCAGGGGTTTTCCCCAACCCTGCGCAGTAGCAAATGATACATCCAACATGCAAATTTTTTTTAAAGAGATAACGCTCAACGCAACCATTATCAATGGCACCCAAAATGAAACCAACATTAATGAGATAAGTATCAATGCAACCATTATCAAAGAGAATCAACATGCAACAAACATTAATGAGATAAGGCTCCATGCAACCATTATCCATGGCACCCAACATCCAACAAACATTAATGAGATAAGGCTCAACGCAACCATTATCAATGGCACCCAATATGCAACAAACATTAATGAGATAAGGCTCACCGCAACCATTATCAATGGCACCCAACATGCGACCAACATTAATGATATAAGGCTCAATGCAACCATTATCAAATACAATCAACATGCAATAAACTGTTCATAAAATAATAGAGTATTCAGGGATCTATCTCCCATCATGTGCAGTCATCACCAAAGACAATCAACATGCAAATAAACCAAATATAAAATAATAGAGTATTCAAGGATCTATCTCCCATTCTGCGCAGTCATCCATTAAACATTTAGCATGCTAACACAATTTAATATGGAATGGTAGGTATGCAGGGATAATCTTTGCACAGTCAACAAACATGCAACATTACTAATATGTGACATATGTAAGGGAAGGTGTATGGGGATCCTTCCCCAGCCCCCTACACAACAACAACAATATATAAAAATATATGATACAGAAAAAAATATACAGGGATCCTTCCCTCCCCCAATCCTACACATTAGCACCAATGCCACCATCATATAAATGATATAAGAACTAGATCGCGAAGGGATCCTCCCCAATCCTGTGCATTAACACAAATGCTACCAGCATATATAAATGACATTTAGGAAAAAAAACTTCAGAAGTTAAAAGAAATCACGCAGTGAACAAGGAAGTAATCATATCCCCCAAATAGAGAATTCTTTAGAGGTTTTAAAGGAGCCCCCCCTCCTCATTCGAGCTTGGTTTCATTGTAACCGACGACCTCCCTTTCGACCGATAAACATTTGGCATAAAGCGTTTTCTTGAATGAGATGGATGGAAGTCCACTAAGCGTTCGTGGCCCTTCTAGGGTTTATCTCAGTATTTTAAATATACTTTAATTACCATCGCATACTCTAACTTGAGCTGGATATAAACGTTACTTACCTTGTATGTATATATATACATATTTTAAATACAAGTATGCCATCCTCCCAAAGTATTATTTTTAGAATATTAATAATACTTTATAATGTATTATCTATACTCTCATTTGGACATTAAATCATATATATATACACCAATATTATTTAACTAATAATATTAATGGTTTAAGTACACATCTGTACACACACTGTACACACACAGATATATATATATATAATAATAATAATATTAATCTTTCTTTTTGATATGGTTGTCTTGTTTTATAACAAAGCCTCTCTCTATTGCATAAGGCTAATGTTTAAGTATTATAGACCACTAAATGATGAAATAATGAGTACCGAACTATATAGGTGTAGTTATTTGGCATTAACAATTAATACATTACAATGTATTGTATTATGCACAATTAAAAGATATTATTATAGCTAAAAATATTTCATATGTATATTGTTTACATGTACCTCTCTTTACCCTCATATTTGTAGGTACACTTACAAATAATGTAATTAATAAATGATGACTATTTTTGGTTTTTGGTCTTTATATTGTATTAACAATATTCATAAAAGAGATGGTACCTAAAAATATTTATATCTCTTTTAACCAATGGTACCTATAAATATTTATATCTCTTTTAACCTTCTAAGGTACTAAATGTAGTTCTTGGGGTTTAACTAACCGAACCACGACAGTAATACCATCACCTAGTTTATCATGTGCTAAATAGTTTAGCTTACGCTAATGACTAGATAATGGGTTTTTATGATGAAAAACCCTTGACGTCCTTTGTCGGGACTAGGATTCCAAAGACATCCATAGGAGTTCCTTAGTTTTACATAATAGCTTTTAACAAGGATTAAATTAGTGCTAAGCTTTAAGTCTTAGGAGACACTTATTGCCCTTTGACGGTTAAGGTTATCTTCGGCATCCCTCTCAAGGACTAACCGATAACCAAAAACAACTTAGTAACCTTCAGTGAACATCACTGTTCACTTAAGTGCTTGCGACACTAAGATAACATCTGCCATCAAACTCATGGCTTCCAAGCCTTTTCACCTCTTTCCACCCTAATGGATTCATCCCCTCATCGCTAGGTTGCGTTGAGACCTCAGTCTCCTAAACTAGCATTCGTATTTACAATTTAGAATTTAAACCACATCACTTACAATTTTTACTGGTGGGGCCTTGGCCTTGAGCTCCTCACTAGAAACAAGTACAATTTACATTTACTTTTACAAAATAATAGGGGTACAAAAGAGGGATGTTACATCCTCCCCCTCCTTAAGAAGAACACCTTCCTCAGTGTCCATACTTTTCAACCGTTTGTCTACCACTCTTGGGTTCCTTTGTATGTTATCTTTTGCTTTCCTTATTATAAACTTTGTACTTTCATGATTTCCACAAGTTTCTATTGCTCATAACCTGTACTTTTTACAAACAACACAAGTTGTTTTTTAGCATCTTATCATAAATACATGCATACATATGATTTTTCCAAAATCAATTAGAACATAAGAAATTATTTTCCCTTGCAACATCATGTTGCGGCCTTTTCATGGCAACCCTTTTTAGAGTTTGATCTTCTTACTAAGATCCTTTTTGTAATTTTATTCCCCCGCACATCTGTCAATCATACATTATATACATATAAATCATGATCTAAGATAATGTTTACCAAATTCTTGTCATGAACCTTCTTTCCAAGTACCTTTAGTCTTTCTCTACTTTCTTTTCCTCAAAAACAATATTGTCAATGCTCATAATGTGAGTTGTACATGAACATAACACATGCATAATCTAACATAAATATGCATAATTTTAAGTATAGCAAGTTCATAACATAAGTATATGCGCATACCTCGTGCATAATATATGCATGGTAGGAAACACTTCCTGGTGCACCATGCCACACTGAATAAGAATTTTTTTTTTGGTTTTGCTCCAGAGCCTCCGGCTCAACGTCAGTAATAAAGTATTCCATGTGATCCAATCACTTATAAAAGTATTCCATGTGAGTCCTTTTTCCACTCAAGCCTTCTCGCTTGAGTCCCAATTTTTTTTCCCCTCAAGCCCTCTCACGTGAGTCCATGACAACTCTTTTTCCCCTCAATCCATATCGCTTGAGTCCAGGAAAACTCTTTTTCCCTTCAAGCCCTCTCACTTGAGTCCTGGACAACTCTTTTTCCCCTCAAGCCTTCTCGCTTGAGTCCAGGAAAACTTCTGATTACAGAAGACAACCCCCACACTCACTCAGTGCTCCTGATTTTCTTTGAGTGTCCCAGGGACTTTTAAGCCTTTGAATCTTGGAATCAACCTCTAACATCCATGCGCTGATCCTGCATTAAATTTGGTATTACTCCTACTAGAACACTTCTTGTGTTCAAATCCTCTTGAAATAAATTGGTAGTACTCCTACCAGAAGACTTCTCGTGTTCAAATCCTCTTGAAATAAATTGGTAGTACTCCTACCAGGACACTTCTTGTGTTCCAATCCTCCTACAATAAATTGATAGTACTCCTACTAGAACACTTCTCATGTTCAAATCCATATCCGGCTACGGTTGTTCCACCTCTGGTTCAAGTCTGTGCTCCATACTTAACCTTCCTTCATTTCTTCATTCTTCTTTGCTTAGATTTATTTTAATTTAAGTTAGATTTATTTTAATTTAAGTTAGATTTATTTTAATTTGCAGTGCGCCTCCCTCCCCCTCCTGCTTATCTTATTAGTGTGAGGATTTTATTTAATAAAATTATTTGTAGAGTTATCATTTAATTTCTCTTGATGCTCTCAAGATTTTCACTACTCTAGTCATATTGTCTCATGTGCATGCAACAATGTCTCATAACATTGCATTAGTGAACTCTTGGTTCTCATTGTGGCTCTAATGCCACTATCATAGCCAACCTGCTTTACCAACATAAGATTTAAATTGATCCTACTACACATGACAATTTATTAAGATTGACAACCATATAGAGGCATTCACTTACAGTGATTTTTGCGAAATCCCCTTTTGGTTTAGCGATCCTCTCGCCATTGATTAGCTTGGTTCTTGAATGCAAAGCCCTTACTTTGTGCAATCAATTCCTTGCATACAATACCAACCAAATAGTTATATTAGATAAAACCTCATGGAGGTCAAGTGTCGATCACAAAAACATAATCATAATATTTTTGTATCACATAACACTTTACATAATCATAGTTCCTTTCAACTTTATTGCAGGTTTTCATACATTCCAGATCTTTCTTATGTCAAGAAGCTGCAATAACCTCAAGGTACTTTCAGTCACAAAAAAATGCGAGATAATATCATCAAATTGATAAACAATAGGTTCACCTATTTACTTTTCTTACTCCCGCTTTTGCATATATTTCTCCATGAGTCTTTTACTCAGATTCTTACAGTATGCTTACCATACTTTATGCATAACAAGTCTCGGAGACACTGACAATCTTGTGGTCATAAGCTGCAATGTTAGCACATAGCATCTATTGTTCTTTTCTCAATAACTTTGGTTTCTTTTGAGGTATAATAGCTCATCCCCTTGATAAGTTTACAACCTCTTCAACAATTGCGATGGTCATCCTATTCACCACTCAATTGTTTTCAACTTGCGTATTTATACATTTACAAGGTTATTGCAAAACAATATATATATATATATATATATATATTAACCCAAATTCCACTTTTGGTACATCAACATAGTACCAAATACTAAAGCAAAACGAAAGCATTAGTCCTTTTGCTTATAGTTTTAATCCACAATTTTTGTTGGTCAAGGTGATAACATACCTCATCATAAAATTCAACATTTTCATCTATGAGGAAGATGGAGTGGAACATTTTTCCTTGATCTTGATTCAAACAACCAATACGTTAGTCATCATAGATAATCATACTCTTGACAAATTTTTTCCTACATATAATAAATATACAAAAGGGATTCAGATGTCATCATGCAATCATAGTATACTATCTTGTCTAAATATCATACCCAAATTTTGTACTGCTATAGGATAGCAAAGCTTTAACACGCGTTCCATAAAGTCCTTTCAATAATTCCGTGATTGTATCTATACCCTTTATCCAAGAGACCATACAATCTTACTAGGAGAATGCTACTCCTTGAGTACTACATTAAAGTACAGATTACTAGTACAATAAAGAATGGAACATGGTAGTGTTACCTCATTGGTTCGACCACTTTATATTTTCATACCTCATGTTGAGCCCACATAGGCCCGAGTGTTGAAACTTCAGCTCTGATACCACATTGTCACATACCCATTTTCCAAGTTCAACATTTGTAGGAGTGGGGTAAAATTTTTCCTCGACATTAACAATCAAGGGCATAGTCACGACATATATGTACTTGAATGTAAGTCATAAGTAGCATTGCATATAAACAATTGTTCATTCACTACTTTTATCATAAGACTTATACATTAAACATGATTAGCCATTCTTGTATAAAGATTATTTTTTAATCCAACCTATGGTCATTTCCTTCTAACAATCAGTATATAACAAATACAGGAGTGTAAACCCCTTTCAAGTGGAATCTTAGTTCCAATTTCGAATAATCCTCATGATTATTACATCACCAAACATTCAAAGTATCATTTTAATTGTAAACTTATGTATTTAACATTCTTAAGTGAAATCACTCACCATTTTAGATCACAATTATCAAATAGAATAAAACACATAAAATACACATAAGAAGAGACCAATATACGTGGTTCACCCAAATCTATGGGCTACGTCCACTAAGGAATGTCATAATTACTATTTGTCAAATAGAGGGAGTACATTCTACAACACAATGGGTGCAACTTTCTCAAGTCTCTCTCATAGAGAGAAATTTCAAAACATTTAACCATCTATCTCAGAGGCATTACAGGGATTCTCTCCCAGGATGGTCACAACCAGATCATTATAATTTGTGAATTGAGATAGCCTTCCTTACCCAAGGGATCTATGACATAAATATAGCATATATAGAACATATGCAGAAGGTTTTCCCTACGGAGACTAGCATTTACAATGATTACATTCCATGTACAAAGGGTTTACCATACCCCAAACCAACATATACCTGCATACACAAATTATAAGTATTAACACAACCAAATTATGCAAAGCATATATATACTATATGCAGAGGCAGATGGAATTAGGATCGAGCTCTCTCAGCCGTCCTATCCCCATCGCGGTCACCACATGTTAAACAAGCATAATGCATAAACACATAGAAGAGTTAGAACTATGCGCAGAGGATCTTTAACCATGTATGCTACAAGAAATCCCCAACAAAAAAATGCACAACATAAAACATATGCAGGATTAGATTATCTGCATAACTTCTATATGTAGAGGATGTCTAACATATATCCTACAGTCAATCCCCAAGTATGAGTTATATAAAAAACACAACCAAAGCGCAACATATATTTATATATGCAGAAGAAGGGTGGATTGGGGCCGGCTCTCTCAGCCATCCCATCCCCACAACAAATAATACAAAACGTAGCATGTATTAATACAATATATGAAATGGAGATGTACAGGGATCAATATCCCATCTATGCAAATCATCCAAAGACATTCAATATTACAATATATAATATAAGAAATGCAAATGCACAGGGATCTTTCTCCTGCACACGCAGTAACAATAAATGTGTATAATTGATCTAGAATATACACATATATATATGAAACTATAATTGTAAAGGGGCCTTTCCCCAATCTCCGCGCCATCACAAAATTGACATTAAGCATGAAATTAGATAATGTATCCAACAACATCCTTACAGAGAGCTTTCCCAGGCTATGTGAAGTACAAATGAAGCATTCCTATGTAATATATGCATTCAGTAGTTTGTAGGAATCAAATTCAGCATGCAAATACAATTAATATGGGAATCGAGTAGCATGCAGGGGTTTTCCCAAACCCTGCACAGTAGCAAATGATACATCCAACATGCAACAAACAATTAATGAGATAAGGCTCAACCCAGCCATTATCAATGGCACCCAACATGCAACCAACATTAATGAGATAAGGCTCAACGCAGCCATTATCAAAGACAATCAACATGCAACAAACATTAATCAGATAAGGCTCCACGTAGCCACTATCCATTGTTGATGTAATTGTAACTTCGGAATGTATTTCACCTATGGATATTGTATTCCTATAGAGATGTTATTATTCCTCTATATGGAAGTGTTTGTATTCCTATAGAGATGTTATTATTCCTCTATACGGAAGTGTCATCATTTATACTGTAAGTGTTGTAATTCTTATACTTGATGGGTTATTAGACCACCTTGATGGGGTCGACCCTGTATAAGTCATGTGGGTTAAAGGGTTATTAGACCACCCTAGTGGGGGTTGGCCCTGTCTGCATTATGTTATGTGGTTAAGTTGAGTCCGACCTAGTAAAGGTTATTAGGCAAGTCAAGTCAAGTATAAATAGAGTGCGAGAGGCACTCTATTTGATTCCTGTATAAGTCATGTGGGTTAAAGGGTTATTAGACCACCCTAGTGGGGGTTGGACCTATCTGCATTATGTTATGTGGTTAAGTTGAGGCCGACCTAGTAAAGGTTATTAGTCAAGTCAAGTCAAGTATAAATAGAGTGCGGGAGGCACTCTATTTGATTCATTCACTTTCTCACTCATACACTCATTGGAGAGTGGTGCGCTAGTGGAGGAGGAGAAGCTACTGCTAGGAGTATATCTCTTATGCTTGGGTTTTGTATCATGACTCTGTCTATCTCTAAGGAAGTTACAGGGTTTTTCACGTTCTTGGTTTTCCCCAGTGAAACTCTGTGTCTCTTGTGTGCTTGCATTATTGTGTCCATGATTGATATGCTATAGATATGCTGTACATGTTGTTCTCTCAGTTAAGATCCTAGATCAGATTGAATTAAATTCTAAAAAACTAACATGGTATCAGAGCTAGCCTGAAAGAAGGCATGGTATGGCATTTATGACACTTGTTGCACTTGCGAAGCTAGGTCTTGATATAGCAAAAACCTGTCATCGTAGCGCTTTCGCTATAAATTCATTTTGGCGAAGTTTCAGGATCTGAAAATATTACAGGTTGAATATAAGATCCCCATGTACCTTGTATCCAAAGGAGAGCCTCTAATTCATTTTACTTTCATATTTATGATCTACACAATATAGGGTTTCTGCCTCTTCCAGATCTTAGTCATAAACAGGTGAGCTAGGAAAAAAGGTCACAACTTGGGCTAAGAAGCTCCAAATGAAATTTCATGAAAAGTGGTAGGTAGGGAACAGACTGTACTTTCATAGGTCCGATTTTTAGAGTCCGAAATTGAACCAGTGACACGTGGCACTCCGTACAAGTTCGCTCTCCTGTTTTATCCCATAAATAGATCACGTTGTGACACTTGCATAAATATCTCTCAGAGAATCCATTTGAGGTCAGACCTGTGGGGTTGTAAATTTAACAGGTCAAGCTACCATAGGAAAAATTTTCAGACCCTATAGATCTAAAATTTTGGAGTTACACCAGAAACAATCAGGTGCATATTTGTGTCAAAACATAATTGATTTTAAGCACCTTCATTCATGGCTACGGGAATTTAGGGTTTTTGAGAAAGTTGGAATTTTTGTAATCAAAGACCACAGCTAGATGATCCTCATCAAAATCAAAATTTAGAGACCAAGATCGAATTTTTTGGTTGGGTAGAAGGCCGGGCTTGATCAAACCCTAATTTAGGACTTTGATCGGAAAGGTGAAAAATCAGGGCTTTTGCAAAAATGGGAATTTTTGAAATTTGTGACCATAGCTGGAAGCTCCTTGGAAAAATCGAAGTTTAGAGCTTTGGATCAAACTATTTGGTTGGGTGAAGCTCCAGGAAACTCAAACCCTAATTCAGGGTCCTTCTAAGTGAATCCAGAAGATTGAAAAGCAAATTCGAGGGGTGAAACTTTGCATTTTTCAAATTCTGAGTATACCAGGTTGATCATCTCATCAAGGTGCATCTTCCTATCCTTTCAAAAGTTTGAAATTCAAAGTTTGAATTTTTAGGGTTTCCCTGACAAACCCTAATCTAGCTCTAGATCCAGTTTCTGCAAATCAAGTGGATTGGGTTAATCCTAGAAGAGAATGGATTGGTCACCTGCATAAGTGAAGAAGTTCCCGTTTCAGAGGGAGATGAGGCTAAAGACCTTACATAAGAAGACTACAAGCAATCTCGATAGGTATGACTTATCCATGTATGTTTCGAGATCTGTTCATGATTAAGTTTATGGTATGTTTGTCATCATTAAGATTAGTACAATCTTGATTAATTTTAGACTTGTCATATCACCTTAATAAAATATGAATGCATGATAGAAGATATTCATTGATTAGGGTTTTGATACTTATGATTGTACTAATGCATTGTGGTGTTGTATGAGGTTGATGTTGTCTGCTAACATGAAAGGTACATCAAGAAAGACAAATCATGTTCTAGTTCAAGAACATATGACCATGGTGACACGAAGAAAAAGATTCATCCATTGTCATGGATCATATAGAAGATCTACTTACAAGGTATGTATAACTTGGTTCTATAATGGTTAACCTATGAGATATGCAGGTCACTAGCACAAGTCATTGAAGAAAAAAGAAGACATCATGTGGGTATGTTAGACATAACTAACTAACACATTAATCCAGGTATGTTTTTCCTATATCAAGTTAGAATCCTACCCTATGTTAGGATCTTATACTTTTGTACATGATTATTCATGAAGTTATAAGTTTGAGTAATCATGAACTTATGCATATTATGTTTCTTACTTTAATCAATGGTCAAATAAGAATTTGCATGAGTAAAGGAAGTACTCCCTGAAACCTTGAATACTAATGCTTGTGATAAATTATCTGTGTATGAAATGATCTTGACCATACATGTTTAAGATTACTTAGAATCATTATATGTATGATTGTGTATGAGACCTTGAGGATAACACAATGATGATACTAGTAAGTATGCATAGTGATCGAGGATGGATATAAGTTCAAAGACAAGTAATCCAGGAAGCAAAGATCAAGAGGGAGCACACTCTAGTAGTTCCTGCAAGGAAGCAAATATTGAGAGGGAGTCTACCCTACAACCAAACAAAGATAAGTATTTGAATTGTCATTTCTTGCATACTTGTTTGTTTAAATAATATTGTTCAATGATGTATATGCTTGTGTTCCTAGACTTAGGGTGTGTATTATGCATATTAGAATAATTGCATTAATGAACAGTATACTACTAATATGCATGTGATGGGTAAGTGGCCTATGGCACTGTACAACATTTCATTGCTACTTATCTAGAATGAAACCTCTTTGCTGACATGTTGGGAGTTGTGCACACTCTTAACAAAGTTCTCGTAGAGATTGGAAGGCATCTAGAAAGTTACGGGATATGGATAAATGTTGTATTGAAGCATTGGCTAAGAGAATTGCATGACTGTATGACATATTTCTTTATGTGTAAGAATTTTTTTCTGAAAACTATGAGATGTTTCTAATCATGCAATTTAACTTGTCTTGTAGGAAAGATCGTATACCATCACCTACAAAAGAAGGACTACAACATTTGTTCCAACAACAAAGCTATCTATTGAAGATATTGAAGTTCCCAGGATCCTGGATGAAGTAATGGAAGAATGCCATGATCCGTCGATCATGAAGAAAGATGTTTGGGATGTGGTCTCAAGACTAGACGGGAAGTCTGTCGTGACTTCCAAAGATCAAGCATGCTGCAGATGGCAGCATAGAGAAATGCAAAGCGAGATTTGTAGCTCGTGGCTTCTCCCAGAAAGAGAGGATAGACTATGAAGAGACTTTTGCTCCTATAGCCAGATACACTTCCATCAGATCAGTACTTGCTCTGGCTGTAGTGATGAAATGGAAGATACACCAGATGGATGTCAAGACAGCGTTCTTGAATGGTGTAATCGAAGAGGAAGCGTACGTGGAGTAGCCACTCGGTTTTGAGACACATGACATGGATTCATTTGTGTGCAAGTTGAAGAAATCCTTGTATGGCTTGAAGCAAGCTCCCATAACTTGGTATGGTAGGATAGTGTGATGAACCTGCAATAATTAATTAATGCAAATACACGAGATATCAGAAATAATAGAACTCAGAATCACTTTTATATTGATCACGGGACACTTCGAGGGGGCAACCTCCTTTGAGCAAGCTCAATATAATTAACTTCATAGTTTCTTCAATAACCTCAACACACACTTATATACTAAGTCTATGCCCAATACTATGAGTCAAAACCATGGGACATATAATACTACGGGATGACTTACAAAGCATATGTGTCCAATACTATGGGCTAATATAAACTATGGATCAACAAATACTACGAGACGACTTACAAAGCATATGTGTCCAACAACAATATACTAACATAGTAAAGAGAAGGGTTGACACGGGTTCCTAACATCCCCTCTCCCTTAGAAAAAGCTTTGTCCTCAAAGCTTTGGTTGGAGAAATTATTGTAGAATTTGAAGGAGTGGTTCCCCGGTAGCTTCCTCGGGTTGCATTTCGGGCCACTGACGCCTTTGGAGTGTCAGGGAGGATTGCTTGGAAGGTTGTAGATGAAGAAGAACCCTATTAGTTGCGTGGAAAATGCACTCAGAATGATGTTGATCAGCTTGTTGTTTCAGGCGAATTCTATCCATGTGAAGATTGTCCTGTAGAATGAGAAGAATCTGATCGTGGTTTCGAAGAACCAAGTCAATTTCCTGAACTAGGGAGTTGCTAAGGGTGTATGGTGTATTGGAGAAAACTCACTATGGCTTGGGAATAATAAATGTAACCCAATGTATAATAAATGACATTCACACCATGAATGGATGAGAATATGAGTATTTCTATTAATGAACAAGAAGAAGTACAAAGTGATACGACCTCTTGCCGGAAACCAATCTGAACCAAGATCTAGATCAATCCACTTGTGCCTCCACCACTTCAATCCTCCATAAAAGGCAAACTCAAACTAGCAAGGAGTTTGGAAGGTGAACATAACTGGTTCACAACTACAAGGATCAATGAGTGTAGACTCAAGATAGGGCAAAAATCCACTATAGTGCCTTTACTATTCTCTTCTTCCTCCCATCCATAAGCCATATGTGCTCAATATATAGTCCTCTCAAAGGTAGGTGAAAGGACTCATCGAGACGTTACTTGGGCAGATGGAGAGCCAAAGGTCACCCAATGACCGCTTTTTGGGAGTAAAAAGTAATAAAATAGTGGTTTTTACCATTTTACTTAATACCCACGGGTTATAGGGATGCAACTCGCGGGTACGCATGCTATAGTGATGCAACATGCGGGTAGGAACAAAAATAGGGTAGAATGGTATCACTGAAGGATAAAATGGATCTGAGTCACTGAAATGGATCCTACAGGCCAACGAATGCTAATGCTCACAAGGTGGAAGATTTCTGTGTAACAGATGCCCCCTAATGTGTGAGGTCAGAGACTGAAATGTGCTATGATGGCCGAAATACATTATAAAAATCAGAAGTGGAGTGATGGAGACACAAGTGGAAAGAACGACTCACTCATCATAGTACAATAGTATCTCTGAATACATGTCGGTATAGTACAACAATCTGATACAATGGCCATGAATAAGCGGTACATAAGTAGATACATGTCATAAGTGGTCATAGCCATGATCCCTCTACAGTAAGATATGGTCTTTTGCTGAAAAGAAGACAACTGGTACAAATTGGAGGTACAAACTGCTGAAATCTGATAGGTGATATCTCAGATGTAAAGTCAAAGTCATATGTAGTATAGTGAATGCCACAATCGCCTGGGGTCTTCTACACAAGTCTTCGATGGTGCAAGTCCCATCAAGTGAATAAAGGAGTTGGGGTCAAACCTGATGAGACATCGTCTGATTACCGGTCATTGATGTATACCATTAACAGACGCAAGATGACCCACCAATAATGAAAATGAGCATCAAGGCACAGAGCACAATCATCAGAGTGTGAATAAATGGGTTGAAGTCGAACACTAGGATGAATCCATCGATCAGGGGACATTGATGTATTCCCAAAACTGTTGATGGCGAGAGAACCTGCCACTAATGACTGCAAGTCTCAAGGTACTCAACCAAACTGTAAGCCTCAAGTCTCGGAATAAATGAGTTGAATTCGACGAAATAAGACTTGCTGGAAGGAGGGCATTAAGGCATCCCCCATCAACCAGCACGAGGTACTAGCAATGCTGAAAGATTTGGAAGATCTAAGGTGAAACATAATGACTCAATAAGGATGGCCGACATGCAATAGTCAAGATATCTGAGGAGTGGCTGGCACTGGTTTCAGGACTTCCTTTGAACAAGAGCATGAGAAGATGGATAGACTCAGGCAGCATAGACTTGACATAAACTGTGCAATGCAGGAGGCATTATAGAGGGATCCATAATGACTGGAAGCTTAACCAATCAGTGGAGAAAACTGAGAAACAAGTACAGATCCTAAGGACCAACTATAGTCCCGACTCATAATGTACAGAGTGGAATGAATGCTCTGTTCAAAGGCGACACAACAGCTGCCAACAAGAAATAGTGACCATAATCCCATTCGGCTTTTTGGAATATTTGATTTTTTTTGTCTTTTTTATATTTGGGAAAATCTTGAAAAAGAATAAAATTGCTTATAGTACAATAAGTGAGGGAACGAGTGTCAAATAGCTAGCAGACTAGTCCCAAGCAGTGGAATATACCTATGCTCAATGCAAGGAAGTGCGTGCAGGATGTGGGCACTCGGGGTTGTGTTCCCTCAGGGTCAAAGGGTCATCAAATTGTGAAGGAAAAATATATAAGCTCTGTAGGGCTTGACAAGGAAAGTGCTTAGGCACCAGGCTAACAATTGAGTAAGCGGGAGTCGGCACAAGGCTCAAGCGGCAAGTAGGATGATGCAATGCAATCACAACATGATATAACTAAGGGGAGTCCTTAAGGGAGATGGCCAGCATGAGACAAAGTAGAGTATGAGTCTTCATCACAATGTCATGGCGTGACTACAAAGGACTCCCAATCCCGAGGACAAACAACGACATGGGCACCAAAAGCATAATGGGGTTCTAACTAGGGTACCCATGTTCGGGAAAGCCCTACCGCCACATGACGACACTTCTATAACAGTGTGAAGGTTTCGTGTCAGTCACGAAGCGGGGTCGCACCTAGGGTTTATGAAAAATGGTCAAAGGTCAAATGCATAATGCATGTGAAAATGGCATATAACCTATATGCCAGGTGTGAAACGTGCCTTCCGTAGGTGTGAAATGGGTCAGAACAACTCTCACCGAGGAAATCTGTTGAAAAAACACTACTCCAGGACACGATATTAGTTCATAACGGCCCAAAATGGAAAAAACTATAGAAAAGTGGGTCTAGAAAATTATAAATAGTAATAAAATTTAATAATTTTCAATTCATTTGCACTATTCACCATTTTGGGGTTGAGTGGTAAGTTTGCACCTGAAACTTCAAGCACCGATCGTGGGAGCTACGAGCAACCGTTCAGCGAACCATCCGGAGCAAGTCAGTGGTCACAGCCATACCTTTCATTTAAGTGCTTTTATTTCAATTTTGGTTGGTGGGATTTTTTGTTTGGCCAAGCCCTAAATGGATTCGGCGCTACCCACGAGCTGTAAGTATCTTGGTCGCGGGTAGGGCATCAAACGCGTAGTCAAAAAACTAGTTGCCCGCGTCTACCCACAACTGTCTACAATCTAGCCCGCGGGTACGGCCATGAATAAGTTTTTAAGCATGAAACTGACTAAAAATCTCTTGCTTTGCACTCCAGGATGGTTCTAGAGTGGAGGGAGAGAGAGCATGACGAGGTAGATGAGGTCTTGCGCAACGATTTGCAGGCACAACAAGTATTGCAAGCATGTGGCTTATATAAATATTGGAGTCTCAGGGGCTTAAGGGCCCAAAACCTACTACTCCGTCATTTGATCAACTACTGGGATGTGGATGCTCAACACTTCATCCTCAATGGGAAAACACTGACACTGGAAGTGGAGGATATCTACTTCATTACCAGTTTGTCCCGTAGAGGGGAAGTGGCTAGTCTTCGGTCATGGACCGTGGGTGGTGGGATTACTGTGCAAGACTACATAGTATGGTATTGTCCCGCTAACACACGACCAGTGGGAAGTCAAGTGCCGGTCAATCTCATAGTGGACTTGAGCACAAAGATCATTGTGGCAACTCTGGTGCGGATCATGGGATCCAAAGCACTACATCAGGAATCCAGACCAGTGATGTTCTATGCATCACAATGCTTGCAGCCTACTATATTCGACTGGTGTACTACTCTGCTGGTGTCTATGAAGACACAACTGACGGAATGCAAAGAGGGGAAGGCCAAAAATTTTTGGTAGGGTAGCATCCTCTATAGTTTCTTCTTTGAGAGAGTTCCAGGACTTAGCCCGAGGGTGGATGTCTCTCCTCACAGTCTCTGAGATCCAGCCCTAACCCGGTGGGCTGAGATACTGACACGACAGGGTGGTGGCCATCTGGCGTCACCATATACTGAGGAGTTTTTCCACTGGTGGAACCAA
Source organism: Larix kaempferi (assembly GCA_027924585.1). Lineage (NCBI taxonomy): Eukaryota > Viridiplantae > Streptophyta > Pinopsida > Pinales > Pinaceae > Larix > Larix kaempferi. The sequence goes on from BSBM01000416.1 coordinate 8,347,141, forward strand.
TAGGTGATCACTATAGAGGACTATCCCTATGTGGGAATAGAGTTCAGACAGGACCATGACATGCTGCTCCCACCAGTCGCAGCTTTCGGAGGCATCGGTGAGTAGTCTTTTGGTTTTGTGTTTTTAAATTTTTATGGGTTTTTTGATTATAGCTGAAATGCAAAAAAACTTCTTGGTGGTAATATCATGTGCTAATGGGTGACTGTTTGCTCGCAGACAAAGGCCCAGTGAGGCCCGAGGGCTTCCCGAGACATGGTCGTCGGGGTAGAGATGAGGTGGCGGCAGATGCTGCAGCAGGGTGCACACTCCAGCTGTTGCGGCGCAACATATCATGGATGGTTGCCCAAGTACCACTGATAGAGGTAGCCCGACTACCCGAGGCTATGCAGCACCAGGTAGTGGGTGTTCCTGGTGAGTGGGTGTAGCTACTGCAGCGGATGGCCAATGCAGTACAATACTACTATGAGACACATCCTGTCGAGGCGACAGCTAGACCTCCTCGGAGGGAGTATATTGTAATGTCCCAAATTTGGCATTGGGTCACAATGGCCTAATCACATTGTCCCTATTCAGTAGAGTTTGTCAAATTGATGCTAAAGTTCAAATAATTGCCAAGGAGGAAAATTACTAGTTTCCTAGGTTTGGGGTGGAAGCTTTGGGATTTGGAATAATGGGGATAATAAATGATGTTTGAACATTAGAATGGAATAAATATTTAATAAAGGACCTAAATAAATATATACAAGTGAAAATCAAAGTGGCATTTGATCATGAAGACACATGGAGGAAGTGGGACCCACATCTGGCTAGATTTCCCCACTAGACTTGGCATCATTCTCTCATCAATTCGAATTCAAGGTGAATGGTAACATACTTGGGGGACTCCAAAAGGTATTATTCATGGCATGACTCATCCAAGGTCGAAATATAGAGGAAGAGTAACTCCCATGGAAGAGGAAGAGGCAATTTGGAGCTAGCGAGACACTTGGGCTAGATTCCCTAGCTCTATGACAACAATGATGACGATGCTATGACACAAATTAGACCTGAAGGTTGACATATGACATATATGACATGTCAAGGCTAAAAATAGACTCCAAGAGGGCACTCAAGGGTGTTAGGGCAGCTAAGATGCTTCCACATGTGATTTGGTGGAAGTGGGAGACTAGGAATTGTTGTACAAGTGGCGTTCTTTGGAATCTCTTCCCAACTTGAGTTGGCATGAGTCTCTTGGAAGGAATTCGACCCATGGAGGCCATTAGAAATTTATAAATGTCAATAACAAAGAATGAAACCAGCTTTTGATCATTTGTAGAATTTGCAATTGCATTTGTGTAGAGGGAGAGCTAGTGGATGACTAGTTTCTTGCCTTATCCAATTTCGAGGGTGAAAGATTCCCATCCAAGTTGGTAATTGGAAAGAACATTCAGACCTTTCATTTGGAGCTTTAATGGATTCTTTATTTTCAGGTGTAAGCTACAGGGCAGCTCATCGTTTCTTCTATTGCAGCACATTCTCTCAACCATTTCCAGTTTTGATGGCATATTCTTGATCCTTGAGGGAGGGCATTTTTGGTGATCTATTGTACTATTTGGGGGAGATTATAATGCCCCATTTCTTTTTTAATATGAATTAAATACTCTGTTATTCATCTCCAGAAAGTTTCAGGTCAAAATTCCAAGTAGAAATGTATAAATCGCATTTTTAATGGAAGAACAATGCCATTTCCCCACTACCTTGTTGTGAACCAATGTATTGATGATGATTTCAAATGAATGGATGATTATATGATGAATTTGTGATTAATGGACTGCCATGGATGTATTTTACAAGTTTCATGTATTGTACTTGAGCATTTGAAGTATTTTTACTCAGTTTAATTGCATTGGGAGAAGAAATAGTGCCATTTCCCCAAGGGTCGAATTGGTGATTTTTGCAGTTGAATGGGAGAGGGTTGGAACATATATAATAATCAATTAATGGTGAAAATGAGACCTTAATAACATCCTTAATACATTACCTACCTCTGTTCATAAATTTGAGTGGGTTTGGAGGCATTTGGGAAGCCATTTTCAGTACTAACCCCAGAGGGATTTGAACCCCAAATTACTAGTAAAATTGCATACTTGGTCCAGAATATTAAGAGAGTTTGAAGAGGTATTTTGATGGCCATATATAATCTCTAAACATCATGTTCTAGTCCTAATATCATTCATACACCTTCCTTGAATATTTGAATTCATTTGGAGTCAATTCGAGACCTAGAGACCAATACTAGTCAAAGGGAAATTGCTAGTAAAGTTCCCTACATTGGCCAGAATTGAAAGAGGATTTGCAAAAGTATTTTAAAGGTCCAAAAGCATCCCTGAAATACATATTTATGTTCTAAAATCATCCATATACCTTCTCAGAAGATTTGGGAGCAATTGGAGCAATTTGGGGACCTAGAGCTCAAAACTAGTCAAAGGTCAAACTAAGGAAAAAAGTGAAAAATTGCCATTTTAATAAAATTCCTAACAAGGGACATTACACAGATATCCCAGGGTCTCATCATTTTTTGTATCGATATGTATATTTTTGAGCGCTACGGGCTCCAGTCTTGTATGACACTACCATTTTTGGACATATTTATATATATATACAACTTTGGTTCTCGGTTCTACTATATGTGTGTATGGTACAAATGTATGAATGTCTTTGTATTTATGTACTTCATGATGAATGTGACAAATGTCAATCTAATACATAGTTAGCGTATGCATCAGATATATAATTATGACTTCTCAGAATGTGAATATATGTAATGGAAACAAAATGTCTCTCCAAGAGTCGTACCTTAAGGAATATCCGTAGTAATGTAGGGTCTCTTACACGGTACTGCCCATTCAGCTGAGACACAACTAGTTGTGAATCCAGGCGAACTTCTAAAGACTGGATACCATGTGAAATGTCATCCCGAAGTAGCTCAACAATGACACTATACTCAGCCACATTGTTAGATGTAGGATCGAGACAAGCACCTCCTGAGGACACAACTAGATGGTCAGGTGAAAAGATAACCCAGGTAGTAGAAGCAAGCTGCTGTGTATGTCAGCTAGCACCATCGGAGAAACCTAAGAACGTAGGACATCCCACTGACATCTATCAATCAAACAGAAGCTAATCAGCAGAACCGACAACCAAAAATGCAACCTAGACTATGTATAGAAAAACTATACAATAGTGTACAAAAGTATCAGCCCGAACCAAAGGTTCAAGCGTAATACTGCTTGAGGTAGAGCCCATTTCTAGGCTCCTTCAAGACAACTCCCTCGTAATATTCTAACTCATAAGCTCCTTTTTCAAGGACATGCCTCACAATGTAAGGACTGTGCCACATGGGATTGAACTTGCCTGCCCCCAGGGGTTCTTTAGCTTGGTCATACAAGAGTACCAAGTCACCTTCAGCATATTGCCGGGGACGGACAGACCTATCATATTGAACCTTGACACAATGCTTGTTAACATCAATGGCCACAGCGGCATCTCAACGGTGTTCGTCAAGTTGTTCGAGGTGTACTAAACGTTGCTCAATCTCCGTCGTATCAGGGAGGAGCTCTATGGATAGCTTGAGCAAAGGGATCTTGCAGTCAATCGGTAAAAGTGACTCCACACCATGAACTAATTGGAATGGTGAGAACCCGGTGGTAGTCTTAACTACGGTTTGATATGCCCACAAAGCAGGATATAACATGATATGCCAATTGGTCTTGCTTTGTTGGATGGTACGTTGGAGAATGGTCTTCAAAGAATTATTTACTGCTTCAACCTGACCATTCGCTTGAGGATAGTAGGAAGATGAGTGTTACTGACGAAACCCAAGCTTGAGAGACAAATCCTCCATCATCTTATTTTGAAAGTGACTGCCATGGTTAGTGACAATCTCTTTCGTGATACCGAATCGAGTGATAATCTGGTTGAACATGAAATGGGCTACAGTAGCACCATCGGCTTTAATGGTAGGCATGGCCTCATCCCATTTGGAAAAATAATCCACAGCCACAATAATATGATGATGCCCCCCAGCCAAAGCTGGTTTGTAATCCATGAAATCTACCCCCCACTTGGTGAAGGGACCGACACTGATGACCGGATGGAGGGGCGCTGGATGCGAGTGTATGTTCCGAGAAAACACCTGGCAAGGGTGACATCTCTTCACAGCGTTAATACAATATTTAAAGATGGAAGGCCAAAAATAACCCACTTGCATAATACGCTGGGCTGTAGCAAGCCTGGATAAGTGACTGCCACACTTCCCCGCATGGCAATCATTAAGTACCCATTCCGCTTCTCCATGAGTCAAGCAACGACGGAGAATGGAATCCTTTCCTCGGCGATACAAAGTGTCACCGATGATAGTATAATCTTTAGTGTGATGTCTCACATGCCATTTCTCATCTCATGAAGGCCTCTCACTACCACACATGGCTTCGATGATAGCTTCATCCGATGGCAAAGTATCATCGAGGCAATCGTGAGAGCAAGATGAGTTGGCTGCCCAAACTAGCAGCGTAACGGGATCTTCTTCAATTTTCTGGGAAGAAGAGAGATCCGGATTTGCAGTGGTTTGTTGGATGTGATCATAAGTGAGCTCCGCTACAGATAATGACATAGACATCCTGATGTGTACAATGTCTCCAGACATAGAATCCGCGGATGGAAAAATCCATGGATCACCACAATAGGAAGTCCGGAATGGCATACTATTTGAAGGAGGAGGCGCACTGTCGGAAATGGTTCCAATAAAATTCACAGGTGCAGAATGGTTAAAAGTTCCCATCAACGAGGGGTACATTCCAACACCTATGTTCCCAGTTGCCGACTGAGAATCAGAAACTTGTAGGACTACTGATACCGTGGATGCTGTGGAAGGAGTGCCAACATAATCTAGCTTATCGATAGTCACAATCTTTCCTTCATGGGGAAAGCAAATAACTCGAAATCCAGTACATGAGACAGCCTTCATAGCGTACATCCAGTTCTGAGCCAATAAAAGGTTGTAGTCGATGGGCGCATCGACCACTTCGACTTCAATAGGCACGGACTTACCTCCCAAGGAGACAATAAGGTAAGGGATAATTCCATGCGGCATAAAATATCTACCGTCGAATGCAGTGAGTGTAGTTCTAGACGCGAGTAGAGGAGGAGAGCCAAGAGCTTTCCAACAAGTTAATGAAATTACTGATGCAGAAGCACCTTCATCAACCATAGTACGTTTGACGAATCTCTTAAGGAAAAACACTTGGATTTGAAAAGCCACGTGGTAAGGAAAGCGAGGTTGGACATCAGTAGTATCGAACTTGATAACACTAGAACTTCCCCCATCCTGAACTCCTAACGCACTCAAAAGGGCATGCCTTTGAGAAGGACAAGCTTGCAAAACTTCAAGAGCCGACATGGCACACGGAGTTTGGCCCAAATCTTCAACGATGGAGTAGTTCTGGGCGGCTCGAGCATTAGTATTATGCGTGGAGCACTTGAGAACACCTTTCGGTATCCGCGAAATAATAAAAGGCTTCTCGATATGCAAGGAATTATCAGGAGGAGGAGGAGGCTCATTCCCCAAATTCGGTTGTGGTGCACCATAATCACGTTGACGAGTAGCAACACAAACCTCCGACTAAACCATATTCACACATCCATAACCACTAGTATTGGAAGAAGACGTTGTCGTTTCATTAGTACCATAACCAGTGGTGGGATCATGTGAAGCCATGTTCTGGTGATGAGGTAGGGGATCTTTCAACATAGCTGGGCTTTGTGCCAAATGCTTCGATGCTTCTTCAATACGAGGACATAAGTGAGTAAGATGATCCTCCCCACAACGCTTGCAAGGGAATTTCACCTCACGCCTAGGTTTACGATCCTCGCCAGCATTACTGCCTTCCCGAGGAGGGTTGGCATTCTCTTTACGAGGAGTATTACAATTGCTATTGTTGTTACTTCCATTGTTTCCACCCCTACGATTATTTCTCCCCTTTTTCTTACCACCAGGTTGCTGGTTACCCGATGGTTTCGTTGATTGCACATTGTGTACATCAGACGACAGAGTGGAAGTGGACAAGGTGTGAAACTGTCCGAGAGCAGACTGGTTTAGCGACAAATTTTGCATTTGATTAACTACCAAGTCTACAGGGCGAGTGAATGCGAACCCCACGATGCCATCGGCATGTGGTCCAGGAACTGATGTGGGCTCATGTCTTGTTCTCGGTGCGTCAGGAATAATGTCATACATAATGCCAGACTGAGAATAAAGTAGATCTAACTGCTGGACTTTCAAGATAGCTTGTTCCTCAGTCATAATGCCGGACATTGAAACATCCTTAGCAATATATGGAAGTAAAGACTTAAGGAACCATTCCAACAGGAACTTTGGAGGAATGTTGGCTTTCACTAATCTCTTCTACTGACGCCACTCTTGAACGTGGTCAGAAATATGTGTGGCCTTATTCTGATGGAAGGTGGACAACAACTCAGTACCAGTATCATAACGAACCGACAACTGGAAATGGTCTAAGAAAACCAAAGCAATCTCGTTGAATCCCTTATAGGTGTTTCCAGGAAAATCCACATACCACTTCGCGGCTGCCCCCGTGAGGGTGCGTTGAAATAGTTGTAATCGAATGGAATCATGATTCAAAGAGTTGGAGGAGCACCAAAGGTGAAACGTCGTGACATGATCTCCCGGGTCCTCACCACCTTTCCCCTCAAACTTTGGAATGTCCGAAGGGAGCTTGGTAGGGACTGGGGGCCAAGTAGAGTTGTGACACACCGGATCATTCGTGAGATTCAAAAGATCCAGGAGATTCAAGCATGCAAGGAACGGGAGCTGCGGCTAGAAAGCTTGATTATAAGCCCCCATAAAAGGTTGGTTAAACGAAATTGTGTTGTAAGATGGACCAAAATCTTGACAATGAGGGTTAAATTGCTAATAATGAGGACCTGACGGCCCATAAGCTTTCCCATGGCCATAAGATGGATAACCTCCCCCTGCCTGACCCATTTGAGAGTAAGCAGGTATATGTGTGTTTTGAGCACCATATTGGGGTGGTGGGTGATACTAGTGGCCAGCACCGACTGTGTTGTAGTAAGGGTTTCCACCATGGGTATGGGGCATGTATGTACTATTCATAGTGGGAACCATGTTGTATTGACCATAATGGTATGGTATGTTCCCACCCCCAATATTAGGATTAGCTTGAGCAGTCGTGTGATGACCATAAGCATGAGAAGTATTCCCAGGTCCAAAATGGGTGTGACCAGTAGCAGGGTTGGTGGTGTGATGTCCATGTGGATAGGAAATATTCCCACCCCCTACATTACTATTACTAGCAGCGGTAGTGGACGCAAAAGTATGCGGTATGTGTCCACCCCTATGGTTGGGAGAAACGATATCATGTGCAAAAGTAGTCCTGGGTTGACGAGTAGCGACATGTGTACTAGGTGGTGGATGGTGAGTCGTGTTTTGGACAGCATTTCGACTAGGTTGGGTATTCCTAGGAGGTGGTCGCATTCCAACATTAGCATGGTTAGGAATCTGACCAGTCCCCATACTATGTGAGTGGGTGGACAATGTAGTTCCCCCAGTGGGTATAGTATGGCTAACACTTTGACTAGTGCCAGCATGAGTACCAACCATAGTAGACGGTTCTACAATATTCTGACTAGGCATACCAAAAGAGAGTGCGGTGGGGTTGACCATAGGGACGGAATCATCATGAGTCTCAGGCCTCCTATATCTAGAATTGCATGGAAACGAAGGAACGAAAGGCTCATCCTGTTCTTCCTCCTAGGGTAAGTCGGGCATCTCGTAAAGATAATTATCCGGATTTGAAGGATCAAATGGATCCCGGTCAGGTGGATTAGGCCAAAGAGAACCAGGTTGAGTCGCAGGTGGATCACCTCCCCAATCCTCACGAGGAGTCTGGGGATCGGAAGTATGTTCAACTCTACCCAAAGGAGTAGAAAGGTCTTGCCCGATATCGGGATGTGCAGCCATGTAGTCCTCAACATAAGTCTCGTAAGAATCTGAAGACTCAGAGGGAGCCCTCTGACATCCTCTAGCAATACGACGTGTAACCTCGAGTGGCTTTAAACCAGCCAAATGATGGGACCGGTAGAGACTAGGGCTCCGCACCACGCTCTCTCTGGAGAGAGACACATCATCTCCTAAAGGCCAACTATCGATAAAAAATAGTAAATCAAAAGCACACACCTAAAGAATCTATAGCCAAGAGCAGACAGATAGAGTGGCTAAATGAGCTCCCGACACTAGAGCCGGTATGTCTCGCCTAGGAGAGGCTTGAGACTCCCAAATCATAGCCGAAGGTAACAAAATCAGTTATAGAGACACCTAGGATTCACTGTGTCGACATGGTCAAGTCCACTACACGAACACAACTGTGCTGTCCAATCCGTATCTGACTCAGGACACAAACAGCATAACCACTGCAGGTACCCTGTGCGGTACCTAGGTAAGGCAGCTATGTCTACCGCAATATAACCAATGCTCAGGGGGATAGTCGCAGGTGGGACCCATCGTATGGGCAGGGTAGCTAATCCCGAAGAACAAGAGGACGAACCTCCGGTACCCCCAGATACGAACAAATCCTGGATATATCTCCCACGTTCAACCAGTATCAGAGGGATATCTCCTTAACCAACCTCCCGTGACCTCGTGCTTAACTCTGGTTTGAGTAGAGCTTTCCTGAGAACAACGATCTATACCATGGATTCCTCCACTCCCTGGTCAGACACCTAATGTTTCGTTCAGTAGTCTTGGATTGTTAACTCACAATGATCTATTCTAAGACTCTAAACCTATGCTAGTTGGTGTAACCTATAAATAAAATAAGTCTAATCAATTTTATGATTAAGCGTTAATTTTAGTGGCTGTGATTACTCAAGGGATATGGTCGTGAAACTAGTGATGTGTAGACTCAATAGTATGCAACATCGTCCAATACTAGACTCATCTATCCAATAAAACAAAGTCACTAATATGCAAAATCAACCAACAATTCCAAAATAAATATGCAAACTTTTATCTTGTCAATGCACAAACAGAACCTAAAATGAAGGCAACAAGCACTCAATGCAAAATGCAGTACATGGAAATATTTTTTTGTTTGTATTTTCTCTTATAAACATAAAGGAAAATGCAAAAAACTAAATGAATATTTTTGTATTTTTTCAATATATATGGAATGAAAAAATGCAAGCAAAATCCTACTATTCAGTCATTGAAGTGCCGAGAAGATCACTAAGACAACCCAGCAGATCCTAAACAGCAAGACTCAGCCAAAAGAAAGAGCTCAAAAGGAAGAAACCAAGAGGCTAAAACCAAAGATTGGTAAAAAACCAAGAGGCTAAAACCAAAGATTGGTAAAAAACCAAGAAGGCTCAACCAAGAGAAACGAAGAGATCTGGTCACAACCAAGGCATGAAGCAGTCAAGAAATAGGCCAACAAAGACTCAGGAACCAACCAAACTCACCTAGCAACAACCAATAGCCATAAACCAACAAAAGCCGGAGTTACACGCTACTGTCGAAGGAAATCCTGCGGGTACCCGCGAGCAGTAGAGTAAACAGAGGCGGGTATACGCGGGCAGAACTAAGCCAGCCTATGGGTGAGGAAAATAAAATGGTCAAACAAAGAGTCCAGATGCTCAGAAAAGCAAGTTTTCTACAGTGTATCTTAACGACCAATCAGTGACACAGAGTTTCAATAAACAACAACTCTAATTATGGACTAATGCTCAAAAAATTTCCCAAACATGGATGTTTTCCCTAGTGGAGTCGCCATTTCTGTATTGGAAAAAACTCACTATGGCTTGGGAATACCACAACAGACAAATGACTACCAAAAATCTACTCAATTCTCAAAACAATGCTATTATAAATGACAATGTTAAAACAATGGAGAAATGTAACCAACCTCGATCCAACGTTTGATGTAGATCCCCGTTGGAGCTTTCAATCCACGCACATCTAAGTACTTGTAATCTGCATATTAGTCTTGAAAACCAATATCTAACAAGTACATGTGATATATAAATGGCATTAACATTATCAATAACAATGGTCCATAATATCATAAGCAAATGTAACCCAATGTATAATAAATGACATTCACACCATGAATGGACGAGAATATGAGTATTTCTATTAATGGACAAGAAGAAGTACAAAGTGATACGACCTCTTGCCGGTAACCAATCTAAACCAAGATCTAGATCAATCCACTTGTGCCTCCACCACTTCAATCCTCCATAAAAGGCAAACTCAAATTAGCAAGGATTTTGGAAGGTGAACATAATTGGTTCACAACTACAAGGATCAATGAGTGCAGACTCAAGATAGGGAAAAAATCCACTAGAGTGCCTTTACTATTCTCTTCTTCATCTCGTCCATAAGCCATATGTGCTCAATATATAGTCCTCTCAAAGGTAGGTGAAAGGACTCATCAAGACGTTACTTAGGCAGATGGAGAGCCAAAGGTCACCCAATGACCTCTTTTTGGGAGTAAAAGGTAATAAAATAGTGGTTTTTACCATTTTACTTGATACCCGCGAGCTATAGGGATGCAACTTGCGGGTACGCATGCTATAGTGATGCAACATGCGGGTAGGAACAAAAATAGGGTAGACTGGTATCACTGAAGGATAAAAATGGATCTGAGCCACTGAAATGGATCCTACAGGCCAAAGAATGCTAATGCTCACAGGGTGGAAGATTTCTGTGTAACATATGGAAGAAGAATTGACGGTGTTTGTCCATAGACTGCTTTATATGGTGTCCTTTGAGATGTGGTATTGTACCACTAGAGAGCTGCTAGGAAATCCATAGAAATAGTTGGCCAAAGCTGTGTAGGGATGGGCAAGGGTTTGAGCAATCCAAAAAGGAGTGTCGTTTCACCCTTGTTGACCTGGAAAGTATCACAGTCAGCCACCATCTGTTGAATTGTCATTTTCAGTCCCTGCCAAAAGAAGTTACATTGTTCCCGGTCATACATTTTTAAGAACCCAGAGTGCCCTACTGATGAAGAAGCATGGAGTTCATAGAAGAGATAGCCCTGTTGAACATATTGCAACCAATTTGGAACAAGCAGAGAAAGAGCTATAAGAGAAATTGGGTCATCAATTATGTGAAAAGGAGCATCTGCCACCATATTGTCCTTACCCTTCTTGTAAGTGATCGCATAGGGATAACCCATTTCAGGTGTGTTGGGGAGGAGACCCATTGTTCCAGAAAATTTTCTAGACTCTGGAGATTAGTCTTGATGCAGAAATAATTCCCTAATAGGTATGGCTGCCACTTCTGTACTGGATGAAAAATAACCATCAGTTCCTGCTGAGAGATAGATGCAACTAAATTCTGACCGGAAAGGTCTCTTGAAGGTGGCAAGATCATTGGTTTAGCAAAGACACCTGCATATCTATCCAAGGAAGTAGTGGAGACCGTTGATGGGTGCATCTGAATGGAATGGAGCTGAGCGATGACACCATGTGAATTCTTCTTAAGGATTTCTTCCAGGCGATGTGAACTGATGATGCAGAGAGACCCTGGTTGTAAGCCCATTAATTTGTGTTGTGCCCCATTGACTGAAAACTACATCCAAAGTTCCACAAAATCCCATAAGATGGGGCCAAGTGTGCGTAACCATTGAACGCCCAAAACCACATCACATCCGCCTAAGGACAAGGCAAACATGTTAGAGCACAGGTTATAATATTCCATAGAGATACGCACATTGTGACAATTCCCCTTGCAAGGTGAGGTGCCCCCATTGGCAACCATGACTTCAAAGTTGGAGCAAGGATGGACAAAACAATTAGCCTGTTTGGCAATCCGAGGGTCAATGAAGTTATGAGTGCTACTAGAATCAATGAGTATGGTAAGAGGGAGCTTCTTGAAGTATCCCCTGACTCGCATTGTTTGTGGGGTGGTGACGCTGGTTACAACATGGAGAGAGATCTTGGGTGGGTCATCCTAAGATGGGGTGTCAACAGGCGGGTGTTGAATGTCGACCTGATCATCTACTGTATCTAGAGCTTCTTCATCAAGTTCTGAGGCAGGCGGAGAATCCACATCCAAGAGATAGAGATTTTGTTGAACACATCTATGTCCCCGAGTGAATTTCTCATCACAATTATAACAAAGCCCTTTTTCTCGGTGTGCCTGCATCTCTGTTTCAGACAAATGCTTGATAGGAGTTGGTTGAGGAGCAGGTGTGATGGGAGGTCGTTGGGAACCCATATTTCTGAAGGGAACAAAGGTGGGTTTGGAGCGTTTTTGAGCTGCGATCTTGTCCTCTGCCAACTTATCCAACCCTAGGACTTCCATCATTGTGTTGGGACAGAACATTTTGACCTCTGAGCAGATTTCATCCTTGAGACCACTGATAAAAAAAATCCTGTAGAATTCATCAGACAATCCTTCTGTGTGATTGGCCAGTTTCTCAAATTCTGTCTGATACTCTCTCACTGTGCCAATTTGGTGAAGTTTAGTGAGTGCTCCTATGAAGTCATCAAAAGTACTAGGACCAAATCGTGGCAAAAGGAGTTGGCAAAAATCTGTCCAGTGTGGCTCAGGATGAGCTTTGATGTACCAACGGTACCATTGAAGGGCTTCTTGTTCCAAATGAAATGATGCAAGTGGAACTTTCTGGACATCAAAAGTATTATGCAGATTGAAATATTGTTCTGCTTGGTATATCCATCTAGTCGGATCAGTACCATTGAAGCGAGGATAATCAAGCTTCGGCCCGTGAAAATTGCTAGAAGAAGAGAACCCGGTGGCTGCAAAAGATTCTGGCTGTCGGTTATTGTTCATGGTTGAATGCTGAAGATGGAGGCTAAGAAATTTTTCATCTAGATCTTGGAGTTTGGTTTGGATGGCTGCAAGTGCTTCCTCCATAGTTTTTGCTCCTGCGCGAGTGACAACCACAACCAAGAGTTTTTTTTTTTTTTTTGGAAATTGATAGAAAAACACAAACAAAAGCTTATTTAGTAAAGGAAGATTTGGATTTGGGAAAAACTTGGATGGGTAATTGGGGTTTGACTAGGTTTTGGACACTTTATGATGGACACGGAAGCAAAAAATGGGGATTTTAGAAGCGGGGTGAAAGAATGAGAAAATTTGGTAGAGAGGGACAAAGAAGCAGAATTAGGAAAGGAACACGGTGGCAAAATTTGAAGGCGTTTGGGTGAAAATTGAAGAAGTTATGGAAAACCCTAAAAATAGACAAATGTGAGATTTCTGGTCTTGGGAAGTGGAATTTGGGATAGGGTCTTCAGGAATGAAATATGCAGAATGGGATTGCAGGGATGTCAGTGAAGTTTTAGGGAAAACAGAGTTGAAACAAGGGAGATATGGCCGAAAAACATATGGGATTGCAAAGATGTCAGTGAAGTTTCAGGGAAAACAGAGTTGAAACAAGGGAGATATGGCCGAAATGGATCGGAAACAGCTGCACGAAAGGGATCCGCAACAGATGGATCTGCAATGGCGTGAAAGGGATCGAAAACGGCTGGATCTGAAACGACCACTGGATCTGGAACGACTTTCAGAATAGATCTAAAAAGGCTGCAACGGCACGAAAGGGATCGAAAACGACTGGATCTGAAATGCTGACTGGATCTGGAACGACTTTCAGAATAGATCTGAAACGGCTGGATCTAAAGCAGAAGTGATCGACAATAGTTCAGCTGAAAATAAATATGGACCCCAGGTATGTGCGGCTTCCTATCAGTTCAGGGGATTCACTCGGCCACCAATGCTTTCTGATAGCTTGCGTATTGGGGCAGTACCCCTCACTCCACGGCTCAGGTAAAACTGATAACCGCTTTGCCACAAACGACAGCTCTTGGTTTATCTCACGGGTGGGAACTAGTCAATCGGGTAGGGGTCGTTGCCCTTTTCGTTGGCAGGTCCTCTCAATGGGCCAGCTACTTTGGGGTTCCTGTGGTACTCCTCACAAAGAGTTTTAGGGTTTATGCCCAAGTACTTCCCATAGTTAAGCGGATAGGGATTATTCCCAAATCCGAACCTGCAACAGATGTGAAAAAAAATTTTGGCAAAAATTTCACCCAGTGAGCCCAAGAAAGTGCTCTATACCAGATGTGATGAACCTACAATAATTAATTAATGCAAATACATGAGATATCAGAAATAATAGAACTAAGAATCACTTTTATATTGATCACGGGTCACTTTGAGGAGGCAACCTCCTTTGAGCTTGCTCAATACAATTAACTTCATGGTGCCTTCAATGACCTCAAGACACACTTATATACTAAGTCTATGCCCAATACTATGAGTCAAAACCATGGGACATATACTACTACGGGACAAATTACAAAGCATATGCGTCCAATACTACGGGCTAATATAAACTATGGATCAACAAATACTACGGGACGACTTACAAAGCATATGCGTCCAACAACAATATACTAACATAGTAAAGAGAAGGGTTGACATGGGTTCCTAACAGATAGATAGCTTTCTATCTAGTTTGGGCTTTACCAAGAGTAAAGTGGATAACAAAATTTACTACAAGGTTGAGGAAGGAAATCCTGTGATACTACTTTTATATGTGGATGACCTGTTTGTTACAGGTGAGGATAGATTGATTTTCGACATGAAGAGGAAGCTTGCTGCCAAGTTCGAGATGAAGGACTTGGGGATGATGCATTATTTCCTAGGCATGGAGGTGTGGAAGAGTGCAGATGGAATCTTCCTTGGACAAGGGAAGTATGCAATAGAGATCCTGAAGAGGTTCGGGATGATGGACTGTAAGGCTATGGCCACACCTATTGCATCGAACCTGAAGCTTCTGTGTGATGCTTCATCTGATCCGGTTGATGTCACGGTGTATTGTCAGATGATTGGGTCCTTGATGTACCTGACAAACACGAGACCAAATATATGCTTTGCGGTGAACACCTTGAGCCAGTACTTGATGGATCTGAGACATGTTCACCTGGTTGCTGTAAATCATATTCTGAGGTACCTGAAGGGTACAATTGATTATGGGCTCAAGTATGATGTGAATCAAAAGTTTAACCTGCAGGGTTATGTTGATTCAGATTGGGCAGGCAGTGCTATAGATAGGAAGAGCACTTTTGGGTGCTGCTTCAGTATGGGATTAGGTGTGATCTCTTGGTTTAGCAGGAATCATTCTTGCGTAAAACTGAGTACAGCCGAAGTAGAGTATGTTGTAGCTTGTTCAGCTAGTTATGAGGCAGTATGGATGAGGAAGCTACTGTTTGAGTTATTTGATCTCCCGTTGGATGCTACTGGTATCTTTTGTGACAACCAGAGTTGTGTGAAGCTGTCTGAGAACCCAGTGTTTCACGACAGATCAAAGCACATTGAGATCAAATATCACTATATCAGGGATATGGTGCAGAGAGGAGCAGTGAAGTTCCTGTATGTTGCGATGGATGAGCAGGTTGCAGATGTGTTAACGAAACCACTAGCGATAGTGAAGTTCGAATACTTCAGGGAGAGGCTTGGTGTTCTTCAAATTGACGACACTTCGAGGAAGAAGTGATGGACACATTTGTTGGAGCCATTCCAAGCATGGTGAGAGGAGGATCCTTCCCATGGCTGTGGATGTAAGCGTTGGATGATGAGCATCAGGACAATGCTCCAGTTACTATTATGTATATGCATCATGTTGGATGCTTGTTATGATCAGTTGGACCATGTATTTGTATATGTATCAGGTAGATACTATGTATGCATCAGGTAGATGCATTGTATGATCAGGAGGATCATGTATGATATGTATCAGATAGATACTATGTATGCATTAGGTGGATGCATTGTATGATCAAGATGATCATGAATGATGAGCTTCAGGATGTTGCTTTGGATGATGCTATGATGATGATCAAGATGATCATGTGTGATGAGTATCAAGACGATACTTTGGATGATATGCATCAAGATGATGCTGTGATGATGATCAAGATGATCATGTGAGATGAGTATCAGGACGATGCTCTGGACGACATGCATCAAGACGATGCAACGGCGATGATCAGGATGATCATGCAATGATGACATGCATCAGGACGATGCAGTGATAATGATCAGGATGATCATGTACATCAGGATGATGTATGGTGAGTACCAGGATGATGCTTTGTTGACATGGACAGGTTGTGCTTGAGAGGACTTGTAAGACCTGGGAGATCCGAGAGGTTGGGCTATGTGCCCGTAATAAGTCCTGGGATGCTCTTTTGAGGGTTTGTCCTGTGACCACATGTAAGACCTAGGAGATACGAGAGGTTGGGCTGTGTGCCCATAATAAGTCCTGGGATGCTCTTTCAAGGGTTTGTCCTGTGACCACATGTAAGACCTGGGAGATACGATAGGTTGGGCTGTGTGCCCATAATAAGTCCTAGGATGCTCTTTCGAGGGTTTGTGGTGGTGACTACATGTAAGTCCCAGGATATCCTATAGGTTGGGTTGTGTGCCCATAATAAGTCTTGGGATGCTCTTTCAAGGGTTTGTAGTGGAGATCATATGTAAGTCATGGGAGATTCGATAGGTTGGGTTTTGTGCCCGTAGTAAGTCTTGGGATGCTCTTTCGAGGGTTTATGATGAGGATCACATGTAAGTCCTTGGAGATCCGATAGGTTGGGCTGTGTGCCCGTAATAAGTCCTGGGATGCTCTTTCGAGGGTTTGTGATGAGGGTCACATATAAGACCTGGGAGATCCGATAGGTTGGGCTGTGTGCCCGTAATCAGTCCTGGGATGCTCTCACGAGGGTTTGTGATGCACATAATAAGTCCTGAGGATTCCACAGTATGGCCAGTGATGATGAAGACCTACAGGTGGTGGGCCTACATCCAGCATGAAAAAGGGATGGCTCTGTAGAACTTCCTATGACGAATAGATTTGAGATAGCAGCAGTAGTGATGATGATGATGATTCGATGTCGATGATCCAGTGACGATGATCCAGAGAAGAAGACTTGTGCTAGAAGACCTGTGTCGAGAAATACCTTCCTAGTTAAGAGGGAGTGTTGATGTAATTGTAACTTCGGAATGTATTTCACCTATGGATATTGTATTCCTATAGAGATGTTATTATTCCTCTATATGGAAGTGTTTGTATTCCTATAGAGATGTTATTATTCCTCTATACGGAAGTGTCATCATTTATACTGTAAGTGTCGTAACTTATACTTGATGGGTTATTAGACCACCTTGATGGGGTCGGCCCTGTATAAGTCATGTGGGTTAAAGGGTTATTAGACCACCATAGTGGGGGTCGACCCTGTCAGCAATATGTTATGTGGTTAAGTTGAGGCCGACCTAGTAAAGGTTATTAGTCAAGTCAAGTCAAGTATAAATAGAGTGCAGGAGGCACTCTATTTGATTCATTCAATTTATCACTCATACACTCATTGGAGAGTGGCACACTAGTGGAGGAGGAGAAGTTGCTGCTAGGAGTATATCTCTTATGCTTGGGTTTTGTATCATGGCTATATTTATCTCTGAGGAAGTTGCAGGGTTTTTCACCTTCTTGGTTTTCCCCAGTGAAACTCTGTGTCTCTTGTGTGCTTGCATTATTGTGTCCATCATTGATATGTTGTAGATATGCTATACATGTTGCACTCTCAGTTAAGATCCTAGATTAGATTGAAGTAAATTCTGAAAAAATAACATCCATGGCACCCAACATGCAACAAAAATTAATGAGATAAGGCTTAACGCAACCATTATCAATGGCACCCAATATGCAACAAACATTAATGAGATAAGTCTCAACACAACCATTATCAATGGCACCCAAGGGATAAAAAAAATTCAAGGGCCTCAAAAACCCATAGTGGATGATCTAGGACGAGCGCACCGTATACATGCGACTGTCAACAATCACCAAGTTGAACACCAATCTACAGTATTCGAGACCACTGGTAAGATAGACGGTAATGTATTCTCTTTACTAGTAGACCCTGGTGCGACTGAAAGTTTCATTTCATTTAAAGCTTTAGAACATAGTAAGATGATGGCAATCAGTCAAGAGGATTTCAACACTATCAAAATGGCTTCCGGAAGTATCCAAAGAGTGGGTCTCAAAGAAAAAGATTGCGATGTTGAATTAGGGGTATGCTATACTAAAGTGTCATTCTATGCTACATAGTTAGGCACTTATGATATAATCCTAGGAAGTGATTGGCTAGAGGCACATTTAGCGGTAATCGATTGCCGGAGTAAAAATTTAACCTTTTACGATGATGAAGGTTACACGAGAGTACTTGCGGGAGGGAAAATGAAAGTTTCCTTCAGGATGATTTTGACCATGCAACTGAAGAAGAGTATGAGAAAGGGGTGCCAACTTTATGCTGTAATAACTATGAACAAAGAAGGAGATAAAGTAGGAGTAATCAACCATCCTCTATTTTCAGAATACATGGATGTATTTCTGGATGCACTAGCTCGTCTACCACCATAGCGTGAATTAGATTTCATGATTGAACTGAAACCAGGGACAAAACCTATAGCTAGGACTCCTTACCGAATGTCGGTACTGGAATTGAAGGAATTACAGATACAGCTTCAGGAGTTGTCAGATTTGGGTTTGATTAGACCTAGTGTATCCCCATGGGGAGCACCTGTGATATTTTTCAAGAATAAATACAAATCATGGCGGTTGTGCATTGATTATCGTTAGCTAAACAAGGAAACTGTGAGAAATCAATACCCTCTACCAAAGATTGATGACCTTTTTGACCAAATGAAAGGAGTGACAGTATTTTCAAAGATAGATCTGAGGTCGGGATATCACCAGTTGAGGATTAAAGAATAGGATGTCCCTAAGACTGCCTTAAAGACAAGGCTTGGACACTTTGAGTTTGTTGTGGTACCTTTTTGATTGACAAATGCACCAAGCGTATTTATGAACTTAAGGAATTGTGTGTTTCGTCAGTACCTAGACAAGTTTGTACAAGTATTTCTGGATGACATTTTGATATATTCTAGAATGCCTAAAGAACATGAGGAACACTTCAGAATAGTACTTCAATGCTTAAGAGAGAACCAGTTATACGGGAAGTTATCCAAGTGTTTGTTCTCTAAAACCCTATGGGCTCTATAAACCACCCTATGGGATTCTATCAAAATCAAATTTCAAATATCTTCATTTGGCAAGGAATGAAGAAGGATTTGGTGAGTATTGTAGCAAAGTGCATGGAATTCCAGTTGGTGAAAGCAGAAAACCAACATCCCATCGGATTGCTCCAACCGCATGCAATTCCTGAATCTAAATGGGAGGTCATCTCCATGGACTTCATAGTTTGTTTACCTTTAACCAACAAAAGATATGACACCATTTTTTTAGTAGTCGACACTCTTACCAAGAGTGCCCACTTCCTACCAATCAAGAACACGTATCAAGCTCCTGAAATTTCTATTAAAGTTTTCATGAATGAAGTAGTAAGATTGCACGAAATACCAAAAAAGATTATTTCACATAGAGGTTCGGTATTTACCGAAAGGTTTTGGACAAGCTTCCAAGAATCCCTAGGTAATCAACTCAACTTTAGTACATCATATCACTTGGAGACAAATGGACAAACCAAAAGGGTGAACCAATTTTTGGAGGACATGTTAAGAATGTACGTAATGGATCAACAGAAAAGATGGGAGGAATACCTACCCTTAGTGGAGTTTGCTTACAATAAAAGTTACCAGAGTTCTATTCAAATGGAAACTTTCGAATTTCTCTACGGACGACCATGTAGAACTCCCATAAGTTGGGATAGATTGGAATATAGGGCATTGTTACGCCCATAAGTGATACAGGAAATGGAAGATCAGATGGTGACCATTTGTGATCGACTGAAGGAAGCACATGATCGGCAAAAGAGCTATGTGGATGAGCATAGAACAGATAGAAGTTATGAGGCTAGAGATAAGCTATTTCTGCAAGTAAAATTGCAGAAGAGTTCGATAAAATTTGGCAAGGGAGCCAAGTTATCTCCTAGGTTCGTAGGACCATTTAGGATATTGGAAAGGATAGGATCGGTTGCCTATTGTCTTGACTTGCCGTCATCTTTGAGTAGGATTCACAATGTTTTTCACGTTTCAGTATTACGTCATTATGTTCCCGATACTTCATAAGTTATTGATCTGAGAAATGTGTAGATAACGGACGACGGGGCCGTGATGGCCGAGCCGATATGGGTATTGGACTAGTGCACGCGACAGCTTAGGAACCGTGTGATTGATTAAGTCAAAGTGCAGTGGGAAAGTTATGGTCCTAGCTCTACGACTTGGGAGGATGCAACTGAGATGCATCATAAATTTCTGTATTTATTCTGAACTTCAGGACGAAGTTCTAAATAAGAAGGGGTGTTTGTAGTGCCCCTCGAATGATGTAGACTCTTAGGGCACTCGTCGAGTGACCCAACCGAATAAAAATTTAATAAAATGACCCTTTAACTATATATTTTTGAATAATTGAGAAACACTTGATGTTGTGCATCACGACAAATTGATTTATGAAAAACAATGTATTGAATGGCATTTATGGAAATGGATACTTTATCTAAATTTGATGAATGAATGTATGCTTGCTTAATGATTAGCTGTTTTATGAAATATATGATGTGTATACATGAATATGTTGCTTAACGGTTAAGTATGTTTTGAAAAATATGATGTGAGTGAAAGAAATGTTGTTGTCTTAATTATTAGTAGCTTGACGAAATATATGATGTTATGAGTAAATTATGATTGCTTAACGATTAGTAGATTATGAAATGAATTATGATGAATGAGAACAGAGCTACTAATGTGCGCTTTGGATCATGTGTGCAGTGACAGGTGAACCAATTCACCGATGTACTCACAAAGGAAATAAATGGGTCGTAGAGTATGGATAAAATCACACACAGAGGAACAACGACAGTGTCGGTTTCCTATGGATTCCATGCACGAGTTGAAAAGCACCTATCTGCTTACTCGGGGAAGCGTGAAGTCGTGTGAAGTGGACCATGATGAAGTTGGTCACGTACGAGGTTGGGGGGCGCACAGTAAGAATGACTTACTCCTCAGCGCCATTAGTCTCCAATAGAGTGTAGATGGAGGATTAAAGGTAACTGATCCGAAATCCCTACATGAAGTTCCCGCAAATCAATTGCAATGGAAAAGTACTAACGAAAGGACCCAACGATGTGGTACCATGTTGATAAAAAGAATATGAGGGAAGGATGGACCTGACAAAGTGGTACCTAGACTCAAGATGAGAAAATTGATGAATATTATGCATTAAGCATATATAATTGCATTTAGGACATTTGCACATGAAATAATTATTTATAATTTAAATAATGGAGAATATTTGTTGAGGAGCAAATAGTGTACTAAAACATTAACATGTAGGCATCTCCACTTGCACCCACAAAAATATAAACTAGATTGAAGCATCAGGGGGGACAAACTTGATTAAATCTAGCAAAGTAGGTGCACTCTCTTAGGATTTGAACACATGGCTGGGTGAGCAAATTATATTTGAATAATTAAAATATTAGGCATATTTGCATGAAGTGACCTGTGTCGCAGAGGAATTTCCTACTTAAGGAAGGAAAGAGGAAAGGGGAGAATACCCTTGGCTGGATTGCTATTGTAATGATTATAAGACATTGATTTGATTCTATTGTGAGTTTGGAAATAGGTCTTCGTGGGGTGGAAGCCCACTTCTGGATCTCTAGTGTATGTGTGAGCTCTACGAGCCGAATTTCTCAGGGGTTCAGGAGGAAGAAGAGTACTCCCAATATGGTCGTGAGGTTAACTGAGGTGTTCGCCGGTGAATTCTGAAGCTTGGGAAGAGGATCGAGAAGTACTTGAGCTCCAGTATCACCGCCATCAACGAGACATTCATCCAAACAGGTATCGTTTGTTTAGTTGAGTATATGTGAAAATGCATGTGAATATATATAGTAATGTATGCTATACACGGTTGTAATTAATTGCAATTTTATATTGATTTTATAAATGTTTTCTATGAACCGAACCTAAAATAGATTTTTGTAATAATGGAGGAAATCGTGAACCCTCACAGTTCAACCATGGATGTATCAAAATTTGTATTGAATTCATCATATTTGTGGGTTAGCGCAAGGTGCCATTTGCATTGTATGGGTTGGTTGATAATATTACACTATGTTTTCTTTGTTGGGCTCATAAAATTGAGAATACAATTTGGTATTGTTTTGTGTTGATGCTCCAATATGCTGGATAACCCATCCTTGACGATGTCCTTATTCTTCCATAATGGGGATGTTGTAACCATTCTTTCACTTACATTTTGTTTATTATTTGGACGGTGATTGATCTGATTTTATGAGAGTCCTGCATGCTGGATGACTCGACCATGACAACGATCATAATCCATCTTGAACTGTATCCTAGTATTGCAACACAACATTATATGCATATTGTTTTATTTTGGATGGCAACCGATCTATATAGATTGAGGTCAGACTGACTGTGATGATTTTCTTTATATACATGTCATTTAATTTTGATGGCGATTGATCTATACAGATCGATTCTAGACTAACCATGACATTTCTTTTTATATTTACATATTGTATTTTGAATGGCGATCGATCCATACAGATCGATGTCTGAATGATCATAATGTTCTTTTTATATTTACATATTGTTTGTTGAATTCCGATCGATCCATACAGATCGATGCCGAAATGATCATAATGTTCTTTTTATATTTACATATTGTTTGTTGAATGGAGATCGATCCACATAGATCGATGCCGGAATGATCATAATGTTCTTTTTATATTTACATATTGTTTGTTTGAATGCCGATCGATCCATACAGATCGATGCCGGAATGATCATAATATTTTTATATTTACATATTGTTTGTTTGAATGGAGATCGATCCATACAGATTGATGCTGTAAATGATTGTGATATGTATGTGTATTATTTTGGATGGTGATCGATCCATATGGATTGATGCCAGAAGGGCTATGAAGTTTTCCATTGTATGCATATCGTGAGCCAGGGATTGCGACTGATCCATATGGAATGATGCCCAATTGCATATGTTTTACTATGCATACACTTTGTTAAAAGGTATGGTGATCAATCCCTATAGATCGACGCCCGAATGCTGGTGATTTTCTTACATGTATAAACTCATCAACAAATGGTGATTGATCTCTGTGGATCAATGCCTGTATGACTGTGTGAACTTATGAACTATGTCTATTTAGTTAGAATGAAGGGCGATTGATCACTATGGATCAATGCTCGAATGGTTGAGTCAAATTTATCTCTACATATCGATTCAAACGAAGGGTGATTAATCTCTATGGATCAATTCCCAAACAATTGTGTGAAATTTATCTCTATTTATCGATTAAATCGAAGGGTGATTGATCTCTTTGGATCAATGCCCGAATGGTTGTGTGAGGTTTTATCTTTGTTCATTCAGTTAAATGAGGGTAATTGATCACTATGGATCCATACCTGAATGACTGTGTGAAATATTATCTTTCCTTGTTGATTACATAAGGGTGATTGATCTCTGTGGATCAATGCCTGAAAGATTAAATGTATTACATCTCTGTATGCCAACTTAAATGATTGGTGGTTGATCTCCGTAGATCAATGCCAGGGCGTAGGTGCGAATTTATTAACCCTGCATGTTAATAAAGCGAATGGTGATGAGCCTCTATGGAACAATGTGGGTTCAATCGCATTACTACTTCTCACTTGTGTATTATTTAATATGGATGGCTCTCGATCTACATTTGAAATGATTCCATGCACATGGCATGGTATGCACACAATCTAAAGATAGATTCCATGCAATGCATGTCGCAAATCATACGTTATAATATGGTATGAGTGTCTATACAATCGACGTGACCAACGCGAGGAGATGGGAGTGGAGACCACTCTCCATAAACCTCATACAAAATTTAACTTGTTAATAGTCTGATAGGATGATCATGTATATTATGTTGAGGATTCGAGCTCAGATCCTTGCGGATCGAGCGACTCCGATGTAAACACTAATTGTGTTGTGTATAATAGAACTTAGTTTGTGACCAATTGAGTAAGTAGATGTTGGTTAAACTTGTAACTCATTACATAGAATTGAACGTAGGAAGTAATCACTCTTATGGAAATGTTTGTTGGATTGACTTATGGTATAAATAATGGACATTTATATGGACTTGAGTTTAATATTTTCAAATGTTATTGACTGATATTCATACTAACCATTTTCTAGGAGTTCCATATGTTGTCTAAGTAATCCATATTTATGTGATGATGGAGATCCCATGTGTTGTATAATTATTTATGGAACAAACACAATATTTGTAATTATGAGCAAGCTAGCTCAAGAAAAAACATGGTTGATAAATTTAAGCAAAATTAGTTGCTTAGGTGAAATAAATTATTGTTTAAGAATCCCTTTAAATTAAATGCAATGGTGATGATGTCATGATGTGGTCTAGACTAGGGATCGGTTAGGGAATTGATTAAACTATTGACACCTTAATTTATGTCTTCTGGAATGAAGTTGATCTCTTATTTTTAAATCAAAATGCAAACTTACATATTACTTATCTTTAAAAAAACATTTAACCTAGCCAGACCCTACACTTCAATCTAGTTTCTATTTTTGTGGGTGCAAGTGGAGTCGGCTATATGCTAATGTTTAGTATACTATTTGATCCTAAACAAATATTCTCTATTATTTTAATTACTAATAATCATTTCATGTGAAAAATAGCCTAAATGCAAATCTACATGCTTAATGCATAATATTCATCACTTGTTTTCGCTTGGGTATAGGTATGACATCGTCGGCTCCATTTGTCCTCATTTCTTTTTATCAAGATGGTACCACATCGTTGGGTCCATTTGTCCCTCATTTATTTTTATCAAGATGGTACCACATCATCGGGTCCATTTTTCCATCATTTTTCGTTTATCAACAAGGTACCACATCGTCGGGTCCTTTTGTTAACACTTTTTCGTTTCATCTGATTTGTGGGAACTTCATGTAGGGATTTAGGATCCATTACCTTCAATCATCCATCTACACTCTATTGTAGACTAATGGCACTGAGGAGTAAGTCTGTTCTTACTGTGCACCCTTCAACCTCGTCCGTGACCAATTCCATCATGGTCCACTTCGCATGAATTCACACTTCCCCAAGTAAGCGGATAGGTGGTTTTCAATGCATGCATGGAATCCGTAGGAAGTCGACACCATTGTCGTTCTTCTGTGTGTGATTTATTCGTAGTCTACTGCCCATTTATTTCCTTTGTGATTCGGTTGGTTATGGTAAATTACCTGCTACTGCACATACTCTCAAAGTACCCATCAATAGTACTGCTCATTATAATTCATCAATATACTTCATGTAAATCTGTCCATAATCATAATCATGTTTCGTAACTCTGCTAATCATTAAGCAATACATGCAATTCGTTCATTCACATCATATATTTCATAACATATCTAATCGTTAAGCAGAGCATGCATGCATTCATCAATTTAAGTAAAGTATCCATTTGTACAAGTATCATTCATTTCATTGTTTTCATTTATCATTTGTCGTTATACAATTCATCATGTGTTTTCTCTATCGTTCAGACACATCTAAACTCAAAGGACCACTTTATTAAATTTTAATCTGTCGGGTCACTCGACAAGTCCTTCCAAAGTCTGCAGGCATTCTAGGGGCATTACATACACCCCCTCTTATATAGAACTTCGTCCCTGAGTTAATTTTTGTTCTCATAATTTCGATGCTAGGATTTACTGTAATTTGCTATTTTCATCTTCTTGTCATTCGCTTCTATTTTTTTCTCAAACAATCATAATCATTAGTTTTTCTAGATCATCTAGTATGGTCCAATACATCCTCAGTAACTCAATAGTAATTTCGCGTAATGAAAAACCTTCATAATTGTCAATACCAACTTAGATTTCCTACTCCTTCTAGTCGTTCGCGAAGGTCCATGATATCCAATTAAATTATAATATCGATGCATCAATAGCCACATAATAGGTACCCAATCAGTTGCTAATTACGAATTCCAATCTATTTGGTTATCCTCTTCCATGAGGCGAAAACATCTTAAGTAAGATACTGATTGGTAGTTATAGTTACGAATTACAGGTTTAAGGGAGACTATCCATCCTTACAAACAAATGCATATATCATTCAATATCCTCATAAGACTTCTTCCAATTTCAGGATTTTTAATAACATTGATTCTCAACTCGATACGAAAGTTTCGTAACTTAGTGACTTAGTCGAACATATTAAACTTTAACTCCTAGTCCATTTTTTCAGTAACATCATGTTCATATCAATGAGTTTATCAAATCCTTGACATACACACAGTTAACCATACTCCGTATGCAGAATAGTATAAAGGAATTGATGATCATGATACACTAATACGTTTCGACGCAGAATCCCTTATACAACAGGTCTCGTTGCTATGCCTTTTACTATACTGGACTCCATGCAGAGTAATACTCTATAGTGGCTAGATCCTTTAACTAATACCGTGTGGAGCGATCGTAGGTCAATTGGTTTTGAACCACATCCCCAAAATTTTAAAGGCGAGCTATTAGAAGAAATATAACTATTTTATTAATAGAAGAAACAAATTGTCAATACACAGCGTATAGCACCATATTAAGAAGATTCGTGATCGCATTAAAGGATTTAAATACAAGTCTTTTATTAGAAGCGGAACGAAGTCTTGGCCACACAGAGCGTAGCTTGCCTATATGTATATTAATCAGAATTGAATCTCCATCCTTCCTATTTACAGGTTAAGAAGAGAAATAACTGACAGAACTGACTCATTTGCAAATCGGGTTTATCCCTTGAAGGAGAATCAAGCGACTAAGGCGACTAATGAGGCCTGGTTCTAAATCATTTTATTGTGGGTAGGTTGGGAGGGATACAATTAGAGTTCCAGATCCGTCTAATGCATGTATGTTAGCACAAAAGGAAAGGTTCTGGTAATTAAAATCAACCCCTAGGCCTATACTGATCGCTAGTTGCGATGGCTCCCAATAGAGCCTCTGTCATACATATATACATTGAAACAACTGCAGACATATCTTAGTCATAGTAGCACAATTCGAGTACGAATACGGATATGAATCGATACGAAAAATACGTAATGAAAAAATCTAATACGAATAAAATACAGAAGTAGACTGTTTATATATAATATTTTTTAATCGAGTATTAAAAAATATACAATAAATGTACAAAAACATTTATATAATAAAATCAAATATATTTAAAAAACAAAAAAATTGATTTTAACAACTAGCCATATGGCAAGTGTGAGTGACGACAACTAGTTATTAATAATTATTTTAATAAGAAAGTATAAATTGAATGGTATTTATGTTTTATAGTGTTTAAGTTTGGTTTTTTTAAAATTGGTTTTTAAACTTTAATTTTCCATTACTAAAAATCCGTATTCGTATTACACTTCCATCGAATATTCGACGAATTCCAATTTGTTCCAAATTTCCGTACATAAAATGCCAATACAATCGAATTGTGCTACTATGATCTGAGCCCTTTTCAATACATAAAAAAATTTACACAGTAAAAACTTCAAGCATAACATAAATCCGTAGATTGAGGCGATGGATTGCAGATCGATCAGCAGGCATATATATATATTAAAAATAAAAAATGTCAGTAGTAACATAAGCTCTATTCTATATAAATGTAAATCCTACACAGAAAGAAACTTCGATTCTATATGGCCCCTTTTCATTATATATATATATATATATATATATATATTCAATCAAAATTCTAACCAACTATCCTACAGATTTATAACTCAACATTATTTTATTTTATTTTATAACGCCTAAACTTCCGTTGTCTAAATGATATTCCCTTATATAAGGAATGCGATGACTTATATTATAATTACTGTCGGCAAGAATTATGGCTTTTATCATGGGTCACCAGTCGTGGAGGTAAATTCCAATACTATAGATTCTATACTATAGATGAAGTTTCTGTCGAACACTTGGGTCATCGGTGAGAACGGATTTTTCCAGCTGGTAAATATAGGCTTATGCTATCACTAAGGTTGCAACTTAGAATTAAAAGGACTGCAAGTTCATTGCTACGACATGAATTTAGCGGAGCAGTATAAGTCCTAACTAAAACGTATTCGATTCGTTGAATCTGGTAGTGTGGTAATAGCTGAAATGGTAATTTCAACTGCTTAAATCGCAATTTCGGTGATCTGGGTAGTTTTAAAATAGGGCATTTAGTTTAGGAGAGGTAATTACAATTGCTGAAATTGCAGTATTACAGAAATAACCATTTCTAAGAAGAAATTTGACCGTTTTCCATCCAAATTTCATCGAAAAAGCGGGGCGTTTTAGTTGTCTTTTATCCTATGCCGAATTTAGCTGGCCACTAGAGCGATGATTATGGTCAATCGATTTAAGTGGTTGGAAAAAGTTTAAAGTTTGAATCGCAACTGAGTCACACGAAAGATTGTTAGGAAAGTGTCAGATCTCTACCAGAAATATTAAATGGACACTACAAATTCCTTAGAGGGATGCCGAGTGCATTCAGCATCACTATGTCACGAGATAGAATCTCGTAGTAACCGAATATCAAGAGTTTAGCTTAGTTGTGTGTTTCGGCGTTTTTATAGGTTGACTTATTGCACTAGTACAAAATGAGAGATAAGTGGCTAGGAGACCAAAAAATTTGGCCACCACAGTTTTTTCAAATGATAAATGACCAAAATTGAGAAATTTTAAGTGAACTCACTAAAAATGACCAAGATAAATGACCAATTTGGTCATGGGATAAGAACTAAACTAAAAATGTCCAATTTGGTAAGGAGATAAGAACTAAACTAAAAATGACCACATAACAATTGGTCATTTATGTGGTCACTTTTACTTGTGTCATTCCGGCAATAGAAAATTATAATTTTGATAATGAATTTGTACAATTTACTAAATTTTAACACCGCAGATGGATTTAGGGACCTAAGGGGTCCTTGAATCCATTTGCGGTGTTAAAATTTAGTATTGTAACATTAATAGTACACAACTTGGATTATTTCTCAATACATGTCTTCTTAGGGATCATTTCTTTGAGGCCATTCCGAGACCTATTGTGTTAGATGATAGGAGAATCATTGAGATGCTCATTTAGGGGTTTCTCTACTAATTAGGGCATTGGGTGTGGTGATCTGATATCTAGATAATACATCATGTCTTGCACATAGTTTATCAAGTGATAGATGAGTTCTTCTACATGTGGTTGAGTCGAGTCCTAGGTATATGTCGTCTTTCCCTTTTGGAATTGTCATGTCCTGAAGTTAGTGTCACTCCGTTCAGCTTGTTGTATTGGTTTTGTTCATATTTTGTTTGAACAAAACCATCATCATTTGACCATCTCGACAGTCTGTTAAAGTTTTGACAAGTTCATGTATTTTGTGTCATGTTAGCTAAAAATTGTCAATTTCACAACCTCCATTAATTCTCCATATGCATTCATTCACCATGGTTCTCTTTGCACATGAGTTCGAAAATCTTTAAAGTCCCCCTCGGTCCCTCCCTTACAAGAAATAGTCAATATCCTCCATTTTGAAGGAAAAAAATTCCTCATTTTTTGTAAAAAACCATTTGTTCCCATCTCCTTGAATAATAATAATAAAAATAACCTCATAATCTCAATTAAACCCTTCTCCTTTCACATATAAAATAAGTAAATTATCAAAAACATTTTTTCCATTGTATCTTTTCACTCATAAATAATATTAATATATTGCATAATTATTATATATATTATTTATATAATTAATATATGTAACTGGTATTAAAAAATTAAGAAAAAAAGAATATAAACAAAACACATGTAACAAAGAGAGGGAACTTGAAAAAAATGAAAAGTGAATAAGCGGTAAATTATAACTTTTCAGCCACACATAATATTAATATATTGTATAGTAATTATATATATTATTTATATAATTAATATATGTAACTAGTATTAACAAATTAAGAAAAAAAAGTATAGAAACAATTTTTTCACCCATATATAATATTAATATATTGCATAGTTATTATATATATTATTTATATAATTAATATATGTAACTAGTATTAACAAATTAAGAAAAAGAAGAATATAAACAAAACAAATGTAACAAATAAAGGGAAACTCAAAAAAAGTGAAAAGTGAATGAGCCTTGAATTAGAAAATAGATTGAGAGGGAAAATAAAAGAAAATAGACCCTTCAATAGATCCGATCTCCACTAATTGCTCAAAGAAAGAAAAGTTCTCCATATGGTTGAAACGATCTCCATGTGATCTCCACAAACAAGAAGCAAAGTTCTCCATATGGTTGCAAGGATCTCTATGTGATAAGCTTCAACAATCTTTGGGGTGGGTTCTAAACCCTAGCTCAACTACTACAACACAATTATGCTTCATGTAACAATTCATACCCTTATAACTTTGGTTCCATTGTATTTATTTAATCTTTGAATTCATGGTTTAATGGTTTCAATAGGCAGATATAGCAGCTCATTCTGCAACATTGCTATTTTGCCCTTTAAGTTCTTACTTTTTTTATTTTTTAATGTTATATTAAGTTATCATTTTCCTACTTGCAATAACATATTCGTGCTGCTACTTCATTGATAAACCCATTTGGAATAGACCGGGGATAGGCTACCTTAGGGGTTGAGGGTTGAGGGACATATGAAAGTTAGCGGGACAGGTCCAACGATGAAACTTACGGATCTTTATAAGTTCCTATTTTAGGGTTTCTCCTCTAGCTTAGTGGGTTTCTGCCCTAGCGAATACTTCATCACTTCAAAGTCCCGGGTAAGTATTGAGGGCCATTTTCTCTGTATGATTGTAAAGTCTGCAGTCTGTGTTTGGTATTCTATGGAGGCTGGTGGAAACTGAGCTCCTGGTCATCATTGTACGAGGCCTATGTTTACTAGGAGCCACGCTCGTCATTGTACCAGGCCTGTGTTTACTAGGAGCCACGCTCGTCATTGTACCAGGCCTATGTTTACTAGGAGCCACGGTTGGTAATGACCTAAATCTAAAAAATGTAACAGAGGTGTATGCACTATTTTGTTCTGCGTTTGAATGCTTTTTGCAAGTTATTTTGTTATGCCATTAAAGTGTTCTGAACTTTTTGTCTACTTGCTAACAGCTGAAAAACACGGTTCACATCTGCAAGGTTTTAACTGTATAACTAGCTTGACTGATAGTTTTGGTAAACAATACTGTCAAACCTAAACCGGGACATTCATAATAAAATTTCCATGTCAAATCTATGATTGAAGTCATACACAATAATTTCTTCCGGTTGGCACTCTTGAAAACATGCGTTTCAATCAGAAGAAATTCTTGCCAGTCGACCTGTGCACTCATAATGAGACTTGTTGAAGCCTGCCAACCTGAAATGCTAACTGTACGCTCTTTTTGAGAGAATCCTTGCCAGGGCGTCTATCATTTATCCAACGTCTACGCTTTCAATGCCCAGCGGGAAGATTTAGTTTTGTAAGATAATTATATGTTTAAGACGCGTAATTTCACAGCACCGAGATGCTCAGAAGTTTGAGGTTGAGGGAAAATCTCATTGGAAATGATCAAAAGAAGCGCCCCATCCATGATAGCCACACCATTGAGCATAGTAGCCATGATAATATAGGGCACTCAACAAATAACACACGTCGTGAAAGCTGTAACTTGACCCTAATCGATGGATATGGAGGAAGCCACTACTGGGTGACTGCAAATTGAAAGTTGGCACGACCTCCATGTCGTGAGCAATACCAAGATAAACATAACACAATTGATACTATGGTTTTCTTAGTGTATACACCTCTCATTTAACAAGTTTTTTCCATCCAGAATTTCCTCTTAGTGCCCTGGCCAGTTCTTCTGTGCACTGAGCAGAATCTAGAACAAGGAGAATAACTTCTTCATCTTTGGCACTTCTTGACTTGTGTCTCGATTGAATTCCAACCATTGTTCTAATTGAATGCCCATTATGTTGAAAATTCAAAGGCGTCCATTGGCTGGTGAAAACGGATTCATGAAATTGCAGAAGAGAAGCTTTGGAATGTGTATTATTTTCCCCAGGGTATTGGTGAGCTCTTCAATGTCCTTTTCTTTTAAAACAATTATGGAGTATGTGTGGATTTGGTGATAACTTCCATTGGGTTTATTGCTTTCACCTTTTCATAGTAAAACTCTGGTGCAGTGTTGCTAGCAAACACATCAAGATTATTGCAGCGGTGTCTGAATACAAAAGGTCAGGTGGCATTGACTTCTTCAGTAAGTGTGGTCACTTACACAGCCTCTCAATGTTACCATCGAAATTAATTACTCCAATAAAAAGATCTTATGCGTCGAAGCAGAAGCAAAGTGCTCAGTGTCGAAGAGCCTTAGCGGGCACAGATGGGTAGGCAATGAAGGTGGTCAGTTTTCTTTCGTTAGATGCTCAGTTTTTGTTGAAAAACACCATAGACTTGATTAATTGGTGAGGAGTGCAGGATTTGTTTTTTCTTTCATGACGAGTAAGTTTGGCCGAGTGTGCATTTGTCTAAAATATGACATGATAAATGCTATATAAACAACGGCGATGCAATGCAGCATAGTTCTTATTTATCTATGAAATTATTGTGTATGACTTCAATCATAGATTTGACATGGAAATTTTATTATAAAAGATGAATGTCCCGATTTAGGTTTGACTAAATATTTTAGTTTGTATCTGTCTCATAGTAGCAATGCCTCTCCACCATCATGCCAATGTATCTATTTTTGCTCAATTTAGTTCACGTATTTTATGCGTTGGTGGGTTCGAGCCCGTGATATGACCCAGCAACATAGATAGAGAGGACCAAGCAGAGGCTCATTGAGCATGACTAGTAACCTATGCCTTGTTCCATTTCTCTTTTTTATTGTCTTTTGTAATGTTATTCTCGACTCTTTACTATTTAAATGATGATTGAGGTAAATCATAGACCACCCTATAAATGACTGGCTTTCCCGCGCTGGTAGGATAGAATGGATCATGGAATAAGTTGTTTGGTCTTAGACTCTAGCGCACAGTTAGAGAAGATCCACTAAAAAGTCAGTGGGGACTGCACTTATCGAAGACTTTCTGTTTTCCCTTCCCTCCTACCTCAGGAAACCGCTTTGCACCTTATATTCTTATGTAGGGAAAGAGCTAAACGCACCTTTCCAAACTCATACTTCGAACATCTGGCTTAGCCGGTTCGATCAAATAAACTAGTCCATTGCTTCTGGAACTGCTGAATATACTATTGCTAGTGTTGGTGAAAGGAAAAAGGAGGTTTACACAAAGGAAAAATAGAGCGAACTCCGAAATGGAACTCCTGTAGTAAAAAAGAAAGGTTACATTGGGTAAACGTTGGACAAACTACGAAGTCTTATACAAGAGATATATTATTAAGTTTTCTTAGGCTTTATGCAGAGATATATTATTAAGTTTTTTAGGTTTTATGCATCATTGGATTTCATTTTGATCTTGACATTGATGAGTTTACACTGACCAATACAATGATTTTTCTATTGTAAATACCAATTTCCAGTTGGATCATGGATATTGTTGCTTTAATTCTATAAATTTGTGATTAATCCCGCATAACATTTCTCAGTTATTTTGTGTATTTACAGTTTTTTGAACATATGCACCTTTTTGAGACTGACATGGATTATCTCATATCATGGATGAAACTTGGAGGAATCCAAAAAAATGGGGAATTGCATATGGTACGTGGATTATGGGATCCAATTCCTGTAACAGAGATCCCAACTCCTTCAGCCAGAATAATTGCTTGAGCAATTGATCTATATAGCAGTGTCCTACATGGCCGTCACCTATGATATCGTTTACCAGTATTTTGTAGTCTTTGGTGAGAGATACGTTGAGATGTGTCCATTCAGCATTGCTTTCTGTTTTTTTCCCAAATGATTTTTCTTTTTCTTTCACTTCTATTCATGTGTCTTTCTATACAATTAATGGTTTTTTATTCAGAAATCCCCACCAATTGAGAACAACAAAATTGAACATAATTGTCATTTTTAATGGTAATTACTTTGCTTGTATACACAAGAATTATCTACTTGCCATTTTTTTGAACCATGCACATCAACAATAAGCAAGGGATACCTTATGTTAGTGTAGGACTGTGATGGTGTTGGGTCTCTGATCATGTTTGATTGGAGTGTTGGCATCTCTGTTGATTGCATAAGTTTTGTAATTTTATCATATTAGGGTCTTAAAACAATTATTTTATCTGTAACTGTATTGTTGACCAAGTGCTATGTGACTTGTGTTTTCAGGATAGGTGCAAGCTTACCAAGTGAGCCTCGGAGTTCTAGGTTAAAAGACAGGAAGAGAGGTGAAGGGGAAATGGCTGTGAAGAAACATTTTGTAAATGATATGATTGATAATAATCGCTTGCTTTGTGATATCCTTGAAAAGGAATCTACTTGCTATGCAGTTCTCTGGGATTCTGCTCATATTTCGAGTAATTGTCCATCTTCACCTTCATTTTTTTCTACTATAACTCACGCAAAATGTGGTTCTTCATTTGGAGCAAGCTGCTTGGAAACATTGCCATCTTACTCTTCAACAAATGGCAGTATAATGGTGGGTAGAAAAGAAGGTTCATGTGCACCAAATATCCTGGAGATGAATTGCCAACAGGGAAAACGGCCTGACTTCAGTAATGATAGGTTTACAGATGTTTGTTTGTGTCCAGGAAAATTCTATGGGATGTCAGTCTTTGGATAGTGACTCCCCATTCGATGATTCCATGCATCTTGATTCAGGCACACTGGCATGTGTTGCTTGTGGAATTTTGGGCTTCCCATGTATGGCGATAATACAACTTTCTGAGGAAGCTGCGAGGAATCTCTTGCCTTCCGATTATAAATGTATTGATGAACATTATGGAGCATCTGCTGTAGGCCCTGCAAGAGAAGATGCCACCTCTATCGGAGTTGCATGTACTGCTAACCAGAGCATTGGTTTAGGTGATGTTATCATTTTCCTATTTTCTCGTCATTTTTGAACTTATTAAACATTGTCGAATGTCCTTTTTGTCCTTTTAATGGAGGTTGTGTAATTGAGTTCTGGATATGCTAAGGTTGTTGCAATGATACTAGTGCTTCCTCACTATGTAGTAATGTACATATTGAACATAAAAAGTATTAGAATTTTGACGGAAAATCACAACATCTATCAATTTAGATTTATTAAGAAGAAAGTTTGGGAAGAAAAAAACAAATAAATTTATTAAATAATAGAATTAAGACTATTCTTTCTCCTGTACTTATTTTTATTTTCTTTGGACATTTGCAAATTGCAACATGGATTTTCTTCTTGAAGCACCACCTGGTTTGGCATCCCATTGTGTCAATCATGTGGTGAATGTGTGAATAAACTTGCAAATCCTGTGAATATGTATGCATTTATTTTACCACCAAACAACTTGTGTTGTTGTGAATAGACTGCCAGATGTGGCGTTTTCAATAATTTATTAGTGAATATTTCATCATCTATCTCATAAATACTGCTAGACGCTATAACACTTCATTGGTCGATGTTGCCATTCTTGGTAATAGTTTAAAAGCACTAGATACCTCCATATTTTTTAACTGCAGATTCAGTTAATTCTAGAAGTTTAAATAAAGGCCTACTCCAATAAAGTAAAGTTATTCTCTGTATTGTATTGCCTTCTTGATATTTTATGCAAAAAAATTATATGCAAAGAGATCCTAGCTTTGTTTTCAGTGAAATTATATTCTTGCATAATTGTATGGAAGATTTATTGTACTTATTTGTATTATGAATTCCCATGTGTTGTAACAGAACTCTCTACCAAAGATAGTAAATGAGAGTTTTGCAAAAGAAGAATTCAACATAGAGAGTTTGAATTTGTTGCAGCTCGGCCAAAAGAAGTTACCGAAATGGATAATCTTTCAGCAATTAGAAGGTCCAAATTCAATGTCATGAATCTTTCAAGCCAGTTAAAGCTCAAGAATGCCTCAGTGTTGAGCCTCTGCGGTGAAAAATCGTTGGAGGAATGCAAGGCAATATTGGAACCCATGGCTGAAGATAACAGTGCAGTTGCTTGCTCTGAGAATGTGATTAATAATGAAGGAGATCATGATTTCAAGAATCATTCAAGCTCCCTATTTTCTTCATCTCCTAGTTTATCTGGTAGAAGCACAATTTCTCATGTAGCTCAGAATAATAAATGGATTGTTAGGGATGTGGCATTGAATAAAGAACTACCCCACAAATACCCTAATGATTTCCCCAAAGTTGACAACTTTTTTTTTATTTTTTTTTTATTTTCAGATTTCAAATCACCTTCTCACTAGGATACAACTTCGGGGATCTTACATCCCCACTTGTATGGAAATGATAATTTATTGGCTTAGGTTGATGTATCCACCGCATTTTAGCCCACTTAATTCCTTTGGGTACTATCTGAACAAATGCCCATGAGCCTAGAAAAAGAGGTAGTGGAAAAGGGAACATTATCATAGTCTAGCAACTAACTTCGAGCTTGATTGCCATATTCAAAGACTACATCTTCTAGGATACCGCATGATAACATGGTCTATATCAGTATTCATGGACTATCCTCTTACACTTGTATTCCTAAGCCAAATCATGCAAACCCATCAATAAAGCTGGAACTTGGCAGAATACTAGAAACTGGATAAGATGGGGGCATGATGTCATGATCAATCAGGATCTTGCCAAAATACTGTGTTGTGTGGTATTGAGATATGCCCATATCATTGCTAACCATCAAAGGAATTGGATCATTAGACAATTCTTCTACTTAACTCCCTGTTTGTCCAAAGGCATAAATAGATGCCTCAACTTTATTATAAGATCTATCCAATCCTATCTCACCCCACCTTGTTGTAGATGTACTCAAAGGAATGCACTGTTCAAATCCAGCGGTAGACAAGTAAGAATTTGAAGCAATTTCTGCCAGTTTCTCACCCATGACCCTTTGCTCCATAGTAGGAAACTTAAGACGAACATCCCCATTGCGATTAAGAGTAGTATACTCTTCTAGAAGATTAGTTGATCCACCTTCAAGTGCATTGGGCCCAGATGTAAGTGTCAACATTTGGTTCTTTCTACCAGATAGTTATAATGCTTGCATGGTATGAGTAAGAATGCATGTGTCTCCCTTCTCCCGTGCAATAATAGGCAGCTTGTGATGACATGGTGTTTCCACAAAAGATTCAAGCTCTTAAGTTTTCTGTTAAGCTTGATAAGAATTACCCAAACTAGGAGGCACAAAGGTATTCATGTTCACTAAACATTCTATGCCACCAAAGCTTCCAGCCGAGTTGGCATTTTATCTCCCTGAAAACTCAGTAATTTTCTCAACATCATTACCTTCAAATTGATTTACTAATGTATTCATAGCAGGGTAAATTCTATCATCCTGGTCCAATGGTGTCTTTTGAACAACCTTATCAGTCACTCTCTCTCATCAAGAATTAAGAGAAGGGTAGTCCTCTAAACTCTGTGCATCCCTTGCTTAAGTTTCTCCCCCTGCAATCCAAAAAATATGGGTGGATCTATATTTCCTTGATGAATAGTTTGAATTTTTGCATCACTGGTATCTTGTTGATCTTGGAATGGCATAAATTTGATTGGTGATGGGTTTGATGCAGAATATAGAGGCATCATCCTTAATGAACTACCTGAGCGATGATCTTGAGAAAAAAGAATTCCTTGACATATAGGATGGCTCGATTTCATGGTATGTGTTTGTAGCATAGGATCAAAAAGTACACGGGCAATTCGCGGTGAGTGGTGATGAATTGACTATTCGTACAAATGTGGAACTTGTTCTTTAGGAATGGCTTGCTGACATGTAAATTTCTCCTCAAGATGGAGGCCCTCTCATGAGGAAAGGTCTGCTAATAAAGTATAAATGTATTCATGCAATTTCCCACTAAAATGATGAGATGTTGAAGAGAGAAAATATTTGTTGGCTAGATCATTGTAATTTTGCACCCTTGGGTCACTCTGCCCTTAATCAAGATCTGAAGCATTGGGAACTTGTTGCACCTGTGAATGCAGCTGAATTTCTCCAGACGGGGATGAAGATGGAGATGAATCCCCGCTTCAGATAATTGCAATTAGGTTGATTAGTTAAAATATAATTTTTAA
Organism: Larix kaempferi; assembly: GCA_027924585.1. Taxonomy (NCBI): domain Eukaryota; kingdom Viridiplantae; phylum Streptophyta; class Pinopsida; order Pinales; family Pinaceae; genus Larix; species Larix kaempferi. Next base: position 8,385,500 of record BSBM01000416.1, read on the forward strand.
TTTAAGAATTTCCAAATGCATCATTCTAAGACAGCTGTGATGGATAGTTCATGTTGTAGTTATGTTTCTCTTCTATAAATTTAATTTATTTTTGAAAGAAACTACTAAAAAGTAGTTAAAGAAATATCTCTCTCAAAAGTATTCAACTTTATATTACAAATCCATTTAACCCCTACTTCAACATCAGTTACAAGGCAAAGACAAGAATCTCAACATTCTTAATGCCTCCACCTGAAATAATACAGTAAAATTAGAAAAATATCAACATTCTCAATGCCTACACCTATAAGAATAGAGTAAAATTAGATAGTCCACCATTGGTGTAATAGTTAGACTTATTCATGATGTTTAGACTTTAGAAAACTGAATACCTTGGAACATTTTCTTTGGAGAAGGAAGAATATATGCAAAAAGGTACAAGGCCCAATATAATTGTGAAAGGTACTTCACTTCATAGCTTCTTGGATTTATGTTGGGTCTCTCTACATTTTTAAATGCTTTGGTGGTGAGAAGAGCAAGTGAAGCAAGCCCCTAAATTTTACTTGCCTAAAAGTTACTACACAAAAGAGGTACTGGATAATGGAAGAAACTATGGTCAAGAAGACAATACGGGCTCAAGTAGCTCTGACTCTAATCCATATTAAATTTACCAAAATGTGCATTTAGTAGTTGAAATCATTCAAGCTTGTCTATTTAAGGAATTCTAATTAAGGGTGCTAGCTTAATGGTAGAGCACCTTCCCTATAGGTAGGAGGTTGGTGGTTCGATTCCTTAGTGCCCTATATATATTGTGAAACCACTAAAAAGAGATAAATGACTAAAAAAATGGCCAAAATTGGCATATAAACGACCATCGATACAACATGAGAGATAAGTGACCAAACAAATGACCAAAATATGCATATAAATGACCACTTTTGAGTTGGTGATCGTAGCAAATTAATGGTCATTTATCACATGAAAAAAATGTGGTCATAAATTTGGTCATTAATTGTGACAATTAATGACCAAATATACAACCAAATATATGACCACAAGATAAGCTATAAATGACCAAGCTAAATATGACCACATTTTTGGTCGTGTGATAAATGACCGCTAATTTGCTACCAGTGGTCACCAACTCAAAAGTGGTTATTTATATGCGGATTTTGGTCGTTTTTTGGTAATTTATCTCTCATTTTGTACTAGTGTTGTCTACACCAAGTGGAAGAGAGAATGAGTAACAATTGGTTGACTGACAGGAGTAATTTATACCAGATTGAAAAACACAAGAAGAGTTCAATTCATATGATGTAACATTTAAACAACTATATGTCGAACCCTCACAAGGGATTACATCTTACTCAAGTTTACATGTATTCCTTAATATTTTTAGATCGACCCGGAACATACAGTATTAACGATTTATTTTAAGCGTTTTAAGGAGTAACTCAAGAAATTCAAAATCCGATTTAGGTAAGTAGTGAAACGATATTCAATCAACTCTGTCGAAATGAAATCCATTAAAAATGCGATATGTCGGTCTAGCAGTCCACAACAGGTTGTCTCTGTTATAACCTTGGTTCAATCCAAGTATAAAAAATAACAGAGGAAATCCCTTTAACCGAATTAATCTTATGGCTCGAAGATATCAAGTCACGCCTGACTTACACAAATATAAGGATTACTGTTTTGTTGGCAAGCAACAACCCTCTCAATTTTTTTTTCTGCTTCATTGAATAAAATTTATTAGTTCTCTTCTATAAATTATCCTAAAATTTATAAAGAAGTGCCTTCAGAATCTTTGATTCTGAAGGTACTCTTAAATAGAAGGTATTGATGATTAAAATAAGTTGAAGAAATAATTTCAATTCAAGCTCGTCATTTTTACAAATTGATTATTCTATTAGCTGTTAAAATATAATCAATTGTCATAACTATTTTAAGTGATTATATTTATGATTTGCTAACTATTATCATTCATTTTTTATTAACACTGCTTGCATTTGATTCTATAATTCCTTATTTCATTTTTTTGTTTTCATTTCTTTTAAGATATGATTTCTTATGATTAAGTATAATTTAATATATATTTGCTTAGGGTTGATTAATTTTGTTGTATAAGTCTTTCTGACCCTTAGTAAATATTCATATTATTCTTGTCATATGTAGATCATATTTTAATTTTTGTAAATGAATTAATATAGCTTTGTAAATAGGTTTAACTTCACATTCGAAGGTTTAACTTCACATGCGATTTCATTTTGAATTATGAATGCAGATCTTTGTGTTATGATCGAATGATGGGTTGAAATTGGTTATGGTTTAAAAACTTATCTTATGATAACCTTTGGTTGGTTAAGTCACATTGTATTCGTTTGACAAATTAAATTACTATTTCACATGGTATAAACTCGTTTGTGCCACTGTGTACTAACTTAATTTGAATGTTGGATTGAATCATTATGAACTTAGCCTTGAAAGATGTGGCTTATGTTTTCATCGACCTAGGGTTTGATGATTTCATCGAATTCATAAAATATATGAACCATAATGTCTCATAATGGGAGATCATCTATTAAATCTTGGGATGGTTTATTTTGTACAAAGTACAAGTTGATGTTGATGGCATACATGAGTCATATCATATATCGAATTATGATTAAGGCAATAGTCTATCATTAATTTTTATGATCTTTTGAAAGTCTATTAATCATGATCGGTTATAATGTGTAAATTTCAAAATCACTCTAATCGATAGTACATCAAGGTTCTACGTGTAGCTTTGTCAATAAAAAACCTGAGGTAAAACATTTTTGATACGTGACATGAATTGATGCTTTACTAACACCTATTTGATATAAACATTGTGAAATTATTATCTAGTTCGATGTTGAGTGTCAAACTCATTTTTTGATATTATTTCACTTTGTTTTATGTACTGTTTGATAATTTTAAATCTCATTATTACGATAGTTTGGTTCATGTATTCGTTTTGGCGGTGATGATTTTATTCCTAAACACCGGTCTAAGGTTTCATATGAGCCGAATGGAGACTTTCATTATGTCATTAACTTGGATCCCAATACCATCTATATTCATGCAGCCTTTCATTCCAAACCTCATTCAGAATCATAGTGAGGAAATGGCTCCTCTATGTCGTTTTGAAGTATTAGGTCCGAAGATGCTTGAAGCAGGTCTGGAGATGCTTGAAGCAAACCCAGAGGTTGCTTCTCTTTTTCGTAAGATAGGTTGGGGTTCGTTCATTGAGAAATTTGATGGACACCATAGTGAAATTAGGAAGCAATTTGCTCTAAGTCTTCAAGAAGATTTAGCTCATGTTGGAGGGTTTCGTCTTATTGTTAGCGAGGATTCAACTGCAGAGGCTACCAGCCTTCCCTGAGTAGGAGAACTATGGTTCAATGGAGCAAAGGTTAATAAAGAAAGGTGTAAGTCACTCATGCTTCCTCTCCCGAAAGGTTCAGATTTATCTGTTGGGGTTTTAGCTAAATTCTTAAAACCAGAATGGAAAAGTTCGCATGAAGTTCTAGTTAGGTATGTGATTTGTGATGGCAAACTTTCTCATATTCACTATTATCATCTCTGCTTATTGTTAGCCATAAAGGGTTTCAAACTTAATTTACCTTTCTTCCTACTTTGAAGTCTGAAAAAAATGGCACAAGTTGTGTAGATTACTGTAGGTGATTTCGATAGAAGTTTGTTCCATCATGGTTTGATTAAGATATTCGTCCAACATCAATTGTCTTTGGTTGGTAGGTCTTGGGGAGAATTATTGGCTGAAAATAAGTTAGGGTTAACCCAATATTGGCCAACTTTGTTGCCTAAACCTCGTAGGAAACACAAAGCTTCATTAAATTCTGGTGATAATAATAGTCCTAAGTCTATGATAAAGGATGTTGGGTTGCAAGGTAAGTCTTCACCTATGAATGTTGATAGCGGTTCTGCTATTATCAATAAGCTTAACCCTTTGAATACTGGAGTTGGTTTAGTTCCATCGTCTGGATTTTTGGGCACATTATCAAATTGGAATGAGAATTTAGAAGATTTGGAAGGTTTTGGAATTGGTAAAAGCTAAAACCTTGTTACCCCCAAAAGCTATTGATAGTGTACACACAATTAATAAACCTCAAGGTATGTCTACACAGAAGCTTGAAAAATTAGTAGAGGTTTGTTGTCGAGAAAATGACTATAATGAGAGGGGTTCTATGTCATTTGGTATACGGCATTTTACTCGTAGTATGGCTACGAATTCCACTCTAATTTCGATCCCTGAAACCCTATAACAGCCTGAAGAGCCCCCGTTGATTAGAATTGATAGTGAGGATGATCAATTTTATCCAAATCTTGAAACTCCTATGAGTAACGAAAAACAGAGTTTTGAAGTGGAATGTTCTGGGTCACCTGCTAAGGACTTTGCTGATCAATCTTCTCCTATTGATTTTGCATCGATCCCTTCATTTGGTGATGATTCTTCATTTGCTAGAAGAGATGAAGGGTTTCAGTTAAATCTCAAACAAATCTTAAAAGATAAAATTTTAGAGTTGAAGGAAGAGTTAAAAGAATCATATTCTAGTCAGTCAAGCTTGAAAGATGAAATTAAAACTCTCAGAGAAGAATTACTATCCCGGGTTCATAAATGGCTAGAAATGAAGTCGAGAAAAGAAAAATACAAAACTGATAGGAAACTCATAAAGATGACCAATGAACAATTACTTGAACAAATTGAACATTAGAAACTTAAAATCCTTGAGCTTACGACGAGATTGTCAAAGTCAAGAAGTAAAGCTAGAGTATATGGTGCGACTTGAGTTACTTCTGGTAACAACTGTGCATTCTATTTTGAATCCAGCAGGTAACAAAATTTCTGAGTAGTATACTCAAATGCTTTTACTATTTTATTGTCATCTTACATTGAATGCCGAACTTATGAGATTTGTATTTTTATTGCACAGATGGAGGTTTCTATAATTTTGAGCAATTAGGTGGAGAAGTTACATGCCACAAGGATCAAAATTTTTGGAAAAATATATTGCAATTACGTCTACTTTTGATTATCGAATTGGAGAGTGTGTTCCCGGTGTTATTTTGATCTAGCTTTTCACATAAATTAGTTTACATCATGAAGTTAGTATAACAGTTGTTCATCTTCCAGATGTTCAAGTTAAATGTAATAGAAAGATGTTGATTATCTTCTATTAAAATTCCTAACAGTTGTTAGAGAGCTGGCATCTATTTTTAGGTGTAGGATAGACAAACTTGGAAGAGGTTATTGGAAGCCTATTGTATTTGAGTGATAAACAATTACAGATTTAGGGTCAATGGAGTTCTGAAGGAAAACTTGTTGAAATATTACATAATTTCTTGTTTGATCGCTCTACTGGAGTTTTGTCTTCGTGGATGACTGTGACATAATTTATCAAACTGGTATCCCTGTGTTGCTACCATTTTCTGAAACTTTAATACATATTTCGATATATTATTTCCTCGTTTTATACTTATGCAATTGTACTGTGATTATAATTGTATAAATTATCTGAAAGTTTCTCTATCTACTCAATATTTATGTTCGATTAAATATTACTAAATCCTTTAATTAATATGTTATTGGAAACTATGATTTAGTAATAGTTATTTCATATTTATTTCTGATAGCATTGGCGTGTCCACTATGTTTTCACAAATGAATACAATCTGTTTCAAATATTTGGTATTGAGCAATTGGTTATTGATTAATATATCATTATAGAATTAAATTGAAATAGTTTTCTATTTCAAATTTGCTATTCTGTGCATATAAAACAGGGCAATTTATGTGATAATCTTGTTAGTTTTTCCGAAATTTCAATCGGATCTAGGATCTTAACTGAGAGAATAACATGTACAACAAATATACAACATATCGACAGCATATCAATAATGGACATAATAATGCAAGTACACAAGAGACACAAAGTTTCATCGGAAAAACCAAGAAGGTGAAAAAACCCGCAACTTCCTCAGAGATAGATAGAGCAATGATACAACCCAAGTACAAGAGATAGTCTTCTCCTAGTAGTAGCTTCTCCTCCTCCACAAGTGCGCCACTCTCCAATGAGAGTATGAGTTAGAAAGTGAATGATCAAATAGAGTGCCTCCCGCACTCTATTTATACATGACTTGACTTTCCTAATAACCTTTACTAGGTTGGCCTCAACTTAACCACATAACATAATGCTGACAGGGCCGACCCCCACTAGGGTGGTCTAATAACCCTTTCACGCACATGACTCATACAGGGCCGACCCCATCAAGGTGGTCTAATAACCCATCAAGTATAAGTTACGACACTTACAATATAAATGACGACACTTCCGTATAGAGGAATAATAACATCTCTATAGGAATACAAACACTTCCTTATAGAGGAATAATAACATCTCTATAGGAATACAATATAAATAGATGAAATACATAGGTGAAATACATTCCAAAGTTACATATACATCAACAGTCCCTCTTAACTAGGAAGGTATTTCTCGACACAGATCTGCTAGCACAAGTATTCTTCTCTGGATCATCGTCAGCGAGTAATCGTCCTTGAATCATTGCCATCGTCACTGCTGCTACTATCTCAATCAATCTTCGATCTACTCGTCATAGGAAGTTCTACAGAGCCAGTCCTTTTTCATACTGGATGTAGGCCCACCACCTGCAGGTCTTCATCATCACTGGCCATACTGTGGAATCCTTAGGACTTATTACGTGCATCACAATGCCTCGAAAGAGTATCCCAGGACCATTTATGTGCCGAAGCGCGACTAACAAGATCTCCCAGGTCCACTTACATGTGATTGTCACAAAACCTTAAAAGAGTGTCTTCCCAAGCAAGATCTCTAAAGAGCATCTGAGGCCTTTTTCATCCTATCCAGATCTCCAGGACTTATTACATGTGACCCCTACCACAATGCCTCGAAAGAGCATCCCAGGACTTATTACGGGCACACATCCCAACCTATCGGATCTCCCAAGTCTACTTACATGTGGTCATGGCAATGCCTCAAAAGAGAATCCTAGGACTTATTACGGGAACATAGCCCAACCTATCGAATCTCCCAGGTCTACTTACATGCCATAGGAAAATGCCTTGAAAGAACATCCCAGGCTGTTACGAGCACACAACTCTACCTGTCGGATCTCCCAGGTCTACTTATATGTCCTCCCAGAGTAATGCTTTGAAAGAGCATCCTAGGCTATTACGAGCACACAGCTCTACCTGTCGAATCTCCCAAGTCTACTTATATGCTCATCTGCACAACCTATCCATGGCCATAGAGTATCAAACTGATACTCACTATCCATCATCCTGATGTACATCATCACATGATCAACCTGATCATCATCACTGCATCATCTTGATGCATGTCATCCGGAGCAACATCCTGAATCTCATCATCCATGATCAACCTGATCATATAATGCATCCACCTGATACATATCATCATACATGATCCACTTGATCATACAATGTATCCACCTGATACATACACAGATACATGATCCATCTGATCCTACAATGTATCCACCTGATATATATCAACATACATGATCTACCTAATCATACAATGTATCGACTTGATACATATACAGATACATGGTCCAAGCATCCAACATGATGCATATACATATACATGATCCAACTGATCATGACAAGCATCCAACATGATTCATATACAGAGCAGTAACCAGAGCATCATCTTGATGCTCATCATCCAGCGCTTACATCCGCAGCCATGGAAGGATCCTCCTCTCACCATGCTAGGAATGGCTCCTGCAAATGTGTCCATCACTTGTTCCTTGAAGTGTCATCAATCTGAAGAACACCAAGCCTCTCTCTGAAGTACTCAAACTTCACTCTAGCTAGTGGCTTCATTAGCACATCTACAACCTGCTCATCCGTCGCAACATACAGGAGCTTCACTGCTCCTCTCTGCACCATATCCCTGATATAGTGATATTTGATCTCTATGTGCTTCGACTTGTCGTGGAACGTCGGGTTCTCAGACAACTTCACATAACTTTGGTTGTCACAAAAGATACCAGTAGCCTCCAGCGGGAGATCAAATAACTCAGATAGTAGCTTCCAGAGCCATACTGCCTCACAACTAGCCGAACAAGCTGCAACATACTCAGCCTCGACTTTACTCAGTGCTACGCAGGACTGCTTCCTGCTAAACCAAGAGATCACACCTGATCCCATACTGAAGCAACACCCAGATGTGCTCTTCCTATCTGTAGCACTGCCTACCCAGTCTGAATCAACATAACCCTGCAGGTTAAAATTTTGACTCGCATCATACTTGATCCCATAATCAATTGTACCCTTGAGGCACCTCAGAATATGCTTTACAGCAACCAGGTGAACATCTCTGGGATCCGTGAGGAACTGGCTCAATGTGTTCACTGCAAAGCAAATATCTAGTCTCATATTCATCAGGTACATCAAGGACCCAATCATCTGATGATACATCGTGACATCAATCGGATCAGATGAAGCATCACACAGAAACTTCAGGTTCGATGCCATAGGTGTGGCCATGGCCTTACAGTCCATCATCCCGAACCTCTTTAGGATCTCTACTACATACATCCCTTGTCCAAGGAAGATTCCATCTCCATTCTGCCACACCTCCATGCCTAGAAAGTAGTGCATCATACCCAAGTCCTTCATCTCGAACTTGGCAGCAAGCTTCCTCTTGGTATCGGCAATCAATCCATCCTCTCCTGTTACAAACATGTCATCCACATACAAGAGTAGTATCACAAGATTTCCTTCCTCAACCTTGTAGTAAAGGTTGGAATCTGCTTTACTCTTAGTAAATCCCAAACTGGATAGAAAGATGTCTATCCCACCATACCAAGTCCTAGGAGATTGCTTCAAGCCATATAAGGCTTTCTTCAGTCTATACACATATAACTCCCTATCATGTGTCTCAAAACCAAGTGGCTGCTCCACATACACTTCCTCCTCGACTACACCATTCAAGAAAGTTGTCTTGACATCCATTTGGTGTATCTTCCGCTTCATCACTGCAGCCAGAGCAAGTACTGATCTGATGGAAGTGTATCTGGCTACAAGAGAAAAAGTCTCTTCATAGTCTATCCCCTCTTTCTGGGAGAAACCACGAGCTACAAATCTTGCTTTGTATTTCTCTATGCTACCATCTGCAGTATGCTTGATCTTGTAGATCCATTTGGAAGTCACAACAGACTTCCCTTTAGGTCTTGGTACTGCATCCCAAACATCATTCTTCATGGTCGAATGGTACTCCTCGATCATGGTGTTCTTCCCGAATCCTGGGAACTTCAATATCTTCAATATCTTCAATAGATAACTTTGTTGTTGAACAAATGTTGTAGTCCTTATTTTGTAGGTGATGGTATATGATCTTTCCTACAAAACAAGTTAAATTGCATGATTAGAAAACATCTCATAGTTTTTAGAACAAATTCTTACACATAAATAAATATGTCATACAGTCATGCAATTATCTTAGCCAATGCTTCAATACAACATTTATCCATATCTTGTAACTTTCTAGATGCCTTCCAATCTCTACCAGAAAATTGTTAAGAGTGTGCACAACTCCCAACATGTCAGCAAAGAGGTTTCATTCTAGATAAGTAGCAATGGAACATTGTACAGTGCCATAGGCCACTTACCCATTAGATGCATATTAGTAGTATACTGTTCATTAATGAAATTATTCTAATATGCATAATACACACCCTAAGTCTAGGAACATAAGCATATACATCATTGAACAATATTATTTAAACAAAAAAATATGTAAGAAATAACAATTCAAATACTTATCTTTGTTTGGTTGTAGGGTGGACTCCCTCTTAGTCTTTGATTCCTTTCTGCAACTCCATTCTGATGTGGATTGTGAGAAGTGGTCAAATCCCTCTGAATGTTTGCATCCTTGCAGAAACTACTGGAGTGTGCTCCCTCTTGATATTTGCTTCCTGGATTACCTGTCCTTGAACTTATATCCATCCTTGATCACTATGCATGTGTTGGCACCTATAAATTTTTGCACAAAATTCTAAGAGAAGAACTATATCCCACTGATAGACTCCACGAAAAGAGGGTCAAAACCTTTCCTACTTAGGTCCAGGTTGATAAGACGAGGAAAATATCTAAGTTAGAAAGGGAACGATGAGAAAGAGGAAGAGTTTAGGAATTTTGAAGCCTAAGGAGATAGCCCCAATAATCAAAATGGGTCAAAAGGCAGATAACCTATAGTCTGAAAAAGAAATAAAGTATAAGATAAAGATCAGACATTTTCCAACCATTGATCCAAGGTGCAGTAGAGATCCATGGCCCAAAAATCATCCTCGCATGGTGAAGTTGCGTGGAAGGAAACCCTATAAAGTGGTTGTGAGAGAAAATCCGTCGGGACAGGTGGCAGCCGGAGGGGACCTCGCAAGACGGTTTCGGCGGTAAGCAAAAACCGCTAAAGAGCTTGCGATACCATCGCAACATAAAGGCAGGGTACCAAATCGACGACGCAAATTTCAAAGCTGGGGATTTGACAGTGCAGAAGATATGTCGTCACATCAGTAGAAAGAATTGGGTGGATCAAACGGCTCTCAGTAAAAGAAGTCACATCTACGGCTATCGGATGCAAGAGGTGCAAGGTCAGTAACGGGGTAGGCTCCACCTGCGAGAGCACTGAAAGCTAGAAACCTGGATAACTCCCCACCGTAGATATGTCAAAGGCAAGATCAACGATCCTCAATGGTTGTCGCGAGATGAAAGAACGCCCCAGATAAGCAAGGAAGGTGGTTGCGAGATTGTATACTGTTCGCCATGTGTCACCACTTGAACACCTCGCAAGGGGGGTTAAGGGTTAATCCAAAACCAAAGGTCGGGTCGCGATACCACCGTAGCCTTGTATACGGTTAGGTATGATGAATGGCTAATATTTAAAGCAAATAAAGAATCCTACGGTGGAGAGGAAGAGTGGCCAAATCAGAAAAGTTAAATGAAGACTCAAATCAACGGATCGGAAGCAGTGCCCGACAGATCGACGGATAAGAAAGGAGGACAGCTGACAAAAGTAAATGAAAGTTAACCCGAGAGGTTTTTTATATATAGCACAGCATGAAAAGAATAAACATTTCTTTCTTGGACCTGTCGGAGTTGGAAGCTTCTGGAAGTGCAGAAGCCGAAAAGGATGACAGGTGAAAGGTCGCTCTCAAGCTCCCCGTAACAGGTAGGGTCCCAAACTTCTTTGTTCATAGCCTACAGTGTATTTTATAATCATAAGAATGGTAGACGAATAGGCCTCTACCAGTTCTAAAGCCAGAATAACCCTAGAATACAAAGATGGTGATGTGTTCGACCCGAGCCTTCAGCTCCCCATACCAAAGGTTAAAAGAAGACTGAAAGTTCTGCTCGAACAGGGGTTAGATGTCCATAGAGTCCACCAATCTTATTTCATCTTTTTCTGCTTAGAACAATTAATGTATTTCCTAGAATTTGTGTCATGGTGCTTAGTAAATTACTCAGAACCCCAACGAGTGATAATGAACGCCAAGAAATCCAAAATCGTCTGTAGCATTGACCCAACCATCATCCGGAATACCCTAGCCCCCAAAAGTTCCCCTGAAGAGTTAGTCATTACCCTATACATGCAAGCTTCCCACGAAATCCGTAAAGCTTTCCTAGATGCCTGTTTAAAACCCGATGTAGAAATTGCAGACACCCCGTACCCACTGGACGTCAACCTTTTTAATGACAACACCCAGTTGGTTTTATCTTTGGTAGCTCAGTTTTTAGCTTTAGACTCAGACTTATGGATAAATGAAGTACAACTAAGCCTGCTATTCAAGATTAGTGTTAGTTCCCCAGAGGCGGGAAGTGAGTCAGTTTCGTCCCTCAAGTTTGAGGAAATTTTGGCAGAAAAAATACATGCACAGTTAAGTTGTTTTGAAAATACCAGGTTCTTTAGGTTCCAAGCATATTTGACCAAAATGGTTCTATATAGCAGTACAGAAGAGTTAAGGTTCTCTCAGATACTCTTTACAGGAAATTTGGAAGACAATGCTTTCAATTACATGAATTTTATTCTATCTGCTATGTATAAAGTTATGTCTGAAGAAGAACTACCCAGAGTACTACTAGAGATGCAGACCCTGATGCAGTTGAAGGATGAACTAGCTGTCAGTGACTGGTTCTTGTTGAAGGATGCTACAGTAATAAGGGTATACAGTTTCGTACATGAACCATACTTGTTTCCGACATTTTTGACCTTGAGAGTTTTTTGCGTTGAGTTCATTTGGTAGAGGTTGATCGCCGAAGATGAGCAGTTTGGGCAATACAAGAAGGGCTTGGATATAAAGCTCCCCTAGTAGGTCAGCCCTTTCATTGTAAAGTTTAAGGAAGCTGCCAATGAAGTAGAAAGATTATTGAGAAATATGGGGTTCAAAAAGGATGTAGCTATTGCATATGACCCTCGACACATCATAGCTGAAAGAAGGAAGAAGAATGGTTTGAAAGCGTGGGAACACCAAGAAGCTGAAGGGCTGCCAAAGAAGCGAAATCTATTACAGTATGAGCCCGAAGAGGTTGAAGATATAGATCTGCAAATACAAGCCCTAATCACAGATGATGATCCGATGGAAACTGACCAGCTGTTTAATAATCAGGAAGTAGGTGGGAAAAGGGATTCACAAGAAGTTGTTGGAACAGAAGAAGAAGAATGAATTGAAAATAAAAGACTCAAATTGGAAACACCAGATGAGTTAACCATCCAGATAAGTGATGTCAATGAGCAGGAAGGAGGGTCATCAGCCCCAGTTATCCAAATCCATGAATACCAATTCCAAGATGCAACAGGAGGAAATGAGGACGGCAGATTTAAATCACAAGAGGACATGTTTAAATATCACGGGCAAAATAAGGAGGCCTCTGCACAGAAACTTTTTGAACTAATGCCCACTGTGAGGAATTTGTCTAAAACCGGAGCATCTTTGATAACAAGTAGAGATATCCAGACTCACACTCTAAATCTGATGATATCTGACAAAGACAAAATGACAGAAGCCAAGATAGACTGGAAGAAGATACCTTTGCCAAACAGGATTCAATTTCACAGGCAGATCGGAGAAGGTCTATATGACGATCTAGTAGAAGCAGCCTTGAAAATTTCTAATTTGGAGATCAATATAAATAAGATGGATGCCTAGTTGAAACATGAGAGATCAAAGAATAAAGCACTGCAGCAACATATCAAAAAGTTGCAATTTGACTTAATTGAGAATGATGGTGGAGGCAAAGCAATCCATAAGATGATAAAAGAAAAAGACAATTTGATCCAGACCCTACAGAAGAAAATGAAGATTCCCAACACCCAGTTAATACAAGATCCCGAGGAGACAAAGCTGATACAAGAAAAAAAAGATTTAAACAAGGAAATCAACAAGCATAAAGCCGAATTGTTAAGGTTCACCGAGAAAAAAGGATGTTGGGAGAAAGAGAAGGTAAATCTGAACAGTAGAATCGAAGAATTAAAAAGCAGTCTATCAAATATATGTGCACAACAGGAAAGCGAGGGTTCGAATGAAGAGAAGGATAATACAGACAACATTGTGCAAGCTATGTCCCAGATCAGCTTGAAAGATGGTGAGATACGAGAACTAAAAGAGGAAAATCAAAGATTGAAAGAAGAAAATGAGGCAAAGGAAAAAGGGACAAGTGAACTGCAACAAAAATATAAGGAATTAGTGGCAATCAACAACAGATTTTCTCAGCAGATTACAGGGAGAGCAGCTATGCAAGGATGCAAGCACTTGATTTGGGACTTAATTATCTAGGAGGCAGAGAGATTTAGACCTTATTTGGATCTCATGAGAATAAAAGAAAAGATAATCACTGATGTCTTTAAGAGTTGCACTAATATAAAGGAAAAGCTATACAAAAGACCAAAGGAGACTGCATACAATGCTATAAGATTTTTAAACAGTTTGATAGATAAAGATGTCATAGATTTGAATGTCAAAGAAAGAGTTACGACCATTGCAGCAGCAAAACGAATATTAGGAAAGTATGCCTTGGTCGAAGCTGTGGAAGCCAAAGCCAGTGAAATGAATGAACAACTGACGGAATTCAAAGGACAGTTTGAAGGATTAGTGGAAAAGGGATTTCCGGCATTTTGGTATGAAAAGCAAAGGCTGATTCCCCAAAGCGAGCATTAAAGGTTGATGACTAGTAGACAGATGGATCATTCCAAGTTCAAACATTTGAGTCAGCCGCTTTCAGGGAAAATCTTAGTCAACAAGCTGGATGAAGATTTCGAGATGCTGTACAGATTGATTTCTATTGGAGAAGGGCTCCCACCTATGTCCTCTATTGATCAACTCAACATCAGAGTCCTGGAGAAAGAGATGATGAGTTATGACATCCCAATAGTTGAACTTTGGCCAGCTGTGGAGAAATACAGGAAGTTGAAATATACCTATCATGCTCCGCTGGCAGATGCCATCCCTTAAATCTCAGAACTGTGCAGTTTTAAATACCAATTCATTTTTTGATAGAAAAGCTTAGGATATATCTAGGATTTTGATTTTCCAGGACATGGCAGTGGGTTGCTCGTTATGTAACGAAGTTTCACCATTGGACAAATGCTTTAATATTTTTATATTGTTTAATGACATACCGAAAAATAAAAGAAAGCGATTAGGCTTATCTTGTTATATTTCCTGTTTATGATAGTGACATCTGAATTGTGATGAGGTGTCATCAAATTTTGTAACTAATTTCTGTTTCAAATGGACCGAGTGTGAGACTTCGGGACTCTATAAGTTCCATGTAATTTCAAATGGAAAAAAGGAGAGAAATTTTGAAGCTCTACATATTTTGTCCACTATTGTTATTTTGAGATATTCCTTGAATAAAGTTGTCAGAAGATTACATGCGTTTTTTAGAGATTCCTGTGTAATTGGTCTGGTAGTCTGTTTTTCCTTTCCCATGTGATATGTGTTTCTTTCCTTTGTTAATCCATATTGTTAATGCTCCTTCGTACTTGGTTCAGTGTAGCATATGAATGAGATTCATAGAGATTATGCCTTTTTCATTTCTTACCAAGTATTTCACAAATTATTTCTGCTAAAGTTGGTATAGGATTCATTTGTGTATGCCTTATATCAATGGACTGTTTCATCTTTCTTTTTTTTCACTAATTAAAATCACTTTGACTACTAGCTGGTTGCTACCTTGCCTCTGTGTGAATGTATCTGCTAAGCATTTGATGATAATGTTTATGTTATACTTGAATTGACTCCATTTCCCAATATAGATCCCTATTTGTTCTCCAACCAATGGTTTACCAGAGTAAAATTTCTCTTACAGAAATCTGACCTTCTGCATATGTTTAAATAAGAACATCTTGAGGAATGAATGTTGGTGTCCTTTTTCATGATTGACGACCTTGATTATTTCCAGTTTTTCATTAGTTTATTGAGAGATCCCTCTTAGACTGTGTTGGGTCAGTATCATCAGTCCAAAGATTGGTTAGTGGTTACCCCGAATTACCCTTCTTTATGACTTGGGGGTCAATTTCGGTGTTAACAGCATGTTTACTAGTATCATCATTGTGTTACCCTCGATATCTCATACATAATCATACATTCATTAGTATAATCAAAACACAATAATCTTAAACATGTATAGTCATGATCATTTCAAACAAATATTATAAACATTAGTATTCAAGGTTTCAGGGAATACTTCTTATGCATATTCTTATTTGACCAAAGGACTTTTCTGGTTAGTCATATTATCAATCAAAGTAAGAAGCATAATATGCCTAAACCCATGATTACTAACTTCAATGAATAATCATCATCAATCATTCCATGTATACTTATTTAAGAGATTCTAACACAAGGTAGGATTCTAACTTGATATAGGAAAAATGTACCTAGATTAATACGTTAGCTGGTTATTGTCTAACATACCCACATGATGTCTTCTTGTTCTCTTAAGTGACTTGTGCTAGTAACCTGCATATCTCATAGGTTAACCATTATAGAACCAAGTTATACATACCTCGTAAGTAGATCTTCTATGTGATCCATGGCAATGGATGAACCTTTGTCTTCATGTCACCATGGTCATATGTTCTTGAACTAGAACATGATTTGTCTTTCTTGATGTAACTTTCATGTTAACAGACAACATCAACCTCATACAATACCACAATGCATTAGTACAATCATAAGTGTCAAAACCCTAATCAATGAATATCTTCTATCATGCATTCATAATTTTATTAAGGTGATACGACAAGTCTAAAGTTAATAAACATTGTACTAACCTTAATGAAGACAAACATACCATAAACTTAATCATGAACAGATCTCGAAACATACCTAGATAACTCATACCTGTAGAGATTTCTTGTAATCTTCTTATGTAAGGCCTTAGCCTTATCTCCCTCTGAAACTGGAACTTCTTTACTTATGCAGATGACCAATCCATTCTCTTCTAGGATTAACCAATCCACTTGATTTGCAGAAAATGGATCTGGAGCTGGATTAGGGTTTGTCAGAGAAACCCTAAAATTTCAAACTTCTGAAAGGATAGAAAGATGCACCTTGATGAGCTGATCAAGCTGGTATACTCATAATTTGAAAACTGCAAAGTTTCACCCCTCAAAATTGCCTTTGAAACTTCTAGATCTTCTGGACAGGATCCCAAACTAGGGTTTGATAAATCCCACCCTTATACCCATCCAAAAGGTTTGATCCAAAGCTCTAAACTTTGATTTTTCTGAGGAAATTCCAACCGTGGTCACAGACTTAAAAAATTCCAACTTTTGCAGAAGCCCTAATTTTCCACATTTTCGATCAAAGTCCTGAACTAGGGTTTGATCAAACCCAACCTTCTACCCAACCAAAAAATTTGAACTTGGTCTCTAAATTTCGATTTTGATGAGTGGCATTCAGCCATGGTCTCCAATTACAAAAATTTCAACTTTCTCCGAAACCCTAATTCCTGGAGCCATGAATGAAGGTGTTCAAAATCCAATTATGTTTTGATAGAAATATGCACCTGATTGTTTCTTGTGTAACTCCGAAATTACAAATCCACAGGGTCTGAAACTTCTACCTATGGTAGCCCAACTTGTCATATTTCCAAGCCCACATGTATGACCTCAATTGGATTCTCTGAGAGAGAGTTATGCCAAGTATAGCAACGTGACCTGTTTATGGGATAAAACATGAGAGCAAACTTGTACAGCGTGCCACGTGTCACTGGTTCACTTTCGGCCTATAAACCTTTGGTCTATGAAAGTAAATTCCATTCCCTGCCTTTCAAATTTTATGCAATTTCATTTGGAGATTCCTAGCCCAAGTTATGACCTTGTTTCCTAGGTCACCTATTTATCACTCAGATTTGGAAGATGCTGAAACCCTAGATTGTACAGATCATAAAACACAAAGGACACCGAATTAGAAGTTGTTCTTCATACACAAGGTACATGGGGATCTTATATTCGACTTGTAAGAGTTTTAGATCTTGAAACCTCACCAGAATGGATTTATAGCAAAAGTTCTACAATGACTGGTTTTTGCTATATCAAGCCCTAGCTTCGCAAGTGCAACAAGTGTCATAAATGCCATACCATGCCTTCTTTCAGGCTAGCTCTGATACCATGTTAGTTTTTCAGAAATTTCAATCTGATCTAGGATATTAACTGAGAGAATAACATGTACAACATATCTATGTTGATGTATATGTAACTTCGGAATGTATTTCATCCATGTATTTCATTTATATATTATTGTACTTCTATAGAGATGTGTCATTCCTCTATATGGAAGTGTCGTCATGTGTATTGAAAAGTGTCGCAAGTATGTTAACTTGCCGATGGGTTATTAGACCACCATGTGTGGGGTCGGCCCTAATTTATATATTATATGGTTGATGTACTTAGCTAGACAAGTCGGCCCCATAAGGTTATTGGGCAAACAGGTCAAGTATAAATAGAGATCAGGAGATCTCTATTTGGATTATTTGGAAACTCATTCTTCCTTCACTCAGAAAGTGGCGCACAAGTGAGGAGGAGGATCATTTGCTACTAGGAGACTATCTCTGTGTATTTTGGTTGTACTTTGGTTGAGCCATTTCTCTCTCTATCTCTGAGGAAGTTGTGGGGTTTTTCACCTTAGGATTTTCCCCATGGAAACTCTATGTCTCTTGTCTCTCATGATTTTGCTTCTTGTGATGATTGACATGCTTGTTATGATTGATATGCATTGATATACTGTACATTTTATTCTCTCAGTAAATATCCTAGAGTATTGTGAATTAATGCTCAAAATTTAACATGGAGTCAGAGCTAACCTAAGAAGAAGACATTGTGTAGTGATGAAAACCAAGGTTTCTTGTTTATTGGCTTTCTCTCCACATATTTTGGAAAAGAAGTATAGTAGATTGACTCTACTCACCAAGGAGAATCTATAGGTCCAGTCAGAATTCAATTCTAAGCATTTTCAGATTTGGCCCTAAAAATTAGGGTTTCCTCAAAAATAGGAATTTCTGGAATATGAAGACATAGCTGGAAACTCCTTGCAAAAATCGAAGTTTAGAGATTTGGATCAATATTTTTGTCTAGGTAAATCTCCGGGAAACTCAAACCCTAATTCAAGGTCCTCCTTAGTGAACCAGGGAAGACAAAAAGGCATTTATGAAGGGTGTAGCTTTGTAGATCTCAAATTCTAAATACACTAGGCAGATCAGCTAATCAAGGCGCATCTTTCTACCCTTTCAGAAAGTTGAAATTCATATTTTGAATTTTTAGGTTTTTTTTTCCAACAAACCCTAATCCGAAACGAGATCCAGTTTTTCAGATAGTCAAGTGGTAAGACCTAAATCTTTTCTATTTCCATTTGAAGTACTCTTTAAGATGTCTCACCACACCAAGCTTGAGGATAAGATTGAAGGGGCTGATAACTTCCGAGCTTGGAAGTATAGGATTGGGTTAATCCTGGAAGAGAATGATTTGGACTCATACATAAAAGAAGACATCCCTATCCCAGAGGATGAAGAAGCTAAGATATTGCATAAGAAGAACTTGGTCAATGCAAAGAGAATCATTGCTGATTCTATCAAGGATCATCTCATCCCACATGTGTCATCTCTAAAGACACCCAAAGAGATGTTTGATTCTCTGACCAAGCTATTTGAAGGAAAGATCATAAATCAGAAGATGACCCTGCGGAACCAATTGAAAGGAGTAAAGTTTTAGAATGGAGAAACCATTCAATCTTATTTTTCTAGGGTCTCTCAGATTAAGGAACAACTGGATGCGGTGGATGAAATGGTGGAGAATGGTGAAGTTGTCATGACCACTCTAAATGGCCTACCTAGGTCATGGGATTCCTTTATTCAAGGAATTTGTGCAAGAAAGAAGTTGATCTCCTTCAACAGACTGCGGGAAGTATGTTCACAAGAAGAAGCAAGGCTTGTGGCCCGAGAAGAAAAGATGGGAAGTGAAGATCAAGCTCTCACAGTACACACCAAGAAAGGAAGGTCAAAGAGAGAGCACTCTCATGCCAGGAAATCTTCACACTATCATCAACATAAAGATAAGAAAGATCTCAGATGCTTCACATGTAATGAGAAGGGTCATTTTTCTTCAGAATGTCCCAAGAACAAAAGGAACAACAACATCAAGAAGAAGAAGGGCAGCAGGAAAGATATCATGCTCATGCTGCTGAAGATGATGAACCACCCAAGAAGAAGGCTAGAGCAGAAAGTGACGATGATGACTCATCAAGCGAAGAAGAGTATGTTCTGATCTTTGCTCTCACAGGTACTATCTCTCATGGTTGTAATGATTGGCTTATTGACTGTGGGCCTTCTAAACACATGACTGGGTTTAAAGAATCTTTTGTAAATCTATCTGAACATGAATCACCCCATAAAGTGAAACTTGGGGATGACTATCAATACCCCATCAAAGGAAGTGGTGAATCCTCCTACAACCTAGATTCTGGAAAATCCTTGAAGATGAAAGAAGTCTTTATGTACCTGGGCACAAGAAGAATCTACTCTCCATCTCTGCATTGGATGCAAAAGGCATGAGGGTTGCATTTGTAGATGGCCAAGTCCTAATGTGGCCAAAGGGTAAAACCATTGATGATGCAGTAGTGATTGGAGAGCAAGAGGAAGGTTTGTATAAATTGAAGGGACAACCTGAACATGCCATGGTGCATGATTCCATGGAGCCAAGTGAACTTTGGCATAGGAGACTTGCACATATGCCCTACAGAGCATTACCAATTGCAAGTAAGGCTGTAGAAGGTCTTCCTGAAATCAAGACCAAGCATGAAGGTGTTTGCAAAGGATGTGCAAAAGGAAAGAACATAAAGAAGGCTTTCCTAAGCAGTGAAAGCAAGGCAAAAGGTATCTTGGAAATTATCCACTCCGATGTATATGGTCTGATGTCATCCAGTTATCTGAGTGGGTATGTTTACTATGTATCTTTCATTGATGACTTCTCCAGGAAGACTTGGGTTTACTTCTTGAAGAACAAAGATGGAGTGTTTGATAAGTTCAAGGAATTCAAAACCTTGATGGAGAATCAAACTAATAAGAAAATCAAGACTTTCAGATCTGACAATGGTGGAGAATTCACTTCAGGTGACTTCAAGAAAATTTGCATTGATTCAGGGATTAAGAGGGAGTTGATTGCTCCTTACAATCCACAACAGAATGGAGTTGCATAAAGAAAGAACAGAATAATCATGGAAGCAGTAAGGGCAATGTTGCATGACCAGGATCTACCTATGCATCTATGGGCAGAAGCAGCTAGGACAGCTGTATATGTGCAGAACAGAACTCCCCAAAAAATATTGGACAACAAGACACCAGAAGAGGTCTTCTCTGGTAAGAAACCCGAAGTCAGCCATTTCATAATATTTGGTTGTCTAGTATATACACATGTCCCAAAGGAGAAGAGGACCAAGATGGATCCTTCAGGAAAGAAGGGCATCTTTGTGGGTTACAGTGAAAGCTCGAAGGCTTACAGAATATACTTTTCAGGGTTCAAGAAGATTGATGTCAGCAGGGATGTAACATTTGATGAAATATCAGCATTCATCAAATCAAGGAAGACACCTGCTAAAGTTTATGAAGAACTTAAGGAAACTAGATTTCAAGACACTACCATGACTGAAGCAATTCCAGATGTTGATCATGAAATTGAAGATCCACAACAACCTGTAGATCCACCATGTGAGGACAACTCTCACAAGAGGAAACTTGCATGGGCTAGAGAGCTCATTCAAGATGCAGAAAGATTTGGCATTCCAGAAGAAGAACATAGAGCAAAGAAGAGAACTAGATCTCATACCAGCTATGTTGCTTTACTTTGTGATATCATGAACAAAGAACCTTCCAATTACGAAGAAGCAGCGGAAAAGAAAGAATGGAAGGATGCCATGGTCGAGGAATACCAATCAATAATGAAGAACGATGTTTGGGATGTTGTCCCAAGACCTGAAGGGAAGTCTGTTGTGACTTCCAAATGGATCTACAAAATCAAGCATGCTATAGATGGCAACATAGAAAAGTACAAGGCAAGATTCATAGCTCGTGGCTTCTCTCAGAAAGAGGGACTAGATTATGAAGAAACTTTTGCTCTTGTAGCCAGGTACACTTCCATCAGAACAGTACTTTCCCTGGCTACAACAATGAAATGGAAGATACACCAGATGGATGTCAAGACTGCCTTCTTGAATGGTGTAGTTGAATAGGAAGTATATGTGGAGCATCCACTCGGTTTTGAAACACATGACAGGGAGTCATATGTGTGCAGACTGAAGAAAGCCTTGTATGGCTTGAAGCAAGCTCCCAGAACTTGGTATGGTAGGATGGACAGTTTCCTATCTAGTTTGGGCTTTACTAAGATTAAAGCATATTCCAACCTTTACTACAAAGTTGAGGAGGGGAATACTGTGATTCTACTCCTGTATGTGGATGACCTATTTGTAACAGGAGATGACAGATTGATTACCAATACAAAGAGGAACCTTGCTGCCGAGTTCGATATGAAGGACTTGGGGATGATGCATTATTTCCTACGTATGGAGGTGTGGTAGAGTGCAGATGGGATCTTCCTTGGAAAAGGGAAGTATACTGTAGATATCCTGAAGAGGTTCGGGATGATGGATTGCAAGGCCATGGCCACACCTATGGCATCGAATCTGAAGCTTCTTTGTGATGCTTCATCTGAGCCACTTGATGTCTCTATGTATCGTCAGATGATTAGGTCCTTGATGTACCTGACAAATATGAGACCATATATTTGCTTTGCAGTGAACACATTGAGCTAGTTCCTGATGGATCCGAGGAATGTTCACCTGGTTGGTGTAAAGCATATTCTGAGGTACCTGAAGGGTACAGTTGATTATGGGCTCAAGTATGAAGCGAATCAAAAGTTTAACTTGCTGGGTTATGTTGATTTAGATTGGGTAGGCAGTGCTGCATATAGGAAGAGCACATCTGGGTGCTGCTTCAGTATGGGATCAAGTGTGATCTCTTGGTTTAGTAGGAAGCAGTCCTGCGTAGCACTGAGTACAGCCGAAGTAAAGTATGTTGCAGCCTATTCGGCTAGTTGTGAGGTAGTATGACTTCGAAAGCTACGGTCTGAGTTATTTGATCTCCCGTTGGATGCTACTGGTATCTTCTGTGATAACCAGAGTTGTGTGAAGCTATATGAGAACCCAGTGTTTCACGACAGGTCGAAACACATAGAGATCAAATATCACTATATCAGGGATATGGTGCAGAGAGGAGCAGTGAAGTTCCTGTATGTTGCGACGGACGAGCAGATTGCAGATGTGCTAAGGAAACCACTAGCCAGAGTGAAGTTCGAGTACTTCAGAGAGAGGCTTGGTGTTCTTCAGATTGATGACACTTCGAGGAAGAAGTGATGGACACATTTTTAGAAGCCATTACAAGCATGTTGGAAGGAGGATCCTTCACATGGTTGTGGATGTAAGCGCTGGATGATGAGCATCAGGATGGTGCTCCAGTTACTGCTCTGTATATGCATCAGGATGATGCTGGATATGATTAGTTGGATAATTTATATGTATTTGTATATGCATCATGTTAGATGCTTGGACCATGTATATGTATATGTATCAGGTGGATACTGTGTATGATTAGGTAGATCATGTGTGTTGATATGTATATCAGGTGGATACATTGTGTGGATCATGTATCTGTGTATGTATCAGGAGGATACATTATATGATCAGGTGGATCATGTATGATGATATGTATTAGGTAGATACTTGGTATGCATCAGGTAGATGCATTGTATGATCAGGATGATCATGGATGAGGAGCTTCAGGATGTTGCTCCAGATATGCATCAGGACGATGCATTGATGAGTATCAGGACGATACTCAATTTGATATGCATCAGGATGATGCTATGATGATGATAAGGATAATTATATGTATCAGGTGGATACATTACATAATCAATTGGATTATGTGTGATGAGTTTTGAAGACACAGATGCACAGAGCCTTTCCGACATGGTGGTAGATGTGTTCTCCCATGTGCGTTGATGTAAGTGCAGAGCCTTTCTGACATGGTGGTAGATGTGTTCTCCCATGTGCGTTGATGTAAGTGCAAAGCCTTTCCGACATGGTGGTAGATTTTTTCTCCCATGTGCGTTGATGTAAGTGCAGAGCCTTTTCGACATGGTGGCAGATGTGTTCTCCCATGGTCGTTGATGTAAGTGCTGTGAGCCTTTCAGAGATGGTGGTAGGTTGGTCCTCCCATGCCGGTGAGTGTAAGTGCTATGTGTGTGCATCTGGGTTGTGCTTCGTGATACTCTGTGGCCGTGGACAGGTTGTGCAGTAACATGTAAAAGGTCCCGGGAGATCCGATAGGTTGAGCTGTGTGCTCGTAATCAGTCCTGGGATGCTCTTTTGAGGTTTTGTTGACTCATGTAATAAGTCCCGAGGATTCCACAGTATGGCCAGTGATGATGAAGACCTATAGGTGGTGGGCCTACATCCAATATGAAAAAGGACTGGCTCTGTAAAACTTCCTATGATGAGTAGACGATGACGATGACGATGATTCGAGGACGATGCATCAATGACGATGATCCAAAGAAGAAGACTTGCGCTAGCTGATCTGTGTCGAGAAATACCTTCCTAGTTAAGAGGGAGTGTTGATGTATATGTAACTTTGGAATGTATTTCATCCATGTATTTCATTTATATATTATTGTACTCCTATAGAGATGTGTCATTCCTCTATACGGAATTGTCGTCATGTGTATTGACAAGTGTCGCAAGTATGTTAACTTGCCGATGGGTTATTAGACCACCCTGTGTGGGGTCGGCCCTGATTTATATATTATATGGTTGATGTACCTACCTAGACAAGTCGGCCCCATAAGGTTATTGGGCAAACAGGTCAAGTATAAATAGAGATAAGGAGATCTCTATTTGGATTATTCAGAAACTCATTCTTCCTTCACTCAGAAAGTGGCGCACTATTGAGGAGGAGGATCATCTGCTACTAGGAGACTATCTCTGTGTATTTTGGTTGTACTTTGGTTGAGCCATTGCTCTCTCTATCTCTGAGGAATTTGTGGGGTTTTTCACCTTAGGGTTTTCCCCACGGAAACTCTGTGTCTCTTGTCTCTCATGCTTTTGCTTCTTGTGATGATTGAAATGCTTGTTATGATTGATATACTGTACATGTTATTCTCTCAGTAAAGATCCTAGAGTATTGTGAATTAATGCTCAAAATTTAACAATCTACAACATATCTACATCTTATCAATTATAGACACAATAATGCAAGTACACAAGAGACACAGAGTTTCACTGGGGAAAACCAAGAAGGTGAAAAAACCCACAACTTCCTCAGAGATAGATAGAGCAATGATACAACCCAAGCACAAGAGATAGTCTTCTCCTAGCAGCAACTTCTCCTCCTCCACAAGTGCGCCACTCTCCAATGAGAGTATGAGTGAGAAAGTGAATGATCAAATAGAGTGCCTCCTGCACTCTATTTATACATGACTTGACTTACCTAATAACCTTTACTAGGTCAGCCTCAACTTAACCACATAACATAATGCTGACAAGGACGACCCCCACTAGGGTGGTCTAATAACCCTTTTACCCACATGACTCATACAGGGCCGACCCCATCAAGGTGGTCTAATAACCCATCAAGTATAAGTTATGACACTTACAATATAAATGACGACACTTCCGTATAGAGGAATAATAACATCTCTATAGGAATACAAACACTTCCGTATATAGGAATAATAACATCTCTATAGGAATACAATATACATAGATGAAATACATAGGTGAAATACATTCCAAAGTTACATATACATCAACAAATCTCTTATGATATTTTTATCTAAGATATTACCATTTATATTCTTTGTTATCTTAAAAGATTAATTGATGATTAATTTAGTCTTTCAAGTTGCTCTCAGCTGAGATAGGTTAGAATAAAATAGTTAATTAGTTTTGTTTAATTTCGAGATTAAATTTTTAGTCCTTAGTTAGGTTTTCATTTAGATTATTTTGTTAAATTCTCTGAAATAGTCATTAGATTAAAAATACAAAAAACAAAACAAAACAGGAGACTTTCTTTAGGAAAGCACATTAGGTTAGATTAAATTTACAAACTAACTTTAGGATTCATTTTTAAACAGTAGATTAACTTAGATTCCATTTTTGTTGAATTTTATAATTCTCCTTAAGAGAATAAATTCAACTGGTAGTAGGACCATAACCTACGAGGTATTTCTATCCCAAACACACCAGGAGCTGCACTAAGGTACTTGTGTGGGCTTTATCTCCTTAAGTTGGCCAGGTCATAAAATCAGGCCAACAAATGGCTCTAGAAGGAGGGCCAGCTAATGATTAATGGATGATAAATATAAAGATAAATATTCAACCAGTCAACAACCTCCACTACGAATTGATTCACAAGCTGAAATTGGTAGTTCATCCTTTAGTGAAACTATAAGGAACATTCTTGAACAAGATCAACCTTGTACTCCTAAAGCTAATTTTCAAGTCTTACAAGAAACACGTAGAATCCTTACAAGAGCTCATGCTTGTCATATTGGTATACCACCTGTAGATTATGGATTGCCCCGAAGATAGCAACATCATACTCAGTCAACTCAAATTGAACCAGAATCAATAGAGACTGATATTGTGTTAACTGGTACTCTAAATCCTCAGACTAGAAGACAATCTCAAGGGATCACTAGAACACATACTGCACCTGGTCTCCTTAATCTAGGATTCTTTGATCAACTACCGTCACCTCCAGACTCTCCACCTGACTCTCCCAAACTTTTCAATCAGGACAGTTCCTCAGATTCAGAAAAGAAACCTATGGCAGGTAATCAACCAAATCCACTAGCCCCATGGCTAAGGACAGCTGCTGTAGCTGTACCTGGTGCTCAACATGCATTACCAAAACATCGAAATAATCTTCTTCTGAAGTTTAATCTGGATAACAAAGAGCCAGCTGAAGGACACATTAACAAATTTATTTTAGGTGTTCAAATGATGAACGTTCAACATGAAGATGTTGTGTGTCATCTTTTCCCATTAAAATTCGAAGGTAGAGCATCAATGTGGTATTTATCATTAGTCCAAGGTTTGATTACCAATTGGGAAGATTTTAATAAAGCCTTCTTAGACAAATTTGGTGAAGACAAAACACCTGTAGCCTTGGCACTCGAGTTGTCCAGAATCAAGATGGAAACCAAAGAAAGAGTCAAGGACTTCAATAAGAGATTCTTGACATTAAAAAATAAAATTCCTATTGCATCTCAACCGCCCGAGGACATTATTATCGAAAAATTTGCTTCAGCTTTGCCAAAGTACTTAGGGATGTGGGTTAAACGAGTTAGTAAGACAACACTTGTCGAAACCTTTGAAGAGGCCATAAAAGTTGAAAAAGACTCTATGTCTTATGATGCTAAATGAAGCGGGAAGGTTGATACTTTTCCTCGTAAGAAAATTGAACGATCGAATGTGGATAAAGATAAGGCATACGACATTGAACAACTGCAGAATGCAGTTCAAGCATTGACCAATGAAGTAATAGGGCTGAAGAAAAGAAATTTTGAAAGTTCTTCTTCAAGAGGATATTTTAGAAACCAATTTAGGCCAAACCCTGCTACTAATAATAAACCAAGTTTACCACCTGATGTAGCAGTTCAAGAAGAATTTTTTAACACTATTCGAGCAGTTTTGCCATTATTTGAAACTTCTTCAAATCAGGAAACAACCGCAGATCTTGAGGAAGAATAACAACCCGAAATTGAAGAAGAATTGCTAGAACCACAACAGTTGAATGGTCATTTCTGGGATAGTCTAGCAAAGGATTCTGAAAGTAGAAGTCCTCCTTCTGGGAAGCATGCTTATAATACAAGAAAAAGGACATCTACAAATACTCCAAGAGCTTCAACAAGTGCCACTCCAAGTAAGGATAACAATAATTAGCAATCTACTAAACAAACTCAACCTGCTAAGAATACTCAATCTACTCAGACTTTGCCTAAGTTAGATTTGTAGTATGACATAATTGAAGATCTAAAAAAGTTGCGTGCAAATATTAGCATGTCTGATTTATTGCAAATCTACCCCATGCCCAATGGTCCTATCATTACTTCTACCATGAGTTCTGTAGCCCCTATTGTTCAGCAAAGTGTAGGTGCTAATAACTCAAATAATGATTTAACCTTTAAAGATAAAGGTAAAATAGTAGCGAACAAATCCACATTAATAGGGAAGAACTCAAAATCTACAACACCTCCATTCCTTCTTACTTTCGAAATCTTTAACAAAAACATCCATAACTGTATGGTCGATTCTGGAGCATCTACTAACGTAATGCCTTTGTCAGTTTGTCGAAGGTTAAATGCTAAGTATGTTCCATTTGAGTCACAAATCACTCAACTTGATAGGACAAGTGTGAGGGTGTTGGGAGAAATGAAAGATGTTTTGATTAGGCTTGCTAGTAATCCTTCTATCTTTCAGATTATTGATATTGTAGTTGCAGATATCCTAGATGCTTATGGATTATTTCTCAGCAGGGATTGGTCACAAAAGTTAAATGGATTTTTCACTACTGATTGGTCAACTTTGTGGCTGCCTAAAAATGGAAAAGCAAACCAAATCAAAATAGGCAGGGAGAGATATCTGAAACATATAGTTACCGAGATGCATGACCCAAATGAACCAGTTTTGTTTTCAGATTCTATAGTGGGAATTTACATGTTTGAACTTGGTTTTGGGAGTTTTAAATCTGAAAATTATGATTTTTCTGATAAAAAACAACAATCTGAAATTGTGAATGTCACTACTATTTAGAAAGAATATTCGTCTAACGATATTGTAAATAATGCTGATAATTCTGATTATGTACACATTGTTGAAAGCAAGGTAGTTGCAAATAGTTCTACTTAGACATTGTACTTTGATGGGTCAAAGTCAAAAGAAGGAGAAGGTGCCGGTTGCTTGCTAATTGACCCTAAAGGAACCAAAACTTGTATAGCTTGTAGGCTTGAATTCAATTGTACAAATAATACTGTATAATATGAAGCACTAATTCAGGGTTTGAATAAAGCAATTGATTTGGATATCAAAGTGCTAGTGTTAAATTTTCAGAATTTACTTCAATCTGATCTAGGATCTTAACTGAGAGAACAACATGTACAACATATCTACAGCATATCAATCATGGAGACAATAATGCAAGCACACAAGAGACACAAAGATTTACTTGGGGAAAACCATAAAGGTGAAAAACCCCAATAACTTCCTCAGAGATAGATAGAGCAATGATACAACCAACCAAGAGAGATAGCCATAACCTAGCAGCAGATCTTCCTCCTCCATAAGTGCGCCACTCCTCCTTGAGTGCATGTGTGAGAAGTGAGTGAGCAAATAGAGTGCCTCCCGCACTCTATTTATACTTGACTTGACTTGCCTTTTTACCTAACTCATGTAGGCTCGAACTTAACCACATAACATAATGCTGAGTGGGCCGACCCCCAATAGGGTGGTCTAATAACCCTTTGACCCACATGACTTATACAGGGCCGACCCCAAATAAGGTGGTCTAATAACCCATCAAGTATAAGTTACGACACTTACAATATAAATGACGACACTTCCTTATAGAGGAATAATACCATCTCTATAGGAATACAATATACATATATGTGAAATACATTCCGAAGTTACATATACATCAACACTCCCTCTTTACTAGGAAGGTATTTCTCAGCACAGTTCTTCTAGCACAAGTCATCTTCTCTAGATCATCGTCACTGGATAATCATCATCGAGTCATCATCATCGTCACTGCTGTTGCTATCTTAATCAATCTCTTAATCTACTCGTCATAGGAAGTTCTACAGAGCCAGTCCTTTTTCATACTGGATGTAGGCCCACCACCTGCAGGTCTTCATCGTCACTGGCCATACTGTGGAATCCTCAGGACTTTTACGTGCGTGACAAAACCTCGCAAGAGCATCCTAGGCTGTTACGAGCACACAACTCTACCTATAGGATCTCCCAGGGCAACGAATTACATGTGGTCATGGCAAAACCTCGCAAGAACATCCCAGGACTGATTACGGGCACACAGCCCAACCTATTGGATGTCCCAGGGAAATGAATTACATGCCATAGGAAAAAACCTCGCAAGAGCATCTGCCAGATATCCCAGGGCGCTATTATATGCCATAGGCAAAACCTCGAAAGACTATCTGCAGATCTCCCAGGGCAACGAATTACATGTCCTCCCAGAGCAAAACCTCGAAAGAGCATTTGCCAGATGTCCCAGGGCAACGAATTACATGCCATAGGCAAAACCTCGCAAGACCATCTGCAAATCTCCCAGGGCAACGAATTACATGCTCATCTACACAACCTGATCCACGGCCACAGAGTATCAACCTGATACTCACCATACATCATCCTGATGTATCCATGATCATCCTGATCATCATCACTGCAACGTCCTGCTGCATGTCATCTGGAGCAACATCCTGAAGCTCGTCATCTATGATCATCCTGATCATCACTGCAACATCCTGCTGCATGTCATCTGGAGCAACATCCTGAAGCTCGTCATCTATGATCATCCTAATCATCATCACTGCAGCGTCCTACTACATGTCATCTGGAGCAACATCCTGAAGCTCGTCATCTATGATCATCCTGATCATCAATGCAACATCCTGCTGCATACCAAGTATCTACCTGATACATATCATCATACATGATCCTCCTGATCATCAATGCAACATCTTGCTGCATGCCAAGTATCTACATGATACATATCATCATACATGATCCTCCTGATCATCAATGCAACATCCTGTTGCATGCCAAGTATCTACCTGATACATATCAGCATACATGATCCTCCTGATCATCAATGTATCCACCTGATACAAATACAAAACATATGATATATATCACCATACATGATCCACCTGATCATACAATGTATCCACCTGATACATATACAGATACATGGTCCAAGCATCCAACATGATGCATATACAAAATACATACACATGATCCAACTGATCATATCCAGCATCC
Organism: Larix kaempferi; assembly: GCA_027924585.1. NCBI lineage: Eukaryota > Viridiplantae > Streptophyta > Pinopsida > Pinales > Pinaceae > Larix > Larix kaempferi. The sequence goes on from BSBM01000416.1 coordinate 8,416,202, forward strand.
AACATGATGCATACATACATAAATGATCCAACTGATAATATCTAGCATCCAACATGATGCATACATACATAAATGATCCAACTGATCATATCCAGCATCCAACATGATGCATACATACATAAATGATCCAACTGATCATATCCAAGCAGAAACCAGAACATCATCCTGATGCCCATTATCCAGCGCTTACATCCACAGCCATGTGAAGGATCCTCCTTCCAACATGCTTGGAATGGCTTCAGCAAATGTGTCCATCACTTCTTCCTCGAAGTGTCCTCGATCTGAAGAACGCCAAGCCTCTCTCTGAAGTACTCGAACTTCACTCTGGCTAGTGGCTTCATCAGCACATCTGCAATCTGCTCGTCCGTCGCAACATACAGGAGCTTCACAGCTCCTCTCTGCACCATATCCCTGATATAGTGATATTTGATCTCTATGTGTTTCTACCTGTCATGAAACACTGGGTTCTTGGACAGCTTCACACAACTCTGGTTATCACAGAAGATACTAGTAGCCTCCAACGGGAGATCAAATAGCTCAGACAGTAGCTTCCGTAGCCATACTGCCTCACAACTAGCTGAACAGGCTGCAACATACTCTGCCTCAGCTGTACTCAGTGCTACGCAGGACTGCTTCCTTCTAAACCAAGAGATCACACCTGATACCATACTGAAGCAACACCCAGATGTGCTCTTCCTATCTGTAGCACTGCCAACCCAATCTGAATCAACATAACCCTGCAGGTTAAACTTTTGATTCGCCTCATACTTGAGCCCATAATCCACTGTACCCTTCAGGTACCTCAGAACATGCTTTACAGCAACCAGGTGAACACTCCTCGGATCCGTCAGGAACTGGCTCAATGTGTTCATAGCAAAGAAAATGTGTGGTCTCGTGTTCGTCAGGTACATCAAGGACCCAATCATCTGACGATACATAGTGATATCAACCGGCTCAGATGAAGCATCACATACAAGCTTCAGATTCGATGCCATAGGTGTGGCCATAGCTTTGCAGTCCATCATCCCGAACCTCTTCAGGATCTCTACTGCATACTTCCCTTGTCCAAGGAAGATTCCATCACTCTGCCACACCTCCATGCCAAAAATAAATAGTGTATCATACCCAAGTTCTTCATCTCGAACTTGGCAGTAAGCTTCCGCTGCATGTCGGCAATCAATCTATCTTCACCTGATACAAACAGGTTATTCGTATACAAAAGTAGTATCACTGGATTTCCTTCCTCAACCTTGTAGTAAAGGTTGGAATCCGCTTTACTCTTGGTAAAGCCCAAACTGGATAGAAAGCTGTCTATCCTACCATACCAAGTTCTGCACACATATCTGACTACACCATGCTGTCTTGAAATCCATCTGGTGTATCTACTATTTCATCACTTTTATATTTCTCAATGCTGTCATCTGCAATATGCTTGATTTGATAGTTCCATTTGGAAGTCATAACAAACTTCCCTTCATGTCTTGGGATTACATCCCAAACATCATTCTTCATGATCGACGGATCATGGCATTCCATTTATTCATCCCAAATCCTAGGAACTTCAATATCTTTGCTGAACAAATGTTGTAGTTCTTCTTTTGTAGGAGATGTCATATGATCTTTCCTACACAACAAGTTAAATTGCATGATTATAAAACATCTCATAGTTTTCAGAACAAATTCTTACACATAAAGAAATATGTCATACAGTCATGCAATTATCTTAGCCAATGCTTCAATACAACATTTATCCATATCCCGTAACTTTCTAGATGCCTTCCAATCTCTACCAGAACATTGTTAAGAGTGTGCACAACTCCCAACATGTCAGCAAAGAGGTTTCATTATAGATAAGTAGCAATGGAATGTTGTACAGTGCCATAGGCCACTTACCCATGTATATTAGTAGTATACTGTTCATCAATGCAACTATTCTAATATGCACAATACATATCCTAAGTCTAGGAACATGAGCATATACATCATTGAACAATTTTATTTAAACAAACACATATGTAATAAATGATAATTAAAATACTTATCTTTGTTTGTTCGTTGGGTGGACTCCCTCTGAGTCTTCACTTCCTTGCAGGAGCTGCTGGAGTCATAATCTGAAGTAGCTTCTTCTACACCTTTCTGTTGTGGGATGTAGAGAGATGGTCAACTCCCTCTGAATATATGCATCCTTGCAGAAACTACTGAAGTGTGCTCCTTTTCTTTCTTGCAGGAACAACTAGAGTGTGCTCCTTTGCTTTCTTGCAGGAGCAACTGGAGTGTGCTCCCTCTTGATCTTTGCTTTCTGAATTACGTGTCCTTGAACTTACATTCCTCCTTGGTTCCTATACATGCTTATTAGTATCATGAATGTGTTATCCTTGTGATCTCATATAAAATCATACATTCATTAGTATACTATTAAAACACAATAATCTCAAGCATGTATAGTCATGATCATTTCAAACAGAAATAGTAAGCATTATTATTCAAGGTTTATGTAGGATTCTTATGGTTAGTCAAATCATAAGAAGCATAACATGTCTAAACCTATAATTACTCAAACCTATGACTCTTCAGATTAGTTGAATCATCAATCAAGATAAGAGATATAAAATGCATAAAAACTGTGATTATTCAAACCTATACCATCATGATTCTTCTGGTTAGTCATATCATCAATTATGGTAAGAAACATAATATGCATACAATCATGATTATTCGAACCTATGACTTCATGAATAATCATTATCAACAACACAACAGTATAAGATCCTAACACAAGGTAGGATTCTAGCTTGATATAGGAAAAACATACCTGGATTAGCATGCTAGCTATTTATGTCTAACATACTCAGATGATGTCTTCTTGTTCTTCTTCAATGACTTGTGCTAGTAACCTGTATATCTCATAGGTTAACTATTACAAAACCAAGTTATACATACCTCGTAAATGGATCTTCTATGAGATCCATGACAATGGATGAATCTTTGTCCTCATGTTATCATGATCATATGTTCTTGGACCAGAACATGATTTGTCTTTCTTGGTGTACCTTTCATGTTAGTAGACAACATAAACCTCATACAACACCATAATGCATTAGTACAATCATAAGTGTCAACACCCTAATCAATGAATATTTTCTATCGTGTATTCATAGTTTTATTAAGGTGATATGACAAGTCTAAAATCAAGATTGTACTAACTGTAATAACATGAAGACAAACATACCATAAACTTAATCATGGACAAATATTGAAACATACCTCGATGAGTCATACCTGTCGAGATCGCTTGTAATCTTCTTATGTAAGGCCTTAGCCTCATCTCCCTCTGAAACAGGAACTTCTTCACCCATGTAGATGATCAATCCTTCTTCTTCTAGGATTAACCCAATCCACTTGATTTGCAAGAACTGGACTTGGAGCTAGATATGGGTTTGTCAGAGAAACCCCAAAAATTCAAACTTTGAATTTCAAACTTCCGAAAGGATAGAAATATGTGCCTTGATGAGCTGATCAAACTGGTATATTCAGAATTTGAAAACTGCAAAGTTTCACTCCTCAATTTTGCCTTTGAAACTTTCGGATTCACTGGACGTGACCCTGAACTGGGGTTTGATGAAGCCCACTCTTTTTCCTCATCAAAAGGTTTGATCCAAAGCTCTAAGCTTCTATTTTTCTGAGGAGCTTTCAGCCGTGGTCTCAGATTTCAAAAATTCCCATTTTTACAGAAGCCCTAATTTTCCACTTTCCTGATCAAAGTCCCGAACTAGGGTCTGATCAAGCCCGGCCTTCTGCCCAACCAAAAATTCTGATTTTGGTCTCTAAATTTTTATTTTGATGAGTAGCATTCAGCCGTGGTCTCCGATTACAAAAATTCCAACTTTCTCCAAAGCCCTAAATTCCGGAAGCCATGAATGAAGGTACCAAAAAATAATTCTGTTTTGACAGAAATATGTACCTGATTGTTTCTGGTGTAACTCCAAAATTTTTGATCCACAGGGTCTGAAAAAGTTTTTTGCGATATCCTGACCTGTTATCTTTCCATCCTGACAGGTCTGACCTCATTTGGATTCTCTGAGAGAGAGTTATGCCAAATGTCGCAACGTGACCTGTTTTGGGATAAAACAGGAGAGCGAACTTGTACGGCGTGCCACGTGTCACTGTTTTAACTTAGGCCTCTGAAAAAGTTTCCTGAGATAGGACGGCCTGTTACCTTTCCATCCTGACATGTCTGACCTCAATTGGACTCTCTGAGCGAGAGTTATGCCAAATGTCGCAACATGACCTGTTTATGGGATAATACAGTAGAGCGCACTTGTACGGAGTGCCACATGTCACTGGTTCAACTTCGGCCTCTGAAAAAGTTTTCTGAGATAGCACAGTCTGTGTACTACCTGTCACTTTTAACGAAATTTCATTTGGAGCTTCCTAGCCCCAGTTATGACCTTTTTACCAAGGTCACCTGATTTTGACTCAGATCTGGAAGAGGCAGAAACCCTATATTGTATAGATCATAAATCACAAAGTACAACGAATTAGAGGTTGTCCTTTGGACACAAGATACCTGGAGATCTTAGCTTCGGCTTGTAACAATTTCAGATCCGAAAACTTCACCAAAACGGATTTATAGCGAAATTTATACGATGACTGGTTTTTGCTATATCAAGCCCTAGCATCGTAAGTGCAACAAGTGTCATACATGCCATATCATGCCTTCTTTCAGGCTAGCTCTGATACCATGTTAAATTTTCAGAATTTACTTCAATCTGATCTAGGATATTAACTGAGAGAACAACATGTACAGCATATCTACAGCATATCAATCATGGAGACAATAATGCAAGCACACAAGAGACACAAAGATTTACTTGGGGAAAACCATAAAGGTGAAAAACCCCAATAACTTCCTCAGAGATAGATTGAGCAATGATACAACCAACCAAGAGAGATAGCCATAACCTAGCAGCAGATCCTCCTCCTCCATAAGTGCGCCACTCCTCCTTGAGTGCATGTGTGAGAAGTGAGTGAGCAAATAGAGTGCCTCCCGCACTCTATTTATACTTGACTTGACTTGCCTTTTTACCTAACTCATGTAGGCTCGAACTTAACCACATAACATAATGCTGAGTGGGCCGACCCCCAATAGGGTGGTCTAATAACCCTTTGACCCACATGACTTATACAGGGCCGACCCCAAATAAGGTGGTCTAATAACCCATCAAGTATAAGTTACGACACTTACAATATAAATGACGACACTTCCTTATAGAGGAATAATACCATCTATATAGGAATACAATATACATATATGTGAAATACATTCTGAAGTTACATATACATCAACAGCTAGTTGCATATGGCGATTCTGAAATCATTGTCAGACAGGTAAGAAATTCAATACACTGCATTTCTGAGCATTTGTAAAACTATCAACATGAGGTATGGAATCTCATTTCTTATTTTTATGCATTCAACATTAATTCCATTCCTAGGTATCAAAACCAAGAGGCTGACTTATTAGCAAATGTGGCATCAAGACTAATACCATCAGAAAATTTTGCGTCTGATTTTTTTTCAGTAGAATTAATTTTCAGACCTTCCATACCAGATAATATCATTAACTAGCGCATTTTTGATGATGATATGCATATTCTGAACTTTCTTACGAATGATGACACATTCAAGGATTCAGCCATTGATGAGATTACTCATGACAAAAATTTGCGGGACTTTACGGTAATACATGATTTTTGTTCAATTGAAAAGGCTATGGAGAAGGTAAAACCAATTCCTAACTCCGTTTTACAGTTGGAGAAGTTTTATGATTTGCATGATAAATTTAAAGCAGTTCCCAATTGCAAAACTAATAGTTTGCAACCCAAATATGAAATGGTAAACCTTGGGACAAAGTCTGATCCACAAACTGTTAACTTAGGGATAGATTGCAGTCAATCTAAAAAAAAAAACATTTATCAAGTTATTCAAAGAATTTAAAGACGTGTTTGCATGGATGTATGACGATTTGAAAACATTCAATCCGAGAATGATGCAGCACATTATCCCAATGAAACAAGCATCTAAGCCTTTTCAACAGAAGCTTAGAAAATTTCATCCAACTCTTGAACCATCAATTAAGAAAGAGTTGAACAAACTCTTGGCTGCCAGGATTATTTTCCCAATTAGACATACTCAGTGGGTAGCTAATTTGGTTCCAATTACGAATAAAAATGGTGATATTCGACTTTGTGTTGACTTCCACAATTTCAATAAATCCTCAGAGAAAGATAATTATCCAGTTCCACCCATGGAACAAATTTTACAAAAGGTTTCTGGTGCTGAGATGCTGTCATTACTTGACGGTTTCTCAGGATACAATCAGATCTTAGTTTCCCCATAAGACCAACTCAAAACAACATTCAAAACCCCATGGGGAAAATATGCTCACCGAAAGATGCCCTTTGTATTAATCAATGCTGGGGCAACTTTTCAGAGAGCAATGGATATTGCTTTTAGAGGATTAATTAATCATTCAGTGGTTGTCTATTTAGATGATGTTACTGTATTTTCTAAACACGGAACTGATCACATTTCACAACTTAGAAAAGTGCTTGAACATTGTAGAAAGTATGGGGTTTACTTAAACACTAAGAAAACGATATTTGCTGTGACGCAAGGTCTTTTATTAGGCTGTGTGGTGTCGAAACATGGGATCATGATTGATCCTGAACGTACCCAAGCCATTTCAAAAATAACCTTTCCATCAAAGAAAAAGGAAATGCAATGATTCCTTGGGAAAATAAAATTCCTTAGAATATTTATTCCTAGTTTCTCAAAAATCATTTGTCCATTACAAAAGATGATTAAAAAGGATGCTGTTTTCAATTGGGGACATACTGAAAAATAATCATTTCAGAGAATCCTAGAAGCAATTTCAGAAGCACCTAGTATACTAAGCCCAGATTTGAGCAAAGATTTCATATTGTATACTTTTGCTTCTCATATCTCATATGCAGCAGTTTTAACCCAATTAAATCAGCAGAATAATGAGGTACCCATTTCTTTTATGAGCTCAAATTTCAAAGTTGCTGAACTTAACTACCATGAAGTTGACAAACAGGATTTTGCTGTTTTCAAAGCTGTCAAACACTTTCGTTCTTATCTTCTGAAGTCAAGAACCAAGGTGATTGTTCCATTTCCTGTTGAAAGAAATCTGCTGGTACAAAAGGATTTAGGAGAATAACGAGCTTCGTGGATGTCAGCTCTCCAAGAGTATGACCTGGAAATTAAACCTTCAACTGTGGTAAAGGGCTAAGGATTGTGTAATCTTGCTGTTGAAGCAGCTCATTTGCCAAAAAAAGATTTTGAAATGATCATTGATGAAACCTTGCTAGTCAGGGAAATATATTTTTATCCTCCACCACAAGATTCCTGGTATTAAGATTTAACAACTCTTCTTGAAACAGGAGCTGCTCCTGAGCATCTAGATCCTAGGAAAAGGAGAGCACTTAGGCTGAAATCAACACCTTATCTGTTGATCGATAATACTATGTTTAGAAGAAATTCAGATGGTGTATTACTTTACTGTTTAGACAAAGATGAGACCGAGATAATCTTGAGGGAATTACATCTTGGTCCTGCAGGTGGCCATTTTGGAGGAGAGACTACTGCTCACAAAATACCTAGGGCAGGTTACTATTAGCCCACATTATTTCGTGATTCTTATGCCTTTGTTAGAAAATGTCTAGAATGTAAAACTGCTATAGGTAGGGTGAAGAAACCTGGCTTTCCTTTGCAACCAGTTACATTAGACAGACCTTTTCAACAATGGGGTATTGACACAGTTAGTCCAATAAACCCACGTTCTTCTCTAAAACACAAATACATCATTACAACAACTGATTATTTTACTCGATGGGTAGAAGCTGTACCTTAACAAGTTGTGAACACCAATCAGGTAATTTTATTTCTTGAATCTTTTATCATTACACATTTTGGTGTTCTAGATTTGCTTGTTTTTTATAATGCCTCATACTTTTCTTCAATTGAATTAACTCAGTTTGCATTAGAAAAGGGCATAAGGGTTAGATACTTAGTGAATTATCATCCGCATGGTAATGGTTTATTAGATTCAACAAACAAAAATCTTTTGAAAATTCTAAAGAGGACCATTTCAACTCATCATCGTGATTGGCACACAATGTTGTTCAATGCATTATGGGCAAACAGGGTTACACCTAAGTCTTCGATTGGTAATTTTCCTTTCTTCTTGGTTTATGGTACTGAAGCTATCTTTCCACCAAATTTAGTTTTACCTTCTCTGCAACTAGCCCAGTCAGTTTCGGACGAAGACTGTCCAGTATTAGAGAAGAGAATTAACACACTGTTGAAGTTAGATGAAGAAAGAGATAAGGCTAAGCAACATTTCATCAAACATCAACAAATCATTAAGTCAAGGTTCAATCAGTCTTCTAGTTCTAACCGAGAATTTCAAGTGGGTGATTTAGTATTCAAATGTGATAAATCTCATGAGGATAAGGAACAAAACACTAAATTCCAATGTCTTTGGTTAGGACCGTTTGTTATTGCTAAGAAATTAGGTGCTAGCACTTTCCGTCTGCAAACTTTAGAAGGTCAACTGGAAACATTTCGTGTGAATGGTTTGATCCTTAAAAAGTATTTCTGCTGAACTTTTCAAATCTTGAATCTGTACATAGTCTTGTACACAAATTTGTCCATTTTGTAAATAATTGTACAATACTAACTTTTTGATGTTTTGATTTTTCTGTATATAATATTTTTCTTTCATTTTGATCACTTTTTGGTAAATATTTTTCTGTACATATTTATCACTAACATCACAAAATTTTCATTTTCTTTAATTCTGATTTCTCTATAAATATTTTTAATTGCATCTCACAATTAATTTCCTTAATTTTTCCGAAAAGATTAGATCTCTTCTTTCAAAATAATCATAATCTTTTCGAATTTTCTGCACATATTTCTGTCGATTTTCTGTACATACTTGTAGGTGTATAAAGTTAATTCCATGTTTAAAAAAAAAAAAAAAATTGTACATATTTTTTTTTTGAGAAGGGTATTTGTAAATAAATAAATCCCGAGGCTTAAATCCAGTTTCTTCCTTTATCTCGATTAGTTGTGATAAGGAAAGATCTTCAAGATTTGATTAGACTGATCAGTCCTTCTCAAATTTGATAGGAACCTATAATTGATGACTGTCTGTGTTTATGGTCAGGATTAACCTTCAGCTATCTGTTTCTTTATACGTTAGGATAGCCGACATATTTCCTTTTCAAAACTCAGTACTTGGGAAAACCTTTATCAATTTGTATTATTAGTTATCTATTAAAAGGCTATTTATCATCTGCAAAGATTCTAAAGTTTGCTCCTTGCATAATTACCTATAATACATTGAAGTTTGATTGGAGAATAGGAGGTCTCATCACAAGCCTACCTATCATGATCATCAGTTTTATTAGGGATACCATCATTTCTAATTACCAGGGTGATGGCTCTTGATCATATGATCAAGAGACAAGAGGTCTCATTGCAAGCCGACATGTTTATCTTTGATCAAACTCACGAATGATGCTGTTAATATCAGGTTACCACGCTTGGACAATAGTCTTCAGTTAAAGTTTAATGGAAAATCAATAAATCTTTTATAATTGGAGCACGTCTTGAAAGTTTTTCAAAGAAGTGAATAGATTTATCTTTATACTGATGGTGCATGTTACACTTATACTGAGTACTTTGTTTTGACAGGGAAATTTTTCAGCCTGTCTATAACCAAATCTTTATCAACAGAAATGAAGATAATTTTGAAAGTATTCGAAGGTGTGAATTTAGTACTGGTTCTTGTTAGATTAAGATTTTCTGATTTGTTTCAATTGAATTATAAGATTTTGTTTTATTGCAGCTTTTAGATGAATGGTAGAGATAATTGGTTCGCCTAGGTCGTCGCCATTTGTTGGCAAGCAACAACCCTCTCAATTTTTTTTCTTCTTCATTGAATAAAATTGATCAGTTATCTTCTATAAATTATCCTAAAATTTATAAAGAAGTGCCTTCAGAATCTTTGATTCTGAAGGTACTCTTAAATAGAAGGTATTGAGGATTAAAATAAGTTGAAGAAATAATTTCAATTCAAGCTCGTAATTTTTACAAATTGATTATTCCAGCAACTGTTAAAATATAATCAATTTTCAGTACTATTTTAAGTGATTATATTTATGATTTGCTAGCTATTATCATTCATTTTTTATTAACACTGCTTGAATTTGATTCTATAATTCCTTATTTCATTTTTTTTGTTTTCATTTCTTTTAAGATATGATTTCTTATGATTAAGTATAAGTTAATATATATATATATATATATATTTTTCTTTTTCCTGGAAAAAAAACGCGTAATTTCATTTCATCCTTAAGAGTACGAAATTACATTGAACGTCATCAATCAGTTACAGTGGAAGAAGTAGCTACTAAATCTAGCTTTAAGCTTTAGTCTGAAATAAGCAATGATGTTCTCACCACGTGAGCAATAACATCTTTTACAATGGAATGTTAAGACCCTATATCATATCTGAATAGTTTTACAAAAAATATTTTATGCCTGCCTCCACAAGTTTTTTAAATAGAAAAAACAACTGAGAAATGCAAGAAATTACATTAATCCAACCAATTGTTCCGCTGTAATAACTAGAAGTTCATCAAACTTCCAAAAAATATGTCTTAACATCATTCAATAAACGGTGTGTGGAACAGTTCTCGGCCAACCCCATCTTTAAATTCAATGATTTTCCAAATACCGATTCCTAGCAACAATCCTTTCTTCGAGGCTTTGTCCACCTCTGCGTTATTTTCCCAAAATATGTGCCTGCAATTGAAAGTATCAAAGGTGTAAGAGACATTTTGAACTTGTTCCAAAACAACAGCAATTCTCCGGTTGTTGCATTGATACAAGCCATTGACCCACTTTATCACATTCAATGAGTCCCCAAACACTGAAATATTACTAACAGAATGTTCCACAGCAAAGGAGATTAGTAACTTAAGACTGAGAATCTCAGCCCAGTTATTGGTCCCTCTCCCAAATCCAAACGACATCACATAAAAATGAGTAGGAGACAAAAAAAGAAGAGCCCCTCCCCCACATAATTCATTCTGACAAGCCCCATCAAAGAAACCCCATGGCTGAGTTCGATCAATATCCACCGGTTGTATATTTCTAGGAATAGTAGCATGTCTGATATGCTTGAGAGCTAAAAATATGCCACAACTGTTAATAGCCACTAAAGCTGGAAGTCCCTTTTTGTCAGAGAACAAACAATTGTTTCGAGATAGCCAAATTCCCCAAATAACAATAGGGGGGAGCGCTTTATAATTGGCAAATGCAGGATTATATGACCACCGGCTCCAAGCCTCCTCAAGGGAATTCCCATCCCAAAGGAAGTTTACCTTTAAAATTCTAGACACAACATTCCATACCTTTGTGATGAAGCTACAGTGGAGAAACAAATGTAGTACTTTTTCCTCATTCTAATAACACAGGTAGCACCTACTTGCACCTTGTAGACATCTTTTTTGCAAAAAATCCCATGTCGGGATCCTGTTGGCCAAGACACACCACATGAAAATTCTAGCCTTGAGTGGGCACTGAATTCTCCATAGATTTTTCCACCACCATACCTGCTCTCTGTCCACGAAGTTTTCACTGATCCACTGATAACCAAATTTTGGAGTATAATTGCCCGAGGGATCCCCATCCCATACCAAAGTGTCATCTTCTTCTTTGAGGAAAATCTGATCCCTACTGAGGGACCTCAAGTATAGTCTAAGTTCATTCTCCTTAACCATATCTAATCCAAAGGTATCCTCTCTCCTCCATACAGGCCTTCCCATCCAGACATTCTCCAAGTCCACCAAGTGATGGAGAACAATAATATCCCTCTACCACAGCTCCTCAATCAAACCTGCTGACAATAAGTGCTGTGCTTCACATCCCACCCAAGAATCTCGTCCAATCCTCAGCTTCTTCCCATTGCCAACATCCCAGACTAGATTCTGTTCAATTACATGAAACGAGGAAACCAAAGCTTTCCAAATAACAGACCCCCCTTTATGTGACTTGTGAGGAGTCCTAATCCACTCATCCACTGTATCTGGTTCAATATATTTTTGAATCATAACTCTAGCCCAGAGTACCCCTGATTTGATTAAACTCCAACCACACTTAGCTGCCAATGCTTTAGAGAAATAAAATATGTTTTTCAGTCCCCACCCTCCCAGAGCTTTTGGAGCTGCGATTCTCTCCCATTTCACCCACGGAGTCACATGTGCATCCTCCTTGCCATTCCAAAAAAATCTAAAACAGATTTTCTTAGCAGCTTCAAGAATCCCCTTCGGAATCCATGCTAGGGACATCCAATACACTGGAATGGCTTCTAGCACCGACTTCACCAATACCAACCTACCAGCTTGAGAAAGCCACCTGAAGCTCCATCTTTTTAACCTTTTTTCCAACTTTTCCAAAAGCCATACCCAATCCTGTTTCAAATAGTCATTAGGCTTTAAATGGAAGCCCAGATATCTTAACCCTTCAGAAAGGGTAAGGAGAAGAAAGGAAAACAGATCAGTGTAAGTGTGTAGTTCCTCCTCACACAAGAGAGAAATAGTAAGTGAGGATTTCCCATCGTTAATATCCATTCCAGTTGCAAGGGAAAAGAGATCCAGAATTTCTTTAAGTTTAACTGCTTCCCTCCTTGAACCAGAGCAGAAAATCAAAATGTCATCCACAAAAAGCAGATGTGATAGAGAAGTGCCAGGTGCCACCAGTATCCCTTCAAAATCTCCTATTCTTTTAGCTTCCTTAATAGCCCTACTCAAGCTCTTGGCCACCAGTAAGAATAACAAGGGAGATAGTGGACATCCTTGACGCAGGCCACATCCAGAGTGAAAGAAGGGGGTCGCCACTCCATTCATTAATACCGAGAAGGAAACTGTGGATATACAGCTCATGATCCATCGAATGAAACCAATATAAAACCCCAAATGTGTTAGCATAAGTTGAATATAAAGCCAACTAACCTTGTCATATGCCTTTGATAGATCAATTTTTAAAATTGCTCCTTTCAACCTTCTGTATTTGATACTGTGTAAACCTTCCTGAGCTATACCAATCGCTTCATGGATCTGGCACCCTTCAAGGAAGCTGAACTGCTCCTCTGAGATATGTGTAGATAAGATAGGTTTGAGTCTTTGTGAAATCACTTTTGTTACAATCTTATACACACAGTTGCATAAGGAGATAGGCCGAAAATCATTAAGATTGGAAGAGGTGTCCACTTTAGGAATTAGAGCAATGAAAGTAGAGTTTATTCTAGCTGGAACTTTGCCTTCCTTTCTAGAATCCTCAACAAGCTATAAGAGATAATCACCAATAATATTGAAAAGTGCTATAAAAAATTCAATCGTCCATCCATCAGGCCTAGGACTCTTGTCCTTCTGAAAACTATTCAAAACAGCCTTCAGTTCATCCCCTATAATGTTGTCCATTAGCATCCGGTTATCATCCTCTTCAACAAACCAAGGAAAAAGTTGAGCTACCCTGATGACCTCTTCAATGTTCACTCTGTTGTTGGCTTTGAAAAGGTCCTGAAAATGATTAACCCCAACCCCGGCCAAACCATCAAAGGTGGACTGAGAATTACCATCAGAATCTTCGAGGATCCAAATTGTGTTGACAGATCTTTTGCCTTTAGCGTATGCATGAAAAAACTTGGAATTATCATCCCCACTTTCCAGCCAAATGGTTCTACTTTTCAGTCTCCAAGCCTCTTCATTTTGCATAAGGATCCTATTCCTCTTATCCACCAGTTTTACAAGATGTTCCTTCGATGCCAGAGAGCAGTATCCACCACCTATTCCATCAGAAATAGAAGTAATTTCCTCTTTAGTAGACTTGAGATCCCTATCATCCCTACTCCTCTTATATGTGGCCCACATTTTAATAGGTTCCTTGAGTGATTTAATGTTCTCCGCAAAATGAAAGGCTGCAGTATGGACAGATCTCAGATGATACGAGATCCAATGCTGGTGAAATAGTTAAAAAAAGGTTGGGTCTTCCAGCCAAACCTTCTTAAATTTTAAGGGCGCAGGAAGTTTGATAGGGCCTGCCTTCAACTCCATAAAAATCGGTTCATGGTCTAAACAACCTCCTGACCCTATCCATTGCCTAACATAGAAAATAGTCTCCACAATCTGTTCAGAAATAAGGAAACGGTCCAACCTTTTTGCCACTCTATCCATACCAACTCTCTTGTTTCTCCAGGATGGCTTCAAACATACAGGATCCACATCAATCCAATTTCCTTATGAAAATTTCTAAATAAAAAAATTTGAAAGAGGATCCACTTGAGTGTGTGGCCCCCAAATCTTAGCTTGCCCAAGAGAAAACTTGAGATCCCCTCCCAGGATCGTAGAATCTCCCTTGAGCAGATATCTATCCAGTAGGGCAGTCCAAAACGGTTCTCTATCACAATAAGGTCCATAAATGTTTACAATAGTAAAAATCCTGTCAAAATCCAATGACTTACAAGTCATGCCTAACACCGAATGCATTCCCCAGAGAGAGGATACACAAACCTTAGCTTCATTCCAGCCAATCGCCAAACCTCCGGAGCGACCCCTAGCATCCAAACCCTCAAAACCCCATCCCGGTAAGCATAACTTAAGTCTACTAACAACTTCTTCACCACTACACATAGTTTCTTGAAACAGCAAAATATCAGGATGTTCCAGTTGCAACAGCCGACGCAGTGCAGGTCTTTTGGAGGGACCAGCTAGACCTCGGCAGTTTAAGGACATAATCTTCACCGGATCCCTTCCTTATGGCATTCACCGCTCTAAGTGCCCTCTCAATAGACAATTGTTTACCGTTCCTAAGATCTGAGCAGGATTTGGACTTAGCTTGGGAGATGAAGGACTTCCTACCTCTGGGTTTGTGGGGTTTTGTCTTCTCTTTCCCTAACCCCCCAGTAGAAGGCTTATTCATAGACCGTAGAAAATAACCAGACTCCGAGGAACCAGTGGGTGAAGAGGGCTCAGAAGGTGCAGTCAGATGTTCAGGGGAGTCTTCAGGGTTATTATCTGGGGAGCAATCTAACAGTAGAGGATCCACGACAGGGGGTGAATCCACTGAACATAAAGGGACTGAAAAAGATGACATCATCTATGGGGAAATATGTAGATTCCTAAACCCATCCACCCAATCCAGACCAGGAAAAGTAAAGTTTTTAATAAAAAGACTAAAGGAAGGATTTGAAATGGAAATAGAAGAAGAACCTGCTGCCATGTCTGGTGACCGAAGAAAGGAAAGCAGAGATCCCTCCTGAGCTGAATCCCGTGGCTGAGTAGATTCCAGCTCTTCTGTAACAATGGTGACACCCACAACCGGGACAGAACCTTCCTCCTCCACAATGTCAACAGCCTCCTCACCACCCGTAGGAACCTCTCCATCGGAATGAACAACCATAGGAACCTCCATATCAAAACGAACAAACACATGCTGATCCTCAGCATCCTCTTCCAATGTCACACCAACCTCCTTAGCCACAATCCGTCGCTTCAGAGTATTACCAAACTTCATACGAACAGGCACATATCATTCAATAGCTAGATGTCCATATTCATGACACTGTCTACAACGAAATCTTATGATTATGATTATGTCCAGATATGATTTCTTATGATTAAGTATAAGTTAATATATATTTGCTACGGGTTGATTAATTTTGTTGTATAAGTCTTTTTGACCCTTAGTAAATATTCATATTATTCTTGTCATATGTAGATGTGGCTTATGTTTTCATCAACCTAGGGTTTGATGATTTCATCGAATTCATAAAATATATGAACCATAATGTTTCATAATGGGAGGTCATCTATTAAATCTCGGGATGGTTTATTTTGTACAAAGTACAAGTTGATGTTGATGGCATACATGAATCATATCATATATCGAATTATGATTAAGGAAATAGTCTATCATTAATTTTTATGATCTTTTGAAAGTATATTAATCATGATCGGTTATAATGTGTAAATTTCAAAATCACTCTAATCGATAGTACATCAAGGTTCTACGTGTAGCTTTGTCAATAAAAAACCTGGAGGTATAACATTTTTGATACATGACATGAATTGATGCTTTACTGACACCTATTTGATATAAACATTGTGAAATTATTATCTAGTTCGATGCTGAGTGTCAAACTCATTTTTTGATATTATTTCACTTTGTTTTCTGTACTATTTGATCATTTTAAATCTCATTATTATGATAGTCTGGTTCATGTATTCGTTTTGGCGGTGATGATTTTATTCCTAAACACTGGTCTAAGGTTTCATATGAGCAGAATGGAGACTTTTATTATGTCATTCACTTGGATCCCAATACCATCTATATTCACATAGCCTTTCATTCCGAACCTCATTCAGAATCATAGTGAGGAAATGGTTCCTCTATGTCGTTTTGAAGTATTAGGTCTGGAGATGCTTGAAGCAGACCCAAAGGTTATTGCTCTGTTTTGTAAGATAGGTTGGGGGTCGTTCATTGAGAAATTCGATGGACACCATAGTGAAACTACGAAGCAATTCGCTCTAAGTATTCAAGAAGATGTAGCTTATGTTGGAGGGTTTTGTATTACTTTCAGTGATGATTCAATTGCAGAGGCTACAAGCCTTCCCCAAGTAGGAGAACGATGGTTCAAGGGAGAAAAGGTTAATAAAGAAAGGTGTATGTCACTCATGCTTCCTCTCCCGAAAGGTTCAGATTTATCTGTTGGGGTTTCAGCTAAATTCTTAAAACCAGAATGGAAACGTTCGTATGAAGTTCTAGTTAGGTATGTGTCCTGTGATGGCAGACTTTCTCATATCCACTATTATCATCTTTGCTTATGGTTAGCCGTAAAGGGTTTCAAACTTAATTTACCTTTCTTCCTGCTTCGAAGTCTGAAAAAAATGGCACAAGCTGTGCAGACTACTGTAGGTGATTTCGATAGAAGTTTGTTCCATCATGGTTTGATTAAGATATTGGTCCAACATCAATTATCTTTGGTTGGTAGGTC
The DNA here is from genome assembly GCA_027924585.1 of Larix kaempferi. NCBI lineage: Eukaryota > Viridiplantae > Streptophyta > Pinopsida > Pinales > Pinaceae > Larix > Larix kaempferi. The sequence continues at coordinate 8,433,351 of BSBM01000416.1, forward strand.
TTGGGGAGAATTATTGGCTGAAAATAAGTTAGGGTTAACCCAATATTGGCCGACTTTGTTGCCTAAAACTCGTAGGAAACACAAAGCTTCATTAAATTCTGGTGATAATAATAGTCCTAAGTCTATGATAAAGGATGTTGGGTTGCAGGGTAAGTCTTCACCTATGAATGTTGATACGGGTTCTGCTATTATCAATAAGCTTAACCCTTTGAATACTGGAGTTGGTTTAGTTCTGTCGCTTGGATTTTTGGGCACATTATCAAATTTGAATGAGAATTTAGAAGATTTGGAAGGTTCTAGAATTGGGAAAAGGTCAAACCTTGTTACCCCCGAAAGCTATTGATAGTGTACACACAGTTAATAAACCTCAAGGTATGTTTACACAGAAGCTTGAAAAATTAGTAGAGGTCTGTTGTCGAGAAAATGACTCTAATGAGAGGGGTTCTATGTCATTTGGTATACGACGTTTTACTCATAGTATGGCTACAACTTCCACTCTAATTTCGATCCCTGAAACCCTACAACGTTTTGAAGATCCCCCTTTGATTAGAATTGATAGTGAGGATGATCAATTTTATCCAAATCTTGAAACTCCTATGGGTAACAAAAAACAGAGTTCTGAAGTGGAACGTTCTGGGTCACCTTCTAAGGACTTTGCTGATCAATCTTCTCCCTATTGATTCTGCACCGATCCCTTCATTTGGTGATGATTCTTCATCTATTGGAAGAGATGAAGGGTTTCAATTAACTCTCAAACAAATCTTAAAAGATAAAATTTCAGAGTTGAAGGTAGATTTAAAAGAATCATATTCTAGTCAGTCAAGCTTGAAAGATGAAATTAAAACTCTTAGAGAAGAATTACTATCTTGGGTTCATAAATGGCTAGAAATGAAGTCGAGAAAAGAAAAATACAAAAATGATAGGAAACTCACGAAGATGACCAATGAACAATTATTTGAACAAATTGAACATCAGAAACTTAAAATCCTTGAGCTTACGGCTAGACTGTCAGAGTCAAGAAGAAAAGCTAGAGTATATCGTGTGACTTGAGTAATTTTTGGTAACAACTGTGCATTCTATTTTGAATCCAGCAGGTAACAAAATTTCTGAGTAGTATACTCAAATGATTTTACTATTTTATTGTCATCTTGTATTGAATGCCGAACTTATGAGATTTGTATTTTTCTTGCACAGATGGAGGTTTCTATAATTTTGTGCAATTAGGTGGAGAAGTTACATGCCATGAGAATCGAAATTTTTGGAAAAAGATGCTGTAGTTACGTCTACTTTTGATTATCGAATTGGAGAGTGCGTTCCAGGTGTTATTTTGATCCAGCTTTTCCCATAAATCAGTTTACATCATGAAGTTAGTTTAACAACTGTTCATCTTCCGGATTTCAAGTTAAATTCCTAATAGTTGTTAGAGAGTTGGCATCTATTTTTAGGTGTAGGTTAGACAAACTTGGAAGAGGTTATTGGAAGCCTGTTGTATTTAAGTGATAAACAATTACAGATTTAGGGTCGATGGAGTTCTGAAGGAAAACTTGTTGAAATATTACATAATTTCTTGTTTGATCACTCTACTGGAGTTTTGTCTTCGTGGATGATTGTGACATAATTTCTCAAACTGGTATCCCTGTGTTGCTACCATTTTTTGAAACTTTAATACATATTTCGCTATATTATTTCCTTGTTTTATACTTATGCAATTGTACTATGATTATAATTGTATAAATTATCTGAAATTTTATCTATCTACTCAATATTAATGTTTGATTAATTATTACTAAATCCTTTACTTAATATGTTATTGGTAACTATGATTTAGTAATAGTTATTTCATATTTATTTCTGATAGCATTGGTGTGTCCACTGTGTTTTCACAAATGAATACAATCTGTTTCAAATATTTGGGATTGAGCAATTGGTTATTGATTAATATATCATTATAGAATTAAATTGAAATAGTTTTCTGTTTCAAATTTTCTATTCTGTGCATATACAACATGGCAATTTATGCGATAATCTCTTATGATAATTTTATCTAAGATATTGCCATTGATATTCTTTGTTATCTTAAAAGATTAATTGATGATTAATTTAGTCTTTCAAGTTGCTCTCAGCTGAGATAGGTTAGAATAAAATAGTTAATTAGTTTTGTTTAATTTCGAGATTAAATTTTTAGTCCTTAGTTAGGTTTTCATTTAGATTATTTTGTTAAATTCTCTTAAACAGTAATTAGATTAAAAATACAAAAAACAAAACAAAACAAGAGACTTTCTTTAGGAAAGCACATTAGGTTAGATTAAATTTAGAAACTAACTTTAGGATTAATTTTTAAACAATAGATTAACTTAGGTTCCATTTTTGTTGAATTTTATAATTCTCTTTTAGAGAATAAATTCAACTGCTAGTAGGACCATAACCTACGAGGTATTGCTATCCCAAACACACCGGGAGCTGCTCTAAGCTACTTGTGTGGGATTTATCTCCTTAAGTTGGCCAGGTCATAAAATCAGGCCAATATGTTTAAAATTCCGACCCAGTATTCAATCTTGTTCTTTTAAATTTTTAATAACAGTCGAATAATAGAATTTTACTCAACGCATGAATCAACTTAGAGACAGTCAGAAAAGAATATGAAATCTTCTCAGGTATACATAAATCGATTTAGAGCTTCGTCAATTCTATAACTTCTCTTAATATTACGTGGAGAAAAGAAAATATATTCATATCATTTCCTTCGCATTAGTTTTGGGAATCGGTATAATAAAGTTCATGTTCATATAATATTCAGATTTCAATGTTAATCATCTATAGAATTTTTATAATTCCACAGCTAAATAAATGCCGCACTATAAAATATAACCAGATCTTTACCATTTTCTCTATAAGAAGAGAAATTAATGAACTAAATCAATTTAACAAAAGAAACCTGAGTAATATAATTATGAGTCCGGTGCCCTCAAGGCTCGACCGGCTATGATACCAAATGTAGGGACCCTCATTTTCTGGGACCTCCCAAAAGACTATCTAAATAATTTCTAACATAATATAAAACATTTTAGATCTTACCAATGATCGAGAATTGAAAAATTAACTCAAAAATTTAACTTAGCAAATAAAAATGGAATAATAAACTTGATTCTAATGGTTGTGGGTTAATCCACTCAACGAAGATTGTTGTAGCTACCACTCCTTGCCGCTATGATCCATACATCCAACTGACCACTCGGTTGACCTCCCTACTAATTCCGAGAATACTCTTCTTCTTCCCGAACTCCCGAGCAATGGGGCCATACAGATCACACACTTAAATCAAGGATCCAAAAGTGGGATTTCCCCCCACCAAGATCCATTTCCAAACTCACAATAGAATCAAATCAATGTATCTTCACCATTACAGTGAGCATCCAACAGTAGCGTGTCCCCTCCCCTTTCCTCTTACCTTCCTTAAATAGGAAAATTCTCTACGACACATGTCGCTTCATGCAAAAATGCCTAATTTTATAAATATTTAAATATAATTACCTCACCCAGCCATGTGTCTTATTCCTAAGAGCTTGCACCTACATTCCTAGATTTACTCAAGTCCATCCACCCTTGATGCTTCAATCTAGTTTCTATTTTTGTGGGTGCAAGTGGAGTTGGCTATATGCTAATGTTTAGTATACTATTTTCTCCTAAACAAATATTCTCTATTATTTTAATTACTAATAATCATTTCATGTGCAAAATAGCCTAAATGCAAATCTACATGCTTAATGCATAATATTCATCACTTGTTTTCGTCTTTGGTCTAGGTACCACATCGTTGGGTCTATTTGTCCCTCATTTCTTTTTATCAAGATGGTACCACATCCTTGGGTCCATTTGTCCATCATTTTTCATTTATCAACAAGGTACCACATCGTTAGGTCCTTTCGTTAATACTTCTTTGTTTCATCTGATTTGTGGGAACTTCATGTAGGGATTTTGGATTCGTTACCTTCAATCCTCCATCTACACTCTATAGGAGACTAATGGCGCTGAGGAGTAATTTCATTTTTATTGCGTACCCCTCAACCTCAGATGTGACGAATTCCTTCATGGTCAACTTCGGACGACTTCACGCTTACCCAAGTAAGCGGATAGGTGCTTTTCAACTCATGCATGGAATCTGTAGGAAGTCGACACCATCTTCCTTCTTCCATGTGTGATTTATTCATACTCTATGGTCCATTTATTTCCTTTGTGAGTCAGTTGGTTATGTTAAATTACCTGCTGCTGCACATATACTCAAAGTACCCATCAGTAGTACTGCTCATCTTAATTCATCAATATACTGAATGTAAATCAATCCATAATTATAATCATGTTTCGTAACTCTACTAATCATTAAGAAATATATGCAATTCATTCATTCACATCATATATTTCATAACATATCTAATCGTTAAGCAGAGCATCCATTCATTCATCAATTTAAGTAAATTATCCATTTCTACAAGTATAATTCATTTCATTGTTTTCATTTATCATTTGTCGTTATACAATTCATCATGTGTTTTCTCAATCATTAAGACACATCTAAACTCAAAGGACCACTTTATTAAAGTTTAATTTGTCAGGTCACTCGACAAGTGCTTCCAAAGTCTACAGGCATTCTAGGGCCATTACACCAAGTGAGGAATTTTAGTGGGTTAGATTAGAGGTTTCTCTTAGGCTCCACTTGGGTTCATAAACCAAGTTATGTTTGAATTAAATGTGTGGATGTGTATGCACAAGTGGTGTGTCAAACAAGTAAATGAAACTGTAAATGTTTGGAAATAAAGATAGTGAAAATAAAGATAGATAATAATCAATACTAGAAACAAATGATGCTCTTTCTTGAAATAAAATATATTTCTTTCTTTGATAAGCAATGAACCACCTCTAAATTTGCAAGCAAACAATAATCTTAAGCAAGACAAGCAGACTGAATGCAAAAAAGACTTATGATTAACACTAAGGAATTAAAGATGAATCCTCTTGTTAATAAATTTATCTCAAGTAATTGAAGGGAATGATAGCTAATCTCTAAAAAACTTGCAAAGAATAGAAAAGAAAGTTCTCAACCAACCACAGAAAGAAGTTTTAAGCAAAGAAAGGAACGTAACTAAATGCTTAATTAAGATTTTTTTTGTTGAAACGTAAAAGACTGAAAATGAATCCAAAATAGAACCCTAAAGGAAATACATAATTAGATTTTTCAAACTTTTCTCCTACATTGTCTAAAGGGAGTCACAATTCAATCAATACAAAAAAATAGGAAACATTGTAAAAAAACGAGATTGAATAACAATCTAAAACATAAATATGAATCAAACAAAAAAGAGGTAAAACAGGTTTTGTCTTGCCTCACTAAAAATTGGGTTTTTTGGCAAAGTTAGGGATTTTAGAGGAAAATTTGTGACTCATGGTAATGTTTTTTTGGAAAAAGGTGTGACCCAAAACCAAAAATCGAAAAAAAATGAAGTGCAACTTGTGGCTGCAGTAAACATATGAGGGTTTTCTCCAGAGTTACCTACCAATGGATAAATAAAAAAACAATAAGAAACACAACAGATAAACTACCTTAAACAATCATGGATGAGGCTGGAAAAATGGTTTCAACACAACCAAGGATGAGTATATGGATTCACCAAACTTATAGTGTGTGACTTGTACAAAAAATAGGTACTAGAGGGTTGCATAATCTCTTTTAGCAAATAAAAGAAAGTAGAAGAAACTAAACTAAATAAGACTAATTATTTAACATGCATGAAACATCCATTACAAAACTAGCCATAAAAAGAGGAAACAAAACATGTAAAGAATGACGTTTTTATTATTACACAAGGAATAAGAGAGTACAATAGCACCTTGGTACTAGTTGTGGATGGTAAGGGACCTTTATATCCAATCAAAAGGGGGTTCTTCTAAGTCCTTTGTGCCCAAATATCCAACCAAGTGTTTTAATGGTTGATTCCAAAATGGCGAAAGAAGGATAGAATGATGGTTCTCTCTCTTCTTTTTTGGTGCAATTTCGACAACATACAATATTGTGGATCTATTGTGGGATAGAAGTGGGAGTTCCAAGGTTGGAATTCTTGGTATTTATTCTAGCTTGTTGTGTAGCCTTAGTGGGATGGCTTGATAGGACTTTATATTTCTTGGTATTGATGCGTGACTAGCTTTGCAACTAATTAGACGGGTGGGTAATGGTAGGGATCCCAAGAGAGAGGCATTGGAGAAGTCGAGGATTATAATTACCAAGCATTAGAATATTTAATAAGTAGTTAACTTTTAATATTAAATAAAAGGGATTACACGATCAAAGTTAAAATCATGTGCATTTTGGATTTATTTATATAAAGAAGGTTCTTACTATGTAAAGAGTGCAATTTTTGGAGTTAATAAAAGTCTCATTTCTCTAGTCTTTATTATGCTTATATATTAAGTAAACTGATTTTGGTTTTTGCATTAACTCCTGAGATGTCTTTTGTGGAATGTTAGCATTCGATCCTAGTTACAATATTACATCCCATGTACATTATATTCATAATGGTTGCATTTTGGAGAAATTATATTTCCCCCATGGGTCAGTGCAAGCTAATGAGGGTCACTTTTGGCGCGTTAGATGCAATAGAAAACTAAAAAAGCAGGCATCCCTCAACTTACCTGGATTTTTTGAGCTACTTATGCAAAATATCTTGCATTGAGTAAAAAAGATGAAATGTAGGAAATTGAATCACATTTCTGAATATATAACTTTTATGTATTGAAAATTTGCATAGCTATGTCAAGTTTCATTTTTCCTAATAGACACTTTTTATTTTTCAGGCAAATGATAAGGTATATGTTTTTGTGGGTTGAGCCTTTGAGGGCCTAAATGATGGAATCAAGCTACAAAAATCAGCATGCATGTAGAGAACACATAGCACTTGTGCACCATTATTTTTCAAAAATTAAATTAGTATTTTTATAATTTTTTTATAAGTGTCTAAGTGATCAAACCTCGGAAATAGTACCTATTTTGTGGGTAGAGCCTTTGAAGGTCTTAATGCAAAAATCTTGACATGGTTTTTTCATAGAACGTGGAGGTTAGTGTCCTCTTGTGCACCATACAATTTGTTTTTGAAATGACCGAGAATTGAAAAAGTTATGGAAGAAACACTAACAGTGTGTTTCATGAGTTAAGGAAGTAGGACAGAAAAGAAATTGAAAGAAAATAGGAAAACTTAATATTTCAAAATAAAAGTTACATATTTGGAATCTGCAGAAAAAATGCTTTTTGTGTCTAAGATTTTGTCAAAAATGACTGTGTGTAGCATATTGTAACGAGTGGCTAAGCATAGGCTTCTCCAGAAACTGGAAGAAGTACCCAATTAGCTTTGGTTTTTCATTAACATTGCACAGGTTCGTAATTACCAAAGCATACACATAGGATTATTGTTGACATGCGAGCAAGTGACTCGGCTTGGTTTAGGCTCTACAAAACACGAGCGCATTTTGTTTAAATTCAAAAATATTGTTGTGCTTTTAGATGTACATAACGCGCACGCGTTATATAACTACATAACGCGTACATGTTATAGAGTTCCAAAACGTGCTCGCGTTATGTAAATCATAAAATACATGTTTAATACTTGAGAAAGAAGGGGTGTGGAAGACTCAAGGGAATTTTTGTTTAATATTTGAGAAGGGGTGGGGAAGGGTCAAGGGAATCTATGGTTAATATTTACTAGGGGTGGGAAAGGGTCAAGGGCTTAGAAGGATGTTGGAAGCTTGAGCGGGGAGAGATGAAGGGAATGAGAACATGATGGACTATAGGGGTTGAAGGGAAGTGGAGCTTGAGAGCACTATTAGGAGTAGAATAGGTTCTGAAGAGGTATAGGGTTATAAGTTGAAAGTGAGACTTGAGTGACAAGGGGGAATGGATGCAGGTAAGGGGGATGTGAGAGAGACATAAAGAATACAAGGGGGGGGGGGAGACATAGAGCGAGGGAGGGAGAGGGACAATGGGGAGGATGGATTTAGAGGGAGTGAGAGATAGATGGGGATAGAACGAAATAAAGAGAGAGGAAGGGAGGGACAGAAAGTGTTGGTGGGAGACATGCAGGGAGTTTTGGAGATGGAGAGAGAGAGAGAGAGATAGAGAGAGAGAATATGAGAGGAGGGGGAAGGGACATAAAGTGTGTGAGAGAGAGGGAGTGATGTAGAGATTGGGATAGGTTGAGGGAAATATAACATGAGGGAGGGATAGAAGGTGAGAGAGAGACATGCGATGAGAGAGGGAGGGAGAGAAGGTATGGTGAGGGATGGAGGGAGAAAGGAGAAGATAGATATGGATGGAGGGGGGATGGGTTTGAGAATGGAAAGGGACATAATGTGTGTGTGTGTGTGTGTGTGTGTTTGAGAGAGATAGAGATAGAGAGAGAGAGAGAGAGAGAGAGAGAGATTGATGGTTGGGGAGAGAGAGACTAGAGGGAGTTGTGAGTGACAAAGAAAGTGGGAGGTTGTGTGTGTGTGTGTGTGTGATAGGGAAGGAGGAATCAGTGGGGTGGCAGGGACGAAGATGGTTTAAGGGAGAGAAAGCGACATAGAGGGAGGGAGGTAAAGAGAGTGAGGGACATAACCAGGGACAGATCTAGAGAAAGAGATAGGGAGAGAGGGATACAAGGTGAGATAGAGAGGGTAGGGCGGAGGGATAAAGGCACATAGGGTTTGTGATTAAGGGCGAATGAAGGGAGAGAGTTCTATAGGGACTTAGATATTTGTGAATATATACATAAGGTGGATACCCTCCTTGTCATCATCTTCATCACCATCATCATCTTCATCATCATCACCACCATCATCATCATCAACATATTCATCATCATTCTCATCTCTAGGTTCCTCATCAACATCTCCATCATAATCATCTTCTTCATCCTTATCATCTTCATCATCATCTTCATCACCATCACCATCATCACCATAAACATCTTCATCATCATTGTCATCTCCCCCTTCCTCATCAACATCTCCATCATCATCATCTTCATCATCCTCCTCCTCCTCCTCCTCCTCCTCCTCATCATCTTCATCACTGGCACCATCATCATCAACATCTTCATCACCATCACCATCATCATCATCATCATCAACATCTTCATCATCATTCTCATCTCTAGGTTCTCCATGAACATCTCCATCATCATCATATTCTTCATCATCATCATCTTCATGACCATCATCGTCATCATCAACATCTTCATCATCATCACCATCATCATCATCATCATATTCCTCATCAAATCAACATCTCCATCATCATCATCATCATCTTCTGAACATCATCATGATCATCATCTAAACATCACCATCACCATCATCGTCAACATCTTCATCATCATCACCATCAGCATCATCATCAAAATCTTCATCGTCATCACCATAACCATCACCATCACCATCTTCATCATCATTGTCATCTCTAGGTTCCCCATCAACACAACATCTCCATCATCATCATCATCTTCTTCATCATCATCATATTCATCTCCATCATCAACATCTTCATCATCATCACCATCATCATCATCATCTTCCTCATCAGATCAACATCTCCATCATGTCACCATCATCTTCATCATCATCATCATCATCCGAACATCACCATCATCATCATCATCAACATCTTTATCATCATTACCATCACCATCATCATCGACATCTTCATCGTCATCACCATCATCATTGGCATCTATAGGTTCCTCATCAACATCTCCATCATCATCATCTTCATCACCATCATCATCATCATCATTGGCATCTGTAGGTTCCTCATCAACATATCCATCATCATCATCTTCTCCATTATCATCACCATCATGATCTTTTGAACATCATCATGATTATCATCTAAACATCACCATCACCATCATTGTCAACATCTTCATCATCATCACCATCAGCATCATCATCAAAATCTTCATTGTCATCACCATCACCATCGCCATCTTCATCATCATTGTCATCTCTAGGTTCCCCATTAACACAACATCTCCATCACCATCATCTTCTTCATCATCATCATCTTCATCACCATCATCATCATCATCAACATCTTCATCATCATCACCATCATCATCATCATCATCTTCCTCATCAGATCAACATCTCCATCATGTCACCATCATCTTCATCATCATCATCATCATCATCATCATCCGAACATCACCATCACCATCATCATCAACATCTTCATCATCATCACCATCATCTTCATCAACATCATCATCTTTATCATCTTCATCTGCATCATGATCATCTTCATTGTCATCACCCTCCTCCTCCTCATCATCTTTATCATCTTCATCTACATCATGATCATCTTCATTGTCATCACTCTCCTCCTCATCATCATCTCATGCACTTATGCACTTAGGGATTAATGTTTAGAAGAGGGTCTAAAGGCCTTTATGGGGAAGGGGCTCTAGGAACAAGGTAAGATAGAGAGGGCAGGGGGGAGGGATAAAGGCGTAGAGGGTTAGTGATTAAGGGAGAAGAAGGGAGAGAGTGCTATAGGGAGGGATAATGACGAAGATAAAGAGAAGGTGGAGAGATGGAGAGTGTGGTATGCTTGACAATGTATGTAACCATATAAAATATTTGCTTTTCTTTTGATTTTGTTCGTTGCCCTAGCCATGCACCTAACCTATTTATTGTGCTTGACAATATCGCGTACGCATTTTTACAGTTCATATCGTGCACGCGTTTTTGCTTTATATAATGCGTGCACATTTTGTAACTCTATAAACGGTGGATTGTCCCTGTCCGAGAGCAACTTCACTCTGTCTGAGCCAAAACAACACTCCCATGATTTTTTGAACAGAACAAGCCCGCCATTTGAAATTCTCACATTCTACACCATCTCCATCATTATTTTTTTTATGCAGGTGCAGCATTGAGGACATCTTTCATGGTTGCTTAGTGTGGTGTTGAGTTATATGGCCATATTTGAAGAAGATAATTAGCAAGATTGAATAATCTCCAATTGAATAACACCAAAGATAAGGTCTTTGAAAGATTCATTTTTCCTATATTTGAGGAGCACAGAAGATAAGATATCAAGCTTCACGACCATTTCATGGTGATGGTGGATATACACAAGTGTACAAGAGAATCAAAGAGCCCAAACAATTTATGATTTAACTTCCATTTGCTTATTATTGAAGAGCTTGTAATTGAGGAGCAACAAAAACAAACTATATTGAATTGATCATTGTGGTGATGGGGAATGCACATAACCAAGTAAGCAAATCAGTAAGGAAGAAGAGACCTCAAGAATTCGTTTAAGAAGAGAAAGAAAAGAAAAGAATATACATAATGAATCCGAGGATTTTTTTGGAAACTAATCCAAATCCAATTGTAGAGGATAACACGGTTCATCCTATTAATCCAGGACAAGAGGGACCTTCAATTTCCACAATAGTTGTTGAACAAGCACCCCATGGAAGTAATCAAGAAGCAAAACGTAGGTGCTCATTAGGGGATGTTTCAATTCCCACTTCAAGTCAAAGTGATAACTTACCATCTCAAGATGAAGCTCATGAAGAAACACAAAATTTTCTATCCGAATGTGGTTATACAAGCAATGAAGTCAGAGAGGCGTTGGACATTTTGCCTACTGTTGAAGAAGAGAATGTTACCCAGACCATCGATGAGGATGTTGGACTTCCACAAGAGGATGTTGGACTTCCACAGACCATCAATGAGGATGTTGGACTTCCACCATCCAACTACCAGGAAGAGAATGAAGGACACCAAGCTACTACTGAAACACCAGAGCGTCTTGGTGATGCACTACATGGTAGAATTCCAACCCCCTTACCTCCATTAGCAAGCACACGTCGAAGAAATCAGAAGCGTATACAAGTTGATGAAAGTCTAATCAATTCCATTGAAGGTACGCTATCTAAACGTAGTATTGGTTATCAAACTCAACAGATACTTGATAAATATTTTGTTTCTAAATGTGATGGAGATAAATGTAGATTATTTTTATCATTGTTAAAATCTAGGAGCATGAATGTTGTTAGGAAAAAGTTAGGGATAAATATGATAAAGAATTCTGAACCAAGTTCTCATATAGTTAAAAGCCTAGTAGATGCATTTGGTAAAATTGGTAAGAACACACGTTCAAAGGATCGCAATGCTGCTCGTCGTGTGTTGTCACAAGCAATTGCAAATAAGAACACCAAGGTCCTTCGTATTCTCAGGCCTACATCCTAACTAGTTAATTTTAATGTAAAAATCCTCTGTAGGTATTCTATTAGAAGAGAACATCTTGAAACAACTGATCAGAGAGATTTTTGGGCCTTTGTTGGTCAGTTTCCACGTCGTGACATGAAGCTAGTTGATGTAGTAAATGGACTAGTGCATAGTTTTTGGCATGATCACACAAGGCCTTCTTCAAACCGAAAGGATGTACTAAAACTGAGAAGGGGTTCAAAGGATCGTGAACCACATACTAAGCATATTCTTGATATAACATAGACATAACTTTACGAGAAATTTAGGATTGAGCATAGACAATTGAACTTGGGGCAAAGATATTTTGAGAAATGTAAGCCATGGTATGTTAGAATAAATACTCTTCGTAACACTTGTTGCTGTATATACCATGTAGAATATGAATATTACTATGAAACATTTTTCTACATTCGTCATGTGTTGCATACTAACCATGTGCAGGATTGCTCCATGACAATACCACCGACTTCATCAAGAGAATTCATTCATAGCATCATGTGCAATAGGCCCGAGGGGAAAACATACTATGCAAAATCTTGTTTGGATGGAACATGCTCCAACTGTGCTGGAATGGAATTATTGAGCCAATGTATGCACGAGAATGGAGACAGTGAATTTGGGAGAATGGTTACAGACATGAAAAGTTTCAACTATATCAACTATGAAATAGTCCCAGGGAAAGAAAGCAAAAAAAATACAATTGGTGACATCTCAGGTATGCATTTATATCTATAAAATTTTGTTGTAACGGTTACATTTCAATCCTTACTTACAAAAAAACTGACATTGAGATCATTTTGTGTCACCAGGTACAAGTTAGTGACTTCATCAAGGAATTTATTGAAAAGACACATCAATATGTTTAGCATGTCCACGTGGCACGATGGCAGGATGAGAAGTTTAGAATATGTAGAGATACATTTCCCCTTGGCACTATACTTTCAGTTGTTGATTTTGCCGAGAACTACACTCTGCAACCTCAAAATGAGATCCAAAGTTAGTATTATCACTTTGAACAGGTTTCCTTGATGGTCCATATCACATATAGGCATGGCCCAAATAGCACTGAAGAGCAAAGAGAAATTCTGAAGGAATATCACTTCTACATAAATGATGATAGGTGCCACAACTTCCACTATGTACGTCATTGCTTCATCATGTTCTATGATCACTTGAAGGGAAGGAACATACAGATGGATCGACACTGGATTTGGTCTGATGGGTGTGTTGGTCAATTCCAAAATGCACACATATTTCAGTGGTTGTGTTCATTGCATAAAAACTACAAAGTGCCACATATGTGGAACTATTTTGAGACTGGGCATGGTTAAGGAGAGCATGATGGAGCCGGAGCATGTGTCAAAACAACCCTACAAAGAGAGGAATTGAAAGTATCTACACAATCTACTATTCTAAATGCTCAATCTACAGTCAGGTGGTGCACCTCATTAATGGGAGAGGAATCAACTATGCCTGTAGAATCCATAAGAAAGAGACATGTGGAGAGATTTTTTTGGGAGGTGGTAGATATAGATTGTTCACATGCATGGGAATGCAAGACTATTCCTGGGACTCATGGCTTTCATTCGGTTCGAAGCTTTGATAACCCAGTATTTGAAATTTGGACTAGAAAACTTGATTGTTTTTTCCCGTCTTTTTGTGATGGTGACTGGGATGGGTGTGAATCATTGGATTGGGTTGATGGATGGGATCGCATATCACTTCCACTTGATCAACGTGCAATTGTTGAGTTAACTCTATTGGAAGAAGACCAATCATCTATTTCTGCATATTTTGATCATGTCTCAGACCTTGTACAACCCGGTATGATGCATTTCCTTAACATTTTTTGTTTGTTTACGTAGTCTTCAAATGCACATTAATGGCCTTATATCGCACGAAAAATATTTTGATCATATACCTACAATCATATAATGCAGGGCACATATACGCAGTGGTTGCCTCAAAAGATATTGAATGGGGTGGTGATTACTGGTTGGCACGTTGTATAGATGGTAAGCAAACCCTCATTATGTCCATGACTGACGATGAAAACAACCACTTCCCAACTGGGTCTATGGTTGTTAAAGGTGAATACTTGACACGGGATAGCAATGCAAGAAAGAAGGGTGGATATGTTTACAGGGATTACAAACTAGTTTCAAGTGTGTATCACTTTACCAACTTAATCATTGGCACAAACCTCCAGGTACGAACAATGCCTAGCCGAAATACATCGAAGGTACGCTACTTCTTACCGGATACAAAGCACGAGAGACTAATGGAGACCATCAGCATAAGAGATGATCCGGAGGGCTTGGTTGTATGATAATAGGTGGGATCTAGCATGATGAGGTATGTTACATACTTTTAATACTATGCTATTTATACTATTTGTAATTGAATATTGATATATGCTCAATTTTCACATGTATGTTTCATATGAATATGTCAATTTTGTGTTCTTGATATGCCAAATTTAAGTTTACGTTGTTTATAAATATGCCAAAAGTTCTCTTGTATGTCAAGTTTATGAATATGCCATTTTTTACATATGATCAGTAAACCCTAAAATTATATTATGTTCATCATGTTGGTTATTGGCTTCACTCAACAAAATTAATTCAATTCATGCTCACTATATTAAACAATACACTTATACTAAATTTAATTCATGTCTTGTTAAATATTTCATAATGAGTTAGCTATTTGAGAGCACCACCTTAGACCAAGCCATCTTCATCATCATCACCATCATCATCATCACGAAAATCTTCACCATGGACCTACAAAACCCTAGTTTCCAAGATGGACCTGAAAGGTGGCACCTGGGCCACTGGACTGGAGGCGAGGGGCACCCCTAGCACTATCCGGACGTCCTGAATCCAATGGAGTCGATGGTTCGTTGATCCGAGCCATGGTCATCATTCTATGGCTCATTCTGTCTCACATCCAAAAGACCTTCAGGGACACTTGCTGGATACCTGTCGGGGGCATAGAACTCCAACCGTGCAACAAAACTGGGTTCCAGGGAGTCCTATAGGTGTGTCTAGGCAGGTTCAGGCTGGGAACACTAGCCATACCCACCTAGTAGATGATTTTCCAAAGTTGACCCTCGTGTGCAAAAATTGCACACTCCCACACTGAGCAAAACCCTAGTTTCCAAGATGGAACTGCCAGGTGACACATGGGCCACCGGGTCGGAGGGGAGGGGCACCCCTGGCATTATCCCGACATGTTGAATCCAACGGATTCGATGGTTTGTTGATCCGAGCCACGATCTTCATTCTATGGCTTATCCTGTCTCGCTGCCAGAAGGCCTTCAGGGACACCTATTGGATACCTATCGGGGGCATAGAACTCCAAACGTGCAACAAAACCGGGTTTCAAGGAGTCATGCAGGTGTGTCTAGGAAATTTCGGGTTGGGAACACTAGCCATACCCGCTTGGTGGATGATTTTCCAAAGTTGACCCCCGTGTGCAAAAATTACACACTCCCACACTGAGCACAACCCTAGTTTCCAATATGGACCTGCAAGGTGACACATGGGCCACTAGGCCGGAGGGGAGGGGCACCCCTAGCACTATCCCGTCGTACTGAATCCAACGGAGTTGACAGTTCATTGATTCAAGCCATGGTCTTCATTCTATGGCTCGTCCCATCTTGCTGCCAGAAGGCCTTCAGGGACACCTGCTGGATACCTGCCGGGGGCATAGAACTCCAACCGTGCAACAAAACTGGGTTTCGGGGAGTCCTGTAGGTGTGTCTAGGTAGGTTCGGGCTGGGAACACTAGCCATACCCGCCCGGTGGATGATTTTCCAAAGTTGACCCCCGTGTGCAAAAATTGCACACTCCCACACTGAGGAAAACCCTAGTTTACGAAATGAATGCACAATGAAGCCACTAGGCCATGGGGAGAGGCCCCCCTAGAGGTAATCGCATGCCAGGAGACCAACGGAGTCAACGGTTCGTTGATCTGACCTCCGGTTTCCGAGTTATGTCGAGTTGCAAGTCGCATGAAAATGCCGTTCAAGGACAGTTGGTGAATTTCCGTCCGGGAGCCAAAAAGCAAACGAAGTAGGAAGATTGCATGTCATTGGCTCCTGCAAGTGTGTGTGGGAAATTCCAACGTGGGAACACTGCCAACACTGGCTCGGGGGAGGGTTTTGCAGAGTTGACCCACGAATGCGAGATTGGATGCAATGAAACTGAGCAAAACCCTAGTTTATGACATGAATGCACAATGAAGCCACTCGGCCATGGGGAGACGAGGGAGAGGGCCCCCTAGAGGTAATCGCATGCCAAGAGACCAACAAAGTCGATGGTTCATCGATCCGATGTCCGATTTCCGAGTTATGTCGAGTTGCAAGTTGCATGAAAATGTCGTTCAGGGACACTTGGTGAATTTCCGCCCAGGAGCCAAAATGCAAACGAAGCAGCAAGATTGCGTGCTGTTGGCTCCTGCGGGTGTGTGTGGGAAATGCCGACGTGGGAACACTTCCAACACTGGCTTGAGGGAGGGTTTTGCAGATTTGACCCACCAATGCGAGATTGCATGCAATGAAATTGAGCAAAACCCTACTTTACGAAATGAATGCACAATGAAGCCACTAGGCCATGGGGAGACAAGGGAGAGGGATCCCTAGAGGTAATCGCATGCCAAAAGACCAATGGAGTTGACGGTTCATTGGTCCGACATCTGGTTTCCGAGTTATGTCAAGTTGTAAGTCGCATGAAAATGTTGTTGAGGGACAAGAGACACAACATTTTATCCTGGGAAACCCTCATAGGGAAGAAAACCTAGCAACCTTTCTTAGAATAATTGTATGTTTAGAAATCAAGTACAATGAAACCATGAACAAACCCTAACCCTGAAGGGTTTTACCACATGAAAAACCTTAATGACACATGACAACAAGAGTACTTATCTACATGAAGATGACCTCCAAGCCATAAGGATAACCAAGCATATCCTTCCCAACCAACATTAGAAGGAACTTTATTTCTCGAATACCGAGGTAACGTTTGTTCCTTTCACCAATGTTGCTTTGAGAACTTGTATGTAGTTACTCATATGTAGTGTTGAATCTAATTGTACAATCAAATTTTGGGTGTTGATGAAATGTGTAGCATGTATTGCACTTAGTTTTATTAAATTACACTTGAACATTGACTTAACTTGTAATTTAATCATCCAAACTCACAAATTTTAATTACACCTATCCAATTAGTGTGCATGAGTGAGTTCGTTGAAACCTTGAAAAACATTGTATTGCACTTAGTTTGATTAAATTACACGAGCAAGAACTTTGACATAACTTGTAATGATCATCCAAAATCACAAATTTTAATTAGATACCAATTAGTGCACGCATGTAGTGAGTTCGTTGAAACCTTTAAGTATAATAGTTTGTTCTTTTGACATAGCGCATTCATGAGTAATAGATAATCCACACAAATCAACACATTAGATTGACACAAGAACACATGGAAACTGAAGAACAAATATAAAGTGAAATGTATCATTCATTTATAAGTGAAATGTCAATGTACATGTCTCCAAAAGTGAATGTATCGAAAAGTACATATATATCCAAAAGTATCCAAAAGCACATGTGTCCAAAACTATCCAAAACTATCAAAGGCACATGTACATGTATCAAAATGTACATATATCCCACAAGACACATCAAAACTCAAGCTTCTTCTTGTTCTTTCCCGACGTTGATCCTCTAAGCACATCTCTAGGATCAGTGTGTGTCTCTGGATCCTGCAAATTAAATATCAATTGTTAAATTCAACTAACTATGTACACTAATACATTAGCTCAACAATTAACTCAACAATTATCAACTGGTGCATGGAAAGTGCATGAAACACTTGGTCACTGAAGGACATCTCACCTCAACTAACAAAGGAGATTGCGTTGCTTGTGTAGCAGATGGAGCCGTTGGTTGAACATCCAAGATGGTCGAACCAGGGGGGCCAGGAACTGCTCCTGGTGGTGGTGGCTACAATGAAAAAATGTTGAAATAGTTAGAAATGCATGAATAAACAATATACAACAATGATAAACTATGTAAAGATAATGTTGAAATAGTTACATACCTATGTGTGATCAGTTGCCATTGCAGATGCGGCACTGACTGCTGCATCAACCATCGATGCGAGGTTTTTAGTAGACAACTCAGGTTCCTGATGCAGTAAACATGCAATTCAAACATTAACAAAAACAATTTATACACTGGATTTCAAGTTAGACAACAAATATCATCGAAGGATATACATTACCATGGTGTGAGTAAGCCCATGGTCATGGGAAACTGGAGTCTTTCTAGGAGTAGAATGCCTCACATACACATGACCCTTGTTCACGAATGGCCTGGCGGGAGATACAAATCCAGGCAATGGTCCAGATGTCTCGGATGGTGCCTACAATCAGCAAGTGTTCATGTAGTTAGACATGCATGATTCAACAAACAAACATGTATTTAAAAAATGTCATTTTTAATTGTTTACCTGGAGCCCAGATGTTTCATCGGACGGTACGACCATGGGTGCTACCTCCACATTACCTTGCCCCAGTGAAGGATCTGCCATCTGCAAGTTTAATAATTGTAAATATTAGACCGTAGATAGCATTAGTGAACTAAAATGTAAAGTGTGTGGAAATTAACAAATTAACAAGTATTAAAAAACTGAAATTTTAAAATGTTTACCTCGGTGTGAGATACGACAATAGGTGCTATATAAGATCGGCCTGCCAAATGGGTAGCATCATGCCCCCCTGTAGAGTTTTGAACATTCGGCTCTGGGGTGTTGCTGCCGGCATAAAGCATCAACTGCAAGTTCACAAAATTAATATATTATCTCAAACTATATATATGTGTACAAAGACGAAAATAAATGAAGAATTTATTACAATTAACCATCAACATACCTCTCTCAAAAACCCACTGAAGGAAACATCTCAGGCAAGACCATAGTAGGGATGACCACATGATGTGCACTCATGAGGATCAGTAGTAGGATGGGGATGTGTCGATGTTCCTGCACTAGTGGATGGTCCTGCATGGTGATGAGCTGGTGTATGTACCACACTAGGGACATATGTCCCTTCCTGACCCATATGCTGAACCATAGTGCCATGGCGAACAACCGCCCTTTCCAAAATAAAAAATGCATCACATGTCTGTGGAATAATATGATGTGTAGGTGGGACATCTGGCCCAGGAAACTGCCTACGAGGTGCAAGGATAGGGCGATCCTGATCTCGAAGCCTCGCATTGGGTCGGTTTTGGGGCATCCCCCACCGATCCCCTGAAATTGCAAGATGTCAAAATAGTTTACGTGTTTATGTAACATGAACTCTGCATACATCTTTCGAAGGAAATACAAGGTAATTTCCCTGTTGTTGTGTGGTGGCATATCAAAAACCATGTACCATCTGTCCATCTAGTTATCAACAAATGGTTGAAATGTGCACCACTCAATGGAGATATGAGGCTTGTTTGCATTTGGGATTTCCCCCGTCTGAGGGTCCCTAAACAATGCAAATATGAGCTCTTAGGATATTTTCAACTTTTTTATTGCATTGTAGTGTAGCCCATTAGCATATTGTTGTCTTTTTCTTTCTCTATATGATGTAATATCATATAGTACATTGCTAGACTGTGAAATGGTGTCAACAATTCCAAGGTTGATGCAAGCAAGCGGCGAATCCTGTCACCACCACTAAAAGTTGCACTAATGCCCCTCAAGTGGGCAAGCTCAATCAGTATCTCGGCTTTGGTGTCCATAGCCGCAACTGTAATAAAAACATCAATACGAAAATCATTAGAAACATATACATGGTATATAATGATGTCTCTTCAAAATTGAAAATGTATTAAATCAAACTCAAGTAAGCAATTTAATGGCATTCACTTACATACATTTAAAACTTAAATTTAAACATTTAAAAATTAAAAAGTAAGTTTCGTTCAACTTCTTTCTAGAAGTTAAGGCACTTCTTAACCCTCATTGGTGACTTTTCCATGCAAACTTGGGTTTAAACTTCTTAGAATTTAGGAGTGTTATTTTGACATGTTTTGGCCTTTACGTCCCTTGCAGAAAACAATATTTCCATCAACTTCATAAGCTAACATTAAATTTATTGATTTCAACATATTACGCCTTGTGGTTGGAGGGGAGGACAAAGTGGCATGGAATGAAATGGATATGTATGAGTTTGTCTTGCCAATATGATTACATATGTACTTGAGATGACTATCAATGATTAAGATGTTGAATAATCAACTAGAGATGGTGACTAGAATGACAATAACAACAATGTCAACTTCTCAAAACAGAGACAATTTCTCTCTACAAAATCGATCTCTACATTGTATGGCAAGTTCAGAAAATTAAATAAAA
Source organism: Larix kaempferi (assembly GCA_027924585.1). Classification (NCBI taxonomy): domain Eukaryota; kingdom Viridiplantae; phylum Streptophyta; class Pinopsida; order Pinales; family Pinaceae; genus Larix; species Larix kaempferi. The sequence continues at coordinate 8,454,071 of BSBM01000416.1, forward strand.
AACATAGTGATTTTCTATATGAAGTCTTTCAGTTGAATCGACGGTCCCTGAGCGTTGAGTAGATTGATCGAGGGTGTGGATAGGGCAGGCCTGAGAGACACTTTGTTAATGTGTTTTGGCATTTAGTCAAGGGTGCTTAACTAAGAGGCAATGTATAGCTACATACACTTCTGATGAAATTTTGATAATGTTCATGGACAAATGATTGTGATGAAATTTTGAGAAACCAAGTTACTAATTTTTTTTGCATTTCTTCTATTCACGCTTGTCCATGCATTTCATCTTGTTATGGCCATTACCAAGGAAAATTATTTAATTAGTATCATGGGAATTGGCCTTTGAGGGTTGGAAATTTGGGTTTCAAGTGGATGGATACATTGTAGAAAAAGAGGAGTTCTATTTTTTTCAATTTTTGGTTGGATTAAGAATTTTTGAGTTTTTGAAAAGGGATTCATTTTAATTATTCACTCATCTTGGTTGAGGGAGATGTGAATTTAATTAGAGATTGGGTTATTCTCAATTTTATAAATATTACAAAACTAGATTGTTTTAAACAATAAAAAAATAGTAATTTAGGTTAAGAAATGACAAAAAAATGGTATGGGTGAATGAATTACCTGATTAGATGAAAATCCACTGGTGAATTTTCCTCCCCTCCAGCTAAATTGAGCTCCACCGATACTCCAGGGCACACAAACCGTCCTCGTCCAACCTCTATTTCGCGTTTTTGATGCGTGAAGAGTGTCGCGGGTGGTTGGGACTGTGTTTTTAAATTGATTTTAGATTTCCATAACGCGTACGCATTTTGTAACTACATAACGCATACGTGTTTTGTAGTTCTATAACGCGTACGCGTTATGGTTACCTATCCTACATGTCCAGTGACATGTCAGGATAGGGTTTTACCATGGCAAGTGCTAAGTATCAGAAATGTGTTATGTTTTTATGTATCAAGAACGAGTTTTGAAAAAGTAGAATTGCATCTAAAGTGACCCTCGTCTTCTTGCACACACCCCCATCTTTTTTTTTTTTGAATTGGCGTAGAGCACCTTCTTCCACATCCACAAGGATTTCTAAATCTTGTGTCAATCGAATTCCCAGTCACACAGAATACCCCCATCATCTAGGGTCCTAAGAAAGAGAAGAAGCCTAACTTTGATCTCATCACCTACAATACGTGTATGTGTAATTTCTTGGCTCCACAACATACACGGTGTGCTCTACGACCCTAATAATACATATGGATCCAAGTCTCATTCCTTTGCAACTTCTAGAATCACCTCAAATACTCATTTTATCTTGCCATGTCAAATTCGAGTGCATTGAGAATGGATTTTCTATTAAACACTAACAACTTTGCACCATGATATGCAATTACCTTAACTCCACTATGGATAACAATATTCAATATAGTGCATTTGCTTTCTTTTGCATCAAGACTAAAAGTCCATGGATCTAAATTTTATTAAATTAAAGTCCATGAATCTAAATTTTATCAAATTAGTTCTATATTTCCTCGTATCCCACATCTATAAAATCATTGCTCACATATATTGTTATTCTCTACCTAAACTCAAACACTCTTTCAATATAAGCTACATATAAATGGAAGGTGAATATTAACATGGAAAAAAAAAATGAATGTCAAACATACCAACATAATTACCATGCAAACAATCACCCTTGGGCACCTCCCTTCATTTCGACGATAATATGCCGAATAAAACATTCACTTGGTAACTAACAACAAAAACCACTACCTATATGACCACTCCCTAAAATGTTTTACCCCTACATAAATTCAAATATCTATCTTCCTCGTATAAATTAAATTATTCATTTTTTCAATTAAGGACAGGTGTAAGTCCTCAATAAAAAGGAAACAGAAAAAAGCGGACCGAACGTAACACAAAACCTACTCAAACAGAGTGATGAGTTCGTCATTCTAATCCAAAAGCCATCATGATTCGTTGGAAGCTCTTCGATGGCTATAAAATAACAAATGAACAACCGAAACACACTGAAAAGGAAGTGAGACGTGGTAGCGAGCATTATTGATAACAGTACTCAAACTTGGGAAGGAGCATTCAGAGTCATTGGATAAGGTTTGGCCGTGTGTTGTTCTGTTGGTTTTACACAATGAATTATTATAATCCTCCGTCTCCGTCTCCGTCTCCATTCAGCAGTAGCAGCAGCAGCAGCAGCAGAAGTGACAGTGACGAAGACAACCATGGTTCAGATTTCCCTACCAATCTTCCAGGCTTTGGCGATTTCGGAGATTCTTTTTTGCCTCCTCCTCCTCCTAATGTACGACGCTTGGTGGCTGAGGGCGAGGATGGTGGCTGTGCTGATTCTGGTGGTAATGATCATGCAGACTCTGGCTCCGGCTATGGCGGCGGTGGTGATGATGGCCATAACCATAACCATGGAAATCGAGATTACATGGATCGTCTTATGCATCTTTTCTTTGGCAACGGCAATGTTGATAATAATAACAACGGCAATGGCGATGATGACGAAGAGGAAGAGAGCCATCGCCATCCTCGGGTAGGAAGTTATTTGGACATTAGCGATGGTTCAGGCACTTACTCTTACGGCCGTGCTTATTTGCACCTATTGCTCGACGCTTTAACTAATCACCCGGAAACTGTGCAAGTCGTGGACGGCTCTTATTTCGAAAATATGGACCTGCAATATAGTACCTCTTCCGCTTTGCCTCCAACGGCAAGGTTATTGCAAAGCTATACGTTGATCTGCCTCCCCATACGTTGCCCCCTCAGTCTTCTATTGTAGATCCTCGCCCTAGGCAGGATCGTGGAAGTACCACAATATGTACAACATGTCATCGCACCCGCTCCCGCTCATTTGATGATGATAACTCAGAAGAGAAGGAAGCGAAGGTGGGCAGTGGAAAAAATGAAGCGTACGCAGAGGAAAATAAGCAAAGCAGGGGACTAGAGGATCAAGAAATGAAGCAGCTCAGCACTGAGCGAAAGAGACAGAAAAGTTCCAGTGACAAGAAGAAGCAAGACACCAATGACCAAAATAAGAAGCATTAGCAAGAGGAGAAGGGAAACAACAATGAACAAGAGAAGGAAAACCCTAATGACCGCGGATAATAAATAGCTCGGTTTTTTTCAGGTTATAAATTGTTGGACATGTTTTTCCTGCTAATTTGAGTAAACGTCATAAGTATTTGAAAGTGTATGCCTGAATGAAACTATCTTTCATTTTTTAATGGAAATAACAGACAAATATATAATTATGATTTAAACGGATAAATGATTGAAGTAAAATAAAATTTTAATTTTGAATATTGTGATTCAAAATTAAAAATGATATTTAATGTTTAATGATTTTAAATTTAAAAAGTATAAGATGTATTTTAAATTTTCATATTTGTTATTATTGAAATTATTGAAGATAACATATATACTCAATTCTAATGAATATAATTTTATTCCTAGTGAAAAAAAAAGTTCAAAAGTGTATCGAATGGGAAAAATTAAGGTGTTATTGTCATTATGTTGAAAGAAGAAAAAAACTAGGTACCTAGCCATAAAATGAATAAAATGTCTGTAAATACAAAACAATACAAGTATAAGAAGCTTGACTAGTTGAGGGTTGATGGGTTGCACCGCAATTGGCTTCTTTGTTGTGTTTCCTTACGAAAATTGTGTTATCTAGCGAATAAAAAATTTCATACACTGCATAATCTTGCCAATGGTATCAAACAGTAGTAGAATAAAAAATTTCATACACTGCATAATCTTGCCAATGGTATCAAACACTAGTAGGTCTCATAGACCAACTAGCTTCGACTTGTGTAGTGGTTCAAAAGAATGATTCAACACTGTAACCAACTCGCCTATCTCTAGTGGGAAATAATCTAGATAGATGTCTAGTTTCATCTTAGTAAATAGATCCCATCCAAAAAATGACTATCTACCAATTGGGTAAGCTCCACTTTCTCATACAGGTCACCTATAACCTACACCCTTGGATCACATATTTGAGCCGCTACTTATTCTTTAGGTCCGGGAGAAGCTTTAGAGGCTAAAGCGGCTTTATCCATGTCTTATGATTGTCATTGATAAACAAATTGAATTGTTGATCGATTCACACACTAGAAGTTTGGTTAAGCACTCTATGAAAGTTGGAGAGGGCATCAATGTCATGAGCAAACGCTGCACAAACACAAAGTGAGTGCATAGGAAAAATTATGGAGTTTTAACCATTCCAAGGTGTTAATGACAAGAGTTGAGAAGTTCATTTAATGGAAAGAATGGAAGATACCATATCTTCAATTATTAATACATGAACTATTAATGACAAATATTTTATTTCTAGTGACCTTTAAATGTGTCTAACCCCTCATAAAAAATATTACTACCTAGAATACCACCCAAACGATGAAATCTAGACTCATGGACAACAACCAAAAAATGGATTCGACCAACATGAGAAACCCAAAGATGGTTCTCATTGCCCACAACTAAAGATGCTTTTCATAGCCCAAGGAACTCCTACAACTTTATATCATTAATTATAATTACTAGTCTCATTGATCTATAATTTTTGTCACTTGTTGGTCATTGATATATAATATTTTTATCTAGGATATCTTATGAAGAGAACAACCAAACATCTAATTTCGATCAAGCCTCTACAACAAAATAACAAAATATTGAATTACTATTCCTTTCTATGGACAAATTGCTCAGTCTTAGACTTTAGCTATCAACTAGTGGTTCATGTCGGAACACCTTTATTTATTCATGACACATGTTTCGATGATAATTTTCCGAATTCTCAAATGTGATGTAAAATAGCAACTGTAAAGTGAGCAATAAGCTTTGTATTCGAGATAATGGTATTGATTAGAGTGATGTTCTTGCTGAAGTACTATGTTGGTGTACTTTCTTTTTAAACTCGGCATTTACCATGAAAGGTTCCATGGTTTGCAATTGCATACAGCCTAGGAAATCTACTATAATGTTTTAATTAGCACAAAGAATCACATCTTAGTTGCATCATATTGAGTATGCATTTCCCACATTTTTTTTCAATGATTTAGTCAATATAAATTTTGTTGGATTGACATTGGACTTATGTCCCTTTTGTGGTTTCCAATTTGAAGTAGTCCACATAAAAATAAGTTGATCTTGTTATATTTCTAAAACCAACGTTTTTAGAACTCTTGATGTGTTTTTTTTCAAAGTTGTCATCCAAATTGCAATTTCAAGAGATTCATTCTTGAAACACATATCATGAAAAAAATTGCATGTAGATGAAACCAAAATTAAATTGTTTTTATCTATTGTGTAATATGCAACCCATCCCATTTTCTCAGCACATTCTTTTGTTGCATCATCATGGATGCTATGATAAAAAATGTCCTTTAATTAAAAAATAACTAATTTATTTTCAGTTATTTTGGCTGCAACACAATAACATGTAATCTAGTCAAACCATTGTATTTATGCTACATAAATCATTATGAAAAAATACACTCACCTTGAGTATTTTCCTACTATGTATATATGAGCCACTATTCTCTTGTATTATCTTCATAGAACCTGGATAAAAACATGTTAAACCTTTGAATCAAATACCAACAATACTTATTTTCATAAGATTTTGTACGATAGCACATTTATTACTTAATTGATAATGAAAGAAAACATCCTCAATGCAACTTTCAAAGTGAAATACATATATACATATTTAACATTGTTCTAATTGTTATTAAATTTTGTTCTTTTTATTTGTCCCATAATAAACATCTGAAATGTTATAGTGGTACAATGATTAAAATTTAAAAAATAACAAGAGAAACAACAGAAGTTATAAATACCCGATACAATATTATGTTCATGATTATATCTTTGCACCTCATCATCATCTTTGTCCTCATTTGTGAGTATATTTAGGATATGAAATGTTTTGAAATGTGAAATTGAATAAAAATCATTAAACAACAAAGAAATTACAAATTTACAAGTTATAAGTCTCTAATATTATATTGTGTCCTTGATTATAGCATTGTTTCACAATTTTCATATTATGGATTGAGGTAATGAATAAAACCAACTCACTAACAAAACAAGAAACAAAACATGTAACTAATTACCTTATATGATATTGTTTTTCTGATTATAGCTTTGTTCCAAATTCATTTGATCAATGCCTTCGTTCTCCTTGCTAGTCACTATAAGAAATATAAGAAATGTTATGAATTGTGACAATGCTTAAAATTCATGAAATAACTAGACAAACAACAAATCATGTTGAATAATCGATATAGTATTTTGTTCTTGATTTTAGCTTTGTGGCACATTCCCCTAATCACTATATTCATTCTCCTTTTTAACTATAATCAACATATGAAATGTTATGAATTGTGACAAAGAAAACAAAACAAAAAAGAACAGAAACAACAAGAGTTCAAGTTAAGTACAAGATATCATATTTGATATGTGATTGGTTTTCCATCTTCATCCTTTCGTGCTCCTTGTCTTGATTAATTTATTTGTTTGAAGATTGTTGTTACCTACAATATACATTTAAAATTATTATAAAACGTGACAATTAAATAAATTATTAAAATAACAATAGGAACAATTAAACAAATTATGTACCTGGTATGATAACTTCTTCTCCTTTTATGTACTTGGAATGACAATCCCCATCATTTGTTGTTGTAGTAAACAACTTGCCAATAAGAATTCTAAACAACATTCTAAATTCAAATCATTATAATAGAAACAACAAAAGAAATGTAGTACCTAAATTTTCTAGGTAGAGTTTGATGGATCTTGGGTTTGACAGTTTAAAAGATAAAAAATAATAAGAGAAAAAACCAAAAACATTATGTACCCGGGATGCTATCTTCTTCTCTTATTTCCATCTCCAAACTTCTTTCAACATTGTCCACACTATATTATTGATTGTTTCTTCGTTTCCTACTATCATCATTTTTTGTTTTACTATATCTAGCATTAGTTGATATAGTAAACAACTTGCCAATTAAGAATTCTAAACAACATAGAATCCAAATCATTATAATAGAAACAAGAAAATAAGTGCATTACCTGAATTTTCGAGGAAGTTGATGTATGTTGGGTTTGACAGTTGAAAATATTTGTGAATATTCAACATGATTATCCTTTGTGATTTTGTTTGTACAATGCATGCACTTCTTCTTCCACATGTACAACAAGCCTTGATTAAATTTATCCTAGCATAAAGAGAAATAATCACTTTTGCATCACTGCATTATTGGTGATTTTCCAATAAATCCTCCAAGAAATTAAAGTTTCTCACTTTCATCAATTGTGTCTTGAAAAGTTTGAGTGTGTTTTGAAGCCTCAAAATTTTTTAATTCTAAAGTATAGAAATGTATAGTCAAAACTATATCATAACTATAACTATTTTGTTTCTTATCATTCGTAAATGCCAGTAGTCATGTTATAGTTCAACCTAAAGTGATTTATGCCAATTTCCAAAACTTGGCGTACATCATTACATGACGAAAGTTCTACTAATAGAAGTGTAGTAAAGTCATTCAACTCATTTTTTTCGATAAAAAATCGAAACAATTCAATATAATAACCCTTGTGGAATGGTTATTCTTTCAAAGCCAATGTATCCAAAACAAGAAGGTCAATACATAGCAGTGGTTGCAATTGAGAAGGAAAATAGTGCAAAAGTGTTGACAAAAGACCAGGGCCCAAAAATGACAACCAAATTATAAATTGTTGTCAACTTGTTGAATGATTGTTTATCCATTTATTGTTTTGTCAAGGACTCCACATGCTTAGGGAGTCTATTTTTGTATTCTATGTTCTTTTTACATAAGTAGACCCTGCAACAGTTTTACAGAATTTGGAAAATACAATATCATTAATTTCATAATGCTCAAGAGTATTGAATGTCGTAAGAGTCTTATCTCTCAATTTATCATCGTGAATTTGACAATATTCAACCCTTTCTTCCAAGATTGTTCTATTCGTTTTCAATTTCGAATAATAATACTTTAATTTTATGGCATTGGTTGGATGGTTTAGTGGAGTAGAAAACCAGATATTTTAATCCAATAGCTTATCTGCTACAGAATCAATTTCTTCAGTGGTTAGTCCTCGAAGGATTTGAAGAGAAGCAATTGTCAAACTGTGTAGACTATTTGTATTGTACTTCTCAAAATCAATTTGGCTCATAGAACACTTAAATGTGCCTAGTTGGTAACAATTAAAAATGGTGTCTCATTTATCCCAAATAGCTTGATCAAGATATAAAAGAATTGTTTATCAACAAAATTTAAAATTGCACAATCAAAGAAGGAGCAGAACATTTCATCGTCAACCTATTAAAAATAACGAATATAAACTAATAAGAGTTGAATGTAGATATCAAAATATGAATTATATTTTGAAATTAAATAAATGAATATAAAATCATTTGAATTCATTATAAATATAAAAATAATAAACAGTTAGGTGCAAATATAATTAAAAGTACATACCTTATCTTCCGCTCTCTTAGAATTTCCAATCCTCCTTTATTTTTATATTTGTCATCGACAAATTAAGAAATGTCTTGCAAATAATAAACAATCAATCAATGGAGTTTTGAAGAACACCTTATTTGGAGAATTTAATTGACAACAAATGTGAATCACAACAATGGGTTAAACTTATGGATCCAAGAATTGAGCATTACATTCGTTATATTTTTGCTTTTCCTCCACAGATACATTATATTTTTTTTTTTTAAGATTTCTTTGGTTGCTTGAATGGTGTGTTGTCCATCAACTATCCAAATTTGATGTTCTTAGCATTTATATCCATCTCATTTAAAATTTTGATAGGGTTTAATAGTGGATCAGACTCATTGACGTCGAATGGAATCAGAAGAGCATCTGGCAATGATGTTTTAAATTCTCTAGGAATGATTTCACTAATACTTGAACATTTAAATAATATTGTGATCTCAATTTAGAAATTTTGGGGTCTTCTATACATATTTCAACATCCACATTTTTGTTGAAGGATCTTGAAAATAAATAACAGTCTTTGAAGGATTCATGAACTTCATCACATGGTTTGCAAGCTTCTCTCTCTAAGATTCAACTTTCCTAGATTTTTAAAATTCTACAGTAGGTTTGTAATCACTTTATACAATGATTTCTTTATGAATTATTTTAAAAATATTCCCCTCAAAGCAAGTAATTGAGCATCAATTTTATCATTTGGTATTTTATTAGTTAATTGACCTCTTTGATGTAAATAAATAAGCATATATGATGTTTGCATACATCTAACACTGCCCTATTTTAGAAAAACAATGATACATTCTAAAATCTATACACAACTCTTTAGCCATATTTGCTTAAGCTCTCATAACTATTCAACTTAAACATTGAATCTTTTATTGTATTTGGTGAATCCTTACTTGAAGCTTCATTCAAATCTTGTTAAATATTTTGTACTCCACTCGACAAGAGACTAAGTTTACTTAATTTTCTTTAATAACCTCCACTTCTAATACGATGTCACTCTCACCGTGAGCATAGTAATTAACAATTATTCTTGATATCTCTAGATCCTAGCAAAGACATTCTACCCCTTGCCACATATTTTGAAAAGGTTCAGATTTTTGTGAAATAATATGATGAATTATTTGTTGTTGATATGGTTCTATATCATGCGATGTTGCATTAGAGACATTAAATATATGCAATATTGAATACATTATCAGAAATATAAATTAAATGTTTTAAACATTAGGGATTTAAAATATTCATATCTACTCCGAAAATCCATTTATCCCCTCCACTAAACCTTTAAACACATATGATGTTACCAGAATATGTGATAAGGAGTTGTTCTATTAAATTACAATGGGAATAGCGTCCACCACTTACCCATTTATTTTGGCACATAACTAAGTGTTCTTTGAGAATGGTATCCAAAACTTACCCATTTCCTTTGTCTAGAACCTAATTTGAGCCTAATTAATTAGTGTTTTGAATTGGGTAGTTTAAGAACCCAATTATCACATATCCTAACATTAGAGCCTCTTAATCCCCTTTAGGATGCATTTCCTAATTAGGTAACGTAGGCTAAACAAGCACAAAATTTTGAGTGATGGAGATTGTTGTTAAGTATTCTAGGCTAGGCACATTTCCGAGGGTGATAAATATGTATTTTTTAGATGCATTGTCATTGTTGTCTATGTTAGAACCCAAAATGGCCCTCAAGGTTGTGGAAGGACACTTCAGGGTAAGCACAGAAACCCTTGAGATTGTATTTCTGATCTAATACAATCGGAGAGGGATCTCTCACTATTTACAAATCCATCTAACTCAAAATATTCAATCGATAACACTCAGAAGATCATATTTCTGATGCGATAATTTGTTTTTAAAACTTTTGGTAAGACATTCATGAAGGAGATCATTGCCAAATGGAATGAAAAATACCAAAAAACTATTAAAGTGATAGTGCTTTGCAAAGAGATCCTCACAGAGGCAGGATAGCTACTCACTCACAGTCAAAGAGCTTTGTTTGGTGGTGAAGAAGAAAATAGAAACAATCCATCAATATAGAGCATCTCAAGATGAATTCTATAATGATTTTAGCAGAAAATATTTGTGAAAGCTTGAAATGAAAGAAACAGAAGAAGAAGGAAATGTTCAAATGAGAAGAAGAGCATTACAGACTGTAAGATGAAATAAAACAGGAATCCTTGCTAAGAACCAGCTTCGCCCTACCATCTTCTTATTGATTCTTTGAGAACATCTCAACACCCAAATTGGGTCTCTCCCCCAACTGAAAAATGGAACCTCTAGCTCTGCCTATTACAAATGAATATATAGCAGAGGCTGCCTCATCTCTCAAATTCAAATTCTTCTAAACTGGCATCTATAAACAGAAGTAGTTACAAACAAGATGACACATGGCCAACAAATTTCCTGCTTTCACGGAGTTTGTTGCAACCGAGCTCTTCATTTCCGGATGTGGACTGCTGAAAACTAGGCTCTGAAGCCCCGACTGTATATCCAAAATGCTCACAACTATGTAAATTTTGAGAGAGGTTTTGGTAATTGGGCATGTTCCTGACAAAACCCATCTCTTCATTTCCCCATCTTCTCCTCGAGCTCATTGGAATCTTCTTCGGATGTTGATGACTTAGGTAGCAAATTGAATTTCTAGAAACATTCCCTGTAAAGATCTCTTCGATTCTCCCAAACCGTGACACCTGTGTAAAAAATGAGAGAGATTATTGTATATTGGCCCATGATGGACAAAAACCTCTCCCAATTTCTCAAAATTTGTCGTGGTTTGGTGGAGACAGCTGGTTGAAAAAGATGACTAAAACAGTTATTTTCACTAAAAACAAGCATGGCCTTCATACAAAATTTTGTTGAACTTTTGGAAGTTTGTCTCTCCTTACATGTTCAATCAACGACGTTCATTGTGGCCGTGGATCTCCTTCACCTGCTGATTTGAGCCGTCTTTTTTTATTGCAATGTTAAACTTAGCATTATTGAGCATTATTTCATCTCAGACTTAGGAATAAATGTTTAAAAGGCCTGATTTGCGTCCTCATTGGTCATGTGGCTTAAAGAAATGAGACCTTTCTCATCCTTTCATGGATATGAACCCCTTCAATCACCCAATACAAAACTGGTGTTAACAACTGGCTCTAATTGGGGATGCTATCCTCCTTGTGAGGTAGCAAAGAACCCCTGCAGATCCAGTGCCTGATCCATTGGGCTACCTTTCAAAATTCAGAGCTATGTTCTTCCCTTCTGCCATCTTCGAGACAGATAATGCTTCAAAAAATATCCCATTCACTGGACCTCCTGTCAGTGGAGACCCATCCTGATGCTATAGAATGAACAGATTAACACCTCTGTTTGCTGCAATGGTATAGGGGCCTACCCACATATGGTCAAATTTTCCATGCTTGTCTTCTCTAGGGCCATCCCACTTTATGACCAAATTATCGACTTGAAACTGCTCTTCTTTAATCTTTCTGTCAAAGGTGTTCTTCGTTTTCTCCTGGTGTACTTGCATAATGCTTCCAAGCCTTGTCAATCTTGTAGTCACTGGATAACAATCGATAATTTGAAAGAGAAGGTTCATAATCACGCAACATGAAGGCATAGTCCCCCAATATTCTGATCTGACACTCTATCAAACTAAATGTGTAGTTGGGCCCATTTGAAACATCGGCAGTATCATCCTTCCCCTTATGCCACCACAGGTTTTTTAATCTGATTTTTCAACCCCTTGTCGCTGAAGCCTATTGATTCAAGGAGCGTATTTTCGGCTCCATGTATGGGATAATATCCTTTACAGAAAAATATTGCATGAATTCGTTAATCTGTTCTAAGTCATTTCTGTTGAGACACCGACCTAGAACATGGTCAGATGATGAATTGTCTACCAAAGATGACGAAACAAAAGAAGTCCAGATATCTCCTAGCAGGATCTCTTCATCAATTTGAAAATAATTAATGCATAACAGCTTACAATCATATGGTCCAAAAGTTCCCTTCATGTCTGATAGTATTTCATTTGCTTTGTCTGCAAGTCCATCTTCATTGTCATGTATTAATACATAGCGCTTCAATATCTTTGGATCCATTGCACCTTCATTTAAAAGAGAAGGAAGTTAATCTGTATTGAAGATATCCACAAATTTATTGACAGGATTTTCATCTTTGGAAGAAACAACCAGAAGACATGGAATCGGGTGGTCAAATGCTTCATGCTATGAAAAAATACAGTGTACGAATAAATTCTTTATTGTAGAGTTGAAGCCATGGTGACAAAGACTCTGACTCTGCAATTTTCTAAACAGCTTCAAGTTGTTGAAAATTTCCTTCCAGCTCAGCAAAGGCTTTCTCACTTGCATTCTCCATGACCTGCCTTAGATGCTCCTCAGCTGACCCAATTTATGACTGGTGTATCTCAGAAGCATAAAACATGCACAATTTGAATTTATGCAATCTATAAGGTTGATCACTTGCGGCGTGCATTGGAACATCAATTGTTATCATAAAAGAATAAAGAGCGCAAGATTTCAACAAAATTCAAATTGTTCTTCTGGCATGATTTTTCCACAAGGGGTATTGGAAGCAAAATCACAACTGGCATAATTGCCTCGAGCAAATTTTGTGACAACAGTGAGCCACCTAAATCCATCTTCAATTAAAGAAAATTGCTGGTACAAAAGGATTTAGGAGAATAATGAGCTCCGTGGATGACACCTCTCCAAGAGTATGAACTCGAAATTAAAACTTCAATTGTGGTAAAGGGCCAAGGATTGTGTAAGCTTGCTACTGAAGTAGCTCATTTTCCAAACAAAGATTCTGAAACGATCATTGACGAAACCTTGCTAGTCAGGGAAATTTATTTTTATTCTCCACCACAAGATTCCTAGTATTCAAATTTAAGAACTCTTCTTGAAACAGGAGCTGCTCCCGAGCATCTATATCCTAGGAAAAGGAGAGAACATAGGCTGAAATCAGCACCTTATGTGTTGATCGATAATACTCTGTTTAGAAGAAATTCAGATGGTGTATTACTTCACGGTTTAGACAAAGATGAAACTGAGATAATCTTGAGGGAATTACATTCTGGTCCTGCAGGTGGCCGTTTTGGAGGAGAGACTACCGCTCACAAAATCCTTAGGGCAGGTTACTATTAGCCCACATTATTTTGGGATTCTTATGCCTTTGTTAGAAAATGTCTAGAATGTCAAACTGCTATAGGTAGGGTGAAGAAACCTACCTTTCCTTTGCAGCCAGTTACAGTAGACAGACCTTTTCAACAATGGGGTATTGACATAGTTGGTCCAATAAACCCACCTTCTTCTCTACAACACAAATACATCATTACAACAATTGATTATTTTACTTGATGGGCAGAAGCTGTACCTTTACGAGTTGTGAACACCAATCAGGTAATTTTATTTCTTGAATCTTTTATCATTACACATTTTGGTGTTCCAGATTCGCCTATTTTTGATAATGCCTCATACTTTTCTTCAATCGAATTAACTCAGTTTGCATTAGAAAAGGGCATAAGGGTTAGATATTTAAGCAGTTATCATACGCACGGTAATGGTTTATCGGAGTCAATTAACAAAAATCTTTTGAACATTCTAAAGAGGACCATTTCAACTCATCATCGTGATTGGCACACAATGTTGTTCAATGCATTATGGACATACAGGGTTACACCTAAGTCTTCATTTGGTAATTCGCCTTTCTTCTTGGTCTATGGTAATGAAGGAATCTTGCCACCAAATTTATTTTTACCTTATTTGCAACTAGCCCAGTCGGTTTAGGATGAAGACTGTCCAATATTAGAGAAGAGAATTAACACACTGTTGAAGTTAGAAGAAGAAAGAGATAAGGCTTAGCAACATTTCGTCAAACATCAACAAATCATTAAGTCAAGGTTCGATCAGTCTTCTAGTTCTAACCGAGAATTTCAAGTGGGTGATTTAGTATTCAAATGGGATAAATCTCACGAGGATAAGGGACAACACACTAAATTCCAATGTCTTTGGTTAGGACCATTTGTTATTGCTGAGAAATTAGGTCCTAGCACTTTCCGTCTGCAAACTTTAGAAAGTCAACTGGAAACATTTCTTGTGAATGGTTTGATCCTTAAAAACTATTTCTGCTGAATTCTTCAAATCTTGAATCTATACATAGTCTTGTGCACAAATTTGTCCATTTTGTAAATAATTGTACAACACTAACTTTTTGATATTTTGATTTTTCTGTATATAATATTTTTCTTCCATTTTGATCAATTTTGGTAAATATTTTTTCTGTACATATTTATCACTAGCATCACAAAATTTTCATTTTCTTTAATTCTGATTTCTCTATAAATATTTTTAACTGCATCTCACAATTAATTTCCTTAATTTTTCCGAAAAGATTAAATCTTCTCTTTCAAAATAATCATAATCTTTTCGAATTTTCTGCACATACTTCTGTCGATTTTCTGTACATACTTGTAGGTGTATAAAGTTAATTCCGTGTTTAAAAAAAATAATAAAAAAATTGTACATATTTTTTTTTTTTGAGAAGGGTATTTGTAAATAAATAAACCCCGAGGCTTAAATCCGGTTTCTTCCTTTATCTCGATTAGTTGTGATAAGGAAAGATCTTCAAGATTTGATTAGACTGATTAGTCCTTCTCAAATCTGATAGGAACCTATAATTGATGATTGTTTGTGTTTATGATCAGGATTAACCTTCAGTTATCTGTTTCTTTATACGTTAGGATAGCCGACAAATTTCCTTTTCAAAACTCAGTACTTGGGAAAACCTTTGTCAATTTGTATTATTAGTTATCTATTAAAAGTCTATTTATCATCTGCAAAGATTCTAAAGTCTGCTCCTTGCATAATTACCTATAATACATTGGAGTTTGATTGGAGAATAGGGGGTCTCATCACGAGCCTACCTATCATGATCATCAGTTTTATTAGGGATAACATCATTTCTGATTACCAGGGTGATGGCTCTTGATCATATGATCAAGAGACAAGAGGTCTCATTGCGAGCCGACCTGTTTATCTTTGATAAAACTCATGAATGATGCTGTTAATATCAGGTCACCACACTTGGACAATAGTTTTCAGTTAAAGTTTAATGGAAAATCAATAAATCTTTTATAATTGGAGCAGGTCTTGAAAGTTTTTTAGAGAAGTGAATAGATTTATCTTTATACTGATGGTGCATGTTACATTTATACTGAGTACTTGTAACATCCCTCCTTTTACCTTACATTTTGTAATGGAGAAAAAAATGAAAATGTATACTTGTGTCCTGGTGAGGAGCTCAAGGCCAAGGCCAAGGCCCCACGAGTACAACTTTTATGTATCTTGTGTATTGTTCCTAAGCTGTAATTAATAGACTTACGAGACTGAGGACATGTCGCAACGTAACAATGGGGCAGTTGAAGCCACTAAGGGAGAAGTCTAGGCCAAGAGTTGTGATATCCCTCCTTACCTTCCCCTTATTATTATGTAAAATATGCTCGGAATGATTCTGGCACACGACGCCAAAACGGTTCACAGTGTTAAAACAAAACCCCACCATCTAGTAATTGTCATAAGCTAACCATTTAAACTAGGTTAGGACTATGAAATCCTTTATTACTTTTGGTAGGGTGGACACCTCCAAGATATACATTTGGTACCCTTAAGAAGATAAAAGATATATATATAAGCCATATGTTTTATAAGATATTATTTATAATGTCTTGTAGGCAATTTTATTACATCTTTAAGTTATTAACTTAATGGAATAACACATATGGAAGTGTTATAACGCAAACCAATATATATATAAGGAGTAATTTAAAATAAAGAAGATGCAATTACTTTAGTAGAATTATCTTTACGAATGGCGCGCTCCATTCACTAGAGTATTAATATTAATGGGAAAAAGACACTTCATCACTACGGTTTTCCACTAACCGCCGTGGAGCCTCCTTATCATTTCCATTTGTCTCCTCCTTTTTGAGAACTAGAACTTCCCCAATGACACGATATGCCCAAGGAAAGGGTTCTAATCTATTTAAGAATCATGACTCAAAAAGATTGGAGAGTTTGATGAGAGTGGACAAAACGTTGTTTTGGGAGATCATTGATACTCGGAGTTGTCTTTTATAATGAAATCGTATCTATTTCTGTTTGATATTCTTTTTGGTTGTATGCCATATACATTCGGAGTTAGAGAGTTTGTGGATCTAGAATTGATCCCCGCCCCCTTAATGCGTTTGTTGTTCAGTATTCCATAATGAGGAGCTTGTATTTTCGTGTTGCTGACTCGATTTTGAAAGATAGAGTAATATCAGATCATCTCTGATGGTTTGAAATGTAGAGGCGTTGTACTATTCAGTATTTCATGCCTCGGGATCTCAATTTGCTGTGGGAAATCATCCTAATGCTTATGCTTAAGATGTATGTGCATTGTTTATTGCTTTTGCGTTTATTTATTGCACCGAGAATGGATCAGTCGATTAATGTTTATAGACTGTGGGAGATCTGTCTTAGGAGTAAAGGGAAGCTTCAGGAAAGGAAAGCGTAGAGCGCTCGATCCCTGAACAAGTTAATTTGTTTCTGTCTGCATATTTATTGATGAATCTCCGTTGGATCGATGCTTGATCCCTATCAAGAGTTTTCTTTGAAGTTAGGAACCGATTTCTATTTTCTGTTTGTTGTGTATATATAGATTCATATACTATGTGATGTGAGATGATTAATGTGAACGATGGCGGATCTATGTCACTTTTAGCTACACCTTATATTTATGTGAAATGCCCAAATCATTTTCCATTTTCGGTTGCTTGAAGTCCTAAAGATACCCAGCAATCCCTGTCACGTTTAGCTATATAACCAACGATGGAAAATCTCTATCATATGGTAGTTACACATTGCATATGTGGGATCATGTAATCACAAGCTCGATTGGCAAGAAGAGTGATAGTGGAAAATCTATTTGTTGCTTCAGGATCTCTGTGATTAATTTCAGGATGACTGCATGTTTGTAAATGCTTCAGGAATCTACTTTTGCTGAGGTTAAAACATGGTTTTAGTACTCTGCCTTTGGTATTGTGTGTTGTATGTATTCTAAGATAGGAGTTGTGATTTTGAAATGGACCACATCCCTTTTTGGTGTCTGCATGATCTTTTCCCCAAAGGAAATCGTATGGTTACAATCTGCATTATGTTTGCTTATGGTGTATTGAGTTGGATGGATAGAGAGACACGTTTATTTTTTTGAGCATGATACATATCAGTGATCCTCCTTGGATGGAGTCGTATCTGCCTTAACTTTCTTACTGTGTTTTGAGTGTGTTTGCTAGCGATCCGCCTTTGATGAGCTCGTGATTGGGGATCTATCTACTTTAATATTTTTTTCTTACTGTATATTGAGATCGATTGGTAGCTTTTTCTGCATATGTTTGTGTAGTGTTGTTCGATGGGAAGTTGAGCAATCTCAGCAATCTATCTAAATAGAGAGAACCGTTTTTCTGCTTGACATGACCGTTCTTCCTACTATTTTCTGGAAATGGTGGTTGATTGCATAACTTTGTGTAAGTTTTGTTTGAATGTGTTATATAGTCATATATTCTAGAACCTCATTGCTCAGACCTTCTCGAGGTGTTGAATGCGCTGTTGCATTCTAATATTAGTATCTATAAATACAAGGTTTTACTTTTAACAATATTGTCGATCCCCGAATCTTAGGGTGTGGAGCTACCACATCGAAGTGGAGCCAGGTGGATCACCATTACATGACACTCATCCTTTGATATTGTCAATATCCTTGAGTGAAAGGCGCTCTCCTATTTTGTTTCTTTGTAAGCATATGATGAGTCAGCGTATTAGACCCTTGAGGAATAGCTTATTGAGTTACTTCTCGAAATGTAATGGTTAACTGTATGATGACTGTCTGTTAGATGCTTTGAGTCTTTGTTTTATGTTGTACTAACCAATGCATGTGATGTCGATTATATAGGTTGATCCCTGTCGTAGCTGGTTTAGTAAGTGACTGGGTACAATCGATCTTTTGCTAACAAACATCATTCGTGATATAGCTGAACTCTGTCTTTTGTTAATACTCAGAAATGGCTGTGATGGAAATGTTTGATCCCTGCGTTAAAACTAGTGATTGGGTACACTCAGACTTGTTATGGTTGTACTATCAAATGTCTATGCCAGCGATTTATATAGGTTTATATTGGTTTGATTTTGTTGCAATTGTGTTATCCACTAATGGTGTGAGATTTGTACTAAGGCCAGAGCTTGTGGAGATATAATAAATACAGAGAAAGTTCTCTGTAAATGTGTAAGTTAGATCAATGAATGTCGCGAAAGAAAATAATCTTAGTGAGATAAGCTGTAAGAGCAACAATGATGTTGCTAGGATGTAATTCTTTGGATAAATATTACATGATGCAACAATGGTTGGTGGACGTAGCCCAAAGAGTTGGGTGAACCACGTGAAATTGGTGTTTCCTTCTAATGTGTCCTTACTTGATCAAATTGTCCTAAGATATTGTGATGGTGATATTGTGATGGTGTTGTCGTTTACATCAATACTTGACTAGGTGATTGGTAAGATATGAGTTATAGATAATCTTTGTATTGATCATGAAAGGTATGTTGTGTTTTAAGTATATTCATGTTTACAATTAATGTGTTGAATGATTTAAATAAATTAGTGGGTCTATATAGGTATGGGTTTATTAAAGAGATTTTCTATATAAGCATACCACTATTATGAAGTTCACTTATATGTAATCATTCGAAGGAGATAAACGAGTTGTGAAAACTTTACTTGTTTAAAGTGGTAGATCACTATCAATGGAATGTGGACTAAGAGTTAGTAGGAGTAAGCAAAATAAAGTGTTATATGAGTAATTTAAATATTGAGCAAGCAATGAAGCAACTCGCAAAGTTTTTCTTATGAGTATAGCCTAAAATCTAAGTAGTAGTGTTAGCGAAAATTTCAAAACTTCGCTAAATACTGACTGAATTGTAGTAGAGATGTTACAGTACTTTGTTTTGACAGGGAAATTTTTCAGCCTATCTATAACGAAATCTTTATCAACAGAAATGAAGATAATTTTGAAAGTATTCGCAGGTGTGAATTTAGTAGTGGTTCTTGTTAGATTAAGATTTTCTGATTTGTTTCATTTGAATTATAAGATTTTGTTTTATTGCAGCTTTTAGATGAATGGTAGAGATAACTGGTTCGCCCAGGTCATCACCATTTGTTGGCAAGCAACAACCCTCTCAATTTTTTTTCTGCTTTATTGAATAAAATTGATCAATTCTCTTCTATAAATTATCCTAAAATTTATAAAGAAGGTATTGATGATTAAAATAAGTTGAAGAAATAATTTCAATTCAAGCTCATCATTTTTACAAATTGATTATTCTAGCAACTGTTAAAATATAATCAATTTTCAGTACTATTTTAAGTGATTATATTTATGATTTGCTAGCTATTATCGTTCATTTTTTATTAACACTACTTGAATTTGATTCTATAATTCCTTATTTCATTTTTTTTGTTTTCATTTCTTCTAAGATATGATTTCTTATGATTGAGTATAAGTTAATATATATTTGCTTCAGGTTGATTAATTTTGTTGTATAAGTATTTTTGACCCTTAGTAAATATTCGTATTATTCTTGTCATATGTAGATCATATTTTAATTTTTGTAAATAAATTAATATAGCTTTGTAAATAGGTTTAACTTCACATGCGATTTCATTTTGAATTATGAATGCAGATCTTTGTGTTATGATCGAATGATGGGTTGAAATTGGTTATGGTTTAAAAACTTATCTTATGATAACCTTTGGTTGGCTAAGTCACATTGTATTGACAAATTGAATTAGTATTTCACATGGTATAAACTCGTTTGTGCCACCGTGTATTAACTTAATATGAATGTTGGATTGAATCGTTATGAACTTAGACTTGAAGGATGTGGCTTATGTTTTCATCAACCTAGGGTTTGATGATTTCATCGAATTCATAAAATATATGAAGCATAATGTCTCATAATGGGAGATCATCTATTAAATCTCGGGATGGTTTATTTTGTACAAAGTACAAGTTGATGTTAATGGCATACATGAATCATATTATATATCGAATTATTATTAAGGCAATAGTCTATCATTAATTTTTATGACCTTTTGAAAGTCTATTAATCATGATTGGTTATAATGTGTAAATTTCAAAATCACTCTAATCGATAGTACATCAAGGTTCTACGTGTAGCTTTGTCAATAAAAAACCTGGAGGCATAACATTTTTGATACATGACATGAATTAATGGTTTACTGACACCTATTTGATATAAACATTGTGAAATTATTATCTAGTTCGATGCTGAGTGTTAAACTCATTTTTTGATATTATTTCACTTTGTTTTCATTACTATTTGATCATTTTAAATCTCATTATTACGATAGTCTGTGTTGGAGCCTAGGCCGCAGCTATGGTAAAGCTGCGAATTTTGAGGAAAAAGCACAAGTATTGAAGGGAAAGTGCTAATTTTGAATAAACACCAAATTTTGGGAAGAAGGAAATGGTGCGCAGTACGATGCCAGATGGATGAGCTCGACGCAGATTACGGACTGGAACTCGCGGAGCTCGCGTGCACGTCATAGAAGAATGAATGTGGCTGAATAGAAAGCTCAGCTACCATAATAAATGAAGTGACGGAGTAGAGGGCTCAGCTACCCTCATTTAAGGCTAAGTACATAAGTTATGGTTGCTCGGATCAAGAAGGAGCAACGGACCAAAGCATTTAAGGCGAAGGACAAGGCGCCCATGCCCGCAATCTGCGCCGGAAGTCATGGAACCTGCAGGAAGCGGCGACATGACTGCAAGCGGCGCCTACAGTACACCTAGCCATGTGCGTGGTTAGGGTTTTTGGGGATTACTGTTGGGAAAGGCCCACAGTTTTGTAAAGGTGCGATCGTCATGGCCACCTATATATATGTGTAATTGCAAAAGTTAGATGTTAGTCAATTAGCCAGCCTTTAGATGCTGAGACGCAGGTTAGCTGTTTGAGATAAGCTAGCTAGTTGGTAGGTTGGTTATTTTGTATGAGGATTGTTTTCTACCCTGTTGTTAGAAGACAAGAGTCAGAGTTGGGATAACCGTGAAGTTAATCCCCAAGTTGCAGACAGTCTGAGTCGATGTCTAAACTATTGTAATCTCTGTAGAGGAAGAGACTAGATCGAGAGAAGGGCTCCCAGCTGTGTGCGTGGAGTTTCCTGGAAAGATCTAAGGCTGCAGCTGTGTGCGCAGCATTATTGTATCAGTCCCCTTTGAGTTAATATATGAAACACTCCTCGTGGACGTGGTTTCCCGAGGAGGTGCATTCCTTACGTCTTATTGTTATGGTAATGATCGCGTGAATGCATGTCTAAGTTGTTATCTGTGTTTCTATGAATGTTGTGTTATCTTTATGAATATGTTGAGTCCGTTCTCGAAGCTTCCTTGGTAACTATAATTGTTAAGTGTCGAAGAATCTGTAGAACGCTGTCACCGCAGCGATAGAGGAATACATTACTGTGCTGGGCGAACGGAAAGAAAAGATATATAAAGCATCGACGCAGGGGATAAGTCACCTCGTGCGCCGAAACAGAGATGCCGCGCAGCTAGGCTGTTGAGCGATAGTTCAGCGTAGCTATGCCGAGGGGTCTGCGGAAGAGTCAGGCAGTCCGCTCTGAGGAATTGTCGAGGAAGAGAGCACAGTCTTTGCATCGCCTAGGTTAAGGAAATTTGATTCCTTAGCCCCCCATAGCCACTTCAGGTGAGACCTCATGCTGCTGCGTAGCTCGTTGCCGAGAGGGCCAGTGCGCCAAGGGGTTTTGTTGCTGCGCTTCATTAAAACCCGGGTCTTTCCAAAAAGCAACCAACAAATGGTTCCATTGCCTCGCGACTTGTCATTGTGAGACTTGTTATTTCGGCGACGCGCGAGATTTAGGCGAAACCCAGAGAAAGAAGGAGCCAAAAAATGGTTCCGTTGCCTCGCGACTTGTCATTGTGAGACTTGTTATTTCGGCGATGCGCGAGATTGAGGCGAAACCCAGAGAAAGAAGGAGCCAACAAATAGTTTCCTTGCCTTGTGACTTGTTACTGTGACTTACTATTTCCGCGACGTCTGAGATTGTTGCTGAAGCCAACAAAGGGTTTTGTTTCTCAGCTAACAAATGTGTTACTGGAATCCTACAGCTAAAGAAATTGAAGACTGGTTTGATTTAAAGACTACAGAGTTCACTGAACAAGAAAACAAAAGCTCTAGGCTCCAGACAGAAGACTGGTTGCAGAAGTATATCTATACTGACCTTCACGAATTTTTTTTGTCACATTTGCACTTGAGTTGCATGCTTGGATAGCTAAGTTAGCAGATACTAGACCCACTATGCATGTTGATCGACCCGTTGCTTGGACACCTGAGCTAGTCAGTATTTTGAAGCGGGTAGACAATTTTGTGTCCCGCGCAGTAGACTTTTGGTTGAATAGTCTACTAGAAGGTTTCATCACTGAGTTTGCAGTAGATACAAGAAAGAGTTTCAGTGAAGCTGAGAGGATTTTCTTCCAAGCACCCAGAGGTAAGTTCTTAAATTCTCTGAACTTATGGATTAAAATGCTTCTGTATGAAAAAGCAAAACTATGCATAGCTTCCGATGAATAGCATAGACAAGTAATGTTCGCAGATTCTGATAGTGACCCTGAACTTATTGGTTGCACTCGTAGTGGAAAATGGTATAAAGTAGGCCTTGACCAGCATTCTTTTGAGTCTAGCCCAGAAGATAGCCAAGTTCCTAGAGCAAGCCATATAGAAAGACAAGGAAGTGTTCGTATCACTTATCACCCCTTTACACCGCAAAAGCCAGACGGAGCTCAGTATAACCCCGCAGTAACACCTTCTAGTAGCCCACACGGTACTTCTAGTACCTCAGCACCACCTTTATTTAACCAACCCAGAAGCACTGCTACAGCACCTCCACCTCAACCTAGCACAAGAAGGATGGGTGATGACATGAAGCTACCAACTTTTAGAGGAACAGGGATAGAAGACCCTGAGCAGCACTGGTTCTTATGTGAAGCCATTTGGACAATTAAGCAAATTAATGATGATGCTGTTAAACTGGTTCAGTTAGCAACCACACTAAGAGAAAGAGCCTTAACTTGGTTCATGAAATACTCAGCAGCACAGAATAGGACACTTGCTGATGTAAGAAATGCTATGATTAGAGAATTTAAGAAACCTAAATCAGAATCACAGTGTATAACAGAGCTCAAAGACATCAAACAGTTACCTACATAATCAGTATGGGACTTTGACCAGAAGTTCAAAGCCTTGATAGATCAAGTAATCTTTGAGTTTGCACCACAGCAGCATAAGGAATGGTTCATTGCTATGCTACTCCCACACATTAGACTTCCTCTTATGCAACAGAATCTCAATACTCAGGAACAAGCTCTAGAGATGGCCATGAAACTAGAAGCTTCACCAATTGCTGGAACAAGCAACGATGTTGCGCAATTGCAGAACCAATTAGCAAACTTAACCTTGCAAGTGCATGATATTAAGAAAGGCAAGGATGTTAAGGAAGAAATTTGGTGTACAAAATGTAAAGCGCAAGGTCATTCAAAGGACCATTGTCCCGTTTTCATAGAGTATATTGCAACTGGAGCACCTAATCCTTTACCACAGGCACAGGGGCCTTGGTTCGAAATCTGTAGAACTAGAGGTCATAGACCACAAGAATGTCACTTACTTCAGAAATATGTACAAACTCCAAAGAATCTATATTGTAATTTCTGTAAATCAGTAGGCCACGATGAGAACAATTGTAGAGAATATGATCTTATGATAGAAAGAAAGCATGATGTTTATAAAGTACAATCAGAGACACAAGGACCCACAGCAGGTCCCCAGTATGACCAAACTCGCGACGGCCGATCAGGAAATTATAGGGGTCGCAGACGCGCAACAAATTTTGGTCGCGGAAGAGGACAAATCACTTGTTATAATTGTGGAGCGCAAGGTCATTTTGCAAGGGATTGTCAAAATCCTACAACCATCTGCAGATACTGTAAATCCTATGGTCATGCCATTGAAGAATGCCCTCAGTTGATGGCTAAGATGCAAGCAAAGACACCACAGGTCAATCAGAATATTCAGTTGATTGGAGTAGAAAAAAGAGAACCAGACCCTACAGTTAATATAGTCACGCGCAGTGGAGCAACCACTGGTGTGCCAGAGATGGGAATTGGAAAGCAAGCGACTCAATGGGTGCACCGTGCTAATATTAAACCAGCCCCACTTAACCTGCAGAAGCAAAAAGAAGCATTCAAGCAAGCTCAAGAGTACTTCTCAGATCCGAGCGCTTCAAGTTTTGTCGCACCGCTGCATAATGATATTAGATCGCAAATGCTAAGACAAGACAACCTGGTACAAGAACGGGCCACTACATCCGGAAGGCCTGATGAAGAGGATGCACTAGGTAGTGTCCATACTTTTATGAGGAACTGCTTAAAGTTGTTGCGCAATGAAAAATCAACTATGGAACTTCAACACCTATTGGATAATTGTCAACAATCTGCTTTGAAGAACACACCGCAGCGTGCTGTTCACCAGATTGGGAGTCATACTAGAACTGGAAAAGAGATGAGGCTCACAGCGCAGATTGGAGCATTTGAAATGGACGAAGTCATTTTAGATTTGGGCTCAGAAGTTAATGTTCTCACTATGCAGACATGGGAACAGATGGGAATCCCTCAGCTTACAAGATCCCCCATCTAGCTAAGACTCGCGAATCAGCAACGAGTCTCTCCATTGGGCAGATTATCCAATGTACCTATTGATATCGAGGGAGTAAGAAGTTCTGCAGACTTTGAAGTAATCAAAATTCTGGATGATAGTAGACCTTACCTAGCACTTTTAGGTATAGACTGGGCATTTGATAATTTGGTTGTCATTAATTTGAAGAAAAGACAGATGACCTTTGAGGATGACCAGCGTAGGGTCATTGCACCGCTTGATCCTATTCAAGGACCAAGGTATATAGAACCCATTCGGGCAGAAGAAGAAGCGCACCACATGGAAAGTTTGTATCAGATGACTGCTAGTCAGAGTGACTATGTCAATCCCACAACAGATGGCCATATCAGCTGGCGATGCGATAGCTCGTGCACATCAGACTCAGATGCAGGATTGGAAAACTGGCAGAATCGTTTACATGAGGTTTCTACAAGACGTTGTGCCATGATGACTAAATCCATTTGATGGATTGGCACAGAATTGACCAACACTCCCATTTTTGATGGTTTGAATGACATACGTGAATTCATACATGCATATGAACAACAACTTCCAGAACAGTAGCGCATACAGGCACTGGATGTAGCACTACGCGCTACACCCGCAAGATGGTGGGGTGCGCATAAAGAGAATATTCACACATGGCAAGACTGTCGCAGATTAATACTGCGCAGATTTCAGGACACCACAGCAGAAGTGTTACGCAAATATGAGGGACAGAGTGACCCCAGGTCACATGTTGAAGCATGTAGTCAGCAATGGTCAGGTATTCCAGAAGATGAGTGGGTTCACCTATTCATCCACACATTGGATACAGTTCCCAGGAACTGGTACACTGAAACAGAATTGCGCAGAGGCACTATCAGTTGGCCTCTTATGATAGAAAGTTTTCAACTTACCTTCAGCTTTGAGTCAGAACATCCAAGCATTGACCATGCTTTGAAATGTATTAAAAAGAAGGTATTTGAACAATGTCCATTACCAAAATATTCCCAACCAGATTGGGCTGTCCAGATAGAACATGCCCTGGAATGCTATAATTTCACCATTGGAGAAGAGGACGATGATCCTCGCAACATCAATATTCTAGAATCAGAAGGGACGCACAATGTTGAAGGTCCTCAGCTTGATATCCCTGCCATTACAGAACACATCAAGCTCAAAAAGATTAACATTGGTACAGAAGCCGAACCCAAGTTTGCTTCTATAGGAGATTACTGGGATGATGAAACTGTTGGGAATATTTCAGATTTATTACGTGACTACCAGGATATCTTTCCTACCAAGTTCACGGAAATGAAAGGCATCCTAGGAGACTTAGGAGTGATGCGCATACCTCTCAAAGCAGACGCCAAGCCAGTAAAACAGCGCCCGTACAGATTGAATCCGTGATATAAAGAAAAAGTTAAAGAAGAAATTGATAAAATGCTCGCAGCAGGTATTATTGAGCCAGTAGAGGAAAGCGATTGGATTAGTCCTATGGTTGTACAAGAGAAAAAGAAAAAAGGAGAAATAAGAATCTGTGTGGACTTGCGCAAACTCAATGATGCATCAGCGCATGATCCATTTCCCACTCCTTTTACACACAAAGTGCTTGATAATGTTGGAGGACAAGAGGCTTACTCCTTCACTGGTGGATTTTCGGGATACCATCAGATCAGAATCCATCCAGACGACCACTATAAGACTACTTTTGCGACTGAATGGGGCTCATTCCAGTACACGGTAATGCCCTTTGGTCTTAAAAATGCACCTGCTATCTTCTCTCGAGTCGTTGTTGCTGTTTTTAAAGAATTCATTCACAAGTTCTTAGAAGTCTACTTTGATGACTTGACTGTATTTGGTTTATTAAAGAATCATATAGGGAATCTGCGCATGATGTTAGAAAAATGTAGACAACATAAGATTTCCCTTAACTTGGAAAAATATATCTTCTGTGCTCCTTTTGGTATTTTTTTGGGTCATATTGTATGCAGACAAGGACTCCTGATGGATCCTGCGAAAGTTTCCATCATTGCTAATTTACCTGCGCCCAACTCAGTCAAACAATTGCGCACTACATTGGGACATACAGGATACTACAGAAAATTTATCAAAGGATATGCAAAGATCACAGCACCTATGGAAAGATTGCTGAAAAAGGATTCGAAGTTCCAATGGACAGAAGAATGCCAACAGAGCTTGGATACACTTAAAGAAAAGATGATCACTGCACCAATTCTAGTTTTCCCAGACTGGAGAAAACCCTTTCATGTTCATGTCGATGCTTCTTCCATAGCATTAGGAGTCGTGCTTACACAACCGGGAGAAGGAGGTATTGACCACTCGATTGCTTACTCCAGCAGAAAGCTATCCACAGCCGAGAAGAACTACACCAATACAGAAAGAGAAGGACTGGCTATGGTGTATGCCCTACAGAAATTCAGGCACTACCTATTGGGCACACATTTTAAAATGTATACTGACCATTCTACTTTGAAATACTTGGTCAATAAGGCAGTGTTAGGGGGAAGAATTTGCAGATGGCTACTTCTTTTCCAAGAGTATGATTTTGAGGTTATTGTAAAGCTAGGCAGATTGAATGCAGGACCTGACCATTTATCTAGGATAGAGTCAGGAGAGGAACCTACAAGTCTGGAGGACAATCTGCCTGATGCGCAGTTGTTTTTTATTCAAGCAGCAGATGAATATTATTCCGATATTCTTGAATTTCTCACTACTGGGCAAGCGCCGGCTGAGTTTACAATCCAGCAGAAGAAGCAACTTGTTGTTAAAGCCACAGAATTCACTTTGATAGCAGGCCAGCTCTATAAGTTGGGCCCCGACGAAGTCTTGGGCAGATGTATCTTACCACATGAAAAAAGCTCTATCATCGCAGAAGCGCACTCAGGTACCGCAGGAGGCCATTTCGCAGGAAAGCCGACTGTGTAGAAGATCTTAGCCACAGGTCTTTGGTGGCCGACATTGCACAAGGATACTAAGGAATTCTGCAAATGTTGCGATGTGTGCCAGCGAACAGGAAAACCCTCAAGGAGAGATGAAATGCCGCTAAGACCCCAGATAACACTACGTGCTTTTGATAAATGGGCCATTGATTTTGTAGGACCTATCAACCCACCAGGAAAAAGAACTGGCATGAGATACATCATTACAGCTACTGAATACCTCACCAGATGGGCTGAGGCGAAGCTAGTTAAGAACTGCGACGCTGCCACTGTCGCGCAGTTCATTTTTGAGAACATTATCACTAGGTTTGGATGTCCAGTGATTCTCATCAGTGATCAGGGTACACATTTCCTCAATGAGACTATAGAGGCCCTTACTGAAGAATTCCAAATTAGTCACCATAAGAGCACACCCTACCACCCTCAAGCTAATGGTACGGTGGAGGCATTCAATAAAATTCTTGAGAATGCCCTGACGAACATCTGTAATAAACAAAGAGATGATTGGAACCTTAGAGTCACAACTGTATTATGGGCCATCGCCATCCTCGGGTAGGAAGTTATTTGGACATTAGCGATGGTTCAGGCACTTACTCTTATGGCCGTGCTTATTTGCACCTATTGCTCGACGCTTTAACCAATCACCCGAAAACTGTGCAAGTCGTGGACGGCTCTTATTTCGAAAAGATGGACCTACAATATAGTACCTCTCCTAAGTACCTCTTCCGCTTTGCCTCCAATGGCAAGGTTATTTCAAAGCTATATGTTGATCTGCCTCCCCATACGTTGCCCCCTCAGTCTTCTATTGTAGATCCTCGCCCTAGGCAGGATCGTGGAAGTACAACAATATGTCCAACATTTCATCACACCCGCTCCCGCTCATTTGATGATGATAACTCAGAAGAGAAGGAAGCGAAGGAGGGCAGTGGAAAAAATGAAGTGCACGCAGAGGAAAATAAGCAAAGCAGGGGTCTACAGGATCAAGAAATGAAGCAACTCAGCACTGAGCGAAAGAGAAAGAAAAGTTCCAGTGACAAGAAGAAGTAAGACACCAATGACCAAAATAAGAAGCATTAGCAAGAGGAGAAGGGAAACAACAATGAACAAGAGAAGCAAAACCCTAATGACCACGGATAATAAATAAGCTCTGCTCGGTTACCAACTAGATTTTCATATTTGTTATTATTGAAATTATTGAAGATAACATATATACTCAATTCTAATGAATATAATTTTATTCCTAGTGAAAAAAAAAGGTTCAAAAGTGCACCGAATGGGAAAAATTAAGGTGTTATTGTCATTATGTTGAAAGAAG
The DNA here is from genome assembly GCA_027924585.1 of Larix kaempferi. Lineage (NCBI taxonomy): Eukaryota > Viridiplantae > Streptophyta > Pinopsida > Pinales > Pinaceae > Larix > Larix kaempferi. The sequence goes on from BSBM01000416.1 coordinate 8,483,744, forward strand.
AAAAAAACTAGGTACCTAGCCATAAAATGAATAAAAGTCTTTAAATACAAAAGAATACAAGTATAAGAAGCTTGACTAGTTGAGGGTTGATGGGTTGCACCACAATCAGCTCGAATAAAAAATTTCATACACTACATAATCTTGCCAATGGTATCAAACACTAATAGGTCTCATAGAACAACTAGCTTCGACTTGTGTAGTGGTTCAAAAGAAGGATTCAACACTGTAACCAATTTCCCTATCTCTAGTGGCAAATAATCTAGATAGATGTCTAGTTTCATCTTAGTAAATAGATCCCATCCAAAAAATGACTACCTACCAATTGGGTAAGCTCCACTTTCTCATACAGGTCTCCTATAACCTACACCCTTGGATCACATATTTGAGCCGCTACTTATTCTTTAGGTCCGGGAGAAGCTTTAGAGGCTAAAGCGGCTTTATCCATGTCTTATGATTGCCATTGATATACAAATTGAATTGTTGATCAGTTCACACACTGGAAGTTTGGTCAAGCACTCTATGAAAGTTGGAGAGGGCATCAATGTCATGATCAAACGCTGCACAAACAAAAAGTTAGTGCATAGGAAAAATTATGGAGTTTTAACCATTCCAAGGTGTTAATGACAAGAGTTGACAAGTTCATTTAATGGAAAGAATGGAAGATACCATATCTTCAATTATTAATGCATGAACTATTAATGACAAATATTTTATTTCTAGTGACCTTTAAATGTGTCTAACCCCTCGTAAAAAATCTTACTACCTAGAATACCACCCAAAACCAATGTTACTAGTCTTATATTTCTAAAACCAATGTTTTTAGAACTCTTGATGTGTTTTTTTTCAAAGTTGTCATCCAAATTGCAATTTCAAGAGATTCATTCTTGAAACACATATCATGAAAAAAATTGCATGTAGATGAAACCAAAATTAAATTGTTTTTCTCTATTCTGTAATATGCAACCCTTCTCATTTTCTCAGCACGTTCTTTTGTTGCATCATCATCCATGCTATAATAAAAAATGTCCTTTAATTAAAAAATAACTAATTTATTTTTAGTTATTTTGGCTGCAACACAATAACATATAATCTAGTCAAACCATTGTATTTATGCTACATAAATCATTATGAAAAAATACACTCACCTTGAGTATTTTCCTACTATGTATAAATGAGCCACTATTCTCTTGTATTATCTTCATAGAACCTGGATCAAAACATGTTAAACCTTTGAATCAAATACCAACAATACTTATTTTGATAAGATTTTGTACGATAGCACATTTATTACTTAATGGATAATGAAAGAAAACATCCTCAATGCAACTTTCAAAGTGAAATACATATATACATATTTAACATTGTTCTAATTGTTATTAAATTTTGTTCTTTTTATTTGTTCCATAATAAACATCTGAAATGTTATAGTGGTACAACGATTAAAATTTAAAAAATAACAAGAGAAACAACAGAAGTTATAAATACCCGATACAATATTATGTTCATGATTGTATCTTTGCACCTCATCATCATCTTTGTCCTTATTTGTGATTATATTAAGGATATGAAATGTTTTGAATTGTGAAATTGAATAAAAATCATTAAACAACAAAGAAATTAAAAATTTACAAGTTATAAGTCTCTAATATTATATTGTGTCCTTGATTATAGCATTGTTTCACAATTTTCATATTATGGATTGAGGTAATGAATAAAACCAACTCACTAACAAATCAAGAAACAAAACATGTAACTAAGTACCTTATATGATATTGTTTTTCTGATTATAGCTTTGTTCCAAATTCACTTGATCAATGCCTTCATTCTCCTTGCTAGTCACTATAAGAAATATAAGAAATGTTATGAATTGTGACAATGCGTAAAATTCATTAAATAACTAGACAAACAACAAATCATGTTAAATAATTGATATAGTATTTTGTTCTTGATTTTAGCTTTGTGGCACATTCCCCTAATCACTGTATTCATTCTCCTTTTTAACTATAATCAACATATGAAATGTTATGAATTGTGACAAAGAAAACAAAACAAAAAAGAACAGAAACAACAAGAGTTCAAGCTAAGTACAAGATATCATATTGTGATATGTGAGTGCTTTTCCATCTTCATCCTTTCGTGCTCGTTGTCTTGATTAATTTCTTTTTTCGAAGATTATAGTTACCTACAATATACATTTAAAATTATTATAAAATGTGGCAATTAAATAAATTTTCAAAATAACAAGAGGAACAATCAAACAAATTATGTACCTGGTATGATAACTTCTTCTCCTTTTATGTACCTGGAATGACAATCCCCATCATTTGTTGTTGTAGTAAACAACTTGCCAATAAGAATTCTAAACAACATTCTAAATCCAAATCATTATAATAGAAACAACAAAAGAAATGTAGTACCTAAATTTTCTAGGTAAAGTTTGATGGATCTTGGTTTTGACAGTTTAAAAGATAAAAAATAATAAGAGAAAAAACCAAAAAAATTATGTACCCAGGATGATATCTTCTTCTCTTATTTCAATCTCCAAACTTTTTTCAACATTGTCCACACTATATTATTGATTGTTTCTTTGTTTCCTACTATCATCATTTTTTGTTTTACTATATCCAGCATTAGTTGATATAGTAAACAACTTGCCAATTAAGAATTCTAAACAACATAGAATCCAAATCATTATAATAGAAACAAGAAAATAAGTGCTTTACCTGAATTTTCGAGGAAGTTGATGTATGTTGGGTTTGACAGTTGAAAATATTTGTGAATATTGAACATGATTATCCTTTGTGATTTTGTTTGTACAATGAATGCACTTCTTCTTCCACATGTACAACAAGCCTTGATTAAATTTGTCCTAGCATAAAGAGAAATAATCACTTTTGCATCACTACATTGTTGGTGATTTTCCAATAAATCCTCCAAGAAATTAAAGTTTCTCACTGTCATCAATTGTGTCTTCAAAAGTTTGAGTGTGTTTTGAAGCCTCAAATTTTTTTAATTCTAAAGTATAGAAATGTATAGTCAAAACTATATCATAACTATAACTATTTTGTTTCTTATCATTCATAAATGCCGGTAGTCATGTTCTAGTTGAACCTAAAGTTATTTATGCCAATTTCCAAAACTTGGCATACATCATTACATAACCAAAGTTCTACTAATAGAAGTATAGTAAAGTCATTCAACTCACTTTTTTCGATAAAAAATCGAAACAATTCAATATAATAACCCTTGTGGAGTGGTTATTCTTTCAAAGCCAATGTATCCAAAACAAGAAGGTCAATACATAGTAGTGGTTGCAATTGAGAAGGAAAATAGTGCAAAAGTGTTGACAAAAGACGAGGGCCCCGAAAATGACAAACAAATTATAAATTGTTGTCAACTTGTTGAATGATTGTTTATCCATTTATTGTTCTGTTGAGGACTCCACATGCTTAGGGACTCTATTTTTGTATTCTATGTTCTTTTTACATAAGTAGACCCTGCAACAATTTTACAGAATTTGGAAAATATAATATCATTAATTTCATAATGCTCAAGAATATTGAATGTTGTAAGAGTCTTATCGCTCAATTTATCATCGTCAATTTGACAATATTCAACCCTTTCTTCTAAGATTGTTCTATTGGTTTTCAATTTCGAACAATAATATTTTAATTTTATTGCATCGGTTGGGTGGTTTGGTGGAATAGAAAACCAAATATTTTCATCCAATAGCTTATCTCCTACAGAATCAATTTGTTCAGTGGTTAGTCCTCGAAGGATTTGAAGAGAAGCAATTGTCAAACTGTGTAGACTATTTGTATTGTACTTCTCAAAATCAATTTGGCTTGTAGAACACTTAAATGTGGCTAGTTGGTAACAATTAAAAATGGTGTCTCATTTATCCCAAATAGCTTGATCAAGATATAAAAGAAATTTTTATCAACAAAATTTAAAATTGCACAATCGAAGAAGGAGCACAACATTTCATCCTCAACCTATTAAAAATAACGAATATAAACTAATAAGAGTTGAATGCAGATATCAAAATATGAATTATATTTTGAAATTAAATAAATGAATATAAAATCATCTCAATTCATTACAAATATAAAAATAATAAATAGTTAGGTGCAAATATAATTAAAATTACATACCTTATCTTCCGCTGTCTTAGAATTTCCAATCCTCCTTTATTTTTATATTTGTCATCGAAAATTAAGAAATGTCTTGTAGAGAATAAACAATCAATCAATGGAGTTTTGAAGAACACCTTATTTGGAGAATTTAATTGACAACAAATGTGAATCACAACACTGGGTTAAACTTATGGATCCAAGAATTGAGCATTACATTCGTTATATTTTTGCTTTGCCTCCGCAGATACATTATATTTATTATTTGTTAAGATTTCTTTGGTTGTTTGAATGGTGTGTTGTCCATCAACTATCCAAATTTGATGTTTTAAATTCTCTAGGAATGATTTCACTAATACTTGAACATTAAATAATATTGTGATCTCAATTTAAAAATTTTGGGGTCTTCTATACATATTTCAACATCCACATTTTTGTCGAAGGATCTTGAAAATAAATAACAATCTTTGAAGGATTCATGAACTTCATCACATGGTTTGCAAGCTTCTCTGTCTAAGATTCAACTTTCCCAAATTTTTGAAATTCTACAATAGGTTTGTAATCACTTTCTAAAATGATTTCTTTATCAATTCTTTTAAAAATATTCTCCTCAAAGCAAGTAATTGAGCATCCATTTTATCATTTGGTATTTTATTAGTTAATTGACCTCTTTGATGTAAATAAATAAGCATATACGATGTTTGCATACATCTAACACTGCCCTATTTCAGAAAAACAATGATACATTCTAAAATCTATACACAACTCTTTAGCCACATTTGCTTAAGCTCTCATAACTATTCAACTCAAACATTGAATCTTTTATTGTATTTGGTGAATCCTTACTTGAACCTTCAATCAAATCTTGTTCAATATTTTGTACTCCACTTGACAAGAAACTAAGTTTACTTAATTTTCTTTAATAACCTCCAGTTCTAATACGATGTCACTCTCATCGTGAGCATAGTAATTAACAATTATTCTTGATATATCTAGAACCTAGCAAAGACATTCTACGCCTTTGCACATATTTTGAAAAGGTTCAGATTTTTGTGAAATAATATGATGAAATCTTTATTGTTGAGATGGTTCTATATCATGCGACATTCCATTAGAGACATTGAATATATACAATATTGAATACATTATCAGAAATATAAATTCAATGTTTTAAACATTAGGGATTTAAAATATTCATATCTACTCCGAAAATCCATTGATCCCCTCCACTAAAACTTTAAACACATATGACGTTACCAGAATATGTGATAAGGAGGTGCTCTATTAAATTACAATGGGAATAGCACCCACCACTTACCCATTTATTTTGGCACATAACTAGGTGTTCTTTGAGAATTGTATCCAACACTTACCCATTTCCTTTGTCTAGAACCCAATTTGAGCATAATTAATTATTGTTTTGAATTGGGTAGTTTAAGAACCAAATTATTAGATATCCTAACATTAGAGCCTCTTAATCCCCTTTAGGATGCATTTCCTAATTAGGTAACGTAGGCTAAACGAGTACAAATTTTTGAGTGATGGAGCTTGTTGTTAAGTATTCTTGGCTAGGCACATTTCCGAGGGTGATAAATATGTATTTTTTAGATGCATTGTCATTGTTGTCTATGTTAGCACCCAAAATGGCCCTCAAGGTTGTGGAAGAAGGACACTTTGGGGTAACCACAAAATCCCTTGAGATTGTATTTTTGATCTAATACAATCAGAGAGGGATCTCTCACTATTTACAAATCCATCTAACTCAAAATATTCAATCAATCACATTCAGAAGATCAGATTTCTGATACGACAATTTGTTTTTTAAACTTTTGGTAAGACATTCATGAAGGGGATCATTGCTAAATGGAGTAAAAAATACCAAAAAACTATTAAAGTGATAGTGCTTTGCAAAGAGATCCTCACAGAGGCAAGATAGCTACTCAGTCATAGTTAAAAAGATTTGTTTGGTGGTGAAGAAGAAAATAGAAACAATCCATCAATATAGAGCATCTCAAGATGAATTCTATATTGATTTTAGCAGAAAATATTTGTGGAAGCTTGAAATGAAAGAAACAGAGCATAACATCTATGAATTCTATCCCAATGCACACTTATCCAAGCCTGAAAGAATAACAACATGAATTAAACAATGAAGGAAATGTTCAAATGAGAAGAAGAGCATTACAGACTGTAAGATGAAATAAAACATGAATCCCTGCTAGGAACCAGCTTCGCCCTGCCATCTTCTTATTGATTCTTTGAGAACATCTCAACATGCAAATTGGGTCTCTCCCCCAACTGAAAAATCGTACCTCTAGCTCTGCCTATTACAAATGAATATATAGCAGAGGCTGCCTCATCTCTCAAATTCGAATTCTTCTAAACTGGCATCTATAAACATAAGTGGTTACAAACAAGATGACACATGGCCAACAGATTTCCCGCTTTCACGGAGCTTGTTGCAACCGAGCTCTTCATTTCCGGATGTGGACTGCTGAAAACTAGGCTCCAAAGCCACGACGGTATATCCAAAATGCTCACAACAGTGTAAATTTTGAGATAGGTTTTGGTAATTAAGCATGTTCCTGACAAAACCCATCTCTTCATTTCCCCATCTTCTCCTCGAGCTAATCGGAATCTTCTTCGGAAGTTGATGACTTAGGAAGCAAATTGAATTTCTGGAAACATTCCTTGTAAAGATCTCTTCGATTCTCCCAAACCATGACACCTGTGTAAAAAATGAGAGAGATTATTGTATATTGGTCCATGATGGACAAAAACCTCTCTCGATTTCTCAAAATTCGTCCTGGTTTGGCGGAGACAGCTGGTTGAAAAATATGACTAAAACAGTTATTTTCACTAAAAACAAGCATGGCCTTCATACAAAATTCTGTTGAACTTTTGGAAGTTTGTCTCTCCTTGCATGTTCAATTAGCGAAGTTCATTGTGGCCATGGATCTCCTTCACCTGCTGATTTGAGCCGTCTATTTTTATTGCAATGTTAAACTTATCATTATTGAGCATTATTTCATCTCAAACTTAGGAATAAATGTTTAAAAGGCCTGATTTGCATCTTCATTGGTCATGTGGCTTAAAGAAATGAGACCTTTCTCATCCTTTCATGGATATGAACCCCTTCAATCGCCCAATACAAAACTGGTGCTAACAATTGGCTCTAATTTGGGATGCTATCCTCCCTGTGAGGTAGCAAAGAACCCCTGCAAATCTAGTGCCTGATCCATTGGGTTGCCTTTCAAAATTCAGAGCTATGTTCTTCCCTTCTGCCACCTTCGGGATAGATAATGCTTCAAAAAATATCCCATTCACTGGACCTCCTGTCAGTGGAGACCCATCCTGATGCTCTAGAATGAACAAATTAACACCTCTGTTTGTTGCGATGATATAGAGGCCTACCCACATATGGTCAAATTTCCCATGCTTGTCTTCTATAGGGGCATCCCACTTTAGGACCAAATTATCGACCTAAAATTGCTCTTCTTTAATCTTTCTGTCAAAGGTGTTCTTCATTTTCTCCTGGTGTACTTGCATAACGCTTCCAAGCCTTGTCAGTCTTGTAGTCACTGGATAACAATCCATAATTTGAAAGAGAAGGTTCATAATCATGCAACATGAAGGCATAGTCATTCAATATTATGATCTGACACTCTATTGAACAAAATGTGTAGTTGGGCCCATTTGAAACATCGGCAGTATCATCCTTCCCCTTATGCCACCAAAGGTTTTTTAATCTGATTTTTCAACCCCTTCCTTGTCGCTGAAACCTGTTGATTCAAGGAGCGTATTTTCGGCTCCATGTATGGGATAATATCCTTTACAGAAAAACATTGCATGAATTCGTTAATCTGTTCGAAGTCATTTATGTTGAAACACCGACCTAGAACATGGTCAGATGATGAATTGTCTACCAAAGATGACGAAACAAAAGAAGTCAAGATATCTCCTAGCAAGATCTCTTCATAAATTTGAAAAGAATTAATGCATAACATCTTACAATCATATGGTCCAAAAGTTCCCTTCATTTCTCATAGTATTTCCTTTTCTTTTTCTGCAAGTCCATCTTCATTGTCATGTATTAATACATAGTGCTTCAATATCTTTGGATCCATTGCACCTTCATTTAAAAGAGAAGGAAGTTAATCTGTATTGAAGAGATCCACATATTTATTGACAGGATTTTCATCTTTGGAAGAAATAACTAGAAGACATGCAATCGGGTGGTCAAATGATTCATGCTATGAAAAAAGACAGTGTACGAATAAATTATTTATTGTAGACTTGAAGCCATGGTGACAAAGACTCTGACTCTCAAATTTTCTGAATAGCTTCAAGTTGTTGAGGATTTCCTTCCAGCTCAGCAAAGGCTTTCTCACTTGCATTCTTCACGACTTGCCTTAGATGCTCCTCAGCTGACCCAATTTGTGACTGGTGTATCTCAGAAGCATAAAACATACACAATTTGATTTTACGCAATCTATAAGGTTGATCACTTGCGGTGAGCATTGGAACATCAATTGTTATCGTAAAAGAAGAAAGAGCGCAAGATTTGAACAAAATTCAAATTGTTCTTCTGGCATGATTTTTCCACAAGGGGTATTGGAGGCAAAATCACAACTAGCATAATTGTCTCAAGTAAATTTTGTGACAACAGTGAGCCACCTAAATCCATCTTCAATTAAAGAAAACTACTAGTACAAAAGGATTTAGGAGAATAATGAGCTCCGTGGATGACAGCTCTCCAAGAGTATGACCTAGAAATTAAATCTTAAACTGTGGTAAAGGGCCAAGGATTGTGTAAGCTTGCTGCTGAAGTAGCTCATTTGCCAAACAAAGATTCTGAAATGATCATTGATGAAACCTTGCTAGTTAGGGAAATTTATTTTTATCCTCCACCACAAGATTCCTTGTATTCAAATTTAAGAATTCTTCTTGAAACAGGAGCTGCTCCCAAGCATCTAGATCCTAGGAAAAGGAGAGCACTTAGGCTGAAATCAGCACCTTATCTGTTGATCGATAATACTCTGTTTAGAAGAAATTCAGATGGTGTATTACTTCACTGTTTAGACAAAGATGAAACCGAGATAATCTTGAGGGAATTACATTCTGGTCCTGTAGGTGGCCATTTTGGAGGAGAGACTACCGCTCACAAAATCCTTAGGGAAGGTTACTATTAGTCCACATAATTTCAGGATTCTTATGCCTTTGTTAGAAAATGTCTAGAATGTCAAACTGCTACAGGTAGGGTGAAGAAACTTGCCTTTCCTTTGTAGCCAGTTACAGTAGACAGACCTTTTCAACAATGGGGTATTGACATAGTTGGTCCAATAAACCCACCTTCTTCTATACAACACAAATATATCATTACAACAACTGATTATTTTACTCGATGGGCAGAACCTGTACCTTTACGAGTTGTGAACACCAATCGGGTAATTTTATTTCTTGAATCTTTTATTATTACACGTTTTGGTGTTCCAGATTCGCTTGTTTTTTATAATGCCTCATACTTTTGTTCAATTGAAATAACTCAGTTTACATTAGAGAAGGGCATAAGGGTTAGACATTTAGCGAGTTATCATTTGCATGGTAATGGTTTATCAGAGTCAACTAACAAAAATCTTTTGAAAATTCTAAAGAGGACCATTTCAACTCATCATCGTGATTGGCAGACAATGTTGTTCAATTCATTATGGGCAGACAGGGTTACAGCTAAGTCTTCGATTGGTAATTCGCCTTTCTTCTTGGTTTATGGTACTGAAGCAATCTTGCCACCAAATTTATTTTTTCCGCCTCTACAACTAGCCCAGTCAGTTTAGGATGAAGACTGTCCAGTATTAGAGAAGAGAATTAACACACTGTTGAAGTTAGAAGAAGAAAGAGATAGGGCTAAGCAACTGTAACATACCCTTTAAGCTGGAAAACATTTTATGTTTAGAAACATTATGATAACTTTTATTATAAATTTTGTATTGGACATGTGTCCAAGGATGACTGTAATTTGCACAATATATTATTATTTAATAAATAAAATAGGAGACAAACACCTAAGGGGACTGTTGAAAGAGTGGTTACTGATCCACTAGGTGGAATGGAATCTGCGGTAGAAGGCAATGGACAAGTGGCAACATCATGATGCAACTACCTAGCTATTGGTATGGGACAACTCCCTTGAAATGTGGTCATAGTGCCCTAAAATATGGGACTGGATCTTGGGGCTCATTTATTCTAAACTGACCACTAAAAGACCTAGGAAGTCTATATAATAGCCATCAAATATTAAATTGAGGTCAATCACTTTTCCTGACGAGGAAACTTACCTTGGGATTGCTATGTTTGCACCCAAGAGATTTGATGAGGGAATATGTTGTTGTTGATCATGTTGTGAGTCTTCCAAACTCTTATTGAGTTCAGGAGTTTGATGCTGAGTGCAGAAGGAATTTTGTTTTCAGGAGGTTGATACCGAGTGGAGAAGGTATTTTTGAGTGCCTTGCTTCTACATAGATTCCACACACTTACTAGATCAGTAAGCAGGCTCGGGGGTTCATTAGAAGTCAGCAGTTGAGCTTCTTCTTCTGAAGCAGGTTGGGAGGAAAAGGCCTCCTTGGGTGTTTGTCGGCCCTATCATCTTTTACAGGTTCTGTTGTCTTATCTACTTTTATTTTTAAAGTTTTGTCATATATTTAAACTTTTACTGTTAAGTTCATTAGTTCAGTTTTCTTGAATAAATTATTAATTCTGTATCATTTGAATGATTGAATAAAATGACCTCTGCATTTTTCCCCATGCAAAAGGAACAACATCATACTCCAGTATAGAGATAGATTAAAATAGATAGGTATGATCGGCAAGTTAGCCAAGTGATAGAAAGAATGCAAAGGATGTGTTTCTTTAAATTACTGTTTACTGTTAATTCTCTAAATCTACCTATATTAGTGTTTCTGTTTATATTTTTTGATTTAGACAAGTATTTCCAGAAATTATAGTAGTGTTCCTCTATTTGTTTAAATAGCAGTTTGTTTCGAAATACATCAATTTTCTCCTGAAAGTTTAAATGAAAATAATTTCTACTCCCTACAGTTACAAGATAGAATTTCATTAGGTAGTTTACTTATATCAAATTCTTTTAATAAAAATGCATAGAATAAACACAAATTATTTATGTACTGACTATCGACTCTCATACAAATATTATCTATGTTTAAGAGTAATTATATTTCTTAAACAGAGTCGAGTTATAGATGTCTATCATAAACATGCTTGAAGATGGTTTAAGTTAAGATTGAATAATCAGAACAACTGTAGAAGAATTCTGTAACATCTCCAAGATTTGCGAGTTAGTAATTTTGGTGTAGTGATTTTTAGAAAATTTGCATAAGATTGATGAAACTTCAAAATACACTTCATTCCTGTAAGGGCCAAGATTCTGAACACATTCCCTGGTAATTGGAGATTAGTTAAATTGAAATACTCATCATGCATCATCTTTTAACTTGAAACATACTCATGAAGTTCTTACCGTGTAAAGGTTAACTGCATCCGGAATTGTCCATAACAATGTGATCGTCACATCACATCAACATGAAATATCATTTTAACAACATTAACATGAGTTATCATTTTAACAACATTAACATGAATTATCATTTTAACAACATTAACATGAAATAGCATTGTAACAACATTAACATGAATTATCATTTTAACAACATTAACATGAAATAGCATTGTAACAACATTAACATGATCTATCATTTTAACAACATTAACATGAATTATCATTTTAACAACATTAACATGAATTATCATTTTAACAACATTAACATGAATTACCCCTGGTCAAGATGCACTTGACCAATGTGTTATAATCATCAATTATAAGATAGCACCTTTGAGAAGAAAATCATGCAACCGTCAAAAGGATCATACGCATATAAAAGCCATGGAAATAACGAGACCAAGATAACGTGGTTCACCCGTACACGGGCTAGTCCACAAAAGGTGTGTGCATCTTTTATTATTCATGAAAGAGTTTTACAATAGCAACGTCATCATTGCATTACACAATTCAGACTTTCCTCAAAGCCTTTCTGGAACAAGTCTTCTCTTTACTAACACCCTCTCATCAAGCATAAGTCTTATACTTAATCCTTAATTAAATTCGTTTCTCTATTAGAATGATATACCATCCTAAATAATACATATCATTTGATTAATACAACATATTCATATGTTTCTAACTACCACTTGTTCACATACGGGTATAGACCACACCTACGATTACCATCCTTGACAAATTATAAAAATCTATTGACCTCATTACTAATTCTACTAAGAAAAATAATGCATGACTCATTACATAATCCATTAGCTAAAGGTAAATATTCAATCGTATAAGTATGAAGATTCCTAAAAGAACACATATATAATATTAGCATATTTTAAAGGGACGTATTACTAATCAAAATATTTCTAAGCTAAACTATTGTAACAATTACTTCCTTCTAAAATTAAGTCGCTGCAGATATGGAATAGTATTCTTCCAATTCTATCGATACAAGCTTGCTCAACATAATGTAACCATTCGACTCCGTTTTTCATTTACATTTAAACACCAGTTATAAGGGGAAATAATATAATATAGCAGCGTTAACTATGGTGAAAGACACATGCCCATACAAATTATAAATGTATTTAATATAAAGCAGCAGCGTTACCTTCTGCGAGTGACACATCGAAGTAGGAGTAAATAAGCAATTCAACTATGTAAATTCTTGGAGAATAAGATCTATAATAATACCATATTAAATGTCACAATGGTTAAACAAAGCGAATCCCACCGCCATAACTAATCACCGAAATTTGTGTATAAATGCTACACACAACTATAAACGAATTCATATGGATAATAAATATTTACGATAACTTTGTATATCTAGCTGGATTCCCACGAATCTTGGTAGCGATAGAGATATGAGATAGTAACATAACTTTACAAATCGAAATATAGGTTCTATTAAATACAGAGGATTCATAATTGCGGGATTTTTGGGATAGTACAGCTATATATATATATAAATGAAACCTACTGGAACTTGCTATCGCATAGCTTTGTATGTAATACATATATATATGAATAAAAGGAAATAGCTGGAACTGAAGGTTCGCACAACTCTGCGTATGAAATAAATATACATATATACAATGAAACTAGCCATGAACCACATCGGTTTAGCTTTGATCACACAATTAAGTTTAATCCATCAGAATATAAATAACGCGGATGATCTTTTGATTGGCGACCAAACTCTACAAAAGCGATCCACCATTTGCTAAAAGATCATCTGTTACCTATTGGAGCTTCATAGTATGATACGACCATATTGCTCAAACATTAAATAAACAAAGCACATGACTCTAATTGGCGTCTGGTCTCTAATATAGGGCGATCTTCCCTTTTACTAAGAGGTTGGTCGGATATTGTACGAGTTTTCAAATCAAAATGCAAGCAGCACACACAGTCAGGAATGGAGTAACTACTAAAGATCTCTATTCGGCAACCAGCCTCTATATGGACCGTTCTGCCGCCTTCTAAGAGGTTATCACAATTCATATGAATATCACATCAAAACATAAACAAAAAAAAATAGGGTGTCCTTCAATACATACGAATGAAACGGTTTCTGCTAACTGAGGCAGATCTCAAGGATCTCATGCGTTTTAACTTATAACTATACGGGATTTGTTGTCCAGCATTTTATCTTTCCAGAGATTGCGTGAACCAATCCACAGGGTTAGTCTCTGTACCAGCGGTCACTCATCCGGGATCTCATACTTTTTACATTCGTAATGGTAATGTAGAGAGTACACTCATCAAGATGCCATGAACAGAACAATACTCTGAATGTAAACCAGTAAGGAGCGATCACAATTTATGATGCTATCGCCAAGAGCAGTGGGTAAAACAACACAGCGATAATGCCCTTTAATCTATTGTAAACAACAATAGAGGTAAAACCCTCATAAGGAAAACAACAAGGGGATGGCACTTACATTTCTCGAAGTGAAATCCAGTCTAACCTTTCCCTTCGCAGAGTTCTCTGGAGGTCACTTCACTTCCATGAATCTCCCTCCTACAGACATTCATCACGCATCTCCTCCACATTCTCCAGTTCTCTTCCTATATATGCCGTAATGTAAGAAGGCAAATCCAGTCAAACTCGGTATCCTCAGATCCAAAACCATCGTCCTCCTCTTTCCCTTTTTCCCATTCTTTTTCCCCCCCGTTTCTTTCCTATCTTTCCTTCTTAAATACTAACAGCGCTCCTCTCAACTCTGGAGAGTCCGCCCTTCTCAGGAAAGATCCTTTTTCCAAGTGGGAAATAGAACTCAAAAAAAAATCTTAGGGAGGGCCAAGTGGTAGTGTAGATTATTTGGGATCCTCGCATAAGGAGACAAACTTCCTTAAATATCGCTAAGAGATTTACCCCAAACCTTTACTAATAGCTACACGTTATTTTCTTCCTCACTATAGTAATTAGCCGGGTGATTTTCCTTAGAGATATTAAATAAGAAAAATGTTATATATAACACAATTGCTCCTCGGTGCTATTAAGGTGCATAAGTTCTTTTTTTCTTTTTTGGTTTTTATAATAATCCATTATATGAATATATCTAATATATTCATGTCATTTTAAACCTTTCATACTCATAAGTATACGTATATCTCTATCTATCTATATATATAAAATTCTAATACATAGATTTCATATATATATATATATATTATAAATCACTAGGCCATAACAACCTAGATGGGTACAATCATATTTCTCAAATAATATTAATTTTGTACCTTAGGATGGATTATAATGTTTATATAATACCCAGTGAAATTGTATATTAAACTCTTGGTCAACACACACCACTTTATATTTACCTTTTTCAAAGGTGGTTGTAACATAGCCCCCTTTTAGTTTCCATTTTTAAGTTTTTAGGCTAAGTTTCTGGCACCCTCTTAGTACTAATTATGGTTATCATTATAGCTAATAGACTCAACATGTCATACGAACACATACACTCTAGGTTAATATCCTACTATATATTAATGTTGTACACATAACACTAATATATAGATGCATATATGTTATTTATTCTCTAAGACATATATATCTTCTATACGTTGATATTCTAACATATAGCATCAACATATATATGTTATTATTCCAACACAATAACATATAATAATCAATTACAATTACAAATATATAGGTTATAAAGGAGGGATATCACATCCTCCTCCCCTAAAATAACCCCGTCCTCGGTGTTCAAGCTTTCCAGAAATTCGTCCTTTCCTCTTGAGTCTTATTTTTCTTGCATCATGAATTTGGGTTTTGACCTTATTTGAACTTTCATGCTTTCTGCATGTCGTTATGGCTAATAACGTGGATTTTTATACAATAAAATCGGGAATCAAACTTAAAAGTATAAACAATGAGTCCCTTTATTTCAACCTAACATTTGCAATTCACGGAATATTTTATTTTTCCTTTATTATCATAAGCACACATAATCCAGCATTCAGGGGATGTAGATTGTCATTTTACACAAAACACATCATTTACTTGATTCAGGAAATTCTTGCCTAACACCCGAGTGCTCACACAGCAATTCCTTCAGAGATTTCTTGTCTAACACCATAGTGCTCACACAGCAATTCATTCAGAGATTTCTTGCCTAACACCATAGTGCTCACGCAGCAATCTTTTCTCTTATGCATACTAAGCAGCGTCCTGCCTCCCGCATATGCATTCTTTTATAGTTTGCCTAGGTCTTTACAGCTCGCCGATTCCTTCGAGAATCCTGGCGATTGTCAACTCCCTGATCTCTAGGGAGTGGTTCAGTGCTCTTAACGCACTTTTACATAATTCCCCTCAAGCCTTCTCGCTTGAGTCCCAGAATCTATTCCCCTCGAGCCTCCTCGCTTGAGTCCAGGAAAATCTCATTCAAATTCATCAATTATTTCGGCATATTACATTTTATAACCCTACAATTTCTCTGACCCATTTGGTCTAGTTCTTTATTCAACAATAATTAACAATAATTAAAAAGTTGCAATGTGGATCTTTCATCCTCACCCCTCTATTGTACCATGCATAATATATTAAGCCTTTGTCTTTCAACAAGTTCCACCGAGCTTTGACCATCTGCCAAATTCAATTGTTAGTAACGCTTTATATAACAAAATCAAATATTTGTAAATAAGAAAATCATTCATTCTTCATACTACAATATCTATACTTGATCATCTGATGTAAACGTTTTCTCCTTCCAAGCATAACTAACTTACTTAATAGGATTACATAATTCATTGAACACGAAATAATATTCTTCCTGTGATGGCCCGTGGACATTATGATTTCTTAACCTCGAAGGTTATCCTTCACCATTTCAAACACCCTTCCTATTTTAGTTATACAACTTCTTTTGTATATACCAACATCACATAGAAATAACCAATTTTCTAAAACATACTTGCATACCTTATAACCATATACCTTTGTAAGGGTGACCGCATATCTTCTCATTATAAGATCCTCATATGTCGAGGTACCAGTTTACCTGTATCATCACATGTTAGTATTACACTAAATATCACATGAATTTATATATCCCATTTTTACCTCTTGACTGTTGTAGTGATGTGTGGGAATATAACATTCCGCTCGACCGCAACATTAAATCATAAGAGCAATCATGCATGAAACATATGTCAATCATCCCCTTGACTTGTTTCATAAAAGCTTACACATCAATTACAGTTAGATATTACTTCTGATCTATCATGGAAATTCCATGATAATAAAGGTTTTCCTTAACTCCTAAAGTGGATATAAAATAGTCATTTATAAAGACATCAGAAAATTAAAGTGTCATGTATTACCATTCCGTGGCGGTTCTAGTTTTCCAATACTTTTATTCATACAACAACACATATTCACCATTAATTACATCTATGCATTCGTTATGTGAACAACATGATTAACTATAATTTTATCTCTTAACCAAATTAATCATTTTGACACCACATATAATTGTATGAGACAACAAATCACCATAAATTTATCATTCAAAGTGGCTTTATATATGAAAGGAAGTTGACAGTTCCTAACCTAATCAAAACATTAGACCGTCTTCTTTAGTCAAATATTAGCACATATAATTACTTTATAAAAGACTTAACAGATATAAGTTGCTTATTTTATCTATCTGATTCTCATATTCGGAAATCCTGACGAATGGATCAATAGAATTCGATTAGTCAGAAACAATCAACAAAATGTGTCAACCCTATTCTCTCATATGACGCGTTTACTGAAACTGAAAGGTATCCACTCCTAAGAATAACAATAAAGGTAGAGAAGGTAATAAGTATTTAAGACGAGTTATCAAATCAACAGATTTAGGAGAGTTCTTCAGTTTAGCACATTCACAACTAGGATGACTTTCAATATACGAAGACTCATTCCCCAAAACCTTAACCATTATCTTTCTAAAGACTATTTTCTCGTCATCCAATGAATCTAATTGAAAAATAGGAGGATATATTCATCAGCTAATATTTACCAATAACAGATCATTCATCTCCACAATGAAACATATACTATCCTTACCTACAAACAATGTTGCGCCATTATAACGCTTTCACCAAAGGAAACATACTTACTTGCAATTCAATGACGATTGGTAAACTACCTGTTGTCGATCCGTTGAAATGAAATTTTCTACTGCGTCTTGTGCCGCCAATTCGACAAACTCAGATATGTTTTCCCCGATTGAGCCCAAATAAGCCCGAGTGTTTGCAACCTGTGCTCTGATACCATATGTAACATCTCCAAGATTTGCGAGTTAGTAATTTTGGTGTAGTGATTTTTAGAAAATTTGCATAAGATTGATGAAACTTCAAAATACACTTCATTCCTGTAAGGGCCAAGATTCTGAACACATTCCCTGATAATTGGAGATTAGTTAAATTGAAATACTCATCACGCATCATCTTTTAACTTGAAACATACTCATGAAGTTCTTACCGTGTAAAGGTTAACTGCATCCGGAATTGTCCATAACAATGTGATCGTCACATCACATCAACATGAAATATCATTTTAACAACATTAACATGAATTATCATTTTAACAACATTAACATGAATTATCATTTTAACAACATTAACATGAAATAGCATTGTAACAACATTAACATGAATTATCATTTTAACAACATTAACATGAATTATCATTTTAACAACATTAACATGAAATAGCATTGTAACAACATTAACATGAATTATCATTTTAACAACATTAACATGAATTATCATTTTAACAACATTAACATGAATTACCCCTGGTCAAGATGCACTTGACCAATGTGTTATAATCATCAATTATAAGATAGCACCTTTGAGAAGAAAATCATGCAACCGTCAAAAGGATCATACGCATATAAAAGCCATGGAAATAACGAGACCAAGATAACGTGGTTCACCCGTACACGGGCTAGTCCACAAAAGGTGTGTGCATCTTTTATTATTCATGAAAGAGTTTTACAATAGCAACGTCATCATTGCATTACACAATTCATACTTTCCTCAAAGCCTTTCTGGAACAAGTCTTCTCTTTACTAACACCCTCTCATCAAGCATAAGTCTTATACTTAATCCTTAATTAAATTCGTTTCTCTATTAGAATGATATACAATCCTAAATAGTACATATCATTTGATTAATACAACATATTCATATGTTTCTAACTACCACTTGTTCACATACGGGTATAGACCACACCTACGATTACCATCCCTGACAAATTATAAAAATATATTGACCTCATTACTAATTCTACTAAGAAAAATAATGCATGACTCATTACATAATCCATTAGCTAAAGGTAAATATTCAATCGTATAAGTATGAAGATTCCTAAAAGAACACATATATAATATTAGCATATTTTAAAGGGACGTATTACTAATCAAAATATTTCTAAGCTAAACTATTGTAACAATTACTTCCTTCTAAAATTAAGTCGCTGCAGATATGGAATAGTATTCTTCCAATTCTATCGATACAAGCTTGCTCAACATAATGTAACCATTCGACTCCGTTTTTCATTTACATTTAAACACCAGTTATAAGGGGAAATAATATAATACAACAGCGTTAACTATGGCGAAAGACACATGCCCATACAAATTATAAATGTATTTAATATAAAGCAGCAGCGTTACCTTCTGCGAGTGACACATCGAAGTAGGAGTAAATAAGCAATTCAACTATGTAAATTCTTGGAGAATAAGATCTATAATAATACCATACTAAATGTCACAATGGTTAAACAAAGCGAATCCCACCGCCATAACTAATCACCGAAATTTGCGTATAAATGCTACACACAACTATAAACGAATTCATATGGATAATAAATATTTACGATAACTTTGTATATCTACCTGGATTCCCACAAATCTTGGTAGCGATAGAGATATGAGATAGTAACATAACTTTACAAATCGAAATATAGGTTCTATTAAATACAGAGGATTCATAATTGCGGGATTTTTGGGATAGTACAGCTATATATATATATATATATATATATATATATATATATATAAATGAAACCTACTGGAACTTGCTGTCGCATAGCTTTGTATGTAATACATATATATATGAATAAAAGGAAATAGCTGGAACTGAAGGTTCGCACAACTCTGCGTATGAAATAAATATACATATATACAATGAAACTAGCCATGAACCACATCGGTTTAGCTTTGATCACACAATTAAGTTTAATCCATCAAAATATAAATAACGCGGATGATCTTTTGATTGGCGACCAAACTCTACAAAAGCGATCCACCATTTGCTAAAAGATCATCTGTTATCTATTGGAGCTTCATAGTATGATATGACCATATTGCTCAAACATTAAATAAACAAAGCACATGACTCTAATTGGCGTCTGGTCTCTAATATAGGGCGATCTTCCCTTTTACTAAGAGGTTGGTTGGATATTGTACGAGTTTTCAAATCAAAATGCAAGCAGCACACACAGTCAGGAATGGAGTAACTACTAAAGATCTCTATTCGGAAACCAGCCTCTATATGGACCGTTCTGCCGCCTTCTAAGAGGTTATCACAATTCATATGAATATCACATCAAAACATAAACAAAAAAAAATAGGGTGTCCTTCAATACATACGAATGAAACAGTTTCTGCTAACTGAGGCAGATCTCAACGATCTCCTGCGTTTTAACTTATAACTATACGGGATTTGTTGTCCATCATTTTCTCTTTCCAGAGATTGCGTGAACCAATCCACAGGGTTAGTCTCTGTACCAACGGTCACTCATCTGGGATCTCATACTTTTTACATTCGTAATGGTAGTATAGAGAGTACACTCATCAAGATGCCATGAACAGAACAATACTCTGAATGTAAACCAGTAAGGAGCGATCACAATTTATGATGCTATTGCCAAGAGCAGTGGGTAAAACAACACAGCGATAACGCCCTTTAATCTATTGTAAACAACAATAGAGGTAAAACCCTCATAAGGAAAACAACAAGGGGATGGCACTTACATTTCTCGAAGTGAAATCCAGTCTAAGCTTTCCCTTCACAGAGTTCTCTGGAGGTCACTTCACTTCCATGAATCTCCCTCCTACAGACATTCATCACGCATCTCCTCCACATTCTCCAGTTCTCTTCCTATATACGCCGTAATGTAAGAAGGCAAATCCAGTCAAACTCGGTATCCTCAGATCCAAAACCATCGTCCTCCTCTTTCCCTTTTTCCCGTTCTTTTTCCCCCCCGTTTCTTTCCTATCTTTCCTTCTTAAATACTAACAGCGCTCCTCTCAACTCTGGAGAGTCCGCCCTTCTCAGGAAAGATCCTTTTTCCAAGTGGGAAATAGAACTCAAAAAAAATCGTAGGGAGGGCCAAGTGGCAGTGTAGATTATTTGGGATCCTCGCATAAGGAGACAAACTTCCTTAAATATCGCTAAGAGATTTACCCCAAACCTTTACTAATAGTTACACGTTATTTTCTTCCTCGCTATAGTAATTAGCCGGGTGATTTTCCTTAGAGATATTAAATAAGAAAAATGTTATATATAACACAATTGCTCCTTGGTGCTATTAAGGTGCATAAGTTCTTTTTTCCTTTTTTTGTTTTTATACTAATCCATTATATGAATATATCTAATATATTCATGTCATTTTAAACCTTTCATACTCATAAGTATACGTATATCTCTATCTATCTATATATATAAAATTCTAATACATAGATTTCATATATATATATATATTATAAATCACTAGGCCATAACAACCTAGATGGGTACAATCATATTTCTCAAATAATATTAATTTTGTACCTTAGGATGGATTATAATGTTTATATAATACCCAGTGAAATTGTATATTAAACTCTTGGTCAACACACACCACTTTATATTTACCTTTTTCAAAGGTGGTTGTAACATAGCCCCCTTTTAGTTTCCATTTTTAAGTTTTTAGGCTAAGTTTCTGGCACCCTCTTAGTACTAATTATGGTTATCATTATAGCTAATAGACTCAACATGTCATACGAACACATACACTCTAGGTTAATATCCTACTATATATTAATGTTGTACACATAACACTAATATATAGATGCATATATGTTATTTATTCGCTAAGACATATATATCTTCTATACGTTGATATTCTAACATATAGCATCAACATATATATGTTATTATTCCAACACAATAACATATAATAATCAATTACAATTACAAATATATAGGTTATAAAGGAGGGATATCACAAATTCAAATAAAATAATGAACACAGGTTTATGGTCGAGACTTAACTAAAGCATTGTAAAGCTTTATGTTCCAAAACAAGGACTAAGCCCTAACACTGGAAGTTACTTTCCTATTTTTCTCTTTAAGACGCAGCAACAATTTTATAAACAAAACAAAGCACATACAGGCTGTAATCCTTAGCAACATTTTCATTTATCCATTGTCCCATAAAACAAACAGTTGTATTATCGTTGCACCAAAACATCCACTCATCGACCCGTAAATGGTCTTTTAAAACATTACTTTTCCCATATCTTTGACGAGTTACAACTCATGAATACAGACCCAACACAAATCAATAAAAGGACACGATTACAGTAATATAAATTCTAAATATTTCATTTCAATTTCCTTTGAAGGAGTTCGAACACTTAACCTACAGGATTACAAAATAAACAAGATTTCACATAGGTCCTAAGCCTACACCATCTAGCTAGTATTAACAAACACATCGTGTTATAAATTTAAAACAATTACATTCTATCCAACAATTTACAAAGAAAACAATAGCCATAGTATCGAAACATCAAATATTGCTTCTTTAAATTCTGAGGGTGAACCCTGTCTTAACACAATTACATTTAAAACCAGTACCAATAGTTGCCATATGGGTTGAGGGATATCCTCCCCTACTTTCAACAAGATTGACAAAACCCAAATCATAAAACCCTACGAGTTTTTCAAAACACGATACACAGAACTGCCAAACCAGACGACCATCATCCTCTATACGGAGATTCCAAAGCAACCATCGAAGGCTTACCATTTGGTATAAGCGATCCCAACCTTCATCACCAGAATTGAGAGGCCATCGAATAGTTACACCTGCAATAAAAAAATACCGAGGTGGTCAAAACAAAATCTAAACGAAAAGGTTTCAAGCATCGAAGTTTCATATAACTAATATCACCTCGTATAAATATTACAGGGAAGGAAATTGATCACATTACCTTTTTTAAATATCAACCGCAACAGCAAAGAACGCGCTGGTGTTTCAACTATAATGAGAGCCTTACTTCGTAATGGTTGGTTTAGCCGAAGCCATCACGCAACCTTTCACCTTTCAAAACAGTAGCACAGTGCCAGGCGAGATAGGAATAATGGCGAGACTATGAGCCTTTACTTTTCAACTAAAACATAGAAGAAACAAACCCTCAACACGACGGGTATCAAACCATACTGATACAAAACTCTAAAGACTGGAAAAAAGAACCTTCACCACCATACCGGAACAGAAGAGAGCTCGGATCTATAAATTCCAGAGATTGGAATATGAGACTCGGGAGCTACAGCCCACAGGTGGTTCAAACCTTGCTACAAACCCTCAGCTTGTCGGCCAGTGCAGAGCCACTACCATCAAACAACAATGACACACTAAACACGATATTCCAAACCAAGTAGGGTTTAACCACTACATCGAAACCCTCACAAGATCGACGGTGAAGATCTTAGGCAGAGATTATGAAACTTACAACCAGTCAATCATATTAAATGAGCTATCATTACCAAAACCACGAAGGAGCCAAATCTACAGCAATTGCCCTCGTGTCAGGTTACAACTCAGCACTCTAATGTTATTTTTGGAAACCAGTATGAAAACCAAGTCTATCATATCATCCACGATGGAATTCCATTATTTTTTTAGCTATGTGCATTTAATACCGAAGATTACGATCTTACTTGCCAACCGGTAATGTGGATATCCACCATATAACAATTAATACACCTTGCATCGCTTTGGTATTGTCAACATAGTATAAACCTGTCAAGGCTCCAAGTTATAAATTAAATTCATCAAGGTTTGCATATAACACATCATAGTATAGTTTGTATATTTATATTCAACCATTGCACGATATTACAAGGCTTGTATGTGTTTAAGCATCACCTTGTATGTATTTTATTACATACCATATATTGCAATGAAGTTTTCACATACCACCAAGTATTACAAACTAACCTCTAACCTATAGATGTGTACATAGTTCCTATAAGGAACACATAGGCAATAATGGTCGTACTCAACTCATACCTTTCACATAATAGCCAGAAGATGTTAGTGTACAAAATAAAATAGGATCTCCATGATGCACATATGCCCTATAGCTGCCCAGAAACCATATTGTGCATATAGTGTAGTATAAACACATAGGTTTCACTTAGGGTATCACGTTAATTACAACTCACATTACACGAATGCAATAGTTGTTAGAATGGTAATAAAACACGTTTACAACGGTGAAATAATAACCCTACAAACAATAGTAAGACAGACCTTAAAGTTATGCATGGTGTAAGAGGAAACTTTTCAGAACGATACCATCATCTCATGTTGTAGAGTCTAGACTATTTAACAAACAGTTGAACATGAATTTGCACAATTCATCATCGAGATAGAAAGTGAACAGTTACATATAGAAAACATGACGGAGACCAAATAAATTTGGGTACAATACTGTGATGTAGACATTGTAGTTCTTCTTGATAACCGTGGATTCTCTTTCGCAACTCTTATCTCTTACCTGTCAATTTGTCACAAGTACGAGTTCACATATTTTAGCACGAATGCTAAGTAAGCCTCAGGGCGTCCAAGAACCCCTTCATCAACCAAACAAAAGTACCTTAGTTAAACAATTATTTCAACAGCTATAAGCAACAATAGAAGTAATATGTAACAGCATAGTTAATTATAGATTATATTTCATGCATTGTTATAATTCCGCACTATCAGATAATGTTTATTGTCACATAGAATTTTTTTTATTTATTTATGTGATTTTTGGGATGTTACATGTGGTATTAGAGCGCAAGTTCAAACTCTAGGCTTGAATGAGGCTCATGTGCGTAAACAGAAAAAAAAAATCAGAAAGATTATGTTACTAACTTTTGCAATTTAATTTCATTTTTTGCACAATACAGATTTACTTTTATTGCAGGTATGGAAATACCAGAAGAATCAGTAGAGGATAGATCTCCTCGTAATGAACAAATTAATCATAATAACACTGAAGGAATTTATGTTGAGTTAAACAACCAATCTTCTGAAATTTTATGCACTGTGCAGGATTTAAAATCTGAATTAAAAGCTGTAAAAGAAGAAAATGAACGGATCTTAAAGGCACAGGAAGAGCTACAACAGGATTTAAAAGGAAACTGTTATAGTGATGAAAGAGGCAGAAAATCAGAATTTAGAGCTGATTCTGGAATCATGTCCCACCAACATAAGCATAAGAAAACAAAGAAGGATAAAATAAACAGTTACTCATCTTCTAAGTCTGATTCAAGTAATAATGATGTAAATTATGATAGCAGTAACAGTGAGTGCTGCTCTAAAAGGAGGAAACATAAGCATCATGAACAAATTACCGGTGAATTTAAAAAGATTAAGCCACCTACTTTTAATGGTGAAAGTGAGAAGGGTGAGATAGCAGAAGCTTGGCTGTCAGGGATGAAGAAGTAGTTTAATATTTATGACCACTCTTCTCAACTAAAATCAAAGATGGCTATTTACAATATGACCGGAAAGGCAGATATTTGGTGGCAAGATCTTAAAAGAATCAAGAGCATCAAGAAAAATGAAGTAACTTGGACTATGTTTAAAAGTTTATTTAAAAAGAAGTTCTTGTCTTAACAGTATTTTGAGGATAAATCAAAGGAGTTTTACGACTTAAAGTTGGGTACAATGAACATGAAAGAACTGTGCAACAAGTTTCTTAGCTTGCTGAGGTACGTACCCTACATGGTTGAGGAAAATCCTAAAGTACAAAGGTTCCTTAGTTGTTTACCGTTTAATATAAAAGATCGTATTGAATATGATAATCCTTCCACTTTGGAAGAAGCCATGAGAAAGACAAATTTTTGGTTTGACCAAAATAGTAAAAGAGAAGGAACAACTGGTTGGAAGAATAGTAAAACTAATCAGTATGACTTTAAAAAGAAGAATTTTAATTAGAATGCTGGAGGTTTTAAGAAAAACTTTAATAACAGAAATTTTTCTAATAATTATCGGAATAATACATCTCAGAATACTACTGCTGCAAGGAATGTACCTAACAATTACATCAATAATAATAACAACCATAACAATAGGTATTTTGAACAGAAAGGACCCATAAAGTGTTATGAATGTGGCGGACCACAGAAGAGAACAAATTGCCCACGCAACAAGAGGACAGCCAACAACATACATACTATGCAAGCAGAACCTACAGTTGGAGACATTGCAAGAGAAATTCCCAGGATAAATGCAGCATTGGAGAACCGTCAAGCGGACCATCAAACATCCATGGTCGAAATTGAAGGTATGATACGAAACGAGTCTATTTCTATTTTAATAGATCCTGTTGCAAATCTAAGTTATATTTCACCTACTTTAGTAAACCATTACAAGTTAAAAACAAAAAAATTCGATAATGCATGGTTAGTTTATCTTGCAACAGGAACTAAAAGAAAGGTTACAGATTTTGTTCAGAATTGTGAAGTATTTTTAAATTAGCTGAAAACACAAGTTAATCTGAATGTTTTACCCTTAGGTTCATATGATATGTTAATTGGCATGGATTGGCTTGAACAACATAGAGTTATATTAAATTGTTATGATAAATCTTTTACTTGTATAAATAATGAAGGTAATTCAGAAATAGTAAAAGGAATTCATAGGCAGATTTCAGTAAGGCATATTTCTGCTTTACAAGTAAAAAGAGCTGCTAGAAAAGGTTGTAAACTATTTGCTGTTAATGTTGTTAATGATGAATGTACATCCAAAGAAGACAAGTTAAAACTAGAAGATATTCCCATCTTTAGGGACTTTTTAGATGTATTCCTAGAAGAAATTCCAGGATTACCTTCGAAAAGAGAACTTGATTTCACCATTGAGTTAGTACCCGGTGCGGTACCAAACTCAAATGCTCCCTATAGGATGAATATTCTAGTGTTAAATGAGTTAAAATCTCAGCTGAAAGAATTAATAGATAAAAACTACATATGGCCCAGTGTGTCCTCTTGGGGAGCATCAGTAATATTTGTTAAAAAGAAAGACGGTACCATGCGTTTGTGCATTGACTACCGTCAGCTTAATAAAATGACAATTAAGAACCGATATCCCTTACCCCACATAGATGATCTATTTGATCAAGTACGTAGAGCAAAGATATTCACTAAAATTGATCTAAGGTCGGGTTATCATCAAGTCCAGATAAAAGACGAGGACATATTCAAAACTGCATTCAGAATGCGTTATGGACACTACGAGTTCGTAGTTATGCCCTTTTGGCTAACTAACACACCTACGGTGTTCATGTGTTTAATGAACAACGTTGTGCATAAATATTTGGATAAGTTCGTAGTGGTATTCATTGATGCTATCCTGATTTACTCAAAGACTAAAGAAGAGCATGATGAACATCTAAAAATCATTTTACAAGTACTTAGAGATCACCAACTTTATGCTAAGTTCAGTAAGTGTGATTTCTATAAAGATAAAATTCAATATTTGGGTCATATCATTTCAAAAGATGGTATCTCTGTTGATCCTGATAAAATTAAAGAAATTAATGAATGGCCTGCCACAAAAGATGTAACTGATGTATGGTCATTCATGGGAATAACAGTGTATTATAGAAAGTTTATTGAAGGGTTCTCTAGAATTGCTAATCCCATCACTTCTTTGCAGAAGAAAGGGAAGAAATTCATATGGCATCAAAAGTGTCAAGACAGTTTTAATAAGTTGAAATAATGGTTAACTACTGCATCCATTTAAAAAATTGCAGATCTTAATAAGGATTTCGTCATATGCACTGATGCATGCAACGAAGGAATTGGAGGGGTCTTAAGTCAAGAAGGTCATGCAATTGCTTTTGAGTCAAGGAAGTTAAAAATACATGAAAATAATTATGCTACGTATGATCTTGAGTTGGCAGCCGTGATACATGCTTTAAAGATGTGGCGCCATCACTTGATCGGTAGAAAATTCATTTTAACGACTGATAATAAAGGGTTAAAGTATTTACTGGATCAAACAAATCTGAACGCGAGGCAAGCTAGGTGGTTAGGTTTCCTTAGCGAGTATGATTTTGAGATCCATAACATTAATGGAAAGGAAAATAAGTTTGCTGATGCGTTGAGCAGAAACGCT
The DNA here is from genome assembly GCA_027924585.1 of Larix kaempferi. NCBI lineage: Eukaryota > Viridiplantae > Streptophyta > Pinopsida > Pinales > Pinaceae > Larix > Larix kaempferi. The sequence goes on from BSBM01000416.1 coordinate 8,511,951, forward strand.
AGATTAAGTTTTGTAGCAGCAATGAGTACTTTTAAAACTGATCTGGAAAATCAGATCAAAGAGGGAATTAAGCAAGACGAAAATTACCAAAAATTGCATGATAAAGTGGCTGAAAATTCATCTGAAAATGTTATAACAGATTACAGTATTAATGAAAAAGGCTTCTTAACTTACAAAAGCAGAATTTGTGTGCCTAATTTTTCGAAGGTCAAGTTGTTGATTTTAGATGAAGTTCACAAGAGTCCTTATTCAGGACATCCTGGTTATCAGAAAATGATAACTATGTTAAGAAAAGAGTATTTTTGGCCTAACATGAAGAGTGAAGTTGCTGAATATATAGCTAGATGTTTTGACTGTCAGACTATTAAAGCTGAACATCAACATCTAGCTGGGCTATTGCAGCCCCTACCAATTCTAGAATGGAAGTGGGAAATCATAAGCATTGACTTTATTACAGGTTTGCCTAAAAATCAAAAGCAGAATGACTCAATTATGGTTGTTGTTGATGAACTTACAAAGCTGCTCATTTTCTTCCTGTTAAAACTACTTTCAAGGCTTCTAACATTGTAGATATTTTCATGAAGCAAATTTTTCCCTTGCATGCAATTCCAAAGGTAATTATTTCAGATCGAGACTCTAAGTTTATTGGTAACTTTTGGACAGCATTGTTTAAAGGATTAAATACTAAGTTAAATTTCAGCACTTCTTTCCACCCACAAACTGAAGGTCAAACAGAAAGAGTAAATTAGATTTTGGAAAATATGTTAAGATTATATGTTAAAGATCAACGATCTAAATGGGAGGATTACTTACACTTACCAGAATTTGCCTACAATAATAATTATCAAGTATCTACTAAGTTAAGTCCATTTGAAATTTTGTATGGAAGAAAGTGTTGTACTCCAATTTCGTGGGATAATCCTATAGATAGATTAATGTTAGGACTAGATCTATTGAAAGAAATGGAGCTAACTATGAAACAGGTTCAAGGTAACTTAAAAGTTGCCCAGGATTGGCAGAAAAGCTATGCTGATTTGAAACGAACAGAAAGAGAATTTCAGGTAGGAGACAATGTATTCATAAAGGTAAAGCCCAATAAAAGTTCTTTGAAGCTTGGGAGTTGTGCTAAATTAGCACCGAGGTATTGTGGGCCATTTGAAATCCTATCAAGGATAGGAGTTGTTGCATATCAATTGACATTGCCATACAATTTAAAAATCCACAATGTTTTTCATGTTTCTGTTTTAAAGAAGTATGCGCATGATGCTACTCATGTGTTGAATTGGAATGACATATAGGTGGAACCCGAAGGAGATTTTCAGGTGGAACCGGACTGTATTCTAGACTGGAGGGAAATTATGCTTCAGAATCGCACCATAGGGCAGGTAAAGGTGCAATGGAAGCACCTGAGCCCTAATGAAGCTACTTAGGAACTGGAAAGTAATATGCAGGTAGCATATCCAGTTCTGTTCCATGAGGAACTTGTTGATGAATAAGCAACATCGAGGACGATGTTGAGCTTAAGAGGGGGTGTTTGTAACATACCCTTTAAGCTGGAAAACATTTTATGTTTAGAAACATTATGATAACTTTTATTATAAAGTTTATATTGGACAGGTGTCCAAGGATGACTGTAATTTGCACAATATATTATTATTTAATAAATAAAATAGGAGACAAACACCTAAGGGGATTGTTGAAAGAGTGGTTACTAATCCACTAGGTGGAATGGAATCTGTGGTAGAAGGTAATGGACAAGTGGCAACATCGTGATGCAACCAGCTAGCTGTTGGTATGGGACAACACCCTTGAAATGTGGTCATAGTGCCCTGAAAGATGGGACTGGAACTTGAGGCTCATTTATTCTAAACTCACCACTAAAAGACCTAGGCAGTCTATATAATAACCATCAAATATTGAACCGAGGTAAATCACTTTTCCTGACAAGGAAAATTACCTTGGGATTGCTGTGTTTGCACCCAAGAGATTTGATGAGGGGATATGTTGTTGTTGATCATGTTGTGAGTCTGCCAAACTTTTATTGAGTTCGGGAGTTTGATGATGAGTGGAGAAGGCATTTTGTTTTCAGGAGGTTGATACCGAGTGGAGAAGGTATTTTTGAGTGCCTTGCTTCTACATAGATTCCACCCACTTACTGGATCAGTAAGCAGGCTCGGGGGTTCATTAGAACTCAACAGTTGAGCTGCTTCTTCTGAAGCAGGTTGGGAGGAATAGGCCTCCTTGGGTGTTTGTCGGCCCTATCATCTTTTACAGGTTCTGTTGTCTTATCTACTTTTATTTTTAAATTTTTGTCATCTATTTAAACTTTTACTGTTAAGTTCTTTAGTTCAGTTTTCTTGAATAAATTATTAATTATGTATCGTTTGAATGATTGAATAAAATGACCTCTACATTTTTCCCCATGCAAAAGGAATAGCATCGTACTCCAGTACAGAGATAGATTAAAATAGATAGGTATGATCGGCAAGTTAGCCAAGTGATAGAAAGAATGCAAAGGATGTGTTTCTTTAAATTACTGTTTACTGTTAATTTTCTAAATCTACCTATATCATTGTTTTTGTTTATATTTTCTGATTTAGACAAGTATTTCCATAAATTATAGTATTGTTCCTCTATTTGTTTAAATAGCAGTTTGTTTAGAAATACATAAATTTCCTCCTGAAAGTTTAAATGAAAATAATTTCTACTCCCTACAGTTAAAAGATAGAATTTCATTAGGTAGTTTACTTATATCAAATTCTTTTAATAATAATGCATAGAATAAACAAAAATTATTTATGTACTCACTATCGACTCTCATACAAATATTGTCTATGTTTAAGAGTAATTATATTTCTTAAACGGAGTCGAGTTATAGATGTCTATCATAAACAAGCTTGTAGATAGTTTAAGTTAAGATTGAATAATCAGAACGACTGTAGAAGACTTAAAATAAAATAATGAACACAGGTTTATGGCCAAGACTTAACTAAAGCATTGTTAAGCTTTATGTTCCAAAACAAGGACTAAACCCTAACACTGGAAGTTACTTCCCTATTTTTCTCTTTAAGACGCAACAACAATTTTATAAACAAAACGAAGCACATGCAGGCTGTAAGCCTGAAAAACATTTTCATTTATCCATTGTCCCATAAAAAAAACAGTTGTATTATCGTTGCACCAAAACATCCACTCATCGACCGGTAAATGGTCGTTTAAAACATTACTTTTCCCATATCTTTGACGAGTTACAACTCGTGAATACAGACCCAACACAAATCAATAAAAAGACATGATTACAGTAATATAAATTCTAAATATTTCATTTGAATTTCCTTTGAAGGAGTTCGAACACTTAACCTACAGGATTACAAAATAAACAAGATTTCACACAGGTCCTAAGCCTACAGCATCTAGTTGGTATTAACAAACACATCGTGTTATAAATTTAAAACAATTACATTCTATCTAGCCATTTACAAAGAAAACGATAGCCATAGTATCGAAACATCAAATATTGGTTCATTAAATTCTGAGGGTGAACCCTGTCTTAAAACAATTACATTTAAAACCGGTACCAACAGTTTCCATCTGGGTTGAGGGATATCCTCCCCTACTTTCAGCAAGATTCACAAAACCCAAATCATAAAACCCTAAGATTTTTTCAAAACACGATACATAGAATTGCCAAACCAGACGACCATCATCCTCTATACAGAGATTCCAAAGCAACCACCGAAGGCTTACCAGCTGGTATAAGCGATTCCAACCTTCAATGCCAGAATTGAGAGGCCATTGAATAGTTACACTTGCACTAAAAAAATACCGAGGTGGTCAAAACAGAATCGAAACGAAAAGGTTTCAAGCATCGAAGTTTCATATAACTAATATCACCTCGTATAAATATTACAGGGAAGGAAATTGATCAGATTACCTTATTTAAATATCAACCGTAGCAGCAAGGAACACGTTGGTGTTTCAACTATAATGAGAGCCTTACTTCGTAATGGTTGGTTTAGCCGAAGCCATCACACAACCTTTCACCTTTCAAAACAGTAGCACAGTTCCAGGCGAGATAGCAACAATGGTGAGGCTCTCAGCCTTTACTTTTTAACTAAAATGTAGAAGAAATAAACCCTCAACACGACGGGTATCAAACCATACTGATACAAAACTCTAAAGACTGGCAAAAAGAACCTTCACCACCATACCAGAACAGAAGAGAGCTTGGCTCTATAAATTCTAGAGATTTTTATATGAGACTCAGGAACTACATCCCATAGGGGGTTCAAATCTTGCTACAAACCCTCGGCCTGTCGGCCAGTGCAGAGCCATTACCATCAAACAACAATGACACACTAAACACGATATTCAAAACCAAGTAGGGTTTAACCACGACATCGAAGCCCTCACAAGATCGGTGATGACGATCTTAGGCAGAGATTACGAAACTTACAACCAATCAATCATATTAAATGAGCTATCATTACCAAAACCACGAAGGAGCCAACTCTACAGCAATTGCCCTCGTGTCAGGTTACAACTCAACACTCTAATGTTATTTTTGGAAACCAGCATGAAAACCAAGTCTACCATATCATCCACAATGGAATTCCATTATTTTGTTAGCTATGTGCATTTAATACCGAAGATTACGATCTTACTTGCCAACCAGTAACGTGGATATCCACCATATAACAATTAATACACCTTGAATCGCTTTGGTATTGTCGACATAGTATAAACCTGTCAAGGCTGCAAGTTTGTATATTTATATTCAACCATTGCACGATATTACAAGGCTTGTATGTGTTTAAGCATCACCTTGTGTGTATTTTATTACATACCATTTGTAACATCTCCAAGGTTTGCCAGTTAGTATTTTGGTGAAAGTTAAAAAAATTCTTCCCTTAAAGATCTTCACAATAAAACATTATAAGAAAAAGCCGACATGTAATTAATCCTTGTGCATACACTTGACATTCTTATAAAAGTCAATTTGCTCATGTTATTAAGTATTACCATTTGCAGCTCCTTGGGTCTCCCTTCAACCATACATTTAATCTCATGACATCAAGGAATTCCCATAACAAATACATATCAACCATAATAACACACATACACATAAACAGAGAACAATTTCAGGTGGTTCACCCCTATTGGGCTACGTCCACAAAGGAAGGTCATTTCTTTTATTACTCAACAAGAAGAGGGGGGGTTTACATCTGCAACCCATTGTTGCGTTCTTCAACTTCCAACATTTATAAACATAGCCAAGCCTTTCAGTATATAAATGATTTATGACCCTATCGACGTTTTCCACAATTGGGCGTTACTCTTTGTACTGCCGATATGTAACATACTTACATACTTCCACATGATGATAAAAATCAAAAGTACTCAATCGGTGGCATGGGTATTGGTTAACACCATTTCGACAGAGATCAACTCTGTATCAATCGCTGGCATGTGCACTTGTTAGCACAAAATATGAAAATAGAGCATACTAGCGACATATGTCAAACTTACAACAATAAGTGTTAATATATATCCATGCTAAACTCATATTCATAATTCAAATTTACATAATTTAAATTCTTTTATTATAAAAATATATGATGACCATACCCCTTCCTTCTCAAGGAATGCCTTCTTGAAATTTATTTAATCCTATAATTCAAGACGTATAACATGGTCCATATAACTACAAGCATATAAAGTTTTCTTCATTTATTCTAAGAATGTAAGCTTATCTTTTATTTATTGTTTCTAAATATAAATATCAAGCTTGTAAACCACCATACATCACACATTGGGAATATAAAGATGAGAATCTATTAGTAAAAAAAAATCCAACCTCCGTCTAAATCGTATGTGGCCATTTTAGTACACCAAAACCCCATTATATGTTAACTTATTCTTTTAAATAAATAGCATCCTCCAAATGAACTTAACGTAAATATTCATTTATTTTACTGTAATTCGAAAAGTAATCTTTCGCCGTAACTCAATCTATATATATATATTTACTACACCAAAACCCCATTATATGTTAACTTATTCTTTTAAATAAATAGCATCCTCCAAATGAACTTAACGTAAATATTCATTTATTTTACTGTAATTCGAAAAGTAATCTTTCGCCGTAACTCAATCTATATATATATATTTACTACACCAAAACCCCATTATATGTTAACTTATTCTTTTAAATAAATAGCATCCTCCAAATGAACTTAACGTAAATATTCATTTATTTTACTGTAATTCGAAAAGTAATCTTTCGCCGTAACTCAATCTATATATATATATATTTACTACCAAATACCTATTTTGGATGAGAGAGGTTTATTTTATGTTTAAAGCGTGGGAACTACTAGTTAAGGAATAAACGCTAAGGAATAAAGAGGACTGAACGCTCCGCTAAGGAATACGTTTTAAGCTCCGCAATCAACGCTAAGGAATAAAGAGGACTGAAGATCATCTTTTATTGTTATTTTTATTTTTTATTTCTACATTGAAACCATGGTTAAGGAAGCATCACTCAGTCCAGTAATTAATACGCAGAGTTTGCTTAAGTTCGGAGTCTGATAATTAAAAGATGCAGAAAATAAGTTCATAAGGGATATCATCATTTAATTTTGAAAGGGCGATAGAAGACAGGCATCACCGAAACTCATAAATAATCAAATACCCAGCAGATGGTGGATTTTTGACTCTAAATGGTAAATCCAGCAAAATATAAACTGGAACAAAAGTAGAGCGTTCGATGATGGCATCAATACGTGTTAAAATAAAACAAAATAGAGATCATCAGGTAACTCTTTATCTAGCAAAACCCCAAGGATCTAGATCGATGGTTTATTTCCAGCATGCAGAACTAAAATAGAACAGAAATAATATTTTCAGTATAGAGAAATAAGATCTCTATCCTAGAGGTCTGTGCGTTTTCCCAGCAATCTAGTTCTACAAATTCTTAGTATATAATCATAAATTTAACCAGACAAAACACCATTCAGCATTCAGTAAAACGTTCACGGAAATCGGGCACCCAAGGCCGTCCTCTCCCTTTCCTAGATTTCAAAAACCAATTCAGAAAGCAGGGTCACGGATCGATCTACCACATCGAAAATGCAGATCTACACAGACTCATCATATGAATATTGAAGATCCACCCTAAGAACATTCAAATCTATCGTTAGAAACTATGCATGTCTCAATACAAGCTTAATGCGGAACTACCATGCTCGAGATGAAGAATAAGAAAATCGCAGGGATCTACCCTCTTCATTTGGCGTAGAGACTCTAAGTTCAACAAGGATCTAAACTATTCAGATCTACTATACGGACAACACTGAGATCTAGTTGGGGCTATTTGTTGACTCTGTTCATACCACAAGAAAGGGAGAAAAACAGAAATAACTAAGACGAAAAACAACAATGCTTTGCTCACATCGAGAGCTCGAAAGGTTGGGCCGTTATTCTGGCCACACAGAAATACTTAAACTAGAAGGTCATACTCTACTCATCAAGGTAACGGGTTTGGAGGGACACTTACTCTCTCAATACAGATATCCATGCAAGGTAAAAACAACAATACTTAAACTGAAAATAATGATACCCTACTCACCCGAGAGCGGATTCAGTTGAGTACTTACAACAGAGACATGGTGTTCATGCGGGCAACTTCTTCCATTGTAACGTTGAATGCTAAACCCACATTTTATTCCCACATATCTCCAGGAAGGTTCGCTCCTCTCCTCGCAGCAAGCGGCTTCCTTCTTATAGATTTGTTGTCGTAACATAACCTGCTTAAAGAAAGCCAAAGCGATTTCCATGAAACCAGTGCAAGGACTCGATACCCTTCACCCCTCTTTTTTGAAAGAACCGAAAACCGCCCTTTTATAGGTAACACTCCACCGAGCTGCTTTCCTCCTATGCAGAGATGGTAGCATCCGCCCATAGATCACGGTCTCCAATCTTCCCTCCCCCTAAACGCGACTGCCGACCTCTCCTAAAATCATCAACCAACAACGTGCTGGAAACAACTTTCCGCCAAATGGCGATTCACACGTGAGACATATAGCAGTGCTCAACAAGTGGAACGGGTGTCCGAGGAAAGATTCATAGTGTAGAAGACTAATGGCAAAATTAAAGCGCGCCACTAGGGAGACAAACTCCTTAAAATTCTCATTGAGATCCCTATCCCAATGACTAAACCGTTTGTTAAACACAACATGATCCTTGGAACTTGGCCTTCATTTAAGAAATAAATACCTAGACCCTCGATTTCTTTTATGAAATACTATTCATAATCACTTGTTAACCCAATCGATTTAGTAAGGCTTCCGTTTATGTGTATAACATATATGTATGATTTTTCTCTAAATTATCCCAATTACATGTAACTACTTAATATGCCACACATAAAAACCTAAGCCTCTTTAACTACCACAAATCCTTTATTATTTATATAAATAAATTCTATTAGATAGAGAGACCTCTTTCCTTTCCACAAAGTGTGGTGTGTAGATTCATATGTGTATACTTCGAGCTACCGATAATTTATAATCAAATGATTTATGAACAATTATTTAAAGACATAAATAATTTAATTGAGTATAACATGCACAGGATTAACTTCAATTACAATCTCCTTGCATAATTTCTATATATATCCATATATATATAAAAGAACCATATTCTCTCCCAAACAATAAAAGTATCCATAATAAGTCATAAGAAAATGTCCTTGTCATAATGTCATATAATAGTCTTTTACTATATCAATTTATCCTTTTTAATCACTTTTAATAAAAGTTTTCCCATATAATTGGGTTCCTCTATGACACTAAGTGTCCTTATTAAAAGAGCATTAGTTTTCTTCGAAGGATACAAGAGTATAATAATTATATATATATATAGGCAATAATAGCCTAGTAATATTTTATCAATACTTAGCTGCTTCTTAATATATAATTCATACTAATGCAATAATTTAATAGGTTAAGCTTCTTTTTAAGCTTTATGAATTTTCCCTAACCATATTGTAGTATACCTTTTTGTCTCCTAAGTTATTAACGTCAGATACACCTTAGGAAAGATAAATTACAATCTACTCAAGGACCTATGGTGGGGCCTTGGCCTTGAGCTCCTCACCATGGCCATTTACAAAATATGACATATTTACAAAACAATAAGATGCGAAAAGAGGGGGATATCACATCCTCCTCCCCTTTAAAAATAACACCGTCCTCGGTGTGGATATATTTTAGCGGTTCATCCTCTCTTCTTGAGTCACCTTTCTGCTTGCTTTATCATTTCTATTTTTACCTTCTTTGGTCTTTCATGAATTTTCTCGCAAGTCACAATCAATCACCCTGCATAATTTTTAAAACCGGAATTCAAAGAAATCGTAAAACTTATCATCAACTTCATGATCAAACTTATATTCATAAATACTGAGTCTTTTACTGTAACATAACATTTGCAGTTTATGGAATATATTTTAATCATTGTTTGTGCTTTTATTATCACAAGCACACATAATTCAAGTGATCCAGGAATGTAGACTATGAACTTAATCACAACAAACCTTTCACTTGATCCAGAAAATTCTTGTCTAACACCCGAGTGCTCACACAACAATCCTTTCGAAATTCTTTCCTAACACTTCAGTGCTCACACAGCAATTATTTCGCAGATTTCTTGCCTAACACCGCAGTGCTCACGCAGCAATACTTTCTCTCATGCATACTAAGCAGCGTCCTGCCTCCCGCATATGCATTCTCTTATAGTTTGCCTAGGTCTTTACAGCTTGCTGATTCCTTCAAGAATCCTAGCGGCTGTCAACTCCCTGATTTTCTCGGGAGTGTTTTAGTGCCCTTAACGCACTTTTACATAATTCCCCTCAAGCCTTCTCGCTTGAGTCCAAGAATCTATTCCCCTCAAGCCTCCTCGCTTGAGTCTAGGAAAATCTCATTCAACTTCATCAATTATTTTGTTATATTACATTTTATAACCATACAATTTTGCTGACCAATTTGGTCTAGTTCTTTATTCAACAATAATTAACAATAATAAAAGCTGCAATGTGGATCTTTCATCCTCACCCCTTTATTGTACCATGCATAATATATTAAGCTTTTGTCCACCGAGTTTTGGCCATCTGCCAAATTCAATTGTTAGTAACACTTTCTATAACAAAATCAAATATTTGTAAATAAGAAAATCATTCATTCTTCATACTACCATATCCATACTTTGATCATCTGAAGTAAATGTTAGGATTACATAATTCCTTGAACACGAAATAATATTCTTCCTATGATGACCCGTGGACATTATGATTTCTTAACCTCGAATGTTACCATTTCAAACACACTTCCTATTTTAGTTATACAACTTCTTTTGTATATACCAACATCACATAGAAATAACCAATTTTCTAAACATACTTGCATACCTTATAGTGATAACCATATTCCTTTGTAAGGGTGACCGCATATCTTCTTATTATAAGATCCTCATATGTCGAGGTACCAGTTTACCTGTATCATCGCATATTAGTATTACACTAAATTTTACATGAATCTATATATCCCATTTTTACCTCTTGACTGTTGTAGTGATGTGTGGGAATATAACATCCCACTCGACCACAACATTAAATGTGTTAGTCGTAAAAAAAGAAAGAAAGAATGTAATTAAATCATAAAGGCAATCATGCATAACACATATGTCAATCATCACCTTGACTCGTTTCATACAAACTTACACATCAATTACTGTTAAATATTATCTCTGATCTATCATGGAAATGCCATGATATTAAGGTTTTCCTTTACTCCTAATGCGGATATAAAACAGTCATTTATAAAGACATCAGAAAATTAAAGTGTCCTGTATTACCATTCCGTGGCGGTTCTAGTTTTCCAATACTTTTATTCATACAACAACACATACTCACCATTAATTACATCTATGCATTAATTATGTGAACAACATGATCAACTAAAATTTTATCTCTTAACCAAAATAATAATTTTGCCACCACATATAATTGTATGTGACAACAAATCATCATATATCATGATCTCATAAAAGTATAGTTTTTATTACTACCACTCACAGTATCCCAACATCCATGAAGATGAGAACATGCATTTCCATCATATATTCTATTAATTATCCAACTTTTCCCTCGCAGTCATAGGGAAAATTTTCAAACTCTCTTAGTTTGCAGTTAACAGAATCTAGACTAGAAAGTCTACATTTCTTGTGGAAGGTTAGTTCGGCTGTATGCATTTTACCAGAATTTATTAGTTATGTCAACATCATAAAGCTATCATTCAAAGTGGCTTTATATATGAAAGGAACTTGACAGTTCCTAACATAATCAAAACATTAGACTATCTTCTATAGTCAAATATTAACATCTATAATTACTTTATAAAAGACTTAACCGATATAGGTTGCTTATTTTATCTATCTGAATCTCATATTCGGAAATCCTAATGAATGGGTCAATAAAATTCGATTAGTCAGAAACAATCAACATAATGTATCTGCCCTATTCTCCCATATGACGCGTTTACTAAAACTGAAAGCTATCCATTCCTAAGAATAAAATTGAAAGTAGAGAAGGTAATAAGTATTTTAAGACGAATTATCAAATACACAGATTTAGGAGAGTTCCTCAGTTACACACATTCACAACTAGGATGACTTTCAATATACAAGACTCATTCCACAAAACCATAACCGTTATCTTTCTAAAGACTATTTTCTCATCGTCCAATGAATTTAATCATAAAATAGGAGGATATATTCATCAGTTTAATAATTTCCAATAACAGATCATTCATTTCCATAATGAAACATATACTATCCTTACCTACAACAATGTTGCACCATTATAATGCTTTCATCAATTGATACATACTTACTTGCAATTCCATGACGACTTGTAAGCTACCTGTTGTCGATCCGTTGAAATGAAATTTTCTATTGCGTCTTGTGTCGCCAGTCCGACTAACTCATATATGTTTTCCCCGACTGAGCCCAAATAAGCCCGAGTGTTTGCAACCTGTGCTCTGATACCATATGTAACATCTCCAAGGTTTGCCAGTTAGTATTTTGGTGAAAGTTAAAAAAATTCTTCCCTTAAAGATCTTCACAATAAAACATTATAAGAAAAAGCCGACATGTAATTAATCCTTGTGCATACACTTGACATTCTTATAAAAGTCAATTTGCTCATGTTATTAAGTATTACCATTTGCAGCTCCTTGGGTCTCCCTTCAACCATACATTTAATCTCATGACATCAAGGAATTCCCATAACAAATACATATCAACCATAATAACACACATACACATAAACAGAGAACAATTTCAGGTGGTTCACCCCTATTGGGCTACGTCCACAAAGGAAGGTCATTTCTTTTATTACTCAACAAGAAGAGGGGGGGTTTACATCTGCAACCCATTGTTGCGTTCTTCAACTTCCAACATTTATAAACATAGCCAAGCCTTTCAGTATATAAATGATTTATGACCCTATCGACGTTTTCCACAATTGGGCGTTACTCTTTGTACTGCCGATATGTAACATACTTACATACTTCCACATGATGATAAAAATCAAAAGTACTCAATCGGTGGCATGGGTATTGGTTAACACCATTTCGACAGAGATCAACTCTGTATCAATCGCTGGCATGTGCACTTGTTAGCACAAAATATGAAAATAGAGCATACTAGCGACATATGTCAAACTTACAACAATAAGTGTTAATATATATCCATGCTAAACTCATATTCATAATTCAAATTTACATAATTTAAATTCTTTTATTATAAAAATATATGATGACCATACCCCTTCCTTCTCAAGGAATGCCTTCTTGAAATTTATTTAATCCTATAATTCAAGACGTATAACATGGTCCATATAACTACAAGCATATAAAGTTTTCTTCATTTATTCTAAGAATGTAAGCTTATCTTTTATTTATTGTTTCTAAATATAAATATCAAGCTTGTAAACCACCATACATCACACATTGGGAATATAAAGATGAGAATCTATTAGTAAAAAAAATCCAACCTCCGTCTAAATCGTATGTGGCCATTTTAGTACACCAAAACCCCATTATATGTTAACTTATTCTTTTAAATAAATAGCATCCTCCAAATGAACTTAACGTAAATATTCATTTATTTTACTGTAATTCGAAAAGTAATCTTTCGCCGTAACTCAATCTATATATATATATTTACTACACCAAAACCCCATTATATGTTAACTTATTCTTTTAAATAAATAGCATCCTCCAAATGAACTTAACGTAAATATTCATTTATTTTACTGTAATTCGAAAAGTAATCTTTCGCCGTAACTCAATCTATATATATATATTTACTACACCAAAACCCCATTATATGTTAACTTATTCTTTTAAATAAATAGCATCCTCCAAATGAACTTAACGTAAATATTCATTTATTTTACTGTAATTCGAAAAGTAATCTTTCGCCGTAACTCAATCTATATATATATATATTTACTACCAAATACCTATTTTGGATGAGAGAGGTTTATTTTATGTTTAAAGCGTGGGAACTACTAGTTAAGGAATAAACGCTAAGGAATAAAGAGGACTGAACGCTCCGCTAAGGAATACGTTTTAAGCTCCGCAATCAACGCTAAGGAATAAAGAGGACTGAAGATCATCTTTTATTGTTATTTTTATTTTTTATTTCTACATTGAAACCATGGTTAAGGAAGCATCACTCAGTCCAGTAATTAATACGCAGAGTTTGCTTAAGTTCGGAGTCTGATAATTAAAAGATGCAGAAAATAAGTTCATAAGGGATATCATCATTTAATTTTGAAAGGGCGATAGAAGACAGGCATCACCGAAACTCATAAATAATCAAATACCCAGCAGATGGTGGATTTTTGACTCTAAATGGTAAATCCAGCAAAATATAAACTGGAACAAAAGTAGAGCGTTCGATGATGGCATCAATACGTGTTAAAATAAAACAAAATAGAGATCATCAGGTAACTCTTTATCTAGCAAAACCCCAAGGATCTAGATCGATGGTTTATTTCCAGCATGCAGAACTAAAATAGAACAGAAATAATATTTTCAGTATAGAGAAATAAGATCTCTATCCTAGAGGTCTGTGCGTTTTCCCAGCAATCTAGTTCTACAAATTCTTAGTATATAATCATAAATTTAACCAGACAAAACACCATTCAGCATTCAGTAAAACGTTCACGGAAATCGGGCACCCAAGGCCGTCCTCTCCCTTTCCTAGATTTCAAAAACCAATTCAGAAAGCAGGGTCACGGATCGATCTACCACATCGAAAATGCAGATCTACACAGACTCATCATATGAATATTGAAGATCCACCCTAAGAACATTCAAATCTATCGTTAGAAACTATGCATGTCTCAATACAAGCTTAATGCGGAACTACCATGCTCGAGATGAAGAATAAGAAAATCGCAGGGATCTACCCTCTTCATTTGGCGTAGAGACTCTAAGTTCAACAAGGATCTAAACTATTCAGATCTACTATACGGACAACACTGAGATCTAGTTGGGGCTATTTGTTGACTCTGTTCATACCACAAGAAAGGGAGAAAAACAGAAATAACTAAGACGAAAAACAACAATGCTTTGCTCACATCGAGAGCTCGAAAGGTTGGGCCGTTATTCTGGCCACACAGAAATACTTAAAATAGAAGGTCATACTCTACTCATCAAGGTAACGGGTTTGGAGGGACACTTACTCTCTCAATACAGATATCCATGCAAGGTAAAAACAACAATACTTAAACTGAAAATAATGATACCCTACTCACCCGAGAGCGGATTCAGTTGAGTACTTACAATAGAGACATGGTGTTCATGTGGGCAACTTCTTCCATTGTAACGTTGAATGCTAAACCCACATTTTATTCCCACATATCTCCAGGAAGGTTCGCTCCTCTCCTCGCAGCAAGCGGCTTCCTTCTTATAGATTTGTTGTCGTAACATAACCTGCTTAAAGAAAGCCAAAGCGATTTCCATGAAACCAGTGCAAGGACTCGATACCCTTCACCCCTCTTTTTTGAAAGAACCGAAAACCGCCCTTTTATAGGTAACACTCCACCGAGCTGCTTTCCTCCTATGCATAGATGGTAGCATCCGCCCATAGATCACGGTCTCCAATCTTCCCTCCCCCTAAACGCGACTGCCGACCTCTCCTAAAATCATCAACCAACAACGTGCTGGAAACAACTTTCCGCCAAATGGCGATTCACGCGTGAGACATATAGCAGTGCTCAACAAGTGGAACGGGTGTCCGAGGAAAGATTCATAGTGTAGAAGACTAATGGCAAAATTAAAGCGCGCCACTAGGGAGACAAACTCCTTAAAATTCTCATTGAGATCCCTATCCCAATGACTAAACCGTTTGTTAAACACAACATGATCCTTGGAACTTGGCCTTCATTTAAGAAATAAATACCTAGACCCTCGATTTCTTTTATGAAATACTATTCATAATCACTTGTTAACCCAATCGATTTAGTAAGGCTTCCGTTTATGTGTATAACATATATGTATGATTTTTCTCTAAATTATCCCAATTACATGTAACTACTTAATATGCCACACATAAAAACCTAAGCCTCTTTAACTACCACAAATCCTTTATTATTTATATAAATAAATTCTATTAGATAGAGAGACCTCTTTCCTTTCCACAAAGTGTGCCTTTCCACAAAGTGTGGTGTGTAGATTCATATGTGTATACTTCGAGCTACCGATAATTTATAATCAAATGATTTATGAACAATTATTTAAAGACATAAATAATTTAATTGAGTATAACATGCACAGGATTAACTTCAATTACAATCTCCTTGCATAATTTCTATATATATCCATATATATATAAAAGAACCATATTCTCTCCCAAACAATAAAAGTATCCATAATAAGTCATAAGAAAATGTCCTTGTCATAATGTCATATAATAGTCTTTTACTATATCAATTTATCCTTTTTAATCACTTTTAATAAAAGTTTTCCCATATAATTGGGTTCCTCTATGACACTAAGTGTCCTTATTAAAAGAGCATTAGTTTTCTTCGAAGGATACAAGAGTATAATAATTATATATATATATAGGCAATAATAGCCTAGTAATATTTTATCAATACTTAGCTGCTTCTTAATATATAATTCATACTAATGCAATAATTTAATAGGTTAAGCTTCTTTTTAAGCTTTATGAATTTTCCCTAACCATATTGTAGTATACCTTTTTGTCTCCTAAGTTATTAACGTCAGATACACCTTAGGAAAGATAAATTACAATCTACTCAAGGACCTATGGTGGGGCCTTGGCCTTGAGCTCCTCACCATGGCCATTTACAAAATATGACATATTTACAAAACAATAAGATGCGAAAAGAGGGGGATATCACATCCTCCTCCCCTTTAAAAATAACACCGTCCTCGGTGTGGATATATTTTAGCGGTTCATCCTCTCTTCTTGAGTCACCTTTCTGCTTGCTTTATCATTTCTCTTTTTACCTTCTTTGGTCTTTCATGAATTTTCTCGCAAGTCACAATCAATCACCCTGCATAATTTTTAAAACCGGAATTCAAAGAAATCGTAAAACTTATCATCAACTTCATGATCAAACTTATATTCATAAATACTGAGTCTTTTACTGTAACATAACATTTGCAGTTTATGGAATATAGTTTAATCATTGTTTGTGCTTTTATTATCACAAGCACACATAATTCAAGTGATCCAGGAATGTAGACTATGAACTTAATCACAACAAACCTTTCACTTGATCCAGAAAATTCTTGTCTAACACCCGAGTGCTCACACAACAATCCTTTCGAAATTCTTTCCTAACACTTCAGTGCTCACACAGCAATTATTTCGCAGATTTCTTGCCTAACACCGCAGTGCTCACGCAGCAATACTTTCTCTCATGCATACTAAGCAGCATCCTGCCTCCCGCATATGCATTCTCTTATAGTTTGCCTAGGTCTTTACAGCTTGCTGATTCCTTCAAGAATCCTAGCGGCTGTCAACTCCCTGATTTTCTCGGGAGTGTTTTAGTGCCCTTAACGCACTTTTACATAATTCCCCTCAAGCCTTCTCGCTTGAGTCCAAGAATCTATTCCCCTCAAGCCTCCTCGCTTGAGTCTAGGAAAATCTCATTCAACTTCATCAATTATTTTGTTATATTACATTTTATAACCATACAATTTTGCTGACCAATTTGGTCTAGTTCTTTATTCAACAATAATTAACAATAATAAAAGCTGCAATGTGGATCTTTCATCCTCACCCCTTTATTGTACCATGCATAATATATTAAGCTTTTGTCCACCGAGTTTTGGCCATCTGCCAAATTCAATTGTTAGTAACACTTTCTATAACAAAATCAAATATTTGTAAATAAGAAAATCATTCATTCTTCATACTACCATATCCATACTTTGATCATCTGAAGTAAATGTTAGGATTACATAATTCCTTGAACACGAAATAATATTCTTCCTATGATGACCCGTGGACATTATGATTTCTTAACCTCGAATGTTACCATTTCAAACACACTTCCTATTTTAGTTATACAACTTCTTTTGTATATACCAACATCACATAGAAATAACCAATTTTCTAAACATACTTGCATACCTTATAGTGATAACCATATTCCTTTGTAAGGGTGACCGCATATCTTCTTATTATAAGATCCTCATATGTCGAGGTACCAGTTTACCTGTATCATCGCATATTAGTATTACACTAAATTTTACATGAATCTATATATCCCATTTTTCCTCTTGACTGTTGTAGTGATGTGTGGGAATATAACATCCCACTCGACCACAACATTAAATGTGTTAGTCGTAAAAAAAGAAAGAAAGAATGTAATTAAATCATAAAGGCAATCATGCATAACACATATGTCAATCATCACCTTGACTCGTTTCATACAAACTTACACATCAATTACTGTTAAATATTATCTCTGATCTATCATGGAAATGCCATGATATTAAGGTTTTCCTTTACTCCTAATGCGGATATAAAACAGTCATTTATAAAGACATCAGAAAATTAAAGTGTCCTGTATTACCATTCCGTGGCGGTTCTAGTTTTCCAATACTTTTATTCATACAACAACACATACTCACCATTAATTACATCTATGCATTAATTATGTGAACAACATGATCAACTAAAATTTTATCTCTTAACCAAAATAATAATTTTGCCACCACATATAATTGTATGTGACAACAAATCATCATATATCATGATCTCATAAAAGTATAGTTTTTATTACTACCACTCATAGTATCCCAACATCCATGAAGATGAGAACATGCATTTCCATCATATATTCTATTAATTATCCAACTTTTCCCTCGCAGTCATAGGGAAAATTTTCAAACTCTCTTAGTTTGCAGTTAACAGAATCTAGACTAGAAAGTCTACATTTCTTGTGGAAGGTTAGTTCGGCTGTATGCATTTTACCAGAATTTATTAGTTATGTCAACATCATAAAGCTATCATTCAAAGTGGCTTTATATATGAAAGGAACTTGACAGTTCCTAACATAATCAAAACATTAGACTATCTTCTATAGTCAAATATTAACATATATAATTACTTTATAAAAGACTTAACCGATATAGGTTGCTTATTTTATCTATCTGAATCTCATATTCGGAAATCCTAATGAATGGGTCAATAAAATTCGATTAGTCAGAAACAATCAACATAATGTATCTGCCCTATTCTCCCATATGATGCGTTTACTAAAACTGAAAGCTATCCATTCCTAAGAATAAAATTGAAAGTAGAGAAGGTAATAAGTATTTTAAGACGAATTATCAAATACACAGATTTAGGAGAGTTCCTCAGTTACACACATTCACAACTAGGATGACTTTCAATATACAAGACTCATTCCACAAAACCATAACCGTTATCTTTCTAAAGACTATTTTCTCATCGTCCAATGAATTTAATCATAAAATAGGAGGATATATTCATCAGTTTAATAATTTCCAATAACAGATCATTCATTTCCATAATGAAACATATACTATCCTTACCTACAACAATGTTGCGCCATTATAATGCTTTCATCAATTGATACATACTTACTTGCAATTCCATGACGACTTGTAAGCTACCTGTTGTCGATCCGTTGAAATGAAATTTTCTATTGCGTCTTGTGTCGCCAGTCCGACTAACTCATATATGTTTTCCCCGACTGAGCCCAAATAAGCCCGAGTGTTTGCAACCTGTGCTCTGATACCATATGTAACATCTCCAAGGTTTGCCAGTTAGTATTTTGGTGAAAGTTAAAAAAATTCTTCCCTTAAAGATCTTCACAATAAAACATTATAAGAAAAAGCCGACATGTAATTAATCCTTGTGCATACACTTGACATTCTTATAAAAGTCAATTTGCTCATGTTATTAAGTATTACCATTTGCAGCTCCTTGGGTCTCCCTTCAACCATACATTTAATCTCATGACATCAAGGAATTCCCATAACAAATACATATCAACCATAATAACACACATACACATAAACAGAGAACAATTTCAGGTGGTTCACCCCTATTGGGCTACGTCCACAAAGGAAGGTCATTTCTTTTATTACTCAACAAGAAGAGGGGGGGTTTACATCTGCAACCCATTGTTGCGTTCTTCAACTTCCAACATTTATAAACATAGCCAAGCCTTTCAGTATATAAATGATTTATGACCCTATCGACGTTTTCCACAATTGGGCGTTACTCTTTGTACTGCCGATATGTAACATACTTACATACTTCCACATGATGATAAAAATCAAAAGTACTCAATCGGTGGCATGGGTATTGGTTAACACCATTTCGACAGAGATCAACTCTGTATCAATCGCTGGCATGTGCACTTGTTAGCACAAAATATGAAAATAGAGCATACTAGCGACATATGTCAAACTTACAACAATAAGTGTTAATATATATCCATGCTAAACTCATATTCATAATTCAAATTTACATAATTTAAATTCTTTTATTATAAAAATATATGATGACCATACCCCTTCCTTCTCAAGGAATGCCTTCTTGAAATTTATTTAATCCTATAATTCAAGACGTATAACATGGTCCATATAACTACAAGCATATAAAGTTTTCTTCATTTATTCTAAGAATGTAAGCTTATCTTTTATTTATTGTTTCTAAATATAAATATCAAGCTTGTAAACCACCATACATCACACATTGGGAATATAAAGATGAGAATCTATTAGTAAAAAAAATCCAACCTCCGTCTAAATCGTATGTGGCCATTTTAGTACACCAAAACCCCATTATATGTTAACTTATTCTTTTAAATAAATAGCATCCTCCAAATGAACTTAACGTAAATATTCATTTATTTTACTGTAATTCGAAAAGTAATCTTTCGCCGTAACTCAATCTATATATATATATTTACTACACCAAAACCCCATTATATGTTAACTTATTCTTTTAAATAAATAGCATCCTCCAAATGAACTTAACGTAAATATTCATTTATTTTACTGTAATTCGAAAAGTAATCTTTCGCCGTAACTCAATCTATATATATATATTTACTACACCAAAACCCCATTATATGTTAACTTATTCTTTTAAATAAATAGCATCCTCCAAATGAACTTAACGTAAATATTCATTTATTTTACTGTAATTCGAAAAGTAATCTTTCGCCGTAACTCAATCTATATATATATATATTTACTACCAAATACCTATTTTGGATGAGAGAGGTTTATTTTATGTTTAAAGCGTGGGAACTACTAGTTAAGGAATAAACGCTAAGGAATAAAGAGGACTGAACGCTCCGCTAAGGAATACGTTTTAAGCTCCGCAATCAACGCTAAGGAATAAAGAGGACTGAAGATCATCTTTTATTGTTATTTTTATTTTTTATTTCTACATTGAAACCATGGTTAAGGAAGCATCACTCAGTCCAGTAATTAATACGCAGAGTTTGCTTAAGTTCGGAGTCTGATAATTAAAAGATGCAGAAAATAAGTTCATAAGGGATATCATCATTTAATTTTGAAAGGGCGATAGAAGACAGGCATCACCGAAACTCATAAATAATCAAATACCCAGCAGATGGTGGATTTTTGACTCTAAATGGTAAATCCAGCAAAATATAAACTGGAACAAAAGTAGAGCGTTCGATGATGGCATCAATACGTGTTAAAATAAAACAAAATAGAGATCATCAGGTAACTCTTTATCTAGCAAAACCCCAAGGATCTAGATCGATGGTTTATTTCCAGCATGCAGAACTAAAATAGAACAGAAATAATATTTTCAGTATAGAGAAATAAGATCTCTATCCTAGAGGTCTGTGCGTTTTCCCAGCAATCTAGTTCTACAAATTCTTAGTATATAATCATAAATTTAACCAGACAAAACACCATTCAGCATTCAGTAAAACGTTCACGGAAATCGGGCACCCAAGGCCGTCCTCTCCCTTTCCTAGATTTCAAAAACCAATTCAGAAAGCAGGGTCACGGATCGATCTACCACATCGAAAATGCAGATCTACACAGACTCATCATATGAATATTGAAGATCCACCCTAAGAACATTCAAATCTATCGTTAGAAACTATGCATGTCTCAATACAAGCTTAATGCGGAACTACCATGCTCGAGATGAAGAATAAGAAAATCGCAGGGATCTACCCTCTTCATTTGGCGTAGAGACTCTAAGTTCAACAAGGATCTAAACTATTCAGATCTACTATACGGACAACACTGAGATCTAGTTGGGGCTATTTGTTGACTCTGTTCATACCACAAGAAAGGGAGAAAAACAGAAATAACTAAGACGAAAAACAACAATGCTTTGCTCACATCGAGAGCTCGAAAGGTTGGGCCGTTATTCTGGCCACACAGAAATACTTAAACTAGAAGGTCATACTCTACTCATCAAGGTAACGGGTTTGGAGGGACACTTACTCTCTCAATACAGATATCCATGCAAGGTAAAAACAACAATACTTAAACTGAAAATAATGATACCCTACTCACCCGAGAGCGGATTCAGTTGAGTACTTACAACAGAGACATGGTGTTCATGCGGGCAACTTCTTCCATTGTAACGTTGAATGCTAAACCCACATTTTATTCCCACATATCTCCAGGAAGGTTCGCTCCTCTCCTCGCAGCAAGCGGCTTCCTTCTTATAGATTTGTTGTCGTAACATAACCTGCTTAAAGAAAGCCAAAGCGATTTCCATGAAACCAGTGCAAGGACTCGATACCCTTCACCCCTCTTTTTTGAAAGAACCGAAAACCGCCCTTTTATAGGTAACACTCCACCGAGCTGCTTTCCTCCTATGCAGAGATGGTAGCATCCGCCCATAGATCACGGTCTCCAATCTTCCCTCCCCCTAAACGCGACTGCCGACCTCTCCTAAAATCATCAACCAACAACGTGCTGGAAACAACTTTCCGCCAAATGGCGATTCACGCGTGAGACATATAGCAGTGCTCAACAAGTGGAACGGGTGTCCGAGGAAAGATTCATAGTGTAGAAGACTAATGGCAAAATTAAAGCGCGCCACTAGGGAGACAAACTCCTTAAAATTCTCATTGAGATCCCTATCCCAATGACTAAACCGTTTGTTAAACACAACATGATCCTTGGAACTTGGCCTTCATTTAAGAAATAAATACCTAGACCCTCGATTTCTTTTATGAAATACTATTCATAATCACTTGTTAACCCAATCGATTTAGTAAGGCTTCCGTTTATGTGTATAACATATATGTATGATTTTTCTCTAAATTATCCCAATTACATGTAACTACTTAATATGCCACACATAAAAACCTAAGCCTCTTTAACTACCACAAATCCTTTATTATTTATATAAATAAATTCTATTAGATAGAGAGACCTCTTTCCTTTCCACAAAGTGTGCCTTTCCACAAAGTGTGGTGTGTAGATTCATATGTGTATACTTCGAGCTACCGATAATTTATAATCAAATGATTTATGAACAATTATTTAAAGACATAAATAATTTAATTGAGTATAACATGCACAGGATTAACTTCAATTACAATCTCCTTGCATAATTTCTATATATATCCATATATATATAAAAGAACCATATTCTCTCCCAAACAATAAAAGTATCCATAATAAGTCATAAGAAAATGTCCTTGTCATAATGTCATATAATAGTCTTTTACTATATCAATTTATCCTTTTTAATCACTTTTAATAAAAGTTTTCCCATATAATTGGGTTCCTCTATGACACTAAGTGTCCTTATTAAAAGAGCATTAGTTTTCTTCGAAGGATACAAGAGTATAATAATTATATATATATATAGGCAATAATAGCCTAGTAATATTTTATCAATACTTAGCTGCTTCTTAATATATAATTCATACTAATGCAATAATTTAATAGGTTAAGCTTCTTTTTAAGCTTTATGAATTTTCCCTAACCATATTGTAGTATACCTTTTTGTCTCCTAAGTTATTAACGTCAGATACACCTTAGGAAAGATAAATTACAATCTACTCAAGGACCTATGGTGGGGCCTTGGCCTTGAGCTCCTCACCATGGCCATTTACAAAATATGACATATTTACAAAACAATAAGATGCGAAAAGAGGGGGATATCACATCCTCCTCCCCTTTAAAAATAACACCGTCCTCGGTGTGGATATATTTTAGCGGTTCATCCTCTCTTCTTGAGTCACCTTTCTGCTTGCTTTATCATTTCTCTTTTTACCTTCTTTGGTCTTTCATGAATTTTCTCGCAAGTCACAATCAATCACCCTGCATAATTTTTAAAACCGGAATTCAAAGAAATCGTAAAACTTATCATCAACTTCATGATCAAACTTATATTCATAAATACTGAGTCTTTTACTGTAACATAACATTTGCAGTTTATGGAATATATTTTAATCATTGTTTGTGCTTTTATTATCACAAGCACACATAATTCAAGTGATCCAGGAATGTAGACTATGAACTTAATCACAACAAACCTTTCACTTGATCCAGAAAATTCTTGTCTAACACCCGAGTGCTCACACAACAATCCTTTCGAAATTCTTTCCTAACACTTCAGTGCTCACACAGCAATTATTTCGCAGATTTCTTGCCTAACACCGCAGTGCTCACGCAGCAATACTTTCTCTCATGCATACTAAGCAGCGTCCTGCCTCCCGCATATGCATTCTCTTATAGTTTGCCTAGGTCTTTACAGCTTGCTGATTCCTTCAAGAATCCTAGCGGCTGTCAACTCCCTGATTTTCTCGGGAGTGTTTTAGTGCCCTTAACGCACTTTTACATAATTCCCCTCAAGCCTTCTCGCTTGAGTCCAAGAATCTATTCCCCTCAAGCCTCCTCGCTTGAGTCTAGGAAAATCTCATTCAACTTCATCAATTATTTTGTTATATTACATTTTATAACCATACAATTTTGCTGACCAATTTGGTCTAGTTCTTTATTCAACAATAATTAACAATAATAAAAGCTGCAATGTGGATCTTTCATCCTCACCCCTTTATTGTACCATGCATAATATATTAAGCTTTTGTCCACCGAGTTTTGGCCATCTGCCAAATTCAATTGTTAGTAACACTTTCTATAACAAAATCAAATATTTGTAAATAAGAAAATCATTCATTCTTCATACTACCATATCCATACTTTGATCATCTGAAGTAAATGTTAGGATTACATAATTCCTTGAACACGAAATAATATTCTTCCTATGATGACCCGTGGACATTATGATTTCTTAACCTCGAATGTTACCATTTCAAACACACTTCCTATTTTAGTTATACAACTTCTTTTGTATATACCAACATCACATAGAAATAACCAATTTTCTAAACATACTTGCATACCTTATAGTGATAACCATATTCCTTTGTAAGGGTGACCGCATATCTTCTTATTATAAGATCCTCATATGTCGAGGTACCAGTTTACCTGTATCATCGCATATTAGTATTACACTAAATTTTACATGAATCTATATATCCCATTTTTCCTCTTGACTGTTGTAGTGATGTGTGGGAATATAACATCCCACTCGACCACAACATTAAATGTGTTAGTCGTAAAAAAAGAAAGAAAGAATGTAATTAAATCATAAAGGCAATCATGCATAACACATATGTCAATCATCACCTTGACTCGTTTCATACAAACTTACACATCAATTACTGTTAAATATTATCTCTGATCTATCATGGAAATGCCATGATATTAAGGTTTTCCTTTACTCCTAATGCGGATATAAAACAGTCATTTATAAAGACATCAGAAAATTAAAGTGTCCTGTATTACCATTCCGTGGCGGTTCTAGTTTTCCAATACTTTTATTCATACAACAACACATACTCACCATTAATTACATCTATGCATTAATTATGTGAACAACATGATCAACTAAAATTTTATCTCTTAACCAAAATAATAATTTTGCCACCACATATAATTGTATGTGACAACAAATCATCATATATCATGATCTCATAAAAGTATAGTTTTTATTACTACCACTCACAGTATCCCAACATCCATGAAGATGAGAACATGCATTTCCATCATATATTCTATTAATTATCCAACTTTTCCCTCGCAGTCATAGGGAAAATTTTCAAACTCTCTTAGTTTGCAGTTAACAGAATCTAGACTAGAAAGTCTACATTTCTTGTGGAAGGTTAGTTCGGCTGTATGCATTTTACCAGAATTTATTAGTTATGTCAACATCATAAAGCTATCATTCAAAGTGGCTTTATATATGAAAGGAACTTGACAGTTCCTAACATAATCAAAACATTAGACTATCTTCTATAGTCAAATATTAACATATATAATTACTTTATAAAAGACTTAACCGATATAGGTTGCTTATTTTATCTATCTGAATCTCATATTCGGAAATCCTAATGAATGGGTCAATAAAATTCGATTAGTCAGAAACAATCAACATAATGTATCTGCCCTATTCTCCCATATGATGCGTTTACTAAAACTGAAAGCTATCCATTCCTAAGAATAAAATTGAAAGTAGAGAAGGTAATAAGTATTTTAAGACGAATTATCAAATACACAGATTTAGGAGAGTTCCTCAGTTACACACATTCACAACTAGGATGACTTTCAATATACAAGACTCATTCCACAAAACCATAACCGTTATCTTTCTAAAGACTATTTTCTCATCGTCCAATGAATTTAATCATAAAATAGGAGGATATATTCATCAGTTTAATAATTTCCAATAACAGATCATTCATTTCCATAATGAAACATATACTATCCTTACCTACAACAATGTTGCGCCATTATAATGCTTTCATCAATTGATACATACTTACTTGCAATTCCATGACGACTTGTAAGCTACCTGTTGTCGATCCGTTGAAATGAAATTTTCTATTGCGTCTTGTGTCGCCAGTCCGACTAACTCATATATGTTTTCCCCGACTGAGCCCAAATAAGCCCGAGTGTTTGCAACCTGTGCTCTGATACCATATGTAACATCTCCAAGGTTTGCCAGTTAGTATTTTGGTGAAAGTTAAAAAAATTCTTCCCTTAAAGATCTTCACAATAAAACATTATAAGAAAAAGCCGACATGTAATTAATCCTTGTGCATACACTTGACATTCTTATAAAAGTCAATTTGCTCATGTTATTAAGTATTACCATTTGCAGCTCCTTGGGTCTCCCTTCAACCATACATTTAATCTCATGACATCAAGGAATTCCCATAACAAATACATATCAACCATAATAACACACATACACATAAACAGAGAACAATTTCAGGTGGTTCACCCCTATTGGGCTACGTCCACAAAGGAAGGTCATTTCTTTTATTACTCAACAAGAAGAGGGGGGGTTTACATCTGCAACCCATTGTTGCGTTCTTCAACTTCCAACATTTATAAACATAGCCAAGCCTTTCAGTATATAAATGATTTATGACCCTATCGACGTTTTCCACAATTGGGCGTTACTCTTTGTACTGCCGATATGTAACATACTTACATACTTCCACATGATGATAAAAATCAAAAGTACTCAATCGGTGGCATGGGTATTGGTTAACACCATTTCGACAGAGATCAACTCTGTATCAATCGCTGGCATGTGCACTTGTTAGCACAAAATATGAAAATAGAGCATACTAGCGACATATGTCAAACTTACAACAATAAGTGTTAATATATATCCATGCTAAACTCATATTCATAATTCAAATTTACATAATTTAAATTCTTTTATTATAAAAATATATGATGACCATACCCCTTCCTTCTCAAGGAATGCCTTCTTGAAATTTATTTAATCCTATAATTCAAGACGTATAACATGGTCCATATAACTACAAGCATATAAAGTTTTCTTCATTTATTCTAAGAATGTAAGCTTATCTTTTATTTATTGTTTCTAAATATAAATATCAAGCTTGTAAACCACCATACATCACACATTGGGAATATAAAGATGAGAATCTATTAGTAAAAAAAATCCAACCTCCGTCTAAATCGTATGTGGCCATTTTAGTACACCAAAACCCCATTATATGTTAACTTATTCTTTTAAATAAATAGCATCCTCCAAATGAACTTAACGTAAATATTCATTTATTTTACTGTAATTCGAAAAGTAATCTTTCGCCGTAACTCAATCTATATATATATATTTACTACACCAAAACCCCATTATATGTTAACTTATTCTTTTAAATAAATAGCATCCTCCAAATGAACTTAACGTAAATATTCATTTATTTTACTGTAATTCGAAAAGTAATCTTTCGCCGTAACTCAATCTATATATATATATTTACTACACCAAAACCCCATTATATGTTAACTTATTCTTTTAAATAAATAGCATCCTCCAAATGAACTTAACGTAAATATTCATTTATTTTACTGTAATTCGAAAAGTAATCTTTCGCCGTAACTCAATCTATATATATATATATTTACTACCAAATACCTATTTTGGATGAGAGAGGTTTATTTTATGTTTAAAGCGTGGGAACTACTAGTTAAGGAATAAACGCTAAGGAATAAAGAGGACTGAACGCTCCGCTAAGGAATACGTTTTAAGCTCCGCAATCAACGCTAAGGAATAAAGAGGACTGAAGATCATCTTTTATTGTTATTTTTATTTTTTATTTCTACATTGAAACCATGGTTAAGGAAGCATCACTCAGTCCAGTAATTAATACGCAGAGTTTGCTTAAGTTCGGAGTCTGATAATTAAAAGATGCAGAAAATAAGTTCATAAGGGATATCATCATTTAATTTTGAAAGGGCGATAGAAGACAGGCATCACCGAAACTCATAAATAATCAAATACCCAGCAGATGGTGGATTTTTGACTCTAAATGGTAAATCCAGCAAAATATAAACTGGAACAAAAGTAGAGCGTTCGATGATGGCATCAATACGTGTTAAAATAAAACAAAATAGAGATCATCAGGTAACTCTTTATCTAGCAAAACCCCAAGGATCTAGATCGATGGTTTATTTCCAGCATGCAGAACTAAAATAGAACAGAAATAATATTTTCAGTATAGAGAAATAAGATCTCTATCCTAGAGGTCTGTGCGTTTTCCCAGCAATCTAGTTCTACAAATTCTTAGTATATAATCATAAATTTAACCAGACAAAACACCATTCAGCATTCAGTAAAACGTTCACGGAAATCGGGCACCCAAGGCCGTCCTCTCCCTTTCCTAGATTTCAAAAACCAATTCAGAAAGCAGGGTCACGGATCGATCTACCACATCGAAAATGCAGATCTACACAGACTCATCATATGAATATTGAAGATCCACCCTAAGAACATTCAAATCTATCGTTAGAAACTATGCATGTCTCAATACAAGCTTAATGCGGAACTACCATGCTCGAGATGAAGAATAAGAAAATCGCAGGGATCTACCCTCTTCATTTGGCGTAGAGACTCTAAGTTCAACAAGGATCTAAACTATTCAGATCTACTATACGGACAACACTGAGATCTAGTTGGGGCTATTTGTTGACTCTGTTCATACCACAAGAAAGGGAGAAAAACAGAAATAACTAAGACGAAAAACAACAATGCTTTGCTCACATCGAGAGCTCGAAAGGTTGGGCCGTTATTCTGGCCACACAGAAATACTTAAACTAGAAGGTCATACTCTACTCATCAAGGTAACGGGTTTGGAGGGACACTTACTCTCTCAATACAGATATCCATGCAAGGTAAAAACAACAATACTTAAACTGAAAATAATGATACCCTACTCACCCGAGAGCGGATTCAGTTGAGTACTTACAACAGAGACATGGTGTTCATGCGGGCAACTTCTTCCATTGTAACGTTGAATGCTAAACCCACATTTTATTCCCACATATCTCCAGGAAGGTTCGCTCCTCTCCTCGCAGCAAGCGGCTTCCTTCTTATAGATTTGTTGTCGTAACATAACCTGCTTAAAGAAAGCCAAAGCGATTTCCATGAAACCAGTGCAAGGACTCGATACCCTTCACCCCTCTTTTTTGAAAGAACCGAAAACCGCCCTTTTATAGGTAACACTCCACCGAGCTGCTTTCCTCCTATGCAGAGATGGTAGCATCCGCCCATAGATCACGGTCTCCAATCTTCCCTCCCCCTAAACGCGACTGCCGACCTCTCCTAAAATCATCAACCAACAACGTGCTGGAAACAACTTTCCGCCAAATGGCGATTCACGCGTGAGACATATAGCAGTGCTCAACAAGTGGAACGGGTGTCCGAGGAAAGATTCATAGTGTAGAAGACTAATGGCAAAATTAAAGCGCGCCACTAGGGAGACAAACTCCTTAAAATTCTCATTGAGATCCCTATCCCAATGACTAAACCGTTTGTTAAACACAACATGATCCTTGGAACTTGGCCTTCATTTAAGAAATAAATACCTAGACCCTCGATTTCTTTTATGAAATACTATTCATAATCACTTGTTAACCCAATCGATTTAGTAAGGCTTCCGTTTATGTGTATAACATATATGTATGATTTTTCTCTAAATTATCCCAATTACATGTAACTACTTAATATGCCACACATAAAAACCTAAGCCTCTTTAACTACCACAAATCCTTTATTATTTATATAAATAAATTCTATTAGATAGAGAGACCTCTTTCCTTTCCACAAAGTGTGCCTTTCCACAAAGTGTGGTGTGTAGATTCATATGTGTATACTTCGAGCTACCGATAATTTATAATCAAATGATTTATGAACAATTATTTAAAGACATAAATAATTTAATTGAGTATAACATGCACAGGATTAACTTCAATTACAATCTCCTTGCATAATTTCTATATATATCCATATATATATAAAAGAACCATATTCTCTCCCAAACAATAAAAGTATCCATAATAAGTCATAAGAAAATGTCCTTGTCATAATGTCATATAATAGTCTTTTACTATATCAATTTATCCTTTTTAATCACTTTTAATAAAAGTTTTCCCATATAATTGGGTTCCTCTATGACACTAAGTGTCCTTATTAAAAGAGCATTAGTTTTCTTCGAAGGATACAAGAGTATAATAATTATATATATATATAGGCAATAATAGCCTAGTAATATTTTATCAATACTTAGCTGCTTCTTAATATATAATTCATACTAATGCAATAATTTAATAGGTTAAGCTTCTTTTTAAGCTTTATGAATTTTCCCTAACCATATTGTAGTATACCTTTTTGTCTCCTAAGTTATTAACGTCAGATACACCTTAGGAAAGATAAATTACAATCTACTCAAGGACCTATGGTGGGGCCTTGGCCTTGAGCTCCTCACCATGGCCATTTACAAAATATGACATATTTACAAAACAATAAGATGCGAAAAGAGGGGGATATCACACCATTTATTGCAATGAAGTTTTCACATACCACCAAATATTACAAACTAACATCTAACCTATAGATGTGTACATAGTTCCTATAAGGAACACATAGGCAATAATGGTCGTACTCAACTCATACCTTTCACATAATAGCCAGAAGATGTTAATGTACAAAATAAAATAGGATCTCCATGATGCACATATGCCCTATAGCTGCCCAGAAAACATATTGTGCATATAGTGTAGTATAAACACATAGGTGTTGCTTAGGGTATCACGTTAATTACAACTCACATTACACCAATGCGATAGTTGTTAGAATGGTAATAAAACACGTTTCAATGGTGAAACAATAACCGTACAAACAATAGTAAGATAGACCTTAAAGTTATGCATGGTGTAAGAGGAAACTTTTCAGAATGATACCATCATCGCATGTTGTAGAGTCTAGACTATTTAACAAATAGTTGAACATGAATTTGCACGATTCATCATTGAGATAGAAAGTGAACAGTTACATATAGAAAACATGACGGAGACCAAATAAATCTGGGTACAATACTGTGATGTAGACATTGTAGTTCTTCTTGATAACTATGGATTCTCTTTCGCAACTCTTATCTCTTACCTGTCAATCTGTCGCAAGTACGAGTTCACATATTTTAGCACGAATGATAAGTAAGCCTCAGGGCGTCCAAGAACCCCTTCATCAACCAAACAAAAGTACCTTAGTTAAACAATTATTTCAACAGCTATAAGCAACAGCAGAAGTAATATGTAACAGCATAGTTAATTATAGATTATATTTCATGCATTGTTATAATTCCGCACTATCAGATAACGTTTATTGTCACATAGAAAAAAATAATTTATTTCTGCGATTTTTGGGATGTTACAGCAACATTTCGTCAAACATCAACAAATCATTAAGTCAAGGTTCGATCAGTCTTCTAGTTCTAACCGAGTATTTCAAGTGGGTGATTTAGTATTCAAATGGGATAAATCTGACAAGGATAAGGGACAACACACTAAATTCCAACATCTTTGGTTAGGACCATTTGTTATTGCTGAGAAATTAGGTCCTAGCACTTTCCGTCTGCAAACTTTAGAAGGTCAACTGCAAACATTTCCTGTGAATGGTTTGATCCTTAAAAAGTATTTCTGTTGAATTCTTCAAATCTTGAATCTGTGCATGGTCTTGTACACATTAGTCCATTTTGTAAATAATTGTACAATACTAACTTTTTGATATTTTCATTTTTTTGTATATAATATTTTTCTTTCATTTTGATCAATTTTTGGTAAATATTTTTATGTAAATATTTATCACTAACATCAAAAATATTTCATTTTCTTTAATTCTAATATCTTCATAAATATTTTTAACTGCATCTCACAATTAATTTCTTTAATTTTTCCAAAAAGATTGAATCTCTTCTTTCAAAATAATCATAATCTTTTCGGATTTTCTGCACATATTTCTGTGGATTTTCTGTACATACTTGTAGGTGTATAAAGTTAATTACATGTTTAAAAAAAAAAATTGTACATATTTTTTTTTTTTAGAAGGGTATTTGTAAATAAATAAACACTGAGGCTTAAATCCAGTTTCTTCCTTTATCTCGATTAGTTGTGATAAGGAAAGATCTTCAAGATTTTATTAGACTGATCAGTCCTTCTCAAATCTGATAGGAACCTACAATTGATGATTGTTTATGTTTATGATCAGGATTAACCTTCAGCTATCTATTTCTTTATATGTTAGGATAGCCGACAGATTTCCTTTTCAAAACTCAGTACTTTGGAAAACCTTTATCAATTTGTATTATTAGTTATCTATTAAAAGTCTATTTATCATCTGCAAAGATTCTAAAGTCTGCTCCTTGCATAATTACCTATAATGCATTGGAGTTTGATTGGAGAATAGGAGGTCTCATCACGAGCCTACCTATCATGATCATTTGTTTTATTAGGGATAACATCATTTCTAATTACTAGGGTGATGGCTCTTGATCATATGATCAAGAGACAAGAGGTCTCATCGTGAGCCGACCTGTTTATCTTTGATAAAACTCATGAATGATGCTGTTAATATCAGGTTACCACGCTTGGACAATAGTCTTCAGTTAAAGTTTAATGGAAAATCAATAAATATTTTATAATTGGAGCAGGTCTTGAAAGTTTTTCAGAGAAGTGAATAGATTTATCTTTATACTAATGGTGCATGTTACATTTATACTGAGTACTTTGTTTTGACAGGGAAATTTTTCATCCTGTCTATAACCAAATCTTTATCAACATAAATGAAGATAATTTTGAAAGTATTCGCAGGTGTGAATTTAGTACTGGTTATTGTTAGATTAATATTTTCTGATTTGTTTCAATTGAATTATAAGATTTTGTTTTATTGTAGCTTTTAGATTAATGGTAGAGATAATTGGTTCGCCCAGGTCATCGCCATTTGTTGGGAAGCAACAACCCTCTCAATTTTTTATTTTGCTTCATTGAATAAAATTGATCAGTTCTCTTCTATAAATTATCCTAAAATTTATAAAGAAGGTATTGCTGATTAAAATAAGTTGGAGAAATAATTTCAATTCAAGCTTGTCATTTTTACAAATTGATTATTCTAGCAACTGTTAAAATATAATCAATTTTCAGTGCTATTTTAAGTGATTATATTTATGATTTTCTAGCTATTATCGTTCATTTTTTATTAACACTGCTTGAATTTGATTCTATAATTCGTTATTTCATTTTTTTGTTTTCATCTCTTTTAAGATATGATTTCTTATGTTTAAGTATAAGTTAATATATATTTGCTTTGGGTTGATTAATTTTGTTGTATAAGTCTTTTTGACCCTTAGTAAATATTCATATTATTCTTGTCATATGTAGATCATATTTTAATTTTTGTAAATAAATTAATATAGCTTTGTAAATAGGTTTAACTTCACATGCAATTTCATTTTGAATTATGAATGCAGATCTTTGTGTTATGATCGAATGATGGGTTGAAATTGGTTATGGTTTAAAAACTTATCTTATGATAACCTTTGGTTGGTTAAGTCACATTGTATTTGTTTGACAAATTAAATTATTATTTCACATGGTATAAACTCATTTGTTCCACCGTGTATTAACTTAATTTTGTTAGATTGAATTGTTATGAGCTTAGCCTTGAAGGACGTGGCTTATGTTTTCATCGAACTAGGGTTTGATGATTTCATCGAACTAGGGTTTGATGATTTCATCGAATTCATAAAATATATGAACCATAATGTCTCATAATGGGAGATCATCTATTAAATCTCAAGATGGTTTATTTTGTACAAAGTACAAGTTGATGTTGATGGCATACATGAATCATATCATATATCGAATTATGATTAAGGCAATAGTCTATCATTAATTT
The DNA here is from genome assembly GCA_027924585.1 of Larix kaempferi. NCBI lineage: Eukaryota > Viridiplantae > Streptophyta > Pinopsida > Pinales > Pinaceae > Larix > Larix kaempferi. Next base: position 8,546,385 of record BSBM01000416.1, read on the forward strand.
TTATGATCTTTTGAAAGTCTATTAATCATGACCGGTTATAATGTGTAAATTTCAAAATCACTCTAGTCGATAGTACATCAAGGTTCTACATGTAGCTTTGTCAGTAAAAACCCTAGAGGTATAACATTTTTTATACATGACATGAATTGATGCTTTACTCACACTTATTTGATATAAACATTGTGAAATTATTATCTAGTTCGATGCTGAGTGCCAAACTCATTTTTTGATATTATTTCACTTTGTTTTCTGTACTATTTGATCATTTTAAATCTCATTATTACGATAGTCTGGTTCATGTATCCATTTTGGCGGTGATGATTTTATTCCTAAACACTGGTGGAAGGTTTCATATGATCCGAATGGAGAGTTTCATTATGTCATTCACTTCGATTCCAATACCATCTATATTCACGCAGCCTTTCATTCCGAACCTGATTCAGAATCATAGTGAGGAAATGGCTCCTCTCTGTCATTTTGAGGTATCAGGTCCGGAGATGCTTGAAGCAGACCCATAGGTTGTTGCTCTATTTCGTAAGATAGGTTGGGGTTCGTTCATTCAGAAATTTGATGGACACCATAGTGAAATTTCGAAGCAATTCGCTCTAAGTCTTCAAGAAGATGTAGCTCAGGTTGGAGGGTTTCATCTTACTGTCATCGAGGATTCAATTGCAAAGGCTACCAACCTTCCCCAAGTAGGAGAACGATGGTTCAAGGGAGCAAAGGTTAATAAATAAGGGAGTATGTCGCTCATGCTTCCTCTCCTGAAAGGTTCAAATTTATCTGTTGGGGTTTGAGCTAGATTCTTAAAACCAGAATGGAAAAGTTCGTGTGAAGTTCTAGTTAGGTATGTGACCTGTGATGGCAGAATTTCTCATATCCACTATTATCATCTCCGCTTATTGTTAGCCGTAAAGGGTTTCAAACTTAATTTACCTTTCTTCCTACTTCGAAGTCTGAAAAAAATGGCACAAGGTGTGCAGACTACTGTAGGTGATTTTGATAGAATTTTGTTCCATCATGGTTTGATTAAGATATTGGTGGAACACCAATTATCTTTGGTTGGTAGGTCTTGGGGAGAATTATTAGCTGAAAATAAGTTAGGGTTAACCCAATATTGGTCGACTTTGTTGCCTAAAACTCGCAAGAAATACAAAGCTTCTCTAAATTCCGGTGATAATAATAGCCCTAAGTCTACGATAAAGGATGTTGGGTTGCAGGGTAATTCTTCACCTATGAATGTTGGTAGCGGTTCTGCTATTATCAATAAGCTTAATTCTTTGAATAATGGAGTTGGTTTAGTTCCGTCGCCTAGATTTTTGGGCACATTATCAAATTTGAATGAGAATTTAGAAGATTTGTAATGTTCTAGAATTGGGAAAAGGTCAACCCTTGTTACCTTGAAAGCTATTGATAGTGTACACACAGTTAATAAACCTCAAGGTATGTCTACACAGAAGCTTGAAAAATTAGTAGAGGTTTGTTGTCAAGCAAATGACTCTAATGAGAGGGGTTCTATGTCATTTGGTATACGGCATTTTACTTGTAGTATGGCTACGACTTCCACTCTAATTTTCATCCCTAAAACCCTAGAACGTTTTGAAGAGCCCCCTTTGATTAGAATTGATAGTGAGGATGATCAATTTTATCCAAATCTTGAAACTCCTCTGGGTAACTAAAAATAGAGTTCTGAAGTGGAGTGTTCTGGGTCACCTGCTAAGGACTTTGCTGATCAATCTTATCCTATTGATTCTTCACCGATCCCTTCATTTGATGATGATTCTTCATCTGTTGGAAGACATGAAGGGTTTCAGTTAACTCTCAAACAAATCTTAAAAGATAAAATTTCAGAGTTGAAGGCAGAGTTAAAAGAATCATATTCTAGTCAGTCAAGCTTGAAAGATGAAATTAAAACTCTCAGAGAAGAATTACTATCTTGGGTTCATAAATGGCTAGAAATGAAGTCGAGAAAAGAAAAATACAAAAATGATAGGAAACTCATGAAGATGACCAACGAACAATTATTTGAACAAATTGAACATCAAAAACTTAAAATCCTTGAGCTTACGGCCAGACTGTCAGAGTCAAGAAGAAAAGCTAGAGTATATGGTGCGACTTGAGTTACTTTTGGTAACAATTGTGCATTCTATTTTGAATCCAGCAGGTAACAAAATTTATGAGTAGTATACTCAAATGCTTTTACTATTTTATTGTCATCTTACATTGAATGCCGAACTTATGAGATTTGTATTTTTCTTGCACAGATGGAGGTTTCTATAATTTTGAGCAATTAGGTGGAGAAGTTACATGCCATGAGGATCGAAATTAAAGGAAAAAGATGTTACAGTTACATCTACTTTTGATTATCGAATTGGACAGTGTGTTCCACGTGTTATTTTGATCCAGATTTTCACATAAATTAGTTTACATCATGAAGTTAGTTTAACAACTGTTCATCTTCCGGATGTTCAAGTTAAATGTAATAGAAAGATGTTGATTATCTTCTATTAAAATTCCAAAAAGTTGTTAGAGAGCTAGCATCTATTTTTAGGTGTAAGTTAGACAAACTTGGAAGAGGTTATTGGAAGCGTGTTGTATTTAAGTGATAAACAATTACAGATTTAGGGTCGATGGAGTTCTGAAGGAAAAATTGTTGAAATATTACATAATTTCTTGTTTGATCACTCTACTGGAGTTTTGTCTTCGTGGATGATTGTGACAGAATTTCTCAAACTCGTATCCTTGTGTTGCTACCATTTTCTGAAATTTTAATACATATTTCGATATATTATTTCCTCGTTTTATACTTATGGAATTATCACGGGGGGGTCAGTTGGTAGGCAATATCCTATCATGTCCATTCATATTGGGGAGTAAAATATTATATGAAAATAAGAAAATATATTGCCCTATATTAAGGGGCCAAGGGGGCTTAATTATGTTATATGGAAATACAAATATTTAGGGTATATTTTATTACATTTCTTGTAGAAGCGATGGAGGGGAGGCAGAGGGAAAATCACGAGAAAATACTGTAAATATAATACTTAAGATGATATCCTAAGTATTAAATTAATGTCTTAGATGGGATGTAATAAAAAGGAAAACATTGTAAAAGTTATCACTTTAGTAGTCTAGGAACTACATTGCATGGAAAATAATAATCCAAAGTAAAATCATTAGTCCATGGTTATGGACTCAAGTCCATCTAGACATATTGGCGTGAATGTTTTATACTCTCGATTCAATCCTTGGAATCGTGCACAAAAGTTATCACTACATCGTAATGGTTTCATTTTACATAATAAGTATAGCATGGGATGTATTACAATATAATATGCATTAAAGTTAATATCCAACCATTCTATGAATACAAGGGATGGTGCATAATTCCATAATCACCAAGTCACATTAAAGTTTGATTTGATTTGTCACCTACTTAGTACACTTGAAGTTCTCTCCCTAAAATCGACAACTCATATGCAACCAATGCACGACTTAAAGTACAACTCTGGTAGTAGTGTCTATGGATCTTAATTGAGGCAACTGGGAAATGCACGCCATCCCATATGGGTTAATGCTAAGGGCCATTTGCTTATGCAAAAGTATATTTTCTTCTTCTCTGGATGTTGGAGAGTTTTTCATTTCTTTTTTTATGTAAAATATGGTTTTTCCATGTTCTGTAACACTTTTGCTTGGAGACCATGTAGTATGGTAGGATTGAGTTTTCTATTTTACTATAGGTATTAATTGTTTAGTTAATATTCTTGTATTGTCAGTAAATCAAAGTGTTTTCTCCTCACAGAGCATGGATGCATCTATTATTAATTCTCTAAATTGGCACACTTTTAACTCTGTTATAAGACATTGTTTATATTTGCAACAAGGTTATATTATGATGGTTCAATGGGGTGAACATCTTAGTATCCAATCCTTTTCACCATTTTTCTTATACAGTAACCTTCAACCTATGATCATTCAATGCATAGTTCGTTCAATTATTCATTGTCAACAAAGAGGATAGTACCAAGTAATGACTCTATTCATATTATTTCTAATTGTCATTGATTATAGTTCATCATTGCTTAAACACATGGCTTAATATTATGGTTTAATTGATTTAATGTTTAACATAGGTGTAATTAGTAGTTAAAATTTGGCTTGACCATGTTCATGCCCTTAGAAATTGGACTTTTCGACGCTAGTAACACTATCCAAACTCCATTGTTGAGCCAAATCGTGGATGCTAGGATGTATTTCTTGGTGAGTAGAGTTAAATTACATAGGCACAGTGGGCTTGTTATAAATCAAAAGAGTATATATGGTTCATTACAAGCTTATACCTAAGGTTCGAATGAAGACCCTTATTACAATATGAATGAAGACCCTTAAGGTCCGCTTCTTAATTTTTATAAACTCAGACCTAGAAGACAATCTCAAAAGCTTGGAAAAATCATTAAGCTAAATACTTAGAAAAAATCAGAAATATCGAGAGAAATCAGAGATATTTGCAACACTGTTAATAATAAAAATTCACCCACTTTATATTTTAAATCTATAAATATTTTTCCCATCGGCTGAATTTTGCCCCTAAAATTTTCATTGCTCCGAGATGTGAACAAGAGTTCAATTAGATTATCTTATTCCTAATGTCTTCTAGTTTCTTCAATATTTCACCATGCGTGCGATCAAGTTCATATGCAATATTGCACTACAAATTAGGTGGCAAGGTGGGAAACTGCGCAAAAATATCACCATCAATCACATCCTGCAAAAAAATATTCACTCCCATGTGAGCAATAAAAAAAACACAACTATGATGCTCCCTTTCATATATTTGTAAAGAAACACCATCACACTACATTCAGGAGATGAGGCTTACCTTCATTGGAAAATAAGATGATCTATAACCCATGTGATCTCTGGCACATAAAGGAGGGACCTCCTACCTCAAATGCATCGCCAAATGTGAGAATAAGTCAACATCCTCTCTGGATGTAAATGGCGGCAATGCCATTATACTTCCCAACGCAATCCCATAAATGAGACATTCACCACCACCAAGTATAAGTGATTCCTTCTGTAATGTTACTACATCCCCTATATGAAATTGTATTATGTCTTCGAATTTATTGGGTTCTCTATTCAACTTACCCTGGTCCCACCTAATTCTTCCACCGGTAGGATCACCTTCAATCTCCTTTGATACATCTTGTGGTAAGCGAACAATGTAAACATTTCCAAACTTATCGGCACCTGCCATAGTGTCGAATTCTATATGTATTGAATAAGTTAACCAACGGGGAACACAATCGTCTATGAATATGTATAGTTGCTTCTCATCGCGTCGATAATTCACATAGTGAAATGAATGCAGAAGAAGAATTGAAAGCAATTAATAGACTCATCAAAACTGCATGTATGCACCTTACTAATTTAGAATATGAGTTACTCAATTGTACAAAAGAGTTGCATAAAAGAAAATCAATTTAAAAGGCAAATATATATTTTATGAAAGATCTTTGCACTCAATAAACTTGATCTTTTGTCTTATTTATGTATCCCCAAAATTTTTTGACCTCTAAACTGGCTAGTTCACCTATAGCCAAACTTCCTCATCATCCTTGGACATAATTATTCTTTTTAATGCAATTTGTTTTTTCTTCCTATCTAATTAGTTAATGTTCTAGTTTGGAGGATCTTTTCATGACTACACTACATTTTGTTTAGATTAATATTAGGAAATGGCATAAGACCTTTAGATGCCACATTGAGGGGCCAAAAGTTAGCATAATCATATAAACATGCATATATTCTTCCATTAAGAACATGATAAGAAACATAAACATGTGTCATAATAGTTATGGGCCAATAATTAGCATGACAAAATAAACATGCATATATTCTTTCATTGCAGTGGATGAGAAAAGACAAAATAAGGTGTCATAATAGTTACTAGTATAACAAAGAAACGATACATGATACTAGGAATCAACATAGACCATAATATTTATGATTAGCACTTAAGAAATAATCCTAAAACCTTTCCGTGTAAGTTTTTCTTTAAATCACTTCTTTAAGTTATCTTGAACTCCCCTGAATACTGGCCTTGAAAAGAGATTGTATTTTATCCTAGTGTTAGATAGAGGATCCAGAATGAGAAAGATCATAGTTTTTCAAAGAGGTCAATCTACCTCGCCTTAGAATCCATAGTATGGTTATCTATACTTGCAATTAGAAACATGAGACTAATCTCCGGAAGAGTGTGAGATAGACATGATTTTAAATAACTATAGAACATGAATGTTGTGTACTCTTCAAAGACATCAAACAATTCCTTGGAAGAGTAATAACTGCTACAGAGAAAAGAAAAAGGAAGTTCCATTTACCCTTAGAATGAACTTTGAAAGAATTAAAAAATAGAAAAATCAGTGCATACTAAGGTTAGAGGAAACACACAATTAATGAAAAATACCAATGATTCTCCACTAGGGATTGTCAAGGATTCTCCTCTTGTTATATCAACACTCTCAAAGTGTTTTCTCAATGTACTCGTCTACTCACATTCATGGGCTTCACACTTACTCAAGTTCCTCTTGGATTCTAACCCCCCACTTAAGGTGTCCCTCCCTCTTTTTGACCTTTTCCTGCCCTTTCCCCTCAATGAGAGGCAATTAGGTTTCCTGTAGGGATTTCTTGACTTAATTAAAAGAAATTGATTAATTTTGTTGAGTTCTATAACATCCTCATAATACATATATAATTTTTTTTTTAAATATCTACTGAAAATACATAACACAACTCCACATGTATTTACATTCTTTCGTTTATTATGCATTTTGATTTGCATATGTATTTGTGTATATTAGCGGTTTCTCGTCTTTTATTCACACAATGAGTGGAAACATAACATCATAATAATCATTTGCGCTATGATTAACTAGGCACATTTAAGTAAACTTATGCTTGTACCTAATATTCACATAATTATTTCTATAGATGACGAGATTGTATAACCAATGTAATTACTCAATTTAGCTCATACCCCCTCCTTAGAATTTAGCATAAAAATCTAATTATTATTTTCAAAATATATAGTCCATCTCTAAATGAGAATTATGTTTGAATTATAATTTTCGATATATAATTTAAATTTTAAATACCTTATATACAATTATATGCTCGACCCCATAGTAATCCCAATATGGGATCCACTAATCCTTTGGAATATATATTATTTCCATAAAGCGTATTAAACATTTTATAACTTGTATGGATCAACACCATATATTTATATAGTGAATGACTCGGCCGTGTTAGAGTTGTTTTTATGGATCGATACATATGTTTATATATATATATATAACTCATATACATAGGATTTAAGTAATGTAACGTATACATACATATATAGGGTATCCAATATTTGAACTAATATACAAATTCTTTCCATATTCAGCATATTAATGTGATTTGACATTAAAACTCATCAAATTGGATCATAATCAAAACATTACCTATAGTGCTATGAGTGGTAGACTTTGGATTCGGATTTGGCATAGTGGAAAGCAATGGGTTGTCTCGTATTAGTTGCCAACCACTCCATTAATGCTCGTACTCAGAGTAGAGATCCCAAAACGTGGGTTCATAATGGAGGAGGATAGGAAATTTGGGGTATGGATAGCTTTGGAATTCTATCCCTCATCCAACGACCATCATTCAACCAACCCAAAGAATGGAGTACTGGCAGAGGTTAGGGATTGCAGCTAATTAATAGGGTAAGTAGAAAAATTGCGCGCCACTTTTCCCCTGCTATTAGCTTGATAGAGATCTCATTTGGCCTTCACACATAGCTCTATTTCCTCAGAGCGATGGGGAGTTAAGCATAGGATGCAAAAATTGTTATTGCTTTCATCTGTCGTCGTTGTCGATCTTGCACACAGTGGAGACTACTCAATTCCTTTATAAAGCAAAGGTATGAAGTGACTGTTGATTCATGTATTTGCTGTTTGGAGAAGAGCGCGGACTCGACCTTGTTCCACTGTAAAGTTATGTTTTTTATGCTTTGCGGCCTCTTTGGGGGAGAACCGAGCCATCCATGGTTGGGAGGCCTCTCTAAAGAGAGATCCAAGCCCATCATAACTGTATAGGAGGGGAAAAGAAGAGCGTTGGCCCATCCCTTCACTCTGCAAATATTATTTGTATATTAGATAAAAAGTTCAATGCGTGAACTTCTCAACTGTCATGAGCGTTGTCTTTGTATCCGGATGGAGAAGGTGCAGTAGGGTTAGAGGGCGCAACTCTCACATTTACATATTATGATAATTATTGCAACCATTTTATATCAAATGTAACATCATGGTTGGAGTTTGGAGGGCGTAGCCATTTAGGAGCACACTTTTTCCTCATTATACACACATTGTTTATTGACCTATGCAAGGAGAAGCTCAACCACCTTGGTGGAGAGCCAATGCAGCTCTTTATTACTTTAAATTATTTGCAGCTTTTTATTACTTTAAATTATTTGCAGCTCTTTAAGGAGAAGCTCGACCACCTTTGGTGGAGAGCCAATGCAGCTCTTTATTATACATGTTAAGCAGCCATTGAGGAGGCCGTAGCCCTTGAGGACTTGCGTAGCCCCAATGGGTGCAGCTCTTCTTCCTTTTCCTATGAAATCGAATACCGAATATGGCTCGGCCTAGTTGTGGAAAATCCGAGTGCAATTCCTTTTTATTTATGCTTTCATGTATCCATCCAGATGGAGGTAGGATACAACCCATAACCTTGTTATAAGCTTAATAATAGATCAAAATATTTGTTTGTATATTTGGCAGAGTAGAGATAGGTGCAGCCTTGAACTCGTGGTTGATATATATATATATATATATATATATATATATATATATATATATATCAAAATGAAAAATGGGTCCAGCCTTGCGATAATTGTTTTGATTATATTATTTTAAATACTACTTCATATTACATCATGTGTGTGGAACAAGTCAGTGGGGGCGTAGCCCTAGATTTAAAAGTTGTAAACTCAAGATATAAATATCTATAAATATATGGGCATTACTGTGAAGAACATACATATTTGATATAGAGTGTTCAAGAGCGAGGAGCTATGTTGATTGCAGTCCATGGATTAGTGAAAGGTCATGTTTAAGGTTTTTAGTTTACACTCTACCACCTCATGAATTCTTGTCCAGCTAGGGGGTGGTCTATTGGTGGAAAAACATACGTCACACATAGAACCACTTGGTTGGAATCCTCAGTCGCACTTATAATAGTTTATATGCTCTTCTTTATATATTCATTATCCTTATTTACATGTTATTCCTTTTTACTAATTTGAAGACTACGGTTTAGATAGAGTGACGCTCGGTTCTTGAGGAGAGAGCTATGGTGTTTGATAATGGCTTCCATAGTTATAAATCATTCGAAGCGCTAATATATATCATTTTTATGGTGCATGTGCAGGTTAGATCGAGCCCTGGCTTAACCATGAGGGAAATGGTTTCAAGCGCTCTTGGGTTTGGCGTTGAGATGGAAGTAACTCCATTAGCCTAAGAATTTGACTTTCCCAGAAAACATGGTAAGCTTCCTCTCAGTCGTTACCAAGTCCAATGATATATATATATATATAGACGGTGAACTATATGGTTTGGTTAAATTCCCATTGGATTCTCTTTTTCTGGATGCACATATTTGATATGGAAAGGGTAGTGTAAAAAAAATTAGTCTAACATTTATTAAAATAAAATATATAAAAAATAGTTAATGAAGAAAACCAGAGAGAAACCATTTTCGCAGGCCATTTCTCAGAATGAAGCTTCTTATAATTATTTAGCCCTCAATTTATCGGAATGAAGACTTCTTACAGTTATTTTGCCCTTATCCTTCCTGCAAATAGAGCCTTATGGTTCCATCCGACTTGAATTCATGGTTTAAAGGTTATTTTTAAAACACAAATTGACTATATCTCATGAATTGTGGATCGGGGGAACAATTTTCGTAGATATATAATCGCATGCAAGAATTGCCATCTCAATATACCGAAGTGTCTTTGTGTGTTCACTATATTGATGGCAAGGAGAAGACTTTCTTTCAAGGAATAGGTAAAAAATCAATGTCAGGCTATATTATGCTTTCTTATGCGAGGTTAGTCCCTGGAAATCTATTTGTTGCTTGAGTAAGAAGATGGATATATGATTTTGAAGGTCGCACTAGATTGAACTATTTAGGTTTTATTGCTGGAATTCTATCTTAAAAAAATCAGTCTATTGCAGATAGAGGAAGGGACTAAAACTTTCATATTTCTAAAATTAGTTCAAATAGGTCTGCTTCTCAAACATAATCATGAACTACCAAAGACACTCAAACTCAAACCTCTCAAGGAGTAGGTTGTGCACTCGAGGTATCCAATCCATACACCATTGTACAAATTATTGGGTAGGAGTAGAATCAATAAATCGATAAATCCATCCTTTCAAGGAGAAGAAGCTTCGAGAATCAAACCTTCATCTAAAGGAGGTATCCAGAAATATCTATCAATAGCTAGGTCAGATATGAATGGCTGCACAGGCAAAGGGCGATAGCCACATTCGTATTCCACAGATAGATCTATAGCCCGAAATCATACCTACCAATCTTATAAATTCTGAATGTATGGGGGATTGGCTAGAAAGTGCTAACGTTTTCCTGTCCAATATCTTTTGTTTGCATGAGTACGTTATTTCATATTAAAATTCAACCATGATCTAAAGTTGAGTCACTGCATGGAAACTATTATTAAAAACTTAATATAGTTTATTATGTTAGTTTTTCTACCTTAGGAGGAGGATGTAGTGGAATTCTCCAATCGAGTGACTCTCAAGCTTCATTGCATGCAGATCATGAATGATAGGGAAACACACAAGCACACAAAATTGGAGGCATGTTAGTCGAAATTGTTTGCAGAATCACATGGAATGTCTACAATTGCGTAATTGATTCATCCATTCATTTGCGGCAGAGAATTGTTCATCTAAATTAAGAGGTAGATTCGACGATTCATGGGAAAGAGACAAAGTTAAACCAACATGTCACTTTGTTAATCAATTATTATCCTTATTCCAATGAAGGATGTTACATAAAGAATGCACATGGATTATTTAATATAAAAAATATGATAAATACGAAACAATATCTATTCTTATAACATTGATGATATGATCGACCAATCAATAATTTTTATTTGAAGTCAAGTTACCACTAAATCGTTAGAAGATACATAGATAGAAACCTTTAATATGTCTTAAGGACTATTAGAATAATTAGTGATGATTTTCAAGTTTCCATTGCATAAAGACAAGTTATTTAGTAATGTGAAGAAGTGTATAGTGAGATAGATATAACTTGTTTACATTGGATTTAGAATGGGTACACATGAGGTTAACCTCATACGACAAACCTCTTTTTAGCTATTTTCAATTACAAATTCTTAAGGAACATTTATGACATGCGAGCTTCATAGAATTGGATAATTATACAATTATTTAACAAAATTCATTTTGCAATTTTCTTTCTTATCGTATTCAACCTAACTCACTAATATGTTACCAAGTTGTGACTTTTCTAGTATTCACTTTGCCTAATATTTAACAATTCTTTGATATTGAGGTGGATTCTTATGGAAATCCTCTTGCCTTCCTTGAGACAAATAGAAAAGATTCAAAATGCCCATCAATAAGGGGACCGCACATTTGCAATAATTCCACATTATTATCAACGACGAAAATGAAAGTATAAATAATGATGTAGATACCTAAGGTGGTCTCCACAAGAAGGATGCACTCTTAACCCAAGGACATCAAACTTGGACAGACACAACTCAATATTTCCTATTGTAGTTAACACTGATTCAATAGCGCCCTTCCCTTAAGGGAAACACTTCTCCATTTCCATCTATTTTAGATAGTTATTTATGATGGCATGTAGATGCATCTTTCCATGCTTCAAGATGCCATGCATGTCTTGAGTGGACCCATTGACTTCTTATATAAAATTATTTTGTCTAGGATAACAAACTAATCCATTTTTCTTGTGTCTTTATTATTCTTTGCTCTCTCTTGTTATTTCATGTTATTCCTAGGTTTATTATTGCTTCAAGCAATGCACTTCAATGTTAGATTATGGTTTTCTTATTCTAGAGGTTTAATATTCATAAAATGTCGTTACCTGCTTCCTCTCAATACATCCAACAATTCTATTAACCATGTTAGTGTAATTTCAACAATTTAACTTCAAGATTTTAAAAATGCATATGCACATTGTCCATAATTTGTGTGTAGATACATGATTTTATAGAGCTCTACGTAGATCCTACCTGATAAGAGTTTCTAGGTTTCCTATTGAAGGATAGGACTCGTTATAAGATGGAGGTCATTTGTTCCTTGAGGAGATCATAGACTCTTCTTGTGTGAGACACCATTTCAAAGTATTATGGCATTTTTTAATGGATCAACAATTTGAAGACGTATTTATGCTAGTCTAATATGGTAGAAAAGTTCATAATGAGTTGCACATTCAAATTCATGTCCATGATAGAAAATTGGAAGATGGAAAAGTATATTCCAATTATATCCCCAAACCATTGGAGTTGATTTCGATGGATACACTTGGAGGAAGTTACTAATAACCAACAAGGGAAATGGCTATCGTGTGGTAGTTGTGGATCGCTTCAAAAATATCCATCATAATTGGTGACAATTATGATGCACACAAGGAGTAGCATGTCAGCTTGTGTTATGGACACTTGCACACCCAATATTGTGATGTAAACATATATGGATTGGATAAATCTACATGTAACTAAATATTGATGAGCACATAAGCCAAGGATGGAAATTATCCACAAATGAAGTGAAACCATTGTAGCTATTTTCCACACCATCTACCCCTTCATCTTCTATAAAATTTTAATGTGTATATTCCTATTGCTATTTATCTGAATAAGTTATTAAGTGCACATGCAATAATTTGAAAATATCAAAATAGCACATATTAGGGGTATTCTTGTATATGTCATTACTTTGGTTAAACACATTTTATATCAAATTTAATTGGTGTTATCCTAAATTAAAAATTTGGTTGGAGAGAAATCACATAAGTTTTGGACAAAAAGACTCAAGCACCTAAATTGTTTGGAGATACTATTAACATTAATCTTAGAGTTGTTATCCTTGCTGCAACTTAAATTAGATAAGGTTAATCAACTAAAAAAGTGGCAAGTCCCCTTATCACTTAAAAGTGTGACTCAAAAGAAAACAAAGAAAAGGAACATTTCATATAAAATCCATGTAGTTAGGGTTTTACCCCTAGCTTGTGCAAATGAGAACCTACTAAGGAGAATGGACTCCTTAGTAGCAGTTCAGTAAATGGAAATTATTATGCTAAAACAGAAATGTAAAACTACTCTAAAACATGTGCATGAAACATAAACAACAATATGTAAATAATGGTTTTTGTATTAATATTACCTCCAATGTGAAGGTTGGTGAAGCTCTTGCAATGTCCAAGAGGGTTGCTCCAAGCTCCAATGTGCTCCTTCTCTTTCTCCAATGGTGGAAATGGGCCAAAATGGGCTCTCAAGGTGAAAGTGGCTCAATGGTGAGCTAGGGTTTCAAGAGAGATTTTGGCAGAGTAAGGGTGCTTATGATTGTGGATATGAAATAAGGGGTCTCCATCACCTATTTATAGTTTTTTGGTGGTGGAGTGCTAGCCCATGGTTTTGGGAACCATATGGTTTAGGGCAGCTGTATAGGGTTTTTTCCTCCTTTTCCTCATTATTTTATATTTTTTATTCCCTTTTTAGGGGATTTTTGCTATTTTTAGAGGAATTTTGGATATTTTTGGAGGAAAAAGGGGTTTTTTTAGCCTCTTTGAGGCTTTTTTGATGGTTTTGTGGCCTTTTGGAGGCATTTTAGGCCTTTTGGAGGCTTTTTTATTGGGATTTTTAGGGTTTTTAAGGGAAATATGGTAGAAAAATGGACAAATGAGCCATGTAATGGGGTAGATGAGGTAGTGAACACTTTTTGAGTGTTAACAGATTGCCCCCTGATGTACGAGGGCAGGAGCTCATTGTATGGCTGATGGACATCATAAGTCATGGAAGGTTTTCCTGGGGTGTGGAGAGAAGAGAAGAAACAAACTGAAGCCCGGAACAGCGATCCCGAACAAACTGCAAGAACTAAAAGTACATAACCTCAATAATGGATGAGGAATCATCTGATCATATGGATGAGGCAGGCATACCCATGCTCGTATCAGGATATAACATAACAATAACAATGGGGTCCAAAAAATGGGGACTTGACATATACATGACCTCAAATACTGAATGAGGAAGAATCTCAATATATGGATGAGGCGGGCATACCCATGCTCGTATCAAGATACATAAATAGAACTGTGAGGCCCGGAAAGGGGGATCTATAAGATACATAGATAACCACTGTGTACATCATATGTGTCCAAAGGAGACACAAATCTGGGACATACTGCTGGGTTGATCATGTGTGAACTGAAGAACTGGTGCACTGGAATATCAACAGTGCTGCTGACTGGGGTACCAGAGGAACGGATGAGCTGCTGGATCATAATGATTGGGAGTAATAACCTCAATGGTACACTAAATCTGGAACTGGAATGGGTACTCAAGGAAGCATATAACTGGACGTCTTCCGAATACAATCGCCAACGCAGCTCGGACATCCACGGGAACATATAACTGGGCGTTCCGAAGTGACTCACCAATGTGCTAGAGTCGGGGGAAATCCGGGGTCTTCGACTAAAAACTGATGGGATATAACCCTACGCGATTCTTGACGATGCGATCAAGGTGCTGAAGTCGAGCATGTAAGAAACAACCACTCAGAGAGGCAATGATGACTCCTCTCAGAATGGTCCGTAGGCACTTACCACAGATGGTGATGAGTCCAAAGCGTAGGGACCTCTGGGCCTATCCTCTGGAATAGAGGGGTTGTCGTCGACAGAGGGAGACCTGCAACTATCAAGGCAATGATGGTTCCTTGACAGGAGCGCGAGGTGGAGAACCGAAATGTGATAGTACTGATGGCAGGACTGACAAACTGTGGGGGAACAACTGGGAAAGCAGAGTAGGTGGACTCAAACTTACTTTGTTCAGAGTATGATAATGGAAGTGATCGGGCAGCATATGAAACTGACTGAGGGGGAAGGGATCATAGCTGTATTGGATCGGGGAGGGTGATTGGGCTGAGGGAGACTCAAGCTGGTATAAAATGGCAGGAGACTGCAGAATACTCTGAACAAAGGCGACTTGATTGGGGGTGCTGTCGAGAGGATCGATCATAGTGCCAGGAGGCACGAGAGGGGACTTCTTCATGGGTTAAGGAACTATAAGAAGTGTGTGTAAAATGATACTATCGTGTGGATTTATACGAGCCCAGGACAATTCATGCTCGTGGTTGCTTTCAATTTTAAGGAGTCTGAAAGCGATAAGAAGACTTTGAAATGATGGAATCGTACTGTCGTGTGGATTTTACGAGCCCAGGATAGTTCATGCTCGTGGTTGCTTTCAATTTTAGAGAGTCAGAAAGCAAATAAGAAGACTCCAGGGGGTTGCTTTTTCGTATGTTTAGTCTTCAAGGCCCAAAGAAGCATAAAAGGATACAATGAAGAACTCTTCTAGCCGGTGTGACTAGAGTATTCATTTTTCGTAATTAGTCTACCAAGTCCGGAAAAGGGTTAAAGTTATACCAGATAGACGCCCTTTCAGGTACTTTAACGAGCATGAAAGGAAGCAAGATTGCTCGGCAATCTTTTCATTGTTTTAGGAGTCAGAAAAGAGCTTAACGGAAACTCCCTAAGTGTCTTTTTCGTAAAGGACTTGTCCGGCCCGAAAAAGGGATAAAATTATATCGAACAAAAGGAATGGCTAGGCAAGGAGGAAGTGTTCAATCAAGGATCAGTAAGGATGACCAAGAACAAGGGTAGGGGGGAACACTGGTGGGCCTCCTTGCTGGGTGATTGGAATGGTGGCAAAATAACGAAACATTTGCAATATGACAGGAGTGAATGGCTCATGTAAAAGTGTGGAACAATTCGATGGCGGCCGATGTGGCGCGCAAACCGAGGCAGCAAGGTGTTGGGACACAATGTTTAAATTGTACCAGGTGAGAGCGAGAAATGATCTCAAGCATCATCATGGGCTCAGAAAAATGAATCCGACGATATAAAGAGTGTCAAAAATGGGTAACGACCGATGTGGCATGCACACCGAGGCGACGGGGGCCATTTTGGAAAAATACCCAAAAAATCTGGGGGTGAGAGTGAGAAATGATCTCAAGCATCATCATCGGCTCGGAAAAATGAATCCGATGATATAAAATATGCGAAAAACGGAGAACGGCCGATGTGGCATGCAAACCGAGACGACTAGTGGTGTCTGAAAAAATGGGCAAAAAATGACGGGGCAAAAATAATGTAGCGAGGTGACCATCATGACGGTCTCGTCGTGCTGATTCCAGTGGTGGAAACGGTTTGAAAAATGGACTCCGTATGGGGTCAGAATGGCCAAAACAAGAAAAAGTCAACTGACTATAAATAGTGAGTGGGTCCAACATGACATGTGTCATTTGTACTATTTGACTTTGACTTGTGATCAGAGTGGACCAGAGCTCAGGTGGCATTTCTGGACGATCCGACCGGTCGATTTCAGATCCGGGAGATACAGGTATTCCGTCAAACTCATACCTGCATGTTTTTTAGGGTTGGGGGTTGGGTAGTGGGTCCCAGGGTTATTTGTACGGTCCCCGTGGGGTGGACCATGGGTTAGGGGGACGAAACCGCGGTTGGGTACCGTGTGTTTCTCGGCTGGATACGCGGTCTGGTATCGTGTGTTCCAGGGAGGAACACGCGGTTCCAAACCGCGAGCTTAGTTCGAACCGACGCGGTTAAGGACCGCGACTGTAGGCCTAACAGCCGCGGGCGGAAACCGCGACAGGAAGCCTTAAAGCCGTGGTTTTGGGCCGAGCTATGAGGGTCTTCTGGGGGGAGGGGAAGAACTTATTTTTTGGACATGAGTCTGATGAGTCTACTTTGTGTGATTGACAGGATGCCGCAGTTTCTGTGGAGAGAGAGGGAGATTCCTGATGAGATCGTGGCTGTGGTTCAAGGGGATCGCCATGTGCGATCGGTGTTGGGGCTGTGCGGACTACTAAATTTCGCACAGATACCCATGATATGGTCAGCAGCATTGCTGCTGAACCGGTTGATTAGCTTCTGGGAGCCGGACATATAGGCTTTCCGAGTACAGGGTGAGAGGGTGGACCTCACCCTGACCGATGTATACTTTCTAACTGGGTTTCCCTGTCTAGGGAGGGCGGCAGACACACAGCTGCGGGTATCTGCGGACATAGACATGGAGGACATGCTGGAGAGGTACTGTGGTCCAGAGGCGCGGGTGCATAGGAATGCACTTTTGGTGAGAGACCTACAGGAGCCATCAGTACAGGCTATGGCGGCATGCATGGTTCGGGTATTGGGGTCCCGGTCACCTGAGAAGGTGTCTGGGGGCCAGATGCAGCTCGTGGAGCGTGTACTGGGCGGTGTATATCATGCGTGGGGCCAGATGTTCCTGACCTACGTTCAGCAGCAGCGAAGGAATCTAGCAAGGGGTTTTGTTATGGTTCTTTTTTGTGTACCTTCTTTATGGAGAGGGTACCCACACTGCGGCCACGGGTGCCGATTAGGGAAGGAGGCTTGAGGGAGCCGCGGATGGTGCGGTGGGGCGAGATGATGCGCCTCTGTGGTGGCGGCGATGTGGGCAGGTATTTTACTCAGGAGTTGTACCTGCAGTGGCTCCAAATACCATTGACACTAGACGACTTCCCGTATAGGGACATGGACTACACAGGAGATCCAGAGGCGCCACGAGCACCAGGATAGGCATGGGGTCGCGACGGTACGTATGTGTTTACTTGCATGTTATGGATGTGAAGTTTTATATATGTGATAGGAGATGGATATACTGTTACTGACATATGGGTGATCTGCAGATGTGGGTCCGAGGCCGCCGCCAGGACATGTGGCACAGAGGGGGTTTGTGGCCGTTCCAGCTCTGCCTGGGCGAGGGGAGGTCCGTCGCCATGATGCGGAGGGAACAATGGAGTCCATACGGGCACTACTAGACCATTTGCTGATAGGGGTGACCGACGAGGGATGGCGGGACGTCGATCCGGACGTGGTTTAGGATTGCATGAGGGCACCCCGAGAGTTCAGATCCATAGCGATCCGGGTGGCGATCTTGGTGGACAGGGCACGGGCACAGGAGCTCGTAGGGGATGAGGACTTGCCAGAGGAGGAACGAGGGGAGGACTCAAAGGCAGTCGATGCAGGCAGCGATGCAGGGTATGACTCTCATTAGGGAGTGTAGGGCACTCCCCCCGAGTTTTGTAGCTACGGCATGTATTTTGATGAGGCTTTAGGGATGTATAGCCATTTTTTGTATAGCTGAGTACAGGGGTACTCAGGACATGTATAGCACTGAACATGTATTTTTTGATATATATATATATATGCACGTGGATGCACCTTTGTATGATGTTGTTTTAGTTGTACGCACGTGGATGCGCTTTATGATTTGTGATATGTTTACATTGCACGTGGATGCAAGTAGGCTAGGATGTTGGGCACGTGGATGCCCCTTGTGTATTTTATGTGATGCAACATGATGTATGTATGATTATGCACATGGATGCCCCTATGGATATGAATGTGCTTTTATGGTTTATGGATGCAAATGTTGATGCGATGCAATCTTTTTGGGTTTTTATATATTTTTATGAGATGTTATGGGATGATGATGCATGATGTGGGTGTTACATGGTGTGATTGATATGCCAATCTAGGATGTTGTTTGCCATTTGATCTGTGACACTATTTTGGGCTCTTGGGACATGTGTGAATGTTATGGATTCAAACTGTCGACTGAGTTGTTTTGCACGCAGGAATTTTCTAAAAAGGTAGGGATCACGCACCTGGTAGCAGTTGTTGAGCTGGGAGACAAGTAGCTGGGAGTCAAGGAACACATGAAGGTGACATATGCCCATCTGGAGGGCAGCAGTCAAGAGACCGATCACAGCATCATACTCTGCCTAGTTATTGGTAGCAGCGCCTATACATATTCCGTCAAGGTGAATCATCTCGTTGGAAGGGGAGTACAAGACCCATGTTGCAGAAGCCAGGTTGGGAGACCAGCGGCTTGCGCCATCAGCGAAGCCAGTGTAACAAGGTGGAAGATGGTCCATCTGTGATCATGCAGAAATGATGAATGTAAGATGATGGTAAAAAAGGTGAAAAACAAAAAGAGAACAAACTGTACAATGCGGACTAATGAGGTCACGGTTTCATTTATGGGTAAAAACGCTTAAGATACAACCCATTACGGGGGTTGCGTAAAGGATGGCCTTCAGAGTCAGCTAAGATGTATGCCCCCTGGCCGAGGTAGGTCTGCACGATGTAAGGGCCTTGCCACATGGATTCAAACTTCCCTTTTCCAGTTTTGTCGTGGGCTTGGTCATAGGCGAGGACGAGGTCCCCTTCATGGAAAGTTCGAGGGTGAACATGTTTGTCATAATCGGCTTTGGAGCGATTCTTGGCAGCTTCGATGTTCTGGAGAGTGGCACGACGGTCTTCATCAGCTTGTTCGAGTGTCAGCAAACGTTGCTCGAGGGGGGAAGTGTCGGGGAGAAGCTCAACGGCGATATGTAAGGCAGGAATCTGACACTCGATGGGGAGGACAGACTCTACACCGTGAACTAAATGAAATGGGGTAAAACCAGTGGCGGTCTTAGTGGATGTATGGTAAGCCCATAAGGCAGGGAACAGCATGTGCTGCCAATTGGACTTATGCTTGTCAATAGTTCATTGAAGGATGGTTTTGAGGATTTTGTTAATGGGAACGGGGTTTGAAACCCAAGTGGTATAGGCAATAGGAAAAATGAACCCTGCCTTGCATAGTTTCTCAATCTCGGCTTTAACAGCTGGGAGCTTTGAGGGATGAATTGGGCGCTGTTTCTGACGAACGGGGGGTACATCAAGGCATGTGTCAATGTGGTGCTCGATAATGGCGGGGTCAAGACCGGGCATTTTGGTATAGGACCAGGCAAAGACATCACGGAATTCTCGGAAGAGTTTTCGGTACTCCTCAATCTCTTGTTCACTGCAGGAGGCTCCTAAGGCAATGCATTCATTGACGTCAGGTGGGTCAGAGATATCTATGTGGATAACGAGTGAGATGTTGGCCATGTTACCTTCCTCGAAGGCGTCAGGAGCAGGAATAGGGTCCTTGAACCAGTCAACCTTGGAGGGGAGGAAGTCTTTGGATTCAACCGTGAATTGGGTGGCTGTGCTAGAGGAGGATTCTTCTGGGATGAAGTAGGAACGATGATGCATATCATCCCAAGGATAATCCGGGGCAGTGAGGGCCTCGAGAATCTCCTCATCAGTACAAAAAGTTTGTGTTGTCAAATCGGTTGACAAGGGGGTAGTGGTTGAAGAGAACATATAAATGGTATTAACCTCTCCTGAAGGGGAAGAGACCGGGGGGTAGATCTCCTCAATGGTGGGTGGTTCCGTCTCAAGATCCAGATTGTTTATCTCATAGAGAGCCGCTCTGTAATCCGGGAGATCGGGACAATGATGGGAGTAATGCCCGTAAACACCGCATATGGCACAGGGGTGGTTGGTATGCAGGGATTTGTCTTTAGGCTTGGGGGTGGGGTTTAGTTCAACAACCGGGATGTTGGGGTTGTCGTCGAGCATCTGCATGTGTTTCTGTAAGGCTGGTAACTGTGGACACTAATGAGTCGCATGGCCTAACTCATTGCACAACGAGCATTTGGGAGGAGCACGAAACACTGGAGGGTTTTTGATTGTCTTGGGAGGTGGGACAGTAGTGTAAGGTTGTGGCCCTCTGCCCCCAGTGGGTTTGGGAGTAGGAGGGGGAGTCGTGGAGGACGAAGGGGTAGAGACACCGGGGGGTGGCTGAGTGGTAGTAGCCATGGGTTGCATCGGTTGGAGGACGACGCTTGGTGTCGACGGAGGAACGGGAGGCGAAAGGTACCAGACGGGTAATCCCAAGGTTAACCCAGGGAGGCTAAGGGTAGCCATGACCGGGGCGCTCACTACTCCCAATGGAGGGACTAGGAAGGGGATTGTATGGATAGGTGTAACACCAATGTGGCTAGGTACCAATGGTGGTTTAGGCAACAAGGGTGGTTGATTGTTAGGTGGTTGGTTATCGTGGGACAAGGTACATAAGTCAGACACTTCAGGCGTAGATGACGGGGGAGGAATGGATTGGAAGGTGGAGGTCATCGGTGCGTCTGAGTAAACTCCAGGTCCCGTAGAGGAAACGAACGAGATGGTGGCATGAGAAATAGGTTGTTCAACCATGGGGAGAACGTTTTCGGGTGCCGCGGGAGCACTAGGATCATAGTAGGTGAGTTGGTCAACCTTGACCACGCGTCCCTCATGGGGGAACATCATGGTGCAAAAAATGGAAGAGGCAACCGCCCGCATGGGATACATGTAGCTGTGGCAAAGTAAAAGGTTATAATCCAATTGGGCATTAATTACCTCGATGTCGATGAGGACGGTTTTTCCACCTAACTGGACGGGGACATTGGGTAGGAGGCCTTGGGGCTGGGTCGATCGACCGTCATAGGCGTGTAATGCAGTGGTGGACTGCTGGAGAGTAGGGGATCCCAACTTCTGCCATACGAATGTAGACATAATGCATGTGGACGCACCTTCATCGATGGATGACAAGATTCTGAACGGAAACAGAAACTTGGAATGCTAAGGAGGAAGGCAGGCATGGTTCGGACTGGTCCAAATCAAATGCCATCAGATTCGAATTGTTTGGGTCAATCACCCCAATGGCTGAGAGTAAAGTCTTGCGTTGGGAAGGGAAATTTTTCAAGACTTCTAATGCAGACATGGCTGCGGGAGATTGGGCTAAGTCATCGACGATGTTGTAGTTTGATGCAGCCCGCGCATTGGGGTTATTGTTGATATGGCGAAGCGGGAAACGAGGTGCTTTGGGAGCGCCCTCTAGTGGAGGTGGGGTTATGCGTAACACTTGATTGGTGGGATGAGCATTAGGGGTTTTCTCGGCATGAGGGGCTTCAGTGGTGGAGCCATATTGGTTCCGACGATTCTGGAGGTTGACGTCAGCGGATGACATCATCAACAAGCGGTGGGTTCCTGAGTCAAACATGGGTTGATCGGGAGCAGCGTATGTGATTTGCTGTTCGGGGGGTGCGTTGGCTTGAGGGGGAGCCAACGGCTGAGTGTTCACTACGCCTTGGGTTAGTAAGGGGTTTTGTAGCACCAAAGGTGGCTGCTGAGGTTGAGGGGGGTTAGGTGGCGCCTGAGGATCTGCATGCCCTTAGCGATGGGCATCATCAACCCAAAGTTGCCACGCTCGCTCCAAGTATGGGAAAGCATGCGTATAGTGGCCATAGACCCCGCAAATAGAACAAGGGTGGTTTGTTCACAAATTGGGGTTCTTAGCCTGCTTGGGCGGGCGATCAGGGTTTTGGTTAGCAAGGTCCGCATTATTGTTGTCGGGGGGATTCGCTGGTTGACCAGCTTGGTCTGCAGGTTGGTTATTCCCACGATTACGGCCCTTGCCGCGGTTTTGTTGGCCCTAGTTGCGTTGGTTGTTCTGGTTTTGCTGCGGGTTTTGTTGGGCGTAAACTTGCCCTTGGGCAGCAGGTGGATTCTGAGGTAGTGCAGGTGCAAGAGCAGGCTGCGGGGGATGATATGTAGGTGGAGGCTGCGCAGGTGCAGCAACTTGAGGGGGTTGCTGATATGGCTGCGGAGCGGGTTCTGGGCTTTCCGCAGGGGTTTCCTGTGGCAGGTAATAAGCGGGTTGGGCTTGTGAAGGCGCAGGAGCTGGGGCAGCCTGCTGGTGGTAGTAGGGCTGAGGTGCAACCGGGGGGACATAAGTGGGAGTCGCATGACCGAAGCACTGAGGAGGACATGAGGGTCCATGGTGGTGGTGATGTGTCATGGGAGCATACGAGTTGGTTGCTCCAGACTATAAGGTATCCCGCGAAAGGTCGGGGCCAGGGGTAGGACGTGCGATGGAAAATGGTTGGGGATGCGAAGAAACACGGCCAATGATGCCGTCGGCAGCGTGGGATGCCCCCGGTGCATCGTGCTGGGAGGAATCTCCTTGAGGGGCGTCAGGTATAATGGTATAAAGGTAACCCGACTGGGCATAAATGAGGTCAAACTGTTGGGCCTTAAGGATGGCCTCTTCTTCAGACTGGGGTCTTTCTGATGCCACATCCTTAGCGATGACAGGGAGAAGGGATTTGAGGAACCAATCTAGGAAGATACGGTCTTCCAATTTGATCTTGCATAAGCTACGACGTCGACGCCACTCATGAATGTGGTCCGTGATATGGGTAGCCGTGTTTTGTCTACAAGATAGGAGGATCTCAACGCCCGCGTCATAGCGGACAGGCAACTGGAAGAACTGCAGGAAGGTCGAGGCAAGGGAAGCAAAGGTGGCATGGGTGCCGTGGGGTTGCTCGATATACCACTTGGCTGCAGAGCCAGTGAAGGTGCGCTGGAAGAGACGGAGGTGAACAGAATCATCCACTATGGAGTTGGAGGAACACCATAGGTGGAAAGACATGATATGGTTTTGTGGGTCCTCACCTGCCTTGCCCTCGAACTTAGGGATGTCAGAGGGGAGCTTGGTAGGCATATGAGGCCACGTAGGGTCGTGTCGAATAGGATCGTTGGTCAATCTGGCCAGGTCAGGTAAGTTGAGGCTAGCCATGAATGGAAAACTGAAAGAAGGATGTAACACAGTAGTGGGTTGGACCAAGTTGGGGCCAATGCCCCCAAGTGGAGGGACAGGATTTGGGATGGTGCCCCCAAGTGGGGGAACGGAGGTAGTATAGGATGGGCCTGCACCACCATGGGTAGTGTGAGCCACTGATGGAGTGGGGATAGGTATTCCCGCTGCGGGAATAGGTGCCATGAGGGGAATGGTAGATGGGGGCCCCATGGAGGGCATACCCAAAGCAGGTGTAGTAACTGGTGTAGTGGTGGATGTGCCACCAATGGTCCCTACAACAAAAGGAGTGGAAGTGGTGCCAGCCATGGGGCTAGTAGGGGCAGTGTAAATGGGGTTCTCAGACTCTGTCTCAGAATTGGAGGTAAAGTAAGGGGCGTCAATATCTGGTGACGGAGTCCTATGCCGTTGACGAGTGGAGTCAAGTGACAAGGCTCTAGATCTGTGATAAGTGGTATCAAGTGATGATTATCTGTGGCGCTGACGGGTGGTGTCAAGTGAACCGTGCTGTGGGGGCTCGCCCGTGAGGCGCCGAGAATGTCTCGGGGACTCATTGGTGATGGATGGTGTCAAATATCTGTGGGTTGATGTGAGTAGAAAAGCAGCTCAAAAAATCCTAATGCAACCGAGTGTGCAGAAGGAGAGCTCAAAAACAAGGCACTGAGGCCAACAACCAACTCAAAACACCTACTGCAACAGCTGTGCTACAATAAGTGGAGTATCAACAAAGATGGTCAGAATACCAACAAGCAGTAGGTTTCCTAGAAATAAAAATGGTGGACTCACTAGACCAAAAGGAGGTAAGGGAGGATGCAAACACATAACTAAAAGGTATTCTGACTGAACTAGACATATCCTCTGCAAGGTGATGAAATCCAAGTCAGACAATATGAATAGGAAAGCCAAGTGGCTAAGATATCCCCCTACCGGGAGGGACACCGGGTAGTCAATCCTAGAAGAATGGCAACTAAGATACCCCGTTCATGACACGTCCGGAAAGGTGAATCTGTCGTTTGGTCCTTTAACCGCAATACCCCTATACAGGGATATCCCGAGAACTGCGAAAGGTAGCCCTTCGGTTACTGAATGGAGTGCGGTATTCCACTCAGGCCTCTGGAACCAGTCTCCCGACTTCAACCCTCCTAAGGGAGAGGCCCTCTGATAAACTGGTCGTGACCGTGCCAAAAAGTACTAGGGGATTTTGGTTCCCTATTTGGACAACAACTATGTCTCAAGTGTAAGTAACCGAGGGGTGTTATTGGAAGCCTATCCCCCCGATCCTACCTAACTACGAATATTCTTTTGTGTTCCCCAAGTGGGGTTAGAATATTGGTTGAGTTAAGTAGATTTTAAGGCTCACTTGAATTATGTGACAGAGTGTGTGCTCGTGAGGTGATGAACCCAAAATAGAAGTGCCACAAGGGGGGCAACTTCTAACTATCAATAATACTGAAATTGAAACTTTAACTTGCAAAATTTTCTGAATTAAAAATGCTAAAATTTTAAAAAGATTCTGTAAAGGGAACATAAATTATGTTGCAGAAAGGCTATAGGGAAGTGGGGCTGCAGGTAGGACAGAGGGCTATTAAGATGCATAAAATATTGCAGCAAAAGGGGCTGGGCTCAAATTAGGGAAAAAATGCAGAAATCACACCGCGGGTCTGTGGCGAATCAGAACAGGCGGATCGCGGGTTTAAGGGAAACAGACGCAGACAGGTCGCGGCTATTGGGCCGACAGAGGCAGTCGGGAAGTAGGAAACAGGGAAAAAGAAGCAGTCGGGTCGCGGGAAAAAGGTTAACAGACGCAGTCGGGATGTCGGAAAGGGGCTGAAAGCCGCAGTCAAGACGCGGGAAAATGGCCAACAGGCACAGTCAAATCGCAGCAAACAGGCTGATTAGCCGCGGTCGGATCGCAGGTAACAGACTTGAACCCATCAGCAAGGCATCGGAAACAGTCTGAGAGCCGCGGTCGGGTCGCAGGTAAAGGCCTGAAAGACGCGGTCGGGATGCGACTGCAGAGAGAAAATACGCGATGTACGGCGACCGAAAGGGACAGCCAAAAGGAATTTTTTTTTAAACTGAAACCAGAAATTCAAATCTAGGGGAGTCGCCAAAACTGTAGCTAGGGTTTTACCCCTAGCTTGTGCAAATGAGCACCTACTAAGGAGAATGGACTCCTTAGTAGCAGTTCAGTAAATGGAAATTATTATGCTAAAACAGAAATGTAAAACTACTCTAAAACATGTGCATGAAACATAAACAACAAGATGTAAATAATGGTTTTTGTATTAATATTACCTCCAATGTGAAGGTTGGTGAAGCTCTTGCAATGTCCAAGAGGGTTGCTCCAAGCTCCAATGTGCTCCTTCTCTTTCTCCAATGGTGGAAATGGGCCAAAAGGGGCTCTCAAGGTGAAAGTGGCTCAATGGTGAGCTAGGGTTTCAAGAGAGATTTTGGCAGAGTAAGGGTGCTTATGATTGTGGATATGAAATAAGGGGTCTCCATCACCTATTTATAGTTTTTTGGTGGTGGAGTGCTGGCCCATGGTTTTGGAAACCATATGGTTTAGGGCAGCTATATAGGGTTTTTTCCTCCTTTTCCTCATTATTTTATATTTTTTATTCCCTTTTTAGGGGATTTTTGCTATTTTTAGAGGAATTTTGGATATTTTTGGAGGAAAAAGGGGTTTTTTAGCCTTTTTGAGGCTTTTTTGATGGTTTTGTGGCCTTTTGGAGGCATTTTAGGCCTTTTGGAGGCTTTTTTATTGGGATTTTTAGGGTTTTTAAGGGAAATATGGTAGAAAAATGGACAAATGAACCATGTAATGGGGTAGATGAGGTAGTGAACACTTTTTGAGTGTTAACAATCCACTAAAATAATTTTTTTTCCAAAATAAATTTAGATTGGGCATAAAAAAGAAACCCTAAAGAATAAGGGATAGGCATAGTCATAAAAGGTAATAATGTATTTCTTTATACATAGTCTTTAAGGAGACACTAACATTGAGAACTCATTAATCTTAATAGAAGTATATTCAAAATTATAATAGAAAGTCCCTTAAAGGGAAATATACAAATTAAATCAGATTTAATAGAAGGAGATTAATAGTTGTAATAAAAGGTTTGAAAAAAGAAATATGAAAATTATAAGATTTTATTTTTAAAGAAACTTCTAACCTTGAAACTTCATAGGGATTAGTTTTTCTCAATATTAATAAAATTACATCTCTTATCAAGTTAGGGGTGCAGCTAGCATTTGTTGGCAAAGTAGGTCATATGTATTTCCTTATACATAGTCTTTAAGGAGGCACTAACATTTGAGAACTCATTGCATCGAAGAGGCGCATTCTACAACCGAGTAGGGGGATTTGTAACTCCTTACATGCTCATCTTGGAGTTGACACGTGTCTTTTAAAAAATAATAAAATATTATAAAAAATAACATGTAGGATCAAATTAGATTTAAAACATTTACAATGGCATTTATATAAAACTACACAAATTTGATAAATTAAAATGCTTCCTAAACATTTGCACTCTAAAAAAGGGTTTGCACCTCGAGAGATTTGATCCCTCGCGGCACTTGGTAGATCCCCTTTTAAGATGGATCTATGCTGGTTACTCTTAATAGAAGGAGATTCAAAATTATAATAGAAATTCCCTAAAAGGGAAATATGCAAATTATAAGATTTAATAGAAGGAGATTCATAGTTGTAATAAAAGGCTTGAAAGAATAAATATGAAAATTATAATATTTTCTTTCTAAAGAAACCTCTAACTTTGAAACTTCATAGGGATAAGTTTTACTCA
Source organism: Larix kaempferi (assembly GCA_027924585.1). NCBI lineage: Eukaryota > Viridiplantae > Streptophyta > Pinopsida > Pinales > Pinaceae > Larix > Larix kaempferi. The sequence goes on from BSBM01000416.1 coordinate 8,574,099, forward strand.
ATACTAATGAAATCACATATCTCTTAGCGAGTTAGGGGTGCAACTAGCATTTGTTGGAAAAGTAAGTTGTGAAATTAATTGATGTCACTAATTGACACTTAATTGCAAGGCATGTGAAGAAAAACTTGAAAGTATATGTTGAGGTGTGTGTTTCTAGAATTCTCCCTAGTGTGAATTATAATGACATAAAGAGGAGCATTAATATTATATGAAAAAATCAAAAAATATAAAATGGTGTTATATTTGATTTTAATGTTTTGTGAGAGGTAGCTCATTATCTTTCTCTTACACAAATTATTCACTTTGATTTCATGTCACGCTAGAAAATGGGAATATTTATGCTAAGAAGATGCTAATGTCAATGTGGATGCACTGCAACCATCCATTGAAGTTTTTAGAGCATTGAGGTAGAGATTGTCAAGCATTCTATTTCAAGTAGTGCTTCAAGCAACTAGTTTCTTTGTGGCTATATTTTTTGATTGAGGGGAATGGTTAGATCTCTTTTACATACCATGTGTGTTATCATTACCATGAAATGGTATCATACAAGTTTCACCATCTGTGTATATTTATAACTATTGCATGCTTGAAACATAACGATGTAGAATTTTCCCTCTCCTGTAAAGATTAAAAAAAACTAGATAGAACTGAAGAAAAGGTAAATAAATGTTGTTAATTCCCTTGATTGCAAGAATAAATGTAGAGGAAGTGGAGGAAGTTCATTCTATCTTGTGAATGACCCAAATCTAGGCTATGCACATGATCATATGGTGTTATTGGAAAGTAAGAGGAGTTTTTTTATGTTAATTTGGGTTCAAACATCAATGATGTTTGTTTTGATAGGAAGGTATGGAAGACCATCCACAAAAGTGTTTCAATTTTGCATTTTTATGGAGTTTAATTTATTAATCTTATAGAAAACATGAGCTCTATATGGATGTACTTGTATTTAAATGATATAAAATTGGTAGGTTGTGGTGTGAAACATTTGCAATTCTCATCTTTTCTAAGCATAGCATTGACTATTGGACTATTAGTCTTTTACATTCCTTGTTACATTGATCTCTTGACTAGGTTTCCTTTTATGCTTTTTTCCTTCCTCGTTACTATTTTGTTGGGTCTTCCACTATCCAACATTACAAATTGATTAATTTTCTTTGCAATCTCGGTGGGCTCATTATTATCATTATACTATTATTTTATTTAGAATCCTATTTGCTTATACTAAGATGCGTTAGGGATCCTGATTGTTACAACTTGATAATATGATATAAAGGGGGTATTAAAGATGGGTTAATAAAATTGGATACCTACAACATTTGGTGAAACTAGAGGTTTTCTTAATTGGAAAGGTATATTGGGAGGGGGGTTCAACAATACAATTTTAGGAGGCATTTTCCAATATTTAGTGAAATTAGGGATATTCTTTAATATCGTGCGATCGGTCGTGCTATGCAAAAATTTCAGTGAGTGAACCCCCCATGGAAATTGTACTATGATTATAATTGTATAAATTATCTGAAAGTTTCTCTATCTACTCAATATTAATGTTTGATTAAATATTACTAAATCCTTCACTTAATATGTTATTGGTAACTATGATTTAGTAATAGTTATTTCATATTTATTTATGATACCATTGGTGTGTCCACTGTGTTTTCACAAATAAATAAAATCTGTTTCAAATATTTGGTATTGAGCAATTGGTTATTGATTAATATATCATTATAGAATTAAATTGAAATAGTTTTCTATTTCAAATTTTCTATTTTGTGCATATGCATATACAACACGGCAATTTATGTGATAATCTCTTATGATATTTTTATCTAAGATATTACCATTTATATTCTTTGTTATCTTAAAAGATAAATTGATGATTAATTTAGTCTTTCAAGTTGCTCTCAGCTGAGATAGGTTAGAATAAAATAGTTAATTAGCTTTGTTTAATTTCTAGATTAAATTTTTAGTCCTTAGTTAGGTTTTCATTTAGATTATTTTGTTAAATTCTCTGAAATAGTCATTAGATTAAAAATACAAAAAACAAAACAAAACAAGAGACTTTCTTTAGGAAAGCACATTAGCTTAGATTAAATTTAAAAACTAACTTTAGGATTCATTTTTAAACAATAGATTAACTTAGGTTCCATTTTTGTTGAATTTTATAATTCTCCTTAAGAGAATAAATTCAACTCGTAGTAGGACCATAACCTATGAGGTATTGCTATCCCAAACACACCGGGAGCTTCTCTAAGCTACTTTTGTGGGCTTTATCTCCTTAAGTTGGCTAGGTCATAAAATCACGCCAATATGTTTAAAATTCTGACCCAGTATTCAATCTTGTTCTTTTAAATTTTTAATAACAGTCGAATAATAGAATTTTACTCAACACATGAATCAACTTAGAGACAGTCAGAAAAGAATATGAAATCTTCTGAGGTATACATAAATCAATTTAGAGCTTCGTCAATTCTATAACTTCTCTTAATATTATGCAGAGAAAAAAAGATATATTCATATCATTACGTTCACATTAGTTTTGGGAATTGGTATAATAAAGTTCATGTTCATATACTATTCAGATTTCAATGTTAATCATCTATAGAATTTTTATCATTCCACAGCTAAATAAATGCCGCGCATTAAAATATAACGAGATCTTTACCATTTGCTCTATAAGAAGAGAAATTAATGAACTAAATCAGTTTAACAAAAGAAACCTAAGTAATATAATTATGAGTTAGGTGCCCTCAAGGCTCGACCGGCTATGATACCAAATGTAGGGACCTCCCAAACTACTATCTAAATAATTTCTAACATAATATAAAACAGTTTAGATCTTACCAATGATCGAGAATTGAAAAATTAACTCAAAAATTTAACTTAGCAAATAAAAATGGAATAATAAACTTGATTCTGATGGTTGTGGGTGAATCCACTCATCGAAGATTGTTGTAGCTACCACCCCTTTCCGCTATGATCCACACATCCAACTGACCACTCGGTTGACCTCCCTACCAATTCTGAGAATATTCTTCTTCTCCCCCAACCCCCAAGCAACGGGGCCATACAGAACACACACTTAAACCAAGGATCCAGAAGTGGGATTCCCCCCCACCAAGATCCCTTTCCAAACTCACAATAGAATCAAATCAATGTATCTTCACCATTACGGCGACCATCCAACAGTAGCGTGTCCCCTCCCCTTTCCTCTTACCTTCCTTAAATAGGAAAATTCTCTACGACACATGTCGCTTCATGCAAAAATGCCTAATTTTATAAATATTTAAATATAATTACCTCACCCAGCCATGTGTCTTATTCCTAAGAGCTTGCACCTACATTCCTAGATTTACTCAAGTCCGTCCCACCTTGATGCTTCAATCTAGTTTCTACTTTTGTGGGTGCAAGTGGAGTTGGCTATATGGTAATGTTTAGTATACTATTTGCTCCTAAACAAATATTCTCTATTATTTTAATTACTAATAATCATTTCATGTGCAAAATAGCCTAAAAGAAAATCTACATGCTTAATGCATAATATTCATCACTTGTTTTCATCTTGGATCTAGGTACCACATCGTTGGGTCCATTTGTCCCTCATTTCTTTTTATCAAGATGGTACCACATCCTCAGGTCCATTTGTCCATCATTTTTCATTTATCAACAAGGTACCACATCGTTAGGTCCTTTCGTTAATACTTCTTTATTTCATCTGATTTGTGGGAACTTCATGTAGCGATTTAGGATTCGTTACCTTCAATCCTCCGTTTACACTCTATAGGAGACTAATGGTGCTCAGGAGTAATTTAATTCTTACTGCGCACCCTTAAACCTCATATGTGACCAATTCCTCCATGGTCAACTTTGGACGACTTCACGCTTACCCGAGTAAGTGGATAGGTGCTTTTCAACACATGCGTGGAATCTGTAGGAAGTCGACACCATCTTCCTTCTTCCGTGTGTGATTTATTCGTACTCTACAGTCCATTTATTTCCTTTGTGAGTCAGTTGATTATGGTAAATTACATACTACTCCACATATACTCAAAGTACCCATTAGTAGTACTGCTCATCGTAATTGATCAATATACTTCATGTAAATCAATCCATAATCACAATCATGTTTCGTAACTCTGCTAATCATTAAGAAATATATGTAATTCGTTCATTCACATCATATATTTCATAACATATCTAATCGTTAAGCAAAGCATGCATTCATTCATCAATTTAAGTAAAGTATCCATTTCTACAAGTATAATTGATTTCATTGTTTTCGTTTATCATTTGTCATTATACAATTCATCATGTAACATCTCCAATATTTGCATGTTAGTATTTTGGGTAAAATTTTCAAAATTTTTCTAAAACATTAAGTAACATCTCATCGGAAGTTTAGGTGTGATAAGAATGGTTCTACTTGTGTTGGTAGAAGATACAAATAATCCTTATGTGTACAATTTAATTTCTTCAAGAGATAAACACTGAAGCACATGTAAAAGAGACTCATAAGAGATCCATTATGTCAAGAGATACATCGATGCAAAACATAATATAAAATTTACACAACTAAGGGACACATAAGAATTACATACTGGTTAGTTGTTTATTAGGAATAAAGTCAACTAAAAATCATTTCCAAGATCAATGCATAATATTCCACTATTTGACATTTACATATACTATGAGAAACATAACACATACTGGATGAACCATAAGCACATTTGACAAAATACAGAAACAACAAGCCATTTAAACAATCCACAAGTAGAGACTATTTTCAGGTGGTTCACCCACTCTTGGGCTACGTCCACAAGGATTGCATCTTAAATTATTTTCCAAAAGGAGAAATTACAACAATGCCACAAAGACTCCAAGTCTTAGATCTCTTACATTCGTGGTTGCCATCATTAGACAGCACCATACATGGCTGCGCGTCATTCTACGGCACCATACATAATGATATTCGGCCAGCTATAATAAACAAACTCTATATTTAGATAAGGCCTAGGAAAACACATATCTTCTAAAGCTTTCCATAAAATTCACTATTATTCATAACAAGTATTATAATCTACAATATAAGCATATTTAATCTCTCTTGGTTTTTACTTTACGACCACCTTGTACAGAGATCTAAATTCTCTAATGGTATATATATATATTTATATATATAGCATTCGCGCTACAGTTGTACCCATACATAGTTTTCTTTTATCTAAATACCACCGCGTTATTTCTGGCATTCTATTAACAGAATTTAATCCGAACTCAACCACATAATTAACTACTGCTTAACACTTACAGTTGCACTATGTGGGTTAACTCGTCACCACCGCAAGGGAGGTTTTATTTTCTTTTCTTTACACCACGTAAAAGTATAACGCTTCATAAAGACAAAATATTTTTCCTTATAGTGTATAATCCACTCATCACTGCCATGTGTCAGGTCCTACGGGGTCTCGATATAGTTTATCCCTTGACCGAAAGCCCATCTTTGTTCGTTTATCTCGGGGTACAGTTAAGAAGAATGATCACTATCTTGTTAAACTGGTGATGGGTACAGAGAGATTTCAGGAATATAGAATAACCTCTCGACTGAAAGAAAACTTCCAGTTTGCATTGACGTCGAGGTATCCACTTCCGGATCCAAAGATATCTCCAGTTCTTGTCTAAGGAAAAGTTGCAGTAAAAATCGCAGGATCCGAAGATATCTCAAGCTGTTGATTAAGGAAACACTACAGACTAGTTATAGGCAGAATCATACCCTAGAGAAAAAGAAACGTATCATAGATCTATAAGCAGACCTCGTATAGCTCCAAGATTAATATATATAAAGTCCAAGATCTCCTGGATCAAACTGAAACATTCCAATAGATAAGCGGTGATCCTTTGGATCAATGTAACTTCACTAAAACTCCCTGTACATGGGTTCTCGCTCTCCAATCATATAATATAGAGCATGATTAAGATAACAACCTAGATCCGAAGATCTGAGATTTGCAGCTTCACCCAGCATACCCGTTGTTCTAAGCAGAGTAATAAAAACAAACACGAATTTACAAAGTAACAAACTAGATCTGAATATCTCAGATTTGTGAAACTAGATCTGAAAATCTCAGATTTGTGAAACTAGATCTGAATATCTCAGATTTGTGATTTCGCTCGGCATACACACGGTGCTAGCATTGTTCATCCAAGCAGAGTACGACATATATGAAATATATTACACAGAAACCACATGACCCTGAATGCGTTTTTCATGAACACGGAGCTATCTGATGGAAAACGATTTACTTCCAGCCAATAAGGTATTCCTGAGACCAGGCATAAAATACAGAGATGTTGCAAAGATTACCTTAATCGCCGAGGCCAATGTAACTCGTAGAACTTACTTAAGATTATCGTAGCATTCACATCCTGGCATCAATCTTGGTATCATCCCATTCGCAAGTTCATCCCAAAAAGTCGGGCGGCCTTTCCTTTCTCCCCATGATGTAAGGCGAAGCAACTACGGTCACACAACGGTCAACAATCTCCGCCGAGCCGTGTAATTTGATAACCAGCAACAGTCATCCTCGGGCAGATCGCCCTCCTCTCATCCTCCACGCAAATGAAATTGCTGAAATAAATAAAAATGATGCAGGGATACATCATCGAGCAGATCTCCTCTCCTTCCCCACGCAAATACAATGTCTGCACAATAAAATGATGTAGGGTACCAGCATCGTGTAGATCGCCCTCCCTCTCGTCCTCCATGCGTTTTTCCCCCCCTTCCAATGGTGAACCCTTCTCTATTTAAATTGTGTTCTTCATAATGGAGGATCGGCCCATTACTGCCACCTAGCAGAAAACTAAAGCCAAAACTTGAGTGGCGACTACCTCGGAGCTTGAGGTGGTAATGGTCGGCTTCAATGGAAGTCTCTCCCCTAAATCAACGGGGGCTAAGTCGGTGGACGTGGAGTGATCCTCGAATGGGATTCAAAGTGTAAATAATTTTCTTGAGGTATATATATAATCTAATAACAAGAGTGCCATTAACCTTGTTCATAAGATTAGATAAAACCTAAATGCAGTTTTATCTAACAATTTACATAATTATATTAACTAAGTTAATATCAATCATATATATGTAATTGCCTTAACATGTATGATACCAAAATCTATATACTCAATGACCTTATAGTTTATTTAATGCATGTTGTAACTTATAGCAAGCCTTACTAATTAAATGATTTAAGCTCTTTTTAGTTTCACGGGATTTGTACTCCCTAGCATTCCTAAATACTAATAATCCAGCTAAATTTCTTTAGCTTTAATAATGTTCTCACCCAATCTCTTCTAGGAAGAGGATATTCATCCTCTCATGTACATAAATTGATATATATATATATATATATATATATATATATATATTTAATAATATTTAATTTGTATAGTATACTTCCTAAGGATACTTTGCGAAGCTTCTCTCAGGATATTTTCCACACATAATTTATTTTAAATGCCATACTAGGAACTCGAGGACATCCATGGGGATTCCCCCTAAAAGCTCCCAGTATTAGTTGAACACATGGTTAACCATCCAGGATGACATCAGTTGTCGGTTCATGGCCTACCTGTCGTGAGGCTTTCCCTTAGTGGCTCAATTTCAAATTGTTTTAGTTGAGTCACCATCATTTAGTCTCCTAGGTTTACAATGACATTTACAGCTTCAAGAAATAGCATAACATCACTTTCATGGTCCACTGGTGGGGCCTTGGCCTTGAGCTCCTCACCAGGGCCACATACATAGTTACAATAAACTTTTATATTTACGAAAAATTGGGGTATGCAAGGAGGATATCACATCCCCTCCCCCTTAAAAATAACACCGTCCTCGGTGTTCATGCCCTTTAGCAATTCTCTTCCTCGCTTGAGTTATCCTTTATTTGCTTCGTCTTCTCTATTGTGACCTTTTCCAAACTTTCCTGATTTTCGCACGTCGCTAGTGTTCATCACCTGTATGTTCGACTACAAAACCAGGTTTCGAGGAAAACGAAAAATAATAATAAAAACTTTATCATCAACTTCATAATCAAACTCAGAATCATAATTCATGAGTTCTTTACTGTACATATCACTTGCAATATATGGAATAAATCTAGCGCTCCATGATTGTATACTGTTTGACTAAATCAACAAACAACATTCACTTGATCCAGAAAATTCTTGTCTAACACCCGAGTGCTCACACGACAATCCTTTCGAAATTCTTGCCTAACACTTCAGTGCTCACACAGCAATTATTTCACAGATTTCTTGCCTAACACCGCAGTGCTCACACAGCAATACTTTCTCTCATGCATACTAAGCAGCGTCCTGCCTCCCGCATATGCATTCTCTTATAGTTTGCCTAGGTCTTTACAGCTTGCTGATTCCTTCAAGAATCTTGGCGGCTGTCAACTCCCTGATTTTCTCGGGAGTGTTTTAGTGCCCTTAACGCACTTTTACATAATTCCCCTCAAGCCTTCTCGCTTGAGTCCAAGAATCTATTCCCCTCAAGCCTCCTCGCTTGAGTTTAGGAAAATCTCATGCAACTTCATCAATTATTTCGTTATATTACATTTTATAACCATACAATTTCGCTGACCAATTTGGTCTAGTTCTTTATTCAACAATAATTAACAATAATAAAAGCTGCAATATGGATCTTTCATCCTCACCCCTTTATTGTACCATGCATAATATATTAAGCTTTTGTCCACCGAGTTTTGGCCATCTGCCAATTCAATTGTTAGTAACACTTTCTATAACAAAATCAAATATTTGTAAATAAGAGAATCATTCATTCTTCATACTACCATATCCATACTTGATCATCTGAAGTAAATGTTAGGATTACATAATTCTTGAACACAAAATAATATTCTTCCTTTGATGACCCGTGGACATTATGATTTCTTAACCTCGAATGTTATCCTTCACCATTCAAACACACTTCCTATTTTAGTTATACAACTTCTCTTTTGTATATACTAATATCACATAGGAATAACCAATTTTCTAAAACATACTTGCATACCTTATAATGATAACCATATACCTTTGCAAAGGCGACCGCATAGCTCACCTTCATCTGCCGAGGGTCCAGTTTACCTTGATTACTGTCTCAAAGATCACTTCCGATCTACCCTGCAAATTCCATGTCAGCAATGTTTCCTTAACACATACTAAATAAAAACAGTCATTCCTTGTGGCAACATAAGGTCGTCAGAAGATTACCGCATCCTACTAACCTGTATTTATTTCATGTTGGTTCTAGGTTTCCAATAATCTATCCGTTTTAACAAAATAATCAATTTGAGAAAACCTATAACTGTACATGAATAGCAAGTCGGCATAATTATTGAGCAAAAAGTATCACTATTACTCATTATTTCCCACGTCTATCTTAGTAGAAATTACTGAAGTAAGAGGTATATATAAAAGGTACTCATGCATTCTTTAACGGATTTTTAATTATCCATACATATAACACCAAGCTTTGACCACATGAAGGTATAATCCTTCTGTCCACCACTCCCAGTATCCCAACATTCCTAGTAAGGATTCCTGAAAATAGAATATACACAAAAATGAAATCATAACATTTCATCATAAGCATCTTTTTAACTACTTTGAATACACATGTATACTTCTTGAGTAATTATAACCATCATCCTTTTGAACCTTTAAGCAAGGCTACCAGCGTGTTCCTATGTCACACATTTATACTTCATTATTATATACAATCCTATACTGCAAAGAGACAAGGGGATTCTTAACAATTATTCTCTTTTATCCCTTGAAATCTTCAGATAAGGTTACAATGACGAAGGATACTCGTTTGTGGAAGTAGAATTAAGTCGAAGGTCATGAAAATCATTCATAAGGATGGCAATTTCCTAGTCCTAGAAAATTTCTCACAGTAGAATGTCCATTTAAACCAAATGAAGTTAATTCCTATCCTTTCAATCTTTTACCTTGAGGATGATCCTTTGTTAATCATTCATAAAAGTTTTACAATTCTTCTAACCATCTACGGTTTGGATAGTAACATTACTTACAATAACCTTGAAGATTATATATTTGTAAAATCAACTAATCATTCTTTTCTACCATGTCACATAATAATTAAGGAAGAACACAAAACTAATATTCTATATCGAAACCATCACATGTAATATTCAATATAATGTACAAACATCTTCTACACCTTCTCTCAATAACATTTAGCCGATAAGGAGATTTTCAGGAGTTATTCCTCAGTACCATTTATGCATTTTTCTAACATGATAAGGGTCCCTGCACCCTACAATCTCGTGCACATACTTAATACAATCGTCCCAACATAAATGCGTGAAATCAATAACTAGGTAATTCCTGACAATTTTCCAATCCTTCTCATAATGACCTAACCATCATTCATTCAATCCTTATGATTCAATATGTTTGCTATCCTGTCTTCTTTTTTATAGTCACCTTTCCAAGCCTAGAACTTTGCTTATCTTCATAAATATGATTGAAGCAATCAAGTACCTATGATGAATGTCTATGACTTGACTTATATATATACTAAAGCCCTACCAATGGCATCAATCGACCAGATATGAATGTACATCTTTCCTTAGATACATAATCCTAAATATGTTTATGAACTTTTTAACATGCAAACGCTCCTATGATTCTCATTACTATCGTTGCGATCAACGTATATGAACATATTAACAAGATCACCAAAGTAAATATAGGAACATATTCCAACTATTTTAATCATCTTTAAAGAATACTTTCTTATCCTTTAATGAAACTAATTGTAGAGCATGAGGAGATATTCATACTCTAGTATTTATAAATAGAAGATCATTCAATCTTCGGGAGGAAACATATAAATGCTCACATATAGACAATGTTTTTCCTTTCGAATGCTTCAACAAGTGCAGTATACTTACTTGCGATTCAAAATTCATCTTGTCGATTACCTCTTGCTGATTCTTTGGAACATAAATCCTTTGTTTGCGTCTTATCGATGGAGTTCCCTTGACCAGCTTATATTATCTCCTCATCTGAGCCCAACTATGCCCGAGTGTTTGCAACCTCGCTCTGATACCATATGTAACATCTCCAATATTTGCATGTTAGTATTTTGGGTAAAATTTTCAAAATTTTTCTAAAACATTAAGTAACATCTCATCGGAAGTTTAGGTGTGATAAGAATGGTTCTACTTGTGTTGGTAGAAGATACAAATAATCCTTATGTGTACAATTTAATTTCTTCAAGAGATAAACACTGAAGCACATGTAAAAGAGACTCATAAGAGATCCATTATGTCAAGAGATACATCGATGCAAAACATAATATAAAATTTACATAACTAAGGGACACATAAGAATTACATACTGGTTAGTTGTTTATTAGGAATAAAGTCAACTAAAAATCATTTCCAAGATCAATGCATAATATTCCACTATTTGACATTTACATATACTATGAGAAACATAACACATACTGGATGAACCATAAGCACATTTGACAAAATACAGAAACAACAAGCCATTTAAACAATCCACAAGTAGAGACTATTTTCAGGTGGTTCACCCACTCTTGGGCTACGTCCACAAGGATTGCATCTTAAATTATTTTCCAAAAGGAGAAATTACAACAATGCCACAAAGACTCCAAGTCTTAGATCTCTTACATTCGTGGTTGCCATCATTAGACAGCACCATACATGGCTGCGCGTCATTCTACGGCACCATACATAATGATATTCGGCCAGCTATAATAAACAAACTCTATATTTAGATAAGGCCTAGGAAAACACATATCTTCTAAAGCTTTCCATAAAATTCACTATTATTCATAACAAGTATTATAATCTACAATATAAGCATATTTAATCTCTCTTGGTTTTTACTTTACGACCACCTTGTACAGAGATCTAAATTCTCTAATGGTATATATATATATTTATATATATAGCATTCGCGCTACAGTTGTACCCATACATAGTTTTCTTTTATCTAAATACCACCGCGTTATTTCTGGCATTCTATTAACAGAATTTAATCCGAACTCAACCACATAATTAACTACTGCTTAACACTTACAGTTGCACTATGTGGGTTAACTCGTCACCACCGCAAGGGAGGTTTTATTTTCTTTTCTTTACACCACGTAAAAGTATAACGCTTCATAAAGACAAAATATTTTTCCTTATAGTGTATAATCCACTCATCACTGCCATGTGTCAGGTCCTACGGGGTCTCGATATAGTTTATCCCTTGACTGAAAGCCCATCTTTGTTCGTTTATCTCGGGGTACAGTTAAGAAGAACGATCACTATCTTGTTAAACTGGTGATGGGTACAGAGAGATTTCAGGAATATAGAATAACCTCTCGACTGAAAGAAAACTTCCAGTTTGCATTGACGTCGAGGTATCCACTTCCGGATCCAAAGATATCTCCAGTTCTTGTCTAAGGAAAAGTTGCAGTAAAAATCGCAGGATCCGAAGATATCTCAAGCTGTTGATTAAGGAAACACTACAGACTAGTTACAGGCAGAATCATACCCTAGAGAAAAAGAAACGTATCATAGATCTATAAGCAGACCTCGTATAGCTCCAAGATTAATATATATAAAGTCCAAGATCTCCTGGATCAAACTGAAACATTCCAATAGATAAGCGGTGATCCTTTGGATCAATGTAACTTCACTAAAACTCCCTGTACATGGGTTCTCGCTCTCCAATCATATAATATAGAGCATGATTAAGATAACAACCTAGATCCGAAGATCTGAGATTTGCAGCTTCACCCAGCATACCCGTTGTTCTAAGCAGAGTAATAAAAACAAACACGAATTTACAAAGTAACAAACTAGATCTGAATATCTCAGATTTGTGAAACTAGATCTGAAAATCTCAGATTTGTGAAACTAGATCTGAATATCTCAGATTTGTGATTTCGCTCGGCATACACACGGTGCTAGCATTGTTCATCCAAGCAGAGTACGACATATATGAAATATATTACACAGAAACCACATGACCCTGAATGCGTTTTTCATGAACACGGAGCTATCTGATGGAAAACGATTTACTTCCAGCCAATAAGGTATTCCTGAGACCAGGCATAAAATACAGAGATGTTGCAAAGATTACCTTAATCGCCGAGGCCAATGTAACTCGTAGAACTTACTTAAGATTATCGTAGCATTCACATCCTGGCATCAATCTTGGTATCATCCCATTCGCAAGTTCATCCCAAAAAGTCGGGCGGCCTTTCCTTTCTCCCCATGATGTAAGGCGAAGCAACTACAGTCACACAACGGTCAACAATCTCCGCCGAGCCGTGTAATTTGATAACCAGCAACAGTCATCCTCGGGCAGATCGCCCTCCTCTCATCCTCCACGCAAATGAAATTGCTGAAATAAATAAAAATGATGCAGGGATACATCATCGAGCAGATCTCCTCTCCTTCCCCACGCAAATACAATGTCTGCACAATAAAATGATGTAGGGTACCAGCATCGTGTAGATCGCCCTCCCTCTCGTCCTCCATGCGTTTTTCCCCCCCTTCCAATGGTGAACCCTTCTCTATTTAAATTGTGTTCTTCATAATGGAGGATCGGCCCATTACTACCACCTAGCAGAAAACTAAAGCCAAAACTTGAGTGGCGACTACCTCGGAGCTTGAGGTGGTAATGGTCGGCTTCAATGGAAGTCTCTCCCCTAAATCAACGGGGGCTAAGTCGGTGGACGTGGAGTGATCCTCGAATGGGATTCAAAGTGTAAATAATTTTCTTGAGGTATATATATAATCTAATAACAAGAGTGCCATTAACCTTGTTCATAAGATTAGATAAAACCTAAATGCAGTTTTATCTAACAATTTACATAATTATATTAACTAAGTTAATATCAATCATATATATGTAATTGCCTTAACATGTATGATACCAAAATCTATATACTCAATGACCTTATAGTTTATTTAATGCATGTTGTAACTTATAGCAAGCCTTACTAATTAAATGATTTAAGCTCTTTTTAGTTTCACGGGATTTGTACTCCCTAGCATTCCTAAATACTAATAATCCAGCTAAATTTCTTTAGCTTTAATAATGTTCTCACCCAATCTCTTCTAGGAAGAGGATATTCATCCTCTCATGTACATAAATTGATATATATATATATATATATATATATATTTAATAATATTTAATTTGTATAGTATACTTCCTAAGGATACTTTGCGAAGCTTCTCTCAGGATATTTTCCACACATAATTTATTTTAAATGCCATACTAGGAACTCGAGGACATCCATGGGGATTCCCCCTAAAAGCTCCCAGTATTAGTTGAACACATGGTTAACCATCCAGGATGACATCAGTTGTCGGTTCATGGCCTACCTGTCGTGAGGCTTTCCCTTAGTGGCTCAATTTCAAATTGTTTTAGTTGAGTCACCATCATTTAGTCTCCTAGGTTTACAATGACATTTACAGCTTCAAGAAATAGCATAACATCACTTTCATGGTCCACTGGTGGGGCCTTGGCCTTGAGCTCCTCACCAGGGCCACATACATAGTTACAATAAACTTTTATATTTACGAAAAATTGGGGTATGCAAGGAGGATATCACACATCATGTGTTTTCTCAATCGTTAAGACACATCTAAACTCAAAGGACCACTTTATTAAAGTTTAATCTGTCGGGTCACTCGACAAGTGCTTCCAAAGTTTACAGACATTCTAGGGCCATTACACCAAGTGACGAATTTTAGTGGGTTAGATTAGAGGTTTCTCTTAGGCTCCACTTGGGTTCATAAACTGAGTTATGTTTGAATTAAATGTGTGGATGTGTATGCACAAGTGGTGTGTCAAACAAGTAAATGAAACTATAAATGTTTGGAAATAAAGATACTGAAAATAAAGATAGATAATAATCAATACTAGAAACAAATGATGCTCTTTCTTGAAATAAAATATATTTCTTTCTTTGATAAGCAATGAACCACCTCTAAATTTGCAAGCAAACAACAATCTTAAGCAAGACAAGCAAAGTGAATGCAAAAAAGACTTATGATTAACACTAAGGAATTAAAGATGAATCCTTTTGTTAATAAATTTATCTCAAGTAATTGAAGGGAATGATAGCTAATCTCTAAAAAACTTGCAAAGAATAGAGAAGAAAGTTCTCAACCAACCACACAAAGAAGTTTTAAGCAAACAAAGGAACTTAACTAAATGCTTAATTAAGATTTTTTTTTTGTTGAAACGTAAAAAGACTGAAAATGAATCCAAAATAGAACCCTAAAGGAAATACATAATTAGATTTTTCAAACTTTTCTCCTACATTGTCTAGAGGGAGTCACAATTCAATCAATACAAAAAAAATAGGAAACATTGTAAAAAAACGAGATTCAATAACAATCTAAAACATAAATATGAATCAAACAAAAAAGAGGTAAAACAGGTTTTGTCTTGCCTCACTTAAAATTGGGTTTTTTTTGGCAAAGTTAGGGATTTTAGAGGAAAATCCGTGACTCATGGTAATGTGACCCAAAACGAAAAAAAAAAAAAAATGAAGTGCAACTTGTGGCTGCAGTAAACATATGAGGGTTTTCTCCAGAGTTACCTACCAATGGATAAATAAAAAAACAATAAGAAACACAACACATAAACTACCTTAAACAATCATGGATGAGGCTGGAAAAATGGTTTCAACACAACCAAGGATGAGTATATGGATTCGCCAAACTTATAGTGTGTGGCTTACATGTACAAAAAACAGGTACTAGAGGGTTGTGCAATCTCTTTTAGCGGATCAAAGAAAGTAGAAGAAACTAAACTAAATAAGACTAATTATTTAACATGCATGAAACATCCATTACAAAACTAGCCATAAAAAGAGGAAACACAACATGCAAATAATGATGTTTTTATTGTTACATAAGGAATAAGAGAGTACAATAGCACCTTGGTACCAGTTGTGGATAGTGAGGGACCTTTATATCCAATCAAAAGGGCGTTCTTCTAAGTCCTTTGTGCCCAAATCTCCAACCAAGTGTTTTAATAGTTGATTCCAAAATGGCGAAAGAAGGATAGAATGATGGCTCTCTCTCTTCTTTTTTGGTGCAATTTCGACAACATAACAATATTGTGGATCTATTGTGGGATACAAGTGGGAGTTCCAAGGTTGGAATTCTTGGTATTTATTCTAGCTTGTTGTGCAGCCTTAGTGGGATGGCTTGATAGGAATTTCTATTTCTTGGTATTGATGCATGACTAGCTTTGCAACTAACTAAACGGGTGGGTAATGGTAGGGATCCCAAGAGAGAGGCATTGGAGAAGTTGACGATTATAATTACCAAGCATTAGAATATTTAATAAGTAGTTAACTTTTAATATTAGATAAAAGGGATTACACGATCAAAGTTAAAATCATGTGCATTTTGGATTTATTTATATAAAGAAGGTTCTTACTATGTAAAGAGTGGAATTTTTGGAGTTAATAAAAGTCTCATTTCTCTAGTCTTTATTATGCTTATATATTAAGTAAACTGATTTTGGTTTTTGCATTAACTCCTGAGATGTCTTTTTTGGAATGTTGACATTCGATCCTAGTTACAATATTACATCCCATGTACATTATATTCATAATGGTTGCATTTTGGAGAAATTATATTTTCCCCGTCTCTTTTTTTTTGGAATTGGCGTAGAGCACCTTCTTCCACATCCACAAGGATTTCTAAATCTTGTGTCAATCGCATTCCCAATCACACAGAATACCCCCATCATCTAGGGTCCTAAGAAAGAGAAGAAGCCTAACTTTAAACTCATCACCTACAATACGTGTATGTGTAATTTCTTGGCTCCACAACATACACGGTGTGCTCTACGACCCTAATAATACATATGTTTCCAAGTCTCATTCCTTGGCAACTTCTAGAATCACCTCAAATACTCATTTTATCTCTCCATGTCAAATTTGAGTGCATTGGGAATGGATTTTCTATTAAACACTAACAACTTTGCACCGTGATATGCAATTACCTTAACTCCACTATAGATAATAATATTCAATATAGTGCATTTGCTTTCTTTTGCATCAAGACAAAAAATCCATGGATCTAAATTTTATCAAATTAGTTCTATATTTCCTCGTATCCCACATCTATAAAATTATTGCTTCCATATATTGTTATTCTCTCCCTAAACTCAAACACTCTTTCAATATAAACTACATATAAATGAAAGATGAATGTTAACATGGAAAAAAAAATGAATGTCAAACAAACCAACATATTTACCATGCAAACAATCAACCTTGGGCACCTTATGCCGAATAAAACATTCACTTGGTAACTAACAACAAAAACCAGTACCTATATGACCACTCCCTAAAATGTTTTACCCCTACATAAATTCAAATATCTATCTTCCTCGTATAAATTAAATTATTCATTTTTTCAATCAAGGACAGGTGTAAGTCCTCAATAAAAAGGAAACGGAAAAAAGCCGACCGAACGTAACACAAAACCTAAGCGATTAGTTCGTCATTCTAATCCAAAAGGCATCATGATTCGTTGGAAGCTCTTCGATGGCTATAAAAGCACAAATGAAACAACCGAAACACACTGAAAAGCAAGTGAGACGTAGTAGCGAGCATTATTGATAACAGTACTCAAACTTGGGAAGGAGCATTCAGAGTCATTGGATAAGGTTTGCCCGTGTGTTGTTCTGTTGGTTTTATACAATGAATTATTATAATCCTCCGTCTCCGTCTCCGTTGAGCAGTAGCAGCAGCAGCAGTGACAGTGACGAAGACAACCATGGTTCAGATTTCCCTACCAATCTTCCAGGCTTTGGCGACTTCGGAGACTCTTTTTTGCCTCCTCCTCCTCCTAATGTACGACGCTTGGTGGCTGAGGGCGAGGATGGTGGCTGTGCTGATTCTGGTGGTAATGATCATGGGAACTCTGGCTGCGGCTATGGCGGCGGCTATGGCGGCGGTGGTGATGATGGCCATAACCATAACCATGGAAATCGAGATTACATGGATCGTCTTATGCATCTTTTCTTTGGCAACGGCAATGTTGATAATAATAACAACAATAACAACGGCAATGGCGATGATGACGAAGAGGAAGAGAGCCATCGCCATCCTCGGGTAGGAAGTTATTTGGACATTAGCGATGGTTCAGGCACTTACTCTTACGGCCGTGCTTATTTGCACCTATTGCTCGACGCTTTAACCAATCACCCGGAAACTGTGCAAGTCGTGGACGGCACTTATTTCGAAAATATGGACCTGCAATATAGTACCTCTCCTAAGTACCTCTTCCGCTTTGCCTCCAACGGCAAGGTTATTGCAAAGCTATACGTTGATCTACCTCCCCATACGTTGCCCCCTCAGTCTTCTATTGTAGATCCTCGCCCTAGGCAGGATCGTGGAAGTACCACAATATGTCCAACATGTCATCGTACCCGCTTCCGCTCATTTGATGATGATAACTCAGAAGAGAAGGAAGCGAAGGAGGGCAGTCGAAAAAATGAAGCGCACGCAGAGGAAAATAAGCAAAGCAGGGTACTAGAGGATCAAGAAATGAAGCAGCTCAGCACTGAGCGAAAGAGACAGAAAAGTTCCAGTGACAAGAAGAAGCAAGACACCAATGACCAAAATAAGAAGCATTAGCAAGAGGAGAAGGGAAACAACATTGAACAAGAGAAGCAAAACCCTAATGACCGCGGATAATAAATAAGCTCTTCTCGGTTACCAACTAGTTCGTTCATTTTTTCAACTCTGCTCTGATCGGTTTTTTTCAGGTTATAAATTGTTGAACATGTTTTTCCTGGTAATTTGAGTAAACGTTATAAGTACTTGAAAGTGTATGCGTCAATGAAACTATCTTTCATTTTTTAATGTAAATAACAGAAAAATATAAAATTATGATTTAAACGGATAAATGATTGAAGTAAAATAAAATTTTAATTTTGAATATTGTGATTCAAAATTAAAAATGATATTTAATGTTTAATGATTTTAAATTTAAAAAGTATAAGAGGTATCTTAAATTTTCATATTAATTATTATTGAAATTATTGAAGATAACATATATACTCAATTCTAATGAATATAATTTTATTCTTAGTGAAAAAAAGAAGTTCAAAAGTGCATTGAATGGGAAAAATTAGGATGTTATTGTCATTATGTTGAAAGAAGAAAAAAACTAAATAGCTAGCCATAAAATGAATAAAATGTCTGTAAATACAAAACAATACAAGTATAAGAGGTATCTTAAATTTTCATATTTATTATTATTGAAATTATTGAAGATAACATATATATTCAATTCTAATGAATATAATTTTATTCCTAGTGAAAAAAAGAAGTTTAAACATGCTTCGAATTGGAAAATGAATAAAATGTTTGTAAATACAAAACAATACAAGTATAACAAGCTTGACTAGTTGAGGGTTGATGGGTTGCACCACAATCAGCTTCTTTGTTGTGTTTCCCTAATAAAATTGTGTTATCTAGCTTCTTTTTACTTGTCCCATAATAAACATCTAAAATGTCATAGTGGTACAACGATTAAAATTTAAAAAATAACAAGAGAAACAACGGAAGTTATAAATACCCGATACAATATTATGTTCATGATTGTATCTTTGCACCTCATCATCATCTTTGTCCTTATTTGTGAGTATATTAAGGATATGAATGTTTTTAATTGTGAAATTGAATAAAAATCATTAAACAACAAAGAAATTACAAATTTATAAGTTATAAGTCTCTAATATTATATTGTGTCCTTGATTATAGATTTGTTTCACAATTTTCATATTATGGATTGAGGTAATGAATAAAACCTACTAATTAACAAAACAAGAAACAAAACATGTAACTAAGTACCTTATATGATATTGTTTACCTTATATGATATTGTTTTTCTAATTATAGCTTTGTTCCAAATTCACTTGATCAATGCCTTCGTTCTCCTTGCTAGTCACTATAATAAATATAAGAAATGTTATGAATTTTGACAATGGTTAAAATTCATTAAATAACTAGACAAACAACAAATCATGTTAAATAATCGATATAGTATTTTGTTCTTGATTTTAGCTTTGTGGCACATTCCCCTAATCACTGTATTCATTCTCCTTTTTAACTATAATCAACATATGAAATGTTATGAATTGTGACAAAG
Source organism: Larix kaempferi (assembly GCA_027924585.1). NCBI lineage: Eukaryota > Viridiplantae > Streptophyta > Pinopsida > Pinales > Pinaceae > Larix > Larix kaempferi. The sequence goes on from BSBM01000416.1 coordinate 8,594,345, forward strand.
AAAACAAAACAAAAAAGAACAGAAACAACAAGAGTTCAAGTTAAGTACAAGATATCATATTGTGATATGTGATTGGTTTTCCATCTTCATCCTTTCGTGTTCGTTGTCTTGATTAATTTATTTGTTTGAAGATTATCGTTACCTACAATATACATTTAAAATATTATAAAATGTGATAATTAAATAAATTTTCAAAATAACAAGAGGAACAATCAAACAAATTATGTACCTGGTATGATAACTTCTTCTCCTTTTATGTACCTGGAATGACAATCCCCATCATTTGTTGTTGTAGTAAACAACTTGCCAATAAGAATTCTAAACAACATTCTAAATCCAAAACACTATAATAGAAACAACAAAAGAAATGTACTACCTAAATTTTCTAGGTAGAGTTTGCTCGATCTTGGCTTTGACAATTTAAAAGATAAAAAATAATAAGAGAAAAAACCAAAAAAATTATGTACCCGGGATGATATCTTCTTCTCTTATTTCCATCTCCAAACTTTTTTCAACATTATCCATACTATATTATTGATTGTTTCTTCATTTCCTACTATCATCATTTTTTGTTTTACTATATCCAGCATTAGTTGATATAGTAAAAAACTTGCCAATTAAGAATTTTAAACAACATAGAATCCAAATCATTAAAATACAAACAAGAAAATAAGTGCATTACCTGAATTTTCGAGGAAGTTGATGTATGTTGGGTTTGACAGTTGAAAATATTTGTGAATATTCAACATGGTTATCCTTTATGATTTTGTTTGTACAATGCATGCACTTCTTCTTCCACATGTACAACAAGCCTTGATTAAATTTGTCCTAGCATAAAGAGAAATAATCACTTTTCCATCACTACATTGTTGGTGATTTTCCAATAAACCCTCCAAGAAATTAAAGTTTCTCACTTTGATCAATTGTGTCTTCAAAAGTTTGAGTGTGTTTTGAAGCCTCAAATTTTTTTAATTCTAAAGTATAGAAATGTATAGTCAAAACTATATCATAACTATAACTATTTTGTTTCTTATCATTCGTAAATGCCAGTAGTCATGTTATAGTTGAACCTAAAGTTATTTATGCCAATTTCCAAAACTTGGCATACATCATTACATGACCAAAGTTCTACTAATAGAAGTATAGTAAAGTCATTCAACTCATTTTTTTCGATAAAAAATCGAAACAATTCAATATAATAACCCTTGTGGAATGGTTATTCTTTCAAAGCCAATGTATCCAAAACAAGAAGGTCAATACATAGTAGTGGTTGCAATTGAGAAGGAAAAGAGTGCAAAAGTGTTGACAAAAGACCAGGGCCTCGAAAATGACAACCAAATTATAAATTGTTGTCAACTTGTTGAATGATTGTTTATCCATTTATTGTTCTGTCGAGGACTCCACATGCTTAGGGACTCTATTTTTGTATTCTATGTTCTTTTTACATAAGTAGACCTGCAACAGTTTTACAGAATTTGGAAAATATAATATCATTAATTTCATAATGCTCAAGAATATTGAATGCCGTAAGAGTCTTATCGCTCAATTTATCATCATGAATTTGACAATATTCAACCCTTTCTTCCAAGATTGTTCTATTGGTTTTCAATTTCGAACAATAATATTTTAATTTTATGGCATTGGTTGGATGGTTTGGTGGAATAGAAAACCGGATATTTTCATCCAATAGCTTATCTGCTACAGAATCAATTTCTTCAGTCGTTAGTCCTTGAAGGATTTGAAGAGAATCAATTGTCAAACTGTGGAGACTATTTGTATTGTACTTCTCAAAATCAATTTGGCTCGTAGAACACTTAAATGTGCCTAGTTGGTAACAATTAAAAATGGTGTCTCATTTATCCCAAATAGCTTGATCGAGATATAAAAGAATTGTTTATCAATAAAATTTAAAATTGCACAATCGAAGAAGGAGCACAACATTTCATCGTCAACCTATTAAAAATAACTAATATAAACTAATAAGAGTTGAATGTAGATATCAAAATATGAATTATATTTTGAAATTAAATAAATGAATATAAAATCATCTGAATTCATTATAAATATAAAAATAATAAACAGTTAAGTGTAAATATAATTAAACTTACATACCTTATCTTCCGTTGTCTTACAATTTCCAATCCTCCTATTATTTTATATTTGTCATCGACAAATTAAGAAATGTCTTGCAGAGAATAAACAATCAATCAATGGAGTTTTGTAAAACACCTTATTTGGAGAATTTAATTGACAACAAATGTGAATCACAACACTCAGTTAAACTTATGGATCCAAGAATTGAGCATTACATTCGTTATCTTTTTGCTTTGCCTCCAGAGATACATTATATTTATTATTTTTTAAGATTTCTTTGGTTGCTTGAATGGTGTGTTGTCCATCAACTATCCAAATTTGATGTTCTTAGCATTTATATCCATCTCATTTACAATTTTGATAGGGTTTAATAGTGGATTAGACTCATTGATATCGAATGGAATTAGAAGAGCATCTCGCAATGATGTTTTAAATTCTCTAGGAATGATTTCTCTAATACTTGAACATTTAAATAATATTGTGATCTCAATTTAAAAATTTTGGGGTCTTCTATACATATTTCAACATCCACATTTTTGTCGAAGGATCTTGAAAATAAATAACAGTCTTTGAAGGATTCATGAACTTCATCACATGGTTTGCAAGCTTCCCTATCTAAGATTCAATTTTCCTAGATTTTTGAAATTCTACATTAGGTTTGTAATCACTTTCTACAATGATTTCTTTATGAATTATTTTAAAAATATTTCCCTCAAAGCAAGTAATTGAGCATCAATTTTATCATTTGGTATTTTATTAGTTAACTGACCTCTTGATGTAAATAAATAAGCATATATGATGTTTGCATACATCTAACACTGCCCTATTTTAGAAAAACATTGATACATTCTAAAATCTATACACAACTCTTTAGCCATATTTGCTTAAGCTCTCATAACTATTCAACTTAAACATTGAATCTTTTATTTTATTTGGTGAATCCTTACTTGAAGCTTCATTCAAGTCTTGTTAAATATTTTGTACTCCACTCGACAAGAAACTAAGTTTACTTAATTTTCTTTAATAACCTCCACTTCTAATACGATGTCACTCTCACCGTGAGCATAGTAATTAACAATTATTCTAGATATATCTAGATCCTAGCAAAGACATTCTACCCCTTGCCACATATTTTGAAAAGGTTCAGATTTTTGTGAAATAATATGATGAATTATTTGTTGTTGATATGGTTCTATATCATGCGATGTTGCATTAGAGACATTGAATATATACAATATTGAATACATTATCGGAAATATAAATTCAATGTTTTAAACATTAGGGATTTAAAATATTCATATCTACTCCGAAAATCCATTTATCCCCTCCACTAAACCTTTAAACACATGTGACGTTACCAGAATATGTGATAAGGAGGTGTTCTATTAAATTACAATGGGAATAGCGACCACCTCTTACCCATTTATTTTGGCACATAACTAAGTGTTCTTTGAGAATGGTATCCAACACTTACCCATTTCCTTTGTCTAGAACCTAATTAATTATTGTTTTGAATTGGGTAGTTTAAGAACCAAATTATCACATATCCTAACATTAGAGCCTCTTAATGCCCTTTAGGATGGAGCTTGTTGTTAAGTATTCTAGGCTAGGCACATTTTCGAGGGTGATAAATATGTATTTTTTAGATGCATTGTCATTGTTGTCTGTGTTAGCACCCAAAATGGCCCTCAAGGTTGTGAAAGAAGTGAAAGAAGGACACTTTAGGGTAACCACAAAAACCCTTGCGATTGTATTTCTGATCTAATATAATCGGAGAGGGATCTCTCACTATTTACAAATCCATCTAACTCAAAATATTCATTCGATAACATTCAAAAGATCAGATTTATGATATGACAATTTGTTTTTTATACTTTTGGTAATACATTCATGAAGGAGAACATTGCTAAATGGAGTGAAAAATACCAAAAAACTATTAAAGTGATAGTGCTTTGCAAAGAGATCCTCACAGAGGCAGGATAGTTACTCACTCACAGTCAAAGAGCTTTGTTTGGTGGTGAAGAAGAAAATAGAAACAATCCATCAATATAGAGCATCTCAAGATGAATTCTATATTGATTTTAAAAAAATATATTTGTGGAAGCTTGAAATGAAAGAAACAGAGCATAACATCTATGAATTCTGTCCCAATGCACACTTATCCAAGCATGAAAGAATAACAACATGAACTAAACAATGAAGAAAACATTCAAATGAGAAGAAGAGCATTACAGCCTGTAAGATGAAATAAAACAAGAATCCTGTGACATCTCCAAGCTTTGCGAGTTAGTAATTTTGGTGTAGTGATTTTTAAAAAAATTTGCATAAGATTAATGAAACTTCAAAATACACTTCATTCCTGTTAAGGACCAAGATACTGAACGCATTCCCTGATAATTGGAGATTAGTTAAATTGAAATACTCATCACGCATCATCTTTTAACTTGAAACATACTCATGAAGTTCTTACCGTGTAAAGGTTAACTGCATCCGGAATTGTCCATAACAATGTGATCGTTACATCACATCAACATGAAATATCATTTTAACAACATTAACATGAAATATCATTGTAACAACATTAACATGACTTATCATTTAACAACATTAACATGAAATATCATTTTAACAACATTAACATGAATTATCATTTTAACAACATTAACATGAATTACCCCTGGTCAAGATGCACTTGACCAATGTGTTATATTCATCAATTATAAGATAGCACCTTTGAGAAGAAAATCATGCAACCGTCAAAAAGGATCATACGCATATAAAAGCCATGGAAATAACGAGACCAAGATAACGTGGTTCACCCGTACACGGGCTAGTCCACAAAAGGTGTGTGCGTTTATTTTTATTAAGCAAAAAGTGATAGGATTACAATGAGCAACATGGTTGCTGCAACAAGATTCTGATTCTTCCTTCTTCCGTCGAGCCTCTACCACATAGAGTTTCTTCATGAATCAAACATATAAATATAAGGAGTGTACAAAGAATAGTCACTTTCATTTCTAAACCAACTCGACAATTCTAAAATGGTCTTATACATAACTTTAAATGCTAAAATCAAAGTTTTTCTATGGAGATCTATTCTTTGGTATAACAATACCTTGACACAAATCCTTCATGGCCTTCGACACCATATCAACTCTAAGTGGAAGTATCAATATAACTAAATCTGTATAAGTTTTAAGCAAGTAATGATAATCTAACACTAAGGTTACAACCTCATTGATTCTCTTCTTCCTAAATACAATATGCCTAAAAAGATAAGTGCCTACAAAGGGAGGTATTCCCAAAATCAAACATATGTAAACTTGCCTATTTATTAAAAGAATTTATATAAGGGTACTTAGATTATCCCCTAATTCTTGAGCCGACTAGTATATATATGATATATATATTTATTCCTAACAACTATAAAATCAAATTCCACTTTTATGATAATTTGGAACCTATATGTCGATACACCCACAACATAAATATATATCTTTTATTGGTAAGCAAATCTATTATATATAAGACTATGTATTATCAATAAGATAGACTTCAAATCTATTAGTCTCTGTCAAAGTTTGAGTAAGCAACAGTTATACTCTGCGATATAAATTTCCTTATTAACTATACATACTCCAAAGCTAACCTTTAGTTCTGTTATCAAGATTATAATAATTATTATTGTCAAAAAGGATCCTTTGAAACATTAGTCCTATTTATGTATCTTCCAGATGAAATGCTCAATCGGCACAGACCAAAACTAATAGAGGTTAAAAGAAACGGAGGACGATGAGGTTATTGCCAAGTAGAGAGTATGATGTAAACCACAGGACTAATCTTGGGGGCATTACTTCTGAGACATGACATAAGTATATCAATCATGGTATGATACAGACATACACAATGAGAAAGTGATTTTTCACGAATCATACGACATTCAATAGGGTTCGAACCAATGCTACGGAAGCATGAATGGATAAAGACTCTACCATGCCCATTCCAATGCTGTGCAACATACAAAAATAAGTATTTGAGAGAGATTCACTAGTTATGCATAGAAATGTATTGGGTTCACGACAAGGATCTACAGGTCGTATTCAATCCAATGCTGAGTGAAATTAAGTACACAGATCACCATTCGATTTTCGACGCCCTAACAGAAAAGAATGCGGGGGTAACTCTTTACAGCCATTTGTTTTTTCTTTTTTAAAGCACTAACGCCTATATTAACACATCGCATGAAAGTATAATATTAGATGATACGAAGGAACTCTCGCCACAGTGTTACAAGAGCACAATTCTATCCACCAAAAGCAAAGTTAAATAAATATCCAGAGAAATTATTTATACAGGGATAACCTATCAAAAGATACTAAAGACGAGCTAAGATTTCGTGTAGGAATTCACTTACGAGCCAATACGCCAAGGTATCTTACCGAACTTGTATCTTCATGGTAGAAACTTGTTATCCATCTATCGCAGACGTTGGTACCCCTTTGTTTGTCGAGGCTCTATCCAGCAGCTGCGATCCTCTGGACACAACACCCTAATCGCAACTTTTTGCATCTCTGTTACATTCATTGTAACAACCATTTACTCCATCATCTTGTTTCGCCGAGCTCTTCACATGTATAGAGACAACATGATAACCCTTCTCACCGAGCTCTGCCTATGCACAGATATTCTCCTTCACCCTTACGCAGAGAATAATGTTCACCCAATTCCCCCTTATTCTGATCCTTTCCCCCTTAAGAAGGATTTTCTCGAGAAGTTAAAGGTTTCGTGGTTAGCCTTTCCCCTCAACCTGTCATACTCAAACCACCATCTGGCAATGTAGGTGAATGGCGCTCCCTTAAATCCGGGTGTTAGCGCCAAGAAGATCTCCCCGATCCCAACTAGTCCTTTAGTGGAGTTCGCAGTTGCCTCTTCCAATTTAATGAATTTGCCACATGTACAACCAACATAGTCCAGACTTCTCGACCATGTTTCCCACGACTAAGATACTCAATCTCCCGTGATGGATCACCATAGTTCATAAAGCTAAAAGGGAGGATGGTGGTAATGTCGCCCAACACTTACTTTTATCCAAGGGTTTTAACCTTAAGAAGCAATCTTTACACTTAACAAGGTCCTAATATAACAATTAGTATTTTTTTTTTTTGGCAACAAAAGGTTCTTTATATCTTTAAGGAGACAATCTCCTTATCTTCCTTCACCAAGCCTCGTGTGCCCTCCTAACACTCTTTTGTATATGTACTTAACACTCTTGTGTTCACAATTTATTTGACAATCCTATGTTGGTCTTCATATATATTTTCATCATGTATATAACCCATATGCATAGTACTAACTTAGACTTAAGTAGTATTTATTACATTATAGTAACCTTATACCAATGGCTCATAGTTTAGCCTATGATTTAATATACTAAAATTAATAAGCTAAACTTTATCGAAAACCATTAATAGGCTTGTAGTTAAAAATTAGCTTAGGAGGTTTATTTGGGATTTCTAACACTCCCTGTTGGAATGTGATTACGTCAAATTATAACCCATAGCATATGGCCTTATACTAAGGTGTAAGTCATCAAGGTTTCCTATTCGTTTGTAACAAAATGCTATAGTCCTTGACTTAGGACGTTGTACGAAAGTCTTGGTTAATACCCATAGCTCCAACCATTATGTCCTACAAGCTCTTTGGATTAATGTTTTAGATTATCAAGGATTCCCTTTACTTTTCCGTAATGATTTAGTTGTCGACGCTTAGTTGTGCCATTGCATCTTGTCTTCTAAGTTTACAGCTTATAAATTAGAAAAATAAATAACGATGCTCTCAAGGTCCACTGGTGGGGACTTGGCCTTGAGCTCCTCACCAGAGCCTCAATAATTTCCATTATACATTTATAAATCTGAGAGGGATATTACAAATCCCTTCTAAGAACTAGCTTCTCCCTGCCATCTTCTTATTGATTCTTTGAGAACATCTCAACACCCAAATTGGGTCTCTCCCCCAACTGAAAAATCGAACCTCTAGCTTTGCCTATTACAAATGAATATATAGCAGAGGCTGCCTCATCTCTCAAATTCGAATTCTTCTAAACTGGCATCTATAAACAGAAGTGGTTACAAACAAGATGACACATGGCCAACAGATTTCCTGCTTTCACGGAGTTTGTTGCAACCGAGCTCTTCATTTTCGGATGTGGACTGCTGAAAACTAGGCTCCGAAGCCCCGGATGTATATCCAAAATTCTGACAATCGTTTAAATTTTGAGAGAGGTTTTGGTAATTGGGCATGTTCCTGACAAAACCCATCTCTTCATTTCCCCATCTTCTCCTCCAGCTCATCGAAATCTTCTTCGAAAGTTGATGACTTAGGCAGCAAATTGAATTTCGGAAACATTCCCTGTAAATATCTCTTTGATTCTCCCAAACCGTGACACCTGTGTAAAAAATGAGAGAGAATATTTTGTATTGGCCCATGATGGACAAAAACCTCTCTCGATTTCTCAAAATTCGTCCTGGTTTGGTGGAGACAGCTGGTTGAAAAAGATGACTAAAACAGTTATTTTCACTAAAAAAAAGCATGGCCTTCATACAAAATTATGTTGAACTTTTGGAAGTTTGTCTCTCCTTGCATGTTCAATTAGCGAAGTTCATTGTGGTCGTGGATCTCCTTCGCCTGCTGATTTGAGCCGTCTCTTTTTATTGCAATGTTAAACTTAGCATTGTTGAGCATTATTTAATCTCAGACTTAGGAATAAATGTTTAAAAGGCCTGATTTGCGTCCTCATTTGTCATGTGGCTTAAAGAAATGAGACCTTTCTCATCCTTTCATGGATATGAACCCCTTCAATCGCCCAATACAAAACTGGTGCTAACAACTCGCTCTAATTGGGGATGCTATCCTCCCTGTGAGGTAGCAAAGAACCCCTGTAGATCCAGTGCCTGATCCATTGGGCTGCCTTTCAAAATTAAGAGCTATGTTCTTCCCTTCTACCATCTTCAAGACAGATAATGCTTCAAAAAATATCCCATTCACTGGATCCCCTGTCAATGGAGACCCATCCTGATGCTCTAGAATGAACAGATTAACACCTATGTTTGCTGCAATGATATAGGGGCCTACCCACATATGGTCAAATTTTCCATGCTTGTCTTCTCTAGGGGCATTCCACTTTAGGACCAAATTATTGACCTGAAACTGCTCTTCTTTAATCTTTCTGTCAAAGGTGTTCTTCATTTTCTTCTAGTGTACTTGCATAACGCTTCCAAGCCTTGTCAATCTTGTAGTCACTGGATAACAATAGATAATTTGAAAGAGAAGGTTCATAATCACGCAACATGAAGGCATAGTCCCCCAATATTCTGATCTGACACTCTATCGAACTAAATGTGTAGTTGGGCTCATTTGAAACATTGGCAGTATCATCTTTCCCCTTATGCCACCATAGGTTTTTTAATCTCGTTTTTCAACCCCTTCCTTGTCGCCATAACTTGTTGATTCAAGGAGTGTATTTTCAGCTCCATGTATGGGATAATATCCTTTACAGAAAAATATTGCATGAATTCGTTAATCTATTCTAAGTCATTTCTATTGAGACACAGACCTAGAACATGGTTAGATGATGAATTTCCTACCAAAGATGACGAAACAAAAGAAGCCCAGATATCTACTACCAAGATCTCTTCATCAATTTGAAAAGAATTAATGTATAACAGCTTATAATCATATGGTCCAAAAGTTCCCTTCATTTCTGATAGTATTTCATTTGCTTTGTCTGCAAGTCCATCTTCATTGCCATGTATTAATACATAGCGCTTCAATATCTTTGGATCCATTGCACCTTCATTTAAAAGAGAAGGAAGTTAATCTGTATTGAAGAGATCCACAAATTTATTGACAGGATTTTCATCTTTGGAAGAAACAACCAGAATACATGCAATCGGGTGGTCAAATGCTTCATGCTATTAAAAAAGATAGTGTACGAATAAATTCTTTATTGTAGACTTGAAGCCATGGTGAAAAAGACTCCGACTCTGCAATTTTTTGAATAGCTTCAAGTTGTTGAGGATTTCCTTCCAGCTCAGCAAAGGCTTTCTCACTTGCATTCTCCACGACCTGCCTTAGATGCTCCTCAGCTGACCCAATTTGTGACTGGTGTATCTCAGAAGCATAAAACATACAGAATTTGAATTTATGCAATCTATAAGGTTGATCACTTGCAGTGCACATTGGAATATCAATTGTTATCATAAAAGAAGAAAGAGCGCAAGATTTGAACAAAATTAAAATTGTTCTTCTGGCATGATTTTTCCACAAGGGGTATTGGAAGCAAAATCCCAATTGGCATAATTGTCTCGAGCAAATTTTGTGACAACAGTGAGCCACCTAAATCCATCTTCAATTAAAGAAAACTGCTGGTACAAAAGGATTTAGGAGAATAACGAGCTCCGTGGATGACAGCTCTCCAAGAGTATGACCTGGAAATTAAACCTCCAACTATGGTAAAGGGCCAAGGATTGTGTAAGCTTGCTGTTGAAGTAGCTCATTTTCCAAACAAAGATTTTGAAATGATCATTGACGAAACCTTGCTAGTCAGGTAAATTTATTTTTATCCTCCACCACAAGATTCCTGGTATTGAAATTTAAGAAGTCTTCTTGAAACAGGAGCTGCTCCTGAGCATCTAGATCCTAGGAAAAGCAGAGCACTTAGGCTGAAATCAGCACGTTATCTGTTGATCGATAATACTCTATTTAGAAGAAATTCAAATGGTGTATTACTTCACTATTTCTTATGATTAAGTATAAGTTAATATATATTTGCTTTGGGTAGATTAATTTTGTTGTATAAGTCCTTTTGACCCTTAGTAAATATTCATATTATTCTTGTCATATGTAGATCATATTTTAATTTTTGTAAATAAATTAATATAGCTTTGTAAATAGGTTTAACTTCACATGCGATTTCATTTTGAATTATGAATGCAGATCTTTGTGTTATCATCGAATGATGGGTTGAAATTGGTTATGGTTTAAAAACTTATCTTATGATAACCTTTGGTTGGTTAAGTCACATTGTTTTCATTTGACAAATTAAATTAGTATTTCACATGGTATAAACTTGTTTTTGCCACCGTGTATTAACATAATATGAATGTTGGATTGAATTGTTATGAACTTAGCCTTGACGGATGTGGCTTATGTTTTCATTGACCTAGGGTTTAATGATTTCATCGAATTCATAAAATATATGAACCATAATGTCTCATAATGGGAGATCATCTATTAAATCTCAGGATGGTTTATTTTGTACAAAGTACAAGTTGATGTTGATGGCATACATGAATCATATCATATATCGAATTATGATTAAGGCAATAGTCTATCATTATTTTTTATGATCTTTTGAAAGTCTATTAATCATAATCGGTTATAATGTGTAAATTTCAAAATCACTTTAATCGATAGCACATCAAGGTTCTACGTGTAGCTTTGTCAATTAAAAACCTGGAGGTATAACATTTTTGATACATGACATGAATTGATGCTTTACTGACACCTATTTGATATAAACATTGTGAAATTATTATCTAGCTCGATGCTGAGTGTCAAACTCATTTTTTCATATTATTTCACTTTATTTTCTGTACTATTTGATCATTTTGAATCTCATTATTACGATAATCTGGTTCATGTATTCGTTTTGGCGGTGATGATTTTATTCCTAAACATTGGTCTAAGGTTTCATATGAGCCGAATGGAGACTTTCATTATGTCATTCACTTGGATCCCAATACCATCTATATTCACGCAGCCTTTCATTCCAAACCTCATTAAGAATCATAGTGAGGAAATGGCTCCTTTATGTCGTTTTGAAGTATCAGGTCCGGAGATGCTTGAAGCAGAACCAGAGGTTGTTTCTCTGTTTCGTAAGATACGTTGGGGTTCGTTCATTGAGAAATTTGATGGACACCATAGTGAAATTACGAAGCAATTCGCTCTAAGTCTTCAAGAAGATGTAGCTCAGGTTGGAGGGCTTCGTCTTACTATCAACGAGGATTCAATTGCAGAGGCTACCAACCTTCCCCAAGTAGGAGAACGATGGTTCAAGGGAGAAAAGGTTAATAAATAAAGTTGTATGTCACTCCTGCTTCCTCTCTCGAAAGGTTTAGATTTATCTGTTGGGGTTTCAACTAATTTCTTAAAACCAGAATGGAAAAGTTCGTATGAAGTTCTAGTTAGGTATGTGACCTGTGATGGCAGACTTTCTCATATTAACTATTATCATCTCCACTTATTGTTAGCCGTAAAGGGTTTCAAACTTAATTTACCTTTCTTCCTGCTTCGAAATCTAAAAAAAAATGGCACAAGTTGTGCAAACTACTGTAGGTGATTTCGATAGAAGTTTGTTCCATCATGGTTTGATTAAGATATTGGTCCAACATCAATTATCCTTGGTTGGTAGGTCTTGGGGAGAATTATTGGCCAAAAATAAGTTAGGGTTAACCCAATATTCGCCGACTTTGTTGCCTAAAACTCGCACGAAACGCAAAGCTTCATTAAATTCTAGTGATAATAATAGCCCTAAGTCTATGATAAAGGAGGTTGGGTTGTAGGGTAAGTCTTCACCTATGAATGTTGATAGCGGTTCTGCTATTATCAATAAGCTTAACCCTTTGAATACTGGAGTTGGTTTAGTTCCGTCGCCTGGATTTTTGGGCACATTATCAAATTTGAATGATAATTTAGAAGATTTGGAAGGTTCTAGAATTGGGAAAAGGTCAAACCTTGTTACCTTGAAAGCTATTGATAGTGTACACACAGTTAATAAACCTCAAGCTATGTCTACACAGAAGCTTGAAAAATTAGTAGAAGTCTTTTGTCGAGAAAATTACTCTAATGAGAGGGGTTCTATGTCATTTGGTATATGGCGTTTTAGTCATAGTATGGATACGACTTCCACTCTAATTTCGATCCCTGAAACCCTACAACGTTTTGAAGAGCCCCCTTTGATTAGAATTGATAGTGAGGATGATAAATTTTATCCAAATCTTGAAACTCCTCTGGGTAACGAAAAACAGAGTTCTGAAGTGGAACGTTTTGGGTCACCTACTAAGGACTTTGCTGATCAATCTTCTCCTATTGATTCTGCACCGATCCCTTCATTTGGTGATGATTTTTCATCTTTTGCAAGAGATGAAGGGTTTCAGTTAACTCTCAAACAAATCTTAAAAGATAAAATTTCAGAGTTGAAGGCAGAGTTAAAAGAATCATATTCTAGTCAGTCAAGCTTGAAAGATGAAATTAAAACTCTGAGAGAAGAATTACTATCCTGGGTTCATAAATGGCTAGAAATGAAGTCGAGAAAAGAAAACTACAAAAATTATAGGAAACTCACGAAGATGACCAATGAACAATTATTTGAACAAATTGAACATCAAAAACTTAAAATCCTTGAGCTTACGGCCAGACTGTCAGAGTCAAGAAGAAAATCTATAGTATATGGTGCAACTTGAGTTACTTTTGGTAACAACTGTGCATTTTGTTTTGAATCCAATAGGTAACAAAATTTCTGAGTAGTATACTCAAATTCTTTTACTATTTTAATATCATCTTACATTGAATGCCGAACTTATGAGATATGTATTTTTCTTGCACAGATGGAGGTTTCTATAATTTTCAGCAATTAGGTGGAGAAGTTACATGCCATGAGGATGGAAGTTTTTGGAAAAAGATGCTGCAGTTACATCTACTTTTGATTATCGAATTGGAGAGTGCATTCCAGGTGTTATTTTGATCCATCTTTTCACATAAATCAATTTACATCATGAAGTTAGTTTAACAACTGTTCATCTTCGGGATGTTCAAATTAAATGTAATAGAAAGATGCTGATTATCTTCTATTAAAATTCATAACAGTTGTTAGAGAGATGGCATCTATTTTTAGGTGTAGGTTAGACGAAATTGGAAGAGGTTATTGGAAGCATGTTGTATTTAAGTGATAAACAATTACAGATTTAGGGTCTATGGAGTTCTGAAAGAAAACTTGTCGAAATATTACATAATTTCTTATATGATCGCTCTACTGGAGTTTTGTCTTCGTGTATGATTGTGAGAGAATTTCTCAAACTGGTATCACTGTGTTGCTACCATTTTCTTAAACTTTAATACATATTTTGATATATTATTTCCTCATTTTATACTTATGCAATTGTACTGTGATTATAATTGTATAAATTATCTGAAAGTTTCTCTATCTACTCAATATTAATGTTTGATTAAATATTACTAAATCCTTTCCTTAATATGTTATTGGTAACTATGATTTAGTAATAGTTATTTCATATTTATTTATGATAGCATTGGTGTGTCTATTGTGTTTTCACAAATTAATACAATCTGTTTCAAATATTTGGTATTGAGCAATTGGTTATTGATTAATATATCATTATAGAATTAAATTGAAATAGTTTTCTATTTCAAATTTTCTATTTTGTGCATATACAACAGGTCAATTTATGTGATAATCTCTTGTCATATTTTTTATCTAAGATATTACCATTTATATTCTTTGTTATCTTAACAGATTAATTGATGATTAATTTAGTCTTTCAAGTTGCTCTGAGCTGAGATAGGTTAGAATAAAATAGTTAATCAGTTTTGTTTAATTTCCAGATTAAATTTTCAGTCCTTAGTTAGGTTTTCATTTAGATTATTTTGTTAATTCTCTGAAACAGTCATTAGATTAAAAATACAAAAAACAAAACAAAACAAGAGACTTTCTTTAGGAAAGCACATTAGGTTAGATTAAATTTAGAAACTAGCTTTAGGATTCATTTTTAAACAATAGATTAACTTATGTTCCATTTTTGTTGAATTTTATAATTCTCCTTGAGAGAATAAATTCAACTGGTAGTAGGACCATAACCTACAAGGTATTGCTATCCCAAACACACCTGGAGCTGCTCTACGCTATTTGTGTGGGCTTTATCTACTTAAGTTTGCCACGTCATAAAATCAGGCCAATATGTTTAAAATTCCGGCCCAGTATTCAATCTTGTTCTTTTAAATTTTTAATAACAGTTGAATAATAGAATTTTACTCAACACATGAATCAACATAGAGACAGTCAGAAAAGAATATGAAATCTTCTCAGGTATACATAAATCGATTTAGAGCTTTGTCAATTCTATAACTGCTCTTAATATTATGCGGAGAAAAAAAATATATTCATATCATTTCGTTCGCATTAGTTTTGGGAATCGGTATAATAAAGTTCATGTTCATATACTATTCAGATTTCAATGTTAATCATCTATAGAACTTTTATCATTCCACAGCTAAATAAATGTCGCGCATTAACAAATAATGAGATCCTTACCATTTTCTCTATAAGAAGAGAAATTAATGAACTAAATCAGTTTAACAAAGGAAACCTGAGTAATATAATTATGAGTCTGGTGCCCTCAACGCTCGACTGGCTATGATACCAAATGTAGGGATCCCCGTTTCTGGGGACCTCCCAAAAGACTATCTAAATAATTGCTAACATAATATAAAACAGTTTAGATCTTACCAATGATCGAGAATTGAAAAATTAACTCAAAAATTTAACTTAGCAAATAAAAATGGAATAATAAACTTGATTCTGATGGTTGTGGGTGAATCCACTCATCGAAGATTGTTGTAGTTACCACTCCTTGCCACTATGATCCATACATCCAACTGACCACTTGGTTGACCTCCCTACGAATTCTGAGAATACTCTTCTTCTTCCCGAACCCCCGAGCATTGGGGCCATACAGATCACACACTTAAACCAATGATCCAAAAGTGGGATTCCCCCCCACCAAGATCCCTTTCCAAACTCACAATAGAATAAAATCAATGTATCTTCATCATTACGGTGACCATCCAAGAGTAGCATGTCCCCTCCCGTTTCCTCTTACCTTCCTTAAATAGGAAAATTCTCTACGACACATGTCGCTTCATGCAAAAATGCCTAATTTTATAAATATTTAAATATAATTACCTCACCCAGCCATGTGTCTTATTCCTAAGAGCTTGCACCTACATTCCTATATTTACTCAAGTTCGTCCCCCGTTAATGCTTCAATCTAGTTTCTATTTTTGTGCGTGCAAGTGGAGTTGGCTATATGCTAATGTTTAGTATACTATTTGTGCCTAAACAAATATTCTCTATTATTTTAATTACTAATAATAATTTCATGTGCAAAATAGCCTAAATGCAAATCTACATGCTTAATGCAATATATTCATCACTTGTTTTCGTCTTGGGTATAGGTACCACATCGTTGGGTCCATTTGTGCCTCATTTCCTTTTATCAAGATGGTACCACAACGCCAGGTCCATTTGTCGATCATTTTTCATTTATCAACAAGGTACCACATCGTTAGGTCCTTTCGTTAATACTTCTTTGTTTCATGTGATTTGTGGGAACTTCATGTAGGGATTTAGGATTCGTTACCTTCAATCCTTCGTCTACACTCTATAGGAGACTAATGACGCTGAGGAGTAATTTCATTCTTACTGCGCACCCCTCAACCTCATATGTGACCAATTCCTTCATGGTCAACTTCGGACGACTTCACGCTTACCCGAGTAACCGGATAGGTGCTTTTCAACTCGTCCGTGGAAACCGTAGGAAGTCGACACCATCTTCCTTCTTCCGTGTGTGATTTATTCATAATCTATGGTCCATTTATTTCCTTTGTGAGTCAGTTGGTTATGGTGAATTACCTACTACTGCACATATACTCAAAGTACCCATCAGTAGTACTGCTAATCAATCCATAATCATGTTTCGTAACTCTGCTAATCATTAAGAAATATATGCAATGTGTTCATTCACATCATATATTTCATAACATATCTAATCGTTAAGCAGAGCATGCATTCATTCATCAATTTAAGTAAAGTATCCATTTCTACAAGTATAATTCATTTCATTGTTTTCGTTTATCATTTGTCATTATAAAATTCATCATGTGTTTTCTCGATCGTTAAGACACATCTAAACTCAAAGGACCACTTTATTACAGTTTAATTTGTCGGGTCACTCGACAAGTGCTTCCAAAGTCTACAAGCATTCTACGGCCATTACACCAAGTGAGGAATTTTAGTGGGTTAGATTAGAGGTTTCTCTTAGGCTCCACTTGGGTTCATAAACCGAGTTATGTTTGAATTAAATGTGTGGATGTGTATGCACAAGTGGTGTGTCAAACAAGTAAACGAAACTGTAAATGTTTGGAAATAATGATACTGAAAATAAAGATAGATAATAATCAATACTAGAAACAAATGATGCTCTTTCTTGAAATAAAATATATTTCTTTCTTTGATAAGCAATGAACCACCTCTAAATTTGCAAGCAAACAACAATCTTAAGCAAGACAAGCAAAGTGAATGCACAAAAGACTTATGATTAACACTAAGGAATTAAAGATGAAACCTCTTGTTAATAAATTTATCTCAAGTAATTGAAGGGAATGATAGCTAATCTCTAAAAATCTTGCAAAGAATAGAAAAGAAAGTTCTCAACCAACCACAGAAAGAAGTTTTAAGCAAACAAAGGAACGTAACTAAATGCTTAATTAAGATTTTTTTTGTTGAAACGTAAAAAGACTGAAAATGAATCCAAAATAGAACCCTAAAGGAAATACATAATTAGATTTTTCAAACTTTTCTCCTACATTGTCTAAAGGGAGCCACAATTCAATCAATACAAAAAAAGTAGGAAACATCGTAAAAAAACGAGATTGAATAACAATCTAAAACATAAATATGAATCAAACAAAAAGGAGGTAAAACAGGTTTTGTCTTGCCTCACTAAAAATTGGGTTTTTTGGCAAAGTTAGGGATTTTAGAGGAAAATTGGTGACTCATGGTAATGTTTTTTTGGAAAAAGGTGTGATCCAAAACCAAACATTGAAAAAAAATGAAGTGGAACTTGTGGCTGCAGTAAACATATGAGGGTTTTCTCCAGAGTTACCTACCAATGGATAAATAAAAAAACAATAAGAAACACAACAGGTAAACTACCTTAAACAATCATGGATGAGGCTGGAAAAATGGTTTCAACACAACCAAGGATGAGTATATGGATTCGCCAAACTTATAATGTGTGACTTACATGTACAAAAAACAGGTACTAGAGGGTTGTGCAATCTATTTTATCGGATCAAAGAAAGTTGAAGAAACTAAACTAAATAAGACTAATTATTCAACATGCATGAAACATCCATTACAAAACTAGCCATAAAAAGGGGAAACACAACATGTAAAGAATGATGTTTTTATTATTACACAAGGAAGAAGAGAGTACAATAGCACCTTGGTACCAATTGTGGATGGTAAGGGACCTTTATATCCAATCAAAAGGGGGTTCTTCTAAGTCCTTTGTGCCCAAATCTCCAACCAATTGTTTTAATGGTTGATTCCAAAATGGCGAAAGAAGGATAGAATGATGGCTCTCTCTCTTCTTTTTTGGTGCAATTTCGACAACATAACAATATTGTGGATCTATTGTGGGATACAAGTGGGACTTCCAAGGTTGGAATTCTTGGTATTTATTCTAGCTTGTTGTGCAGCCTTAGTGGGTTGGCTTGATAGGACTTTCTATTTCTTGGTATTGATGGATGACTAGCTTTGCAACTAAAGAGATGGGTGGGTAATGGTAGGGATCCCAAGAGAGAGGCATTGGAGAAGTCGAGGATTATAATTACCAAGCATTAGAATATTTAATAAGTAGTTAACTTTTAATATTAAATAAAAGGGATTACACGATCAAAGTTAAAATCATGTGCATTTTGGATTTATTTATATAAAGAAGGTTCTTACTATGTAAAGAGTGGAATTTTTGGAGTTAATAAAAGTCTCATTTCTCTAGTCTTTATTATGCTTATATATTAAGTAAACTAATTTTGGTTTTTGCATTAACTCCTGTGATGTCTTTTGTGGAATGTTGACATTCGATCCTAGTTACAATATTACATCCCATGTACATTATATTCATAATGGTTGCATTTTGGAGAAATTATATTTCCCCCATCTCTTTTTTTTTTGAATTGGCGTAGAGCACCTTCTTCCACATCCACAAGGATTTCTAAATCTTGTGTCAATCGAATTCCAAGTCACACAGAATACCCCCATCATCTAGGGTCCTAAGAAAGAGAAGAAGCCTAACTTTGATCTCATCACCTACGATAAGTGTATGTGTAATTTCTTGGCTCCACAACATACACTGTGTGCTCTACGACCCTAATAATACATATGGATCCAAGTCTCATTCCTTTGCAACTTCTAGAATCACCTCAAATACTCATTTTATTTTGCCATGTCAAATTTGAGTGCATTGGGAATGGATTTTCTATTAAACACTAACAACTTTGCACCGTGATATGCAATTACCTTAACTCTACTATGGATAACAATATTCAATATAGTGCATTTGCTTTCTTTTGCATCAAGACTAAAAATCCATGGATCTAAATTTTATCAAATTAAAGTCCATGGATCTAAATTTTATCAAATTAGTTCTATATTTCCTGGTATCCCACATATATAAAATTATTGCTAGCATATATTGTTATTCTCTACCTAAACTCAAACACTCTTTTAATATAAGCTACATATAAATGGAAGGTGAATGTTAACATGAAAAAAAAAAATGAATGTCAAACAAACCAACATAATTACCATGCAAACAATCAACCTTGGGCACCTCCCTTCATTTTGACGATAATATGCCGAATAAAACATTCACTTGGTAACGAACAACCAAAACCACTACCTATATGACCACTCCCTAAAATGTTTTACCCCTACATAAATTTAAATATCTATCTTCCTCGTATAAATTAAATTATTCATTTTTTCAATTGAGGACAGGTCTAAGTCCTCAATAAAAAGGAAACAGAAAAAAGCCGACCGAACGTAACACAAAACCTACTTAAACAAAGCGATTAGTCCGTCATTCTAATCCAAAAGGCATCATGATTCGTTGGAAGCTCTTCGATGGCTATAAAATCACAAATGAAACAACTGAAAAGGAAGTGAGACGTGGTATAACAGTACTCAAACTTGGGAAGGAGCATTCAGAGTCATTGGATAAGGTTTGGCCGTGTGTTGTTCTGTTGGTTTTATACAATGAATTATTATAATCCTCCGTCTCCGTCTCCGTCTCCGTTTAGCAGTAGCACCAGCAGCAGCAGTGACAGTGACGAAGACAACCATGGTTCAGATTTCCCTACCAATCTTCCAGGCTTTGGCGACTTCGGAGACTCTTTTTTTCCTCCTGCTCCTCCTAATGTACGACGCTTGGTGGCTGAGGGCGAGGATGGTGGCTGTGCTGATTCTGGTGGTAATGATCATGGGAACTCTGGCTCCGGCTATGGCGGCGGTGGTGATGATGGCCATAACCATAACCATGGAAATCGAGATTACATGGATAGTCTTATGCATCTTTTCTTTGGCAACGGCAATGTTGATAATAATAACAACAATAACAACGGCAATGGCGATGATGACGAAGAGGAAGAGAGCCATCGCCATCCTCGGGTAGGAAGTTATTTGGACATTAGCGATGGTTCAGGCACTTACTCTTACGGCCGTGCTTATTTGCACCTATTGCTCGACGCTTTGACCAATCACCCGGAAACTGTGCAAGTCGTGGACGGCTCTTATTTCGAAAATATGGACCTGCAATATAGTACCTCTCCGAAGTACCTATTCCGCTTTGCCTCCAACGGCAAGGTTATTGCAAAGCTATACGTTGATCTGCCTCCCCATACGTTGCCCCCTCAGTCTTCTATTGTAGATCCTCGCCCTAGGCAGGATCGTGGAAGTACCACAATATGTCCGACATGTCATCGCACCCGCTCCCGCTCATTTGATGATGATAACTCAGAAGAGAAGGAAGCGAAGGAGGGCAGTGGAAAAAATGAAGCGCACGCAGAGGAAAATAAGCAAAGCAGGGGACTAGAGGATCAAGAAATGAAGCAGCTCAGCACTGAGCGAAAGAGACAGAAAAGTTCCAGTGACAAGAAGAAGCAAGACACCAATGACCAAAATAAGAAGCATTAGCAAGAGAAGGGAAACAACAATGAACAAGAGAAGCAAAACGCTAATGACAGCTGATAATAAATAAGCTCTGCGCTGTTAACAACTAGTTCGTTCATTTTTTCAACTCTGCTCTGCTCGGTTTTTTTCAGGTTATAAATTGTTGGACATGTTTTTCCTTGGTAATTTGAGTAAACGTCATAAGTACTTGAAAGTGTATGCCTCAATGAAACTATCTTTCATTTTTTAATGGAAATAACAGAAAAATATATAATTATGATTTAAACGGATAAATGATTAAGTAAAATAAATGTTTAATTTTGAATATTGTGTTTCAAAATTAAAAATGATATTTAATGTTTAATGATTTTAAATTAAAAAAATATAAGAGGTATCTTAAATTTTCATATTTATTATTATTGAAATTATTGAAGATAACATATATATACTCAATTCTAATGAATATAATTTTATTTCTAGTGAAAAAAAGAAATTCAAAAGTGCATCAAATGGGAAAAATTAAGGTGTTATTGTCATTATGTTGAAAGAAGAAAAAAACTAAGTACCTAGCCATAAAATGAATAAAATGTGTGTAAATACAAAACAATACAAGTATAACAAGCTTGACTAGTTGAGGGTTGATGGGTTGCACCACAATCAGCTTCGTTGTTGTGTTTCCCTACTAAAATTGTGTTATCTAGTGAATCAAAAGTTTCATACACTCAATAATCTTGCCAATGGTATCAAACACTATTAGGTCTCAGAGAACAACTAGCTTCGACTTGTGTAGTGGTTCAAAAGAAGGATTCAACACTGTAACCAGCTCCCCTATCTCTAGTGGCAAATAATCTAGATAGATGTCTAGTTTCATGTTAGTAAATAGATCCCATCCAAAAAATCACTATCTACCAATTGGGTAAGCTCCACTTTCTCATACAGGTCACCTATAACCTACACCCTTGGATCACATATTTCAGCGGCTACTTATTCTTTAGGTCCGGGAGAAGCTTTAGAGGCTAAAGTGGCTTTATCCATGTCTTATGATTGTCATTGATATACAAATTGAATTGTTGATGGGTTCACACACTGGAAGTTTGGTCAAGCACTCTATGAAAGTTGGAGAGGGCATCAATGTCATGATCAAACGCTGCACAAACACAAAGTGAGTGCATAGGAAAAATTATGGAGTTTTAACCACTCCAAGGTGTTAATGACAAGAGTTGACAAGTTCATTTAATGGAAAGAATGGAAGATACCATATCTTCAATTATTAATGCATGAACTATTAATGAAAAATATTTTATTTCTAGTGACCTCTAAATGTGTCTAACCCCTCGTAAAAAATATTACTACCTAGAATACCACCCAAACGATGAAATCTAGACTCATCGACAACAACCCAAAAATGGATTCGACCAACATGAGAAACCTAAAGATGGTTCTCATTGCCCACAACTAAAGATGGTTTTCATAGCCCAAGGAACTCCTACAACTTTATATCATTAATTATACTTACTGGTCTCATTGATCTATAATTTTTGTCACTTGTTGGTCATTTATATATAATATTTTTATCTAGGATATCTTATGAAGAGAACAACCAAACATCTAATTTCGATCAAGCCTCTACAACAAAATAACAAACTATTGAATTACTATTCCTTTCTACCAACAAATTGCTCAATCTTAGACTTTAGCGATCAACTAGTGGTTCATGTCAGAACACATTTATTTATTCATTACACATGTTTCGATGATAATTTTCCCAATTCTCAAATGTGATGTAAAATGGCAACTGTAAAGTGAGCAATGAGCTTTGTATTTGAGATAATGGTATTGATTAAAGTGATGTTCTTGCTGAAGTACTATGTTGGTGTACTTTCTTTTTAAACTCGAGATTTACCATGAAAGGTTCCTTGGTTTGCAATTGCATACAGCCTAGGAAATCTACTGTAATGTTTTAATTAACACAAAGAATCACATCTTAGTTGCATCATATTGAGTATGCATTTCCCACATTTTTTTTCAATGATTTAGTGCATATAAATTTTGTTGGATTGACATTGGACTTATGTCCCTTTTGTGGTTTCCAATTTGAAGTAGTCCACATAAAAATAAGTTGATCTTGTTATATTTCTAGAACCAACGTTTTTAGAACTCTTGATGTGTTTTTTTCAAAGTTGTCATCCAAATTTCAATTTCAAGAGATTCATTCTTGAAACACATATCATGAAAAAAATTGCATGTAGATGAAACCAAAATTAAATTGTTTTTCTCTATTGTGTAATATGCAACCCTTCCCATTTTCTCAGCACGTTCTTTTGTTGCATCATCATCGATGCTATGATAAAAAATGTCCTTTAATTAAAAAATAACTAATTTATTTTCAGCTATTTTGGCTGCAACACAATAACATATAATCTAGTCAAACCATTGTATTTATGCTACATAAATCGTTATGAAAAAATACACTCACCTTGAGTATTTTCCTACTATGTATATATGACCCACTATTCTCTTGTATTATCTTCATAGCACTTGGATCAAAACATGTTAAACCTTTGAATCAAATACCAACAATACTTATTTTGATCAGATTTTGTACGATAGCACATTTATTACTTAATTGATAATGAAAGAAAACATCATCAATGCAACTTTCAAAGTGAAATATATATATACATATTTAACATTGTTCTAATTGTTATTAAATTTTCTTCTTTTTATTTGTCCCATAATAAACATCTGAAATGTTATAGTGGTACAACGATTAAAATTTAAAAAATAACAAGAGAAACAACGGAAGTTATAAATACCCGATACAATTTTATGTTCATGATTGTATCTTTGCACCTCATCATCATCTTTGTCCTTATTTGTGAGTATATTAAGGATATGAAATGTTTTTAATTGTGAAATTGAATAAAAATCATTAAACAACAAAGCAATTACAAATTTATAAGTTATAAGTCTCTAATATTATTTTGTGTCATTGATTGTAGCATTGTTTCACAATTTTCATACTATGGATTGAGGTAATGAATAAAACCAACCGACTAACAAAACAAGAAACAAAACATGTAACTAAGTACCTTATATGATATTGTTTTTCTCATTATAGCTTT
Organism: Larix kaempferi; assembly: GCA_027924585.1. Lineage (NCBI taxonomy): Eukaryota > Viridiplantae > Streptophyta > Pinopsida > Pinales > Pinaceae > Larix > Larix kaempferi. Next base: position 8,618,651 of record BSBM01000416.1, read on the forward strand.
GTTCGAAATTCACTTGACCTTAGTTCTCCTTGCTAGTCACTATTAGAAATATAAGAAATGTTATGAATTGTGACAATGCTTAAAATTCATTAAATAACTAGACAAACAACAAATCATGTTAAATAATCGATATAGTATTTTGTTCTTGATTTTAGCTTTGTGGCACATTCCCCTAATCACTGTATTCATTCTCCTTTTTAACTATAATCAACATATGAAATGTTATGAATTGTGACAAAGAAAACAAAACAAAAAAGAACAGAAATAACAAGAGTTCAAGTTAAGTACAAGATATCATATTTGATATGTGATTGGTTTTCCATCTTCATCCTTTCATGCTCGTTGTCTTGATTAATTTATTTGTTTGAAGATTATCGTTACCTACAATATACATTTAAAATTATTATAAAATGTGACAATTAAATAAATTTTCAAAATAACAAGAGGAACAATCAAACAAATTATGTACCTGGAACGACAATCCCCATCATTTGTTGTTGTAGTAAACAACTTGCCAATAAGAATTCTAAACAACATTCTAAATCCAAATCATTATAATAGAAACAACAAAAGAAATGTAGTACCTAAATTTTCTAGGTAGAGTTTGATGGATCTTGGGTTTGACAGTTTAAAAGATAAAAAATAATAAGAGAAAAAAACCAAAAAAATTATGTACCCGGGATGATATCTTCTTCTCTTATTTCCATCTCCAAACTTCTTTCAACATTGTCCACACTATATTATTGATTGTTTCTTCATTTCCTACTATCATCATTTTTTGTTTTACTATATCTAGCATTAGTTGATATAGTAAACAACTTGCCAATTAATAATTCTAAACAACATAGAATCCAAATCATTATAATAGAAACAAGAAAATAAGTGTATTACCTGAATTTTCCAGGAAGTTGATGTACGTTGGGTTTGACAGTTGAAAATATTTGTGAATATTCAACATGATTATGCTTTGTGATTTTGTTTGTACAATGATGCACTTCTTCTTCCACATGTACAACAAGCCTTGATTAAATTTGTCCTAGCATAAAGAGAAATAATCACTTTTGCATCACTACATTATTGGTGATTTTCCAATAAATCCTCCAAGAAATTAAAGTTTCTCACTTTGATCAATTGTGTCTTCAAAAGTTTGAGTGTGTTTTGAAGCCTCAAATTTTTTTACTTCTAAAGTATAGAAATGTATAGTCAAAACTATATCATAACTATAACTATTTTGTTTCTTATCATTCGTAAATGCCAGTAGTCATGTTATAGTTGAACCTAAAGTTATTTATGCCAATTTCTAAAACTTGGCCTACATCATTACATGACCAAAGTTCTACTAATAGAAGTGTACTAAAGTCATTCAACTCATTTTTTTCGATAAAAAATCGAAACAATTCAATATAATAACCCTTGTGGAATGGTTATTCTTTCAAAGCCAATGTATCCAAAACAAGAAGGTCAATACATAGTAGTGGTTGCAATTGAGAAGGAAAATAGTGCAAAAGTGTTGACAAAAGACGAGGGCCCGAAAATGACAACCAAATTATAAATTGTTGTCAACTTGTTGAATGATTGTTTATCCATTTATTGTTGTGTCGAATACTCCACATGCTTAGGGACTCTATTTTTGTATTCTATGTTCTTTTTACATAAGTAGACCCTGCAACAGTTTTACAGAATTTGGAAAATATAATATCATTAATTTCATAATGGTCAAGAATATTGAATGTCGTAAGAGTCTTATCGCTCAATTTATCATCGTGAATTTGACAATATTCAACCCTTTCTTCCAAGATTGTTCTATTGGTTTTCAATTTGGAACAATAATATTTTAATTTTATGGCATCGGTTGGATGGTTTGGTGGAATAGAAAACGAGATATTTTCATCCAATAGCTTATCTATTACAGAATCAATTTCTTCAGTGGTTAGTCCTCGAAGGATTTGAAGAGAAGCAATTGTCAAACTGTGTAGACTATTTGTATTGTACTTCTCAAAATCAATTTGGCTTGTAGAACACTTAAATGTGCCTAGTTGGTAACAATTAAAAATGGTGTCTCATTTATCCCAAATAGCTTGATCAAGATATAAAAGAATTATTTATCAACAAAATTTAAAATTGCACAATCGAAGAAGGAGCACAACATTTTATCGTCAACCTATTAAAAATAATGAATATAAACTAATAAGAGTTGAATGTAGATATCAAAATATGAATTATATTTTTAAATTAAATAAATGAATATAAAATCATCTGAATTCATTATAAATATAAAACTAATAAACACCTAGGTGCAAATATAATTAAAATTACATACCTTATCTTCCGCTATCTTAGAATTGCCAATCCTCCTTTATTTTTATATTTGTCATCGACAAATTAAGAAATGTCTTGCAGAGAATAAACAATCAATCACTGGAGTTTTTAAGAACACCTTATTTGGAGAATTTAATTGACAACAAATGTGAATCACAACACTGGGTTAAACTTATGGATCCAAGAATTGAGCATTACATTCGTTATATTTTTGCTTTGCCTCCACAGATACATTATATTTATTATTTTTTAATATTTCTTTGGTTGCTTGAATGGTGTGTTGTCCATCAACTATCCAAATTTGATGTTCTTAGCATTTATATCCATCTCATTTACAATTTTGATAGGGTTTAATAGTGGATCAGACTCATCGATATCGAATGGAATCAAAAGAGAATCTCACATTGATGTTTTAAATTCTCTATGAATGATTTCACTAATACTTGAACATTTAAATAATATTGTGATCTCAATTTAGAAATTTTGGGGTCTTCTATACATATTTCAACATCCACATTTTTGTTGAAGGATCTTGAAAATAAATAACAGTCTTTGAAGGATTCATGAACTTCATCACATGGTTTGCAAGCTTCTATGTCTAAGATTCAACTTTCCTAGATTTTTGAAATTCTATAGTAGGTTTGTAATCACTTTCTACAATGATTTCTTTATGAATTATTTTAAAAATATTCCCCTCAAAGCAAGTAATTGAGCATCAATTTTATCATTTGGTATTTTATTAGTTAATTGACCTCTTTGATGTAAATAAATAAGCATATATGATGTTTGCATACATCTAACACTGCCCTATTTTAGAAAAACAATGATACATTCTAAAATCTATACACAAATCTTTAGCCATATTTGCTTAAGGTCTCGTAACTATTCAACTTAAACATTGAATCTTTTGTTGTATTTGGTGAATCCTTACTTGAAGCTTCATTCAAATCTTGTTAAATATTTTGTACTCCACTTGATAAGAAACTAAGTTTACTTAATTTTATTTAATAACCTCCACTTCTAATACGATGTCACTCTCACCGTGAGCATAGTAATTAACAATTATTCTTGACATATCTAAATCCTAGCAAAGACATTCTACCCCTTGCCACATATTTTGAAAAGGTTCAGATTTTTGTGAAATAATATGATGAATTCTTTGTTGATGATATGGTTCTATATCATGCGATGTTGCATTAGAGACATTGAATATATACAATATTGAATACATTATCGGAAATATAAATTCAATGTTTTAAACATTAAGGATTTAAAATATTCATATCTACTCCGAAAATCCATTTATCCCCTCCACTAAACCTTTAAACACATGTGGCATTACTAGAATATGTGATAAGGATTTGTTTTATTGAATTACAATGGGAATAGCGCCCACCACTTACCCATTTATTTTGGCACATAAATAAGTGTTCTTTGAGAATGGTATCCAACACTTACCCATTTCCTTTGTCTAGAACCTGATTTGAGCCTAATTAATTATTATTTTGAATTGGGTAGTTTAAGAACCAAATTATCACATATCCTAACATTAGAGCCTCTTAATCCCCTTTAGGATGCATTTCCTAATTAGGTAACGTAGGCTAAACGAGCACAAATTTTTGAGTGATGGAGCTTGTTGTTAAGTATTCTAGGCTAGGCACATTTCCGAGGGTGATAAATATGTATTTTTTAGATGCATTGTCATTGTTGTCTGTGTTAGCACCCAAAATGGCCCTCAAGGTTGTGGAAGAAGGACACTTTGGGGTAACCACAAAAACCCTTGAGATTGTATTTCTGATCTAATACAATCGGAGAGGGATCTCTCACTATTTACAAATCCATTTAACTCAAAATATTCAATCGATAACATTTAGAAGATCAGATTTCTGATACGACAATTTGTTTTTTAAACTTTTGGTAAGACATTCATGAAGGAGATCATTGCTAAATGGAGTGAAAAATACCAAAAAACTATTAAAGTGATAGTGCTTTGCAAAGAGATCCTCACAGAGGTAGGATAGCTACTCACTCACAGCCAAAGAGCTTTGTTTGGTGGTGAAGAAGAAAATAAAAACAATCCATCAATATAGAGCATCTCAAGATGAATTCTATATTGATTTTAGCAGAAAATATTTATGGAAGCTTGAAATGAAAGAAACAGAGCATAACATCTATGAATTCTGTCCCAATGCACACTTATCCAAGCTTGAAAGAATAACAACATGAATTAAACAATGAAGGAAACATTCAAATGAGAAGGAGAGCATTACAGACTGTAAGATTAAATAAAACAAGAATCCCTACTAAGAACTAGCTTCGCCCTGCCATCTTCTTATTGATTCTTTGAGAACATCCCAACACCCAAATTGGGTCTCTCACCCAACTAAAAAATCGAACCTCTAGCTTTGCCTATTACAAATGAATATATAACAGAGGCTGCCTCATCTCTCATATTCGAATTCTTCTAAACTGGCATCTATAAATAGAAGTGGTTACAAACAAGATGACACATGGCCAACAAATTTCCTGCTTTCACGGAGTTTGTTGCAACCGAGCTCTTCATTTACGGATGTGGACTGCTGAAAACTAGGCTCCGAAGCCCCGGATGTATATCAAAAATTCTCACAACTGTGTAAATTTTGAGAGAGGTTTTGGTAATTGGGCATGTTCCTGACAAAACCCATCTCTTCATTTCCCCATCTTCTCCTCCAGCTCATCGGAATCTTCTTCGGAAGTTGATGACTTAGGTAGAAAATTGAATTTCGGAAACATTCCTTGTAAATATCTCTTTGATTCTCCCAAACCGTGACACCTGTGTAAAAAATGAGAGATATTATTGTATATTGGCCCATGATGGACAAAAACCTCTCTCGATTTCTCAAAATTCATCCTGCTTTGGCGGAGACAGCTGGTTGAAAAAGATGACTAAAACAGTTATTTTCACTAAAAACAAGCATGACCTTCATACAAAATTTTGTTGAAGTTTTGGAAGTTTGTCTCTCCTTGCATGTTCAATCAGCGAAGTTGATTGTGGCCATGGATCTCCTTCACCTGCTGATTTGGGCCGTCTAATTTTATTGCAATGTTAAACTTAGCCTTATTGAACATTATTTCATCTCAAACTTAGGAATAAATGTTTAAAAGGCCTGATTTGCGTCCTCATTGGTCATGTGCCTTAAAGAAATGAGACCTTTCTCATCCTTTCATGGATATGAACCCCTTCAATCGCCCAATACAAAACTGGTGCTAACAACTCGCTCTAATTGGGGATGCTATCCTCCCTGTGAGATAGCAAAGAACCCCTGAAGATCCAGTACCTGATCCATTGGGCTGCCTTTCAAAATTCAGAGCTATGTTCTTCCCTTCTGCCATCTTCGGGATAGATAATGCTTCAAAAAATATCCCATTCACTGGACCTCCTGTCAGTGGAGACCCATCCTGATGCTCTAGAATGAACAGATTAACACCTATGTTTGCTGCGATGATATAGGGGCCTACCCACATATGGTCAAATTTTCCATGCTTGTCTTCTCTAGTGGCATCCCACTTTAGGACCAAATTATTGACCTGAAACTGCTCTTATTTAATCTTTCTATCAAAGCTGTTCTTCCTTTTCTCCTGGTGTACTTGCATAACGCTTCCAAGCCTTGTCAATATTGTAGCCATTGGATAACAATCGATAATTTGAAAGAGAAGGTTCATAATCATGCAACATGAAGGCACAGTCCCCCAATATTCTAATCTGACACTCTATCGAACTAAATGTGTAGTTGGGCCCATTTGAAACATCGACAGTATCATCTTTCCCCTTATGCCACCACAAGTTTTTTAATTTGATTTTTCAATCCCTTCCTTGTCGCTGAAACCTGTTGATTCAAGGAGCGTATTTTTGGCTCCATGTATGGGATAATATCCTTTATAGAAAAATATTGCATGAATTCGTTAATCTATTCTAAGTCATTTCTGTTGAGACACCGACCTAGAACATGGTTAGATGATGAATTGTCTACCAAAGATGACGAAACAAAATAAGTCCAAATATCTCCTAGCATGATCTCTTCATCAATTTGAAAAGAATTAATGCATAACAGCTTACAATCATATGGTCCAAAAGTTCCCTTCATTTCTAATAGTATTTCATTTGCTTTGTCTGCAAGTCCATCTTCATTGTCATGTATTAATACAAAAGGCTTCAATATCTTTGGATCCATTGCACCTTCATTTAAAAGAGAAGGAAGTTAATATGTATTGAAGAGATCCACAAATTTATTGACAGGATTTTCATCTTTGGAAGAAAGAACCAGAAGACATGCAATCGGGTGGTCAAATGCTTCATGCTATGAAAAAAGACAGTGTACGAATAAATTCTTTATTGTAGACTTGAAGCCATGGTGACAAAGACTCTGACTTTGCAATTTTATGAACAGCTTCAAGTTGTCGAGGATTTCCTTCCAGCTCAGCAAAGGATTTCTCACTTGCATTCTCCACGACCTGCCTTAGATGCTCCTTAGCTGACCCAATTTGTGACATGTGTATCTCAGAAGCATAAAACATTCACAATTTGAATTTATGCAATCTATAAGGTTGATCACTTGCGGTGCGCATTGGAACATCAATTGTTATCGTAAAAGAAGAAAGAGCACAAGATTTGAACAAAATTCAAATTGTTCTTCTGGCATGATTTTTCCACAAGGGGTATTGGAAGCAAAATCACAACTGGCATAATTGTCTTGAGCAAATTTTGTGACAATAGTGAGCCACCTAAATCCATCGTCAATTAAAGAAAACTGCTGGTACAAAAGGATTTAGGAGAATAACGAGCTCTGTGGATGACAGCTCTCCAAGAGTATCACCTATAAATTAAACCTCCAACTGTGGTAAAGGGCCAAGGATTGTGTAAGCTTGCTGCTGAAGCAGCTCATTTGCCAAACAAAGATTCTGAAATGATCATTGACGAAACCTTGCTAGTCATGGAAATTTATTTTTATCCTCCACCACAAGATTCCTGGTATTCAAATTTAAGAACTCTTCTTGAAACAGGAGCTGCTCCTGAGCATCTAGATCCTAGGAAAAGGAGAGCACTTAGGCTGAAATCAACACCTTATATGTTGATTGATAATACTCTGTTTAGAAGAAATTCAGATGGTGTATTACTTCACTATTTAGACAAAGATGAAACCGAGATAATCTTGAGGGAATTACATTCTAGTCCTGCAGGTGGCCATTTTGGAGGAGAGACTACCGCTCACAAAATCCTTAGGGAAGGTTACTATTAGCCCACATTATTTCAGGATTCTTATGCCTTTGTTAGAAAATGTTTAGAATATCAAACTGCTATAGGTAGGGTGAAGAAACCTGCCTTTCCTTTGCAGTGAGTTACAATAGACAAACCTTTTCAACAATGGGGTATTGACATAGTTGGTCCAATAAATCCACCTTCTTCCCTACAACACAAATACATCATTACAACAACTTATTATTTTACTCGATGGGCAGAAGCTGTACCTTGACGAGTTGTGAAGACCAATCAGGTAATTTTATTTCTTGAATCTTTTATCATTACACGTTTTGGTGTTCCAAATTCGCTTGTTTTTATTAATGCCTCATACTTTTCTTCAATTGAATTAACTCAGTTTGCATTACAAAAGGGCATAAGGGTTAGATATTTAGTGAGTTATCATTCGCACGGTAATGGTTTATCGGAGTCAACTAACAAAAATCTTTTGAAAATTCTAAAGAGGACCATTTCAACTCATCATTGTGATTGGCACACAACATTGTTCAATGCATTATGGGCAGACAGGGTTACACCTAAGTCTTCGATTGGTAATTCGCCTTTGTTCTTGGTTTATGGTACTGAAGCAATCTTGCCACCAAATTTATTTTTACCTTCTTTGCAACTAGCCCAGTCAGTTTAGGATGAAGACTGTCCAGTATTGGAGAAGAGAATTAACACACTGTTGAAGTTAGAAGAAGAAAGAGATAAGGCTAAGCAACATTTCGTCAAACATCAACAAATCATTAAGTCAAGGTTCGATCAGTCCTCTAGTTCTAACCAAGAATTTCAAGTGGGTGATTTAGTATTGAAATGGGATAAATCTCACGAGGATAAGGCACAACACACTAAATTCCAACGTCTTTGGTTAGGACCGTTTGTTATTGCTGAGAAATTAGGTCCTAGCACTTTCTGTCTGCAAACTTTAGAAGGTCAACTCGAAACATTTCCTTTGAATGGTTTGACCCTTAAAAAGTATTTCTGCTGAATTCTTCAAATCTTGAATCTGTACATAGTCCTGTACACAAATTTGTCCATTTTGTAAATAATTGTACAATAGTAACTTTTTGATATTTTAATTTTTCTGTATATAATATTTTTCTTTCATTTTGATCAATTTTTGGTAAATATTTTTCTGTACATATTTAGCACTAACATCACAAAATTTTCATTTTCTTTAATTCTGATTTCTCTATAAATATTTTTAACTGCATATCACAATTAATTTCCTTAATTTTTCCGGAAAGATTAAACCTTTTCTTTCAAAATAATCATAATCTTTTCGAATTTTTTGCACATATTTCTGTCGATTTTTTGTAGATACTTGTAGGTGTATAAAGTTAATTCCATGTTTAAAAAAAAAAATTATACATATTTTTCTTTTAGAGAAGGGTATTTGTAAATAAATAAACCCCGAGGCTTAAATCCAGTTTCTTCCTTTATCTCGATTAGTTGTGATAAGGAAAGATCTTCAAGATTTGATTAGACTGATCAGTCCTTCTCAAATCTGATAGGAACCTATAATTTATGATTGTGTGTGTTTATGATCAGGATTAACCTTCAACTATCGGTTTCTTTATACGTTAGGATAGCTAACAGATTTCCTTTTCAAAACTCAGTACTTGGGAAAACCTTTATCAATTTGTATTATTAGTTATCTATCAAAATTCTATTTATCATTTGCAAGATTCTAAAGTATGCTCCTTGCATAATTACCTATAATACATTGAATTTTGATTGGAGAATAGGAGGTCTCATCACGAGCCTACCTATCATGATCATTAGTTTTATTAGGGATAACATCATTTATGATTACCAGGGTGATGGCTCTTGATCATATGATCAAGAGACAAGAGGTCTCATCATGAGCCAACCTATTTATATTTGATAAAACTCATGAATGATGTTGTTAATATCAGGTTACCACGCTTGGACAATAGTCTTCAGTTAAAGTTTAATGGAAAATCAATGAATCTTTTATAATTGGAGCACATCTTGAAAGTTTTTCAGAGAAGTGAATAGATTTATCATTATACTAATGATGCATGTTACATTTATACTGAGTACTTTGTTTTGACAGGGAAATTTTTTAGCCTGTCCATAACCAAATCTTTATCAACAAAAATGAAGATCATTTTGAAAGTATTCGCAGGTGTGAATTTAGTACCGGTTCTTGTTAGATTAAGATTTTCTGATTTGTTTCAATTGAATTATAAGATTTTGTTTTATTGCAACTTTTAGATGAATGGTAGAGATAACTAGTTTGCCCAGGTCATCGCCATTTGTTGGCAAGCAACAACCCTCTCAATTTTTTTTCTGCTTCATTGAATAAAATTGATCAGTTCTCTTCTATAAATTATCCTAAAATTTATAAAGAAGGTATTGATGATTAAAATAAGTTGAAGAAATAATTTCAATTCAAGCTCGTCATTTTTACAAATTCATTATTCTAGCAATTGTTAAAATATAATCAATTTTAAGTACTATTTTAAGTGATTATATTTATGATTTGCTAGCTATTATCGTTCATTTTTTATTAACACTGCTTGAATTTGATTCTATAATTCCTTATTTCATTTTATTTGTTTTCATTTCTTTTAAGATATGATTTATTATGATTAAGTATAAGTTAATATATATTTGCTTCGGGTTGATTAATTTTGTTGTATAAGTCTTTTTGACCCTTAGTAAATATTCATATTATTCTTGTCATATGTAGATCATATTTTAATTTTTGTAAATAAATTAATATAGCCTTGTAAATAGGTTTAACTTCACATGCAATTTCATTTTGAATTATGAATGCAGATCTTTGTGTTATCATCGAATGATGGGTTGAAATTGGTTATGGTTTAAAAACTTATCTTATGATAACTTTTGGTTGGTTAAGTCACATTGTTTTCGTTTGACAAATTAAATTAGTATTTCACATGGTATAAACTCGTTTGTGCCACAGTGTATTAAATTAATATGAACGTTGGACTGAATCGTTATGAACTTAGCCTTGTAGTATGTGGCTTATGTTTTCATCGACCTAGGGTTTGATGATTTCATTGAATTCATAAAATATATGAACCATAATGTCTCATAATGGGAGATCATCTATTCAATCGCAGGATGGTTTATTTTGTACAAAGCACAAGTTGATGTTGATGGCATACATGAATCATATCATATATCGAATTATGATTAAGGCAATAGTCTATCATTAATTTTTATGATCTTTGGAATGTCTATTAATCATGATTGGTTATAATGTGTAAATTTCAAAATCACTCTAATCGATAGTACATCAAGGTTCTATGTGTAGCTGTAATATCTCCACATAAATTTATTTTTTTTGTCGATGTATCTTCTTTTCTTTTCTTTTCTTTTACTGTAAGTGCATGCTGATTGTCTTAAGCTGTTCAATATTTAGTTTTTATTGAAATAATCGATTCTGACCTTGCTCATGTTCTTACCCTTCTCCTACTGGATCTAAGGTCATATAGTGGACATGCCACTTACTTAGCTACGGCTAACTCTGTTTCATTATGGATATGCAGGTTCGCCTACACACTCTGACTATGGTACTTACGACGTAGGTAACAAAAATCCTTTACGTCCTTACAGTTTAAAAATTACAGTTTGGTGTTGAAAATTTTATTCATATAGTAGATCTATTATACATCACCATTGTTGCGGTGTTGTAGTTAAGGGCAACCCCTTTGGATCAACATTATCTTAAAAAAACAAAGTTACTTTTATATTGATATGAGAACAAGTTAACAATGCCCTCTTGACCAATTCAAAAAAGATTATTAACATAAGTACAAGGTTATCGAGGGCTCACCATAGAACAAGGCTCGATTAGGATACCATGACAAACACTTAGATTTATTGCATAAAGGAGTTGAATGTTGAATATTAGGACCGCCTGACTTAAATGATTATAAAAGACCCTATACTTAAATGGTCTTCAACATGAGGGTTACAATTTAATTCGTGATGAAATAGTTTACAATACAATGTATGATCCATCGTGATCTAACCCTTCTCCTAAATGATTTCCAAGGAAAGGATTACACTTAATTCATTGGATAAAAGAATAGTTTACAATAATTGTATGACATATTATTAATATAAACCTACTCCTATGTTCGCACTGTGCAGGAGTTGTAATTGGTAATTATAAGCATCGGTTACGAGGTGTACTACCGAGTTAACACAACGCAAAGTTATAGGCTGGATAAACTTTCCAGTACTGGGTGTATTTCGAAAATCTCCAGCAATAACTCTGTCATGTGATCCTATTTATGAAGACAATACAAAAGTTGCCACATGTGCCAGGAAAGGACTGTCTGGGTTATCGTGGAATACCTCCATTCTCCTCGAGTTATCTTTATGGCTCACAGGCTGGTAATCGAATGGACCTTCCAAGCCTTGCCCTCCAGGCATGGCGATATCCTTATCATTTTCTGCAGATTAACCCTTGCAGACTGATCGAGATAATCCATGTTTATACAGTCTACCAGAACACTTTCCTGAAGAACACTATCGAACCAGAGGTAAAAATCGAAACCACATATAGACATTAATTCTTACAATTTCATTTTTTTCTTTTAAAGAAAACATTCTGCTAACAGATGCTAATGTTCTCTAGTATTGTTTCTGGTAGGACCTCCAAGCCTGGAAGGTGCGGATTTTTTTTTGAAGAGGAACCATCTCCTGGCCTGGTAAGTGGCATTGCCCTTACACCTTTACGCAGGGATGGGAAAAAAATCTGGGAATGAACCTCCCCTCGACAGCAAGGAAAAGCTAGTTTTTAAGACCTGGTTAGTTTGTTTTGTAACACTTTACTGTGGCCTGGATTATCACTGCCACGATTCAATGTAATATGTCTTCTTAAAAAATTAATTCTTGCCGAGAATCTCTTCTGAACTGGTTAATCTCTAATTTAAGATTCTGCTTCTAATTTATCATACTCCGAGATTCCTGAATGGTAAATGTTAATACTTAAATACATGGGGTTCAGACTTCCTGGGATTCCATATCCCTGGAAGTATCTTTTTAATGTTTAAGTCTTTCTGTTAAAATAGAATTACAGTCACGTATGCCTAAATGTACAGCGGTTTGAACAATGGGGGGGGGTCGATCCCAGAATGCTTAAATGTACATCAGTTTGTAAAAGGGGATCGATTTCTCAGAATACTTAAATGTACATCAGTTTGTAAAAGGGGATCGATCTCAGAATGCTTAAATGTGCAACAACTTATTAAAGGAAAACGATTTCGATATGTTTCCAGGCTTATCTACTATACGGGAGGGTAGCTACCTATCTTGTCATTAAAATCCTGTTTGAGTTTTTCCAAAGAAATAGCTACGTACTGTCATTAACAATCTTGGTTGAGTTTTCCATATGAATAGCTATGTATCCTGTCGTTAACCATCTTGTTTGATTTTTTCAAAAGAATAGCTACGTACTGTCATTAACAATCTTGGTTGAGTTTTCCATATGAATAGCTATGTATCCTGTCGTTAACCATCTTGTTTGTGTTTTTCAAAAGAATAGCTACGGTTTTATAATCTTCATCTAAGTAACCATGATAATCATATTAATTCCCAAACCCTTATGGGATCTTATCTTCACATTACCATCCCCGACGCTCTCTCGAAAGAAGAAACATCCCTAATAGAAACCCCGAATTGAGCAAAATTAACAACCTGAAGATCTAAAGCATTCTGTAGTTTTCTTTGTTGAAGGAAGGGAATGGACTGAAATTTGTAGAACTCGTCGATTACAAAAGGGAGTAAAGTTGGGTAAAGAAATTTATGACGGCATGCTTTCAAAGGAAAGGAATATCGAGGCCCTAAAAGCAACGTATTCTTCTACTGTGAACTCTTCAAATCTAAGGTAGTTATTATAATAAAAATATATGGAAAGATATCCGAATCATCTATTTAAATACCACAATCCACAGATCTGGAACTTTTAATTCTCAACGAATAATTGGTACCTCGGCCCTACCATTAAGGTTACAGATCGATCTCTCGGCATAGCTTATACCCTAGGAATCTCACAGTTAGGATAATAATGAAAGCCAAAGTCCGTAAGTAGAGCAATCTATTAGGTGAGCCCGTTCTGACACGCCCAGCGTGGTTCGAGCTATCAACAATCAAAAAAAAAATGAAACTAAGGGAGGGTTCTGTAAATACCATTTAAAAAAAAAAACAAAACGATGACTCCTCTTTTATCGAAGGTAGAGATAACTTTTAAAGTACAGATCGGGGTCCATACTAAACTTCAAAAATACAAATAGAACTGACTTGTTAAAAATCATAGTCCAACTTAAAGGGCATCCTTGGAAGATGACCAACCCAGAAAATGTCCACAATCTGGTTACAAACATAAGCTTGATTTCACTTTTATAGCTTAAATGTAATCCATCGTATAACTCAGATAAAAATTACAAGAATGCAGTTCTCACAGTAATATATATCTATTCTCCTACAGATTTACTTCATCATCAGCATTAAATGGGTAGTTCTTTCATTATGCTTAATATCCTTTCGACAAATCTGAACAGAGTAAGATAACAGAAAATAATTAAAATCTGTAAGTAGAAAACCTGAGAATGATAACCTGAATGAAATCGGAACAGCCACGTTCCACCCAACCGTAGATTAGGTCCAAACGCCTAGTTTGTCCGTAATCACCCCCGAGCCAGACGCATGCACGAAAAAGTGTGGACAGTTAACCCTGAAACTCAGTCACAATTTCCAGAAAACTCTTGCCTAGCACAGAGTGCTCACACAGCAAGTCTAATCCTCCCGGCATACTAAGCAGCGTCCTGCCTCACACATATGCCGCTTTATAGTTTTGCCTAGGTCTTATCATTAGCAGCCAATTCCTCATGGAATTTTCGCAGCTAAGTAAATCCCTGATTTTCAGGGTGTGTCTAGTGTCTTTAATACACTTCTGACACCTGTTCTAGTTTCCCCAAGGTTAACTCTCACTTGTCCCCCACTTTTCCATGCATGATCTCCTCATTTAACTTGGCTGTTCCTATTCATTCTTTTATTATTAAAACAATAATTATAATTCAAGTTGTTTCTTACAACAGTCCTCCTAGGACTTATTCAGCAGATTTTTCATCCAGCAACTTACTGAAATGAATTTCATAATGATAACAAAACAAAACATAATGGTTTATTGTTATTTGGGGGCGTCACATCCTTGCCCCCTTATTATGAACACTGTCCTCAGTGTTCTAGTTCTCCTCCATTGGTTCTGGGAACAAATTCGGATATTTTTCTAGTATCTCACTTTCCAATTCCCAGGTCGCCTCCTCAGGGCTAAAGTGCTTCCATTGCACCTTTACCTGAGCGATGGCTCGGTTCCGAAGTACTGTTTCTTTCCTGTCCAGAATGCGTAAAGGTTCCACTTGAAATTCGCCTTCTGGAGCCTCCTGAATCAAATTCCAATCAATAATATGAGTGGGGTCATGAATATACTTCTTCAATACTGAAATGTGAAAAACGTTATGAATTTTTAAATGTGCTGGTAAAGCCAACTTGTAAGCTACAGGTCCGATCCTCTCAAGTATTTGGAAAGGCCCACAGAATCGTGGTGCAAGTTTAGTGCAACTCCCTAGTCGGAGTGAGCTTTTCTTAGGTTTAACCCGCAAGTACACATGTTCTCCAACTGAGAATTCTTTATCCTGTCTTTTTAAGTCAGCATAACTTTTTTGGCGGTCTTGAGCCACCTTTAAATTTTTCTGCACCTTCTGGACTGTTTGTTCCATATCCCGCAGCAAATCCGGTCCTACCAACAAACGATCGACTGGGCTATCCCAGCTAACTGGGGTAGTGCATTTCCTTCCATAAAGAATTTCGAATGGACTCATTTTTGATGATGCTTGATACCCGTTGTTGTAGGCGAATTCTACTAGGTGTAAATAGTCCTCCCATTTGGTGGGTTTTTCCATGACGTACATTCTTAGCATGTCTTCAATGATCTGATTGGTATGCTCAGTCTGTCCATCTGTTTCCGGGTGATAACTCGTGCTGAAATTGATTCTTGTTTCTAGACCTGCAAATAAAGTTTTCCAGAAAGTGGAGGTAAATTTTACATCCCTATCTGAAATTACCATCTTTGGTACCCCGTGTAATCTGAATATTTCTTTTAAAAATATTCCTGCAATATCTGCTGCCTTGTAGGTGGTTTTTACTGGAATGAAATGTGCAGATTTGATAAATTTGTCAACCACCACCATTATAGAGTCATTTTGTCGCTGTGATTTCGGCAAACCTGTGATAAAATCCAGTGAAATTACTTCCCACTTCCATTCAGGAATTGGCAATGGTTGTAATAGACCAGCAGGATGTCTATGGTCTGCCTTCACCTGTTGACATTCCAAGCATTTAGATAAATAATCAGCTAGATCAGTTTTTAGTTTTGGCCAAAAGAACTATTTTCTGAGGGCTGTTGTCATTTTTTTATACCCGGGATGCCCTGAAAAAGGGGGTTTATGCATCTCATTTAGAATAAACAATTTAATTTCTGCAACATTAGGCATGTACAGCCTATCTTTGAACCAAATCAGACCTTTCTGATCCATTTTGAAATCTGTCCCGTTTCTGTTTATGTCATTTTGCTGAATTTTACCTTGCAGATTTATGTATTCTGCATCCTGTTTGCTCGCCACTATTATTTTATCCATGAGATTACTTTCTGGTTGGCTCATTATTATCTCATACACCTCGTGGGTCCTACGACTAAGTGCATCTGCTACTGTATTTTCCTTGCCTTTTATGTGTTTTACATCAAAGTCGAATTCACTTAAGAAGGCCATACACCTTGCTTGTCTGGCATTAAGCCCTGGCTGGTTGAAAAGGTTCTTGACACAAGTGTTATCTGTTAGTAACAAAAATTTCTTTCCCAGCAGGTAGTGACGCCACATTTTCAGTGCGTGTACTACTGCCGTTAATTCTAAGTCGTGAACCACGTAGTTGCGTTCATGCTCCTTGAGCTTCCGTGATTCATAGCACACAACATGTCCGTCCTGGGACAGTACTCCTCCTACTCCTTCCTTGCTAGCATCCGTACAGACCGTGTATCCTTTACCTGGGTCTGCTACTTTTAGCACAGGTGCTTTGGTGAGCAAATCCTTAAGTCGTTCAAAACTTTCCTGACACTTGCAGGACCAAACAAACTTAATCCCCTTTTTCTGTAAGGAAGTAATGGGATAGGCGATCTTTGAGAATCCCTCAATGAACCTCCGATAATAACCGGTGAGTCCCATGAAAGATCTAATATCAGCCACATCTTTCGGTACTGGCCAATCCGCTATGGCCTTTATTTTCCGTGGGTCTACTGAAATTCCTTCCGCAGAAATAATATGGCCTAGATACTGAATCTCCCTTTTAAAAAACTCACATTTCTCCAACTTTGCATACAATTTATGATCCCTTAAGGTTTGTAGTACGATTCTTATATGCTGTTCATGTTCTTCCTCTGTCTTGGAGTATATTAGAATATCATCAATAAAAATCAGCACGAATTGGTCTAAATATTTGTTGAAGATACCGTTCATGAGGCACATAAATGTGGCAGGGGCGTTGGTGAGACCGAATGGGATTACTACAAATTCGTAGTGTCCGTATCGAGTTCGGAATGCAGTTTTACTGATGTCTTCATTTTTAATTCGAATCTGATGATACCCAGATCGAAGATCCAATTTGGAAAAGACTTTAGCTCCCCCTACTTGGTCGAATAAATCGTTAATTCTTGGTAAGGGGTATTTATTCTTAACAGTTACCTTATTCAGTTGCCTATAGTCGATACACAGTCTCAGAGTCCCATCCTTTTTCTTGACAAAAAGGACTGGTGCACCCCAAGGCGAGACACTAGGTCTTATATACCCTTTGTCTAGTAATTCTTGAATCTGAATTTTCAATTCCGTCAATTCTGGGATGCTCATTCTATAAGGTACTTTTGACACTGGTGCGGATCCTGGTAAAAGTTCAATGGAAAAATCGATTTCTCGCTGAGGGGGTAACCCCGGTATTTCTTCTGGAAATACGTCTAGGAATTCGCCTAAGACAGGATGTTCTGCTAGGGAAGTTTGATTTTCATTGAGGAGTAAATCAGATACTCTTACAGCGTAGATCTTGCATCCTTTTCTCGCGCACTTCTTTAACTGCATAGCAGAAATCTGCCTAACAGAGACAGGTTTTTGTTTTCCATTTACTGTTCTTAGAGTTTGGTCTTCCGCCATGTAGGTAAAGTTTTTGGTGAAGCAGTTCAGTACTACTTTATATCTTTCCAGCCAGTCCATACCTATTATCATGTCGTAAGATCCTAAAGGCAACACATTTAAGTTAACCTTTGTTTTGTGGTTCTGAATTTGGAGTTCACAATCAGATATATATTCAGTTACCTTCCTCTTTGCTCCTGTGGCTAACTGAACTAACCAGGGTTTCGGGTGCTTAACCTTGGTGAGTTGGCAGTGCTCCATCATTTTGGGAGTGATGTAGCTTAAAGTTGCCCCTGGGTCAATTAAAATAGTACAAGTATGGTCAGAAATTTTACCTTCAATTTCTACAATTGCAGATTGATGATCTGCCTGTCGGTCTTCCAAAGCTGCATTAATTCGGTGATAGTTCTTCCCAATGTCTCCCACCGTGGATGCTTCTTGTATGTTATGCAGTACTCTGTTTGTTTCATTGTATCGGGGACAATTCCTGCGTAAATGAGCTTCACAACATTCCCAACACTTGAGGGGTTCCTTAGGGGTACCATCATTTCCTTTTAGTCCCATGCTAGGGGTTTTAAAAGTTTTATGCTGCATCTGCTCATTCTTAGGAAATGAATTTCCTTGGAAATTTCTGGGCATGTTCCTGAAGGGCGGGGGTTTGAACCCTTTCTTTCGCTGATTAAACTTTTCTTGTTTTTTGTCCTTCCATGCCTTAGTGGTATCGTTCCTTTGTTTGTACTGCTCAAAACATAGTCTGGCCTTTCTCAGTGCTTCCTCTAAAGTTCGTGGATTGTCAAACTCGATTCGATCTTTGTAGGACTGCGGCAGACAGCTTAAGAACCGCTGTACCTTCAATTTTTCTTCCTTGATGTATGGAACAAACCGTAACAAGTCTAAGAATTTATTGATAAGATCTTCCATTGTCATTTGGCCCAGCTTTAACTCATAGAATTCCTTGGTTTTTCTTTCGTAATAACTTTCTGATAAGTATTGTTTCTTGAAATATTTCTTGAATTCTGACCATTCAAGATTCTTTTCTTTCAGTCCCTGGGAGATCTTCAGGTCTTGCCACCATATGCTGGCTTTTCCTTTCAGATTATACACAGCCATTCTGACTTTCATATTGCTGGAGTAGTTGTAAATCTGAAAGTACTTCTTTATGTCCAGCAGCCAGGCTTCCGCTTCTTCGCCAGTTTTTGATTCCCCATCGAAGCTGGTAGGTTTTATCTTCTTGAATTCACCTTCCAGGTGGTCAACCTTCCTCTTTCCCATGGTCTTATCTTGATGCTCAGATTTCTGGGTCTCATTGGAAGAATCTTCTTTTCTTTCAGCGTTTTCGTCAGTCTCTTCTTTCCTCTTGGTATCCTCCTTCTGTTTTTCGCCATTGTTCCTTTCGTGAAGACTCTGCAGCAAGATTTCATTGATTTCTTGCTGTTTTTCCTGAGCTTTCTTTAGCTGCTCATTGTCTGCTTTGAAGCTCTGGATCTCCACGATCAAGCTCCTCATGGTTTCCAATACCTGACTTGCTTCAGAATGTTCTTCTGTTCTTGCCTGTTCATTTTCTCCAGGTTCTTCTCCGTGTTCCTCGTGCGAAGCCATCTGAAAAAAATGAAACTGAAATATACATACAACACCTGAATTAGCAAATTTTATTTTTCCGTGCAGCAAAAGTTTTGATGTTTCCAAGGCGACAGGGTTGAATCTAGCTCTGATACCATATGTAATATCTCCACATAATTTTTTTTTTTTGTCGCTGTATCTTCTTTTCTTTTCTTTTCTTTTACTGTAAGTGCATGCTGATTGTCTTAAGCTGTTCAATATTTAGTTTTTATTGAAATAATCGATTCTGACCTTGCTCATGTTCTTACCCTTCTCCTACTGGATCTAAGGTCATATAGTGGACATGCCACTTACTTAGCTACGGCTAACTCTGTTTCATTATGGATATGCAGGTTCGCCTACACACTCTGACTATGGTACTTACGACGCAGGTAACAAAAATCCTTTACGTCCTTACAGTTTAAAAATTACAGTTTGGTGTTGAAAATTTTATTCATATAGTAGATCTATTATACATCACCATTGTTGCGGTGTTGTAGTTAAGGGCAACCCCTTTGGATCAACATTATCTTAAAAAAACAAAGTTACTTTTATATTGATATGAGAACAAGTTAACAATGCCCTCTTGACCAATTCAAAAAAGATTATTAACATAAGTACAAGGTTATCGAGGGCTCACCATAGAACAAGGCTCGATTAGGATACCATGACAAACACTTAGATTTATTGCATAAAGGAGTTGAATGTTGAATATTAGGACCGCCTGACTTAAATGATTATAAAAGACCCTATACTTAAATGGTCTTCAACATGAGGGTTACAATTTAATTCGTGATGAAATAGTTTACAATACAATGTATGATCCATCGTGATCTAACCCTTCTCCTAAATGATTTCCAAGGAAAGGATTACACTTAATTCATTGGATAAAAGAATAGTTTACAATAATTGTATGACATATTATTAATATAAACCTACTCCTATGTTCGCACTGTGCAGGAGCTGTAATTGGTAATTATAAGCATCGGTTACGAGGTGTACTACCGAGTTAACACAACGCAAAGTTATAGGCTGGATAAACTTTCCAGTACTGGGTGTATTTCGAAAATCTCCAGCAATAACTCTGTCATGTGATCCTATTTATGAAGACAATACAAAAGTTGCCACATGTGCCAGGAAAGGACTGTCTGGGTTATCGTGGAATACCTCCATTCTCCTCGAGTTATCTTTATGGCTCACAGGCTGGTAATCGAATGGACCTTCCAAGCCTTGCCCTCCAGGCATGGCGATATCCTTATCATTTTCTGCAGATTAACCCTTGCGGACTGATCGAGATAATCCATGTTTATACAGTCTACCAGAACACTTTCCTGAAGAACACTATCGAACCAGAGGTAAAAATCGAAACCACATATAGACATTAATTCTTACAATTTCATTTTTTTCTTTTAAAGAAAACATTCTGCTAACAGATGCTAATGTTCTCTAGTATTGTTTCTGGTAGGACCTCCAAGCCTGGAAGGTGCGGATTTTTTTTTGAAGAGGAACCATCTCCTGGCCTGGTAAGTGGCATTGCCCTTACACCTTTACGCAGGGATGGGAAAAAAATCTGGGAATGAACCTCCCCTCGACAGCAAGGAAAAGCTAGTTTTTAAGACCTGGTTAGTTTGTTTTGTAACACTTTACTGTGGCCTGGATTATCACTGCCACGATTCAATGTAATATGTCTTCTTAAAAAATTAATTCTTGCCGAGAATCTCTTCTGAACTGGTTAATCTCTAATTTAAGATTCTGCTTCTAATTTATCATACTCCGAGATTCCTGAATGGTAAATGTTAATACTTAAATACATGGGGTTCAGACTTCCTGGGATTCCATATCCCTGGAAGTATCTTTTTAATGTTTAAGTCTTTCTGTTAAAATAGAATTACAGTCACGTATGCCTAAATGTACAGCGGTTTGAACAATGGGGGGGGGTCGATCCCAGAATGCTTAAATGTACATCAGTTTGTAAAAGGGGATCGATTTCTCAGAATACTTAAATGTACATCAGTTTGTAAAAGGGGATCGATCTCAGAATGCTTAAATGTGCAACAACTTATTAAAGGAAAACGATTTCGATATGTTTCCAGGCTTATCTACTATACGGGAGGGTAGCTACCTATCTTGTCATTAAAATCCTGTTTGAGTTTTTCCAAAGAAATAGCTACGTACTGTCATTAACAATCTTGGTTGAGTTTTCCATATGAATAGCTATGTATCCTGTCGTTAACCATCTTGTTTGAGTTTTTCAAAAGAATAGCTACGTACTGTCATTAACAATCTTGGTTGAGTTTTCCATATGAATAGCTATGTATCCTGTCGTTAACCATCTTGTTTGAGTTTTTCAAAAGAATAGCTACGGTTTTATAATCTTCATCTAAGTAACCATGATAATCATATTAATTCCCAAACCCTTATGGGATCTTATCTTCACATTACCATCCCCGACGCTCTCTCGAAAGAAGAAACATCCCTAATAGAAACCCCGAATTGAGCAAAATTAACAACCTGAAGATCTAAAGCATTCTGTAGTTTTCTTTGTTGAAGGAAGGGAATGGACTGAAATTTGTAGAACTCGTCGATTACAAAAGGGAGTAAAGTTGGGTAAAGAAATTTATGACGGCATGCTTTCAAAGGAAACGAATATCGAGGCCCTAAAAGCAACGTATTCTTCTACTGTGAACTCTTCAAATCTAAGGTAGTTATTATAATAAAAATATATGGAAAGATATCCGAATCATCTATTTAAATACCACAATCCACAGATCTGGAACTTTTAATTCTCAACGAATAATTGGTACCTCGGCCCTACCATTAAGGTTACAGATCGATCTCTCGGCATAGCTTATACCCTAGGAATCTCACAGTTAGGATAATAATGAAAGCCAAAGTCCGTAAGTAGAGCAATCTATTAGGTGAGCCCGTTCTGACACGCCCAGCGTGGTTCGAGCTATCAACAATCAAAAAAAAAATGAAACTAAGGGAGGGTTCTGTAAATACCATTTAAAAAAAAAAACAAAACGATGACTCCTCTTTTATCGAAGGTAGAGATAACTTTTAAAGTACAGATCGGGGTCCATACTAAACTTCAAAAATACAAATAGAACTGACTTGTTAAAAATCATAGTCCAACTTAAAGGGCATCCTTGGAAGATGACCAACCCAGAAAATGTCCACAATCTGGTTACAAACATAAGCTTGATTTCACTTTTATAGCTTAAATGTAATCCATCGTATAACTCAGATAAAAATTACAAGAATGCAGTTCTCACAGTAATATATATCTATTCTCCTACAGATTTACTTCATCATCAGCATTAAATGGGTAGTTCTTTCATTATGCTTAATATCCTTTCGACAAATCTGAACAGAGTAAGATAACAGAAAATAATTAAAATCTGTAAGTAGAAAACCTGAGAATGATAACCTGAATGAAATCGGAACAGCCACGTTCCACCCAACCGTAGATTAGGTCCAAACGCCTAGTTTGTCCGTAATCACCCCCGAGCCAGACGCATGCACGAAAAAGTGTGGACAGTTAACCCTGAAACTCAGTCACAATTTCCAGAAAACTCTTGCCTAGCACAGAGTGCTCACACAGCAAGTCTAATCCTCCCGGCATACTAAGCAGCGTCCTGCCTCACACATATGCCCCTTTATAGTTTTGCCTAGGTCTTATCATTAGCAGCCAATTCCTCATGGAATTTTCGCAGCTAAGTAAATCCCTGATTTTCAGGGTGTGTCTAGTGTCTTTAATACACTTCTGACACCTGTTCTAGTTTCCCCAAGGTTAACTCTCACTTGTCCCCCACTTTTCCATGCATGATCTCCTCATTTAACTTGGCTGTTCCTATTCATTCTTTTATTATTAAAACAATAATTATAATTCAAGTTGTTTCTTACAACAGTCCTCCTAGGACTTATTCAGCAGATTTTTCATCCAGCAACTTACTGAAATGAATTTCATAATGATAGCAAAACAAAACATAATGGTTTATTGTTATTTGGGGGCGTCACAGTAGCTTTCTCAATAAAAAACCTGGAGGTATAACATTTTTTATACATGACATGAATTGATGCTTTACTGACACCTATTTGATATAAACATTGTGAAATTATTATCTAGTTCGATGCTGAGTGTCAAACTCATTTTTTGATATTATTTCACTTTGTTTTCTGTATTATTTGATCATTTTAAATCTCATTATTACGATAGTCTGCTTCATGTATTCGTTTTGGCGGTGATGATTTTATTCCTAAACACTGGTCTAAGGTTTCATATTAGCCAAATGGAGACTTTCATTATGTCATTCACTTGGATCCCAATACCAACTATATTCATGCAGCCTTTCATTCCAAACCTCATTCAGAATCATAGTGAGGAAATGGCTCCTCTATGTCGTTTTGAAGTATCAGGTCCGGAGATGCTTGAAGCAGACCCAGAGGTTGTTGCTCTATTTTGTAAGATACGTTGGGGTTCATTCATTGAGAAATTTGATGGACACCATAGTGAAATTACGAAGCAATTTGCTCTAAGTCTTCAAGAAGATGTAGCTTAGGTTGGAGGGTTTCATCTTACTATCAACGAGGATTCAATTGCAGAGGCTACCAGCCTTGCCCAAGTAGGAGAACGATGGTTCAAGGGAGAAAAGGTTAATAAAGAAAGGTGTATGTCACTCATGCTTCCTCTCTCAAAAGGTTTAGATTTATCTGTTGGGGTTTCAGCTAAATTCTCAAAACTAGAATGGAAAAGTTCGTATGAAGTTCTACTTAGGTATGCGACCTGTGACGGAAGACTATCTCATATTCCTTATTATCGTCTCCGCTTATTCTTAGCCGTAAAGGGTTTCAAACTTAATTTACCATTCTTCCCGCTTCGAAGTCTGAAAAAAATGGCACAAGCTGTGCAGACTACTGTAGGTGATTTCAATAGAATATTGTTCCATCATGGTTTGATTAAGATATTGGTCCAACGTCAATTATCTTTGGTTGGTAGGTCTTGGGGAGAATTATTAGCTGAAAATAAGTTAGGGTTAACCCAATATTCGCCGACTTTGTTGCCTAAAACTCGTAGGAAACGCAAAGCTTCATTAAATTCTGGTGATAATAATAGCCCTAAGTCTATGATAAAGGATGTTGGGTTGCAGGGTAAGTATTCACCAATGAATGTTGATAGTGGTTCTGCTATTATCAATAAGCTTAACCCTTTGAATATTGGAGTTGGTTTAGTTCCATCGCGTGGATTTTTGGGCACATTATCGAATTTGAATGAGAATTTAGAAGATTTGGAAGGTTCTAGAATTGGGAAAAGGTCAAACCTTGTTACCCGAAAATCTATTGATAGTGTACAAACAGTTAATAAACCTCAAGGTATGTCTACACAGAAGCTTGAAAAATTAGTAGACATCTGTTGTCGAGAAAATGACTCTAATGAGAGGGGTTCTTGTAATATCTCCCAAATTTTATTTTTTTTTGTTACTTGTTATTCCTTCCTAATTACTATAAGGAATCATAATTTGCTCTATGTTAACTGTGATATCCCTCCTTTATGACCTACTTTGATTTTTATTTTTATATAAATGTAATTGTAATTGGGTAAGTGACATTGGTGAGGAGCTTAAGGCCATCAGTAAGATTTGAGATTCATGAGGTTTAACTCATCAGTCGTAAATTTATAACACTCAGGATTTGGGCATGGGTAACGCAAAGAAGAAAAGGGAAAACATCGATTATTCATTAGAAGACATGAAATGGGTAAGATGGCTAGGAAGCCATGGGTTTGATGACCATAATCGGAAGTATCATCTTAAGTTATGATAGTGTTAAAATTTCATTCTTGTAGAGCTTACCGTAAGTGTTTAACTAAATTATTATGCCCTATAAGTTATGACGACCCTAGTAAGATTAATTCGAGTTCATATAAACATCTTAACTAGGAATGAAATGCGATCGTGTCATCTATAAAGATAGATTCTAGCCAAGGGAATTATTTTAAAGGTATTATGTGGAATAATCACCTTGAAATAAAAAGAATAGTATTATAGTATTTATACCATTTTACTTTCATACAAAGCTATAAACTATTATATACCTTAAAGGAAATTTGGAAAAGGTAAAACATATTATGAATATATAAGATATGTTTAAAAGTGCATATGGAGGTAAGATTTTTGTTTTCATAGAAGGGACAAAGATCTAGGGTTAATTTGTATAATACATTTTAAAGATATGACCTTATAAATGAATTAGGAATCGTAAAAAATTTCTTATATGGTAGTGTTATATTTTTTTTTAGACTGGGCTGGCTCTTCCAGCAAAATCTTAAGTCTTTGAGAAGTATTCGCTCCACTAAGAAGAGAGACGTGTAGCTTTTGGTAGTGGAGTAACTTTTAGTGGGAGTTTGCTCCCTTAGTGGAGCACTTCCATTACCTAATTCGCCACTTGTCACAAATTTAAGTTAAACTAACTCGTTGCCGATTTGGGAAATTTGGAGGGAGTTAATTTTGAGATAGTGGAGGAGTTGTCTTTTAATAGGGCACTACCAGCAGTTAAGGGGATTTTTCGCCATTTGTCTCCAGTTAAAAAGAACCTAGAGTTGGCATTCTTGGGGGGGAAAGCTGCGACCGGAGTGTGAGAGGAGTTGGAGAATTTGATTAGCAAGACGACCGATGGGGAAAGGGATAGAACAGAGCAATCTAGTCTGATTAGGAATGGATCAGCCTGGCTTTTTCGAACGCTTTTGGGTGGAGGAAATACTCGCTGGATGATTTGATGCATGATGCATCTTGCGGAACATAACTCCTCATTCCTGAATACTCTGCGGTTGGAGCGGCACTGCGATGAGATTACTGAGATGGGGACAGGTGAGTCGTGGATCACAGCTAGGAAGTACGTATTAGCTCTGCCTTGTTTGATTTCTGTGTTTTTGTGTGTTCCCAGAATTTGATTTTTAAAAGTCGATCCGAGATGGAAAGATCAGTTGAAACCCTGTTGTATTTTTTGTGCATACCCAGAATTGTTTCTTTTAAAGTTGATCTAAGATGCACATTTAAAAGCTCTGTTGGCGTCTACTCGAGAACCTATTAACTTTCCGGCTCTCCGGAATTAGATCAATCCAACATTATTATGCATCTAAAAACTACGTTTGCATGTTGGTTGAGAATTTATTCCACTTCCAGATCTCATGATAGTATTGGATTGTGGCTGATGAGTTTAAGTAGAATCTCGATCCCAAATCTATCTCAGCCGATTGCCCTATATTGCTCTGTTTATTTATAGAAATTGTAAATTTTTTTATCTCCAGATCTGTAATGTTTGGAAAGTGTATTACCTCCCTCGTCAGCCTGCCGAGAGTGTTAAAGGATAGTTTAATCCTCTTTTGCCTCAAGATCCTTACAGTTGAAGTAAAATCGTATTCTCGCTTATGTTGAAGAAAAGCGATTACTCTGTTTTCTTGATTAGTAATTCTTTTTATTCCAGATTTCATCTCCGAACTAGGGTATAGCGATCTCAACCTCTAAGTATGTATTATTACTGCAGTACATTTTCTTACTTCAAAGAATAGAAATACTTATATATTACTACCTCTACCAGCAATGCGTTTGCTTGATTTCGATGGGTTGATCTCTGCCCATACCAACGATGGCGATATGTATGTGATGCGCCCAAGTTTGGGTGAAAACAGAATCTTGCCTTGATTTTATTATATTTACGTCTTATTAACTTTCCAGAATTGTATTTGCTTGATTTCGATGGGTTGATCTCTGCCCATACCAACGATGGCGATCTGTATGTGATGCGCCCAAGTTTGGGTGAAAAACAGAATCTTGCCTTGATTTTATTTTATTTACGTCTTATTAACTTTCCAGAAATGTATTTGCTTGATTTAGATGGGT
Organism: Larix kaempferi; assembly: GCA_027924585.1. Taxonomy (NCBI): domain Eukaryota; kingdom Viridiplantae; phylum Streptophyta; class Pinopsida; order Pinales; family Pinaceae; genus Larix; species Larix kaempferi. Next base: position 8,645,980 of record BSBM01000416.1, read on the forward strand.
TGATCTCTGTCCATACAAATGATGGCCATATGTATGTGATGCGTCCAGGTTTTGGTGAAAAACAGATCTTGCTCTTATTTTTATTATATTTATATATTATTAGCTTTTCCAGAAAGGTATTTTGCTTGATGGGTTGATCTTTGTTCAAACAAATGATGGAAGTAGATCTTGTTTTATATTTCATTATATATGTATGTGATGCGTCCAGGTTTTGGTGAAAAACAGATCTTGCTCTTATTTTTATTATATTTATATATTATTAGCTTTTCCAGAAAGGTATTTTGCTTGATGGGTTGATCTTTGTTCAAACAAATGATGGAAGTAGATCTTGTTTTATATTTCATTATATTTATATATCATTAACCTTACCAGCAATGTATTGTGCCTTGTACTGGCAAATTCTTAGAAAATAGTACTGATATGAATATGTTGAAAACTTGGTTGATACTTTACTTTGTATACAAGATCATTGAAGAAGGGTATAGCCCTAAGGTTATGAAAGGGATTCAAGTATAGAATCAAGACACTTTTATAAAGTTGACATATTAATATTAAGGATTGATTTACATATTTTGGTATATATATATTTTGGATTGTAGAAAGAGCATTGATAAAGTTCTCTATGAGAGAAGCTAGGGAAAGAAGAAAGTGGTAAGTAACATCATTGTAAATGGATGTAACCTCTTCCTCTCGATTTAGTAAAATCATTAAACTATAGACAAGGATTTTGTATATTTCGAAGTGAAAGGTTATTTTTGGTTGATCCATGAAAAGCTCATTGTAATAGAGTCTTGATGGAAGGAGGTGAGTTTTGTTATAGCAACCATGTTGCTCATTGTAATAATATCACTTTGTGCCCAAAATAATAAATGATGCACACACCTTTGTGGACTAGCCCATGTACGGGTGAACCACGTTATATTTTGTCTCCTATGTTTCCTATGGTTTTCTCAATGTGTCTTATGTATGAGTACTTGTTTTCTGTCCTGAAGAATGTTTATGACTACTTTGAAGTATCCGATCCATTAGAAAGTTGATTGTATATAAGATGTATATTGCTAATATGTTTTCCTTATGATTATGATTATGTGTTACCATTTAGGTTGTTCTATTGGTGCGATAAAAGTTATACATGATTCCCAAAGATGTATATTATAAGGAAGTTTTGTGTTTTCCGCAAGATTTAAAAATGGTTGACATATCAATTTCAGAATTTATTTAGTTGAAAATAAAACGTATATCTTTTCGTGATTAACATAACGACATTTGTAATCAGTAATAAGTGTCCGAAAGTTTTAATTATTTTTGTAAAGCAGTAGTTAAATAAAGTAAACCCACACTTTGTATTTTTGCATAGATTTTAGTGGTATTTTAGACACTTCGGAAAAATTTTAAAATTTTACAATTACGGGTTCGTTACATATGGTGTGAGAGCATTAGGTTACAACACTAGGACCTAGTGAGCTCAACATGCGATAAGTTAGTATGAAGGTTGTTAAGTTTACTAATCAATTGTTTTGGTTTCATTTTGGTTGCATGGACTATACTGGAGGAGAGGAAAATGAATCTGCGAGCTCGACTTCAAGAGCGCAGGTTGCAAACACTCGGGCTTATTGGGCTCAAGAGGGGAAAAAAAAAAAAAAAAAAAAAAAAAAACAAGTTTGTCGAGCGAGGAAAGAAACTCCGTCGATAAGACGCAAACAAAGGATTTATGTTCCAAAGAATCAGCAAGAGGTAATCGACAAGATGTCTTTTAAATCGCAAGTAAGTATACTCCACTTGTTGAAGCATTCTAAAGGAAAAGCATTGTCTATATGTGAGCATTTATATGTTTCCTCCCGAAGTTGAATGATCTTCTATAAATACTAGAGGATGAATATCTCCTCATGCTCTACAATTAGTTTCATTAAAGAATAAGAAAGTATTCTTTAAAAATGATTAAAATAGTTGGAATATGTTCCTATCTTTATCTTGGTGATCTTGTTAATATTCTCTTATACGTTGATCGTAATGATAGTAATGAGAATCATAGGAGCATTTGTATGTTCAAAAGTTCATAAACATAGTTAGGATTATGTATCTAATGAAAGATGTACATTCATATCTGGGCGATTGATGCCATTGGTAGGGCTTTAGTACATATATAAGTCAAGTCATAGACATTCATCATAGGTACTTGATTGCTTCAATCATATTTATGAGGATAAGAAAAGTTCTAGGCTTGGAAAGGTGACTATACAAATGAAGACAGGATAGCAAACATATTGAATCATAAGATTGAATGAATGATGGTTAGGTCATTATGAGAAGGATTGGAAAATTGTCATGAATTACCTGGTTATTGATTTCTCGCACTTATGCTGAAACGATTGTATTAATTATGTACATAAGGTTGTAGGATTGAGATAATCCTTATTATATTAGAAAAATGCATAAATGGTACTAAGGAATAACTCCCAAAATTCTCCTTATTGGCTAAATGTTATTGAGAGAAGGTGTAGAAGATGTTTGTACATTATATTGAATGTTACATGCGATGGTTTCGATATAGAATATTAGTTTTGTGTTCTTCCTTAATTGTTATGTGACATGGTAGAAAAGAATGATTAGTTGAATTTATAAATATATAATAGATCTTCAAGGTTAATGTAAGCAATGTTACTATCCAAACCATAGATGGTTAGAAGAGTTGTAAAACTTTTATGAATGATTAGCAAAGGGTCATCCTCAAGGTAAAAGATTGAAAGAATAGGAATTAACTTCATTGGTTTAAATGGACATTCTACTGTGTGAAATTTTCTATGACTAGGAAATTGCCATCCTTGTGAATGATTTTCATAACCTTCGACTTAACTCTACTTCCACAAACGAGTATCCTTCGTCATTATAACCTTATCTGAAGATTTCAAGGGATAAAAGAGAATAATTGTTAAGAATCCCCTTGTCTCCTTGCGGTATAGGATTGCATAGAATATTGAAGTATAAATGTGTGAAATGGGAACACGCTGGTAGCCTTTATAATTACTCAAGAAGTATAAATGTGTATTCTAAGTAGTTAAAAGGATTCATATGATGAAATGTTATGATTTCATCTTTGTATATTCTATTTTCAGGGATCCTTACTAGGAATGTTAGGATACTGGGAGTGGTTGACAGAAGGATTATACCTTTATGTGATCAAAGCTTTATGTTATATGCATGGATACCTTGATAATCTGTTTCGTGTTGATATATAGATTTTATGATATGTAGGGGATTACTAATGTGTATTAATGCAAGTTAAAAGTACACCTTGGCATATGAGGGCCATACAATAAAGCGATATGCAGTCTCCCCCATAAAGGTATGTGATTATCCTTAGAAAAATATATGCAAGTATATATGTAGACGATTTATTGTTACTCACATGATGTTGGCATATGCAAGAAAATGGGTACTTAATACAGTGAAGGAAAAGGATTGAGGTGAAGTGATTGTAATGCCCATAATAAAGAAGAATGTAGTCCTATTAATTGAGTTGGTTATGCTTAGTATGGAAATAATGTTTATTTTAGATAACCACATGTGGAGATTGTAGTATGAAGGATGACTTTCTTATTTTTATACATGGAAGAAAAACCTCCTTACAATATTTGGTTATGTTATTATGACAGATGGTCAAAAACTCGGTTGAACTTGTGGAAGAGCGTAATATATTATGCAGGTATATGTCGCCTTGTCAACAAGACCTCGACGCAAGTTATAAATGTTGGGTGGTTAAATTATATTATTTCACTGATGACACTATAAGTAGAAATCACAACTTGAGTCCATACATATCTAGCTTATCACTCATGAGCATTTGAGTAAAACTCGAATGATTTTATTTTATTTTTATTCTTAGTAGGAGTCGATAAGGAATAGACAAGTGAAAGACGTGTCAGTGCTATTAAAATTCCTATAAATAAATGTTGTATAGTGGTTATGAACTAACAATGCAGGATTTCGCTATGAATATAACCAATCAAAATGGAAGTGAGTATTCACGCGGATAAATAGCTGAGTTAATTGCTCAAGAGTAAGTGAGGATTCACTTAATGCATCTTATTTACTGGTCATATTTCGAGACACTTATAACCATGGATTAACATTGGATTATGTTGTTTAGTTACTAACATTTTCAGGATGTTATCATAATTACGACCAATGTGACAAACAAAAAGGAACGTGGCTTACAAGTCCATTGGTGAAGCTGAGCAGAACAAAATCGCTCAAGAGTAAGTGATTACCTTTTATTATAGCATGGATTACAGTATGGCACAAAACCTGATATGGTGATGGATGTGTGCTACATATCATGAATGATAAGCAAATAAGTGAAACTACTTACCGTTATTACAAGACATATTGTAATTTACAAAAATTGTAAGAATTAATAAATGATTGGTTATCGAAATAAATTCCGGGACTCAAGCGAGAAGGCTTGAGGGGAATTGTGTAAAGAGTGTCGTAATAGCATTTGAAATACTCCCTAAAATCAGGGATTGAACAGCCACTAGGATTCTCGGAGAATCGGCTGGCTGTAAGACCTAGGCAAGCTATAAGAAAATGTATATGTGGGAGGCAGGACGCTGCTTAGTATACATGAAAGAAATGTTTGCTGCGTGAGCACTAAGGTGTTAGGAAATACATGAAAGAAATGTTTGCTGCGTGAGCACTAAGGTGTTAGGCAAGACATGAAAGGAATGTTTGCTGCGTGAGCACTAAGGTGTTAGGCAAGACATGAATGAAATGATTGCTGCGTGAGCACTAAGGTGTTAAGCAAGGCATGAGAAAAAGGATTGCGCGTGAACACTAAGGTGTTAGGCAAGAATCTCCTGGATCATATGAATGTTGTTTGTTGTTGATTTTGTCAACAGTATACGATCAGGGAACACTAGATTTATTCCATATGTTGCAAGTGATATATGCAATAAAGAACTCATGATTTATGTTTCTGAGTTTGATTATGAAGTTGATGACAAGTTGTTACTAAACATTGTTTCTTTTGAATTCCAGTTTTGTGATACAAATGATTGCTCCAAGAGAAGAGTGAACACCGAGGACGGTGTTATCTTAAATGGGATGAGGATGTGATATCCCTCCTTTATGACCTACTTTGATTTTTATTTTTATATAAATGTAATTGTAATTGGGTAAGTGACATTGGTGAGGAGCTTAAGGCCATCAGTAAGATTTGAGATTCATGAGGTTTAACTCATCAGTCGTAAATTTATAACACTCAGGATTTGAGCATGGGTAACGCAAAGAAGAAAAGGGAAAACATCGATTATTCATTAGAAGACATGAAATGGGTAAGATGGCTAGGAAGCCATGGGTTTGATGACCATAATCGGAAGTATCATCTTAAGTTATGATAGTGTTAAAATTTCATTCTTGTAGAGCTTACCGTAAGTGTTTAACTAAATTATTATGCCCTATAAGTTATGACGACCCTAGTAAGATTAATTCGAGTTCATATAAACATCTTAACTAGGAATGAAATGCGATCGTGTCATCTATAAAGATAGATTCCAGCCAAGGGAATTATTTTAAAGGTATTATGTGGAATAATCACCTTGAAATAAAAAGAATAGTATTATAGTATTTATACCATTTTACTTTCATACAAAGCTATAAACTATTATATACCTTATAGGAAATTTGGAAAAGGTAAAACATATTATGAATATATAAGATATGTTTAAAAGTGCATATGGAGGTAAGATTTTTGTTTTCATAGAAGGGACAAAGATCTAGGGTTAATTTGTATAATACATTTTAAAGATATGACCTTATAAATGAATTAGGAATCGTAAAAAATTTCTTATATGGTAGTGTTATATTTTTTTTTAGACTGGGCTGGCTCTTCCAGCAAAATCTTAAGTCTTTGAGAAGTATTCGCTCCACTAAGAAGAGAGACGTGTAGCTTTTGGTAGTGGAGTAACTTTTAGTGGGAGTTTGCTCCCTTAGTGGAGCACTTCCATTACCTAATTCGCCACTTGTCACAAATTTAAGTTAAACTAACTCGTTGCCGATTTGGGAAATTTGGAGGGAGTTAATTTTGAGATAGTGGAGGAGTTGTCTTTTAATAGGGCACTACCAGCAGTTAAGGGGATTTTTCGCCATTTGTCTCCAGTTAAAAAGAACCTAGAGTTGGCATTCTTGGGGGGGAAAGCTGCGACCGGAGTGTGAGAGGAGGTGGAGAATTTGATTAGCAAGACGACCGATGGGGAAAGGGATAGAACAGAGCAATCTAGTCTGATTAGGAATGGATCAGCCTGGCTTTTTCGAACGCTTTTGGGTGGAGGAAATACTCGCTGGATGATTTGATGCATGATGCATCTTGCGGAACATAACTCCTCATTCCTGAATACTCTGCGGTTGGAGCGGCACTGCGATGAGATTACTGAGATGGGGACAGGTGAGTCGTGGATCACAGCTAGGAAGTACGTATTAGCTCTGCCTTGTTTGATTTCTGTGTTTTTGTGTGTTCCCAGAATTTGATTTTTAAAAGTCGATCCGAGATGCAAAGATCAGTTGAAACCCTGTTGTATTTTTTGTGCATACCCAGAATTGTTTCTTTTAAAGTTGATCTAAGATGCGCATTTAAAAGCTCTGTTGGCGTCTACTCGAGAACCTATTAACTTTCCGGCTCTCCGGAATTAGATCAATCCAACATTATTATGCATCTAAAAACTACGTTTGCATGTTGGTTGAGAATTTATTCCACTTCCAGATCTCATGATAGTATTGGATCGTGGCTGATGAGTTTAAGTAGAATCTCGATCCCAAATCTATCTCAGCCGATTTCCCTATATTGCTCTGTTTATTTATAGAAATTGTAAATTTTTTTATCTCCAGATCTGTAATGTTTGGAAAGTGTATTACCTCCCTCGTCAGCCTGCCGAGAGTGTTAAAGGATAGTTTAATCCTCTTTTGCCTCAAGATCCTTACAGTTGAAGTAAAATCGTATTCTCGCTTATGTTGAAGAAAAGCGATTACTCTGTTTTCTTGATTAGTAATTCTTTTTATTCCAGATTTCATCTCCGAACTAGGGTATAGCGATCTCAACCTCTAAGTATGTATTATTACTGCAGTACATTTTCTTACTTCAAAGAATAGAAATACTTATATATTACTACCTCTACCAGCAATGCGTTTGCTTGATTTCGATGGGTTGATCTCTGCCCATACCAACGATGGCGATCTGTATGTGATGCGCCCAAGTTTGGGTGAAAACAGAATCTTGCCTTGATTTTATTATATTTACGTCTTATTAACTTTCCAGAATTGTATTTGCTTGATTTCGATGGGTTGATCTCTGCCCATACCAACGATGGCGATCTGTATGTGATGCGCCCAAGTTTGGGTGAAAAACAGAATCTTGCCTTGATTTTATTTTATTTACGTCTTATTAACTTTCCAGAAATGTATTTGCTTGATTTCGATGGGTTGATCTCTGTCCATACAAACGATGGCCATATGTATGTGATGCGTCCAGGTTTTGGTGAAAAACAGATCTTGCTCTTATTTTTATTATATTTATATATTATTAGCTTTTCCAGAAAGGTATTTTGCTTGATGGGTTGATCTTTGTTCAAACAAATGATGGAAGTAGATCTTGTTTTATATTTCATTATATATGTATGTGATGCGTCCAGGTTTTGGTGAAAAACAGATCTTGCTCTTATTTTTATTATATTTATATATTATTAGCTTTTCCAGAAAGGTATTTTGCTTGATGGGTTGATCTTTGTTCAAACAAATGATGGAAGTAGATCTTGTTTTATATTTCATTATATTTATATATCATTAACCTTACCAGCAATGTATTGTGCCTTGTACTGGCAAATTCTTAGAAAATAGTACTGATATGAATATGTTGAAAACTTGGTTGATACTTTACTTTGTATACAAGATCATTGAAGAAGGGTATAGCCCTAAGGTTATGAAAGGGATTCAAGTATAGAATCAAGACACTTTTATAAAGTTGACATATTAATATTAAGGATTGATTTACATATTTTGGTATATATATATTTTGGATTGTAGAAAGAGCATTGATAAAGTTCTCTATGAGAGAAGCTAGGGAAAGAAGAAAGTGGTAAGTAACATCATTGTAAATGGATGTAACCTCTTCCTCTCGATTTAGTAAAATCATTAAACTATAGACAAGGATTTTGTATATTTCGAAGTGAAAGGTTATTTTTGGTTGATCCATGAAAAGCTCATTGTAATAGAGTCTTGATGGAAGGAGGTGAGTTTTGTTATAGCAACCATGTTGCTCATTGTAATAATATCACTTTGTGCCCAAAATAATAAATGATGCACACACCTTTGTGGACTAGCCCGTGTACGGGTGAACCACGTTATATTTTGTCTCCTATGTTTCCTATGGTTTTCTCAATGTGTCTTATGTATGAGTACTTGTTTTATGTCCTGAAGAATGTTTATGACTACTTTGAAGTATCCGATCCATTAGAAAGTTGATTGTATATAAGATGTATATTGCTAATATGTTTTCCTTATGATTATGATTATGTGTTACCATTTAGGTTGTTCTATTGGTGCGATAAAAGTTATACATGATTCCCAAAGATGTATATTATAAGGAAGTTTTGTGTTTTCCGCAAGATTTAAAAATGGTTGACATATCAATTTCAGAATTTATTTAGTTGAAAATAAAACGTATATCTTTTCGTGATTAACATAACGACATTTGTAATCAGTAATAAGTGTCCGAAAGTTTTAATTATTTTTGTAAAGCAGTAGTTAAATAAAGTAAACCCACACTTTGTATTTTTGCATAGATTTTAGTGGTATTTTAGACACTTCGGAAAAATTTTAAAATTTTACAATTACGGGTTCGTTACATTAACAAACCCTTAACTAACAAAAACATCTGTATGCTGAACATACTCAACTCCTTACACCTGCATTCTTCCTACTAGTTTTAGAGGAGTATTTATGGTTGTCGTGCCGCTTACTTAGCTGTAGCTAACAACACTCTGTATTTGATCTTTTTGCAGATTCACCTACACCATCGGAACTTCTTTATGATGTAGAATTGAGTTACTAATTAAAAGTGACTTCGCATACATGTTTTCCTACACCAGGAGTGGGCCTTAAGTTTAAAGGTTTTCTTCATAAAGTAAGTGTTGGTTGTGAGGTCAACGTATTACACTTTGGTAAATAAACCTCCCTGATCTTTGTTGTAGAACTCGTGGTGACTTCACAAGTTGTGACAAAGGAATATTAAGCACACTTGAATACAAAAACTTTCAAATTCATTCCATAAACTATGAAGGTTCGGCATATTTTCAATGAAGTGTATGATATGCATCGACTATCTTACTGTATGAGTTTTAGGTTGCGGAAGGGATACCCTATCTGGGGCATGAAAGATTTCATTTAACTAAAGAGAGCTTGTAACCTTAGAAAATAAGTCCCGTGCTGTGAGGTCATGCCACACTTTATCTACAAGTGATAATCTATACACTAAAGTGATCTATTGTATGGTCGCCTTCCAAAGCTCTAGTTCAGAAATAAGATTTCAAATCTTTCAACGATCCTCCGGTCCAAACCTTACGTTGGGTTCTGACATATCTAACCGTGGTACCCTAAACTTAAATAGGTCATTGAGTGGATGGTTTACCGCTCCAGGTGTAGTCTTCGAGGGCTGCCAGCAACCGCATCAAGGTACAGGTCCATGTGACTCTCATTCAATTGTCTTAAATGGAGAGATGACAGAACCCCTCCATAATAACTTTGGCTCCAGTTTTCGAACAAGTTAAGCCCATCTGTTAAACATTGACCCTCTCAGGTTTTCATTCGGCAAGTTTGGATATGCCTCTTGAGTATTGAAATGAAACAACATTTGTTGTGAACTCGATTGTTCTGCGATGGTAATATAATACACATTGCAGGGAGATAACGCTCAAGAAAATGTTTGGGGTTCTTTGGAAGGAAAGAAACCCTCGTCGCAGGAGTTTTTCTTTTTTTGCTGAGAGGTAACTCATTTGGAGTATGAAGGAGCCATGGCCAACCAATTACTCGCAAAGGTAAGGGTCATGAGTAAAAATACAGATGTTTCTTTAAAATTGTATGCATAGATATTACAGACACTAACTCCCTTACTATGTCTGTGGCAGGATTGTCGGAACGTGCAGATGATGGGCGGTTTGGGCCTACGCTTTTGGTAAGCAGGCAACGCTCCCTACCAAAATCCATCTTTGCCAGGAAGAAGTTGCGTCAAAACCCTCCTCGGCGTTAGTAAAATCTGGTTTAATAGTAGATAAGTTTTCTGAAAATTATCAGCTCATCTAGGTTCTGAACTTCAACTCCAGGAATTTCATGTAATAGATTTTGTAAGAACGTTTGTTGTTCGAAACAGCTTTCGCTGTCACTTTGGTGGAAATCGGGGTTTTAATAGTAGCTAAATTTTGAAAAATACTTGTCTAATGTTTGGGCTTAAATGCCAGGGTTTTAAAAATGACTTCTGTCTGAGAAAATTAGTTGAAATAGTTGCTAAAAATTCCAGGTATTTCCACTCTCAGGAGTAAATATAAGCCCTTCAAAACACGCTCAGGTTGGAATAAGCCTCGATGAGGAATTTGTTCTAGAACCAACAGTTGTGCTTTGTCATTTGTCTATCTCTTCGAAGAGTTCAAAGGCCAGTTCAACATCCAGTATATTTTCAGTTTCTTTTTATTAAATGAGCCGTCAAAAGCAACCTGATGATGAATAAACTATGTGTTTTTTTTTTAAAAGAAGGAGAAAACTGTATCTTTCAGTAACGCCAAGAAAATATAGCTCGGATGGAAAATCATAGTCTTATATATTTATTTTTAAAGAGTCGTTGTCTGAAAATAAAGATGATTTCTATTGCTTGTTCATGTTTGGGGTCGTTTGAGTGATTTTCCATGGCTGAATCGTGATCTCAGACTTCCCATTTTAAACTTTAAAAAGAAACCCTAATTATCTATGCGGTTTTAACACTCCTCCTTAAAACCCTGTATATAAATATATTTCATATATGTGGTCTGAAGTCCGTTGAACATACGAGTTTGCAAACTTTGTCTGATGTATATATATATCATATATAAAATCTGAGATCCATGAGATTGCGATTAGATCTATGGCTGTATTCTTTTTGGATCTTTATGTGAATAAAAACGAGTTTTAAATTCTGTCTACGTGTGGATCTAAATGTAAACTGTCGAGTATGCTACCTGTAACCTATTTAAATGCTATTTGTAAAGGATTGTTTGCAAATATGAATCCTCTGGACATATATAACTATAATGTACTCACATCAATAATTTTAATACGAGATAGATTAAACTCAATGCGATTTTTTTCAGGTCTTTTCTTTCATTCGATGGTTAACAAAAGAAACCGAAATTCAATAGAATAATAGCATCGAATACTCCAGAAATCAAGTGTAGGGAGAGATCTTAAGAATGAGAATATTTTTCCAGAACAGGAAATCTTTAGACATGTCTAGGGTTTTAACTTCTTGAATCACAGATCGATTTAACGAAGATAATTATCCAAAAATTGATCAATAATACTCAACTATAAATCTTACTATAACTAAATTCTGTAGAATTCCCAGACTTTATAATCGTTCAGAATATTCACAGTCTGAAATATAATCTTATATGAACTTATTCAAGATACGAATTCATAAGCAAAACAACTAACTGATTCAGCTCTTTTAATGTATTCGACAGAAATAAAATTAATAGCAAATCCTGAAGAGTCTGAACTAAAAAAAAAAAAACCTGAAACTTGTAGACCGAATGTAGCAGGAACAGCCACGTTCCTCCCAACCATAGATTAGTTACAAACGCCAAGTTTGTCCGTAATCACCCCCGAGCCAGATGCATGCAGGAAAAAGTGTGGACAGTTAACCCTGAAACTCAGTAACAATTCTGGAATCCCTTGCCTAACACAGAGTGCTCACGCAGCAAGTATAATCTTTACCGGCATACTAAACAGCGTCCTGTCTCCCACATATGCCCTTCTCTTTATAGTTTTTGCCTAGGTCTTATCATTAGCAGCCAATTCCTCATGGAATTTTTGCAGCTAAGTAAATCCCTGAATTTCAGGGTGTGTCTGGTGTCTTAAATACACTTCTGACACCTGTTTTGGTTTCCCCAAGGTTAACTCTCACTTGTCCCCCACTTTTCCATGCATGATCTCCTCATTTAACTTGGCTGTTCCTATTCATCCTTTTATTATTAAAACAATAATTAGAATTCAAAATTGTTTCTTACAACAGTCCTCCTAGGACTTATTCGGCAGATTTTTCATCTAGCCCCTTATTGAAATGAATTTCACCATGACAATAAAAACAAAAAACATAATGTTTATTTGGGGAACGTCACAGTTCTATGTCATTTGGTATACGGCGTTTTACTCATAGTATGGCTATGACTTCCACTCTAATTTCGATCCATGAAATCCTACCACGTTTTGAAGAGCCCCCTTTGATTAGAATTTATAGTGAGGATGATCAATTTTATCCAAATCTTGAAACTCCTCTGGGTAATGAAAAATAGAGTTATGAAGTGGAATGTTCTGGGTCACCTGCTAAGGACTTTGCTGATCAATCTTCTCCTATTGATTTTGCACCGATCCCTTCATTTGGTGATGATTCTTCATCTATTGGAAGAGATGAAGGGTTTTAGTTAACTCTCAAACAAATCTTAAAAGTTAAAATTTCAGAGTTGAAGGCAGAGTTAAAAGAATCATATTCTAGTCAGTCAAGCTTGAAAGATGAAATTAAAACTCTTAGAGAAGAATTACTATCCTAGGTTCATAAATGGCTAGAAATGAAGTCGAGAAAAGAAAAATACAAAAATGATAGGAAACTCATGAAGATGACCAATGAACAATTATTTGAACAAATTGAACATCAGAAACTTAAAATCCTTGAGCTTACGGCCCAACTGTCAAAGTCAAGAAGAAAAGCTAGAGTATATGGTGCGACTTGAGTTACTTTTGGTAACAACTGTGCATTATGTTTTGAATCCAGCAGGTAACAAATTTTTTGAGTAGTATACTCAAATGCTTTTACTATTTTATTGTCATCTTACATTGAATGCCGAACTTATGAGATTTGTATTTTTCTTGCATAGATGGAGGTTTCTATAATTTTGAGCAAGTAGGTGGAGAAGTTACATGCCATGAGGATCGAAATTTTTGGAAAAAGATGCTGTAGTTACGTCTACTTTTGATTATCGAATTGGAGAGTGCGTTCAAGGTGTTATTTTGATCCATCTTTTCACATAAATCATTTTACATCATGAAGTTAGTTTAACAACTGTTCATCTTCCAGATGTTCAAGTTAAATGTAATAGAAATATGTTGATTATCTTCTATTAAAATTCCTAACAGTTGTTAGAGAGATGGCATCTATTTTTAAGAGTAGGTTAGACAAACTTGGAAGAGGTTATTGGAAACCTGTTGTATTTAAGTGATAAACAATTACAGATTTAGGGTCGATGGAGTTCTGAAGGAAAACTTGTTGAAATATTACATAATTTCTTGTTTGATCACTATACTGGAGTTTTGTCTTTGTGGATGATTGTGATAGAATTTCTCAAACTGGTATCCCTGTGTTGCTACCATTTTCTGAAACTTTAATACATATTTCGATATATTATTTCCTCGTTTTATACTTATGCAATTGTACTGTGATTATAATTGTATAAATTACCTGAAAGATTCTCTATCTACTCAATATTAATGTTTGATTAAATATTACTAAATCCTTTACTTAATATGTTATTGGTAACTATGATTTAGTAATAGTTATTTCATATTTATTTCTGATAGCATTGGTGTGTCCACTGTGTTTTCACAAATGAATACAATCTGTTTCAAATATTTGGTATTGAGCAATTGGTTATTGATTAATATATCATTATAGAATTAAATTGAAACAGTTTTCTATTTCAAATTTTCTATTTTGTGCATATACAATAGGGCAATTTATGTGATAATCTCTTATGATATTTTTATCTAAGATATACAATTTATATTCTTTGTTATCTTAAGAGATTAATTGATGATTAATTTAGTATTTCAAGTTGCTCTCAGCTGAGATAGGTTAGAATAAAATAGTTAATCAGTTTTGTTTAATTTCCAAATTAAATTTTTAGTCCTTAGTTAGGTTTTCATTTAGATTATTTTGTTAAATTCTCTGAAATAGTCATTAGATTAAAAATACAAAAAACAAAACAAAACAAGAGACTTTCTTTAGGAAAGCACATTAGGTTAGATTAAATTTAGAAACTAACTTTAGGATTCATTTTTAAACAATAGATTAACTTAGGTTCCATTTTTGTTGAATTTTATAATTCTCCTTAAGAGAATAAATTCAACTGGTAGTAGGACCATAACCTACAAGGTATTGCTATCCCAAACACACCGGGAGATGCTCTAAGCTACTTGTGTGGGATTTATCTCCTTAAGTTGGCCAGGTCATAAAATCAGGCCAATATGTTTAAAATTCCGGCCCACTATTCAATCTTGTTCTTTTAAATTTTTAATAACTGTCAAATAATATAACTTTACTCAACACATGAATCAACATAGAGATAGTCAGAAAAGAATATGAAATATTCTCAGGTATACATAAATCAATTTAGAGCTTCGTCAATTCTATAACTGCTCTTAATATTACGCGGAGAAAAAAAATATATTCATATCATTTCGTTCGCATTAGTTTTGGGAATCGGTATAATAAAGTTCATGTTCATATACTATTTATATTTCAATGTTAGTCATCTATAGAACTTTTATCATTCCACAACTAAGTAAATGCCGCGCATTAAAATATAACCAGATCTTTACCATTTTCTCTATAAGAAGAGAAATTAATGAACTAAATCAGTTTAACAAAAGAAACCTGAGTAATATAATTATGAGTCCGGTGCCCTCAAGGCTCGACCGGCTATGATACAAAATGTAGGGACCCCCATTTTTGGGGACCTCCCAAAAGACTATCTAAATAATTTCTAACATAATATAAAATAGTTTAGATCTTACCAATGATCGAGAATTGAAAAATTAACTCAAAAATTTAACTTAGCAAATAAAAATGGAATAATAAACTTGATTCTGATGGTTGTTGGTGAATCCACTCATCGAAGATTGTTGTAGCTACCACTCCTTGCCGCTATGATCCATACATCCAACTGACAACTCAGTTGACCTCCCTACCAATTCTGTGAATACTCTTCTTCTTCCCAAACCACCGAGCAATGGGGCCGTATAGATCACACACTTAAACCAAGGATCCAGAAGTGGGATTCTCCCCCACCATGATCCCTTTCCAAACTCACAATAGAATCAAATCAATGTATATTCATCATTACGGTGACCATCCAACAGTAGCGTGTCCCCTCCCCTTTCCTCTTACCTTCCTTAAATAGGAAAATTCTCTACGATAGATGTCGCTTCATGCAAAAATGCCTAATTTTATAAATATTTAAATATAATTACCTCACCCAGCCATGTGTCTTATTCATTAGAGCTTGCACCTACATTCCTAGATTTACTCAAGTATGTCCCCCCTTAATGGTTCAATCTAGTTTCTATTTTTGTGGGTGCAAGTGGAGTTGGCTATATGCTAATGTTTAGTATACTTATTGCTCCTAAACAAATATTCTCTATTATTTTAATTACTAATAATATTCTCTAATGTTTAGTTTACTGTCAGCGAGGATTCAATTGCAGAGGCTACCAACCTTCCCCAAGTAGGAGAATGATCGTTCAAGGGAGAAAAGGTTAATGAAGGAAGGTGTATGTCACTCATGCTTCCTCTCCCGAAAGGTTCAGATTTATCTGTTGGGGTTTCAGCTAAATTCTTAAAACCAAAATGGAAAAGTTCGTATGAAGTTCTAGTTAGGTATGTGACTTCGGATGGCAGACTTTCTCATATTCACTATTATCATCTCTGCTTATTGTTAGCCATAAAGGGTTTCAAACTTAATTTACCTTTCTTCCTGCTTTGAAGTTTGAAAAACATGGCACAAGCTATGCAGACTACTGGAGGTGATTTCAATAGAAGTTTGTTCCATCATGGTTTGATTAAGATATTGGTCCAACATCAATTATCTTTGGTTGGTAGGTCTTGGGGAGAATTATTGGCTGAAAATAAGTTAGGGTTAACCCAATATTGGTCGACTTTGTTCCCTAAAACTCGCAGGAAACGCAAAGCTTCATTAAATTCTGGTGATAATAATAGCCCTACGTCTATGATAAAGGATGTTGGATTACAGGGTAATTCTTCACCTATGAATGTTGATAGTGGTTCTATTATTATCAATAAGCTTAACCCTTTGAATACTGGAGTTGGTTTAGTTCCGTCGCTTGGATTTTTGGGCACATTATCAAATTTGAATGAGAATTTAGAAGATTTGGAAGGTTCTAGAATTGGGAAATGGTCAAACCTTGTTACCTCGAAAGCTATTGATAGTGTACACATAGTTAATAAACCTCAAGGTATGTCTACACAGAAGCTTGAAAAATTAGTAGAGGTCTGTTATCGAGAAAATGACTCTAATGAGAGGGGTTCTATGTCATTTGGTATACGGCGTTTTACTCGTAGTATGGCTAGGACTTCCACTCTAATTTCGATCCCTGAAACCCTACAACATTTTGAAGAGCCCCCTTTGATTAGAATTTATAATGAGGATGATCAATTTTATCCAAATCTTGAAACTCCTCTGGGTAACGAAAAACATTGTTCTGAAGTGGAACATTCTGGGTCACCTGCTAAGGACTTTGTTGATCAATCTTCTCCTATTGATTCTGCACCGATCCCTTGATTTGGTGATGATTCTTCATATGTTGGAAGAGATGAAGGGTTTCAGTTAACTCTCAAACAAATCTTAAAAGATAAAATTTCAGAGTTGAAGGTAGAGTTAAAAGAATCATATTCTAGTCATTCAAGCTTGAAAGATGAAATTAAAACTCTCAGAGAAGAATTACTATCCTGTGTTCATAAATGGCTAGAAATGAAGTCGAGAAAATAAAAATACAAAAATGATAGGAAACTCAAGAAGATGACCAATGAACAATTATTTGAACAAATTGAAGATCAGAAACTTAAAATCCTTGAGCGTACGGCCAGACTGTCAGAGTCAAGAAGAAAAGCTAGAGTATATGGTGTGACTTGAGTTACTTTCGGTAACAACTGTGCATTCTATTTTGAATCCAGCAGGTAACAAAATTTCTGAGTAGTATACTCAAATGCTTTTACTATTTTATTGTCATCTTACATTGAATGCCGAACTTATGAGATTTGTATTTTTCTTACACAGATGGAGGTTTCTATAATTTTGAGCAATTAGGTGGAGAAGTTACATGCCATGAGGATCGAAATTTTTGGAAAAAGATGTTGTAGTTACGTCTACTTTTGATTATCGAATTGGAGAGTGTGTTCCAAGTGTTATTTTGATCCAGCTTTTCACATAAATCAATTTACATCATCAAGTTAGTTTAACAACTGTTCATCTTCCGGATGTTCAAGTTAAATGTAATAGAAAGATGTTGATTATCTTCTATTAAAATTCCTAACAGTTGTTAGAGAGCTGGCATCTATTTTTAGCTGTAGGTTAGACAAACTTGGAAGAGGTTATTCGAATCCTGTTGTATTTAAGTGATAAACAATTACAGATTTAGGGTCGATGGAGTTCTGAAGGAAAACTTGTTGAAATATTACATAATTTCTTGTTTGATCGCTCTACTGGAGTTTTGTCTTCGTGGATGATTGTGACAGAATTTCTCAAACTGGTATCCCTGTGTTGCTACCATTTTCTGAAAATTTAATACATATTTCAATATATTATTTCCTTGTTTTATAGTTATGCAATTGTATTGTGATTATAATTGTATAAATTATCTGAAAGTTTCTCTATCTACTCAATATTAATGTTTGATTAAATATTACTAAATCCTTTACTTAATATGTTATTGGTAACTATGATTTAGTAATAGTTATTTCATATTTATTTTTGGTAGCATTGGGGTGTCCACTGTGTTTTCACAAATGAATACAATCTGTTACAAATATTTGGTATTGAGTAATTGGTTATTGATTAATATATCATTATAGAATTAAATTGAAATAGATTTCTATTTCAAATTTTCTATTCTGTGCATATACAATACTGCAATTTATGTGATAATCTCTTATGATATTTTTATCTAAGATATTACCATTTATATTCTTTGTTATCTTAACAGATTAATTGATGATTAATTTAGTCTTTCAAGTTGCTCTCAGCTGAGATAGGTTAGAATAAAATAGTTAATCAATTTTGTTTAATTTCTAGATTAAATTTTTACTCCTTAGTTAGGTTTTCATTTAGATTATTTTGTTAAATTCTCTGAAATAGTCATTAGATTAAAAATACAGGAAACAAAACAAAACAAGAGACTTTCTTTAGGAAAGCACATTAGGTTAAATTAAATTTAGAAACTAACTTTAGGATTCATTTTTAAACAATAGATTAACTTATGTTCCATTTTTGTTGAATTTTATAATTCTCCTTAAGAGAATAAATTCAAGTGGTAGTAGGACCATAACCTATGAGGTATTGCTATCCAAAACACACCGGGAGCTGCTCTCAGCTAATTGTGTGGGCTTTATCTCCTTAAGTTGGCTAGGTCATAAAATCAAGCCAATATGTTTAAAATTTCGACCCAGTATTCAATCTTGTTCTTTTAAATTTTTAATAACAGACGAATAATAGAATTTTACTCAAAACATTAATCAACTTAGAGACAGTCAAAAAAGAATAATAAATCTTCTCAGGTATACATAAATCGATTCAGAGCTTCGTCAATTCTATAACTGCTCTTAATATTACGCGGAGGAAAAAATATATATTCATATCATTTCATTCGCATTAGTTTTGGGAATCGGTATGATAAAGTTCATGTGTAATATCCCTCTAAGATTTATAAATGTATAATGTAAATTATTTATGAGGCCCTGGTGAGGAGCTCAAGGCCAATGCCGCACCAGTGGACCTTGAAAACATCGTTAATTCTTTTCCTAAGCTATAAGTTGTAAACTGAGAAGAGAAGGTGCAACAGTGCAACTAAGTGTCGACAACTAAATCATTGCGGAAAGGTAAAGTCAAGAGAATCCTTGATGATCTAAACGTTAAGGCCTAGGGCCCTGTAGGACATAATGGTTGGATCTATGGGTATTAACCAAGACTTTCATATAATGTCCTAAGTCGAGGACTACAGCCTTTTCGTTACAAACAAATAGGCAACCTTGATGACTTACACCTTAGTATAATGCCTTATGTGTGAAGTATAATTTGACGTAATTCACTTAATCACATTTCCAATAGGGAGTGTTATAAATCCCAAGTAAACCTCCTAAGCTAAATTTAAACTAAGCCTATTAATGGGTTTTGATAAAGCTTAGCTTATTAATTTTTAGTATACTTAAATCATAAGCTAAATTATAGAGGGAAGTTTTCAAGTTTCCACTTTATAGAGGGAATACAAGGGAATTGGAAATTCACCTTATCTTAATAAGAAATATTTTACAATTTAGTAAAAAGGCCATCGCCTTATGTTAATCTAAAGCTAGTAGCTTTAGTTGGAAGGAGTAAAACCAAAAAGATTTAATTAAGACTTTGTTCAAGAAGAGTTTACCCATGCCACAACCACTTTCACTCTAAAGGAGGCATAAGTGTGGTGGTACAAGTAGTCCCCAAAAGGAACGTCTAGACCTAGTTATTTTTATTATTATTATTTCTTCCTACTGAAGAGAGAGGGGCGCCATAAAAGTGTTGAAAATCTGATTGGGCATTTCTACTTTATGACAAGAGTAATCGCATCTATTTTGGAGCGATGTGGTTGTTTAACAAATCTGTCACATTCATATTAGATTTCTTTTAGAAGGGATTCCAATGATATTGTTCCCTTAATGGACAGGGAAAGCTCTTCGTAACTGCCATTTGGCAATGATGTCTTCCTTAAGTTTCGAACTACTGCAGTTACTGGGGCGGATGTTCCAAGAAAACAAAGGATATTATAGGTAATCGATCGGGAGAGAGGGGGATGGATCTTTTGGGGGAGATGGTGATCTCTGCCTTCGAAGGGGAACATAATAGTGAAACGCTAGGGAATCCTTCTGCCAGAGGGGCGCAATTTTTTTTATACTCCCGCTCGTTACATAAAGGAGATTTCTATGCGATGGAGTGAAGGGGGAATGAAGGGAGAGTTTCAGTATGGAAGAGTTGCCATCAGCGCTATTTGGAAGGGACAACAGTTTCGTTGAGAGATCGCACCAGTTTTTGCATAGACTACTCGGGAGGAAGGACTGGAAAAAGCAGGATTCTGAAAAAGATATGTCTCTTATACGTTATACTCCTTTCTTTATGAGCTGATCCTTGTTGAGACGTTGGCCAATATTTTGTTATATTTATAACCCTGTTCACTTATTGACGGGATGCCTACAATGAGCTGTAGTGTTTTTCTGGTTATATTATATATAATGTGATGCCTGGGTTTTGATATGGGGTTTGTGGTTTGAATAGGTTATTACATTCTGAAAAGAAACGTAATTTCTCCTAAATGTGTGGAGCAGCCTTAGGTGCTTGACATCGGGCGCTAGGTTTTTTATTGATATGCATTACTGCATTATATATCTTAGTTTCTGTTATGAATGCGTATGAAGCCTTAGGCATTGAGATCAGGTGCTTAGTTATTTTCTGAGATAAAGAACAGTGCGTGATGGAGATGCGATCCTTGCACCTTTAATTTGAGATTAGTCTGTGTTTAAACTCTGCACAATGCATGAAGGAGATGCGATCCATGCATCTTTGGTTTGTTAGTAGTTATATGAAAATTCTGTACTCTACTTAGTGCATGATAAAGATCCAAACTTCTGCATCTATGTTGGTAGATTCATTGATGAACAAAACTCTGCACTTTTTCTATGTGTTGGTTGTTTCTTTATGTCGAGTCTGCAGGTCCATTCAAGGAGGAATTCGACCTCTAACCTTTTCGCTGTATTAATGTAATGTAATACAATTATTTTATTTTTGTGCTCAACAGAGCATACACTTAGGTATCTAAGATATGCCTTCTTTTTGAAGGAAGCTTAGTATAATCCTTCACTTTAATACATGATAGACGTATGTGTATTACATAGCAGGGTCATAGTCTAACCAACTTACCATCTGAGCTTATCGCCATTATGTATTTTGTTTTCGAGAGTAACACGATCGAGCTTGACCCTTGGTCAAGGCTCGGTTCTATTTGTTAAATTCGCGTGAACTCTGCTATGTAATTTGTTACAGTACAGTGTATCCGAGCTTGACCCCTTGTCAAATCTCTGTTCTATTGTTTAAAGATTCGCATGAATCTATGACAACATGTTTACACGATAGATCCGATTTAGTCTCTGCAAAATATTGTTAGCTAAAGATTTTTCCGCTTCAAGTGGATCGCTGACTTAGACCTTATATAGTTTGGTATGTTAATGCTTATAATTTTTATATCAATTTTTCTCTCTGCCAACATCTAAGAGGACATTCATCTCTGAATTAATCTAGGACTTTGTGATCCCCAAATTTCCTTATTGTGAATTCCGATCGGAGACAACATCTCTGTATAAACGTAATTCAGATTGTGTAGATCAGAGAATGTGTTCTTTTCTATATATCTGTTCATAGTTATAATTGGTGAAGTGGCATTAATCGGATCTAAGGAAATACTTGATTCCTGTACGCTGTCATTGATAATTTTGATAACTAGTGTATTGGGGATAGAGTCTTGCCTCTGCCATTTAGGTATGTGATTTCTGATATTGTTTTATCCCTGCTAAAGTATATAAACCCTAGTTTTGTTATCACGTTAGTACATGGGTTATGGTTGACAGAGGTTACACACCTCGACAGATTTGAACTTTGAATCCATGTGCTTACTTTCCTTATGACTAGGGTGGTCCTTTCTTAAACAAAAATCTAGACTGTTTTTGAATTATTGAACCTTGGTTTTATTTCTTTTTATGCGATGTCTTTATGTTTCTCAGTCGATAAACAGAGTATATTCTATATACTTATGATTACTGGAAAAGGCTCTCTAGGAGAGAGGTTTGAGAAAGTGGAAAGCAACAATTGTGTTGCAAGTTGTAATCTTACGATGTGGACAAATTAATAAAAGATTGTGACATCCTTTTGTGGACGTAGCCCATATACTGGGTGAAACATGTAAATTGTGGTCTCTTATGTGTGATTGTGATGGTTTGATGTTTAAACTAGATGTATTTGTTTAGAGTTTCTTAAGCATGCGCAAGTATTAATTTTTATGTATATAGAATGGGAAAAATCTGTTCAATAATTTCAATATTTATAAAGATATTGTGAGTAGGAGTAGCGGTCATGACCGAATATGCATGTTTTAAGAATGCTTGAATATCTCTTACTTTAATACTAATCGTCATTATGGTTACGAAAATAGTTATCTTTGACCAAGTTATGTTCCATTACAAAATGATGAAGATCCTTTCAGTTATTGAATTTCACAGGGAACAGTTCGTATTCGTGTAAGAATGGAAGGACATATCTCATAAGAGTGATGTTAAATGTTTCTCACACATACAATAGTTGTAGATACACCATAAAATCTTAGGAAAAGTAGCAATGAATTAAGTAGCCATGGTGGAAAGTTTTGAAAATTCCTTTAAATTACTAACTTGGATATTTGAGCATGTTACATATGGTAATGGCTAGAGGACCAAAAATTTTATTTTCTCAAAATAACACTAACACATTCATGGAGATGTTACATATGGTATCAGAGCACAAGTTACAACACTCGTGTGATATCCCTCCTTCTTTCCCTATTAGTTTGATAAATGTATATTGCAAATTAGATGTAAATTGTAATTGCTTCTGGCGAGGAGCTCAAGGCCAAGGCCCCGCCAGAAGAACTTGTAAGCGATGTGTTAAATACCTAAGTTGTAAGTTGTAAACTTGAGAGATTGAGGGCAGCAACACAACTAGCCGACGATAGCCAAAATCCACTAGGAAGAGGATGAATCATGAGGGTGGATCATCCAAATCCTAAGAACACTCGAGAAGTGGTAAAAAAAAAAATGACATATCTAATACCTTAAGTGATAAGGTAATCATCCTATGTGAAATATAAATGACTAGTCGCCGCATGCCAATACTTAACTTCGACGAACTAACCAATTTGTATCTGGTTATTAAGAAGTTCTTAACTCCTAGAGGAGTGACATGAAGTACCCTTAATAGACCCTTAAGTAGGAAACTGTAAAGATATTTTGTTAGAGGGTTTTTACCTTCTTTTATGAAATGAATCAAATAGAGATTTACATACCATTAAAATACTATATATTGATAAAATTATATATATAAAAGGTGTAAAGTTATAATACCTTTTTATAAACCATTACTAGACAATGGGGAGAAAAAGCCTTTCAATGACCACTAAAGAAGTGCCCCTTTAACTAAGAGGACATCTTCCTTGATTTATGGAATTATCTTGTTGAAATTTTTAATAGGGTGCATTTGTTGTTGGAGGATTTTTAGGAAAAGATCTTCTATGGAGCTCGACTCCCACGACGTCCAGGAATTTCGCCATTTAAATTTATTGGAGGGGCGGATCCTCCAAAGGGAAAGAACATTCTTTAAAAGAGGGGGAGCCCATACTAAAAGGGGGGGGGCTAACCTCAGAGTTAGTTTTTACTTCTTCTGCATCCCTCCTGAGAAAGGGCGTGAATCAATTCCTTGATTAAGATCCGAGTGGAGAGCGGGATCGCGCAGGCTTAGATTGACGGTCTTCACTTCTGGTAAAACTTTCTAGTAGAGGAGGCTGCGACATTCAATCCCCGTTTGACAGGTATTATCGATCCAATATATATGCATATTGTTTGAAGTTCATTTTTAGGCGCCGAGGTCGAGGAATGAATGGCCAGAAACCGATCCATGCATCCTCCACTGATTGGTTTTATACGTTATGTTGATAAGTCATAAATTTATGTGGTATTTGTGTAAAATTTTTGCTATATGATAAGTACAGTACCCAGATGTAGGGAGATCCGTGTAGATCGTATGTTATATTTCTTATTCCCTTCTACTTTAATTAGGATCGCTGTAGAATGAGGACAGCAGAGATCCATGTACATCGTATGATCTGATCCAACGCCATCCTTTTTACTTATTGGAATGTAGATCGCTTTCAATCCAGTTCGCTGTAGGTGGTATGAATTTGTTAATATGCTGCCTCTAACGTCTATTCATTCATCTCGATTAGAAGGATAGCAAATATCTAAGTCGCTGTAGGTTCCAGCGATACATGCCTATATACTAAAGCAGGATCGTCTTAAACCCATAACGGATCTATGCTTACATTATTTGGGTCTTTGTTTAAGTATGGGAGTTTGGAATGGGTACATCGTATGATCCAACGCCATTCTTTTTACTTGTTGTAAATTTAGATCTCTGGAAAAATTACTCTCTTAAAACTTGGTGGAGGGACACAATTTCCCTGTGCGATCTGAGTTATTTATTATTTAACCGAGCTGCACTTAGCCCTTGTAAGAAACACAGTTCCTCTGTAGAGTTTGAGAGTTTCTTGTAACTCGACCTAGTATTAGCATTCAATAGAGACACTATGTTCCTCCATAAAGCCCGAAGTCTGAATTTGGTTCTTTCATTTTTGACTTACTCTTAGCAAAGATAGTTATGCAGGGAACCCGATCATAATATTATTACTGCTGATCTTTGTCGCTATAAAAATTGCAGATGCCGGTTTTGATCGATCCCACTGCCATTTCATAGATCTTAGTTGTTGAAGGAAACGTTTTTTCGGAAATTCAGGGATCTCTCGGTTAGATGCGGATCTCATAATGCTGTTCATTTTTTCCATCGGGATAGAGATCTTTTCGTGTTATATCCATCCCAAAAATTAGATTTACTGCTTGTTGAAGGTTCTATCTTAAACCTGGTTTGGTAGGTTTGAAATTGTTGGCCCTGCCATCTCTGTGTTTTCAAAACCTATGTTAAATGCACTTAGCAGTCTGTTATCTCTGTATCCCTTTGATTTTATACCTATTGTTTATAGTGTTTTCTAGACAAAGTTACATCGTTGGTCGCAACCCGTGTAGAGTCGCATAGATCCATAGGATCTTGCTTAATATCTATGCGCTATTAAAGCGTTTGGGTAACCTGCTTATTATATATATACTCGAGTGCAACCGTTTTGTTTTCTGCATATGATATATACTGGAGGGCATCCGTTTGGATTTTACTTATCACATATATCTAAAATGAAGCTGTTTGGATTGCTACTTATAGAAATTATACACAGTTGGTAGATATGTACTGTGATAATAATGGGGAGATGATGTCAGTGGAAGTATTCCATTTCATTAAGAGAATTCCTAAGATTGATTAACATTGGGTCTACATATATTTATATATATATATGGTGTGATGTGAGTAGGGAGAGGAGGAACGCCTTCGTAGGACTCATTTACAGATTCTATAAGAGGGAAAAATGCTTCCTGCGTTTTAATTCCAGAAAAGAAGATCTCTGTCTAAAGAATATTTTGGGATGCGCTCTGTAGTACTTGTCCTTGAGTAGAACCTCGGAGATAGAACGAGATAATACTTGGTATATATAAACAACATAGCTAAATGACAGGTTGTAGGGGATCGGGCTTTTGCTGGGAAAGGCACAAAGTAATTTCATTAATTTAAGTGATTACTATTGTTAGTATGCTTTGATGAAGTGAAAGGAAAAATTCTTGTAATGACTGCATGGCAGTTTGTAACTACCTACTTTGAGAGGTCAAATAATATATGAGGGTTGTGGACGTAGCCCAAAGGTTGGGTGAACCACTGTATATATTGTCTCGTGCATATGTGTGATCTTATTGGTGATGTATTTTGTTATATTGTGTCAAATGGATTCATTGGTAAAAAATCCTTATGGTTGCTATGTATTATTAGTTGTTTTATGAACTATGTGAATACAACTTCCTTTAAAGCATGCAAGGTTATCTCCATTAGGTAACTAATTCAAATAGATAGTGATATTACAATATAAGCTTTATGTGATTGACGAATGTATGGGCAACCAAGATTATCTATTGGCCAAAATAGATCACCATTACTAAACAATTATGGAACGAGACATGTGTTTTTGTGTATGATATGGATCGTGTTTTGTCAAAATATAATTGGATGCCTTTGTTAAGAAATTAAATCGCAACAAATGATTCCTAACTATTATGTTGTGCATATAATGATTTCATTGATGTAGTTTATGTGTTGCCACAAACGTTTCAGTTCATCACAGTTGGGTAAGAAATTTTGAATATGTTCAAGTTAAGGGTATTAATATTTCAAATTAGATTGATGTGTTCTATGACTTACATTGTTATCGGTGTTGTCAAAGTAAGTCATTATTATCAAGTAGTGTGCG
The DNA here is from genome assembly GCA_027924585.1 of Larix kaempferi. Classification (NCBI taxonomy): domain Eukaryota; kingdom Viridiplantae; phylum Streptophyta; class Pinopsida; order Pinales; family Pinaceae; genus Larix; species Larix kaempferi. The sequence goes on from BSBM01000416.1 coordinate 8,672,506, forward strand.
CGGTTTCAAAGGAGATACAAGATGATATAGGTATTTTTGAAATATGATAGGTAGTTTGACTCTTATAAGCACTAGGAGACCCTTTACATTTGCAAGTATGTCTTATTTCTCTTCCAATTTATTTTAAGGGGTAAGATGCGTAATGCATGATTATGCAGTTTAATTATTGGTCCTCATCAATACTATGTAATATGAAATTATTTTATTTATAACCAAGAATCTTTTTGAGGCAATCTATTCATTAAATACTAATCTATTCATTGGAGATGTTACATATGGTATCAGAGCGAGGTTGCAAACACTCGGTGTGATATCCCTCTCTTTATCCTCTCTTTATCCTGGTCAGGAAGAGAATATGTATATATTTATATATATATAATAAGGCTATCGCATCTTGAGTTAAAGAACTGTGGAAGGTTTGTTATTAAATGTAATTGAGAGATTTTCTAGGGATTGGTCTCCTTAGTGGAGCAACCGGATTTATCATCAACAGTTGTTCCCTCGCAGAGCACTTAGAGAAACCGCATCCTCTCCATCTGTCAGCTAGAGGATACACCAAATCTCCCTACCACCACCCAGCTTCAGGTTGAACGGCTTCTTAAGGAGGCACGGTAGGCAGGCAAAGGGGTCGCTTATCTGGAAGATGGATGTGGATCTTGGGATCTCTGCGAATTGTTTATGTCTGGAAATACCAGCTAAGTATTACTTATCTCTGATAGTTTTCCTCACATATAGATTTGGATCTTGGATCTCTGTGAATTCTTTATGCCTGTAAATGCCAGCTAAGTATAAATTATCTATGTTAAACAGAGATCGACTCTGTATCATCAATGGCAGGGCTCGATCCAATGTTGAATCAAATTCATTATTTATTTACAGCATTGGATTTCATATCCCGTTACAATGCTTTCATTATCAATTGGTGATCATAATGCTGTCCAATTTGAAATCGAACCATGATTTGTTACCTTATGCGTTTCCAGAATTGTTTTGTCGTTTTCTTGAAGTCGATCTACGTTGTTCATTTCAAATCTCTGTATTTCATTATGAGGGGCTATTTCCAGAATCATATTATGATTGAGCTTTAGAAAATCTCTGTATTTCATTATGAGGGGCTATTTCCAGAATCATATTATGATTGAGCTTTAGAAAATCTCTGCATTTCATTATGAGGGGCTATTTCCATAATCGTATTATGAATTATGATTGAGCTTTAGAAAATCTCTGCATTTCATTATGAGGGGCTATTTTCAGAATCGTATTATGAATTTTAATTGAGCTTTAGAAAATCTCTGCATTTCATTATGAGGGGCTATTTCCAGAATCGTATTATGAATTTTAATTGAGCTTTAGAAAATCTCTGTATTTCATTATGAGGGGCTATTTCCAGAATCGTATTATGAATTTTAATTGAGCTTTAGAAAATCTCTGTATTTCATTATGAGGGGCTATTTCTAGAATCATATTATGATTGAGCTTTAGAAAATCTCTGCATTTCATTATGAGGGGCTATTTCCAGAATCGTATTATGAATTTTAATTGAGCTTTAGAAAATCTCTGTATTTCATTATGAGGGGCTATTTCCAGAATCATATTATGATTTTAATTAGACTTTAGAAAAATCGTTGTATTCTATTGGAAGGGCGATTTCAGAGTTGTAATGCGATTGTAGTATTATTAAACTCCCATATGTAGGGAGATCGTGATGGCATACTGCTTATCGTAATCCTTGTGTATTACTAAATTCCTAGATCTTTTCCTTGGAGACTAAATTTCTAGATCTTATTATTTATTTCAATCTGAATATATCGACCTAAGTGAAATGTCCCTGTGATCTAGTTTTCGAAATTGGAAGTTCGCGATGGTGTATCGCTTATCGAATGTTTGTGTATTAACGAATCTTCGGCCTCACTCTTTTATTCAATTGGAGATCTCTGCCCAGACAGAGATTAGTCATCCCTGTGTGAATATGTATTTATGAAACAACTGAATTATCTGTGTAAATCGTTTTGGCTACGGAATCAACCCTATGATTGTCGCTGGGAATCGATCCGAATTCAGTCCCTGTATATTACATCCTCTACGCATCAATTATTGTTTGGCATCTCCCAAATTCCTTAAAATGTTTTGTTTGACCCTTGAAACCAATGTGGATCCGTTACTTGGTCTTTTCCAAATTCATTAAACGAGCTGTGTATCTCTGTTTGGATCCATTATTTGGGGCATGCCCAGAACCTGTAATTCGATTTGTAATGGATCATAGAGAATCTCACAGTAATGGAGGATTCGACCCCAGTGTTGGTATTTGCTTGGGTTTCAATAATGTTATAAGTGGCAGAGGATTACTCCTTAGAGTTAGAGTTAAATTCTCTATTGATCGTAGAATACTTAAGAAAAACCAGATCACAGCGCCTCTGTAAGAGACTGTGCGCGGCATCTCTGTAATAGTTGGTTCGCTTTTGTTGGGTATGCTTTTATCAATCCTGTACCATTTAAATTACATCTACATGTCATTCCTTTATATGCTATATGGGGCTGGGTGATTCATCATTGACGAGAATCAAACCCTGAACAGTTTTAGTTATGTGGATATCTATGTGTTGGATGATGCATAGATATGGGCAATTCTTCCCGGTGAGAAGCGATCCCTGTGTTTTAATAGTGTGCATAGATACAATGGCCATACTTTGCACGGATTTGAGTGGTATGTAGATATAGTGGAGTCCTATCTCAGACTGTGATTTGGGTGTGGAGTAAAGGATCCTTGAGTGATTTTGATGTATACTGTTTTGATGTGGTTGCTACCGTCAGGGGTTTTTGTGCCCTGGCGATCTTCTTTTATCTTTGGCTTAAAATCTAAGTGCAAAGGCTTATGTTGATTTCAATCTCTACCGATTAAACTATGCAGTGTTTTATTGTGGGGATCTCTATATCTCTATTTGCTGCTTGAATGAGTTATGATCCCTATAACATATTTGTGTTATAGTATCACTACCCGTAAACAATATGGACCTCTGTTGTATATGTTTACTGTTTCTCCCTGTCGAATTGTGTGTTAACCATTGAGCATGTCAACGATATTTTGGTGTTGTATTAGATCTATACATATATATATTATGTTAAGGTTAAAGGTCAGCGTGTATATGTAGACATATATACATATTAAAATTAGAAAATAGGTTTCACTAAATTATGTGAGATGTGTACTATTATCAGCCTTGTATAGTTGTAGTATATAGAGAGAAGGTCCCTTGTATTCATGTAGGGTTTAGGATTGTCGTAGTAATTACTCTCCGTGTTATAGGCTGTAGGAGAGCAGAAAAGAAGTATCGCAACAATGATGTTGCAGGTTGTAATCCTTTTTGGGATATTTTAATAAATGATACGATAACAGTTCTGGTGGACGTAGCCCGAAGAGTCGGGTGAACCATGTATATTGGTGTTGATGTCTCTATCTTTTATGCATCTTGTATTTTGTTTTATGTCTCTTGTATTATGATACTGACGGCCTTGTTGTTATATAGATATATAATGGTACCTTATCAAAATGGTTCTTGGTGAAAAGGTTATTCCTTGTTACATGTTGTTCGTGGATATGAAGGTAATTATTGTTTTAAATTCAGGAAGATTATAATTATTACAAGAGTTCCATACAGGTGTTATGAACAAATACATTTGTGGTATCCGCGGTTTTGGATTGGTTATTAAATAATCCAAGTAATCTGTTAATGATCGATATAAAGTACAATGGTGTTATTTTGTATATAGAATTGTTCCAAGTATGATAACGAAGTCCATAGACATGTTTATAATGTTAGGTAAAGAATTACGATGTGGAAATTATATTATATTTATCTTTAAAAAGTTTTGGAATCTATTAAATTTTACTGGCCTCGTGATTTGGGGTTTGTTACCTCATTATATGCTTTGCAGCTATTAAATGAACCTTTCTAGGTTCTACTAGATACTGACTTAGGGTATTTACAGCAAAGCATATATCAGGTCTAGTATTTGTTAAATACATCAATGATCCAATGATTTGTCTATATAGAGTTATGTCCACTAGTTCTGATGAATCATTAACTAATAACTTTAAGTTGGAGTCCATGGGAGTGGCCATGGCTTTACACTCCAACATATCAAATCTTTTGAGAATCTCCACAGTGTACTTACCTTGATTTAGAAAGATCCCTTTTGGTTCTTGCCATACTTCTAGACCTAATAAGTAGTGCATTAATCCGAGATCTTTCATCTCGAATTCTGAAGAAAGCTTCTTCTTGCTTTCAATAATCTGTTTCTCATCTCCAGTTAGGAAAAGATCATCTACATACAACAGCAATATAACTGGTTCATCATCCATCACCTTGAGATAAAGATTTGGGTCAGCTTTACTTTTGGTAAAGCCCATGCTAGTTAAGAAATTGTCAATCCTTCCGTACCAAGCCCTTGGAGCTTGTTTTAACCCATATAATGCCTTCTTTAATTTGCATACATGAGTTCTTCCATCATTAACCTCAAACCCTTGAGGTTGCTCTATGTATACTTCTTCTTCAATTACACCATTCAGAAAAGCTGTCTTAACATCCATTTGGTGTAATTTCCACTTCATCATGGATGCAAGAGCCATAATAGTTCTAATTGAAGTATACCTGGCAACTGGTGCAAATGTTTCTTCGTAGTCAATTCCCTCCTTCTGAGAGAATCCTCTGGCTACAAATCTTGCTTTGTATTTTTCAATGCTTCCATCTGCGGCATGTTTTATTTTGAAAATCCATTTGGAAGAAACCACACTTTTATCTTTTGGCTTGGGAACTATATCCCAAACATCATTTTTCATTATTGACTGATATTCTTCTGTCATTGCTTCTACCCATTCTTTCTTCTGAGCTGCCTCTTCATAGCTAGTAGGTAGTTGATCCACAAGATCACACATTAAGGCCATATAGTTGGACACTAGCTTTGGTTTCTTTCTTTCTCTAGTGGAGCCTTCATGAGCTCCATATCTTTCAGCTCCTTGAATAATATCTCTAGCCCATGCTGGTCTTCTTTTCCTGGATAGTTCTGCAACAGGGGGTTCTTGAGGTTCCAGCATGTCATGATCCTCTGGTGTAGCTTCTTCAGGGATGTGAACAGTCTCTGAATTTCTGGGTGATGAATCTTCTTCATAAACTTCTTCAAGTTGACACTTTCTGGATTTCTTGAGAGCTGCTTCCTCATCAAAGGTTACATCTCTACTTATTTCTATATGATGGAAACCTGGTATGTAGATTCTGAAGGCTTTGGAAGGTTCACAATAACCAACAAACATTCCCTTCTTACCTGAGGGATCCAACTTGGTTCTCTTTTCTTTTGGAATGTGGATATACACAAGACACCCAAATATTTTAAGATGACTTACCTCAGGCTTCTTACCTGTAAACACTTCTTCTGGAGTTTTGAATTCAAGAGCACTGTGAGATAATCTATTTTGCACATAAACTGCTGTCTTGGCTGCTTCAGCCCATAAGTACATGGGAAGATCTTGGTCATGTATCATGGTCTTCACAGCTTCCATGATTGTTCTATTTTTCCTTTCAGCCACCCCATTCTGTTGGGGATTGTAGGGAGTAGTTAGTTCCCTTTTAATTCCAGCTTCTTTGCAAAAGTCCTCAAATTCATTTGAGGTGAATTCTCCGCCATTATCTGTTCTGAGAGTTTTGATTTTCTTGTCTGATAGATTTTCTATTAGTGCCTTGAACTCTTTGAATTTTCCAAAGACTTCATTCTTACCTTTCAGGAAGTATATCCAAGTTTTCCTTGAATAGTCATCTATGAATGAAAGATAGTATTCAAACCCACTTAAGGAAGTGGTGGGCATTGGACCACATACATCTGAGTGTATAAGCTCTAAAATGTTCTTAGTCTTTGTTTCACTCTTTGGAAAGGGGTTCTTGATATTTTTCCCTTTCTTACATCCTTTACATGAGCCATCATGATCAGCTTTTAAATCTGGTAATCCTATGACTACCTTGCTTACATAGGGTAAGGCTTTAAAGTTGATGTGGGCTAATCTTCTATGCCATAGCTCACTGGGGCTGGAGATCTCATGTGCAAGGGCAGCTTCTGGATGACCCTTGAGTTTATAGAGACCTCCTTCTTCTTCACCAATAACAACTGCATCTTTAATTGTCTTTCCTTTGGACCACATGAGTACTTGTCCATCTATGAAGGCTACTCTGAAGCCTTTCTTATCTACTGCTGAAATAGAGAGAAGGTTCTTCTTTAAACCTGGAACATATAAGATGTATTTCATCTTCAAGGGTGTTCCAGAATCTAGCTTATAGCTAGCTTCACCAATTCCTTTGATAGGATATTGGTAGTCATCTCCTAGAGATACTTTTTGTGAAGAAGATTTTTCCTCAAGATTTGAGAATGTCTTCCTTTGACCTGTCATGTGCTTGGAAGCACCACTATCAATGAGCCATGTATCTTCTCCAGGAGATACAGATCCAGAGAGTGCAGAGAATAGAACATATTCTTCTGGATCTTCTTTCTTCACCTTACATCTTTTCCTTTTGGGTTTTACCTCTACCTCTTCTTCTTCTTCATCTTCTTCCTCTTCTTCTTCTTCACTATCATTTTCTGCCATATGTGCATGATGTCTTTTGTGGAATACTTTCTTCCTTGGAGAAGGACAAAATCTGGAGATGTGTCCCAATTTATGACAATTGTAGCATTCTACCGTAGAAAGATCTCTTGCTGAATTGGGTCCTCTTCTCTTGTTAGATCTAGAGAAGTGTTGAGATCCTTTGTGGTCAACTCTCTTGAGATGACTCATTCTTCTTCTTTTGGTATGAGTGGCTAAGGCTTGGTCATCCTCTTTGAGAAGGGCTTCTCTATTTGCAACCCTAGCTTCTTCTTGAACACAATCCTCCCATACTACATCAAACTTCATGCTCTCTTTCGTGGCACACATGGTTTGTATAAATGACTCCCAAGATCTAGTGAGACCATTGAGGGCAGTCATCACAAGTTCATCCTCATCAAGGGTATCACCAATTGCATCTAGTTGTTCCTTGATTTGTGAAACCCTTGAGAAGTAGTCTTGAATGGATTCTCCTTTGTGCATCTTGGTGCTCTTCAATTTAGTCCTCAGATTCATCTTCCTATTGATGTTCTTCCCTTCATACATTCTTCCTAGGGAATCATACATTTCCTTTGGAGTCTTCTTGGAGGCCACTTGGGGAATCAAGTGGTCTTTGATGGAATCAGCTATGATTCTCTTTTCCCTAATCAAATCTTTCCTATGCTTCTCTTTGGCTTCATCTCCTTCTGGTTCTGCAACTTCTTCCTTGATAAACTGAGCAAGATCATTCTCTTCAAGAATGAGACCAATTCTGTATTTCCATGCCCGGAAATTCTCTATGCCTTCTAGCTTGTCTTCAAGCTTAGTATTTGGAGCCATCTTCTCTTGGGGGAGTCCAAGAGACAGAGTAGACTTACTTGAAAAGTTACTTTTCACTTTTCCGGAAACTGAAACAGAATTTTATCGCACTTTTGGTAGAATTAGGGTTTGATTTTCCCGGAGATCTACTTAACCAAAAAGTTCGATCTATAGCTTAAAAGAAAGGTATTGAGGAGGGCTATCCATCCATGCAACCAAAAATCAATAATACCAACTTTGGGATGAAACCCTAACTTCACCAAAGAGAGAGAGAAAGATAATCTTACCTTGTGAAAGATGTCCTATTCAGTCTAGCTCTGATACCATGTTAAGTTTAAACCAAATAACCAAGCAAGATCACTGAAAGAAACATAATCACAAGATAGACACACAATATATCCTGGGAAACCCTCATGGGGTAGAAAACCCAGTAAAGCTTTCCTCAATAAGATGATCAACCAAAATACAAGATGTGCTCCTCCTTCCTTTGTCTCCTAAGCTGATCTCCCAGACAAGTGCGCACTCTTCCACAAGTGAGTGATTGATCTAATGAGGAGTTCACCTCCTCTATTTATACTTGACTCTCAACTCACTAAAAGACCTGTTGGGGCCGACCTCACCTGGAGAAGTCTAATAACCCCTAAAATATAACTACAGGGCCGACCCACACATGGTGTGTCTAATAACCCTAGTTAATACCAAACCCTGGAGGAATAAACATCTCCAGATACATAGTAGGATTACCTCGGAGGAATGAAACATCTCCGGAATAAATAATGTACAAATATAATATTCTTAGAAGTTACAATATTCAACAAAACACTCCCTAGAAATCAGGGAGTTGATAGCTGCCAGGATTCTTGAATGAATCAGTAGGCTATAAAGACCTAGGCAAACTATAATAAAATGCATATGCGGGAGGCAGGACGCTGCTTAGTATGCATGGGAGAAAGTATCGCTGTGTGAGCACTGGGGTGTTAGGCAAGAAATCTCCAAAAGGATTGCTGCGTGAGCACTGGGGTGTTAGGCAAGAATTTCCTGGATCAAACGTTGATGTGTTGATTAAATTAAAACAGTCTACAATTCTTAGAGCACTGGATTTAAGTGTGTTTGTGATAATAAAAGCACAAAAACGACTAAAGATATTCCATGAATTGCAAATGATATGCTGCAATAAAATGGCTTATTGTTTATATTTATGAGTTTGATTATGAAGTTGATGATAAGTTTTACGGTTTCCTTGAATTCCGGTTTTATAGTAAAAATGCAGGGTGATTGATAGTGACTTGCGAGAAATTCATGAAAGACCAAAGAAGATAAAAATAGAAATGATGAAGCTAGCAAAAAGATGACTACAGAAGAAAAGACAAAAAAAAGACAACCAAAAAAAGAAAAAGAAGGAACACCGAGGACGGTGTTATTTTAAGTGGTGGAGGATGGGATATCCCTCTCTTTATCCTCTCTTTATCCTGGTCAGGAAGAGAATATGTATATATTTATATATATATAATAAGGCTATCGCATCTTGAGTTAAAGAACCGTGGAAGGTTTGTTATTAAATGTAATTGAGAGATTTTCTAGGGATTGGTCTCCTTAGTGGAGCAACCGGATTTATCATCAACAGTTGTTCCCTCGTAGAGCACTTAGAGAAACCGCATCCTCTCCATTTGTCAGCTCGAGGATACACCAAATCTCCCTACCACCACCCAGCTTTAGGTTGAACGGCTTCTTAAGGAGGCACGGTAGGCAGGCAAAGGGGTCGCTTATCTGGAAGATGGATGTGGATCTTGGGATCTCTGCGAATTGTTTATGTCTGGAAATACCAGCTAAGTATTACTTATCTCTGATAGTTTTCCTCACATATAGATTTGGATCTTGGATCTCTGTGAATTGTTTATGCCTGTAAATGCCAGCTAAGTATAAATTATCTATGTTAAACAGAGATCGACTCTGTATCATCAATGGGAGGGCTCGATCCAATGTTGAATCAAATTCATTATTTATTTACAGCATTGGATTTCATATCCCGTTACAATGCTTTCATTATCAATTGGTGATCATAATGCTGCCCAATTTGAAATCGAACCATGATTTGTTACCTTATGCGTTTCCAGAATTGTTTTGTCGTTTTCTTGAAGTCGATCTACGTTGTTCATTTCAAATCTCTGTATTTCATTATGAGGGGCTATTTCCAGAATCATATTATGATTGAGCTTTAGAAAATCTCTGTATTTCATTATGAGGGGCTATTTCTAGAATCATATTATGATTGAGCTTTAGAAAATCTCTGCATTTCATTATGAGGGGCTATTTCCAGAATCGTATTATGAATTATGATTGGGCTTTAGAAAATCTCTGCGTTTCATTATGAGGGGCTATTTTCAGAATCGTATTATGAATTTTAATTGAGCTTTAGAAAATCTCTGTATTTCATTATGAGGGGCTATTTCGAGAATCGTATTATGAATTTTAATTGAGCTTTAGAAAATCTCTGTATTTCATTATGAGGGGCTATTTCCAGAATCATATTATGATTTTAATTAGACTTTAGAAAAATCGTTGTATTCTATTGGAAGGGCGATTTCAGAGTTGTAATGCGATTGTAGTATTATTAAACTCCCAGATGTAGGGAGATCGTGATGGCATACTGCTTATCGTAATCCTTGTGTATTACTAAATTCCTAGATCTTTTCCTTGGAGACTAAATTTCTAGATCTTATTATTTATTTCAATCTGAATATATCGACCTAAGTGAAATGTCCCTATGATCTAGTTTTCGAAATTGGAAGTTCACGATGGTGTATCGCTTATCGAATGTTTGTGTATTAACGAATTTTCGGCCTCACTCTTTTATTCAATTGGAGATCTCTGCCCAGACAGAGATTAGTCATCCCTGTGTGAATATGTATTTATGAAACAACTGAATTATCTGTGTAAATCGTTTTGGCTACGGAATCAACCCTATGATTGTCGCTGGGAATCGATCCGAATTCATTCCTTGTATATTACATCCTCTACGCATCAATTATTGTTTGGAATCTCCCAAATTCCTTAAAATGTTTTGTTTGACCCTTGAAACCAATGTGGATCCGTTACTTGGTCTTTTCCAAATTCATTAAACGAGCTGTGTATCTCTGTTTGGATCCATTATTTGGGGCATGTCCAGAACCTGTAATTCGATTTGTAATGGATCATAGAGAATCTCAGAGTAATGGAGGATTCGACCCCATTGTTGGTATTTGCTTGGGTTTCAATAATGTTATAAGTGGCAGAGGATTACTCCTTAGAGTTAGAGTTAAATTCTTTGTTGATCGTAGAATACTTAAGAAAAACCAGATCACAGCACCTCTGTAAGAGACTGTGCGCGGCATCTCTGTAATAGTTGGTTCGCTTTTGTTGGGTATGCTTTTATCAATCCTGTACCATTTAAATTACATCTACATGTCATTCCTTTATATGCTGTACGGGGCTGGGTGATTCATCATTGACGAGAATCAAACCCTGAACAATTTTAGTTATGTGGATATCTATATGTTGGATGATGCATAGATATGGGCAATTCTTCCCGGTGAGAAGCGATCCCTGCGTTTTAATAGTGTGCATAGATACAATGGCCATACTTTGCACGGATTTGAGTGGTATGTAGATATAGTGGAGTCCTATCTCAGACCGTGATTTGGGTGTGGAGTAAAGGATCCTTGAGTGTTTTTGATGTATACTGTTTTGATGTGGTTGCTACCGTCAGGGGTTTTTGTGCCCTGGCGATCTTCTTTTATCTTTGGCTTAAAATCTAAGTGCAAAGGCTTATGTTGATTTCAATCTCTACCGATTAAACTATGCAGTGTTTTATTGTGGGGATCTCTATATCTCTATTTGCTGCTTGAATGAGTTATGATCCCTATAACATATTTATGTTATAGTATCACTACCCGTAAACAATATGGACCTCTGTTGTATATGTTTACTGTTTCTCCCTGTCGAATTGTGTGTTAACCATTGAGCATGTCAATGATATTTTGGTGTTGTATTAGATCTATACATATATATATTATGTTAAGGTTAAAGGTCAGCGTGTATATGTAGACATATATACATATTAAAATTAGAAAATAGGTTTCACTAAATTATGTGAGATGTGTACTATTATTAGCCTTGTATAGTTGTAGTATATAGAGAGAAGGTCCCTTGTATTCATGTAGGGTTTAGGATTGTCGTAGTAATTACTCTTCGTGTTATAGGCTGTAGGAGAGCAGAAAAGAAGTATCGCAACAATGATGTTGCAGGTTGTAATCCTTTTTGGGATATTTTAATAAATGATACGATAACAGTTCTGGTGGACGTAGCCCGAAGAGTCGGGTGAACCATGTATATTGGTGTTGATGTCTCTATCTTTTATGCGTCTTGTATTTTGTTTCATGTCTCTTGTATTATGATACTGACGGCCTTGTTGTTATATAGATATATAATGGTACCTTATCAAAATGGTTCTTGGTGAAAAAGTTATTCCTTGTTACATGTTGTTCGTGGATATGAAGGTAATTATTGTTTTAAATTCAGGAAGATTATAATTATTACAAGAGTTCCATACAGGTGTTATGAACAAATACATTTGTGGTATCCGCGGTTTTGGATTGGTCATTAAATAATCCAAGTAATCTGTTAATGATCGATATAAAGTACAATGGTGTTATTTTGTATATAGAATTGTTCCAAGTATGATAACGAAGTCCATAGACATGTTTATAATGTTAGGTAAAGAATTACGATGTGGAAATTATATTATATTTATCTTTAAAAAGTTTTGGAATCTACTAAATTTTACTGGCCTCGTGATTTGGGGTTGTTACACTCGGGCTTATCGGGCTCAATAGGGGAAAACAAAAACAAGTTTGTCGCGCTAGGAAGGGACTCCATTCTATAAGACGCAAACATAAAACTCCATTTCCAAGGATCGGCAAGAGGTAAGCAACGTGACGTTTTGGAAATTGTAAGTAAGTATGTTCCATTCCGCTGGAGCATTATAATGGCTTAGTAGTGTCTATTTGTGAATATACATCGCATACATCTCTTTATGTAATTGAATGATCTTCTATTGATAAATACTAAACGATGAATATCTCGTCATACTCTACAATGTATTCCATACTCTATAAGGTCAAAAATTTACTTTAAGAAGTTAAACTATGGGAGTTAAGTCCTTATGAAATGGATACTTGTAAGTAGAGTAAAAACACGTATTGGAAGTTATCCTAGCTATTTCAAAGTGAAGTTTATAGGCTAAGGAAGTCTCCTAAATTTGGTTGACCTTAGATAACTAAGTGAACTTGATTGACCAATAGTCTAGATTTCCAAATATGAAATTTAGAGGGAAATGTAAGCAACTTAGATATGTTAAAAGGTCCATTAAGTTCAGATCAAAAGTAAGTCTATATGTTAAAAAGGTCCATTAAAGATTTGATAGTTGGGTCAGTCTTGGGTGTTGAACTACGTAAGAAACAATCAAGTTCCGTTTACACATGAGTTATCTTAAATAAGAAAGTTTATAAATTTATAACGCTATTGACCTTAGTAGTAAAACCTATAAAGGAACATACTGCAGGAGGAGCCATTGTGAATTTAATATTTCTAGTTATGAAGGAAGCATAATTATGTGATATTAAGATGTTGCTTTCTTTTTACTGAGGTATCAACTATAAGTGAGTTACATATGCTAAATTAATATTCCATAAAAAGTATAGTTTGGCTAGACTAAGATGTCTGGTTTCTTTTAAACAAAGAAATTAACTTTAATTGGTGCGAAGTTTTCCAAGACTAGGAAATTGTGAGATTACAAGGGAGAAAAATTGTTAATAGTCTCCTTGCTAATCAATTTCATTCTAGTATGTAATTGTATAGGATAAGTAATTTTTAATACGATTTTTGCGACATTGAAGCATGCCTGTACCCTTACATATAAGTACAACAAAAGGAAAATGGTCATAATTACAAGGTATACATGTGAATATTAATCAGTTAAACATATGATGAAAAAGGCATGAGTACCTTTTATATATACCTCTTATTTTCAGTAATTTCTACTAAGATAGACGTAGGAAACAATGAGTAATAGTTATACTTGTATTTGTTCAATATTTATGACAACTTGCTATCCATGTACAACTATATGTTATTTTGTTAAGGGATAGATTATTGGAAACCTAGAACCCACATGAAATAAATACAGGTTAGTAGGATGCTGTAATCTTCTGACGTCCTTATGTTGCCACAAGGAATGACTGTTTTTATTTATGATGTGTTAAGGAAAACATTGATGACATGGAATTTGCAGGGTAGAGCGGAAGTGATCTTTGAGACAGTAATCGAGGTATAAGCTTTTATGAAACAAGAAAAAAGATGTTTGAACATATGTTATATGTATGATTGTTCTTATGCTTTAATTACCTTTATACGACTAACACTTTGAATGTTGTGGTCAAGCAAATGTTGTTTTCCCACACATCACTGCTTGACACCCATCAATGAGTAAATGTGGGATATATTTATCGATTCATGTATAATACTAATGTGTGATGATACAAGTAAACTGGAACCTCGACAGATGAAGGTGAGCTATGCGGTCGCCTTTGCAAAGGTACATGGTTATCTGTATAAGGTATGTAAATTTGTTTTAAACAATTGGTTATCTCTATATGATGTTAGGATATACAAAAGGGTTGTATAATAAAATAGGAAATTGTGTTGAAATGGTGAAATCTAACATTCGAGGTTAAATGAGCATAATGTCCATGGAACATTATAGAAAGAATGTTATATCGTGTTCAAAGCATTATGAAGTCTTATAAGCTAGTTATGTGTAGTAGGAAATGACACCTTAGATGATCACATATGGATATTTTATTAAGAAAGATGATTTTCTATTTAAAGGAAGGGATCTTCTTACAATATTTGATTTTGTATATAAAATAATACTAACAAGTGAAATTTGGCAGATGGTGAAATTCCTGTGAAGCTTGTGAAAATGCAAGAGCATAAATATTATGCATGGTAAAATAAGGGGATGAGGATTTAAGATCCACATCATAACTGTTATTTATTCTTTAAGTTTGATAATTATTGATTGAATAAAGATCTAGACTCAAATGGGTCAGAGTAATCGTATGGTTACAAAATATAAATGACGAAATAAATTGATTAAATGGAAAGAGATTTTTCTAAACTCAAGCAAGGTGGCTTGGGAAAAATAAATTCCGGGACTCAAGCGAGAAGGCTTGAGGGGAATGGTGTAAAGAGTGTTGTAATGGCATTGAAATACTCCCTAAAATGAGGGATTGAACAGCCACTAGGATTCTTGGAGAATCGGTTGGCTGTAAGACCTAGGAAAGCTATAAGCAAATGTATATGTGGGAGGTAGGACGCTGCTTAGTATACATGAAAGAAATGTTTGTTGTGTGAGCACTAAGGTGTTAGGAAAAACATGAAAGAAATGTTTTGCTGCGTGAGCACTAAGGTGTTAGGCAAGACATGAGAGAAAGGATTGCTGCGTGAGCACTCAGGTGTTAGGCAAGAATTTCCTGGATCAAGTGAATGCTGCTTGTTGATTTAGTCAACAGTATAGAATCATGGAGCACTAGATTTATTCCATATATTACAAGTGATATGTGCAATAAAGAACTCATGATTTATGTTTTTGAGTTTGATTATGGAGTTTGATGATAAAGTTGTTGCTAAACAACTTTTCTTTGAATCTCGGTTTTGTAGTCGGAAATGTAGATATGATTAAGGGCGACTTATGGAAAATTCATGAAAGTCTGAAGAAGGTCAAAATTGAAATGATGAAGCAAGAAGAGGATGACTCCAGAAGAGAAGACGAACTGGTAAAATTTATGAACACCGAGGACGGTGTTATTTTAAGGGGAGGAGGATGTGATATCCCTCCTTCTTTCCCTATTAGTTTTATAAATGTATATTGCAAATTAGATGTAAATTGTAATTGCTTCTGGCAAGGAGCTCAAGGCCAAGGCCCCGCCAGAAGAACTTGTAAGCGATGTGTTAAATACCTAAGTTGTAAGTTGTAAACTTGAGAGATTGAGGGCAGCAACACAACTAGCCGATGATAGCCAAAATCCACTAGGAAGAGGATGAATCATGAGGGTGGATCATCCAAATCCTAAGAACACTCGAGAAGTGGTAAAAAAAAAACGACATATCTAATACCTTAAGATATAAGGTAATCATCCTAGGTGAAATATAAATGACTAGTCGCCGCATGCCAATACTTAACTTCGACGACCTAACCAATTTGTATCTGGTTATTAAGAAGTTCTTAAATCCTAGAGGAGTGACATGAAGTACCCTTAATAGACCCTTAAGTAGGAAACTGTAAAGATATTTTGTTAGAGGGTTTTTACCTTCTTTTATGAAATGAATCAAATAGAGATTTACATACCATTAAAATACTATATATTGATAAAATTATATATATAAAAGGTGTAAAGTTATAATACCTTTTTATAAACCATTACTAGACAACGGGGAGAAAAAGCCTTTCAATGACCACTAAAGAAGTGCCCCTTTAACTAAGAGGACATCTTCCTTGATTTATGGAATTATCTTGTTGAAATTTTTAATAGGGTGCATTTGTTGTTGGAGGATTTTTAGGAAAATATCTTCTATGGAGCTCGACTCCCACGACGTCCAGGAATTTCGCCATTTAAATTTATTGGAGGGGCGGATCCTCCAAAGGGAAAGAACATTCTTTAAAAGAGGGGGAGCCCATACTAAAAGGGGGGGGGCTAACCTTAGAGTTAGTTTTTACTTCTTCTGCATCCCTCCTGAGAAAGGGCGTGAATCAATTCCTTGATTAAGATCCGAGTGGAGAGCGGGATCGCGCAGGCTTAGATTGACGGTCTTCACTTCTGGTAAAAATTTCTAGTAGAGGAGGCTGCGACATTCAATCCTCGTTTGACAGGTATTATCGATCCAATATATATGCATATTGTTTGAAGTTCGTTTTTAGGCGCCGAGGTCGAGGAATGAATGGCCAGAAACCGATCCATGCATCCTCCACTGATTGGTTTTATACGTTATGTTGATAAGTCATAAATTTATGTGGTATTTGTGTAAAATTTTTGCTATATGATAAGTACAGTACCCAGATGTAGGGAGATCCGTGTAGATCGTATGTTATATTGCTTCTTCCCTTCTACTTTAAATAGGATCGTTGTAGAATGAGGACAGCAGAGATCCATGTACATCGTATGATCTGATCCAACGCCATCCTTTTTACTTATTGGAATGTAGATCGCTTTCAATCCAGTTCGCTGTAGGTGGTATGAATTTGTTAATATGCTGCCTCTAACGTCTATTCATTCATCTCGATTAGAAGGATAGTAAATATCTAAGTCGCTGTAGGTTCCAGCGATACATGCCTATATACTAAAGCAGGATCGTCTTAAACCCATAACGGATCTATGCTTACATTATTTGGGTCTTTGTTTAAGTATGGGAGTCTGGAATGGGTACATCGTATGATCCAACGCCATTATTTTTACTTGTTGTAAATTTAGATCTCTGGAAAAATTACTCTCTCAAAACTTGGTGGAGGGACACAATTTCCCTGTGCGATCTAAGTTATTTATTATTTAACCAAGCTGCACTTAGCCCTTGTAAGAAACACAGTTCCTCTGTAGAGTTTGAGAGTTTCTTGTAACTCGACCTAGTATTAGCATTCAATAGAGACACTATGTTCCTCCATAAAGCCCGAAGTCTGAATTTGGTTCTTTCATTTTCGACTTACTCTTAGCAAAGATAGTTATGCAGGGAACCCGATTATAATATTATTACTGCTGATCTTTGTCGCTATAAAAATCGCAGATCCCGGTTTTGATGGATCGCACTGCCATTTCATAGATCTTAGTTGTTGAAGGAAACATTTTTTCGGAAATTCAGGGATCTCTCGGTTAGATGCGGATCTCATAATGCTGTTCATTGTTTCCATCGGGATAGAGATCTTTTCGTGTTATATCCATCCCGAAAATTAGATTTACTGCTTGTTGAAGGTTCTATCTTAAACCTGCTTTGGTAGGTTTGAAATCGTTGGCCCTACCATCTCTGTGTTTTCAAAACCTATGTTAAATGCACTTAGCAGTCTGTTATCTCTGTATCCCTTTGATTTTATACCTATTGTTTATAGTGTTTTCTGGACAAAGTTACTTCGTTGGTCGCAACCCGTGTAGAGTCGCATAGATCCATAGGATCTTGCTTAATATCTATGCGCTATTAAAGCGTTTGGGTAACCTGCTTATTATATATATACTGGAGTGCAACCGTTTTGTTTTCTACGTATGATATATACTGGAGGGCATCCGTTTGGATTTTACTTATCACATATATCTAAAATGAAGCTGTTTGGATTGCTACTTATAGAAATTATACACAGTTGGTAGATATGTACTGTGATAATAATGGGGAGATGATGTCAGTGGAAGTATTCCATTTCATTAAGAGAATTCCTAAGCTTGATTAACGTTGGGTCTGCATATATTTATATATATATATGGTGTGATGTTAGTAGGGAGAGGAGGAACGCCTTCGTAGGACTCATTTACAGATTCTATAAGAGGGAAAAATGCTTCCTGCGTTTTAATTCCAGAAAAGAAGATCTCTGTCTAAAGAATATTTTGGGATGCGCTCTGTAGTACTTGTCCTCGAGTAGAACCTTGGAGATAGAACGAGATAATACTTGGTATATATAAACAACATAGCTAAATGACAGGTTTTAGGGGATCGGGCTTTTGCTGGGAAAGGCACAAAGTAATTTCAGTAATTTAAGTGATTACTATTGTTAGTATGCTTTGATGAAGTGAAAGGAAAAATTCTTGTAATGACTGCATGGCAGTTTGTAACTACCTACTTTGAGAGGTCAAATAATATATGAGGGTTGTGGACGTAGCCCAAAGGTTGGGTGAACCACTGTATATCTTGTCTCGTGCATATGTGTGATCTTATTGGTGATGTATTTTGTTATATTGTGTCAAATGGATTCATTGGTAAAAAATCCTTATGGTTGCTATGTATTATTAGTTGTTTTATGAACTATGTGAATATAACTTCCTTTAAAGCATGCAAGGTTATCTCCATTAGGTAAGTAATTCAAATAGATAGTGATATTACAATATAAGCTTTATGTGATTGACGAATGTATGGGCAACCAAGATTATCTATTGGCCAAAATAGATCACCATTACTAAACAATTATGGAACGAGACATGTGTTTTTGTGTATGATATGGATGGTGTTTTGTCAAAATATAATTGGATGCCTTTGTCAAGAAATTAAATCGCAACAAATGATTCCTAACTATTATGTTGTGCATATAATGATTTCATTGATGTAGTTTATGTGTTGCCACAAACGTTTCAGTTCATCACAGTTGGGTAAGAAATTTTGAATATGTTGAAGTTAAGGGTATTAATATTTCAAATTAGATTGATGTGTTCTATGACTTACATTGTTATCGGTGTTGTCAAAGTAAGTCATTATTATCAAGTATTGTGCGTGGTTTCAAAGGAGATACAAGATGATATAGGTATTTTTGAAATATGATAGGTAGTTTGACTCTTATAAGCACTAGAAGACCCTTTACATTTGCAAGTATGTCTTATTTCTCTTCCAATTTATTTTAAGGGGTAAGACGCGTAATACATGATTATGCAGTTTAATTATTGGTCCTCATCAATACTATGTAATATGAAATTATTTTATTTATAACCAAGAATCTTTTTGAGGCAATCTATTCATTAAATACTAATCTATTCATTGGAGATGTTACAACTCGGGCCTATAGTGGGCTTAGCATGAGGAAATGAGTTGGATGAACCAAGTAAGGTATTCCATTCCACTTGAAATAAGCAACGGGGAAATGCCCTTCAAAGTTTCAAGCTTGGAAGGAGGTAACGGACAAGTTGTCTCAAATTACAAGTAAGTATGTCGCATTTTCTGAAGCATTATAATAGTATAACTTTGTCTATTTGTGAACATGGTTTCAGTAGGTAATTGAACCAATGGTTATTAGAAAATCTTATGGATGAATATTTCCTCTTACTCTATATTTAGTTACAATAGATTGTGAGAAAGTACTCTTAGAGTAGTCAGACTAACAAAGTCAAGTGTTTTTCAAAATGAGTCTCGAGTATGCCGAAAGTCATCCTAGTTGTGAATATGCTAAGCGGAGGAACTCTCCTAAAGTTGTTGATTTGATGATTGGTTTAAATACTTATTACCTTCTCTACATTTTATTGTTATTCTTGAAAGTGGATATCTTTTGGTTTCAACAAAAGTTTTGTTTGACAGAGTACACTAGGATACGTTTTGTTGACTATATATGACTAATCGAGTTTTATTGATCCAATTATCAGTAATTCAAAATATGAGATTCATATGGATAATATAAAAACTTAGATTGGTTAAAGTTCCATTAAAGTTTCTTTTATATATGTTCATATTGGACTAAATAAGATGGTCTAGCATTTCCGACTATGATTAGGAACTGTCAAGTTCCTTTCAATATATAAAGTCATTCTAAATGATAAGCTGATGCTGTGGACATAACTAGTAAATTCTGTAAATAGTGCATGTTGCCGGAAGAGTCAACATGAAGGAAAGTCAGATATTCAAAATATTCCTTTAGTCACTAAGGAAGCATAACTATATTGAAGTTAAGATTTGCTCCTTAGCACAAATTCTATCTCATTACAGAAGTAGCAACTAGAAATTGTGGGTTGGTTACTTATGTTAAACTAACCTTCCACAAGAAGTGTAAACTAACTAAGCTAGACACTACTAGATCCTATTAGTTGTTGGTTATTAAAATTTATGAAAAAATGCATGATCTCATTTATATCTCCTTAGTACATTGATCCTTACGGTGGATGTTAGGATACTATGAGTAGTGGTAATAGAAGTTATACCTTGAGGTGATCATGATTTATGATGATTTGTGTTTTGTGATTATTTTGTTAAAAGATAAAAGCTATGGTGGTTAGTCATGTTGTTCACATCATGATCATATAAATGAGGTGGAGAATTTTCAAATGAGTATGTTCTTTATTATGAATAAAGATATTGGAAATCTAGAACCGACATAAAATGATTACTAGTTAGCAAGACGCTTTAAATTTAAATTTTCTGACGTATGTGGCCGTAGGGGATGGCTGTTTTATATTCGCATTATGAGTTAATGTCATGGAACTTCCATGGTGGTAGATCAAAAGTAATCTTAACAGTAAATCATGTCTAATATTTTAAAGGTGATGATTGGACATACGTTCTAGGTAAGATTGTTCTTATGATTTAATTACTTTATATGACTAACACTTTGAATGTTGTGGTCAAGCAAACTTCACATTCTGCACATCACTTCCTTACAACCGTCAACAAGTCAATGTGGGATACATAGGTACCTCAACATACGAGGGCCTTATAATAGAGAGATATGTGGTTTCCCTTACAAAGTATTGGGTTATCTTATAAGGTACGCAAGTATATTTTATTTTTCACAATCGGTTAATTGTATAAGATGATAAGCTATACAAAGAAAAGTGGTATAACTAAAACCAGAATTGTGTTGAAATGATGAAAGCTAACATCTGAGGTTATGTGATCATAATGTGCATGGACCGTAATAGGAAGAATGTTATTTCATGTGCAAGGCATTATGTAAACCCTTTTATTTAGCTAGATACTTAGTAAAAAATTAAAAAAAAAAAAAAAAAAAATGTTTAAATTATGATGATGAAGGATGTTTATCCTATTTTTTTTATGAATACAAAAATTACCTTACGATATTTGATTTTGTTCTATAAAATGTTACTAATAGGTGAACTTGGCAGATGGTCAAAATTTGGAGGATCTTGTGGAAAAACAAGAGCATAAATACTATATATGGTAAAATAAGGGGGTGAGGATTTAAGATCCACATCATAACTGTTATTTATTCTTTAAGTTTGATAATTATTGATTGAATAAAGATCTAGGCTCAAATGGGTCAGAGTAATCGTATGGTTACAAAATGTATATGACGAAATAATTGATAAATTGAAAGAGATTTTCCTCGACTCGAGCGAGGAGGCTTAAGGGGAAATAAATTCCAGGATTCAAGCGAGAAGGCTTGAGGGGAATTATGTAATAGTGCATTAATGGCACTGAAACATTCCTTGGAAATTAGGGAGTTGACAGCCGCCAGGATTCTCGAATGAATCAGCAGGCTGTAAAGACCTAGGTAAACTATAATAAAATGCATATGCGGGAGGCAGGACGCTGCTTATTATGCATGGGAGAAAGTATTGTTGTGTGAGCACTGTGGTGTTAGGCAAGAAATCTCCAAAAGGATTGCTGCGTGAGCACTGGGGTGTTAGGCAAGAATTTTCTGGATCAAATGATTGATGTGTTGATTAAATTAAACAATCTACAATTCTTAGAGAACTGGATGTAAGTGTGTTTGTGATAATAAAAGCACAAACAAAGACTAAAGATATTCCATGAATTGCAAATAATATGCTGCAATAAAATGGCTCATTGTTTATATTTATGAGTTTGATTATGGAATTGATGATAAGTTTTTATGGTTCTTTGAATTTTGGTTGTGTAATGAAGAATGCAGATGTGATCGAGAGGGACTTGAAAAAGAGTCATGAAAGTGCGAAGGAGGACAAAGAGAAATGACAAAAACAAGCAAAGGTTGACTACAAAAGAGAGGACAAACTGCAGAAAATAATGAACACCGAGGACGGTGTTATTTTTAAGGGGAGGAGGATGTAATATCCCTCTAAGATTTATAAATGTATAATGTAAATTATTTATGAGGCCCTGGTGAGGAGCTCAAGGC
Organism: Larix kaempferi; assembly: GCA_027924585.1. NCBI lineage: Eukaryota > Viridiplantae > Streptophyta > Pinopsida > Pinales > Pinaceae > Larix > Larix kaempferi. Next base: position 8,694,813 of record BSBM01000416.1, read on the forward strand.
CAAGGCCCCACCAGTGGACCTTGAAAACATCGTTAATTCTTTTCCTAAGCTATAAGTTGTAAACTGAGAAGAGAAGGTGCAACTGTGCAACTAAGTGTCGACAACTAAATCATTGCGGAAAGGTAAAGTCAAGAGAATCCTTGATGATCTAAACGTTAAGGCCTAGGACCCTGTAGGACATAATGGTTGGATCTATGGGTATTAACCAAGACTTTTGTATAATGTCCTAAGTCGAGGACTACAGCCTTTTCGTTACAAACAAATAGGCAACCTTGACGACTTACGCCTTAGTATAACGCCTTATGTGTGAAGTATAATTTGACGTAATTCACTTAATCACATTTCCAACAGGGAGTGTTATAAATCCCAAGTAAACCTCCTAAGCTAAATTTAAACTAAGCCTATTAATGGGTTTTCATAAAGCTAAGCTTATTAATTTTTAGTATACTTAAATCATAAGCTAAATTATAGAGGGAAGTTTTCAAGTTTCCACTTTATAGAGGGAATACAAGGGAATTGGAAATTCACCTTATCTTAATAAGAAATATTTTACAATTTAGTAAAAAGGCCATCGCCTTATGTTAATCTAAAGCTAGTAGCTTTAGTTGGAAGGAGTAAAACCAAAAAGATTTAATTAAGACTTTGTTCAAGAAGAGTTTACCCATGCCACAACCACTTTCAATCTAAAGGAGGCATAAGTGTGGTGGTACAAGTAGTCCCCAAAAGGAACGTCTACACCTAGTTATTTTTATTATTATTATTTCTTCCTACTGAAGAGAGAGGGGCGCCATAAAAGTGTTGAAAATCTGATTGGGCATTTCTACTTTATGACAAGAGTAATCGCATCTATTTTGGAGCGATGTGGTTGTTTAACAAATCTGTCACATTCATATTAGATTTCTTTTAGAAGGGATTCCAACGATATTGTTCCTTTAATGGACAAGGAAAGCTCTTCGTAACTGCCATTTGCAATGATGTATTCCTTAAGTTTCGAACTACTGCAGTTACTGGGGCGGATGTTCCAAGAAAACAAAGGATATTATAGGTAATCGATCGGGAGAGAGTGTAATACCCCATTTTGACCCTTAGGATATATTAACATTTAATGTAAATAATGTGTACATGTGATGTATGTTTTCCTAGCGCGGAGCTCAAGGCCAAGGCCCCGCTAGTGACAGACCGAATTTGATTTAAAACGGCAAGCATTGATATTTGATGCCCATGTGCTCTTAAGCCATGGAAATTGTAATAGGATGTAAATAAACATCATGCAATATAAAATTCCAAGGCTGGCTATGGAGGCAACGAATGAGAAGGGGCCATGTGTATCCACTAGGGAGTGGTGAGGGGGCTATGGGATTGAACCATAGGCTGCCATATGTCACCTTGAGAACCCATTTGACCTTCCTTGATGACATTTAATTCTGTTGTAAGGAAGTGGTTGAGGATTTCAGCCCATGGCTTCAATGGAGCATGGGCAGCCCAGAAATTCGTATGGCAGAGTATGGGCTCTGTTTTCTTGTACCACAAGCCACTCTACCTCATGGAGGTTGCTTCTTCCTCATCCCCATTCCATTGGGAAACTTACCAGCACCATTTTCCATCCAAAAACGAATTGCCAGCAGAGTGAAAAACCAGAAATCGCGACTTTGAAAGAACCCGCGTTTTGAAGAGCCATAAACGCCCAGATTTGGTATTGGACAGTGAAATCCAATGGGGGATCCATTGGTGTGAACCTTGGGGCGAATTTGGGAGCATTAGCTACCCCGAAATCCATGGGAATACCCAGTTTTTACAGCCCAGAAATGAAGTGACGGGATTGAGTTATTGGATAACAGAACTGTGAGAAATCCAAGTGTGAATGACTGAGCAGAGGTTTGGTTTGCTTGATAAACCCAGTGAAGGCTAGAATCTCAAGGAACTAGCAGCTGGACCTTTCTATGCCCACCCTGAAGAGCACTGGAGGGAAGGGACGCCTGAGGGACTGTGCAGCAGAGAAGGGGACCTTCCTTGTGTTGGGGTGCGGTAGGTATTGTGGGTGCCATGACTGCTGAGTTCATTTGAGATGCCTGTAGCTTTGTGGTTGAGCTCACTGGCTTAGCATCCTCCTCATTTGTCATTTCTATGCTTGATAAACCCAATGGTGTGTTGGCTTAGCATAGTTGATGACCGAAACCATGGCTGTGAGTGAGCCCAGCTAGTTCCTCCTTAGTGGATACACAGCCCAGCTCGGGGGTGATCTCTCAGCTGAAAGAATACAGGCTGGACAGAGATCTATGGTTGGGTGGAACGTCGCTCTTACATAGCCATTTGTTGGGGCAGATTCATCTCAAAGATAAGTGTTATCTCTGTATTGTAAATTATATGCATTATGTGTTCTGCAGTATGTTAATTGTCCATGTTTAATGAAATGAATTAATTATCTTAATTTGGAATCTATGCATAGCATTGGAACGAGATTGAGTCTTTACATGCTGAATCATCCTCTACTGTCATATATATATATATATATATGTTAGACATTACTGTTTGTGTGCTTGCTAGTATGTTTATTCCGCTGTGTTTTATTGAGTTGAAGCTGCACACAGAAGTTTTTAATTGTCATGAATTTATGAGTGATGTAATATTGGGGCTAAGTCTGTCAAAAGCCTCGTGTGTGTTGTTAATGTTTCCTTCCCCGCATTTGATGATGGAAGGGGACGTTACAAAGTGGTATCAGAGCTCTAGGTTCAACACTACGACTGTTGGGCCCTTCACAGAGATATAAATCATTGTGTGTACATGCATTTTGTATTTGGAACTAAAATGCATTAAAGAAACCTCAAGATTGCATGGCTTCTATTTGTTGGAATGGGAAATCATTTCCATGATTGTTTGGGGATTTTTGCAAGCTGCTTGCATTGATTGCATTCTATGAAATAGAGGAAGGAGGGAGAAAATTCATTTTTTAGGTTGGATGCTTGCTCTAATTTGTCCCTAATGCTGTAGCATTCAGTTTTGTATTTATTTGTTTGCCTCCATGGAGGAGAGAAAGGAGGGGTAACCTCTGCCATCTTATATTGTTTTGTTGTTGTTGTTGTTAATTGCTGTGCATAGGAGATGATGCATCGTGTGCTTGAGACCTTGACTAATGATGAATCCATGTCCCTTGAATGTCCATGATGCTTTGAATGCATGAACTTGAATGTTGAGCATGGCTGGAAATGAGTTCTGTTTGTTTAAAAGCATGAATAATCAGCTGTTACAACCCCATATCTCAATGATGATTTTTACTTACAATGAACCCACATTGTGTGTCCGATTGACGGTTTTCGGAAGTGAGGAAAGCCTGTAAATTACACCCTTATACTCATGAGTTTCCTTGCCCATGATTGTTGGCTGCTTGGAGATTAATTGTGAATCCATTGGTTGGATTGTTGAATGTGAAATGAAAAGAAAATCCCTTATTAGAGATGCAAGTTCTTGTCATTCTCTTATTGTTTTTATGCAAGTCTGATCTGTAGTAGTTCACCTCTGTAAGGGGATGAAAGGGCACATTCCAAAAAAATTTCTAACTGTTGTGAAAAGTTGCAGTTGCAGGCAAGAGACAGAATCGTTTTGATGTAAAATTGGGAAGTTGGGGGCGGCATTTTGATTGGGAAAAATGACAGGGTCAAATTTCTCAGATGTAGAAGAGGATCACACCATTGCATAGACCTCTTCCAGAGCTTTCCAACGGTACCAAATTCGTCCAATTTGGTTAAGGGACGAAGGAGAAATGGACCTCGGAAGTTACAGTAAACGCAGGGTGCACGGTGGCAGTTTTAAATCTGTGCGGTGCGCGGCAGCAAGGTGCACGGTGCGCGGCAGCAAGGTGTGTGGATTGCGCGTGGATTGCGCGCAGATTGCGTGCAGGTTACGAGCGGATAGTGCCCGTATTGCGCACAGATTGCATAAAGATTGCGCGCGGATTGCGTGCAGATGGCGTACAGATTGCGCGCGGATTGCGCGCAGATGGCGTAAAGATTGCGCGCGGATCGCGCACAGATTGCGCGCAGATGGCGTACAGATTGCGCGCGGATCACGCACAGATTGCGCGCGGATCGCGCACAGATTGCGCGCGGATTGCGCGCAGATGGCGTACAGATTGCGCGCGGATCGCGCACAGATTGCGCACGGATCGCGCACAGATTGCGCGCGGGTTGCGCGCAGATCGCGCATAGATTACGCGCGGATTGCGCGCAGATGGCGTAAAGATTGCGCGTGGATCGCGCACAGATTGCGCGCAGATGGCGTACAGATTGCGCGCGGATCGCGCACAGATTGCGCGCGGGTTGCGCGCGGATCGCGCATAGATTGCGGGCGGATTGCGCGCAGATGGCGTACAGGTTGCGCGTGGATTGCGCGCAGATGGCGTGCAGGTTGCGTGCGGATAGTGCGCGGATTGCGCGCAGGTTGTGCGCAGGTGGCACACAAGTGGAGCACAGGATGCAAAGGGAGTTAAAAATGTGAAAAGTAAAAAGTGGTTAAACCTAGAATTTTATAAAAGATGAATGGTGCATCGGGATTGAGATCCGCGAATTGCTAAGTGTTCCTTGTTATAGGGACTAACTTCGCCCGATATAAAAGTTTTCGTGATTCTTCATAGATTTTCTTCCACAGGTGGCTGAAGTTGGCATTCTGGACCAAAATACAACTGTGTAAAATGTGCAGAATTATTGGTAAGAGTTGTCATTTTTGAAATAATGTTGTTTCCACACCCGATGTCGGAATGGAGCATGAAGACAGGCATTGGAAAGCTTGTCCAGCAGGGAACAATGATGCATGGCCAGAGTTTGAATGAGGTCTACATATATCATAGATATTTAGTGCAGAAGAGTGCCAGCGGCTGTTTGACAAACAAATTTTGTTGTCAATGTGGGCAATTTCTACAATTGCATGATATGGAAGAGGAATTCCATGTTACAATGAGGGATTGAAAAGGGAAGAATTCCTTAAACCCCTGTTTGTTATCATACTTATAATTATGAAATTGTCATATTGCATAAAAATGTTAAAAATGTAAGGGATTACATAGGTGTATATGCACTAGATGGCATCTTAACAAACATTGCATAGTGCATATGGAAATGCTTGTGCATAAATGAGATATTGCATATTGGTAGAATAATGAAGTCTGCATATGCAATGAACAACTAATGGAGAATATTGTGGTTGATAATCACTATTGATGTTGGTATTGGTTGTAGGACCAAAGATAACAAAGAGCATGGCTAAATGTGTTGAGGATGTTGTTGCATGAAGCCAACAACCTTATGCAGAAAGGATGGTGCAACAAATCTATGATCATAAAGTTGGCAAAAGGACTGAGCAGCCTTGGTAAGAGGCCAACTGATCAGGTAACATCAGGCGATGTTAATGGTAACCATGCAGGTAATGATTAGTGGTGCCAAATTGCATGAAGGTTGAAAGAGGATTTGGTAAGATCTCTTCAACTATGTTTGAGCTATGTTGAGTTAGTTTGCATGTGATATTGAATACCAATTGGGACTGTTTAGAAATATCAATGCATTCATATGAATTTATATCATGCCAGGTGTATGTTGGTTATGTGCTTAATAACCAAAGCAAGTGAGGACTAGTGGTCCTGATTATGGTAATGAAAGTTATATGAGATAGTCATGTTTCGATTATAATATGCTTGAATGCATAGTACTCATGAAATAATGCAAGGTAGCATTGAGTAGATGTGCATTAAGAGATTTTATAAATCTTGTGATGCATTGTATGAATGCATAGGACTGATGCATATGTTATTGCAAAATAAATAATGAATGAAATGATGAATTGATGATAATTCTAGGATCATTTCAGGGGCTGATATGAATGCAGAATAGTAAGTGCATGAAGAGCCCAATCATGATCGATGGGCTGCTAGAATGCTCTGTGGAAGGACACAGTTGTATGAATGATATGGCTATGAGAATAATATCACAATTGCAAATCAAATTTATGTGAGAAACAGATTTGAAAATTTGATCTAGAACTTATGAGAAAGAATCTCATGGTTGAGAGCTCTAAGTTCTGTTAGTAAGAACAGTTGTAAATATCAGATTTGTAAGTGTTTCAGATTTGAAATTTTTGCTAATAATTGCTAATGATTGTTTGGCTTATATGAAAATGTGTCAGGAGGACATGCTGTAAGTGGATGCTCATGTATGGCAGCGGGCATAAGACCATAACGGGCAGAGTGGTGTCACTTACAGGAGCCAAACAATATGAGGATAGCCTCATGGATAAGAAAACCAATTTCTGTAGTAGACAGAGTTGCAAATTCATACTGAATTTAATTATTAGTGCCATGGAATGGTTATGGAACAATCAAATTTGAATGGTATTGTTAAATGTTGCTAACTGTTTGGCTGTTCAATAAGTGTGCCAGGAAGACACATTGCAGTAAGACCATGAGAGTGGGCCTGCAGAAGCCAAACTTCATGGGAAGGGATTCCATGATTTGAAAATGGGTTTCAGGTGAAATGCCATAAGACATTATTAATGTCTCATCTGCACTACATGATTGGTAAACAATATGAGTGGGATGGTGAAGATTATGTCAGTAAGACATGAAGGTTATGTAACATCAAAAGGAATTGGGATGGCAAACCGAGGGACTGTCAACTCAGAGAAGGAGCCCCCATTCCTCATTAAAGAAAAGAAATAACATCTGCAAAATGGATAAGTGTTCCATAAACCCTGATTGATATATATATATATATATATATATATATATATATACATACATGCATGTCTAATTATTAGAGTTAATATGCAGAGCATGTTTTGATTTTATTTCCATTATGGCAGACTGCTTGAAGTATGATTAGGATCTTCATAGTTCACATCGGTAAGGAGTGCACGCCTTTCTGTTGCTGAGTTATGTTAGGGATGCCAATATTGACTACGCCTTAAGGGAATGGACGCATTCCTGGTGTTTCAAGGTTGGATAGTGAATGTTATGAAATATGTTTACAGTTTAGAGTAGCAATACTAATGAACTTGCTAATGCATCTTGTGTTTTCAGCCTAAACAAATTGTAATTGATGTTACACACTAAAGAATCTAAATAAAAGGATGTTGTGAGGGGTTGTGGTGGAAGGGTTAATATAAATAAAAGGATGTTGTGGAGGTTGTGGAGGTTGTGGGGATTTCGATGAAGAGTTGTGAAGTATTGATGAAATGGCTATTATATGCCTATGGCTCCATAGTAGAGCCTTGACCTAGAAATGGTCGTAGTGAAGTTTCCTTCCAGTCGGCGTGAAGGTGTACTGGTAAGGTGTTAATTATTTGATGATTTGGAGCAGCCTGCGTGCTGGCCAAACATCCTAGTCCGCAGGAGGATCCCAAGGCTTACAAAGTAAAAGCAGGACCCTGTGGACCAGAGAGGAAATGCACAATACAGATAAGTATTCAATTTCATTCATTTCTTATTTGAAATAATGAAGGTTTCAAGTATAAAGCTTGTAACAGTGAGCTGATGCACTATTGTTTCTTTGTTGGAAACCTTGGTCATGCAGGAAGCAAGGACCCTGAAAGAACTAAAAGCTGCTTGGTAAATCCAGAAGTGACTGGTTAAGCATTGATTAATTGATGTTGTGGAGTAGCCTGTGCGCTGGCCAAACATGTAAGACTATTTGATGTTGTGGAGCAGCCTGTGCGCTGGCCAAACATGTAAGACTATTTGATGTTGTGGAGCAGCCTGTGCGCTGGCCAAACATGCAAGACTATTTGATGTTGTGGAGCAGCCTGTGCGCTGGCCAAACATGCAAGACTATTTGATGATTTGGAGCAGCCTGCGTGCTGGCCAAACATGCAAGATTATTGGTGATTTGGAGCAGCCTGCGTGCTGGCCAAACATACAAGGTTATTTGATGTTGAGGAGTAGCCTGCGTGCTATCCCAACATTCGTTATTATACCCATAGGAGATCCAAGGCTTGTAAAGCAAAGAAGGACCCTATGGAATAAAGTGAAGACATCCAATGCAGATAAGTATTTGGTTATCTTGTAATTTCTTGCTTATGAATATACATGTGTATATGATTTGGTTATGATTTCCTATGAAAATAAACTAAACATGTGAATTAATTCAATGTTTGAGTGTAGGTATTGCTGGAAGCAATGACTATGAAAGCATCTCAAGGATGCGTGTGGACATGTAACCGTCCCAAAGAGCTCAGCATGAGCAGTAATGAAAGATGGGGCTAGTGGAACTATGTGAGTCCTAGCAGCCAAGAGTTAGACCAACCGAGTGGAGGAACTCCATGGTTGAAAGGTCTGGAATAGACCATAGACACTACGTGTCATAGCCAAGAAGGGCAGGTCAAGCATTCATGTTGAGGTGAAAGAGACTAGGAGCATGAAAACCACAGTGGTGGTGTGGGTTCCAGAATGGAACAAGACTAAGAGAAGAAACTCTTACTGCTCTCTCTTTCCTTTTTATTGATGCATTATAAACACAGAAAATTGTTGAATGCATGCATGAATGAAAGTAAAAGTGTGTTTATTTGATTAAAGTGAATTGTGAATGCTGAAGTAGTTAATTTAACGTGAATGGATGAACATGAAAGAATTCATGTGTATGCTGGAAAAGCATGGAAAGTGTGAAAGTCTCATGAATAGAGCATGGGACCTCCATGTCAATTGGGGAAAAAACCATTGACTGATTTTTTTTTTATGTTTGGGTTATGCTTGGCCTAATGAGAATTGTAATGATGAATTTCACAGGTGGAAATTGAAATCAATTGGTTGCAGTTGTTATGAGCAAGTGTTGCTTGTGAGCCAAGTGAGAACCAGCTGTGCACAATGACCATAGCAGCAGACCATAGGCTATTAGAATTGGCTGGAAGTCTTCTTCAAGCAAGTGCCAAGACCCAAGAAAATCTTGGAGAGCTGCTCAAGATGCAAAAGCAGTAGAACGAGATGAACCTCAAGAGGGTAGCAGCCATAAAGTTTTCAGACTTATGGATGAGCTGGAAGATCCGAATCAGCAGGAGCAGCTCGTGAAAATCAAAGGACTTGGTCCTGAAAGTTCAAAGTAAAGAAAAGAATGCAGGGCAGATCCGCAAAGTTTTTGAAGTTTTGGACATGTGTAAATTGTATATGTATGCCTAAGTCTAGGAACACCGAGGACGGTGTTATTCTAAGGGGGAGGGGATTGTAATACCCCATTTTGACCCTTAGGATATATTAACATTTAATGTAAATAATGTGTACATGTGATGTATGTTTTCCTAGCGTGGAGCTCAAGGCCAAGGCCCCGCTAGTGAAAGACCGAATTTGATTTAAAACGGCAAGCATTGATATTTGATGCCCATGTGCTCTTAAGCCATGGAAATTGTAATAGGATGTAAATAAACATCATGCAATATAAAATTCCAAGGCTGGCTATGGAGGCAACGAATGAGAAGGGGCCATGTGTATCCACTAGGGAGTGGTGAGGGGGCTATGGGATTGAACCATAGGCTGCCATATGTCACCTTGAGAACCCATTTGAACTTCCTTGATGACATTTAATTCTGTTGTAAGGAAGTGGTTGAGGATTTCAGCCCATGGCTTCAATGGAGCATGGGCAGCCCAGAAATTCATATGGCAGAGTATGGGCTCTGTTTTCTTGTACCACAAGCCACTCTACCTCATGGAGGTTGCTTCTTCCTCATCCCCATTCCATTGGGAAACTTACCAGCACCATTTTCCATCCAAAAACGAATTGCCAGCAGAGTGAAAAACCAGAAATCGCGACTTTGAAAGAACCCGCGTTTTGAAGAGCCATAAACGCCCAGATTTGGTATTGGACAGTGAAATCCAATGGGGGATCCATTGGTGTGAACCTTGGGGCGAATTTGGGAGCATTAGCTACCCCGAAATCCATGGGAATACCCAGTTTTTACAGCCCAGAAATGAAGTGACGGGATTGAGTTATTGGATAACAGAACTGTGAGAAATCCAAGTGTGAATGACTGAGCAGAGGTTTGGTTTGCTTGATAAACCCAGTGAAGGCTAGAATCTCAAGGAACTAGCAGCTGGACCTTTCTATGCCCACCCTGAAGAGCACTGGAGGGAAGGGACGCCTGAGGGACTGTGCAGCAGAGAAGGGGACCTTCCTTGTGTTGGGGTGCGGTAGGTATTGTGGGTGCCATGACTGCTGAGTTCATTTGAGATGCCTGTAGCTTTGTGGTTGAGCTCACTGGCTTAGCATCCTCCTCATTTGTCATTTCTATGCTTGATAAACCCAATGGTGTGTTGGCTTAGCATAGTTGATGACCGAAACCATGGCTGTGAGTGAGCCCAGCTAGTTCCTCCTTAGTGGATACACAGTCCAGCTCGGGGGTGATCTCTCAGCTGAAAGAATACAGGCTGGACAGAGATCTATGGTTGGGTGGAACGTCGCTCTTACATAGCCAGTTGTTGGGGCAGATTCATCTCAAAGATAAGTGTTATCTTTGTATTGTAAATTATATGCATTATGTGTTCTGCAGTATGTTAATTGTCCATGTTTAATGAAATGAATTAATTATCTTAATTTGGAATCTATGCATAGCATTGGAACGAGATTGAGTCTTTACATGCTGAATCATCCTCTGCTGTCATATATATATATATATATATGTTAGACATTACTGTTTGTGTGCTTGCTAGTATGTTTATTCCGCTGTGTTTTATTGAGTTGAAGCTGCACACAGAAGTTTTTAATTGTCATGAATTTATGAGTGATGTAATATTGGGGCTAAGTCTGTCAAAAGCCTCGTGTGTGTTGTTAATGTTTCCTTCCCCGCATTTGATGATGGAAGGGGACGTTACAGAGAGGGGGACGGATCTTTTGGGGGAGATGGTGATCTCTGCCTTCGAAGGGGAACGTAATAGTGAAACGTCGGGGAATCCTTCTGCCAGAGGGGCACAATTTTTTTTATACTCCCGCTCGTTACATAAAGCAGATTGCTCTGCGATGGAGTGAAGGGGGAACGAAGGGAGAGTTTCAGTATGGAAGAGTTTCCATCGGTGCTATTTGGAAGGGACAACAGTTTCGTTGAGAGATCGCACCAGTTTTTGCATAGACTACTCGAGAGGAAGGACTGGAAAAAGCAGGATTCTGAAAAAGATATGTCTCTTATACGTTATACTCCTTTCTTTATGAGCTGATCCTTGTTGAGACGTTGGCCAATATTTTGTTATATTTATAACCCTGTTCACTTATTGATGGGATGCCTACAATGAGCTGTAGTGTTTTTCTGGTTATATTATATATAATGTGATGCCTCGATTTTGATATGGGGTTTGTGGTTTGAATAGGTTATTACATTCTGAAAAGAAACATAATTTCTACTAAATGTGTGGAGCGGCCTTAGGTGCTTGACATCGGGCGCTAGGTTTTTTCTTGATATGCATTACTGCATTATATATCTTAGTTTCTGTTCTAAATGTGTATGAAGCCTTAGGCATTGAGATCAGGTGCTTAGTTATTTTCTGAGATAAAGAATAGTGCGTGATGGAGATGCGATCCTTGCACCTTTAATTTGAGATTAGCCTGTGTTTAAACTCTGCACAATGCATGAAGGAGATGCGATCCATGCATCTTTGGTTTGTCAGTAGTTATATGAAAATTCTGTACTCTACTTAGTGCATGATAAATATCCAAAATTATGCGTCTATGTTGGTAGATTCATTGATGAACAAAACTCTGCACTTTTTCTATGTGTTGGTTGTTTCTTTATGTCGAGTCTGCAGGTCCATTCAAGGAGGAATTCGACCTCTAACCTTTTCGGTGTATTAATGTAATGTAATACAATTATTTTATTTTTGTGCTCAACAGAGCATACACTTAGGTAGCTAAGATCTGCCTTCTTTTTGAAGGAAGCTTAGTATAATCCTTCACTTTAATACATGATAGACGTCTGTGTATTACCTAGCAAGGTCATAGTCTAACCGACTTACCATCTGAGCTTATCGCCATTATGTATTTTGTTTTCGAGAGTAACACGACCGAGCTTGACCCTTGGTCAAGGCTCGGTTCTATTTGTTAAATTCGCGTGAACTCTGCTATGTAATTTGTTACAGTACAGTGTATCCGAGCTTGACCCCTTGTCAAATCTTTGTTCTATTGTTTAAAGATTCGCGTGAATCTATGACAACATGTTTATATGGTAGATCCGATTTAGTCTCTGCAAAATATTGTTAGCTAAATATTTTTCCGCTTCAAGTGGATCGCTGACTTAGACCTTATATAGTTGGGTATGTTAATACTTATAATTTTTATATCAATTTTTCTCTCTGCCAGCATCTAAGAGGACATTGATCTCTTAATTAATCTAGGACTTTGTGATCCCCAAATTTCCTTATTGTGAATTCCGATTGGAGACAACATCTCTGTATAAACATAATTCAGATTGTGTAGATCAGAGAATGTGTTTTTTCTATATATCTGTTCATAGTTATAATTGGTGAAGTGGCATTAATCAGATCTAAGGAAATACTTGATTCGTGTACGCTGTCATTGATAATGTTGATAACTAGTGTATTGGGGATAGAGTCTTGCCTCTGCCATTTAGGTATGTGATTTCTGCTATTGTTTTATCCCCGCTAAAGTATATAAACCCTAGTTTTGTCATCACGTTAGTACACGGGTTATGGTTGACAGAGGTTACACACCTCGACAGATTTGAACTTTGAATCTATGTGCTTACTTTCCTTATGACTAGGGTGGTCCTTTCTTAAACAAAAATCTAGACTGTTTTTGAATTATTGAACCTTGGTTTTATTTCTTTTTATGCGATGTCTTTATGTTTCTCACTCGATAAATAGAGTATATTCTATATACTTATGATTACTGGAAAAGGCTCTCTAGGAGAGAGGTTTGAGAAACTGGAAAGCAACAATTGTGTTGCAAGTTGTAATCTTACGATGTGGACAAATTAATAAAAGATTGTGACATCCTTTTGTGGACATAGCCCAGATACTGGGTGAACCATGTAAATTGTGGTCTCTCTTATGTGTGATTATGATGGTTTGATGTTTAAACTATATGTATTTGTTTAGAGTTTCTTAAGCATGCGCAAGTATTAATTTTTATGTATATAGAATGGGAAAAATCTATTCTATAATTTCAATATTTATAAAGATAATGTGAGTAGGAGTAGCGGTCATGACCGAATATGCATGTTTTAAGAATGCTTGAATATCTCTTACTTTAATACTAATCGTCCTTATGGTTATGAAAATAGTTATCTTTGACCAAGTTATGTTCCATTACAAAATGATGAAGATCCTTTCAGTTATTGAATTTCACAGGGAATAGTTCGTATTCATGTAAGAATGGAAGGACATATCTCATAAGAGTGATGTTAAATGTTTCTCACACATACAATAGTTGTAGATACACCATAAAATCTTAGGAAAAGTAGCAATGAATTAAGTAGCCATGGTGGAAAGTTTTGAAAATTCCTTTAAATTACTAACTTGGATATTTGAGCATGTTACATATGGTAATGGCTAGAGGACCAAATATTTTATTTTCTCAAAATAACAGTAACACATTCATGGAGATGTTACATCATGTTCATATACTATTCAGATTTCAATATTGATCATCTATAGAATTTTTATCACTCGATAGCTAAATAAATGCCGCGCATTAAAATATAACCAGATCTTTACGATTTTCTCTATAAGAAGAGAAATTAATGAACTAAATCAGTTTAACAAAATAAACCTGAGTAATATAATTATGAGTCGAGTTCCCTCAAGGATCGACCGACTATGACACCAAATGTAGGGACCTCCCAAAATACTATCTAAATAATTTCTAACATAATATAAAACAGTTTAGAACTTACCAATGATCAAGAATTGAAAAATTAACTCAAAAATTTAACTTAGCAAATAAAAATGGAATAATAAAATTGATTCTGATGGTTGTGGGTGAATCCACTCATCGAATATTGTTGTAGCTACCACTCCTTGCCGCTATGATCCATACATCCAACTGACCACTCGGTTGACCTCCCTACCAATTCCGAGAATACTCTTCTTCTTCTCGAACCCTCGAGCAATGGGGCCGTACAGATCACACGCTTAAACCAAGGATCCAAAAGTGGGATTCCCGCCCACCAAGATCCCTTTCCAAAATCACAATAGAATCAAATCAATGTATCTTAACCATTACAGTGACCATCCAACAGTAGCGTGTCCCCTCCCCTTTCCTCTTACCTTCCTTAAATAGGAAAATTCTCCACGACACATGTCACTTCATGCAAAAATGCCTAATTTTATAAATATTTAAATATAATTACCTCACCTAGCCATGTGTCTTATTCCTAAGAGCTTGCACCTACATTCCTAGATTTCCTCAAGTCCGTCCCCCCTTGATGCTTCAATCTAGTTTCTATTTTTGTGGGTGCAGGTTGAGTTGGCTATCTGCTAATGTTTAGTATACTATTCACTCCTAAACAAATATTCTCTATTATTTTAATTACTAATAATCATTTCATGTGCAAAATAGCCTAAATGCAAATCTACATGCTTAATGCATAATATTCATCACTTGTTTTCGTATTGGGTCTAGGTACCACATCGTTGGGTCCATGTGTCCCTCATTTCTTTTTATCAAGATGGTACAACATCGTTGGGTCCATTTGTCCATCATTTTTCATTTATCAACAAGGTACCACATCATTAGGTCCTTTCGTTAATACTTTTTTGTTTCATCTGATTTGTGGGAATTTCATGTAGGGATTTAGGATTCGTTACCTTCAATCCTCCGTCTACACTCTATAGGAGACTAATGGCACTGAGGATTAATTTCATTCTTACTGCGCACCCCTCAACCTCAGATGTGACCAATTCCTTCATTGTCAACTTCGGACGACTTCACACTTACCCGAGTAAGCGGATAGGTTCTTTTCAACTCGTGCGTGGAATCTGTAGGAAGTCGACATCATCGTCCTTCTTCCGTGTGTGATTTATTCGTACTCTACAATCCATTTATTTCCTTTGTGAGTCAGTTTGTTATGGTAAATTACCTGTTGCTACACATATACTCAAAGTACCCATCAGTAGTATTGCTCATTGTAATTCATCAATATATACTTCATGTAAATCAATCCATAATCATAATCATGTTTCGTAACTCTGCTAATCATTAAGAAATATATGCAATTCGTTCATTCACATCATATATTTCATAACATATCTAATCGTTAAGCAGAGCACGCATTCATTCATCAATTTAAGTAAAGTATCCATTTCTACAAGTATAATTCATTTCATTTTTTTCGTTTATTATTTGTTGTTATACAATTCATCATGTGTTTTATCAATCGTTAAGACACATCTAAACCCAAAGGACCACTTTATTAAAGTTTAATCTGTCGGGTCACTCGACAAGTGCTTCCAAAGTCTACATGCATTCTAGGGCCATTACACCAAGTGAGGAATTTTAGTGGGTTAGATTAGAGGTTTCTCTTAGGCTCCACTTGGGTTCATAAACCGAGTTATGTTTGAATTAAATGTGTGGATGTGTATGCACAAGTGGTGTGTCAAACGAGTAAATGAAACTGTAAATGTTTGGAAATAAAGATAGTGAAAATAAAGATAGATAATAATCAATACTAGAAACAAATGATGCTCTTTCTTGAAATAAAATATATTTCTTTCTTTGAGAAGCAATGAACCACCTCTAAATTTGCAAGCAAACAACAATCTTAAGCAAGACAAGCAAAGTGAATGCAAAAAAGAGTTATGATTAACACTAAGGAATTAAAGATGAATCCTCTTGTTAATAAATTTATCTCAAGTAATTGAAGGGAATGATAGCTAATCTCTAAAAAACTTGCAAACAATAGAAAAGAAAGTTCTCAACCAACCACAGAAAGAAGTTTAAATGCTTAATTAAGATTTTTTTTTGTTGAAACATAAAAAGAGTGAAAATGAATCCAAAATAGAACCCTAAAGGAAATACATAATTAGATTTTTCAAACTTTTCTCCTACATTGTCTAAAGGGAGTCACAATTCAATCAATACAAAAAAAATGGGAAACATCGTGAAACATCGTGAAAAAACGAGATTGAATAACAATCTAAAACATAAATATTAATCAAACAAAAAATAGGTAAAACAAGTTTTGTCTTGCCTCACTAAAAATTGGGTTTTTTGGCAAAGTTAGGGATTTTAGAGGAAAATTCGTGAATCATGGTAATGCTTTTTAGAAAACGATGTGACCCAAAACCAAAAATCGAAAAAAAATGAAGTGCAACTTGTGGCTGCAGTAAACATATGAGGGTTTTCTCCAAAATTACCTACCAATGGATAAATAAAAAAACAATAAGAAACACAATAGGTAAACTACCTTAAACAATCATCGATGAGGCTTGAAAAATGGTTTCAACACAACCAAGGATGAGGATATGGATTCATCAAACTTATAGTGTGTGACTTACATGTACAAAAAACACGTACTAGAGGGTTGTGCAATCTCTTTTAGCGGATCAAAGAAAGTAGAAGAAACTAAACTAAATAAGACTAATTAGTTAACATGCATGAAACATCCATTACAAAACTAGCCATAAAAAGAGGAAACACAACATGTAAAGAATGATGTTTTTATTATTACACAAGGAATAAGAGAGTACAATAGCACCTTGGTACCAGTTGTGGATGGTAAGGCACCTTTATATCCAATCAAAAGGGGGTTCTTCTAAGTCCTTTGTGCCCAAATCTTCAACCAAGTGTTTTAATGGTTGATTCCAAAATGGCGAAAGAAGGATAGAATGATGGCTCTCTCTCTTCTTTTTTGGTGCAATTTCGACAACATAACAATATTGTGGATCTATTGTGGGATACAAATGGGAGTTCCAAGGTTGGAATTCTTGGTATTTATTCTAGCTTGTTGTGTAGCCTTAGTGGGATGGCTTGATAGGACTTTCTATTTCTTGGTATTGATGCATGAATAGCTTTGCAACTATCTAGACGGGTGGGTAATGGTAGGGATCGCAAGACAGAGGCATTGGAGAAGTCGAGGATTATAATTACCAAGCAGTAGAATATTTAATAAGTAGTTAACTTTTAATATTAAATAAAAGGGATTACACGATCAAAGTTAAAATCATGTGCATTTTGGATTTATTTATATAAAGAAGGTTCTTACTATGTAAAGAGTGGAATTTTTGGAGTTAATAAAAGTCCCATTTCTCTAGTCTTTATTATGCTTATATATTAAGTAAACTGATTTTGGTGTTTCCATTAACTCCTGAGATGTCTTTTGTGGAATGTTGACATTCGATCCTAGTTACAATATTACATCCCATGTACATTATATTCATAATGGTTGCATTTTGGAGAAATTATATTTCCCCATCTCTTTTTTTTTTTAATTGGCGTAGAGCACCTTCTTCCACATCCACAAGGATTTCTAAATCTTGTGTCAATCGAATTTCCAGTCACACAGAATACCCCCATCATCTAGGGTCCTAAGAAAGAGAAGAAGCCTAACTTTGATCTCAACACCTACAATACGTGTATGTGTAATTTCTTGGCTCCACAACATACACGGTGTGCTCTACGACCCTAATAATACATATGGATCCAAGTCTCATTCCTTTGCAACTTCTAGAATCACCTCAAATACTCATTTTATCTTGCCATGTCAAATTTGAGTGCATTGGGAATGGATTTTCTATTAAACACTAACAACTTTGCACCGTGATATGCAATTACCTTAACTCCACTATGGATAACAATATTCAATATAGTGCATTTGCTTTCTTTTGCATCAAAACTAAAAGTCCATGGATCTAAATTTTATCAAATTAGTTCTATATTTCCTCGTATCCGGCATCTATAAAATTATTGCTCTCATATATTGTTATTCTCTACCTAAACTCAAACACTCTTTGAATATAAGCTACATATAAATGAAAGATGAATGTTAACATGGAAAAAAAAAATGAATGTCAAACAAACCAACATAATTACCATGCAAACAATCAACCTTGGACACCTCCCTTCATTTTGACGATAATATGCCGAATAAAACATTCACTTGGTAACTAACAACAAAAACCACTACCTATATGACCACTCCCTAAAATGTTTTACCCCTACATAAATTCAAATATCTATCTTCCTCGTATAAATTAAATTATTCATTTTTTCAATTAAGGACAGGTGTAAGTCCTCAATAAAAAGGAAACAGAAAAAAGCCGACCGAACGTAACACAAAACCTACTCAAACAGAGAGATTAGTTCGTCATTCTAATCCAAAAGGCAACATGATTCATTGGAAGCTCTTCGATGGCTATAAAATCACAAATGAAACAGTCGAAACACACTGAAAAGGAAGTGAGACATGGTAGTGAGCATTATTGATAACAGTACTCAAACTTGGGAAGGAGCATTCAGAGTCAGTGTTGGTTTTATACAATGAATTATTATAATCCTCCGTCTCCGTCTCCGTTCAGCAGTAGCAGCAGCAGCAGTGACGGTGACGAAGACAACCATGGTTCATATTTCCCTACCAATCTTCCAGGCTTTGGCGATTTCGGAGACTCTTTTTTGCCTCCTCCTCCAACTAATGTACGACGCTTGGTGGCTGAGGGCGAGGATGGTGGCTGTTCTGATTCTGGTGGTAATGATCATGGGGACTCTGGCTCCGGCTATGGCGGCGGTTGTGATGATGGCCATAACCTTAACCATGGAAATTGATATTACATGGATCGTCTTATGCATCTTATCTTTTACGTTGATAGGCGTTTTCTTTTAACTTTTGGGGTGGAGAGAGGGGTCGTTCATTTATTGTATTTTTAATAATCATTAACTTTTGGGGTGGAGAGAGGGGTCGTTCATTTATTGTATTTTTAATAATCAATGGCTGGATTTTGATGATAAGGGAATATGCTTCGTCTAGTGCATAGATCAATGTGTCAGATTTGGTAACTTAACCTACGAGCAGGTTTAAATCCAAACGACACCAGTTTGTTTATTTAAAATAATTAAAGTAAATTGAATAGACGAGCAGATAAAGAATGATATGCGCTCGGTTTTTTTAATCCTTCAACCGTTTCAGTGCAGGCGTTACACGGTTTCTATTGTGCATGAGAACGGTTTCTATTTTGCATGAGAACCATTTCTTTTGGTGTTTCAAATGGTGGTCCGGACTGAGCCTAGAACCTCTGGCCTATACCGAATGGATTGCATTGCAGTATGTGCGGCGATGTTGGTTTTGCAGAGCATCTGTTTCAGTATGTGCGGCGATGTTGGTTTTGCAACAAATGCCGATTCCGCTTCCAACACATGTACAAATATTACTACAGAAAGCTTCGAATTTTGAAGCCCACGATGTTTCCAGGCTTCGCAATTTTTTTTTAATTGTGTTCTTCCCTTTTTATTCTCTGCGTAGCTATTCCACGGAACGCTCCAGATTTGTTCATCAAGGAGTTGTTTGAGATCGAATCTTGCAATCCATGACTATTTCAGATTTTCTTTTTCTTTATTGAGTCTTAATTTCTGTGTTTACCCAATTCGACATGATGATTTCAGATCTCAAGAGTTTTCTTAAAATTCGGTGTTTACCTGATGGACATGATGTATCCAAATCTCATAAGTCGAATTTAAATAGTTCTTAAAATTCTGCGTTTCAATTTGGAAATTCCAGACTCGGCATTAATCTTGAATTGTTCTTTTAAAATCTCAATACACTCTTTTCGAAACCGTAGGACGTTTTCCAGGATTCACGTTGAACTGTAATATTATCTTTATATTCCTTCTTCCCAAAGCTTACTCTCCCTACTCGGCGTAGATCAATCCATCCCAACCGGTGAGCAGTGAATTTATTCTCCGTATGCCTAACGTCTTTCCAGAATTCTCTATACGCTGTAATTTCGATTTCTTTTTGTTTTTGAAAAATTAATTGCACTCTAAAATCTTGAAGCTAAGTGTGATTTGAATGCTCTATAAATTTAGTTTGGAAATTTAAGTGATACTTCGAGATCTCAAATTGATTTTTAAATTGTTCCTTAAGCTCTGTGTTTACCCATTTCGATCTGGTATTTCCAGACTCCATAATTTTTCTTTAAAATTCTATGTGGCATCTCCAGATTCCTTAACAGATTTATAATAGCTTAACAAAAAACTGGGGGAAAACGTGTTGATCCAATACCATGGCGTCTTCTAGATTTGTAGTTCTGGTGTGATTATCAATAGCCATGTGCATCTACTTCGAAATTGAATGGCGTCTCCCATATTTTGTAGTGTAAATTGTGGCCTGATTGTTAAACCTCCATGTAGCCAACGTCGTATAAAGCTTGAAATATGAACAGCGAGTAAGACCCTGGCGAAGTGATGGAGAATTGTTTATTTAATTAAATTTTAATGGGTAAAATCATTTGAATCCTTATAAATGTTAAGCTGGGGAATATCATGGATAATATAGCATCAGCTTGGAAGTGATTAGGTTTAGACAGTATGTGTTTAGATTAGCTTTTAATGTTAAGTTTTTAAATTTCATGGCTTATAATGTGAAACTGTTAATAACGCATGTTAGAGTAGTCTTTTAAAAACGTTGAGCTTGGAACCATCATGGCTAAATATAGTATGGTTAGAAGGTAAATTAATTCAGCTTACATGTTTAGATTAATTCAGTTGATTTGGATATATGATATGTACACATTCTTTTTAGGTTAAATAGTATTTATGTTTCGATCATGGACTTGCAGATATTGTAGCAGAGGATATCTCTTTGGAGATCATATTGAATTGTGCGATTGGTGCTTCGTGGAATCTGATCGATATGAAGGGTTTACAGATAATTTTCATTCAAGCACCGAATCCAAGCCGATCTTAATGTATAATAACAAATTAGGTTTACATTCTTTTCACTTTCAATGTGAAGCTTACACAATATACTATTTCAAATTACAATAAAGTTCATAACTTTGATATTTTATTTTCATAAGGCTCTTAGTAATAAATATATTATTACAATGGCTTTGAATCTTACTAGAATGAATTATATATATATATATATATATGCTCATCTTTTATAAAATACTTATAACATTGAAAAAATATGATACATGGTATAGGCAAATGTGTCCTATATTTAGTTTAATAGAAGGAAAAAAAAGGACAAGGAGGAATTTATGGCCTTTACAAGGATCTGTGTTGGCCTGAATAGTAAGAATTACATTCATCCATGAAAGGATTAACATATATATAAGGTTAAACAAGATCTGAATTCTTGATACTGATTATGCAGGGAGCTTGACAGTCTTGAGACATGTATATACAATAAAAGATTATTTCTGAAAGTTGACCTGCGCGTATGTTCCTTGCATATTTTTGTAAGGTTTTCAAAGGATCGCTTGTGGAGGTGAAATATCTTGGGAATGTTGCAAAATTTGGTGTCGCGCTCAGGTACATACATTTAATGCAGGTTACTGGCCTGGTACATGAGTTTCTGTAGAATACGTCTAAAATGAAAAAAACTTAGGGTTAGCATTTAGTTTGATATGAGCGTTAGCACATAAAACAAACTCAATCACAGAGTGTGGGTGGTCAGATCAAATTGGAATAAAACCAGTAAGATTATTTTTACAAACAAGGCTTTATACGTTGTTATCCTTGAGTGTTAATTCCCATGAACATTAGCGGTTTTCTTATTATAGAAACATACGTTCTACAGTACACTGTTTGCTTCAGAAGCTCTGTTGAATATGGCCGTCTTGATGCAATTGAAAATGAGGGTTAACATTTATTTTGATTGGAGCACCACCGCAGAGAAAACAAATCACTTGTGTGGAAAGATATCAAACTTCTCTTCCATATTATTGGATTGTAGAAAGCTTCCATTTCAAAGTATAACATTCAACATTTGTTTGATAAATCAAGGCTTTTTAATGACTTAAAAAAAAAAGCTTTGCAATGACTATTGGAATTATGGTAAGAAATATAATTATTTACAACAAATTATTACATTAGAATGATGTGTTAAATCTTTGTTATATATATATGATCTTTATATTAATATTACTGTTATATATATAAAGTTTTGTCAATGGATATAATTTTTTATTATCTAATTATTTTTATAAGCAAAAGCAAATGAAAAAAAAAAATATTATTCATTTTTCTATTATCCAATTATTTGATCAAAATCAATTAATTAAATAAAAAAAAATTAATTATTATTCATAATAATTAATAATATTAATTTTAATAATAATAATTATAATAGTAATATTAACAAAATATATTCACATTTTTACAAACATTACAATAAATATATATATCTATCTATATATATAAAGAAAATTAGTTTCAATTAATACAATTTCATGTTATCTAAATAATTTTATGGACAAAATCAATTAAATAATAATAATAATAATTAAGATTAAGATTAAGATTAATGTTAATATCAATATATTATTATTAATAATTAACATAATGTTTATAATATTAATAATATTAATTAAGATTAATGTTAGCATTAATGTACTTCATTATCATTTCATATACATTTTATTATAAATATTTCTTTTTTTTAAATATAATTTTTAAAAAATACTTTTAAAAATTTAAATAATTATTTATAATGCTATATTAAAATAATTATAGAAAATAAATTTAATTTTCAAATTTTTTAGTTCAACTAAAATAAATTTGACAATAATTGCCACAAATATTAAAAAATAAAAAATAGATCTCCATAGAATCATCTATGATTTCTCCACCAACACAATGCAAGCATAGTGCAATATTAAACATTCCTTATTCAAACTTGACCATTGGATATAATTTATCACGCAACATTGATACTATTTAGTTTACAATTCTATTATATATCAAAACATACATACAACTCATTTTGATTTAATTGTGTGATAATGTTGTATGATGTTTTATGTCTAAGTTGGATGGAAGATAGATATGCTATTTTCTTTAATCTTTTTCTCTTTAAAACAAAAAATCATTAAAAGATGATAGATCAAATCCAAATCCTTATACCATTACCATTAGTGTTAATGAAATATTAAAGACAATCTTATAAAATTATTATTCATAACTTTCACATTTTGACATCAAATTGAAATATTATGTTTACATAATTACTTATTAAATGTCTTATTTCTACATTGTTACTTCTTAATTATTGTTATATAACATATGAATAATATTAATAATATTAACATTAATAATATCAATAATATTAATAATAACACTAACAAGATTATTATGAACAAATTAATGTTAAGAACATTGAAGCTAAGAACATTAATGTTAATAACATATCAACCATAGTCAACCATGGTCAACCATGGTCAATCATAGTGAACCATGGTGAATAATAGTTGACCATAGTGAATTGACCAACCAAACTCAACCATAGTGAAACAAAGCCAACCATGGTCAACCATAGTCAACCATAGTCTACCATAGCAAACCAAGCACGGTATGTCTTCAATTCAAGTCAACCACAAAATGTCTTCATTTCAAGTCAACCTTCAATTCAATCAACCTTGCATTAAAGTCAACCATGGTAAACCAATGTCAACCATCTTCAACCATTGTCAACCATGCTCAACCAAAGGTAAAGAATGTTAAACATAGTCATCCATGGTCAACTAAAGTAAACTATGTTCATCCATAGTCAACCAAATTCAGCCATGGTCAACCAAAAATCAACCATAGACAACTAATGTCTACAAAAAGTCAAGCATGGTTAACCAAAGTCAACCATCGTCAACAATGGTAAACCAAATCCAATCATAGTCATCCATATTAACCCTTGGTCAACTATGGTCAACTATGGTCAACCTTGGCCAACCAAAGTCTACAAAAGTCACACATGGTCAATCAAAGTCAACCATGGTCAACCATAATCAACCATAGTAACCCATGGTCAACAAAAGTCAGCCATAGTCAACCATGGCAACCATAGTCAAACATAGACAACCAAGGTTAACCATGGTCAACCAAAGTCACCCATGGCCAAGCACGTTGAGCCATATTCAACCAAATTCAACCATGGTCAACCATAGTTAAGCATGGTTGACCAAAGACAACCTTGATGATGGTTGACCTTTGGTTGACTAATGGTCAACCATAATCAACCAAATCCAATCAAAAGTCAATCTTGGTCAACTAAAATCAAACATGGTCAACCAAAAGTCAACCATAGTTAACTAAAGTAAACTAAAAGTCAACCATGGTCAACCAAAAATCAACAATATTCAACAACAGTCAAACAATAGTATAATTATTATCAAGAAGTCATGTCAAAAAGTCAACCAAATGATATTAAAATGAACCAATGTCAACTAACGCTAACCACAATCAACTATAGTTAACCATGGTTAGCCACAGTCAACCATAGTTAACCAAACCCAACCAAAGTCAACCATAGTTAACCAAAGTCAACGATAGTCAACCAAAGTCAAAAGTCAAACAATAGTCATTTACATACAAACAAAGTCAACCATGGTCAACCATATTCGATTAGTTAACCATAGTTAAAAGTCAAACAAGGTCAACCAAAAAGTCAAATACAGCCAAACATAGTCACCCATTGTCAACCATAACCAACCATTGTCAACCATACTCATTTAGCGAACAATATTCAACCATAATTTAATCAACCATAGTCAAAAGTCAACCATAGTAAAAAAGTCAAATAGGGTCAACCAAAGTTAACCATGGTCAACCATAGCTAACCGTGGTTAACCAAAGTCAAACATGGTTAATCGTAGTCAACCATGGCTAAACATGCACAACCATGGTTGTCAACAATTGCCAACAAAAATTTAACCATGGTCAAACATCGATTTCAACAAAATGTCAACCATAGTCAACTATGGTCAACCAAAGTCAACTGTAATGAACTATAATAACTTTGTCAACCAAAGGTAGCAATATTAATATTAATAACCATGATCAACCATTGTTAACCAAAAACCAACCATGGTCAAACATGCACAACCGTGGTTTTCAATGGTTGTCGACAAAAATTCAACCATTGTTGTCGACCAAAGTAAACCATGTTCAACCATAGATGACCATGCCAAACGATCGTCTACCATAGTCAAACATGTGCAAAAATAAAGAACCAAAAGTCAACCATTATCAAACCTTTGCAACCATAAGAACAAAAAGTAAAAAATGCGCAAACATTTTCAACACCTACATAAACATAGAGAACCAAAAGTCAAACATGCGTAACCATGGTCAACCATTGTCAAAGATTCATTGTCAATACTCAACCATGATTTAACATGCGCAACAAAAAGTAATCCAGGGCAAACATGTGAAGCCATAGTCAATGAAAAGTCAAGCGTGGGTAAACATGAACAACTAGAAGTCAAACATGTGAAACCATACTCAACTATGTTCAAACACGCCCAACCATGGTCAATGAAGGTCAAACATGCATAACCAAAAGTCAACCATGTTCAAGCATGCATATCCATAGTCAAACATGCATAACCATGGGTGAATGTGTTTAACTAATGTCAAACATGTACAACAATAGTCAACGGGAATTCCAATAGTGCACAATCTAAAGTTAGCCATGGTCTAATTTGTACAACCTAAAAATCAACAATGGTCAAACATGCAGAACAAAAAGTCTACCAAAAAGTTGAACACATGCAACCATAGTCAACTAGAAGCCAACCATAGTTAAACATGAGGAACAATGGCCGACTATTGTAAACCAAAGTCAACCATGGTAGAGCAATGTAAACCAAAATTCAACCATGGTCAAATATGCGCAACCATAGAGAACCATGCTCAACCATAGACAACGAGAGTCAAACATGCGCAACCATAAAGAAGCAAAAGTTAACCATTGTCACACTTGCGCAATCTTTGAGAACCAAAAGTCAACCATGCGTAAACATAGAGAACCATAAGTCAAACATGTGAAAACATGGTCAACCTGTAGTCAACTATGGTCAAACATTTGCAATCACAAGTCAACCTTGATCAAACATGCACAACAAAGAGACAACCATCGTCAAATGGCCATTTATTCTTGATTATTCTTGAAAAATAAACCATAGTCTACAAGCCAAATAAATTCAATAGACTATACAATATTATAAACCATATAATATTATAAATTCAATCATATATAAATTATAAGCCATTTAATACTAATTTTAACATAATTAATATTAATATTGACATAATTAACATTAATATTAACCTCATTAATATTAATGTCAACTATTAAGAAGTTTAATGTTAAGAATAATATTCAACCTATTAATATTGGTAACATTAATATTAATATTAATATTAATATTAATAATGTTTCCTAATTTTAGTAATACTATTTATAATGTTGTCATTTTTAACATTTTTAATAATAACATGTATGGTATCTAAAATTAATGTTATCAATATTCATTACTAACCCAAATATAAATATTATATTATAATATTAATATATATAATATAAAATACCTTAATATTAATATATTATTTATGAAACTTTCACACATTAATTTTTGTTAGTATATTATAACCATCAATGTTATATATATATATATATATATATAATTAATATTAATTTAGAAATGAGAAGAAATATTGCTTATTAATTATTTATTTTTATTTAAAAAATAAATATTAATAATTTTTTATTTACTTATTTATAATTAGTTTATTATTATTATATATTTATAAATAATCATATATATTAATATTAAATAATTATTATCTCTTAATAATATTTGTTATAAAAATAATAATAACATAACTTTAAGTGTAGTATTGAAATATTTTATTATTATTATTATTATTATAATAATAAAAATAATTATTATTATAATTAAGCATTAAATAATAAATACTATCATAAATATTAATTAAATAATAAATATTACACTAAATATTATAAGAAATAATCAATAGTATAATAATAATATTATAATAAATAATTATAATTATAATTATAATTATAATTATAACTTTAATATTAACATTTATAATAATAATAATAATAATTATAATTATAATAAATAATAATTAAAATTGAACAATCCTTCCTCCTTTCATTCTTACTGCGCACCCCTCAACCTCAGATGTGACCAATTCCTTCATGGTCAACTTCGGACGACTTCACGCTTACCTGAGTAAGCGGATAGATGCTTTTCAACTCATGTGTGGAATCCGTAGGAAGTCGACATCATCGTCCTTCTTCCGTGTGTGATTTATTCGTACTCTACAATCCATTTATTTCCTTTGTGAGTCAGTTTGTTATGGTAAATTACCTGCTGCTGCACATATACTCAAAGTACCCATTAGTAGTACTGCTCATCGTAATTCATCAATATATATACTTCATGTAAATCAATCCATTATCATAATCATGTTTCGTAACTCTGCTAATCATTAAGAAATATATGCAATTCGTTCATTCACATCATATATTTCATAACATATCTAATCGTTAAGCAGAGCATGCATTCATTCATCAATTTAAGTAAAGTATCCATTTCTACAAGTATAATTCATTTCATTTTTTTCGTTTATTATTTGTTGTTATACAATTCATCATGTGTTTTCTCAATCGTTAAGACACATCTAAACTCAAAGGACCACTTTATTAAAGTTTAATCTGTCGGGTCACTCGACAAGTGCTTCCAAAGTCTACAGGCATTCTAGGGCCATTACACCAAGTGAGGAATTTTAGTGGGTTAGATTAGAGGTTTCTCTTAGGCTCCACTTGGGTTCATAAACCGAGTTATGTTTGAATTAAATGTGTGGATGTGTATGCACAAGTGGTGTGTCAAACAAGTAAATGAAACTGTAAATGTTTGGAAATAAAGATAGTAAAAATAAAGATAGATAATAATCAATACTAGAAACAAATGATGCTCCTTCTTGAAATAAAATATATTTCTTTCTTTGATAAGCAATGAACCACCTCTAAATTTGCAAGCAAACAACAATCTTAAGCAAGACAAGCAAAGTGAATGCAAAAAAGAGTTATGATTAACACTAAGGAATTAAAGATGAATCCTCTTGTTAATAAATTTATCTCAAGTAATTGAAGGGAATGATAGCTAATCTCTAAAAAACTTGCAAACAATAGAAAAGAAAGTTCTCAACCAACCACAGAAAGAAGTTTAAATGCTTAATTAAGATTTTTTTTGTTGAAACGTAAAAAGAGTGAAAATGAATCCAAAATAGAACCCTAAAGGAAATACATAATTAGATTTTTCAAACTTTTTTCCTACATTGTCTAAAGGGAGTCACAATTCAATCAATACAAAAAAAATGGGAAACATCGTAAAAATATGAGATTGAATAACAATCTAAAACATAAATATGAATCAAACAAAAAAGAGGTAAAACAAGTTTTGTCTTGCCTCACTAAAAATTGGGTTTTTTTGGCAAAGTTAGGTATTTTAGAGGAAAATTCGTGACTGATGGTAATGTTTTTTAGAAAAAGATGTGACCCAAAACCAAAAATCGAAAAAAAATGAAGTGCAACTTGTGGCTGCAGTAAACATATGAGGGTTTTCTCCAAAATTACCTACCAATGGATAAATAAAAAAACAATAAGAAACACAATAGGTAAACTACCTTAAACAATCATCGATGAGGCTTGAAAAATGGTTTCAACACAACCAAGGATGAGGATATGGATTCACCAAACTTATAGTGTGTGACTTACATGTACAAAAAACAGGTACTAGAGGGTTGTGCAATCTCTTTTAGCGGATCAAAGAAAGTAGAAGAAACTAAACTAAATAAGACTAATTATTTAACATGCATGAAACATCCATTACAAAACTAGTCATAGAAAGAGGAAACACAACATGTAAAGAATGATGTTTTTATTATTACACAAGGAATAAGAGAGTACAATAGCACCTTGGTACCAGTTGTGGATGGTAAGGCACCTTTATATCCAATCAAAAGGGGGTTCTTCTAAGTCCTTTGTGCCCAAATCTTCAACCAAGTGTTTTAATGGTTGATTCCAAAATGGCAAAAGAAGGATAGAATGATGGCTCTCTCTCTTCTTTTTTGGTGCAATTTCGACAACATAACAATATTCTGGATCTATTGTGGGATACAAATGGGAGTTCCAAGGTTGGAATTCTTGGTATTTATTCTAGCTTGTTGTGCAGCCTTAGTGGGATGGCTTGATAGGACTTTCTATTTCTTGGTATTGATGCATGACTAGCTTTGCAACTAACTAGACGGGTGGGTAATGGTAGGGATCCCAAGAGAGAGGCATTGGAGAAGTCGAGGATTATAATTACCAAGCATTAGAATATTTAATAAGTAGTTAACTTTTAATATTAAATAAAAGGGATTACACGATCAAAGTTAAAATCATGTACATTTTGGATTTATTTATATAAAGAAGGTTCTTACTATGTAAAGAGTGGAATTTTTGGAGTTAATAAAAGTCCCATTTCTATAGTCTTTATTATGCTTATATATTAAGTAAACTGATTTTGGTGTTTCCATTAACTCCTGAGATGTCTTTTGTGGAATGTTGACATTCGATCCTAGTTACAATATTACATCCCATGTACATTATATTCATAATGGTTGCATTTTGGAGAAATTATATTTCCCCATCTCTTTTTTTTTTTAATTGGCGTAGAGCACCTTCTTCCACATCCACAAGGATTTCTAAATCTTGTGTCAATCGAATTCCTAGTCACATAGAATACCCCCATCATCTAGGGTCCTAAGAAAGAGAAGAAGCCTAACTTTGATCTCAACACCTACAATACGTGTATGTGTAATTTATTGGCTCCACAACATACACGGTGTGCTCTACGACCCTAATAATACATATGGATCCAAGTCTCATTCCTTTGCAACTTCTAGAATCACCTCAAATACTCATTTTATCTTGCCATGTCAAATTTGAGTGCATTGGGAATGGATTTTCTATTAAACACTAACAACCTTGCACCGTGATATGCAATTACCTTAACTCCACTATGGATATCAATATTCAATATAGTGCATTTGCTTTCTTTTGCATCAAGACTAAAAGTCCATGGATCTAAATTTTATCAAATTAGTTCTATATTTCCTCGTATCCCGCATCTATAAAATTATTGCTCTCATATATTGTTATTCTCTACCTAAACTCAAACACTCTTTGAATATAAGCTACATATAAATGAAAGATGAATGTTTAACATGGGAAAAAAAAATGAATGTCAAACAAACCATGCAAACAATCAACCTTGGGAACCTCCCTTCATTTTGACGATAATATGCCGAATAAAACATTCACTTGGTAACTAACAACAAAAACCACTACCTATATGACCACTCCCTAAAATGTCTTACCCCTACATAAATTCAAATATCTATCTTCCTCGTATAAATTAAATTATTCATTTTTTCAATTAAGGACAGGTGTAAGTCCTCAATAAAAAGGAAACAGAAAAAAGCCGACCGAACGTAACACAAAACCTACTCAAACAGAGAGATTAGTTCGTCATTCTAATCATTGAGATTAGTTCGTCATTCTAATCCAAAAGGCATCATGAATCATTGGAAGCTCTTCGATGGCTATAACATCACAAATGAAACAGCCGAAACACACTGAAAATGAAGTGAGACGTGGTAGCGAGCATTATTGATAACAGTACTCAAACTTGGGAAGGAGCATTCAGAGTCAGTGTTGGTTTTATACAATGAATTATTATAATCCTCCGTCTCCGTCTCCGTTCAGCAGTAGTAGCAGCAGCAGTGACGGTGACAAAGACAACCATGGTTCAGATTTCCCTACCAATCTTCCAGGCTTTGGCGATTTCGGAGACTCTTTTTTGCCTCCTCCTCCAACTAATGTACGACGCTTGGTGGCTGAGGGTGAGGATGGTGGCTGTGCTGATTCTGGTGGTAATGATCATGCGGACTCTGGCTCCGGCTATGGCGGCGGTGGTGATGATGGCCATAAACTTAACCATGGAAATCGAGATTACATGGATCGTCTTATGCATCTTATCTTTGGCAACGACAATGTTGATAATAATAACAACAATAACAATGGCAATGGCGGTGATGATGAAGAGGAAGAGAGCCATCGCCATCCTCGGGTAGGAAGCTCTTTGGACATTAGCGATGGTTCAGGCACTTACTCTTACGGCAGTGCTTATTTGCACCTATTGCTCGGCGCTTTAACCAATCACCCGAAAACTGTGCAAGTCGTGGATGGCTCTTATTTCGAAAATATGGACCTACAATATAGTACCTCTCCTAAGTACCTCTTACGCTTTGCCTCCAACGGCAAGGTTATTGCAAAGCTATACGTTGATCTGCCTCCCCATACGTTGCCCCCTCAATTGTAGATCCTCCCCCTAGGCAGGATCGTGGAAGTACCACAATATGTCCAACATGTCATCACACCCGCTCCCACTCATTTGATGATGATAACTCAGAAGAGAAGGAAGCGAAGGAGGGCAGTGTAAAAAATGAAGCACACGCAGAGGAAAATAAGCAAAGCAGGGGACTAGAGGATCAAGAAATGAAGCAGCTCAGCACTGAGCGAAAGAGACAGAAAAGCTCGAGTGACAACAAGAAGCAAGACACCAATGACCAAAATAAGAAGCATTAGCAAGAGGAGAAGGGAAACAACAATGAAAAAGAGAAGCAAAATCGTGGATAATAAATAAGCTCTGCTCGGTGACCAACTAGTTCGTTCATTTTTTCAACTCTGCTCTGCTCAGTTTTTTTCAGGTTATAAATTGTTGGACATGTTTTTCCCGGTAATTTGAGTAAACATCATAAGTACTTGAAACACTGGTGCTAACAGCTGGCTCTAATTGGGGATGTTATCCTCCCTGTGAGGCAGCAAAGAACCCCTGCAAATCCAGTGCCTGATCCATTGGGCTTCCATTAAAAATTCAGAGCTATGTTCTTCCCTTCTTCCATCTTCAGAACAGATAATGCTTCAAAAAAATCCCATTCAATGGACCTCCTGTCATTGGAGACCCATCCTGATGATCTAGAATGAATAGATTAACACCTCTGTTTGCTCTGATGATATAGGGGCCTACCCAGATATGGTCAAATTTCCCATGCTTGTCTTCTCTGGGGGCATCCCATTTTAGGACCAAATTATCGACCTGAAACTGCTCTTCTTTAATCTTTCTATCAAAGGTGTTCTTCATTTTCTCCTGGTGTACTTGCATAACACTTCCAAGCCTTGTCAATCTTGTAGTCACTAGATAACAATCGATAATTTTAAATAGCAGGTTCATAATCACGCAACATGAAGGCATAATCCCCCATTATTTTTATCTTACACTCTATCAAACTAAATGTGTAGTTGGGCCCATTTGAAACATCGACAGTATAATCCTTCCCCTTATGCCACCACAGGTTTTTTAATCTGATTTTTCAACCCCTTCCTTGTCGCTGAAACCTACTGATTCAAGGAGCGTATTTTCGGCTCCATGTATGGGATAATATCCTTTACAGAAAAATATTGCATGAATTCATTAATCTATTCTAAGTCATTTCTGTTGAGACACCAACCTAGAACATGGTCACATGATGAATTGTCTACCAAAGATGATGAAACAAAAGAAGTCCAGATATCTCCTAGCAAGATCTCTTCATCAATTTGAGAAGAATTAATGCATAACAGCTTACAATCATATGGCCCAAAAGTTCTCCTCATTTTTTATAGTATTTCATTTGGTTTGTCTGCAAGTCCATCTTCATTGTCATGTATTAATACATAGTGCTTCAATATCTTTGGATCCATTGCACCTTCATTTAAAAGAGAAGGAAGTTAATCTGTATTGAAGAGATCCACAAATTTATTGACAGTATTTTCATCTTTGGAAGAAACAACCAGAAGACATGCAATCAGGTGGTCAAATGCTTCATGCTATGAAAAAAGACAATGTCTGAATAAATTCTTTATTGTAGACTTGAAGCCATAGTGACAAAGACTCTGACTCTGCAATTTTCTGAACAGCTTCAAGTTGTTGAGGATTTCCTTCCAGCTCAGCAAAGGCTTTCTCACTTGCATTCTCCACGACCTGCCTTAGATGCTCCTCAGCTGACCCAATTTGTGATTGGTGTATCTCAAAAACATAAAACATAAGCAATTTGAATTTATGCAATCTATAAGGTTGATCACTTGCGGTGCGCATTGGAACATCAATTTTTATCGTAAAAGAAGAAAGGGCGCAATATTTGAACAAAATTCAAATTGTTCTTCTGGCATGATTTTTCCACAAGGGGTATTGGAAGCAAAATCACAACTGGCATAATTGTCTCGTGCAAATTTTGTGACAACAGTGAGCCACCTAAATCCATCTTCAATTAAAGAAAACTGGTACTCCATTCATAAATGAAATCAATTTCCACGTAATCGATGTCGTCTAGGGGCTGCTTACTCATTATTTCCTTAATGCACCATCAACCTATGCAAAACTCCTGGCCCTCTTCGACATAAGGGTTAAACTTCTCCAATTCTTCCAGCGAATTGATCTTTAATCGTTGATCTCGACCACACTTCAGTTTGGGCCGTTGAACGTTGCATCCTCCACCACATTTCGCAAATCTAAGAGTCTTTGATTTCCCATGCATGTTGAAACCACGAAGTTTGTTTGGGCCATGGATCTACTTTCCGGTTGATCTCGACCGTTGAAAAATGTGGAGCTCCCCTCATACTTCATGGATTTGAAAGTTCCCTTATTACGTGCAAGTTAAAATTGAGAAGTTTATTTGGGTCGTGGATTATTTTCTTGCCCAGATCTGACGACTGGATTTGTCTGGGAGTGAACACCATTTTCTTGAAGGCTGCATGAATCGATACCAAACCATTCATTGTATAGTGCATTTACAAAATCACATTTAACATACATACACCATACGCCTTGGAAAACATATGCTACAATCATCCACATAGCTATTTAGAAGTCGCACGCCTTGTGTAGCATGAAAAACAATAACAATACTTGATCCGATCTGCAAGGTAGTGTTACTACACCTTCGGGGTTCATCTTTCTAGATGTGAGCGACTGTTAGGATATTTAGACACTTAGGAGTTAGTTAAGATCAACTTGTGTAATATATCCATTAGGAAAAGTGTGTTTCTTTAGTATGCATTAGTATGCATTTGTAAATATTTAATCCGACGGTCACGATATGTTCTAGACATAGAGTGATCCGATGGCTCAACTTCTCTTAGATCATACCTAACCTTGATCCGTGGCTTAACACCCGATTGGTCCATGATCTCTATTTAAAGAGCATGGAGAGTCATTGTCTAGTTGATCAATTATGAGAAGCTCATTTGTAACTTTATTTCTTTGCATAATAAATTACTTCGTAGAAGCTATTTGGTTGGGGCAATGGAGTGTTTCCCTCACAAGGGATTAAACCATGTCAAAACATCGATGTATCGATCTGTGATTTGTTTGTTTGAAGTGGTTGCTCTAGGTGTTCGGTCTTTTGGGAGTACCTTGTGTACTCGAGCATGGTATCAGAGCTTTTATGAAGAGTCACTTCCGGTTATGATCTATATCTTGAACTGTTGTTGTTGAAACTTTAAAGGGTTTCTAGTTCTGGTATTTCTGTACATTTCTGGGTTGTGGGCGGTGTTCCATTGCGTCCGGAGCGTCGTTTCCATTGGGAAATAATTTTTGTTTAATAAAAAGCGGTTCCCAGTTGCTTCAGAAATGCGTATTTCATCAGATCTGAAGGTAAAATGTTACAGTGATGCTTTTTTATTTCTGTTTAAAAAAAAAAAAGATCTCATATTTTATCAATTTTTATTATTATATTTTTTTTCGTTTTGGATTGTTGCTTTCCCTGTCTGCGTATGCTCTTTTCCATGCACCTTGCGCGATCTCGGCGAATCAGAAACAGAAAGGGAAATGGTTTTTCTCGGTTGCGTATGCTCTTTGCCGTGCACCTTGTGCGATCTCGACAAATCATAAACAGAGAGAAAACGTAGACTTTTCGGGCAAGCTAACGAGATCTAACCCCACAAGTGTGGAATTTTTTTTTTTTGTTTTGGTTTATGGTGTGATTTGCAGGAAAAAAAGAAAGCACGAAAACCAAGCAAGAAGAGTAAAAGAAAAAGAAAAAAAAGCCCCCTTCATCCTTCCCATATTTTACATACATTTTAATCTAACTCACTTGGTTCAAAGTTGCTTTATTCCTTGATAGGTCTTGAGTTAAAGTCTTAGGAAGTTACTTTAAAAATAAAAAGTGCATGCAATTTCTATTTTCAAGTTACTTTATTGTAAAAGTGCATCTCACTTAAATAATAAAAAATAAAATTAAAAAGTGAGTCACTTAAGTTCTTTTTTATTGTTGCATTATTTAAAGTAACATCACTGTAAAAGTCAAACCACTTATTTTACAAAAATGATTCACTTAAATCAACTTTCTTGTAAAGTGATTGTCAATAGTTCATCTTGGGAAGAGGGGGGTCCTTTTTTTTAGCTAGTCATTCTCTATCTGCCACGTCACTATTGGGGACATCTTTAAGTTTTTATTTGTTCAAGCATAACTTCATCATACAGAGTCAGTTTTCAGTGCTGCTTTTTTTTAAACTGCCTATTTTTTCAAGCTATTTGCATCCAAACAATTGGTTTCTATTTTTATAGTCATTAATTTGTAGTATGGCCGCCAATTGTGATATTCTACTTACCAGTTCCAACTATTTCTCATGGAAATATCATATGGAGGATGTTCTACGAAGTAGGGGACTTTTCAAAATTACCTCAGGGAAAGAAATATAACCCACTAATGATGACAAGAAAATAAAATGGGCAAATAGATGTGACAAAACTCGTGTATTGATTGGGATGTCAATCTTTACTGATTTACGATTCCACATATCTGGAATTGATGAACCTCATGCTGCTTGGGACAAGTTGGAATCTTTGTTTGGTAAATACAATGAAATTCGAAGTCACCAACTCAAAAATGAGTTGATTTCTTTAAATCCAAGTGATTTTTCATGCATACAAGATTATTTATCTAAGTACAAAACTCTTAAACTCTTATGTGAAGAATGCAAGATTAAGAGGGAAGACAAACAATGCATTTATCATATTCTTTCCAAACTTGGACCTGCATATTCTGTTTTTGTATCTACATTTTACTCCATGAAGAATCCTTGAATGCAACTAGCTATCAAGTGCCTAGTCTTGAATCCTTTTGTGAATCCTTGATTATAGAGCAAGATAAGCTCATCCATCTTGGAATAATTAACAATGCAGATACATTTGGGAAAGCCTTATTATCCCAACAGAAAGAAAAGTCCAAGCCTCCCAAGAAACAAAATTTTCGCAAAAATAAGTCAAACAAGGGTCCGAAACTCTCTCAGCGAGCTCCTTCTTTAAAAAATGATAAAGGATCCAAGCCAAAAGACAAGAAGACTGAGCGTCATTGCAACTATGGCGGGAAAGATAATCATGATGAATCTAAGTGTTTCAAGAAGATGGCAGCCTTGGAAGCAGCAATGAAGAAGCACCACATCAGCCTAGAGTCGCCTTCATAATCTACCTCTCATGGACATGCACTTTGTGCTTCTGGTTATTCTTATAATGCACCTTCTTCTTCTACTTCAAATGAATGGCTAATTGATTCTAGAGCATCTTATCATATGGCTAAGGATCAAGCCATCTTTTCTGCTATGCATGAATGTAACACCAAACAAATATTTGTTGGTGATGATAGATATCTAAGTGTTGTAGGAGCTGGAACACTTCTAGTAGATAATGGTCATTTCAGTGATGTACTATGTGTTCCAAGAATTTCCTGCATTTTTTTATGAGTCTATCAAATCACTCATTCTGGTGAAGGTAAAACTGTGATGTTTACACCTCACCAAGTTGTAATCAATAATTTTAAAGATCCTCAACAGGTCCTAGCTACCGAAATTGTTGATGATATTACTAGGTTGTACAATTTTAACAACTTTGGGCCATCAACTTTTCCTTCAGTTTTTGTTTCTCATAGTTATAACTTGAGCAAACTTTGGCATGAGCGATTTGGTCACTTAAATTATCGCTCATTGCAACAATTATGTAAAGACAATATGGTGACAGGTCTTCCAATGGTATCTTGCAGGGATGGTGTTTGTTCCAGTTGTGTACTCGGAAAACATCATTGGGACAGTTTTGACAAGCGTGCCTCTTGGCATGCCTCAGTTCCCTTGGAGCTTGTGCATAGTGACTTGTTGGGTCCTCTTCCATCTACTTCCTTTTCTGGTTTCAAATATTTCTTAACTGTCATTGATCATTACATCAGACGCACATGGGTTTATTTCCTAAAACTTAAGAGCGAAGTATTTAACATGTTCTTGGCCTACAAGGCCCTTGTTGAAAAGCAATCTGGTCATCAAATTATTAAATTAAGATCTGACAATGGAGGAGAATATGTTAACAAAAATTTCACTACTTTATGCACTGAACAAGGAATCCAACAACAACACACTGTTCCATATACACCGTAACAAAATGGCGTAGCTGAATGGAAGAACCATACTTTAAAAGAAATGTCTAATTGTATGATCCAATCTAAGGGACTAAGTCTTCAATTTTGGGCTGAAGCCATTAATTGTGCAAATTACATAGTTAATCGCACCCGCACTAAAGCATTAGAAGGTATCACACTGGAAGAAGCATGGAATAAAATTAAACCAGATGTAAGTCACTTCCGTGTGTTTGGTAGTGAAGCATGGGCTCACATTTCGGATGAAAAACAGAAAGCATTGCATCCTAAAAGTGAAAAGTGCATATTTGTTGGATATTTTGAAGATGTAAAAGGTTATAGACTTCTTCAACCACGTTCTCATGATGTAATCATTAGAAGAGATGTTAAATTTGATGAAAATCTCTTAGCCTGTGAGCCTAACTCGGTGATTATGCCATCTTTGGCCTGCGAGCCTGATTCGATGATTGTGCCTTCTTCTTCTTCTTCCAACTTCCTTGATAGGTTTCCAACTCCAATTTCTGATGATGACAGTGAGGATGAAAATCCACCTCCGCCTACTCATGTTCCTCCAGTTGCACCAGCACAAGTGCTTCCTCGATGGGTCCGTTCAACATGTGAAGCAGCTAGTGATCTTGTCAGTGATCCTAGAGATCAACGTCGAACACATTCTCAGTTTCAGCGAGCCTCTTCTCTTTTGGCTCAAGTTTTTGAGAATCATGATCCAGAAACCTTTGCAAAAGATTCAGGAAATCCAGATTGGGATGTAGCTATGGATAAAGAATATCGTTCCTTAATGGTGAACGATACTTGGGCTCTTGTACCTCTTTCAAAAGAAATAAAACTTGCCAGATGTAAATGGGTCTACAGAACTAAGTATCCATCAGATGAAAGTGTTGAAAGACTTAAGTCAAGGTTAGTTGCCAAAGGTTTTTCCCAAGTTGAAGGGATTGAATACAATGAAACTTTTGCTCCTGTGGAAAAAATGAACTCCATCTGCCTTGTTCTTTCCCTTGCATCCTTACACAACTGGGAATTCCATCAAATGGATGTCAAGTCTACCTTCTTACATGGTGATTTACAGGAGGAAATTTACATGGAACAACCTCCTGGATATGTTCAGAATAACTCTAGCCTTGTCTGCCACCTTAAGAAATCCTTATATGCACTTAAGCAAGCTCCTAGAGCTTGGTATGCCAAAATGGATAGCTTTATCCTTGACACTGGTTTTTCTAGATGTCATTCTGACCCCGGTGTCTATACTAAGAAAGTAGGAAACCATCTCATCATACTTGTTCTATATGTTGATGACCTTATTCTTACTGGTAGTAACCCTAAGCTTATAACCCATGTGAAATTGTCATGTTCCAAATTTGAAATTGGGTCACAATGTCCTAATCACATTGGCCATATTCATTAGAGTTTGTAAAATTGATGTTAAAGGTCAAATAATTGCCATGGAGGAAAATTACTAGTTTCCTAGGTTTGGGGTGGAAGCTTTGGGATTTGGAATAATGGGGATAATAAATGATGTTTGAACATTAGAGTGGCATAAATATTTAATAAAGGATCTAAATAAATATATACAAGTGAAAATCAAAGTGGCATTTGATCATGAAGACACATGGAAGAAGTGGGACCCACATATGGCTAGATTTCCCCACTACACTTGGCATCATTCTCTCACCAATTCGAATTCAAGGTGAATGGTAACATACTTGGGGGAGTCCAAAAGATATTATTCATGGCATGACTCGTCCAAGGTCAAAATATAGAGGAAGAGTAACTCCCATGGAAGAGGAAGAGGCAATTTGGAGTTAGTGAGACACTTGGGCTAGATTCCCTAGCTCTATGACAACAATGATGAAGATGCTATGACACCTATAACACAAATCAGACCTGAAGGATGAAATATGACATATATGACATGTCAAGGCTAAAAATAGACTCCAAGAGGGTGCTCAAGGGTGTTAGGGCAGCTAATATGCTTCCACATGTGATTTGGTGGAAGTGGGAAACTAGGAATTGTTGTACAAGTGGCGTTCTTTGGAATCTCTTCCCAACTTGAGTTGGCATGAGTATCTTTGAAGGAATTCGACCCATGGAGGACATTAGAACTTTATAAATGTCAATAACAAAGAATGAAACCAGATTTTGATCATTTTTAGAATTTGCAATTGCATTTGTGAAGAGGGAGAGCTAGTGGATGACTAGTTTCTTGCCTTAGCCAATTTCAAGGGTGAAAGATTCCCATCCAAGTTGGTAATTGGAAAGGCCATTCAGAACATTCATTAGGAGCTTTAATGGAGTCTTTATTTTCAGGTGTAAGCTATAGGGAAGCTCATGGTTTATTCTATTGCAGCTCACTCCTTCAACCATTTCCAGTTTTGATGGCATATTCTTGATCGTTGAGAGAGGGTGTTTTTGGTGAGCTATTGTACTCTTTGGGGGAGATTCTAATGCCCCATTTATTTTGTAATATGAATTAAATACTCTGTTCTTCATCTGAAGAAAGTTTCAGGTCGAAATTTCAAGTAGAAATGTATAAATCTCAATTTTAATGAAAGAACAGTGCCATTTCCCCACTACCTTGTTGTGAATCAATATAATGCTGATGATTTCGAATGAATGGATGATTATCTGATATATTTGTGATCAATATAATGCCATGGATGTATTATACAAGTTTCATGTACTGTACTTGAGCATTTGAAGTATTTTTACTCAATTTAATTGCATTGGGAGAATAAATAGTGTCATTTCCCCAAGGGTCGAATTGGTGATTTTTGCAGTTGAATGGGAGAGGGTTGGAACAGATATAATAATCAATTAATGGTGCACATGAGACCTTAATAACATATTTAACAAGTTCCCTACCTCTGTTTAGAAATTTGAGTGGGTTTGGAGGCATTTGGGAAGCTATTTTCAATACTTACCCCAGGGGGATTTGACCCCAAATTACTAGTAAAATTGCATACTTGGTCCAGAATCTTAAGAGAGTTTGCAGAGGTCTTTTGGTGGCCATATGTCATCCCTGAACATCATATTCAATTCATAATATCATTCATACACCTTCCTTGAATATTTGAAGGCATTTGGAGTTAATTTGAGACCTAGGGACCAATACTAGTCAAAGGGAAATCACTAGTAAAGTTACCTACATTGACCAGAATTGAAAGAGGACTTGCAGAAGTATTTTAAAGGTCCAAAGGCATCCCTGAAACACATATTTATGTTCTAATATCATTCATATACCTTATCAGAAGATTTGGGATCATTTGGGGCAAATTTGGGACCTAGAGATCAAAACTAGTCAAAGGTCGAACTAGGGAAAAAAAGTGAAAAATTGCCATTTTAATAAAATTCCTAACAAGGGACATTACAGAAATCCAGTTTTAAGCAAAATTTTGAATGTCAGACTTAAGACATTTGCATTATTTTCTTCGTCTTCAAGTCCTGCAAACCAAAGAAGGAATCTTTCTTTCTCAGTCTAAGTATGCTTGCTACCTTCTTCGTCGCTTTCACATGAAATATTGTACACCAAGCCCTTCTCCCTTCCAATTTGGAGTCAAACTTTTTGCCACTTGTACTTCACCTGAAGTAGATGCCACCTTGTATCGTCAACTTGTTGGTAGTCTCTTATACTTGACTCATTCTCATCCTGACCTTTCCTTTGCCGTTGGTTGTGTTGCCCATTATATGCAAACACCTCATTCGAGGTACAATTCAGTTTGGGATTCATTACAGTACAAGGGGGAAACCTTTGTTGGTTGGTTTCACTGATTCAGATTGGGCCGGAGATCCTGATGATCGAAAGTCTACTGCACGTTATGTTTTTAGTCTGGGATCTGGACCTGTCACTTGGCCTTGCAAGAAACAACAAGCTCTTGCTCTTTCTTCAGCAGAGGCAGAATATCGAGCCGCAGTTAATGCCAGTCAAGAAGCTTTATGGCATCGATAGATCCTTTCAAAGTTTGGATTCAAGCAGTAGCAGCCTACTCCACTTTGGTGAGATAATCAAAGTGCCATCAAGCTTGCCAAAGATCCAGTCCTACATCAACGCAGCAAACACATTGAGCTACATATGCACTTCATCAGAAATCTTGTTCATGATCGTGTTCTTGAAGGGCTCTTTTTTCCTACAAATGATCAAGTTGCAGACATCTTCACCAAGTCTCTTACATAAGCGAATTTTTCTAAACTTCGATCTATGTTATGAGTTCAGGAACTTGTCATTAAGGGGGATAGGCTGTAAGGCCTCCTTCCTTCTCTTAATAGTGTCACTTTTGTAAATCCTTCAATCCTATCCCAAATTGTTCTTAAGGGGGGATGTTCGGATATTTAGACACTTAGGAGCTAGTTAAGATCAACTTGTGTAATATATCCGTTAGGAAAAGTGTGTTTCTTTAGTATGCATTTGTAAATATTTAATCTAACGGTCATGATATGTTCTAGACATAGAGTGATCTGACA
This sequence comes from Larix kaempferi, assembly GCA_027924585.1. Lineage (NCBI taxonomy): Eukaryota > Viridiplantae > Streptophyta > Pinopsida > Pinales > Pinaceae > Larix > Larix kaempferi. Next base: position 8,736,761 of record BSBM01000416.1, read on the forward strand.
GCTCAACTTCTCTTAGATCATACCTAACCTTGATCCGTGGCATAACACCCGATTGGTCCATGATCTCTATTTAAAGATCATGGAGGGTCATTGTCTAGTTCATCCATTATGAGAAGCTCATTTGTAACTTTCTTTCTTTGCATAATAAATTGCTCTGTAGAAGCTATTTGGCCGAGGCCATGGAGTGTTTCCCTCACGAGGGTTTAAACCACGTCAAAACATTGGTGTATCGATTTGTGATCTGTTTGTGTGAAGTGGTTGCTCTAGGTGTTTGATCTTTTGGGAGTACCTTGTGTACCCGAACACTGACGGCTTCATATGGACAATCGCAGAATCTGATGCATTGCCTTTGGAGTTCTGAATTTTGAGGGTTTTCTTCCTTTCCATGAAGATCTTGGATATTTCGCCTATTGCCTTGCTCCCCATAATACTATAGAATATCTGGAATACGATCCCAGATACCATACCCATCTGCGAGAAGGAATAAGGCAGAGTTAACAACAATTGGGCTACCTGATTGGAAGCACAACCGAACTAGACATCATAAACAGAGCCTCTGTGCCAGAAAAATCTCTTAATGGCTCCTGTCATAGAGCTTCAATCACTTGTATCCTGTGTATCTCTGCCTTCCAACTCCATTTCTTCATAATTTTTCCACAATGGCTTTCCTCTGCCTGCTTTTGTGTCAACATTCTCCTTCAAATATTTGTGAAACAACTCCGGCTCCCTCACAGTATACCCTAAATCAATCCAAACTCTTAATGCGACAACTGCTTGTCCAGAAGAACAAGTTTGTGATATGAATTTTTGTTGCACATTGTTGCTTCCCATGCAAAGTAGCAACGCGGACTCATATTAATCGTAAGCATCAGAATGTGCTTCATTTTCCCATGGCCTCCACATTTAAATCTTAACGATTGCCAGAAACATGTTTAAGTAGTTATAAAACACATGCATGATTTAATCGGCCATGACAAAAATGAATCTATGAAGTTGCTCCAGACCTTCAACTGAGACAAAAGGCTCATAACCCTAAGGCTCATAACCCTCCTTGCATGGATTGCTAATTGCACCACTCAGAACCCGCCTTGATAATGCATGAAGAGAAATTGTTAGCAATTTACGACCATTGGATCTAGTCTCATGAGATACATCTGAATCACTTTCTTCAGCAACAGATCTCTTACATGGAGAGAACTTGGTGTCATAGACATTTTATTCAATACAAATATTAGATATTGAACTTGATGTGGCAGACAACATTATGGAAATAAATCCAAGCAGCATCAACTTTGCTTTCATCTTCTCCACTGCTTCAAAGAGAGGCTTTCATTTGGTTTTATGGATCCACCTACTCAAATGGTGTATAGAACATTCTACTATGAGTGAAAGAACCACAAACACTGTTAATGATAATGAGTCCGCCATGGCCTATGCATGTGCATACACATAATAATTATTATTGTCACACACAGAGATAGCTCCCCCACTTTCATCGGCCAGGTCACATGCAAGAATGCCCTGTGGGTCAGTGGCCTCATGCTGGTGCAATTGATTATTGATGTGTATCATGGATTAAACAACAACTACTGTATTGGCTTCCATCTATTTGTTTTGTGACCCTTCAAATTCAATTTCCTTGTAATCCAAATCTTTTTGCAAAATCTCGACACTTCTCAGCAAGGGCACCAAGGAGTTGTTGGCTTGGTTTTGCAACCAAGCTTGAGTGCTATGGGAACCTATCAACAAGTGATAGCAGTTTCAAAGATTGAAAGCAAAAACAATTATTATAAATCTGAATCTAAACTAAACTAGCATGTGCATATAACAAATAAAATTTTCTGAAAATGATTCAAGAACAAGAAATAAAAAGAATGAGTATTGTATTAAGATACCTCAAATGGTGAGGATTTGTGTTCAACAACTTCCAAGGTGAGTGGCTCCAAGATCCAAAGGTCTCTTCTCCAAGATAGCTACAATGGTCAAAAGCTCATGAGAGATTTTGACAGCATGAGGATAGGATGATGGATGGATGGAAAGTGAGGAGCCCCTACTGCCTTTTTATAGTTTTTGGTGGTGGGGAATACCATTATGGTTTTGAGGAAACCAATGGTATTGACCAACATGGTTTAGGTACCTTTTCCCTCCTTTTTCCTTTTTTGAATATTTTTAATATTTTTATTCCCTTTTTAATATTTTTGAGAATTTTGGACCCTTTTTGAGGGTTTTTTATGCTTTTTGAGGAAAAATATTCATTTTGAGTGGAAAAATGGGTGTATTAAGGTCTTTTGGTGACCTTTTGATGGCTTTAGAGGCTCAAATGGTGAAAAAGTGGACAAATGGGTCCTGTGAATAAGGAAATGAGCTAGTGAGCACTTTTTGGGTTTTAAAAGGAGTCTAAAACTAATACTCCCTTTTTTGCTTGTTGAAACCGCTACAAAAATTCATGCATTGCCAAGCATGCAAAACCTTGTTACTTCCCTGGTATGTAACCACCATCTGAACCATCTGCAAATCTGAACTGAAAACTTAAGCTGAAAAATGAAACTGAAATGTTGAAAGTATGCCATAGCTGAAAACTGAAATTGTTTGAAACCGAACCAAAACTGAACTGTACATGCTCAAACCAAACTGAAAAATTGCTAAAAGAGATGCTTTCCATGTCGAGCTTATTTATATACAAATCACTCTACCCTATGTTGCTCAGATGATTGCAATATCAGGAAATACAAAAAAGCAAATTTAACCAATCAAGCAAATGGCTTCTTGACCGAAGCATGTATTCAGCTCTTCCAAACAGAAAGAAAAATTCAGTAGATGGCAATTCAAAACTGTAAACCTCTTCATGATCCATTAATACAACAACATTCTCCTGTTCTAATGACTGCAACAAGCTAGAAAAAGGGCCTTGAAGAACATGAAGCATTTCATGGTGGCAAGTACAAAGAAAATAGCAAGTTCCATTCTTAATTGTTCTTGTTTCATATGTAACCATCATCCTTTGAAAATTAGGAGTATCCCTTTGAACATCAAGCAATTCTGATCCTATAAATTTTAGAAAGGTATTTTCATGATTTACCTTTCTCAATGATTCTAATAAACATAGAAAGGGATCCTGAAAAACACTAATCATTATGCCTTGTTTTTCTTCATCATGCTCAAGATCATTTTCAAATGGAGAAGAATCAATATGTTTATCTCTCCTATCATCCATATCATCCATACTTAATCCTTCATGTATCCCAATAGGACCAAGATCATCTACTGCATGCACATCACTTTCCTGGTTCTTTGAAATTTCTGAATAATCGTTATTCCCTTCGTGTGTTTCAAAAGAAGTATCACATAGAATTTTAAGAGAAACAGGGGAAGCAATTCCTTCTTGATACAATAATTCTGAAAATGAAAGTGTAGGGACTCCCTTTTCGGGGTCACCCCCCAAAAAAAAAATTCCAGTACGATTTTTCAGAAGAAGATATAGAAGCCACAAATCTAGTTATATCTATCGTAGTACATGAATGTCAATATATAAAACTATATACTCAGATTTATTCATTCTCAAAAGATTTAGCAAAATAAATAAAATAAAAACACTTCAAACCTGTTTTTGACGGTTGGTCCAACGAATCGATGGAGTCCTCGAAGTAGTTTCTAGACGATCCAATCCAATCTCCTAACGAAGTACCGAGTGACCCCTCGGTTGAACTCCCTACCGTATCGGGGTTATTCTTCTTCACCCCAAACCCCCGAGCTAATGGGGTCGTAAGAACACACAATCTAGCCTCCCGAAAGGATCTCCCAATCCCTGTTCCGGCTAGTTCCGACTCCAAGGATCATAATATAATCCGAGATTATGATGACCATCCAAGAGTAGGGAGCCAAAGATCCCTTCTCTCCTTCTCCTCCCTTAATATATAGAAAAATCCTGTGTGCCATATGTCTGTCCATGCACATATTTAATTTAATTTAATATTTTAATTTTCAATATTCTCAAATACATGTGTCTTCTTAATGTCTTTAATGTGCACCTAAATCCCTAAATCAATGGGAGTTAGGTGTAGAAGAGTTCTACTTCTCTTTTGGTTCTCATTTAGTTTACTTAACAATCTTTTAGTTAGACTTATTGCTTTCTACTTTTCTTTTTTTTCCTAATATTAAGATTGAATTAAAAGATTATTCTTTTTACTAAAAGTATAATCTATTTTAAATTTCCTCTTTATAAAATAATTTAAATGAATAATAAAATTAATTAAAGTAAAATCTTGAATAATAATAAAAGAAAAACAATTCTTTTATTAATGACCTATTTCAATTCTTTCTCAAAATAATGAAGTTAATTATGGCCTTTCCCGTACGGCATATGCTTCCCCAGGTGAGCTGAAATGGCTTCACCCGTGCATGGATTGCTAATCCAGGGTTGACAGTCTGACGTCGTACCCCTATGTGTTCTTTTCATTCTTACAACCCCTATAATTCCATTGTGGGTTAGTCAGTAAATCATCTTACCTACCATTGCACATACACACACTCAAGCGCACATTAGTAGCGCTGCACTATGAAATATTTCATCATCCATCATAATATCTCAGTTAGTCGAGCATATATTTCATTCATCATTTTCTCTCAATGAGTAAATCATATATAACATTAAGTCATTCTATCTCAATCAATCGAGCATATCTAACATTTAGTCATTCTATCTCAATCAGTCGAGCATTCATTTATTAAGTAAAGTAACAATTTCTATAATTGTCGTTCAAGCATTTTCAAAGTAAATTCAAATGGCTCGTGTTTTACTTAGCCGGTTCATTTCAAAACTAGTAATTCATTATTCTAAATAGTTAAGGTACCTAGGCAGGCATTACAGAAAGGTATGAAGAGAGAATTGACTAAGCAGGCTGGTCTTCTCCCTGATTAAATGAGATCTGACAATACTGCTACAAGTTATCATCTTCATCAGATTCACTATATTTCTGGTTTGCATTGATGAAATCATGAGTTGCAATTGGATTTTCCTCTGTAGATTGCTGAAAATAAGTTGTTCTACTGCAACATTTTGGGCTAGTTTTTCATGAACACTATCTACATAATCAATCTGATCATGCATATCAAGCAGCTGAATGGAATGTTTAGATTTTTCATCAGTTTCATTGGTCTCAAGAAGAAAAACATGACTGCTTTGATAAGGATCTAGGTCCAAACCACTATCAGTCAGAGAAGAAGCCATGGTCTTCTGCTCATAAAAGTACTTATTTTCTATCTCTTCATTCTTATGAGTATACAACTCCCACAAGGCTTTTCTCAACTCACTATCTAGCACCTCTCTATGAAAAACATCAATCTCCATGAGCTGAAAAAGGGAATCAAGATTTTTACAAAATATTTCAACCAACTCTAAAGAGGGATAGCTATACTTATACTTTTCATAAAAGGCTAAATAAAAATCTTGAAGGGAATATACACTAGTAGGTGGAAAACCTTCATACCAAACCCTTGCTTCTTCTTCTAAAGTTGCCATAAACATTTTCATCAAACAATCCTCATGTAATCCAATTCCAAGCTTATGAATATGCATATGAAATCTAACCAAATAAATAGCAACATCATCTCCCTCTTGATCTTTAGACTTAGGTAAACAGGTCTGCCAATCTACTTTAAGAATAGGATTTGGAAAACCAGGGATGTGAGATCTATTCATGGGAGCATACCTTCTTGACAATGAAGCCATCTTGAAACAATAGGGCTACAAATTCTGATTGAAGATTGAGTGCACCGGTCTGTGAAAGAGTGGATTGCTGGATTTCTTCAATGTGGAGTCGCCATGAGACCTTCAACATCTTAATTCTGCCATGGAGTCACCAATCCTCCCATTGGAGTCACCTTCATACTGAACTCTTGATGAGTGGAGTCGCCAGGTGAAAGATACAAAACCTTCTTGATGTTTGGCTGTTGTTCACCATCAACAATCAAATCTGAAACTCTTTGTCGTTCTTCCCAGGGACAATATGAATTTCACTCCCCGGCAACAGTGCCAATTTGTTATCACCCAAAATGACCCTCAAGGTTGTGGGAGGACACTTCGGGGTAACCACAAAACCACTTCAGATTGTATTTCAGATCTAATACAATCAGAGAGGGATCTCTGACTATTTACAAAGCCATCTAACTCAAAATATTCAATCAATAACATTCAGAAGATCAGATTTCTGATAAGACAATTTGTTTTTTAAAGTTTTGGTAAGACATTCATGAAGGACATCATTGGGCAATGGAGTCAAAAATACCAAAAAAATATTAAAGTGGCAGTGCTTTGCAAAGAGATACTCACAGAGGCAGGATAGCTACTCACTCACAGTCAAAGAGCTTTGTTTGGTGGTGAAGAAGAAAATAGAAACAATCCGTCAATACAGAGCATCTCAAGATGAATTCTATATTGATTTTAGCAGAAAATATTTGTGGAAGCTTGAAATGAAGGAAATAGAGCATAACATCTATGAATTTTGTCCCAATGCACACTTATCCAAGCCTGAAAGAATAACAACATGAATTAAACAATGAAGGAAATGTTCACATGAGAAGAAGAGTGTTACAGACTGTAAGATGAAATAACACAGGAATCCCTGCTAAGAACCAGCTTGGTCATGCTATCTTCTTATTGATTCTTTGAGAACATCTCAACACCCAAATTGGGTCTCTCCCCCAACTGAAAAATCAAACCTCTAGCTCTGCCTATTACAAATGAATATATAGGAGAAGCTGCCTCATCTCTCAAATTCGAATTATTCTAACCTAGCATCTAGAAACATAAGTGGTTACAAACAAGATGACACATGGCCAATATATTTCTTGCTTTCACAGAGTTTTTTGCAACTGAGCTCTTCATTTCCGGATGCAGACTGCTGAAAACTAGGCTCTAAAGCCCCAGCTATATATCCCAAATGCTGACAACTGTGTAAATTTTGAGAGAGATTTTGGTAATTGGGCATGTGCCTGACAAAACCCATTGCATGTTCCTGGAGACCTAGACATAAGGCATGTTCCTCACGCTATCCATGGAACGAGGCTCTAGATCCATGAGCATAGCACGGGGAACAAATCTCCCACAACTCGCCTCATTGAAGTACACATTAACCCTTTTGACTTGTAGATAACAAGTGTCATGGTATATCCAAGTGGGATCAATGCCACGCTCATTACAGACAATCTCCCAGAACTTGGCACCTATCTAGTTTCCACATTCACCGCCCTGGATGTGCCCTATTAGTTCATCCCTTAATAGTGGAAGCGGTGATGGTTTTTGTGGACCCTAGCTCTAGTTTGGAGATATATGGCATAATTTTAGGGGCCATGGATTATTCTCCGTTGGATATGCATTCTTTAGATGTGGTGTCATAAATTGGCAAGCAATTCCTATGGAAGGTTTTTCAATTTCTTATTTTTTGACAAAATGTTATAATTTTGAAGGTTTTTCAATTTTTTTGTTTTGACAAAATGTTATAATTTTAATTTATAAAGTGTGGGTATCTGATAATTATAATCTATAATTTTATAATTTATAATTTATTGTTTGGAACAATACAATACATTGAATGAGAATTAGCACGTGGGAACGAAAAGGAGCATTAACATATGAATTTAAAAATAGCCTATAGCCTCAGGTCCTTTTATACAAATCCACCTTCCGTGCCATGAGTATACAATTAAATCATGGATCCAAACCTAGGTTAATTACATTATGGGTGATTTTTTCCATCATAGAGACATTCATGGTTTGATCTCTCTCTCGTCTATTGGAGATGCTAATCCACCATAGTTGAGTTGAAATTTTTGGATGATGGATTAGCATGGGTCGAGCATCAATCCATCTTTTGGAAGGGACTCATCCTAAGTATGCCCACTAATTTGGAACATTTTTATGAATCCAACGTAACCTTGAAAGGGGGATTTTGGGACATCCCCTTGTGCTGACTAGTTATTATAATGAAGCATCCCCTCTTTAAAAGCCTTTTTTATATCTAGTTGGCATTGAAAAAGTGGCTTTCATCACTATTTATGCTTATTTTGAGGTTAATCTACCTTTGGTGATGGATAAATAAAGATTATTTTTTGGATGTGGTTTCATTACTTTGAAGAAACCTTGGATTGATTGCTAAGTGGATGGCATTGAGGGTTTTAAAGACCATAATGAACATTGCTAATTAATGGACAAGTTATCTTAATAGTAATGTGGTGGTATTGTAACTTATGCATGGCCTATAAGCCATAGATGTAATGTAAAATCTCCACAATCTTGAACGTAACAAAATTTCTGAAATAAAAAAAAAAATTTCTTTTTCTTTGTGTTCTTCTATCTCCTTACTGGAATTACAAATCATTCTGATTTTTATGCACATACTAAATTAAAACTAATCTCCGTCTCTTAAAATTCTTCCTACTGAATAGAGGAGTAGTAAAGGATTATCGTGCCGCTTACTTAGCTAAATGCTAACACACTCTATACGCATTTTTGCAGGTACACTCATTTCTACATGGTCACAGAGAGGAATTTACAAATTAAAGGGCTTCCATGTTCATCAAAATTTATCATAAGTTGTAGACCTTTTATTCTAGTTTTAAAAACACTTGATAGGTGCAGCACCTGGGATCAAGGCACCCCAGAAGTTATAGATTCTATCATAAAGCTTAATGTAACTCACCTAGTACCTTGTTCTAGTTCATTAATTTGGTATCAACCACTTAAAAATGTAACCTAGAGGTACTTGTCAAACATTTAAAAAGAGTTTGGTTCTTGAGTATCACTATGCCAAATCGAGGAAACCTTGTTCATTCTTAGAAGGTGTATTATATAAAGTTAATAGCATAATCGATGGCTCAACATAAACAGATAAATTCACAACTTAGGGAAATGGGAAAATGTAAACTAAGTGAGGGTTTTCTCCATTGGAGCTTCTTAGCCAACCAGCTACTGCCAGAGTAAATATATATAAACAAAATATGGCGCATAGTGCAAATTTTATATCCTCATCGGGACTAAGGTTGAAGTTTATGGCATTCCACTTGACAGCATTACGTTGGAGCTTAGTGTTATAGCAATAGTACACAATAATTACGCTAAAATAAAAGTGAGTTAAGACGCAGTACCAACTGGGTTTTTCGAGGTTGCCAGCAATCACAATTTAGTACCATGCCATGTGACAACATTAAATTCCTTGAAAGGAGAGTGACAGACCTCGTTTTCCAACTATCCTCACTGTGCGCGCCTGTGGAGTATTACCATGCTCAGCCTTCCAATCGTTAAGCGAAACTTCAGAATGACAGAGTTTTTCTACAGTGGTGTAATATTATCACTCTTAGTCTCCAAATCGTTAAGTGAATACTTCAGAATGACAGAGTTTTTCTACTGTGGTGTAATATTATCACTCTCAGTCTCCAATCGTTAAGCGAACACTTCAGAATGACAGAGTTTTCTACTGTGGTGTAATATTATCATTCCCAGTCTCCAAATCGTTAAGCGAACACTTCAGAATGACAGAGTTTTCTACTGTGGTGAAACTCGAACAAATATAAAGTTTTCGAGGGAGGACTATGCAGGGTATTGACACCCATCTCTTTTAAGCAGCGGTTTAAAGTAAGGGAAACCCTCGTCACGGCTTTGGGTGTAAGTCTCTGAAGTAATGGAGGAACCGTAACTGGGTAAGATTCTCAGAGGTAAGAAAAAGACTTGATTCACTTTTTTTTTCATGCGATTCATATATGGACCTTTCCATCAGTTACTAAAGTTTTTTCTTTGTAATCCTGACAGGTATCATCGAGCCTTTCAGAGGTTGGCAATCTGGATAAAACTTTTGGGTAAGCAGGCATTGATTCCACAATCACTCCAATCTGGCAATGGAAGGATTTCTTTCTTCGCATCATCTCCATCGAGGTTTTTATAGTCTGGTTTTTACTGTATAGAGTTTAGAAGAACTCATTAGTTCCTGTAGGATGTTGAACTTCCCTGTCAGGGTTTAAATGTAATTAAATGTTATAACATCTGTAGATTTTGTTTTATTACAAATCCGAGGCTGAGACTCGACCGCGATGGTAGAAATTCTGTATGTGTAAACTGGTGATTACTGTCGATTTAGCATAATATTTCCTGCATATAACAGTTAGCCTTTATAATAGTGAAATTTAAAAGGGAAATCGAGCTGGGCTCGTGTAGTTTAAAAATATTAACCCCTTATAATTACTAGGAACGATCTGCCTTTTAAAACAACAGGGTTCTCCATTAACATGCCCTGCAGATATACTTTGAAGACTGGTTTTAATACTGAGGATGACTGTAGCCTCGCCTCCTTAATTAAAGGGTTGCGTCTTTCTGTTATCGTTAGTCCTGGATTGAATAAGGTTTAGGTTAATTTAATCGGTGGTCTCCATTCAGCTTGGATTAAAAAAGAATGCCTTGCATATAAAGATAGTTAAACACATAATCGCGAATATATGATACCCTATTTCATGAATTAGAAATACGACTGGACGAATTTTAATAATAACTCTCTGTGTAGGCGTTAGGGTTTTCATGGTGAATGGACATTGTATTTTACTTCTCGTCTAAGTATATTCAAGCGCTATTTGCAAGAATGTCTGTTCATTCTATGAGTTCTGAGTAGTCCTTAGGGTTTTAAGATGAAAATATTACATTTTTCTTCTCGTCTGAGTATGACTAAGCATTATTCCTGAATGTATATTTATTCTCTAAGTTCTTACTACTTTGTAAAGATGGTCCATAAGATCTGAGTTTACTGTTTTCGAAGAATAGGCTTTCGGGTATTTTCTTTAAAAGTTCAAGGGAAAAACGTATGGTTCTGCTAAACACTAAAATTAACCTTCGATTAATAAAAGAAGAGAAGTTCATTTCAGGTTATTGGGATATCAAGCTAAGATTCAGAAAAATCCTAAATACGATATACAGTTCAGAAAAAATTTCCCATTATTCCGATTTCTATCTTCTCAATTAATCAGATCGATAAAACGATAAAACTAAATTAAATTAAAACATTCTCATTCTCCATTTATGGATCCATTGTAATATAGTTTCCTAAAATTTCCAGTTACTTATAACGCTCAGAGAATTATAAATAAAGATAAAATAACAAGCTCATATCCCGCATAACGTACTGGAATTAAATCTCTATTCCAGAAATTTATAAACACTAGTTAACTGATAAAATACGATACTACTTAGCAGAACCAATTAACAGAAAAATATAGCAGAACTTTAAAGTAAAACCTGGATCTCGTAAACCGAATGAAATAGGAACAGCCTCGTTCCTCCCAACCTTAGATTAGGCACAAACTCCCAGTCTGTACGCAATCACCCCCGAGCCAGATACATGCATGAAAGTGTGGACAGTTAGCCTCCCGTTCAGTAGCGTCTTCCTGAATTCCTTGCCTAACACTGAGTGCTCAACACAGCAAGTGTAATTCTCTCTGGCATACTCAGCAGCGTCCTGCCTCCTCACATATGCCATCCTTTTATAAATTTTTTTGCCTAGGTCTTTCCATTGGCAGCCAATTCCTCATGGAATTTTCGCAGCTAACCAAATCCCTGATTTTCAGGGTGTGTCTGGTGTCTTAAATACACTCCTGACACTTGTTCTGATGTCCCAGAGGCTAACTCTAACTTGTCCCCCACTTATCCATGCATGATCTCCTCTTTTAACTTGGCTATTCCTGCTCATTCTTTTATTAATAATGATAAAATTGTTTGTTTACAACAGTCCTCCTAGGACTTTAAGTCAGCCAATTTCTCATCTGGCTTCCTTATTGCATAAAATAAAGATAAATTTAAATAAATCTAACATAATGTTTTTTTTTTTTTTTTTTATTTAATTATTTCATCATTGGAGAGGGATGTCACATCCTTGCCCCCTTATTGTGAACACTGTCCTCAGTGTTCTAGTCTTCCTCCATGGGTTCTGGGAATAGGTTCGGGTACTTTTCCAGTATATCGCTTTCCAATTCCCAGGTTGCCTCCTCAGGACTAAAGTGCTTCCATTGCACCTTTACCTGAGCGATGGCTCGGTTCCGAAGTACTGTTTCTTTCCTGTCCAGAATGCGTAAAGGTTCCACTTGAAATTCGCCTTCTGGAGCCTCCTGTATCAAATTCCAATCAATAATATGAGTGGGGTCATAAATATATTTCTTCAGTAATGAAATATGAAAAATATTATGAATCTTTAGGTGTGCTGGTAACGCCAGTTTATAAGCTACGGTTCCAATTCTTTCCAGTATTTGGAAAGGCCCGCAGAATCGTGGTGCCAATTTAGTACAACTCCCTAGCCGGAGTGAACTTTTCTTTGGTTTAACCTGCAAGTATACATGGTCCCCAATTGAAAATTCCTTATCCCGTCTTTTTAGATCAGCATAGCTCTTTTGACGGTCCTGGGCCACCTTTAAGTTCTTCTGTACCTTTTGAACTGTTTGTTCCATGACTTTCAGCAATTCTGGTCCTATCAATAACCGATCGACCGGACTATCCCAGCTAATTGGGGTAGTGCATTTCCTTCCATAAAGAATTTCGAATGGACTCATTCTTGATGACGCCTGATACCCGTTGTTGTAGGCGAACTCCACCAGATGTAAGTAATCTTCCCATTTGGTAGGTCTCTCCATAACGTACATTCTCAGCATATCTTCAATGATCTGATTTGTACGTTCAGTCTGTCCATCCATTTCAGGGTGATAACTCGTGCTGAAATTAATTCTTGTTTCCAAACCTGCAAATAAAGTTTTCCAGAATTTGGAAGTAAATTTTACATCCCTATCTGAAATTACCATCTTTGGTACTCCGTGTAATCTGAATATTTCTTTTAGAAAAATTCCTGCAATATCTGCTGCCTTGTAGGTGGTTTTTACCGGAATGAAATGTGCAGATTTGCTAAATTTGTCAACCACCACCATTATAGAGTCATGTTGCCGCTGGGTTCTTGGCAAGCCGGTGATAAAATCTAGTGAAATCACTTCCCATTTCCATTCAGGAATTGGTAATGGTTGTAATAAACCAGCAGGATGTCTATGGTCAGCCTTCACCTGTTGACATTCCAAGCATTTAGATAAATAATCAGCAAGATCAGTTTTTAATTTAGGCCAAAAGAACTGTTTTCTAAGGGCTGTTATCATTTTTTGATAACCGGGATGTCCTGCAAAAGGGGGTTTGTGCATCTCATTTAGAACGAATAATTTAAATTCTGCAACATTAGGCATGTACAGCCTATCCTTGAACCAAATCAGACCTTTCTGATCCACTTTGAAGTCTGTCCCATTCATGTTTTTCTCATTTTGTTGTAATTTATCTTGCAGATTTATGTAATCTGCATCCTGTTTGCTTGCCACTAATATTTTCTCCATGAGATTACTTTCTGGTTGACTCATTATTATTTCGTACACCTCGTGGGTCCTTCGACTCAGTGCATCTGCCACTGTATTTTCCTTACCTTTTATGTGTTTTACATCAAATTCGAATTCACTTAAGAAAGCCATGCACCTTGCCTGTCTGGCATTGAGTCCTGGTTGGTTAAATAGGTTCTTGACACAAGTGTTATCGGTTAATAACAAGAATTTCTTTCCCAGCAGGTAGTGACGCCACATTTTCAGTGCGTGTACTACTGCTGTTAATTCCAAGTCATGAACCACGTAGTTGCGTTCATGCTCCTTTAACTTTCGTGATTCGTAACATATTACATGTCCGTCTTGGGACAGTATTCCTCCTACTCCCTCTTTGCTTGCATCTGTACAGACCGTGTATTCTTTACATGGGTCTGCTACCTTTAGAATAGGTGCCTTGGTCAGCAATTCTTTAAGTCGTTCAAAACTTTCTTGACACTTGCAGGACCACACAAACTTTATTCCTTTTTTCTGTAGTGAGGTAATGGGGTAGGCGATCTTCGAGAATCCCTCAATGAACCTCCGATAGTAACCTGTGAGTCCCATGAAAGATCTAATGTCCGCTACATCTCTCGGTACTGGCCAATCCGCTATGGCTTTAATTTTATGTGGGTCGACTGAAATTCCTTCAGCATAAATAATATGGCCTAAGTACTGGATTTCCTTTTTAAAGAACTCACATTTCTCCAACTTTGCATACAACTGGTGGTCCCTCAAGGTTTGCAATACAATTCTTATATGCTGTTCATGTTCTTCCTCCGTCTTAGAGTATATTAGGATATCATCAATAAAAATCAGTTCAAACTGATCTAGATATTTGTTGAAAATACCATTCATTAAACACATGAATGTGGCAGGGGCGTTGGTTAACCCAAAAGGAATTACTACAAATTCATAGTGTCCGTATCGGGTACGGAAGGCGGTTTTACTTATGTCTTCATTTTTAATACGAATCTGATGGTACCCAGATCGAAGATCCAGTTTGGAAAAGATCCTAGCTCCCCCTACTTGGTCGAACAAATCATTAATTCGTGGTAAAGGGTATTTATTCTTAACAGTTACCTTATTCAGTTGTCTATAGTCAATACATAGCCTTAGAGTCCCATCTTTTTTCTTGACAAACAGAACCGGTGCACCCCAAGGCGAAACACTAGGTCTTATATACCCTTTGTCAAGTAACTCTTGAATCTGAATTTTTAATTCTGTCAATTCTGGGATACTCATTCTATAAGGTACTTTTGACACTGGTGCAGATCCTGGTAAAAGTTCAATAGAGAAATCTATTTCTCGCTGAGGAGGTAACCCCGGTATTTCCTCTGGAAATACGTCTAGGAATTCACCTAAGACAGGATGCTCTGCTATAGAAGTCTGATTTTCGTTGAGAAGTAAATCAGATACTCTTACAGCGTAAATCTTGCATCCTTTTCTCATGCATTTCTTTAGCTGCATAGCAGAAATCTGCCTAACAGAGACAGGTTTCTGTTTTCCAATCACAGTTCTAAGAATTTGGTCTTCCGCAACGTAGGTAAAGTTTTTGCTAAAGCAGTTCAGTACTACTTTATTTTTTTCAAGCCAGTCCATACCTATTATCAAGTCGTAAGATCCTAAAGGCAACACATTTAGATTAATCTCTGTTTTGTGGTCCTGGATTTGAAGTTCACAATCAGATATGTATTCAGTAACCTTCCTCTTTACTCCTGTAGCTAACTGAACTAACCAAGGTTTTGGATGCTTTACCTTAGTGAGTTGGCAGTGCTCCATCATCTTGGGAGTGATGTAGCTTAAGGTTGCCCCTGGATCAATTAAAATGGAGCAATTATGGTCAGAAATTTTACCTTCAATTTCCACGATGGCAGATTGATGATCTGCCTGTCGGTCCTCCAAGGCTGCATTAATTCGATGATAACTTTTTCCAATATCTCCCACCGTGGATGCTTCTTGCATATTGTGCAGTACTTTGCTTGTGTCATTGTATCGGGGACAATTCCTGCGTAAATGGGCTTCCCCACATTCCCAGCATTTCAGGGGTTCCTTAGGAATGCCGATACTACCTTTTATGCCCATGTTAGGGGTTTTAAAAGTTTTCTGCTGTAACTGTTCATTCTTAGGAAATGAATTTCCCTGGAAGTTTTTGGGCATGTTCCTGAAGGGCGGGGGTTTGTAACCTTTCTTCCGCTGGTTAAACTTTTCCTGTTTCTTGTCCTTCCATGCTTGAGTAGTATCATTTCTTTGTTTGTATTGTTCATAACACAATCTGGCCTTTCTCAGTGCTTCTTCTAAAGTTCTGGGATTGTCGAACTCGATTCGATCTTTATAGGACTGTGGCAGGCAGCTTAAGAACCGCTGTACCTTCAGTTTTTCTTCCTTGATATAAGGAACGAACCGCAGTAAGTCTAGGAATTTATTGATGAGGTCTTCCATAGTCATTTGACCCAGCTTTAATTCGTAGAATTCCTTGGTCTTTCTTTCATAATAACTTTCTGATAAATACTGTTTCTTGAAATATTTCTTAAATTCCGACCATTCAAGGTTCTTTTCTTTCAATCCCTGGGAAATCTTCAGGTCTTGCCACCATATGCTGGCCTTCCCTTTCAGGTTGTACACAGCCATTCTGACTTTCATATTACTGGAATAATTGTAGATTTGAAAGTATTTTTTAATATCCAGCAGCCAGGCTTCCGCTTCTTCGCCAGTTTTTGATTCTCCATCGAAACTGGTAGGTTTTATTTTTTTGAACTCACCCTCCAGATGGTCGACCTTTCTTTTTCCCATGGTCCTGTCTTGATGTTCGGATTTCTGGGTTTCATTAGAGGAATTTCCCTTCTTCTCAGCGTTCTCGTCAGTCTCCTCTTTCCTCTTAGTATCCTCCTTCTGTTTTTCGCCATTATTCCTTTCATGCAGACTCTGTAACAAGATTTCGTTGATTTCTTGTTGTTTTTCCTGAGCTTTCTTCAGTTGTTCATTGTCTGCTTTGAAACTCTGTATCTCCACGATCAGGCTTCTCATGGTTTCTAGTACTTGACTTGCTTCCGAATGTTCTGTTGTTCTCGCCTGTTCGTTTCTTTCAGGTTCTCCTTCGTATACCTCGTGTGAAGTCATCTGAAAAATTTAAACTGAAACATCCGCATGCAACATTCAAATATATATATATTAAATTTTATTTCCTGCGCAACAAAACTAGGTGTTCCAAGGCGACAGGTTTGAACATCGCATTGATACCATATGTAAAATCTCCACAATCTTGAACGTAACAAAATTTCTGAAATAAAAAAAAAAAATTCTTTTTCTTTGTGTTCTTCTATCTCCTTACTGGAATTACAAATCATTCTGATTTTTATGCACATACTAAATTAAAACTAATCTCCGTCTCTTAAAATTCTTCCTACTGAATAGAGGAGTAGTAAAGGATTATCGTGCCGCTTACTTAGCTAAATGCTAACACACTCTATACGCATTTTTGCAGGTACACTCATTTCTACATGGTCGCAGAGAGGAATTTACAAATTAAAGGGCTTCCATGTTCATCAAAATTTATCATAAGTTGTAGACCTTTTATTCTAGTTTTAAAAACACTTGATAGGTGCAGCACCTGGGATCAAGGCACCCCAGAAGTTATAGATTCTATCATAAAGCTTAATGTAACTCACCTAGTACCTTGTTCTAGTTCATTAATTTGGTATCAACCACTTAAAAATGTAACCTAGAGGTACTTGTCAAACATTTAAAAAGAGTTTGGTTCTTGAGTATCACTATGCCAAATCGAGGAAACCTTGTTCATTCTTAGAAGGTGTATTATATAAAGTTAATAGCATAATCGATGGCTCAACATAAACAGATAAATTCACAACTTAGGGAAATGGGAAAATGTAAACTAAGTGAGGGTTTTCTCCATTGGAGCTTCTTAGCCAACCAGCTACTGCCAGAGTAAATATATATAAACAAAATATGGCGCATAGTGCAAATTTTATATCCTCATCGGGACTAAGGTTGAAGTTTATGGCATTCCACTTGACAGCATTACGTTGGAGCTTAGTGTTATAGCAATAGTACACAATAATTACGCTAAAATAAAAGTGAGTTAAGACGCAGTACCAACTGGGTTTTTCGAGGTTGCCAGCAATCACAATTTAGTACCATGCCATGTGACAACATTAAATTCCTTGAAAGGAGAGTGACAGACCTCGTTTTCCAACTATCCTCGCTGTGCGCGCCTGTGGAGTATTACCATGCTCAGCCTTCCAATCGTTAAGCGAAACTTCAGAATGACAGAGTTTTTCTACAGTGGTGTAATATTATCACTCTCAGTCTCCAAATCGTTAAGTGAATACTTCAGAATGACAGAGTTTTTCTACTGTGGTGTAATATTATCACTCTCAGTCTCCAATCGTTAAGCGAACACTTCAGAATGACAGAGTTTTCTACTGTGGTGTAATATTATCATTCCCAGTCTCCAAATCATTAAGCGAACACTTCAGAATGACAGAGTTTTCTACTGTGGTGAAACTCGAACAAATATAAAGTTTTCGAGGGAGGACTATGCAGGGTATTGACACCCATCTCTTTTAAGCAGCGGTTTAAAGTAAGGGAAACCCTCGTCACGGCTTTGGGTGTAAGTCTCTGAAGTAATGGAGGAACCGTAACTGGGTAAGATTCTCAGAGGTAAGAAAAAGACTTGATTCACTTTTTTTTTCATGCGATTCATATATGGACCTTTCCATCAGTTACTAAAGTTTTTTCTTTGTAATCCTGACAGGTATCATCGAGCCTTTCAGAGGTTGGCAATCTGGATAAAACTTTTGGGTAAGCAGGCATTGATTCCACAATCACTCCAATCTGGCAATGGAAGGATTTCTTTCTTCGCATCATCTCCATCGAGGTTTTTATAGTCTGGTTTTTACTGTATAGAGTTTAGAAGAACTCATTAGTTCCTGTAGGATGCTGAACTTCCCTGTCAGGGTTTAAATGTAATTAAATGTTATAACATCTGTAGATTTTGTTTTATTACAAATCCGAGGCTGAGACTCGACCGCGATGGTAGAAATTCTGTATGTGTAAACTGGTGATTACTGTCGATTTAGCATAATATTTCCTGCATATAACAGTTAGCCTTTATAATAGTGAAATTTAAAAGGGAAATCGAGCTGGGCTCGTGTAGTTTAAAAATATTAACCCCTTATAATTACTAGGAACGATCTGCCTTTTAAAACAACAGGGTTCTCCATTAACATGCCCTGCAGATATACTTTGAAGACTGGTTTTAATACTGAGGATGACTGTAGCCTCGCCTCCTTAATTAAAGGGTTGCGTCTTTCTGTTATCGTTAGTCCTGGATTGAATAAGGTTTAGGTTAATTTAATCGGTGGTCTCCATTCAGCTTGGATTAAAAAAGAATGCCTTGCATATAAAGATAGTTAAACACATAATCGCGAATATATGATACCCTATTTCATGAATTAGAAATACGACTGGACGAATTTTAATAATAACTCTCTGTGTAGGCGTTAGGGTTTTCATGGTGAATGGACATTGTATTTTACTTCTCGTCTAAGTATATTCAAGCGCTATTTGCAAGAATGTCTGTTCATTCTATGAGTTCTGAGTAGTCCTTAGGGTTTTAAGATGAAAATATTACATTTTTCTTCTCGTCTGAGTATGACTAAGCATTATTCCTGAATGTATATTTATTCTCTAAGTTCTTACTACTTTGTAAAGATGGTCCATAAGATCTGAGTTTATTGTTTTCGAAGAATAGGCTTTCGGGTATTTTCTTTAAAAGTTCAAGGGAAAAACGTATGGTTCTGCTAAACACTAAAATTAACCTTCGATTAATAAAAGAAGAGAAGTTCATTTCAGGTTATTGGGATATCAAGCTAAGATTCAGAAAAATCCTAAATACGATATACAGTTCAGAAAAAAATTTCCCATTATTCCGATTTCTATCTTCTCAATTAATCAGATCGATAAAACGATAAAACTAAATTAAATTAAAACATTCTCATTCTCCATTTATGGATCCATTGTAATATAGTTTCCTAAAATTTCCAGTTACTTATAACGCTCAGAGAATTATAAATAAAGATAAAATAACAAGCTCATATCCCGCATAACGTACTGGAATTAAATCTCTATTCCAGAAATTTATAAACACTAGTTAACTGATAAAATACGATACTACTTAGCAGAACCAATTAACAGAAAAATATAGCAGAACTTTAAAGTAAAACCTGGATCTCGTAAACCGAATGAAATAGGAACAGCCTCGTTCCTCCCAACCTTAGATTAGGCACAAACTCCCAGTCTGTACGCAATCACCCCCGAGCCAGATACATGCATGAAAGTGTGGACAGTTAGCCTCCCGTTCAGTAGCGTCTTCCTGAATTCCTTGCCTAACACTGAGTGCTCAACACAGCAAGTGTAATTCTCTCTGGCATACTCAGCAGCGTCCTGCCTCCTCACATATGCCATCCTTTTATAAATTTTTTTGCCTAGGTCTTTCCATTGGCAGCCAATTCCTCATGGAATTTTCGCAGCTAACCAAATCCCTGATTTTCAGGGTGTGTCTGGTGTCTTAAATACACTCCTCACACTTGTTCTGATGTCCCAGAGGCTAACTCTAACTTGTCCCCCACTTATCCATGCATGATCTCCTCTTTTAACTTGGCTGTTCCTGCTCATTCTTTTATTAATAATGATAAAATTGTTTGTTTACAACAGTCCTCCTAGGACTTTAAGTCAGCCAATTTCTCATCTGGCTTCCTTATTGCATAAAATAAAGATAAATTTAAATAAATCTAACATAATGTTTTTTTTTTATTTTTTTTATTTTATTATTTCATCATTGGAGAGGGATGTCACATGTAATCCATACACATTACAAGGATGCAACACATTGGCATAAACAAGTTAGATGCATCCTACGATTAGTTGTCACTCCTATGAAGGTCATAGTTGTCCTCTTTTTAGAGATACTCCATCTTATAGAGTAATGATTATTCCAAATAAAGTAGTTTTTTCAAGAAATTAGATTTTCGATGTACTAGATGATGAGGAAATGGTCATTAACACAAAGGGGAATCTCGTAGAAATGGAAGTACAAGATACATCATATAAGGAGCACCAAACTAGGTAATTGGATGTTGGTGCTAATTTCCAATAGGAAGAACATATCCATGTAAAATTGGATGAACATAACAAAGTTTAGAGAAAACCAACATAAATTCTCTAACATAAAATTATGCTACTACAATATAATAACGCAAACCAACTTTGTTACCCAACTAAAAAAGAATAAAAACTCAATTAGATTTCACAAGTCGATGAGAAGGTGGATCAACATTTTTCTGTGTCTTACGAAGCACAAGCTAAAATTCAATAGCTAAGGATAGTGGGCCAAGAAAGATACATGATTCATCATAAAATGAAAGCACTAGTTTTTGACATTGATTGGGTTGTCATTTAGGAAACAAATTAGCCACAAGTATGACATTGATGACTTCTTGTTGTAACAATAATTGTACGATTCACTGAGGAATAAAGAGCAGTTACATGCCTCATGCAAGGGAGGGACAAATAATTATCCAAAATGGTCAAATTTGAAGTTCAGTCATGCTTAATTATCCCATTGTCCATGGTTTTTATGATTATAATATTCTACAATAAAATTCGATTCGTGACACATTCATTACAAAACAATTAAGTGTCACAAGCAAGAGAAAGTGGCAAGATAACACCTAGCATTATAGAGTTCTATGTACATTAAACACTTGAATTCATTAAGGCCTTACTCATAGTGAATTCATTAAGTCCACGCCGGTTTGGGTAAAGCCCCCTCATAAATATGAAAGTGCCAAGTCAATTGCTAGAATTCTTGGACAATGTCAATTACAAGACCTCGGTCGCACATACTATAATTTTAGATCATTTTCCCGTGGTGTTAGAAACCATATCTAGTGTTATAAACTTCAAAATGAGCACCACATCCCACTTCCACGCCAAATATCCCCTATGGAAGGCCAATATGGTGGTTTGGGACCACACACATGGACCATGACCCCCATAGTAAGATCTCTAAATCCATCTGCATTGTTAAAATTTAGTAAAATATTGTACATATTCATTATCAAAATTGTAATTTTTCATTGTGAGCGTGACACAACTAAAAATGACTAACATAAACGATTAATTCACATTAATCATTTTTAGCTAGTCATATTTATATTCCCGTGACTAAATTAGTCATTTATGTTAGTCATTTTTATTTTAGTCACTTGTTATCTAGTCATATATTTTATCCCGTGACTAAATTAGTTGTTTATCTTAGTCATTTTTAGTTGGCTTATTTAAAATTTCTCAATTTTAGTCGTTTATCCCTTAAAAAACAGTGGCGACTAACTTTTTTAGTCGCCTAGTCACTTATCTCTCATTTTGTACTAGTGCATGGATCTAAATTTTATCAAAGTAATTCTATGTTTCCACCTATTTGACATTTATAAAGTTATTATGTCGGTGAAGGGGATCATGTATGTATGGCCTAGACCCTATTAATTTGGGTCTATTGGCTAATTTTTTTTGTTTGGCATTAGTTTAGCTATAATGTTGAATATATGATATTAAATCTAATTATTACATTTTTTTTTTTCATTCTAATTCGTTGTAAGATGTTGACGTAGTCCTCATTTTTCCCTTCCCAAGGGGCAGGGAAGAGATGATGTCACGTCTTGCAGAAGACACGAATGTCAGGCTACCCTAATTTATCTCAAAAATTAATGAAGGCCCGAGTTTCCACCCTGTGTGCACGGGATTTTAGGCTTTGTTTTTTCTTTAAAAAATGAAGTTTAAAAAGGTAAAACACAACTGATCTTTTGAGTTCGGTATAAGAAGTTTCGAATCTCATGGAGGCATCAACTATATTTTGTCATAAATGAAAATGAAAAATGAAAATAATTAAACTGCAAATAGGCTCCTCCGGTTCCCAGAACTTTTATTATTTTGCCCCCTTTTAAGTCAATGTGATGTAATATTTTGAAGGAGATTTAGGCATTAAATGTTCATCTACTACGCCATAGATGCAACGTACAGTAGTATCTGGCATCATATAACTCAACCAATGTATCCGTAGATCTGACAGAGGGAGCCCGTGAGCGGAGCCGGAGTTTACTTTGCGCAAAAATTGTTTAAATTATTATATTTAAGTGCAGATTATTTATTTATTTGCACTTAAAACTGAAATGAAGTTGTTAAATTTATCAGACTTTGGCAGAGATTTGGTTTGAGCTGGGAAAACAAAGTTACGAGATATCCCTTTGGTACGATTCGCAGTTTCAGTAATATCACCGTCAGTTTTAATTTTTACTTTTGCTGCTACTAACATACCAAACATGACATGTATCTAGGTCAAATTTCATATGTAGTTTCAAGTCAAGTTTTGTCTTGCATAGTATTAGCCTCTGTCAATTTTAGAGATACAACAAGCTCTGCAAATGGCTTTAAAATGGGATAATTAATCCTTGATCTTCTTTTGCTTGTTACGAAACTAAAAATTTTGCTGCAACAAAACCATAGTTATATGTATCCGTTGATGAGCTATATCAAAGACTTAAAATATTTAAAGCATTAATTAACTGCCAAGATGGCATGTATAAAGAAAACAAACCATTCCACCATTGAGTTTCTTGATTTGACTCTTCATGTGATGTCACACTTCATAATAAATTCGTTGGGGTATACGTTATTATCAGAATCTTTGCTTCAGGAATTTTTCATTGTTGTACGATTATCGAACTTCTACGTCAATTTAATTCGGGCAAGTGCCTTCAGAGTTCCGTTTTCCAATTTTGCCATCGGGGTCTTCTAAGGTGATGCATCAGGGTTTTGTTTTGTCTTGATGTGGTCTTCAATTCTGTATTCCGGAGGTGAATAAATGAGAGAGACGGGTGGGAGGCCAGTGTGGTGGGACTCTGCAGTTAGCAGGCCATGCCATTTTGTATCCTGACTGTCTTCTATCAGAAGGATTAAGTAGGCTTATAAATAATGCTGCTAAATCCGAGAGAAAACTCAAAGGTATCAACTTATCCCGTGGTTTGTCTATCACACACTTGTTGTTCATTGATGATGTGTTAATTTTTGGGGCTGTTTCTCTAAATGAATGGTTGGTATACAAAAACATATTTGATGATCACAATGTGATTGAAGCAATAAAATCTCTTTTCCATTACAAATTTGATCCTTTGAACAGTGGGTTCAAGTACTTAGGATCACTGTTGGTTATCCATTGGCGTTAGGCTCATCTTGGCACAATCGGTAATACAGAGCCTACCGGTATACTCGTTCAGTTTGAGGAAGGTACGTGTGTCTATTATTAATAGTATAGTAGTAAGATGTTCCATTTTATTTGGGCCGGAAAACTTCACCTAAAGAAATTCCACTTGGCTTCCTCGCAGATTCTGTCATGGCCTAAGTTAAGTGGAGGATGGGGACTGAAGAATATGGAATTTTTCAATTTGGCCATGAGAACTAAAAGCTTGTGGAGGGATTTGGTTGCTGGGGTCTTTGGAGACATTCAAAATATTTAAAAACGGCCTCGGTGCTTCAGTGGGTCCGTAAGCCTGTTTTTTCCTTTTACCAAGCCTGGTGTAGTCTCATTAGCACTTTCAAATATATTGGTACTTGGATAAAATGGAAGATGGGTTGTGGCAAGGCATTTTTCATTGGTATTGAATCTTATATCGACGATGATGATTGTAATTTTCTACCTAATATCCTGGTAAAGGAGCTTCATGATCGTAAAATGGTCGATTTTGCCCAGATTTATCAGGAGGGCTCAGTTTCTGGTAATTCTCTACAAGTTTAATTTCGTTTAGCTCTAGTCAGCAACAACAACAGAGCCCATGGAAGGCGGTTCAGGAGCATACAATCCGCGCACGATGGAAGCATCACGCCAGGTAAATAAACATCTTTCTATTAGTGGATCCGAATGCGTATATTTAGGTTCCCTTCATTACACAATTTAACGTTAAATATCTTTAAAATCGTCTCATACTTGAGGCACGGGGAAGTCTTTCGAAGGTTCTGTTAATTATTTTCCCTTGGACGTTTATTTTAGCGTGGAGATTTTCATATGAAATTTATATAGAGTTTTGCAAGCAGCGGTCATTTTTTGTTTTTCTTTTGATTTGTTCGGCCAAATATAGTTGTTAATTAATATTATTGTCATTATTGTTTTCCTTTTGCAGACATTGCAGACATGGCAGACATTGCAGACATGGAAGACATGGAGGAGTTTTAACAACAATGCGACTTGGGTGAGTTGATGTTTTAAATGTTTGGAGATTTTGCTGAACTTTTTTTTATATTAATCAATTGAAAAAATATAGTATACAACGTTCAGCTCAGTTGCAGAAATGAAATTTTAATTATTATGATTTTGAAATAGAGATTTTGCTGAATTTTTTTTTATATTAATCAATTGAAAAAATATAGAATACAACGTTCAGCTTAGCTGCAGAAATGAAATTTTAATTATTATGATTTTGAAATAGGTTAGTGGAAAGGGATATGATGTTGTGTTTAAGTAATAATAATATTTTTTTCAATTTATCTGCTCCATTTGGTGGAGTGATTTTGGTGTCGTTTAGAAAACAGAGTAGTGATTTTGGTTAATATAATTTTTTAATTCGAAAGAAACAATATAAATTTTTATCGGAATAACTTTGTTAAGAAATTTATATTTTTGAAATTATTTTATTAAATTTTATTTTAAGTTTATTTTAATTTATTTATGCCTTGCAATGAATTGTAATATATGTTACATTTATTTGCTTTTATATAACTACACAATAATATCATTGATTTTTATGTAATGGATGATAATAATTATTATTACTAAATGTTGAATATTTGTGTTTTGAATTTGTTGTGTTTTGAATTTGGAGTGGTGAATAAGATTGATAATAACAACTAAATATAGAAATAATAGTTATACTATTAATCTACTCCTACAACATTTTTATTTTTTTATCCATAAAGTTTGATAGAGTTACAATTTTGTTTATTAAACTCATTTTTATGAAAATCTATTTATCTAAAACATAATTGGGTATGAAACACTGACGTAACTCTTAAAATTGGTGCCCGAGGAGGGGGCGACTCAATGTCATCAGCATACTTGTGCGTGCTACACATATTGCCTCTCAGGAGTGAGGGGGAATTAATGATGCATCATGCGCCTCTCGGGAGTGAGGGATAATTAATGCGCAGAGGCCGACATCGTCGATTCGGCACCACGTCCATCCCACCAGCAAGCTCAACTTCCCCTTGCACTGAACAGGATGCTACCCGACTGGCATGCAGTGGTTCACACCCAAATTTCACGCCATATTTTACCTTGAAACTGCCCAATATACTCGAAGATCCTGAACCTAGTTAAGAGCTCGACGAGAAGTGTTGCTATATGAGAAATAGACTATATGCTAAAGATGAATATTTTAACCATATCCTTTGCACCAACGGACACATATGAAGTACAGGTGCAATTTTCTCTAGAACAGGGCGTTCCAGCAATGATACGGATCATGGCGTCTGTTAACACCCAAAAAGTGCTCACTAGCTCATTCTCTTATTCACATGACCCATTTGTCCACTTTTCCCACCATTTGAGCCTCTAAAACCTTCAAAAGGTCACCAAAAAGACCACAATACACATTTTTCCCCTCAAAAAATGTATTTTTCCTCAAAAAACACAAAAAACCCTCAAAAAGGGTCCAAAATTCCCAACAATCAATTAAAGGGGAATAATATTCAAAAAATATTCGAAAAAGGAAAAAGATTAAAAAAGAGACCTAAACCATTTTGGTCAATACCATTGGTTTCCTTAAACCATAATGGTATTCTCCATCACCAAAAAACTATAAAAAGGTTATAGGGGCTCCTCACTATTCATCCACATTCATCCTATCCTTATGCTACCAAATTCACTCTTGAGAGCCTTAGCCTCACTTTTGAGTTTGAAGATCCCCATTAGAGCATTGGAGAAGAGGAGACCATTGGACCATTGGAGCATCTCAACCTTGGAGTTGCTCAAACTTACCATCCTCACCATTTGAGGTAATACAAAAGATTAAATTTTTTATTTCTTGTTTCTCTCATAGATCTCATTATTTATTGTTCTTAAATCTAGTTTTTATTTCTTTGCACATGTTAGATCAGATTTACTGTTATTTACATTTTTTTTTACTTTTACATTGAGACTGTTGCTACAAGTTAGCAGGTGCTCTTTAGCACATGCTTGGTTGAAAAACCAAGCTACAGTTTTTGGTGACTCCACTGGTTTTCAAACTTTGAATCTTTGATTTAGAACTATATTTTAGTTGTTTTTTCCCTTTAAAGTTGTAGATATGCCATACTAGTTAGCCTCTTCATTGTTGTCCTAGCCTTTGCCCTGTTCTGCAGCTTTAAATGACCCAAAATTTCATTTTTTGGGCTTGTTTTTTCGACAACGTTTTCCGCTCGTCGCATCGCGACCTTCGGTCCGACAGTCGTGATTCACATCGCGGTTTTCATCCTGTTTTCTGTGCTGCACATCACGGTTTTTACCGTCATTTCCGCGCTGCACATCGTGGATGTTACCCTCGTTTTCGTGGGGCGGGTCACGCCTTTTAGCCTGATAACTGCGATCCACCGTGTGGGTTTTCCCTACATCACCGCGATATCACATCGCAGCTTTTAGCCCGAAAGTCGCGATCCACATCGCGGCTTTGCCGTCGACAATCACGATATTGCCTGTTTTGTACGACCCATTTTCCTCAGTTTTTCTTCCAGCCATCTTTCTTGCATTTTTTTCACAGCTCACTGTTTTATTTTGCAGCATTAAAAATCCATATTTATTTTCTGTTATTTGCTTTACAACATCTTTTTGAAAATTTTCAGTTAAGTGAAAGAAAGATTTGTTAAGTATTTTTCAGATTAGAAATTTCATATTTTGCAAAGTTAGAATCATAATTTTGAATTGCTTGATATTTCGCCCAAGCGAGGCTTTAGAAATCCACTCATTTCTGCTTATGTTATTTGCTTTACCTTTAAATTTTCAAAGAATCAATATTTCTTGAAAAATATTATTAAAGCATTTACATTTAAATTGTCTTCCATTTTCGCAATTTGAAATCATTATTTTAATTTGTGAATAGTCGCCCAAGCGAGGCAATTTCTTTTTTGGTTCTCAACCACACCAGCACACAATCTGTCATAATAAATCCAAGTGAGCCTTAAAATTCTCTTAACTCAAACAACATTCTAACCCCATTTGGGGAACACCAAACGAATATTGTAGTTAGGTAGGACTGATGGGATAAGTATCCAAATAACACCCCTCACTCACTTACATGTTGAGACATAGTGGTTGACATTTAGGGTACCAAAATTTCTTATTATTTGTTGACACGGTTTAAAACTAATTAGTTGAGAAGGCCTCTCCCTTAGGAGGGTTGAAGTATCCAGACTGTTTCTGGAGGCCTGAGTGGACTACCGCAATCCATTGAGTCACCGAAGGACACTTACTTGTTGTTCTCGTTGTACCACCCTTGTGGGAGTACAACGGGGATAGAACAAGAGCTGCAAATTCACCCAACCAGACGTGTCATGAACGAGGTATCTTAGTGACCTATCTTCTAGGATTTTCTACTCGGTGTCCCTCCCAGTAGGGGGATATCTAGCCTTTGATTCTACACCTCATATTGTCTGACTTGGATTTCATCACCTTGCAAAGGATATGTCTTGTTGAGTCATAGTACTTTTTAGTTAGGTGTTTGCATCCTCCATTACCTCCGTTTGGTCAGTAAGTACACCTTTTCTCTATTTTTAGGAGTCGTTTGCATGTTGGTTTTCTGACGACATTTTCTGATTACTCCACTTACTATAGCACAACTGTTATAGTAAGTGTTTTTGAGGTTGGTTGTTGGCCTGAGTGCCATTATTTTTTACGCTCCCCTCTTGCACACATGGTTGCATTAAGGCTTTCGAGCTTTCCATGCACCACCACCTAGTAGTTTTAATTGACAACCGTCACCATTGAGTCCCCGAGATGTTCTCGACGTTTCCGAGGTGAACCCCCACAATACAGTTCACTTAACACCACTCGTCATAGACGAAGAGCATTATCACTCGACTCTACACATCATTGATGTAGAGCCTTGTCATCCGATTCTGACGCACCTCATTTCACATCTGACTCCAAGGAAGAATCTGAACATCCTACATACAAAGCACCTAGTAGCCCCATGGCTGGTTCGCATTTTGACTCCTTCACAGGGACTGTTGGTGGAACATCCACCACCCCCGACACCACAATGGTCACCACAATTGCCACTACTACAACAACTTCCTTATATATGCCTAACATGGGACCCTTGCCCAATACAGGACCCACACCTATCCTAGGCATGCCCACAATAGGAACTATACCTACTATCCCCGCTATCACTCAGATCCCAACACCTATTGGACATCTTCCCAACCCATCTGTAACTCAAGTTGCACTTGGTGGCGCGGGCCCCTCCCACACTCCTTTGGGTGGAGGGCACATACCTCCCATGGCTAATATCCCCCTAGGGGGCAGTGGCCCAATACATAATGCTACCACTGCCACTTATGCCCCCATGACAACGTCATACCCCTCCGCCAGTTTTCCATTTATGGCTAGCCTTAACCTACCAGACTTGGAAAGGCTAACAAATGATCCCATTAGACATAACCCTACTTGGCCCCCCATGCCCACAAAGCTCCCCTCAGACATCCCAAATTTTGAAGGGAAGGCTGGGGAAGACCCCCAAAACCATATCATGTTTTTTCACCTATGGTGTTCCTCAAAATCCATAGTCAATGATTCTATTCGAGTCTGACTTTTACAAAAAACTTTCACTAGCTCAACAACCAAATGGTTTATTGAGCAGCCACATGGGGCACACCCCACATTTACATCCCTCGCTTCAACCTTCCTACAGTTCATTCAACTACCCATATGCTATGATGCAGGAGTAGAAATCTTACTATCTTGTAGAGAGAATAAGGCCATCCATATCACAGATTATATCCATGAGGGGCGTAAACGCCGTAGTCTCTGCAAGATCACACTAGACGACTGTATCTTCCTAGATTGGTTCCTGAAATCACTCCTTTCTCTCATAGCCAAGGATGTAGCTTCTGAATTACCCCAGTCGGAAGAAAAAGCCATTTTAAAAGCCCAGCAGTTCGACCTGATAAATGCCCAGTCTGGATATTTATACACAATATTACCTGATGTCCCGCATGACGATCTATCCCGGAATGACACGGCGAGGGCATCCCATGCCGCCGATGGTATCATTGGCCAGGTTATGGAAGAAAACAAACCTTTCACCATGATGAGTACAAACAACGCCCCAGACCTTTCTAGGGATACATCTCATTCTGGAGCTACAACTTCATATGCTCCAATGATGCACACCCACCACACTCATGGACCCTCATGTCCACCGCAGTGTTATGGGAAAGCACCATTAGCTTATGCACCACCTCCATATTATAGCTAGCAGGCCAACCAGACTCCGATTCACCCACAAGCCCAATCATCTTATTACCCTCAACAGGCAGCACCTCCTGCTCCAACACTTCCGATAGCTCAAGGTTACCAACAACCACAACAAGCACCAGGTCCACCTTAGAACCCTCCTTCTTACTATCCACTGTAGCCTTCTCCAGCAACTGCACGACCTCAAAACCCACCTACTGCCCAAGGGCATGTATATGCATAGCAAAACCAACCTCAAAACTAGAACAACCAGCGTAACCAATGAGGTCAACAGAATCGTGGAAGAAAATGCAACCGCAGAAATAACCAACACCAAAACCAAGGAGGACAGCCACCTCATCCTCCCAATAACAATAATGCTGCTCCTACAAATCAAGACCCTGATCATCCACCAAAACAGGGAAAAAATCCTAACTTGAGAACAAACCACTCGTGTTCCATCTGCGGGGTATACGGCCACTACACGCATAATTTCCCCCATTTGGACATAGCACGTCAACTCTGGACCGATGATGCCCGACGACAAGGACATGCTGCACAGTCAGCACCAACTACTCAGCTGCAACCCATGATATTGCAAAATCCTCTACCCAACCAAGGAGTAGTAAACACCCGTCCAATGGATCCCCCACCAGGACCTGCCGCACCAAAGCAACAAATTACCTATGCGGCAAACGATTACTAGCATACAGAGTCCAAAGCTCACCATTTTCTAATGATGTCAACCTTCAAACTCACCGAAACCAATACGGCTCAGCCCCTGAAACCACACCCACTGATCCATCTTCGAGTACCCTCCCAACTGATCAGACACTATGCATACCTAATATGCCTATGGAAGGTGGTCCAAAAGCACCTCGCTTCCCTTTAAGATGAATCAACAACAACCCCAATGCCCATGTAGCTTCGAACTATAACATCGTAGAATACTTAGCCCAGTCCCCCGCTGCTATGTCTACTCTAGAAGTCCTAAAAACTTATCCTCCACAGAGAAAATTGTTGTTTTCCACCATTGGTGCCATAGATCCTGATGAATTCAATATGATGGCTTTCGACTTAGACCAAGCCGAACCTTGCCTGCTTTCTTCACTAGCTTTTCATGTTTCTGTGTCGATTTGAAACCTTGTCGTTCATCGATGCATCATCGATGAAGGTGCCTCCACCTGCGTTATGTCGAATTTTGTATGGAAGAAACTTGGATCCCCAACACTTCAACCATCCACTACCACATTACGAGCTTACGATGGTCGTGCAACTCAACCAGAGGGTGTGTTAGTTAATGTGCCTATAGAGCTTGGGGGAAAACTGGTTCTCATAAATATAGACGTCATCAACGCCCAACTTGATTACAATCTCCTTTTGGGACGAAGCTACATGTATAAAATGAAAGTTGTCGCTTCTTCAGTTTGCCGCCTCATGATGTTTCCCCACGAAGGACGCATCGTCAAAATTGACCAGATAACATACTATGATCCCAATGCCCTCGCAACACCTGAAAATGTTCTTCCTATGATCGAACAACCCATTTAGAGTGCACGCACATCTTTTGTCTCCTCAGTTGGACGTGGGATATATATGGATACTCCCATGACCACCACTTTCCCATTCATCCCACCCCCTCTGCGGATAACTGAAATATCTGATTTGTTCACCCTCTCACACAATGAACAACACCATACTCAACAACCTCAACCAATGCCACAAACCCCAATAGTGCCTAGTCACATCGGATTAACACTGATTCATACTATCCCATTCTTGTTTCCATTTTCAAGAGTTGTCAGTACGTCAGTAATGGCTACGCTAAACCTTCAAGGGTTAACGTTAGGATTACCTGTATGGTACCTACCGGCCCCAACCACTCCCCCGACACCGACCATTGTTTTACAACCGGTACAACCCATCAATACTTCTAACCATCCACCACCTAGTGTACCAAACCCCAAAAACCGAACACTTCCAACAGGGGCCACTACATCTACCTCTAGTTATGTTCCCCCTCAATCTTGCTACAATGGGGTCAGAGGTCCACATACCTACACCACTGGACCCACAACTCGCACCCCCCCATCAACCCCCAAATTAGCGAAGAATCCCCCAACAATTCGCATACCCCCCAAGTACTCCTTGTGCGACAATATAGGCCATGCTACCCATCTATGTCTACAATTACCAGCTCTTCAAGATAACATGCAAACATTGGACGACAACACTAACATTCCGGTTGTTAAACTTCAGCTACCCCCTCATCCTCGCGATAAATCACTATGTAAAAACCACCCTTGTGCGATCTGTGGCATCTACGGCCATTATTCACATCACTGCCCCGATCTTCCAGATTATAGAGCAACATTGTATGAATTGAATAATGCCGACCTAGAGATATCCCCCCGACTCATTGAGGAAATATTCCCTCCAAAATCTTCCCCTTCAGAAGAGATCAATACCATTTATATGATTTCAACTACCTACAAGCCTGAACCAATTGATTTGATGATGCACTACTTCCGTAGCGATGAGGAAATCCTAGAAACACTTACTGCACCGGACTACCCCTGGGATGATATGCACCATCAGTCATACTTCATCTCTGAGGCATCTACCTCCACCACAGAAAACCAACTGTCCATCGAATCAAAATATTTTTTACCAACCAAGGTAGATTGGTTCAAAGATCCAATCCCAGGACCAGAAGCCTTTGAAGAAGGTAACATGGCCAACATTTCGTCGATCATAAAAATTGACATATCCACCACCCCCAGAAAACCTGAGCTTATCTCTTTAGGCGCATCATAAGAAACTCTTCCAAGAATTTCGCGATGTCTTTTCCTGGTCTTACACCAAGATGCCTGGTCTTGATCATACCATTGTAGAACATCACATTGACACTTGGCCCAACATATCCTATTTCCGCGAGAAACAACACCCCATTCACCCATCTAAGATTCCGGCCGTCAAAGCCGAAATTGTGAAACTTCGCATGTAGGTTTCATATATCCTATTGCTTATACCACCTAGGTTTCCAACCTAGTTCCAATCAATGAGAAAGTGGGCACCATTCGTGTCTGTACTAATTTCCGCGACCTCAGTCTAGCTTGTCCCAAAGACAACTTCCTAACACCATTTATCGACCAACTAATCGATGCATGTGCGGGGCACAAGGTACTTTCTTTCATGGATGGTTTCTCCGGGTATAACCAAATCCAAATCCGCAAGGAAGATTAGTACAAGATAGATTTGACTACCCCATGGGGAACCTTCGCCTATCGCGTCATGCCTTTTGGTCTCAAGAACGCTGGAGCCACATTTCAGAGAGCCATGACTTATTGTTTTCATGACCTGATTAACATCATATTGGTTTATCTAGACAACCTCACAGCTCGGTCAAAGAAATGATCCGACCATTTAGACGATCTCCGACAAGTCTTCTTGCATTGTCGCAAATACCAAATCCACTTAAACCCACTCAAGTGTGTCTTTTGCGTTCCAGTAGGTCATCTGTTGGGGTTCATCATTTCAGAAAAATGGATCACCATCGACCCTCTAAAGGTCCAAGCCATCGTAGACCTACCATCCCTTCGTACACTAAGACAGCTACAAATCCTTCAGGGGAGGTCCAACTTCCTCCGTCACTTTGTCCCAGATTATGTCATGACAGTACATGGTTTCCTCCATTTGTTATGCCTTCATACCTGTTTTGTATGGGATGACCAAGCAGAAGGAGCTTTCATAGACCTAAAGAAAGCACTCACAAGTGCCCCCTTGATTTCTCCTCCGGACTTCACAAGAGACTTTATCCTTTATATTTCGGCATCCGATTACGCCATTTCTGGAGTATTCATCCAAGAAGACTCCGCTGGTCAAGAGCATGTCATTTACTATGTGAGCCAAACCTTATCAGGCCCACCACTGCGCTACCCACATGAAGAGAAAATGGCCCTTGCCGTCATCTTTTTAGTACAGAAGCTACTCCATTAAATTCTCCTCAGCCACACCACAATTGTGGAAAATTCCAACCCAATGGTCTATCTTTTGAATCGCCGCCTTTTGCAAGGCCATGTTTCCAAATGGGTGATTATCCTACAAGAATATGACCTGACTTTTAAAACCCCAAAGAGAACCAAATCCCTAGCACTCACTCAGCTCATTGCAAACCTACCATCCTCGTCATCATTACCAGCTATCCATACAGATATAATAGACGAACATTTATTCAGCATCTCATCTAATGACCCTTGGTACGGTGACATTTTGGTATACCGCTGCACACAGAAGTTTCAACCCAATATTAACCGTAACGGGCGCTGTTGCATTCGTCACCACGCCCCCATTATCTCCTCTTAGGTGATGTCCTCTATCAATGTGGCATCGACACAATCCTATGATGGTGCCTTTCCCAAGAAGAAGCAAAACAAGTCCTTAACGACTGTCATAACGGTGCCTGCGGCGGCCATTTCTCTATAATGGCCACCGCCTAAAAGGTAATCCACGCAGGTTTTTTTTGGCCATCATTATTCACTGATTGCATCACAGCAATCAAACATTGCCAAAACTGCCAGCTCTTTTCCCCCAAGGAAAGAACCCCCCCACCCCCCTTCATTCAGTCGTCACCGTTGGAGCATTTTGCAAACGGGCCATCAACTTCATGTTACACCCAAAATCTACCCATCATGAGATTCAATGTATACACCCCCGCAGATATCTTGTCTGAGTAATTAACCTGGGAAGATTTGTACCTAGTTGTACCAAGTTTTGAGAAGTCGTCGCAGGTTGCACTCGTGCAACATGCGACGCCGCAACTTGCTTCATTGTAGGGTGCGACGAAGTCAGTTAATGGGCAAAAATAGCTTCTTCGAGGTTCTTCTCGAAACTTGCTAACTTGGGGCCTTATCGCTGACCTCTAGAGGAGTCGACACTCGATTCCTAACACCTTGAGAAGATCCCCTATTTCTCTCCTACCATATCTCAACCTATCCTATCCATACCCTATCCACTTAGTCCTATCTAAGAGAAGCTCTACCCCTCTCCAAAAGGAGAAAATCTATGGTGTCTACATGTTGGTGAAATTACTCTTGAGAGATCTCCACTCATCCTTGAGAGATTCAAGCCTTCTTAGGAGGAAATGGAAAATGGCTTTGTTGGAGAAGGGCTGCAGCATTAAGCCTTGGTTGTAGTTCTATATCTCTACTATGTACTTCCCTATTTTTACAGTAATACAAATGCTTTACACCAATACTGTTCATGTGTGTAATGATATTGAGTAGTTTACCTGCTTAACTGTTCACTTATATCTCTTATTGTACAGATTCCCTTTACTTGTTTCTCTTGTTTCTTGTCTTGACAGGTCTTTCATCTTGGATCTGACGACCATGAGATGCAGAGCAACATTCAGGATAAAGGATAGCGAAGTGAGAGGTAAGACATTTAGTACTCGATCCTTAAGTAGATCTAGGAAATGCATTCATATCCTGTATTATTTGTTCTAGACTCACATTGAGCTAGGGAGATCCGACTTGCGTTCGCTCGAGTGGATTGTTCGATAAACAAATATGGTGACCATACTGGGGATTATACATGTCTGATTCTGTAATTGCCTGAGTGTCATTTTCAGTTGATTGCTTGACACAAGCCTTCTATTTGTCATTTGCTTTGTGAGTTGATTTCACTATCAGATCTTCATATTGAAGACTCTGATCCGCTTCCTCTAACTTTATACAACTCATTTTCAAACCATTCCATGGTTCACTGCTGAGAGATCTGATTCATTTTTTAATTTAGACCTCGCCCATCGCACCTGGTTAGTGGAAATAGAGCGACATTGTGTCATTTCTGGCCTCTGTTCTTTACCTGTTAGTCACTCGTTGCATCCCTTTCATTGGTAAACTGCGACGTCGTTGCACTTCTCGCATTGGTGAACTGCGACATTGTCGTACTTCCCGCATTGGTGAACTGCGACGTCGCACTGTGTACAAGCACAGAGTGTGCCGATTTGTCAAAATTTGGCATGTAGGCATCCCCTCTCCATTTGTCAGTCTGAACTTTGGTTTGCTGTATGAAATCCCTCTGTGCGGCAAGATCCAACCAGAGATCCCACCTTTGATTTGTGTGTCGAGTGTTTGGCTTGTTTGGATTGATTTTGGGTTCCGTCTTGGACACATTTGGAGACTGGTAGTGGTGGATACTCTTGTCTCCTCCACCTTCATCCGCTCACCTTTGCTTTCCCTTCCTTCCATTCCTGATCTGATCATTATATTAGATCGACTTCCAGACCTCGTTTACATTTGTTTTTTGAGCTTTGCTTGCTTGGTTTGCTTGCTACTGCTTGATTTTGAGTTAAGTGTGTCTTTCATCTTGATTGAGTGCTTGTCTTTTCTTGAGTTTTCTGAGTGTACTAATGCTGCAAGTAGTGTTTTATTTTCGTTTCTGAAAGCTCAATTGTTATCAAGTTTATTCTTTGATGCATCTATCGAAAAGTTAAAAAGTGCTTCTTTCCAATCATTCCTTGAGTGTTTTTGAAAGAAACCCATCCTTGCATTAGAATGTTTCATTTATCAATCTTTTGGAAAATTGAATGAATGTATGATCATTTGTGTTTTTCTTGAAATATGAATTGCTTATCTTCTCGAAAGACTCAAGCTACACTTCCAATATTGCAAAAGTATTTCCATGCTAGGGAAAGATAAGTGCATTTTTTATTTTTCATTGCTTTTAGGCCATTGAAAGTGAAATTGAAAAGCTTGCATACTCCATCTTAGAATTCTCCCTTTTCATTACCTAGTGTCATTTTGCTTTGAAAAGAAAAAGAAAAGGAAAAATGTTGTGATTTGGATAGTAGTGTTGTGATTTTTTGTGTTTCGTTGAAAAAGGAAAATAATACTTTCATAGTCAAGTTTGTTTGAATTGGGATTGTGTTGCATTGTGTTGTTTTTGCAATCTCGTCAGAAAGAAAAATATTTCTCCTTCCCATAACTAGAATTCATTGAAAGAAAAGAATATTTCATGCATGTAGCTAGGACTTGCATTATGCTTCTGATTATGTACTCACCTCATGCATTCACCTAACCGTCCAAGATAAAATTAATGGTAGAACTAGGTAAAAAATTTTAGCAACTTGTGTGTAAGTTAGAGACATGTTCCGGCGTCGTTAAGTGTGGTGGCTGTCGTTATTTTCCAGCACTGTATCCCGGGGTTATTGTAGTCTTCCACGTACTTATCGGTATATTGAGCTCCTTCACATACCCACCAACTACCATAATCCATACTTGGCATATATCGAAGGGTGTATGACGTACTCGGTAGTATATCGGAAGGTCTCTTTCCGAACGGTTGTGCATTAGACAACACCACTATGGATTTGAGCTCCCACGTACCTTGTGTATATGAGGAGACACAACTAGGATTCCTGAAACCAACCGAGTCAACCATTTGGCCATCTTGGCAAAGAAATACACTAAGAACAGCACTCGGGGAGATTAGTACGCACGTACTGTCTAGGTAATTGGGCATGCAGGAAAGCGTATGGTCCCAATCCTCCTTGTCGCGTCATATTGTTGGACCCTGCAGTATATCGTGGTTTGCGATGGCTTGATAATCTCATGAGGTTCCATACTTTTGAATCCACTCTGTCACATAAGTCTGCTTATTGCCTTAGTTTTTCTGGACTACTTTTCTTTTTAGCATACCCTTAGGAGAAACGCTATTTCAGCCACTCTGGCTGACTTTCCTGACGCTCTGGAGGATTTTCCCTGGAGAATATCACGTAGGATCTTAAACTTATCACCAAAATATCCTCTTAATCCAAAGGTTATTTCGAGGGTAAGAATGGATCAGCGTAACACAGTCGTACTTACTGAAGTGGAAAACCCCACTCTGAATGTTGGAGGACTTTTGTTTCCACAAACTCCTTTGGATTCACCTACCTCTCACCCCCGCAGGATGAAGGAGCACAAATCCCCACTTCGCAAGACCTTTCTCCTGTCATCCCAGGAGAACCTGGATCATTGGAATGGATAAACCGACCCCAGGATGACACTACAGCAGCTGTTGGTCCTTCAACAACTTACTGGACATCTTCTACTGGTCACCCAGTGGCTCATTTTTCCATCGCATCACCACCCAACTAGACTACTCCAGAGCTCTCTAGACCCTCCTACATGCCCGACCCCGCCGAAGTCTTTGCACCTATTCAAGAACGCTTGGATCGGTTACGTTTTAAGGGTAATGAACTTCGAAGACAAAGTCTCGAGCAAAGTCCCAGGTATAGAGATACCTTAATTCATCCGATATCTTCTGGATCATCGGAACAATCTTCCCACCAACCGACCATTAATGAGACTGGTTAGCCCTCGCAAGAGTCTAGTCCTGCACCTCAAGTAAACCAATCGGTGGAAGGACAACAGTCCAACACACCTGTTACTACCATGGTTAGTTTACCAGTTCCTCCCCCACCTCAAACTTCAAGGGGAGGATATTCCATTCCCATGGATTATCGCATTGGTAATGTTATTACTACAGTAGCTAATCAACAACCCACGTTGGTTCAACCTTTGAATAGTGGTCAACCTATTGTGGCTGGGGGGAAACCCCCATTTCCTAACCAGAACGTAGGTGGTGGAATCCCCAATGGACCTTCCATTGGACCTCCCCAACCTGCTATACCATCCACCATGGGATTATCTCATGTTGGGGGGCCATCCAATGCAACCCTACCCTCATGGAGTCAAGCATATCTAGGTTCTATTAACCCTGTGTCGGGCCAATCTAATCCCGGAAATGCACCATACGGGATACCTTATCCCGGGAATCCATACACTCTATCGTAGAAACAGCCTGTGTTGCAACACGGACCCCAACCGACTATCCGTGAAGCACCACCACCATCGATCGGTCCTCCCCCACCTCTTGCTCGAGGTGGCGGGCCCCCACCTAACTTTGGTGAAGGCCCACGTCATTTTACCAATAATATCCCTCACCCTTCCGGCGGGTGGCAGGAATGGTCCACCACCCCCTCTAGGTGGATGCGGCGGGGGACCACCCTATTATGGTGGACGAGGACATTTCCCTTCGGGTGGTGGAGGTGGTCCACCACCCCCTCCAGGTGGAGGCGATGGAGGACATAAATACTATGGTAGTGGTGGTGGTGGTGGAGACCCTCATCCTTCCAGTGGTAGAGGTGGTGGGGACCCCCAACCTTCTGGTGGCGAAGGTGGTCCACCACCCCCTCCAGGCGGAAGCGGTGGTGGGCCGCCTTATTATGGTTATGGACCCTTACCTCCTCCCTTTGGTGGTGGCGGACCTCCACCTCCTCCCAGTGGTGGAGGTGGACCCCCACCTTATTGGAATGGACTACCTTATGGTGGTATACCCCCTTATAGTCTGGGCGGCACACCTCCTTATGGCCAGTTTCCTCCTGGTACACCCTAGGGTCATATCAGTCCTTACATGACTTATCTGTATTATCAATACGTGTAGCCTAATCCATAGCTTCCCTTTTTGGATACCTTGGACCTACCCGACCGATCTTGTTTAAAAAATGACCCCATTTACCATGGAACTAATTGGCCACCTATTCCGGTGAAACTTTCATCTGATATCCCAAAATTGGACGGCAAGTCGGGTGAAGATCCTAAAAACCACGTGATGACTTACCCTTTATGGTATTCATCTAGTTCCTTAATGGATGACTCGATTTGTCTTAGATTATTTCAAAGGACTCTCACCGGTTCGGCTGCCAAGTGGTACATTGAGTTGCCATTCCACTCTTTTCTTGATTTTGGCTCTCTTTCCATGAACTTTTTTACTCATTTCCAGCTACCTATATGGTATGAAACTAGTACCGAGATT
Organism: Larix kaempferi; assembly: GCA_027924585.1. Taxonomy (NCBI): domain Eukaryota; kingdom Viridiplantae; phylum Streptophyta; class Pinopsida; order Pinales; family Pinaceae; genus Larix; species Larix kaempferi. The sequence continues at coordinate 8,776,590 of BSBM01000416.1, forward strand.
TTAACCTCGCTCCGTCAGCATACCGCTACTCATATCCATGAGTGGCGAAGGAGACGTCGTCTCATCAAAGCTCCCATTCCAGATCAAATCCTAGCATACTGGTTTACAAAGTCACTCATCCTAGTCATAGCAAGAGATGTTGCCATGCAAGGTGCTGTCACCGAAGAACAAGCCCTTGCAAGTGCCCATGTACTAGACCTAGTCTACACTCAATTTGACACTTTGTTTGATATTCTTCCTAACGCACCCCGCGACGCTAACGATCTTGCAAAACCACTTAAGGGACCCCAAGCCAATTGCATCATCGGATCCCTTCACACCCAGCCTCCTCATCAAACTACTGGTTCTTCGAACCCCCAGGTTTCGTCCCCATTACCAACAAAGGATAGTATCAGCACCACCAAGTCATCCTCTCCTGATACTACTGAAGAAGTGAATTCTGTCTCATCAGCTTCACCTCAGAAGACTGGTAGTAAGAAGAAAAACAAGCGAAAACCTAAGAAATCTTCTGCCCAGCAGGAACAAAAGAGCACTCCTGATGATGCCAAACAAAAACGGCAGCTAAAATATCCTTGTTTATTGTGTGGAGATGATCACTTCTCTAAGGAGTGTCCCCATAGAGATGAAGTCCAAAATTTTCTTAGGGGAAAACCCACTCCCGCAGTCCTCAACGATCCATTTCCCGCTAAAAACCAGCAGATGATTACTCAACCTCCCCCAGCCCAGGGGGAATCATCCAATACCACGCATGTTCTCATGGTGCGAAATGAGATTATCAATTTGAACACTTGCTCACGATCATACGACATGGTCCCTTCGAAGGAACCTGTTGGGAGTAATGCTGAAAAAGCTTCCAGATCCTTACCTGATGTCACTATACCATCAACTTCTCTCACCATTGAGAAGCGACCCTTCGATTCGATATTGCGACCACCCAAGGGCACGATTAGAAAAGTTGTTTTTAATCCTAATGCTCGGGCGGCGCAGAATTACAATATCGTAGAAGACTTGGAACAAGCCCCTTGTGCCATGTCCATGTGGAAGTTTTGCAAAATTGTCCCAATCAATGCAGAACTCTCCTCGCAGCGATCGATGTAGTTGACCCTGATTATTCAAATAACATCATGTTCCGAATTGACCATTTCAAGCCAAGGCTTTCCCATCAGCTCGCATTTCAAGTAGCTGCAAACCTCGCTGGGAAAATTGTCCATTGTACCCTTTTGGACGAAGGCGCCTCTACGTTTGTCATGTCGATCGCCTGTTGGAGAGCCATCGGCTCTCCCGAATTGAATCGCTCTCCCACCACGTTGAAAGCATTCGATGGACGTGGCTTTCAACCTCATGAGATCTTACAAGCTCTCGCAGTCGAGCTAGGTGGAAAGACCATAACCATCAATGTGGAAGTGGTCTCCGCCCCAATAGACTATAATCTCTTGCTTGGTCGCGATTGATTTTACGCCATGCAGGCGATAGCTTCTTCAGTCTTCCGCACGGTGCAATTCCCCCACCAAGGATGAATTGTTACCATCGACCAATTATATTTTTACACGCTGGACACTACTACTCATCTTGGTGACCATGTTCCTTCCATTGGACAAATGTCAAAACAGTATGAGAGTATAGGGGTTGGCCTTTTGAAAGATTCATCTCTCATGGGCATTTTTCCCATTTCGAGCCCCCGTAATCATGTTGCCTCAGTGAACATGATCTCCGTGGAGATTTCATCTCGCTCTACTGATACTTGGCTTGTACCAGACGAAGCCACAACACACCTGATTGGAGATGCAATGCCTCTTTCACCTGCTGAACGTATGTACAAGGCTATCCAATCAACACTGGAGGACCACCTAACCATGGCCTCCCCATCTTGTTCTCTACAACGGGCATCATCCCTACCCAACCTCTTACTTCATACTTTTCATTCAGATGAGTCCATCATGGAAGTTATGAATGTTGATGATGGCCTGTGGGATGACCTTCACCATAGGTCCTCTTTTCTTCCACCGTTGGAGTATATAGAGAACAACATTCACACCATCTTTTTCCTGGATATCTACCCATTCCCTCATTCTCCCATACGTACATGTCGTTCAGACATAGAGGGTAGCTTGGCCAACATTGAGCCTACCACCCCGGTAGACATCGCAGTAAAACCTGGTGTAGTGGAACACATTCGCATAGGCCAGAAGTGTTTCCCTGAAGAAATAGCTATGGGCACGACTTTATTCAAGCAATTTTGAGATGTGTTTGCTTGGTCCTATGAGGAGATGCTTGGGATAGACCCCACGATTGTTTCTCATGAGATAAATACCTATCCCGACATCAAAACTGTACATCAAAAGTTGTAAATGGTACACCCCTGGAAGACTACAGCGATAAAGGCAGAAATTGAAAATCTCTTAAAGGCTGGTTTCATTTATCCTTCCTGTTAATGAATTGGGTATCAAATGTCGTCCCTGTGAACAAAAAACAGGGTACCATTCATGTTCATGTCGATTACTGGGACATTAATAAGGATTGTCCAAAGGACAATTACCCGACCCCATTCATCGACCCGATTATCGACAATTGTGCCGGAAGCGTCATCTTTTCATTCATGGATGGATTTTTTGGTTACAACTAGATTGAGATAAACCCAGCCGACCAACATAACATGGCTTTCATCTATCCTTAGGGGACGTCTGCATATCACAAACTCCCATTTGGACTTAAAAACACGGGCGCCACATTCCAACGAGCCATGTCGTATGCCTTCCATGATATTAAGGACTTTGTGGGACCTTACCTGGATGATCTCCCTTCTCATTCAAAGTAGCGTGAGTTCCACATGGATCATCTAATGGCCATTTTCCTTAGATGCAGATGGTACAACATCCATCTGAATCCTCACAAGTGTATCTTTTTCATTGAGTCCGGATGCCTCTTAGGATTTATAGTCTCGAAGGATGGGATCCACATTGATCCATTAAAGGTGGAAGCCATTGTAAACCTTCCACCTCTGTATTGGAGAAAACTCACTATGGCTTGGGAATACCACAATAGACAGATGACTACCAGAAATCTACTCAATTCTCAAAGCGATGCTATTATAAATGACAATGTTAAGATAATGGAGAAATGTAACCAACCTCGATGCAACATTTGATGTAGATCCCCATTGGAGCTTTTAATCCACGCACATCCACACGCTCGTAATCTACAAATTAGTCTTGACAGCCAATATCTAACAAGTACATGTGATATATAAATGACATTAACATTATCAATAACAATGGTCCATAATATCATAAGCAAATGTAACCCAATGTATAATAAACGACATTCACACCATGAATGGACGAGAATATGAGTATTTCTATTAATAAACAAGAAGAAGTACAAAGTGATACGACCTCTTGCTGGAAACCAATCTGAACCAAGATCTAGATCAATCCACTTGTGCCTCCACCACTTCAAACCTCCATGAATGGCAAACTCAAAATAGAAAGGACTTTGGAAGGTGAACATAAATGGTTCACAACTACAACGAGCAATGAGTGTAGACTCAAGATAGGGAAAAAATCCACTAGAGTTCTCTTATGATTCTCCTCTTTTTCCATCCATAATCCATATGTGCTCAATATATAGTCCTCTCAAAGGTAGGTGAAAGGACACATCAAGGCGTTACTTGGGCAGATGGAGAGCCAAAGGTCACCCAATGACCGCGTTTTGGGAGTAAAAAGTGATTAAATAGTGGTTATTACCATTTTACATGCTACCCGCGGGCTATAGGGATGCAACTCGCGGGTACGCCTGCTATAAATATGCAATAGGAAGGTAGGAATAAAAATAGGGCAAACTGGTATCACTGAAGGATAAAAATGGATCCGAGTCACTGAAATGGATCCTACAAGACAAAGAATGTTGATGCTCACAGGGTGGAATATTTCTGTGTAACGATGCCCCCTAATGTGTGAGGTTAGAGACTGAAAGTGCTACGATGGCTGAAATACATTATAAAACTCAGAAGTGGAGTGATGGAAACACAAGTGGAAAGAACAGCTCACTCATCATAATACAATAGTATCTTTGAATACATGTCAGTATAGTACAACAATCTGATACAATGGCCATGAATAGGAAGTTCATAATGGATATATGTCACAAGTGATCATAACCATGATCCCTCTACAGTAAGATACGGTCTCCTGCTGAAAAGGAAACAAGTGGTGCAAAACTGGAGGTACAAACTGCTGAAATCTGAGAGGTGATATCTCAGATGTAAAGTCAAAGTCATATGTAGCATACTGAATGCCACAATCGCCTGGGATCTTCTACACAAGTCTTTGATGGTGCAAGTCCCATCAAGTGAATAAAGGAGTTGGGGTCGAACCTGATGAGACATCATCTGATTACCGGTCAATGATGTATACCATTAACAAACACGAGATGACCCACCGATAATGAAAATGGGCACCAAGGCACAAAGCAAAATCATCAGAGTGTGAATAAATGGGTTGAAGTTGAACACTAGGATGAATCCATCGATCAGGGGACATTGATGTATTCCCAAAACTGTCGATGGCGAGAGAACCTTCCACTAATGACTGCAAGCCTCAAGTCTCGAAATAAATGAGTTGAAGTCGACGGAACGATACTCGCTAGAAGGAGGGCAATAAGGCATCCCCCATCAACTAGCATGAGGTACTAGCAATGCTGAAATATTTGGAAGATCCAAGGTGAAACGGACTGACTCAATAAGGATGGACGACATGCAATAGTCAAGAGATCTGAGGAGTGGTCGACATTGGTTTCATAACTTCCTTTGAACAAGAGCATGAGCAAATGGATAGACTCAGGCAGCATAGACTTGACATAAACTGTGCAATGCAGGAGGCATTGCAGAGGGATCCATATTGACTGGAAGCTTAACCAATCAGTGGAGAAAACTGAGAAACAAGTACAGCTCCTAAGACTCAACTATTGTCCCGACTCGTAATGTATGGAGTGGAATGAATGCTCTATTCAAAGGCAACACAACAGCTGCCAACAAGAAATAATGACCATAATCCCATCCTTCTTTTTGGAATATTTGATTTTTTTGGTCTTTTTCATATTTGGGAAAAGCTTGAAAAAGAATAAAATTGCTTATAGTACAACAAATGAGGGAATGAGTGTCAAATAGCTAGCAGACTAGTCCCAAGCAGTGGAACATACCTATGCTCAATGCAAGGAAGTGCATGTAGGATGTGGACACTCGGGGGTGTGTTCCCTCAGGGTTAAAAGGTCATCAAATTGTGAAGGGAAAATATATAAGCTCTGCAGGGCTCGACAGGAAAAAGTGCTCAGGCACCAAGCTAACAATTGAGTAAGCGAGAGTCGACACAAGGATCAAGCAACAAGCAAGATGATGCAATGCAATCACAACATGATATAACTGAGAGGAGTCCTTAAGGGAGATGGCCAGCATAAAACAAAGTAGAATATGAGTTTTAATCGCAATGTCATGGAGTGACTACAAAGGACTCCCAAACCTGAGGACAAATGACGGCATGGGCACCAAAATGTATAACGGGGTTCTAACTAGGGTACCCATGTTTGGGAAACCCCTACCACCACATGACGACACTTCTATAACAATGTGAAGGTTCCATGCCAGTCACGAAGCGGGGTCGCACCTAGGGTTTATGAAAAATGGTCAAAGGTCAAATGCATAATGCACGCGAAGATGGCATCTAACCTATATGCCAGGTGTGAAAAGTACCTGCCGTAGGTGTGAAATGGTTCAAAACAACTCTTGCCGAGGAAATCTGTTGAAAAAAAAAACACTACTCCATGACATGATATTAGTTCATAATGGCTCAAAATGGAAAAAACTATACAAAAGTGGGTTTAAAAATTTATAAATAGTAACAAAAATTTGTAATTTTCAATTCATTTGCACTATTCACCATTTTGGATTTTAGTGGTAAGTTTTCACCTGAAACTTCAAACGTCGATCGTGGGAGCTACAAGCGACCGTTCAGCGAACCGTCTGGAGCAGGTTAGTGGTAACTTCCATACCTTTCAGTTAAGTGCTTTTATTTCAATTTTGGTCGGTGGGATTTTTTGTTTGGCCAAGCCCTAAAGGGCCTCGGTTATCCGTGGGCTATAAGTATGCGGGTCGCGGGTAGGGCACCAAACGCGCAGTCACAAAACTGACTGCCCGCGTCTACCTGCAACTGTCTACAATTTAGCCCGCAGGTACGGCCGTGAAGAAGTTTTTAAACATGAAATTGACTAAAAGATTCTTGCTTTGCACTCTAGGATGGTTCTAGAGTGGAGGGAAAGAGAGCATGACCAGGTAGATGAGGCCATGTGCAACGATTTGCAAGCACAACAAGCATTGCAAGCATGTGGCTTATATAAATACTGGAGTCTCGGGGGTTTAAGGGCCCAAAACCTACTACTCCATCATTTGATCAACTACTGGGATGTGGATGCTCAACACTTCATCCTCAATGAGCAAACACTGACACTGGAAGTAGAGGATATCTATTTCATTACCGGTTTGTCCCGTAGAGGGGAAGTGGCTAGTCTTCGATCACGGACCGTGGGTGGTGGGATCATTGTGCAAGATTACATAGCATAGTATTGCCCCGCCAACACATGAGAAGTGGAAAGCCAAGTGCCAGTCAAACTCATAGTGGACTTAAGCACAAAGATCATAGTGGCTACTCTGGTGTGGATCACGAGATCCAAAGCACTACATCAAGCATCCAGACTGGTGATGTTCTATGCATCACAATGCTTGCAGCCTACTGTATTCGACTGGTGTACTACTCTACTGGTATCTATGAAGACACAACTGACGAAATGCAAAGAGGGTAAGGCCAAAAAATTTGGGTATGGTAGCATCCTCTATAGTTTCTTCTTTGAGAGCATTCCAGGACTTAGCCCGAGGGTGGATGTCCCTCCTCACAGTCTCCGAGATCCAGCCATGACCCTGTGGGATGAGATACTGACACGACAGGGTGGTGGCCGTCTAGCATCACCATATACTGAGCAGTTCTTCCGCTGGTGGAACCGACAAGTGATCACGATAGAGGACTATCCCTATGCGGGGATAGATTTCAAACAGGACCGTGACATGCCGCTCCCACCAGGTGCAGCCTCCGGAGACATTTGTGAGTACTCTTTTGGTTTTGTGTTTATTAAATTTTTATGGATTTTTTTATTATAGTTGAAATGCAAAAAATATTTTTGGTGGTAGTATCATGTGCAAATGGGTGACTGTTTGCTCGCAGATAAAGGCCCAGTGAGACCCGAGGGCTTCCCGAGACATGGTCGTCGGAGTAGAGATGAGGTGGCAGCATATGCTGCAGCAGGGCGCACACTCTAGATGTTGCGGCGCAACGTATCATGGATGTTTGCTCGAGTTCCACCGATAGAGGTAGCCCAACTACCAGAGGCTATGCAGCGCCAGGTAGTGGGTGTTCCTGGGGAGTGGGTGCAGTTACTGCAGCGGATGGCCAACACAGTACAGTACTACTATGAGACACATCCCGTCGAGGCAGCAGCTAGACCTCCTCGGAGGGAATAGACATCCCAGGGTCTCATTATTTTTTGTATCGATATGTATGTTTTTTAGGGCTACGAGCTCTAGTTTTGTATGACACTACCATTTTTGGACATATTTATATATATATACAACTTTGATTCTCGGTTCTACTACATGTGTGTATGTTACAAATGTATGAATGTCTTTGTATTTATGTGTTCATGATGAATGTGACAAATGCTAATCTAATACATAGTTAGCGTATGCATCAGATATATAATTATGACTTCTTAGAATATGAATATATATAATGGAAACAAAATGTCTCTCCAAGAGTTGTACCTTAAGGAATATCCGTAGTATTGTAGGGTCTCATACATGGTACTTCCCATTCAGCTGAGACACAACTAGTTGTGAATCCAGGCAGACTTCTAAAGAATGGATGTCATGTGAAATGGCATCCTGAAGTAGCTCAACAACGTCACTATACTCAGCCACATTGTTAGATGTAGGACCGAGACAGGCACCTCCTGAGGACACAACTAGGTGGTCAGGTGAGAAGATAACCCATGCAGCAGAAGCAAGCTGCTACGTATGTCGGCTAGCACCATCCATGAAACCTAAGAATGTAGGACATCCTGCTGACATCTATCAATCAAACAGAGGCTAATCAGCAGACCCGACAATCAAAAATCAACCTAAACTATGTACAGAAAAAACTATACAATAGTGTACAAACGTATCAGCCTGAACCAGAGATTCAAGCGTAATACTGCTTGAGGTAGAGACCATTTCTAGGCTCCTTCAGGACAACTCCCTCGTAATCTTCTAACTCATAAGTGCCTTTTTCAAGGACATGCCTCACAATGTAAGGACCGTGCCACATGGGATTGAACTTGCCTGACCCCAAGGGTTCTTTAGCTTGGTCATACAAGAGTACCAAGTCACCTTCAGCATATTTCCAGGGACGGATAGACCTATCATATTGAACCTTGACACGACACTTGTTAACATCAATGGCCATAGCGGCATGCCGATGGTGCTTGTCAAGTTGCTCGAGGTGCACTAAACGTTGCTCAATCTCCGTCGTATCAGGGAGGATTTCTATGGCTAGCTTGAGTGAAGGGATTTCGCATTCAATCGGTAAAAGTGACTCCACACCATGAACTAATTGGAATGGTGAGAACCCGGTGGCAGTCTTAACTGCAGTTCGGTATTCCCACAAAGCAGGGTATAACATGATATGCCAATTGGTCTTGCTTTGTTGGATGGTACGTTGGAGATTGGTCTTTAAAGACTTATTTACTGCTTCAACCTGACCATTCGCTTGAGGATAGTAGAAAGATGAGTGTTCCTAATGAAACCCAAGCTTGAGAGAAAAATCCTCCATCATCTTATTTTGAAAGTGACTGCCATGGTCAGTGACAATCTCTTTTAGGATACCGAATGAAGTGATAATCTGGTTGAACACGAAATGGGCCGCAGTGGAACCGTCGACTTTTACAGTAGGCATGGCCTCAGCCCACTTGAAAAAATAATCCACGGCCACGATAATATGGTGATGTCCCCCAACCGAAGTTGGTTTGCAATCCATGAAATCTAGCCCCCACTTAGTGAAGGGATCGACAGTGACGACCGGATGGAGGGGTGATGGATGCGAGTGTACATTCTGAGAAAACACCTAGAAAGGGTGGCATCTCTTCACAGTGTTAATATAATCTTTAAAGATGGTAGGCCAAAAATAACCCGCTCGCATGATACGTTGGGTTGTAGCAAGCCTGGATAAGTGACCGCGACACGCCCCTGCATGGAAATCATTAAGTACTCGTTCCGCTTCTTCGTGAGTCAAGCAACGATAGAGAATGGAATCCTTTCCTCGGCGATACAAAGTGTCACCAATGATAATATAATCTTTAGCATGTTGTCTCACATGCCGTCGCTCGTCTTGTGAATAATGTGGAGGAAACTTCAAAGTTTGGAGATATACAATGACATCCCCATACCAAGGGTCCTCGGTCGAGATAAGAAATAAGTGTTCATCCACAAAGGAATCTTCATGAATGACGTCCTCATCAAGCCATGGAAGGTCCGACATAAGTTCAGCGAATACCAATGATTTCATCGATTTTGTAGAAGAAAAATCGAGATCAAATTCCTGAAGGATCACAATCCATTTATTATACTTACCCCCGATAAGGCATCCTGATAGCATGAACTGAAACAGATTGATGTGAGATACAATGGTGGTTGTTCAAAGCAAAATAAATGTTGCAACCACTGGACTGCATGAACAGTCGTAAGTGCCATCTTTTCTACATGGGTGTACCTCAGCTCAGCGTCTAGTAAATTTCGACTAAGATAATAGATAACATGCTCGACCAGCGCATCATCTACCTAAACCAAGACCATGCCAATAGTCTCTTGAGACGTAGCCACATAAAGAATGAAATCTCGTGTAAAGTCAGGTGGACTAAGCACGAGGGCCGATGCGCTGGCATAGTTAGCTATAAATATCCCGACGTGTGCAATGTCTCCAGACAAGAGCATAGTAATACTGGCTATAGTAATACTGGCATAGTTAGCTATAAACCGACGCAGAAAAGTAGCTCTCCCTTTGAGGCTCTGAAGTTGTAACAGATTACGCGGAGGAGGTAATTGAAGTATTGCCTCAACTTTGAGAGGATCAACTCTAATACCCTCTCTCGAAACTATAAATCCTAGAAGGCGACCAGTCCTAACAGCGAAGATGCATTTGTTTGGATTCAATTGAATTTTGTAGTGAATACATCGTTCGAGAATCATACAGAGGTACTTGGGGTGGTCCACTCTCTTGCGAGAATGGCCAGCAAGATCATCCAAGAAAACTTCCATAATCATCTTAAGATCGTGAAAGGCATAGGTCATGGCTCGCTGAAAAGTAGCTTCGGCATTCTTGAGGCCAAAGGGCATTTTCTGGTATGCAAAGGTTCCCCATGGACAAATAAATGCCGTCTTATGTTGGTCCGTGGGTTTGATTTGAATCTGATTATAGCCTAAGAACCCGTCCATGAATGAAAAAATCTCACTCCCCGCATAAGCATCCAATATCTGATCAATGAATGGCGTGGGGAAGTTTTCTTTCAGACATGCACGGTTCAAATCTCTAAAATTAGTGCATACACGGATCGTTCCCTACTTCTTATCCACAGGAACAGGGTTTGACACCCATTCGGTAAGGGGAATGGGGTAGATGAAACCAGCTTTGAGCAATTTCTCCACCTCTGCCTTAATAACAGCTACATTCCTAGGGTTCACAGCACGTAAGCATTTTTGAACCAGTTTAGCATCAGGATACGTTCTAATCTTGTGTTCAACAATGTGGGGGTCTATTCCTGGCATCTCCTCATATGACCAGGCGAAAGCTTCCCAGAGTTTCATAAACAAATCAGTGTAAATAGCAATCTCCTCAGGAGTGCAATCGGCACTGACGTAAACATTCTCAATCTTTCCGGGAGTGCGGGAGATGTTGATCGAAGTGGTTGGGGAGATATTGGCCATATTCCCCTCCAAGAAAACATCATGCAACTACAAAAGAGCCACAGGGTGACCAACCATCTCAGCTAGAGTCATCCTAAACTCCTCTTGCTCAACGAGCTCAAGGTTGGGAAGGAAATAAGAGTGATGGTGCATATCTTCCCAAGGCCTCTCACTACCACACATGGCTTCGAGGATAGCTTCATCAGATGGAAAAGTATCATCGAGGCAATTGTGAGAGCAAGATGAGTTAGCTGCCCAAACTGGAAGCGTAACGAGATATTCTTCAACTGTCTGGGAAGAAGAGAGATCCATATTTGTAGTGGTTTGTTGGATATGATCATAAGTGAGCTCCGCTACAGATAAGAGCATAGATATCCCGACGTGTGCAATGTCTCCAGACATAGAATCTGCGGATGGAAAAATCCATGGATCATTACAATAGGAAGTTTGGAATGGAATACTATTCGAAGGAGGAGGCGCACTGTCGAAAATGGTTCCAATAAAATTCATAGGTGCGGAATGGTTAAAGGTTCCCATCAATGAGGGGTACATCCCAACACCTATGTTCCCAGTTGCCGGCTGAGAATCAGAAACTTGCGAGACTACAGATCTCGTGGATGCTGTGGAAGGAGTACCAAAAAAATCCAGCTAATCGATCGTCACAATCTTGCCTTCATGGGGAAATCAAATAACTCGAAATATAGTAGACGCAACAGCTTTCATAGCATACATCTAGTTCCGACCCAGTAAAAGGTTGTAGTCAATGGGCACATCAACCACTTCGACTTCAATAGGCATGGACTTACCTCCCAAGGAGACAACAAGGGAAGGGATAATTCCATGCGGCGTAAAAGATCTACCATCAAATGCAGTGAGTGTAGTTCTAGACGGAAGTAGAGGAGGACAGCTAAGAGCTTTCCAACAAGTTAACGACATTACTGACATGGAGGCACCTTCATCAACCATAGTACGTTTGATGAAGCTCTTAAGGAAAACCACCTGGATTTGAAAAGCCACGTGGTAAGGTAAGCAAGGCTGGACATCAATAGTGTTGAACTTGATAATACTAGGACTTCCCCCATCCTGAACTCCTAACGCACTCAAAAGGGCATGCTTCTGAGAAGGACAGGCTTGCAAAGCTTCAATAGCCGACATGGCACATGGAGTTTGGCCCAAATCTTCTATGATGGAGTAGTTCTAGGAAGCTCGAGCATTAGGATTATGCGTGGAGTGCTTAAGAACACCTTTCAGTATCTGTGGCATAATGGAAGGCTTCTCGATATGCAAGGAATTATTAGGAGGAGGGGGAGGTTCATTCCCCAAATTCGTTGTGGTGCACCATAATCACATTGATGAGTAGCAACACAAGCCTCCAACTAAACCATATTCACACATCCATAACCACTAGTATTGGATGAAGTCGTTTCATTAGTACCATAACCAGTGGTGGGAGCATGCAAAGCCATGTTTCGATGATGAGGAAGGGGATCCTTCAACACAGCTGGGCTCTGTGCCAAATGCTTCGATGCTTCTTCAATTTGAGGACATAAGTGAGTAAGATGATCCTTGCCACAAAGCTTGTGAGGGAATTTCACCTTACGCCTCGGTTTACGATCCTCGCCAGCATTACCGCCTTCCTGAGGAGGGTTGGCATTCTCTTTACGAGTAGTATTGCGATTGCTATTATTATTACTTCCATTGTTTCCACCCCTACGATTATTTCTCCCCTTTTTCTTACCACTAGGTTGCTGGTTACCGGACGGTTTCGTTGATTGCACATTGTGTACATCAGACGATGGAGTGGAAGTGGACAAGGTGTGAACCTGTTCGGGAGCAGACGGGTTTAGCAACAAATTTTGCATTTGATTAGCTACCAAGTCTACAGGGCGAGTGCATGCGGACCCCACGATGCCATCGGCATGTGGTCCAGGAACTGACATAGGCTCATGTCTTGTTCTCGGTGCATTAGGAATAATGTCATACAAAATGCCAGACTGAGAATAAAGAAGATCTAACTGCTATACTTTCAAGATAGCTTGTTCCTCAGTCACAATGCCGGACATTGAAACATCCTTAGAAATGTATGGAAGTAAAGACTTGAGAAACCATTCCAACAAGAACTCTGGAGGAATGTTGGCTTTCACTAATCTCTTCCACTGACCCCACTCTTGAACGTGGTCAGAAATATGTGTGGCCTTATTCTGACAGAAAGTGGACAACAACTCAGTACCAGTATCGTACCGAACCGGTAATTGGAAATGGTCTAAGAAAACCAAAGCAATCTCGTTGAATCCCCTATAGGTGTTTCTGGGCAACTCCACATACCATTTCGTGGTTTCCCCCGTGAGGGTGCGTTGAAATAGGCGTAATCGAATGGAATCATGATTTAAAGAGTTGGAGGAGCACCAAAGGTGAAACGTCGTGAGATGATCTCTCGGGTCCTCACCACCTTTCCCCTCAAACTTTGGAATGTCCGAAGGGAGCTTGGTAGGGACCGGGGGCCAAGTAGGGTCAAGACACACCAGATCATTTGTGAGCTTCGAAAGATCCGGGAGATTCAAGCGTGCAAGGAATGGGAGCTACGGCTGGAAAGCTTGATTAGAAGCTCCCATAAAAGGTTGGTTGAACGGAACTATGTTATAGGATGCACCAAAAGTTTGACCATGAGGATTAAATTGCTGATACTGAGGACCTGACAACCCATAATATTTCCCATGGCCATAAGGTGAATAACTTCCTCCCGCTTGACCCATTTGAGAGTAAGCAGGTATATGTGCATTTTGAGCACCATATTGGGGTGGTGCGTGATACTGGTGGCTAGCACCGCCTGGGTTGTAGTAAGGGTTGCCTCCATGAACATGGGGCATGTATGTACTATTCATAGTGGGAACCATGTTGTATTGACCGTAATGGTATGGTATGTTCCGACCCCCAATATTAGGATTAGCTTGAGCAGTTGTGTGGGGACCAGAAGCATGAGAAGCATTCCCAGCTCCAATATGGGCATGAATAGTAGCAGGGTTGGTTGTGTGATGTCCATGTGGATAGGAAATATTCCCACCCCCTACATTAGCATTACTAGTTGCGGAAGTGGACGAAAAAATATGCGGTATGTGTCCACCCCCGTGGTTGGGAGGAACGGTATCATGTGCGAAATTAGTCCTAGGTTGATGAGTAGCAATATGTGTATTAGGTTATGGATGGCGAGTCGTATTCCAAACAACATTCTGGTTAGGTTGGGCATTACTAGGAGGTGGTCGTGTTCCAACATCAGCATGGTTAGGAATCTGACCAGTCAACATACTATGTGAGTGGGTGGAAAACGTAGTGCCCCCAGCTAGGGTAGTGCCCCCAGTGGGTATAGTATGGCTAACACTTTGACTAGTGCCAGCATGAGTACCAACTGTGGTGGAAGGTTCGACCATAGTGTGACTAAACATACCAAAAGAGAGTGCGGTGGGGTTGACCATAGGGCCAGTATCATCATGAGTCTCAGGTCTCCCATATCTATAATCACATGGAAATGAAAGAACGAAAGGCTCGTCCTGTTCTCCTTCCTCGAGTAAGTTGGGAATCCCGTAAAGATAATTATCAGGATTCGAAGGATCAAACGGATCCTGGTCAAGTGGATTAGGCCAAAAAAAACCAGGTTGAGTCTCAGGTGGATCACCTCCCCAATCCTCTCGAGGAGTATGGGGATCAGAAGTACGCTCAACTCTACCCGAAGGAGTAGAAGGGTCTTGCCTGATATCGGGATGTGCAGTCATGTAGTCTTCGATGTATGTCACGTAAGAATCTGAAGACTTAGAGGGAGCCCTTCGTCATCCTCTAGCAATACGGTGTGTAACCAAAGCTGGCTTTAAACCAACCAACCAATAGGACCAGCGGAGAGTAGGGCTTCGCACCACGTTCTCTCCGGAGAGAGACACATCATCTCCTAAAGGCCAACTATCGATCAAAAATAGTAAATCAAAAGCACACACTTAGAGAAAACTACAGCCAAGAGCAGACAAACAGAGTGGCTAAATGAGCTCCCAACACTAGAGCCGGTATGTCTCTCCTAGGAGAGGCTTGAGACTCCCAAACTATAGCCATAGGTAATAGAATCAGTTATAGAGACACCCAGGCTTCACTGTGTCGACAGGGTCAAGTCCACTGCACAAACACAACGGTGTTGTCCAATCTCTATCTGACTCAGGACACAAACCGCATAACCACTGCAAGTACCCTATGCGGTACCTAGGTAAGGCAACTATGTTCACCGCAATATAACCAATGCTCAGGGGGATAGTCGCAGGTGGGACCCGTCATATGGGCAGGGTAGCTAAGCCTGAAGCACAAGAGGATGAACCTCCAATACCCCCATATATGAACAAATCCTAGATATATCTCCCACGTTCGGCCGATATCAGAGGGATATCTCCTCAACCAACTTCCCGGGACCTCATGCTTAACTTTGGATTGAGTAGAGCTTCCTGAGAACACTGATCTATACCATGGATTCCTCCACTCCCTGGTCAGACACCTAATGTTTCGTCTAGTAGTCTTGGATTGTTAACTCACAATGATCTATTCCAAGACTCTAAACCTATGCTAGTTGCTGTACCCTATAAATAAAATCGGTCTAATCAATTTTATGATTAAGCGTTAATTTTAGTGGTTGTGGTTACTCAAGGGATATGATCGTGAAACTAGTGATTTGTAGACTCAATAGTATGCAAAATCGTCCAAACCTAGACTCATCTATCCAATAAAACAATGTCACTAATATGCAAAGTCAACCAACAATTTCGAAATAAAGATGCAATCTTTTATCTTTTCCATGCACAAGAAAAACCTAAAATGAAGGCAACAAGCACTCAATGCAAGATGCAGTACATGAAAGTAAAATATTTTTGTATTTTTTCAATATAAATGAAATGAAAAAATGCAAGAAAAATCCTACTATTCAGTCACTGAAGTGCCGAGAAGATCACTAAGACAACCCAGCAGATCCTAAACAGCAAGACTCAACCAAAGGAAAAAACCAAGAGGTTAAAACCAAAGATTGGTAAAAAACAAGAAAGCTCAACCAAGAGAAACGAAGAGATCCGGTCACAACCAAGGCATGAAACAATCAAGAAAGAGGCCAACAAAGACACAGGAACCAACCAAACTCACCCAGCAACAACCAATAGCCATAAACCAACAAAAGCTAGAGTTACATGCTACTGTCGAAGGAAATCCTGCGGGTACCCGCGATCAGTAGAGTAAATAGAGGCGGGTAGATGCGAGAAGAACTAAGCTAGCCTGCAAGGGAAATGGGCCAATAAAGAGTCCAGAGGCTCAGAAAAGGCAAGTTTTCTACAGTGTATCTTAACGGCCAATCAGTGACACAGAGCTTTGATAAACAACAACTCTAATTATGGACTAATGCTCAAAAAATTTCCCAAACATGGATGTTTTCCCCAGCGGAGTCACCATTTCTGTATTGGAGAAAACTCATTATGGCTTGGGAATACCACAACAGAAAAATGACTACCAAAAATCTACTCAATTCTCAAAGCAATGCTATTATAAATGACAATGTTAAGATAATGGAGAAATGTAACCAACCTCGATCCAATGTTTGATGTAGATCCCCGTTGGAGCTTTTAATCCACGCACTCGTAATCTGCAAATTAGTCTTTACAGCCAATATCTAACAAGTAGATGTGATATATAAATGACAATAACATTATCAATAACAATGGTCCATAATATCATAAGCAAATGTAACCCAATGTATAATAAACGACATTCACACCATGAATGGACGAGAATATGAGTATTTCTATTAATGAACAAGAAGAAGTACAAAGTGATACGACCTCTTGCTAGCAACCAATCTGAACCAAGATCTAGATCAATCCACTTGTGCCTCCACCACTTCAATCCTCCATGAATGGAAAACTCAAACTAGAAAGGAGTTTGGAAGGTGAACATAAATGGTTCACAACTACAAGGATCAATGAGTGCAGACTCAAGATAGGGCAAAAATCCACTAGAGTTATCTTACAATTCTCCTCTTTTTCCGTCCATAAGACATATGTGTTCAATATATAGTACTCTCAAAGGTAGGTGAAAGGACACATCGAGGCGTTACTTGGGCAGATGAAGAGCCAAAGGTCACCCAATGACCGCTTTTTGGGAGTAAAAAGTGATTAAATAGTGGTTTTTACCATTTTACATGCTACCCGCGGGCTATAGGGATGCAACTTTTGGGTACGCCTGCTATAAAGATGCAACATGCGGGTAGGAATAAAAATAGGGAAAACTGGTATCACTAAAGGATAAAAATGGATCTGAGTCATTGAAATGGATCCTACAGGCCAAAGAATGCTGATGCTCACATGGTGGAAGATTTCTGTGTAACAACCTCCCACCACTGTGACAGAACATCAAAGTCTCCAAGGGAAGGTGACTTATTTACAGTCTTTTGTTTGTAACTTCGCGGAAAAGACTAAGGGGTACATGAGATTGCTTAAGAAGGACGTCCCGTTCATTTGGGACGATCATCTGATGGCCATTTTCCTTAGATGCAGATGGTACAACATCTGTCTGAATCCTCACAAGTATATCTTTTGCTTTGATTCCGGACGCCTCTTAGGATTTATAGTCTCAAAGGATGGGATCCGCATTGGTCCCTTAAAGGTGGAAGCCATTGTCAACCTCCCACCTCCCACCACTGTGATAGAAATTCAAAGTCTCCAAGGGAAGGTGACTTATTTACGGCGTTTTGTTTGCAACTTCGTGGAAAAGACTAAGGGGTACATGAGATTGCTTAAGAAGGACGTCCCGTTCATTTGGGACGACCAAGCTCAAAAATCCTTCGACAGCATCAAACATGCCATCGCACATGCCCCCGTAATCCAACCGCTGAATTATTTCCGAGATTACATTTTATATCTCGCTGCTTCTGCTACTACTATCGCCATGGTTTTGGTGCAGGAAAATCAAAATTCCCAGGAACATGTAATATACTATGCAAGTAAGGGTCTCACTGACACTGAAACTAGATATTCACATGTCGAAAAACTTGCTCTTGCGGCAGTCATCGCCGTCGAAAAGTTCTGACACTACATCCCGCTCCGCACCACCACCATCATCGCAGACTCGAACCCCATGTACCACGTACTTACACGTTAGGTGCTTGGGGAAAAGTATTCACGCTGGATTATGATACCGCAAGAATTCGATCTTCTTTTCGAGAAATCCAAATCCAAAAAGTCCTTGGTATTTGCTGAGATGATTTGTGACTTTCCCCATGCCGATGTAGAAGTTGAGCACAATGACTCCTTTCCAGATGAGTCACTGTTTCTCATCAGTATGACCGATCCATGGTATGGATATAGTTCTTTATATCTTCAAACCCAACGCTTCAACCCTCAACTCTCTCGCGATGACCATCGTCGAATTCATCACCATGCAAAATATTATTTGATCATCAGTGATACTTTGTACCGCAGTGGCATTAATTCCATTCTTCGACGTTGTCTAACTCACGATGAGGCTGAATGCGTTTTGAATGACTGTCATGCTGGGGTGTGTGGCAGTCACCTCTCTGGGATGGCTACAACCCAAAAGATTTTGCACGCCGGATATTACTGGCCTACTATCTTCAAAGATTGTATTGAGGCCGTGAAGAGATGTCCTCCATACCAAGAATTCCATATGACGAAGCGCACCCATCCCACCCCGTTACACCCGGTTATTTCTGTGGGCCCCTTTGCAAAATGGGGCATTGATTTTATGCATTGTAATCCTACCTTGGCGAGGGGCATAGTTACATCATCGTAGCTATGGATTACTTCACAAAGTGGGTCGAGGCAATGCCTACATACCAAAACGATGGCAAAACCGCTACACTCTTTATGTTCAATAATGTAATAGCACGGTTTGGAGTTCCTCAGGCTATAGTTACCGATCACGATTCTCACTTTCAGAACCATATGGTTGATGAACTGAGCGATAGATTGGGTTTTCGACATGAAAACTCAACATCTTACTACCCGTAGTCCAATGGACAGGTCGAGGCCATTAACAAGGTCTTGAAAACTATGGTCCAATGGATGGTAGGTACGCACAAGTCCAACTTGCATAATATGCTCTTTTCATCACTATGGGCCTAGAGAACCTCCATTAAAACTGCCACAAGGTTCACTTCTTTCCAATTGGTGTATGGATTGGAAGCTGTCCTGCCTATAGAGTGCGAAATTCCGTCTCTACAACTCGCTGTTGAACTTCTTCCTAACATTACTGCCGAGGAAGAACGTTTCCTATACTTATCAAAACTTGATGAGTCTCATTGAGATGCTGCTCTTGCTAATGAAGTACATAAGAAATGCATCAAAGCTCAATATGACAAGTCAGTTGAACCCCGTATCTTCAATGAGGGTGACCTGGTCCTCACGTACGACAAGAAACATGACAAACTAGGAGCAGGAAAGTTCGAGTCCATGTGGCATGAACCTTACATCATCAAATGTGTTTTGGAAAAGGGAGCATACGAGCTTGAAGATTCTGACGGAATATCTTTGGGTGAACCCCGTAATGGGATTTACCTGAAGAGGCACTATGCTTGACCCTATCGTGCATAGATTTTTATTGTATATACTGTACATGGTGTGCTTGTGTGTTTTTGTGTGGTGTGACACACTTGTTTTTGAGTGTCTTTAGATCTTTTTTTCACTTCTCATACCATGTTCTGTCTGCATGTGTAGATGGAAACGTGCTATGGATTCGCGGACGGCGCCAGCCGTCATACCCATAACCTTGCCTCGGCAGCTTGGGTACTGTATTCCCCAACAGGAGAGCTCATCAATTCAGGAGGAAGTTGCCTTGGATTCGCAACCAATAATGCCGCAGAGTATCTGTCAGTAGTTGGAACCTTAACCGATGCAATTTCCTTGGGTATGAACCACATTGTCATCCACATGGATTCTCAATTGGTGGTTTCCCATCTTAACTGGGTTTATGCTATCCGTGATCCTACCCTACTCCGTCTCTTTAGACGGGTTCGTCTCTTGGAAAGGTCGTTTGAAACCATTCAATACTTGCACATTCCACGAGTTAAACATAGTTGCTGACTCGATGGCCAACTTCATTCTAGATTGGTACATCGCACACACATGATACTCATAACATGTAAAAGCATTCACAGCATGTAAATTATAAACTATATAGAAGCAAGCATATAAACAAGATCACATCATTAATTTTTGAAATACATAATGTATAAATCGCCGGAATCTCTCTCTCTCTATATAATCTCAAAAAGGTAGCGCTTATACAAGAATCTGAAGCCCGATAGCTTTCGGTAAGTATCTACCAAATATGAAGCTTCATAGCTTTCAGTAGTACAAAATCTGAGGCCTCTAAGCTCTCAGTACACACACAATGACAACATGTGGCCTATCGCCTGGCCCGTACTACCCTAGGTGGTCTAGCAACCCTAGCCAGCTAAGTTTGGAAACAGTCCACTGCTCTCGCAACCTTGCGGAGCAGTGTGTTGAAACGTGGAGTCGCTCCAATTGTGTGCACCTGCATGGGCCACGGCACCTCATCTATCGTCGGCCCAGGAACAACCAGTGTCAACCCACTCAGGTTGGCGTAGACTCTGTCCATCTCCACGATGGCAGCATGCACAGCTGGATCAACCATTGCTCCCTCTCCTCTCTCTTTCCTAGCCAAAAGAGAGGTCCCCAATGGTCGTATAGGCTCGACATATGCACACACATGTTGTTCACCTGTCAGCACTATATCAAAAAAATCATAAATGCACAAAACTTAAAAAGTTTGAGGGTTGTTTGTTCTTACCGAGGCCTCCCCATGCTGCTCCCTCAGGCAGCAGCAAGTCTGGGTCATTTGTGAAGTCGGTGCCACTATATGGAAATTCCTCCACCATCAGTAACTGGCCTTCCAGCCAAGTGAAGAACTTAGGAGGGAATCCGATGATAGGACCCCCACCATGTCGAGCCATCACATTAGTCCACCTGGCCATGTGTGGATCTATGAGGTCCCTATCCTCTAGTTGTACCTGAGGATGCAAAAGGGGAACCCGTTCCAGCAAGAACGAGATCACTATAGAACCATAGCCGAACTACTTGATCTCTCCCTGTTGAATTTTTGTCAGCTGAGCTCACACGTTTGCGAGGACCCCCTCACACCAGTTGAAGATATTTGGATACAAACAGTCCTCCGCATAAAGCATCTGTGCTCTGGTGGCTAGGTGAGGATCTTGGCTCCCCGCCATCCTCGTAATGTTGAATAAAATGGCCCACAATGGGCGCTCCCATACATATTTAATGAAAATATTCCCTCTAGATGCACGGGCGTTGGGACCACAATGCTATCGGATCAAATCTTCCACGGTTTGATCACTCCCACGTGATCCAGTGAGTGTCACATTGTCCCTCCTTTGGGACAAACCAATTAGAAAATAGATGTCTTCCACATCTATGTGAAGCTCATGCTCACCAACCAGAAAGTACTGTTGGGCCGCATCCCAACATTGGAGCATAGGGTTTAGTAGTGGAAACTGGGATCTCATCCCATGAATGAGAAAGAACTTGAGAAGCCCACAGTTTCTCAAAGCTTCCACATAATGTGGATCATTTGCAGCTTGTTCATCATCTAATTTATGTTCCCTTTCCTGCCATTCTAGAACCATTCTGGATGCTTGGAACCTGTCAACAAGGATTTTTTAATAATGTTAGGACTTGCTTCACCCACTGAAAGTCCCTCTTTTGAGTTTTGTTTGAGTTTGGGGATGGACGTTGTTCTCATCGCACCCCATTTTTGCAAACAGGGTGACATCATCGTAGTCCATGTATATTCCATTTACGATGACACGGTCTCATTGCAGTTCTCAAAAAGGCCAACTGCGACGAGCCGAGGGCGCAATGGCCCTTCCGAAATCAACTCAAAACCCAAAAAAATGATTTAAAATCAAAATTGCAAACCACTACAATTTTGCTGGCTAAAGTTTAGGGTTACCTATTCCTAACGGCAGGTGAAACAGCTGATCGTAGCTCTCGGAATCGACAAGTGAAGATCTGGCAACAAATGGTACTATTCCTCCCAAATTTGGCAAATAGAACAATGGTGACTATATTTGGTTTTTATTTCTATTTATAGAACAAATGGAATATTCCTTTTTCAAATATTTGATGTCGTTATGCTATTTGCTATAGTTTGGATAAGTTTTATCATATTTCAACATTTGGTTGACTATTTGACCTAGTTTTTGAGTGTGCAGGAGTTGTGAAGTGCCTTTCTACGCCATTTTCATATTGGAACGGTTATCTCAGGTATGAACAGCCCTTGTGAGTTTTTGTCGTTCACCCATTTTTTCATAGATTATAATTAATGAGCTTACTCTTTGTTTTTTCTCGTGCTCTTGAAACTATGAGAATACGTTATCGAGTTACGATTTATCACTTTTCCGGGCTTGTTAAAATCCTATGGAAAAGGAACCCCCCAGAGTCTATATTTAAGCTCTTTTCAGGCTCTCAAAATATGAAAAGATTGCCAAGCAAAATTGTCGCGTTCACGCTTGTAAAATAATTTGAATGGCTGTCTTCCTGGTGATAGTTTACCCCTTTTTCATACCAGGGGGCACTAGTTACGAAAAAGGTATACTCCAGCCAATCATGGCTGAAAGAGTCCTCTCTCGTGTTGTTTTACCCTTTTTCGGGCGATGAGGCTTACTTTACGAAAAGGGACCGTTGGAGTCTTCTTTAGATCTTTTCAGACTCTCTAAACAGGAAATGAAGACCGATTTTACCTTCTATGGACTCGTTAAACTCTTACATTGAAGGGCCCACCATGGGACAAACCCCTCCTATACCAGGTTTGAAAAATATTTGGGATTGGACTCATCTATGAGATGAGCTATACCGACCATCCGGTTACCCTCATCAAGCTCATAAAAAACACATGAGGCACTCATCGTTCATGATGGGGAAAAAGGAAAGCTTTTGTGTTACATACCTTGTTAGTGGCAATATATAGTCATTCTTGAACATGGCACTCATCTGCATTTGCATACATCACTTCAATCATCCATTTGTCCATGAGTTCCACTTATTTCTTGAGTCTTGTTACTCCTTTGAATCATTCAAAGAAAGCTTCCATCATTAGTCGCCTTAGGAATTCGTGTCGCACTCGTTATGTCAATACTGCCAAGTCATGCCATGCCCATGTTCAAGAATATGTCTATCATTTATCATCTGCAGTCAGTACACCCGCCATCATGTCGGTCTCCTCTGGGTTAGTCTTGCATGTTACTATACCATCCGATCTACTCTATACATTTTTGTCGTGTTTCGTATCGATTGATGGGGGATTCATCATGGCCCTCCTTTGACGGATTTATCCTTGTCAACTTCAACTCATCATCCAAGGATTGAATCTAGAAACCAATCAAGTACCTTGGCTCTGCATGCCTCAATGGTAGGTTACCTCGCTTTCAACATGAGTTTACATCATTGACTCTTGATTGAAAGATTTTTTCTTGCATTCGACTTCAACTCATTTATTCACGCTCGATGATATGTACTATGATACCATGGGAATCATTGACATCAATGGTGATCTCCCTCGCACTTGTTAACAGTTTACATCAATGGTCGGTAATCAAGTGGTTTCTACCATGTTCGACATTAAGACATTTGTAATCACATGGATAGATTCGTATCATTGCAGGTTCAGCTTAAAGACCCTGGGGAATCATGTTTTACCTAGGTTGCGATGGAGTTTGTATTGAGTTATATTACACGGATCCACATTTGTATTGGTCGTGGCTGTGTTATCATCTCATCATGGATCTACGCTTGTGTCTAGTAGCCATGATTGTGTTCAGTCGGTCATTACTACCATGGATCTGCATTGTATTGGTCGGCAGCCATGTTGTACTTCATATGAGATTGTCATTTCAGAGTCAGTTGTACTGCAACAGTGTCCTTCATCCGACAATTCTATTGCTATTTCTTCTATCAAAGCACTTCACCTATCTATCTTCAACAGCTTCATGCTTTGGGGGGCATTCTATTACACCAAAAATCTACCCATCATGAGATTCAATGTATACACCCTTGAAGATATCTTGACTGAGTAATTAACCTGGGAGGATTTGTACCCAGTTGTACGAGGTTTTGAGAGGTCGTCGTAGTTTGGACTCATGAAACATGCGATGTCGCAGCTTGATTCATTGCAGGGTGTGACGAAGTCAGTTAATGGGCAAAAATAGCTTCTTCCAGGTTCTTCTCGAAACTTGCTAACTTGGGGCCTTATCCTTGACCTCTAGGGGAGTTGGTACTCGATTCCTAACACCTTGGGAAGATCCCCTATCTCTCTCCTACCATATCTCAACCTATCCTATCCATACCCTATCCACTTAGTCCTATATAAGAGAAGCTCTACCCCTCTCCAAAAGGAGGAATTCTATGGTGTCTGCATGCTGGTGAAATCACTCTTGAGAGATCTCCGCTCATCCTTGAGAGATTCAAGCTTCCTTAGGAGGAAATTACAAATGGCTTTGTTGGAGAAGGGCTGCAATGTTAAGCCTCGGTTGTAGTTCTATATCTCTGCTATGTACTTCCCTATTTTTATAGTAATACAAATGCTTTCCACCAATATTGTTCATGTGTGTAATGATATTGAGTAGTTTACCTACTTGACTATTCACTTAGATCTCTTATTGTACAGATGCCCTTTACTTGTTTCTCTTGTTTCTTGTCTTGACAGGTCTTGCAAATTGGATCTGATGACCGTGAGACGCGGAGTAACATTCAGGAGAAAGGATAATGAAGTGAGAGGTAGGACATCTAGTACTCGATCCTTAAGTAGATCTAGGAAATGCATTCATAGCCTATCTTATTTTTTCTAGACTCACATTGAGATAGGGAGATCCGGCTCACGTCTGCTCGAGTGGATTGTCCGATAAACACTTCATGGATTGCAATCCTGCATCAACTGGCGGCCATAAACACATTATTGTGGTTGTCGATTACTTCACCAAATGGGCAGAAGTGATGTCTACTTACAACTGCAAAGCCGACACTACAACCCGTTTTTTCCTCAACCATGTTATTTCTCGTTTTGGAGTACCAAAAAAACTCGTCTCAGACCATGTTTCTCACTTCAAGGACTCCATTTGGTGAGAATTGTCAACACTCCTTAAGTTTGAACATCATTTATCCTCCGCTTACTGCCCCCAAGGGAATGGCCAAGTCAAAGCTGTTAACAAAATTTTGAAGACCATCCTCCAACACACTGTCAACAGACATAAATCCAATTGGCATCATATGGTTTTTCCTGCATTATGGGCTTACCGCACGTCCACCAAAACAACCACTAGCTTTACCCCTTTCCATTTGGTTCATGGAGTGGAATCTGTCCTCCCCATTGAGTGTCAGATACCAACATTACAAATTTCCATAGAACTCCTCTCGGATACTTCACTAATTAAAGAACGCTTACTTCTTTTAGAGCAGGTCGACGAAGATTTCCACGTAGCTCTCCAAACATTTGAAGCCGCAAAGAAAAGATCTAAACTCCATTACGATAAACGTGTTCACCCACGGGCGTTTAGTGAATGAGACCTTGTACTTGTTTACAACCAAGCCCATAACAAAATGGGAAAAGGAAAATTCTAATCCCTATGGCAAGGCCCATACATCATACACACTTGCCTTGGACATGGGGCATACATTTTGACCGATTCAGAAGGAAACCCCATGCGCAACCCCCATAACGGGTTGTACCTCAAATGATTCTATCCATAAAAAATATTTTGGACACAACAGTTCTTATTGTACAGTTTTTAATTCATTTTTTCACTGTAAAATTTCAAAACCTTACATTTTCATTTTTTCCTGCATGAACAAATATGGATCCCATTCCACTCTACCATATTGCCTTTGCCGATGGTGCAAGTCGTTGGTCTCCAAATCTCACCTCTGCAGCTTGGGTACTTTATTCCCCTTCACATGAGTTGATTCACCTTGACGGAGTGTGCATAGGTGCCACCACAAATAATCAGGATGAATACGACGTCGTGACCGGTCTATTGGCCACTGCTCTCCAGATGGGCATAAGTCACCTTAACATCTTCCTAGACTCCCAGCTCCTTGTTTCCCAGCTCAACAACCATTACCAGGTATGTGATCCCTGTCTATTTAGAAAATTCCTACGCACTAAAAAAATGATTCGACACTTTGAATCCATTTCATTCACTCATGTCCCAAGAAAACTAAATAGTGTAGTAGACCAAATGGCTAACGACATTCTAGATTGGCACGTCAACCAAAACATGTAGGACATCACAACATGCATCACATAGGCATAACAAAATCAAATAAACAAATTAAATAAACCATCATAGTATTGCATCCACGTGCATAACTTGTGCCTCGATGGGCATACAAAAGACAAAAAGTATTGCATCCACATGCATAGAAGGTGCCTCCATGGGCAATCAAAGACAAGATCTGCATCCACGTGCATACATGACTATATAATAAAAAACACATACATATTCATATATATATATATATATATATATCATCATAGAGTCACAAAGTCAAGAGTGCCCTCAACACCCAAATATACAAAAAGTACACCAACCATACAAAATGTGCATTAACAAAATGCATCCCCATATGCTCATCAGCATTTGGGGGCAGGTACAAGATAACCTAGTCCTCATCATCACAGTTAGCCACCTCCTCCAGCTCCTCCTCCTCTAGATCATACTGATCTCGAGCTCTCCTCTTAGCTGCCAATACAACTACCCTCCGCAGAATCGATCTCCACTCATGCGGAGCATCATAACAACATTCCAATACGCGCTAATCTAGGTCTCTCCAACCATCATCTTGTACATCATCCAACAGCACCTCTAAGGTATCACGAACATCCTCTATGGAATCATCTCGATGACGCACAACTACTCATACACGAGGCGGAGGTACCACTACTAGCGGAGGTACCACCACCACCATCCGTCCCCTACGGACCTGATGATCCAGTGGTGGCAGCGGACCCACATCTGCAATAATCCACACTGAAATACGTCAATATCATATAAACATCTCTAGCTATCATAAATAAACAACCTATACAAACATGATATAATAAGAACAACAAAAACAAGACATACCATCCGATCCCCAAGCCTGTCCCTGAGCTCGAGGCATCTCGATGTCTCCTTGGAAGTCCATACCCTGGTGTAGATAGTCGTCAATCATGAATGGCATATGCTCCCACTACTTGTACATCTCCATCGTGAAGAACCATTGAATACCACCACCACCCCGGGGCATCATCTCCCCCCACCGCACCATCTGTGGCTCACTCCTCATTCCATCCCAAAGTGGCACACATGGCCGCAAGGTAGGTACCCACTCGAAAAAGAAGCAACATAGGAAAGAGGCATAACTAAACTCTCCTCTCTCACGCCTCACCTTGTTCAGCTCTCGCCAAACACAAGACAGGAACATCTGACCCCAAGAAAAATAGGTCCTAGTCATGACACGATGAACCATCATCATCTGCCCCCCCCGACAAATGGTGGGGCGCCTGTGCACCAAGCACCCACAAAACACAAGCCGCCACTTCCTGCATCTCCGGCTTTAGCAGGTACGAGACACCCAGTGCGCTATTCTGCACACGGGCCCCTCAAACGCAAAATATCTGAAGGAGATCCTCTATATCCAAACCAGCCGAAATCTGGGGCTGGGTGTCCCCTATCTCACCCAAACTGGGAAAGCCAGTAAGGAAATAGACATTAGTCAAGGTCAGATCCAGTTGCTCACCTTGTTCCATAAAAGCTAGCTCCTCTGGGTCCCAGAAGTCAATCAACTTGTTCAACAACTCTTTGACCGAACGCATAAAAGGAATCTGCGCAAACTTCAGTATTCCACCCAAAGCCAAGGCCGCCCTCACATGTGGGCTCACCCGAATAGTCTCCATCAACCCCTCATCAATCTCTCTCTCCCTCCACGATGCCTTCAACTTCCTGAGCATCCTGCCAAACCAAACACGATTTTTTTTAGAAAAATACAGTAATTTTTTTTCCAAATCCAGCGATCCACATCACGGCTTTAAGCACCAACAGCCTCGACGCACATTATGGCTATAATCACCCACAGCCGTGATGCACATCGTGGATGTAAGCACCCACAGCCGCGATGCACATCGCGGCTTTGAAGCCCATAGCCACAATGTGCATCGCGTGAAAAGCCCCAAAACTCATGATATTCCATGTTGGCAAGCCAACGTGGAATATTCACCACCTCTGAGACCCCGAGGCTCACCAAAAAGAAAATATATTGAAAGGCTAAGGCAAATAGGCTTACCTGAAACTCGCGAAATGAAAAATCGACAGTCGAATCTCTCGCAAATGAAGAAAATGCTCTGACTAAATCAAATTACTCTATAAAACTCAACGGTGAGAATGACACTTGTCTCATTGGGTCCACTTGCTATTTATAGAAATTTGACCAATTTTCAATCAACCATTCTGGCATCATACGACATCCATTTTTCAAACCGTTGAAATCAACGCAGCGAAAACTTCACGATAGTCCACTCCTTTTCTTGATTCCACCAGGTCCCGTTTTTGGGCATTTTTTCACATGCCCCTCGTTGCCTCGGTTTGCGTGCCACATCGGCCGTTGTTAATTTTTGATGGATTTTATATCGTCGGATTTTGTTTTCTACACTCGTGACGATGCCTGATACCATTTCTCTCTCTCACCACTAATTTTTTTGCGCATTTCTTCACATGCCTCTCGTCGCCTTGGTTTGCATGCCACATCAGTCGTTGTTCGTTTTTGATGAATTTTATGTCCCTGGATTCAGTTTTCCACTCGTGACGATGCTTAAGATCATTTCTCGCTCTCACCACCATATTTTGAAGACATTTTTTCCATGTCCCTCATTGCCTCGTTTTGCATGTCACATCGACTGTTATCCATTTTTGAGGGATTTTGTATGGCCGGATTCAGTTTTCCATGCTCGTGACGATGCCTGAGATCACTTTTCGCTCTCACCAATACCCCTTTTTGTTCGGTATAAAATTACCCCTTTTTCAGGCCGAGCAACTCTTTTACAAAAAAGGCACTTATGGAGTTTCTGTTAAGCTCTTTTATGACTCCTAAAACAATGAAAAGATCGCCAAGCAATCTTGCTTCCCTTCATGCTCGCTAAAAGTATCTGAAAGGGTGTATACCTAGTATAAGTTTACCTCTTTTCCGAACCTTGTAGACTAATTACGAAAAAGGAATACTCTAGTCAGATCGGCTAGAAGAGTTCTCCATTTGCATCATTTTATGCTTTTTCGGGACTTGGAGACTAACATACGAAAAAGAACACCAATGGAGTCTACTTACCGCTTTCAGAGTCTCTAAAATTGAAAGCAACCATGAGAAATCACCATCTTGGGGTTGTACAAATCTATAGGACGGTACTCCTCCACCACTTTAGAGTCTTCTTATCATTTTCAGACTCCTTAAAAATGAAAGCACTCACGAGCATGAACAGTCCTAGGATCGTATAAATTCACAGGATAGTACCATTTTAGAGCACACTTTTATCCCTTCTTAGAGCTCACTAAAACC
This sequence comes from Larix kaempferi, assembly GCA_027924585.1. Taxonomy (NCBI): domain Eukaryota; kingdom Viridiplantae; phylum Streptophyta; class Pinopsida; order Pinales; family Pinaceae; genus Larix; species Larix kaempferi. Next base: position 8,806,269 of record BSBM01000416.1, read on the forward strand.
ATGAAGAAGGCCCCAATGGTTCCTCTCGGCACCACAATAGATCATGTCTACTCACAAGGCAGCTTCCCCATTATGGTCGCCTTTGTTCAGAGCATTCTGCAATATATCACCTTGAGAGCCTCCCGATATCATCCATCAGCTTACCCCTCAAAGTCACTCCAATCTGCAGAACTCCCCCAAGATCCCTTAGAGCTATGATCCCCTCCCTAAAGTTAGTTTCATATGCTACCAGGTCAACCAGATCATCATGCTCTGAACAAAGGAAGTTTGAGTCCTCCCACTTTATGACCCTAGTTATTCCCCAATCCACAATGTGTCAATCCTACCATCAGTACTATCACACTTCAGTTGTACACCTTGCGCTCCTTTCAAGGAAACATCATTGCCTTGGTAGTTTCCGATCTCCCTATGTCGACGCCAACCAAATCTATTCCAGAGGATAGACCTAGAGGTCCCCGTTCCTTGGACTCATCACCATTAGTGATGAGTGCCTACGGATCATTTGAAAGGAGTCCTCAGTGCCTCTCCAAATGATTGTTTCTCACATGCTCGACTTCAACACCTTGATCGCATCGTTGAGACTCATACAGGGTATCGGTCCTTTCATTTATTTGTTGAAGACCCCGGATATCACCTAACTCTACCACATTTTAGAGTCTAATTGAGGAAACAACCAGTTACACATTCCTATGGATATTCGGGTTGCGCTTGGTGACAGTTTTCAGATGTACCCCAATTTTATACTCCCTCGAGTATACAGTTACATATACTCCCTCAGGAGTTGGCTCATAGTCATTGAGTCCCTACAGATGTTGGACACCTTCAGCTCCAACAGTTCATCAACCCTTCTGAGACCTTATTCAGAATGGTTGTTGCTCTTTTTTAGTGTATTAGTTATTGAGATCAGCATGGTATGACCATGAGTACGTCCCAACATTATGTCCCCTCTGGACCATTATGATGTACTAGCATATTTTTATGTATTATTCAGGTCCCCCTTCTTGGGCCTAATTATTATGTATATGTCTTGATATGAGCACGGGTATGCCCGCCTCGTCCATTATCAGAGATTATTCCTCATTCATTTTGAGGCCATGTTATTTTTCAGTTTTTGAAGCTTCCAAGGGATCATTGTTCCAATCTCCAATCGGTCTTGTCTCTTCTCCAAGCCCCAAGAAAAAGACAAAAGAACTATGATGTCTATTGGCCATACGATGAACTCCTGCCCTCACACATCAGGGGGCAATCTGTTAACACCTAAAAAGTGCTCACTAGCTCATTCCCTTATTCACATGACCCATTTGTCCACTTTTCCCACCATTTGAGCCTCTAAAACCTTCAAAAGGTCACCAAAAAGACCATATTACACCTTTTTCCCCTCAAAATATGTATTTTTCTTCAAAATACACAAAAAACCCTCAAAAAGGGTACAAAATTTCCATAAATCAATTAAAAGGGAATAATATTCAAAAAAGGGAAAAGAGGGAAAAAAAGACCTAAACCATTTTGGTCAATACCATTGGTTTCCTTAAACTATAATGGTATTCTCCATCACCAAAAAGCTATAAAAAGGTGATAGGGGGTCCTCACTATTCATCCACATTCATCCTATCCTTATGCTGCCAAATTCACTCTTGAGAACCTTAGCCTCACTTTTGAGTTTGAAGATCTCCATTAGAGCATTAGAGAAGAAGAGACCATTGGACCATTGGAGCATCTCAACCTTGGAGCTGCTCAAACTCACCATCCTCACCATTTGAGGTAATACAAAAGATTAAATTTTTTATTTCTTGTTTCTCTCATAGATCTCATTGTTTATTGTTCTTAAATCTAGTTTTTATTTCATTGCACATATTAGATCAGATTTACTGTTATTTACATTTGTTTTTACTTTTACATTGAGACTATTGCTACAAGTTAGCAGGTGCTCTTTAGAACATGCTTGGTTGAAAAACCAAGATACATTGTCTCAAAGGATTCAATATCAAACAAGAGATTTTGACATGGGTCATTGTTCTCGATGTAGTGTTCCATGGAAATATTACGGTAATTTCCCAACTTAGAAAATCCTCTTTTGTAAGACCATTAATTCTGCTAAAATTCACGAAGTCTAGTTCAATCTTTATAGCATTATGTGGATGCATTTGCATTCTTTTATCACTTCTGGATGCAGATTAATAAGTGGCTTTATTTGTTTAGGAAGCCTTGATGCCCATGATGTTGGTTTTAGTAGATGTGGAATGAGGGTTCCATGAAACGTTTGAAGTTTGGCTACAATGTTTCACCTTTCAGAAGCTCTCTTTTCTGATTGAAACCATGCCTTTTGTCATAAGATGGTGTCTACTTGATTGAAGTGGACAGAGTGTTGAGGCCGGGTGGTTATTGGATTTTAACTGGTCCCCCAATAAATTGGAAAAAAAATCATAGAGGATGGGAAAGAACTATCAAGGACTTGAAACAAAAACAAGATGCTATTGAAGATGTTGCCAAAATTTTATGTTGGAAGAAGGTTGTTGAAAAATGTGATCTTGCTATATGTCAAAAACCCCTAAATCACATTGATTATGTGAAGAGAAAAATTTTTTACAAGGTTCCTCATATTTGTAAAAATGATAACCCAGATGCTGCTTGGTATGTAATTACACCCATGTCTATTCTTTATGCTTGATTATGTTCTTGAAAAATTGGTAATTTACTCATCATGGCATAAAAGAGTTCCTGGTTTACAACCATTGTAATATATTGTGACCTAAAAATCATGTCATCCTCCATGGAAACTCTAGGAATGAAATGTGAGAATAAGTTATGCTATTTGACTTTTGTTATATTTGCTTGTAAGTGCACTATTTGACTTTTGTGTTTGAATTATGAGCCTTATAAAAGTGGTCGAAGCATGTAACAATTGTTCCTCCCTGAATAAGGAGTGGTAGTATTCCAGGAGTTATAACTACAAATTTCAATGAAGATTCTAAACTATGGACTGAGAGCATAGCAAACTACAAGAATCTTATAGGACAACTGCATCAAGGAAGGTACCTGAATACCATGGACATGAATGTTGGCTTAGGAGGATTTGTTGCTACCTTGGCCAATGATCCTGTGTGGTTCATGAATGTTGTGCCATTAGATGCAAAACATAATACCCTTGGTGTCATCTATGAGCGAGGATTTATTGGAACTTAGCAAGACTGTTAATCCATACTTTTGTGCACATCCCTATAGCAGATTTCATCAAATTGACATTAGTCCTAGTTTTGTTTGTATCATTTTCCTAGCACATCCCTTTTACAAATTTCACCTAGGAACATTACTCCATGTTTTGTTTGTACCATTTTACTATATTGGTATGCACATACATCAAACATGTCTATGATCCATGGATTTAAAAAAAAAATCAGTCTACCATATGCATTGAGGTGTAAGGAAGATGCCTCTGTCCATATGCGATACACCTGGGTCCTGCAGGACTGTAGCATATGTTAGTTTTTACTTGAGCAGCATATATCATATAAGCAATTACTAAAATATAAACAAGCATAGCATAAAAGACAAGAGACACAATTTATCCTGGGAAACCCTCTTGGGGTAGAAAACCCAACAAAACCTTCCCCAATATAGAAATCACAAAGTACAAGATAACCCCAAGACAAAACAGCAACTCCTCCACTTGTGCACACCTCTGTTCTTCACCTATGTGAACTTGCTTGAGTGAATGGGTGAATACAAGTGAGAGAGAGGTCCTTTATTTATATTCTTCCGTTGGGGTGACAAATTCCCCAACAGGGCTGACGTGTCTACTTGACTGGTCAATTACATAATATAATAATCTTTTAGGGGATTTTCTAAGTCGACACATGTCGTAGGGTTTACATTGATTCTTTCAATGACCTTTAAATTATTAATTACATGAACACCATCTCCCAGAGGACGAATACAATAATATAAATATAATATCTTCCGTAGTTACATTATTTTAACACTCCCTCTTAACTAGGAAGGTATTCTGCGGGTAACAACATCTGCACAATTGACTTGTGAACTTCTATATTTCGTACGAAGGCTTTGGATCATCATCTATCTTGGGGCATCATCTATGGAGTAGCAACATCATCATCTGCTGAGATATGATCATCATCAAAAACAACATCATCATCAATCATCCTCTTGCTGGAACATCATCTACTGGAACAACATCCTCGTCTACTGGAACACCATCTGCTGGAACATCCTCATCAGCAACATAATCAGTTGGAACATCTTCTTCTATCATCAACCGCGTCAGCTAGAACACCATCTGCTGGAACATCCTCATCAACAGCACCATCAACTGGAACGACATCATCGTCAGCTTGAACACCATCTGCTAGAACATCCTCATCAGCAACACCATCAGCTAGAACACCTGTAATAACAATCAGTAACTAAGTACTTATATTATCAGTTAGCCAGTACTAATCTTCCCTCACCCTTGGAGAGGCATCAGCTTGAGAGAGATGGAACCATCAGTTATCCAGTACTGATCTTCTCTCACCCTTGGAGAGGCATCCATCCCTCTGGATAGGAATTAGCTCGTGAGAGCCAGAACCATTAGTCAGCCAGTACTGATCTTCCCCCACCCCTGGAGAGGCATAAGCTCGTGAGAGCTGGAACCATCAGTCAGCCAATACTGATCTTCCCTCACCCTTGGGGAGGCATCCATCCCTCTGGACAGACATCAGCTTGTGAGAGCTGGAACCATCAGTCAACCAATACTGATCTTCCCTCACCCTTAGAGAGGCATCCATCCCTACGAACATGCATCTATCCTTTCGAATAGGATCTCTATCAGTCAGCAAGTACTGATCTTCCCTCACCCTTGGAGAGGCATCCATCCCTACAGATAGGCATTTATCCTTTCGGATAGGATCTCTATCAGTCAGCAAGTACTAATATTATGTCCCTTCTGGACAGGCATCTATCCTTTCGGATAGTCATCATCAATCTCTCTTCCTAGAGAGGTCCCTCTAGACCACACCAAGCTTGTCTCGAAAATACTCAAACTTCACACGAGCCAGAGGCTTAGTCAACACATCAGCAACATGTTCTTCTGTAGGAACATACTCAAGCTTCACAACTCCTCTCTGCACCATATCCCGGATATAATGGAACTTAATCTCGATGTGCTTCGATCTATCATGAAACAAAGGATTTTCTATCAACTTGATGCAACTCTAGTTGTCATAGAGTATCTCTGTAGCATCAATATCTGCATCGAACAATCCTGTCAACATCTTGCGAAGCCACACTACTTCACCACAAGCTGAACAAGCTGCAACATATTCAGCTTCCGCTATACTAAGTGCAACACAGGGTTGCTTTCTACTGAGCCAGGAGATCACACCTGGTCCCAAACTAAAGCAACATCCTGAAGTGCTCTTTATGTCTTGAGCACTTCCAGCCCAATCTGAGTCTGTGTACCCATACAGTCTGAACTCGCTATTTGAGGCATATCTAAGTCCATAATCCAATGTACCCTTCAGATATATCTTCACATGTTTTGCTGCAATCAGGTGAACATTCCTGGGTTCCACCATATATTGACTCAAAGTGTTTACTGCAAAACATATATATGTACGAGTATTGGTCAAATACATCAATCACCCAATAATCTGTCTATACATGGTGACATCCACTTTCTCTGAAGAAGAATCACTCAGATGCTTCAAATTTGTCACCATCGGAGTGGTCATGGCCTTGCAATCCAGCATCCCAAATCTCTTTAGGATCTCTACTGTATATTTTCCTTGACTCAAAAAAATATAGTTTGGAAACTGCCATACCTCAAGACTTAGAAAGTAGTGCATCTTGCGAAGGTCTTTCATCTCAAATTCTACTACAAGCCTCTTCTTACATTCAACAATAGGCTTGTCTTCTCCAGTCAGAAATAAGTCATCCACATAAAATAATAGTATCATGGGTTCATCGTTCATAATCTTGCAGTAAAGATTAGAATCCGCTTTACTCTTGGTAAATCCCAAGCTCATCAGGAAGCTTCCAATTCTTCCATACCATGCTCTGGGAGCTTGCTTCAACCCATACAATACTTTCTTCAACCTCCATACATGTTGACTTATTATGTTCTACTTCAAATCCTTTTGGTTGCTCGATATATACTTCCTCTTCTATGTTTCCATTCAAGAAAGCAGTCTTTACATCCATCTGATGTAGCTTCCATTTCATCTTGGATACCAAGGCAAGAATGGTTCTAATCGATGTATATCTAGCTACCGGGGAAAAAGTCTCCTCATAATCAATTCCTTCCTTTTCCAAGAATCCCCTGGCTACAAATCTTGCCTTGTACTTTTCAATGCTTTCGTCTGCTGAATGTTTTATTTTGAAGATCCATTTTGATGAAACAAACGATTTGTACTTTGGTCTTGGTACCACATCCCAAACATCATTCTTGATGATGGATTGATATTCTTCATTCATGGCATCCAACCATTCCTTCTTCTTTACTGCTTCTTCAAAACAAGTTGGTTCTTCTTCAACAAGATTGCACATCAAGGATACATAGCTGGAATATGGCCTTGGTCTCTTGAGCACCATACTTTCTTGCATCTTGGATTAATTCACGTGCCCAAGCTGGTCTTCTCTTTAGAGAGATCTCCACATGAGGTATCTCCTCAGGTCTCTGAGGTTCTGCCATGTCATGATACTCTGGGGTAGGATCACCTTCAACACTTGGAATTGGTTCTTTGGTTGATTCTGCAATTCTGGGAACCTCCTGCTCCTCTTCATCCTCTTGAGTCTTCTTAGACTTGTTGAAAGCTGAATCTTCATCAAATGTGACATCCCGACTAATCTCGATCTAGCAGAATCTTGGGATGTATATGCGGTAATCCTTAGATTGGTCACTATAACCCACAAATATCCCCTTCTTCCCTGAAGGCTCTAGTTTCGATCTCTTCTCCTTTGGAATGTGGATGAACACTAGACATCCAAATATCTTCAAATGACTGACTTCAGGCTTCTTCCCAGTGAACATCTCTTTAGGGGTCTTGTTGCCAAGTGCACGATGGGAGATCTTGTTCTGTACATAGACTGCAGTTCTGGAAGCTTCTGCCCATAGATGCATGGGTAAATATTGATCATGGATCATAGCCTTTACTGCTTCTATGATCATTCTATTCTTCCTTTTGGCCAGACCATTTTGTTGTGGATTATAGGGAACAATGAGCTCCCTATTAATCCCTACTTGCTTACAGAAATCTTTGAAATCCATTGAGGTTTATTCCCCTCCATTGTTTGACCTCAGGATCTTAATCTTCTTTTCATTGAGATTCTCTACGAGTGCCTTTAACTCTTTAAACTTTTCAAAGACTTCATTCTTATTCTTCGAAAAGTAAATCCAGGTTTTGCAAGAATAATCATCAATAAAAGATGCATAATATTCATACCCACTTAGAGAGGTGGTGGACATTGGTCCACAAATGTTTGAATGAATGATATCCGTAATACCTTTCGCCTTGCTGTCGCTACTTGGAAATGGGTTCTTAGTGCTATTCCATTGAGAACACCCTTTGCATATTCCTTCATGATCCACTTGGATCTCTGCTAATCTAGTCACCACATTACTTACAATTGGTAAGGCCTTATAGTGTACATGAGCTAGTATCCTATGCCATAGCTCACAGGGGTTCATGGTACTGGCCATCATTGTTGCATCTGCATGACCCTTTAGCTTGTAAACTCCTCCTTCTTCTACTCCAATGACTACTGCGTCATCAATAGTCTTCCCATTAGGCCACATGAGAACTTCACCATCTACAAATGCAACTTGAAGACCTTTCTTATCAAATGCTGAAATAGATAGAAGGTTCTTCTTCAACCTAGGTACATAAAATACATCCTTCATGTTCATGGACTTCCCAGAGTCCAACTTGTAAGAGGCTTTTCCCATTCCTTTGATGGGATATTGATAATCATCTCCGAGTTTTACCTTGTGTGGAGATTCCTTATAGATAAGATGAGACAAGGATTCTTTGTATCCTGTCATGTGCTTTCAAGCCCCACTATCCACTAGCCAAGTATCACTTCCATGAGATACTGAAACAATGAGTGTTGAGATAGGAACATATTCTTCACTGGAGTCTTCATTATTTCTGGTCTTGTCATCATCATCACTATCTTCTGCTGCATGAGCATGAAACCTCTTCTTCTCCTTCTTGTGATGTCCATGTTTGTTTGGACAATTCCTTGCAATGTGTCCAATGTTGTGGCATGAGTAACACTCAATTGAAGAGAAATATTTTCTGGTCCTTCTCTTCTTCTGGGGTCTTCTTGGAGAGTCGTCTCGAGGATGGGGGTTGTCCTTCCTCTTCTTTCCACCTTTAGCATGAGTAGCTAAAGCTTGGTCTTCATCGTTATTTAACTTCTCCTCTCTTACGACTATTCTTTCTTCTTCTTGGACACATTCTTCCCATAGGTTTCTGAACTTGATTAGTTTCTTTCTGGCACAAATGCCACGAAAAAATGGTTCCCAATCTCAGGGGAGACCATTCAAAGTAGTCATCACAAATTCTGCATCCTCTATCATATCCCCAATGGCTTCTAGTTGTTCTTTGATCTGGGATACCCTGGAGAAGTATTAGTGCATGGATTCAGAATTCATGCACTTCACACCCTTGAGTTGATTTCTCAAGGTCATCTTTCTGTTGATGTTTGTTCCTTCAAATAGGCTGGTCAAGGCATCAAACATTTCTTTTGGTGTCATCTTGGAAGACACATGGGAGATCAAGTGATCGTTGATGGATTCGGCAATGATCCTCTTTGCTTTGATAAGATTCTTATTATGCCTTGCCTTCTTTTCATCTCCCTCTGGTTCTGTAAGCCCTTCCTTCACATATTTTTCTAGCTCATGCTCCTCAAGGATGAGCATGACTATATACTTCCAGGATCTGAAGTTCTCAGCTCCTTCAAGATTCTCATCAAGCTTGGTATTGCTTGTCATCTTGCTATAATGAGTACTTCAAATGGAAATAGAAATAGATTTGAGACTTACCATAAAATTTTTCCTTCTTAGATTGACTCCTCCTTTACCTAGGGTTTGTCATAGAAACCCTAAAAATTCAAAATTTGAATTTCAAATTTCTGAAAGGATAGAAAGATGCGCCTTGCAAATTTGATCAAGCTAGAATACTTCAAATTTGACCCCTAAAAAATTGCCTTGAAAGTTCTGTATCCTCTCGACAAGATCCCGAACTAGGGTTTCAAGAAGCTCGGTCTTCTGCCCAACTGAAAGGTTCGATCTAGGGATCAAAGGTTTCGTTTTTATGAGAGGATCAATCCTATGCAGAGAAAACCCAAAAATTATCCTTCTATCAAATGCCTTAATTTTCCGTGGCTGCACAATGGAATCTTTCAGGCTAGCTCTGATACCATGTTAGTTTTTACTTGAGCAACATATAGCATATAAACAATTATTGAAATATAAACAAGCACAACATAAAAGACAAGAAACACAATTTATCCTGGGAAACCCTCTTAGGGTAGAAAACCCAGCAAAGCCTTCCTCAATATAGAAATCACAAAGTACAAGATAACCCCAAGACAAAACAACTACTCCTCCACTTGTGTGCACCTCTCTTCTTCACCTATCCGAACTTGCTTGAGTGAATGGGTGAATATAAGTGAGAGAGAGGTACTCTATTTATGTTCTTCCGTTGGGGTGACAAATTCCCCAACAGGGCCGACTTGTCTACTTGACTGGTCAATTACATAACATAATAATATTCTAGGGGCTTTTCTAAGCTGACACATGTCCTAGGGTTTACATTGATTCTTTCAATGAGCTTTACATTATTATACATGACCATCATCTCCTAGAGGAGGAATACAATAATATAAATAGAACATCTTCAACAGTTATATTATTTTAACAGCGTATAGTCTAACATATGGATCGGGCTATAATGTCGGCTTGACATGATGATAACAAAATGGGTATAACATTTCCATGCAGCTTCAACATATGACAAACTATATTTATCCCACTCTGATATGTATAAAAAATATAACATGGGCATGCCTTTTGTATTGTAGGTGTGAGGCCTTTTCAACATACCCTCGGACTTATGACTTAATTCTTTCTGCGGGTCTCTTGAGCATGTACCGGGATAGGTAAACTAAGTACTTATTCACTCCCCCTGAAATGTGAAATTGTTTAGTTTCGTTGTTTTTCCAAAACCGATATGCAAGTCACATGATTTCCATCAACATAGAGATAGAGATGGGTGTGTGAGTGATTAGCGGGGATTCACAAAAGCCTATCAAAAATCTAGACTCAAGGGATCGAACTCAAGCACCATCTGTCTCCTCTTCGAGATTAGCTGTCCTTATAAGGCGGCATTAATGGTACTCAAACATTGTAATCAAACTCCAATGAAAAACATCTATCTAATTTTATAGTATCATGTAGAAATAGAACCAAGTCAATATGAGAAGGTAGTAATCAATGAGGCTATAGATTGAAATACATGTCTTTGTACATAGAGTAGCCAGGTGATTATAATCCAATATGAGAGAGATGTTGTAACCCGTACTTATAGATCAAGGTTTAAAATGGATTTATGTTGATTAACAATAAAGTTAAATATTTTATAGTTAATGATTTCACCAAAAGTATACAAAAATAATTATCCAAAAACTTTATGTGAAAATACAAAGATCATTAAGCAACACAAAACTAGAAGTCACCCAAATGAGATTGAAGGTTCCATTTTGGCCTTATGTTAAACACGACTTCATATAGCTACATTCTCAGCTCTCAGTATGTTTTTCACTTAGAAATGGATACAAATTTTCTTCTCAATACATGCATTACAATCCTTTCTGGATAGTGCTCACACGTTGGATGGTGTTAGCTTTTCAGAAATTTCAATCTGATCTAGGATCTTAACTGAGAGAATAACATGTACAACATATCTACGGCATAGCAATCATGGACACAATAATGCAAGCACACAAGAGACACAGAGTTTCACTGGGGAAAACCAAGAAGGTGAAAAACCCCACAACTTCCTTAGAGTTAGATAGAGCAATGATACAACCCAAGTACAAGAGATAGTCCTCCTAGCAACAGCTTCTCCTCCTCCACTAGTGTGGCACTCTCTAATGAGTGTGTGAGTGAAGAATAGAATGATCAAATAGACTGCCTCTCGCACTCTATTTATACATGACTTGACTTGCCTAATAACCTTTACTAGGTTGGCCTCAACTTAACCACATAGCATAATGCTGACAAGGCCAACCCCCAAAAGTGTGGTCTAATAAACCTTTAACCCACATGACTTATACAGGACTGACCCCATCAAGGTGTTCTAATAACCCATCAAGTATAATTTATGACACTTACAATATAAATGATGACACTTCCGCATAAAGGAATAATAACATCTCTATAGGAATACAATATACATATGTGAAATACATTCCGAAGTTACAAATACATCAACACTCCCTCTTAACTAGGAAGGTATTTCTCGACACAGATTTGCTAGCACAAGTCTTCTTCTCTGGATCATCATCACTGGATCATCGTCATCATCACTGTTGCTGCTATCTTAATCAATCTCAAATCTACTCGTCATAGGAAGTTCTACAAAGCCAAACCTTTTTCATGCTGGATGTAGGCCTACCACCTGTAGGTCTTCATCATCACTGGCCATACTGTGGAGTCCTCAGGACTTATTACGTGAGTCAACAAAACCTCAAAAGAGCATCCCAGGACTGATTACGAGCACACAGCTCAACCTATTGGATATCTGAGGACCTTTTACATGCCACTACACAACCTGTCGACGGCCATAGAGTATCATCTTGATACTCATGATCATACTGATCATAACATCGTTCATGAAGAAAAACCTAGATGCACATCACACAACACTTACATTCACCGGCATGGAAAGACACACTTCAACCATCCGTGAAAGGCTCAACACTTATATCTATGCCATGGGAAGACACACTTCAACCATGTCAGAAACTTCAACCATGTCAGAATGGCACAACACTTATATCGCAGCCATGGGAGAACACATCTACAACCATGCTCGAATGGCACAACACTTATATTGCAACCATGGGAGAACACATCTACAACCATACTTGAATGGCACAACACTTATATCACATCCATGGGAGAACACATCTACAACCATGCTCGAATGGCACAACACTTATATCGCAGCCATGGGAGAACACATCTACAACCATGCTCGAATGACATCATCAATTACATCATGACCATGGGAGAACACATCTACCACCATGTCTGAAAAGCCTAGAAATTACATCGCGACCATGGCAGAACACATCTACAACCATGTCTGAAAATCCCATGTGCATATGTGTCTTCGGAACTCATCACACATAATCCAACTGATTATGCAATGTATCTACCTTATACATATCATCAAATATGATCATCCTGATCATCATCATAGCATCATCCTGATGCATATCATCCAGAGCATCGTCATGAAGCTCGTCATCCATGATCATCCTAATCATACAATGCATCCACCTGATGCATATCATCTGGAGCAACATACTGAAGCTCAATATCCATGATCATTCTGATCATACAATGCATCCACCTAATGCATATACAAATACATGATCCAAATGATCATATCAAGCATCCAACATGATGCGTATACAAATACATGATCCAACTAATCATATCAAGCATCCAACATGATGCATATACAAATACATGATCCAACTGATCATATCAAGCATCCAACATGATGCATATACAAATGCATGATCCAACTGATCATATAGAGAAGAAACTGGAGCATTGTCCTGATGCTCATCACACATAGTGCTTACATCCACAGCCATGGGAAGGATCCTCCTCTCACCATGCTTGGAATGGCTCCTGTAAATGTGTCCATCACTTCTTCCTTGAAGTGTCGTCAATTTGAAGTACACCAAGCCTCCCTCTGAAGTACTCAAACTTCACTCTGTCTAGTGGTTTCCTCAACACATTTGAAACCTGCTCATCTGTCGCAACATATAGGAGCTTCACTACTCCTCTCTGCACCATATCCCTGATATACTGATATTTGATCTCAATGTGATTCGACCTGTCATGGAACACCGAGTTCTCAGACAGCTTCACACAACTCCGATTGTCACAAAAGATACCAGTTCCTCCATCGGGAGATCAAATAAATCAGACAGTAGCTTCCTCAGCCATACTGCCTCACAACTAGCTGAACAAGCTGCAACATAGTCTGCTTCGGCAGTACTCAATGCTACGCAGGACTGCTTCCTGCTAAACCAAGAGATCACACCTGATCCTATACTGAAGCAGCACCTAGAAGTGCTCTTCCTATCTACAACACTCCATGCCCAATCTGAATCAACATAACCATGTAGGTTAAACTTTTGATTCACATCATACTTGATCCCATAGTCAACTGTACCTTTCAGGTACCTCAAAATATGTTTTACATCAACCATGTGAACACCTCTAGGATCCGTCAGGAACTGGCTCAAATGAAGAATCACACAAAGCAAATATATGGTCTTGTGTTCGTCAGGTACATCAAGGACCCAATCATCTGATGATACACCGTGACATCAATCGGCTCAAACGAAGAATCACACAGAAGCTTCAAGTTCAATGCCATAGGTGTGGCCATGGCCTTGCAGTCCATCATCCCGAACCTATTCAGGATCTCTACTACATACTTCCCTTGTCCAAGGAAGATCCCATTTGCACTCTGCCACACCTCCAATCCTAGAAAATAGTGCATCATCCCCAATTCCTTCATCTCCAACTCGGTAGCAAGCTTCCTCTTGGTATCATAAATCAATCCATCCTCACCTGTAACAAATAGGTCATCCACACATAGAAGTAGTATCACAGGATTTCCTTCCTCAACCTTGTAGTAAAGGTTGGAATCTGCTTTACTCTTAGTAAATCCCAGACTAGATAGAAAGTTGTCCATCCTACCATACCAAGTCCTAGGTGCTTGCTTCAAGCCATACTAGGCTTTCTTCAATCTACACACATGAGTCCCTCGGTCATGTGTCTCAAAACCAAGTGGCTGCTCCACATACACTTCCTCCTCGACTACACCATTCAAGAAAGTTGTCTTGACATCCATCTAGTATATCCTCGATTTCATCACTGTGGCCAGAGCAAGTACTGTTCTGATGGAAGTGTATCTGGATACAAGAGAAAAAGTCTCTTCATAGTCTATTCTCTCTTTCTGGGAGAAGCCACGAGCTACAAATCTTGCTTTGTATTTCTCTATGCTACCAACTACAGCATGCTTGATCTTATAGATCCACTTGGAAGTCACAACAGACTTCCCTTCAGGTCTTTGGACCACATCCCAAACATCATTCTTCATGATCGACTGGTACTCTTCGATCATCCCGGATCCTGGGAACTTCATATTCTTCGATAGATAGCTTTGTTGCTGGAGTAAATGTTGTAGTCCTTTTGTAGGTGATGGTAAACGATCTTTCCTACAAGACAAGTTAAATTGAATGATTGGAAACATCTCATAGTTTTTAGAACAAATTCTTACACATAAAGAAATATGTCATACAGTCATGCAATTAATTTAGCCAATGCTTCAATACAACATTTATCCATATTCCGTAACTTTCTAGATGCCTTCCAATCTCTACTAGAACATTGTTAATAGTGTGCACAACTCCCAAGATGTCAGCAAAGAGGTTTCATTCTAATAAGTAGCAATGGAATGATACACAACCTAAGTCTAGAAACATAAGTATATACATCATTGAACAATATTATTTAAACAATCAAATATACAAGAAATGACAATTCAAATACTTATCTTTGTTTGGTTGTAGGGTGGACTCCCTCTCAATATTTTCTTCCTTGCAAAAACTACTGGAGTGTGCTCCCTCTTGATCTTTGCTTCCTGGATTACCTATCTTTGAACTTACATCCACCCTCGATCACTATGCATACGTACTAGTATCATCATTGAGTTATCCTCGAGGTCTCATACATACATTCATTAGTATAATCTTAATACTATCAAAAACATTATGATTCTAAGTAATCTTAAACAAGTATGGTCAAGATCATTTCATACACAGATAATTTATCACAATTCTTTTACTCATGCATATTCCTATTTGACCATAGGAATTTTATGGTTAGTCATATCATCAATCAAAGTAAGAAGCATAATATGCCTAAACCCATGATTACTCAAACCTACAACTTCATGAATAATCATTATCAATCATACCAAGTATACTTATATAAGAGATCCTATCACAAGGTAGGATCCTAACTTGATATAGGAAAAACATACCTGGATTAATATGTTAGCTGGTTATGTCTAACATACCCACATGATGTCTTCTTGTTCTCTCAAATGACTTGTGCTAGTGACCTGCATATCTCATAAGTTAACCATTGTGGATCCTAATTATACATACCTTGTAAGTAGAGCTTCTGTGTGATCCATGACTATGGATGAGTCTTTTGTCTTCATGTCACCATGGTCATATGTTCTTGATCTTAGAACTTGATTTGTCTTTCTAGATGTATCTTTCATATTAGCGGACAACGTCATCCTCATACAACACCACAATGCATTAGTACAATCATAAGTGTCAAAACCCTAATCAATGAATATCTACATTCATAATTTTATTAAGGTGATATGACAAGTCTAAAGTTAATCAATATTGTACTAACCTTAATGAAGACAAACATACCATAAATGTAATCATGAACAGATCTCAAAACATACTTGGATAAGTCATACCTGTCGAGATTTCTTGTAATCTTCTTATGTAAGGTCTTAGCCTCATCTCCCTCTGAAACAGGAACTTCTTCACTTATGCAGGTGACCAATCCATTCTCTTCTAGGATTAACCCAATCCACTTTGATTTGTTGAAACTAGATCTGGATCTGGACTAGGGTTTGTTAGAGAAACCCCAAAAATTCAAACTTCTGAAAGGATAGAAAGATGCGCCTTTCTGAGCTGGTCAAGCTGGTATACTAAGAATTTGAAAACTGCAAAGTTTCACCCCTCAAAATTGCCTTTTAGATTTTCGGATTCACTTGGGAGGACCCTAAATTAGGGTTTGAGATTCACAGAGCTTCACCCAACCAAAAGGTTTGATCCAAAGCTCTAAACTTTGATTTTCTTGAGGAGCTTCCAGCCTTGGTCACAAAATTCAAAAATTCCAACTTTTGTAGAAACCCTAATTTTCCACTTTTCCGATCAAAGTTCTGAACTAGGGTTTGATCAAGCCCATCCTTTTTCCCAACCAAAAAATTCAATCTTGGTCTCTACATTTAAATTTTCATGAGGAAAAATGAGCTACTTTTCCAAAGTTCTTCACCATCAGATAAGTAATTGTATCATTATTATTTATATGTTGATATTTATTTCTTGTGTTTGCTAAGGAATATGCCATGGATTGTTTCAGGAGTAAATATGTAAAGTTGAAGGCCATTAAGCAATCAATTTTGGTTGTAGAATGCACAATTCAGCCTCTGTTGTGTAAATTAAGATACAAACATACCAAAAGTATGGAATTGGCATTATGGGCATTATTGAAGATCCCAGAACTGGGAAGGAATTATGTTTATCTCTATGTATAATGTTACTTTCTGTATTCTTTTATGATTTTCCATGTAATCAACTGATAATATGATAGTTATGTGCTGGAATGCTTAATCATGTGATTGGATGAGAATCATTTTGTAAAGCGTGCAGTGGTTAAATCTTTGTTGTAGTAATCTGGGAAATTGTTGTACATGCATGTTTATTCCATTGCAATTGTGAGTTTGTATATGATAAGATCAAATGCGGCTATTGCAGTCAAATTAGAATCACAAATGAGAAAATCCAAATGGTCAAAACACAAAATTTTAATGGTGTGCCATGATAGCCAAGGGAGGCGGGTCCGGATCGACTGTAAGTTTTTTGGGTACTATGGTAGACATCATCCCTTTGATGGATTTGTAGCACTATTGTATTTGTGTGTGTGTAGGTGTGATTGAGGTCTTACATCCATCCCCACACTGGTGTCTTTTCAAATTGTGACCATGTGGTCCTGCACAACAAGAGGCCAAATAGCTAGCAAGACCTAAAGAGACTGTATGCCATGACCCCTGTAGGCCTGCATACAGTCTATTCAAGCAAGGGTATATAATTTAATCGAAACATATAGTGACTTATATATGATAATTAATAGACCATGTCAATTATGTCAACTATTTGACATAGGGCCATTATTTAAACAGAGGGATGTGCATCTTTTTGGCATTTTCTTTCCGCTTCTTGAATTCCAGCCCCACTTCCACCTGATGAAATGTGGATCTTTCCTATCCATTATCATGTGTGAGCATAATATGTGATATGTATTTCAACTCCAAAATGTTTTGTCTTGTGTTTATTGCTTCTATTTGTTGAGAATGACATATACTGGAATTCATTCCAAATGTTTCAAGAGCATTTTCATTCTTTGTAACTAGGATGGAAGCAAGAAAAGACTACTGAAATCTAAATATAATTCCAAAATGTCTCCTCTTGTGATTTATACTTCTCTCTCTTCAAAATGATTTGTTGGAAGCTCTAATCCAAAAGGCATCATGATTCATTGGAAGCTCTTCGATGGCTATAAAATCACAAATGAAACAACTGATTCAGTAAGTGAGACATGGTAGCGAGCATTATTGATAATAGTACTCAAACTTGGGAAGGAGCATTCAGAGTCATTGGATAAGGTTTGGCCGTGTGTTGTTCTGTTGCTTTTATACAATGAATTATTATAATCCTTCGTCTCCGTTGAGCAGTAGCAGCAACAGTAGCAGTGACAGTGATGAAGACAACCATGGTTCAAATTTCCCTACCAATCTTCCAGGCTATGGTGATTTCAGAGACTCTTTTTTGCCTCCTCCTCCTCCTAATGTATGATGCTTGGTGGATGAGGGAGAGGATGGTGGCTGTGGTGATTCTAGTTGTAATAATCATGGGGACTCTGGATCTGGCTATGGAGACGGTGGTGATGATAATGGTGAAGATGATGGCCATAACCATAACCATGGAAATCGAGATTACATGGATTGTCTTATGGATCTTATCTTTGGCAACGACAATGTTGATAATAATAACGACAATAACAACGGCAATGGCGATGATGATGAAGAGGAAAAGAGCCATCGCCATCCTTAGGTAGGAAGTTATTTGGACATTAGCGATGGTTTAGGCACTTACTCTTACGGATGTGCTTATTTGCACCTATTGCTCGATGCTTTTGACCAATCACCCAAAAACTGTGCAAGTCGTGGACAGCTCTTATTTTAAAAATATGGACCTGCAATATAGTTCCTCTTCCGCTTTGCCTCCAATGGCAAGGTTATTGCAAAGCTATATGTTGATCTACCTCCCCATACGTTTCCCCCTTAGTCTTCTATTATAGATCCTCTCCCTAGGTAGGATCGTGGAAGTACCACAATATGTCCAACATGTCATCGCACCCCCTCCCGCTCATTTGATGATGATAACTCAGAAGAGAAAGAAGCGAAGGAGGGCAGTGGAAAAAATGAAGCACACGCATAGGAAAATAAGCAAAGCAGGGGACTAGAGGATCAAGAAATGAAGCAGCTCAGCAATGAGCGAAAGAGACAAAAATGTTCCAGTGACAAGAAGCAAGACACCAATGACCAAAATAAGAAGCAATAGCAAGAGGAGAAGGGAAACAACAATGAACAAGAGAAGAAAAACCCTAATGATCACGGATAATAAATAAGCTCTGCTTGGTTATCACGCATTCGATTACCAACTAGTTCGTTCATTTTTCAACTCTACTCTGGTCGGTTTTTTCAGGTTATAAATTGTTGGACATGTTTTTATTGGTGTTAGCACCTATATATTTTTTGCTCTTTTACAACATAAAGACCTGTACATGAAAGATGGAAGGTCAGACAACTACCTAAGAAAAAGGCTTGAAGTGATCTCCATCGGCAATGGCCAGGTGCTAAGGCAAGAGATAGAATGGTCTAGAAGGGGTCCGATGTAATAAAGGGCTAATGTCAAGGGATAAGTATTAATAGGTGAAAAGAATGACTTAAGATAAATGGAGAAATACCCTAAAACCTATAGTCCTTGGGAAAATTTATGAAAGATTAAATGTCGCACAGATCGACACCATTGATCAACGGCAGGATAAAGATCTATGGTTTTAAAAAGATCGTCGCATGGCCAAGTCATGAGGAAGAAAGAGAATATGAGTATGCAATGGGTCGGAGCCCACCGTACAGGTGTCGACTTAGGAGTGCATTGCAAAGAGGAAAGAGCAGTGAACGATGCTCAGTTAGGTGCATGCGATGGTGGGGACATATACAAGGATCTATGATAGAGATGATCTTTTTGAGATACAAGGGTTTAGGTCTATTTACCGAAAAAGGGCCTGAGTCTCTGACAGATCTATGGTTTGGGTGGAAAGAAGAGCCAGATAAACGGCTGGGGTAGTATGAAATGCACATGGTATAAGAGGGGAGACCCCACCAGCATACGAAAAATCTAAAGGCTAATTCGAGTATCAGGCTCACCATAGATACACGTTTAAGAAGAAATGGACGGTCCTGATACATCATCGCATCAAGAAGTAGCATGATTAATAGCAGCAAGGTAGATGTGATGGACCGGGTCCTACCGAACAGGTGTCAGCTCCACAACTTGTCTCATAGAGAAAGGGTGATATAGGAGAATCTTTTTGGGTGCATGCGATGCTACTCCCTAGATGAATTCAAATGAGATCAATGACCCAGATGAAGATTAGCAGAGATGATCCGATGGTGGAAATGGATAGGTTGTCAAATCAGCAGGTAAAAGGGCAGTCATATCTTACGAGGGAAAGTAAACACGTGAGAGTTCAGACGGCTGAGATCAAAGGACGACAGGCCAAAAGGACCAGGAGTTATGGAAATACGGTTATATATATAAGAAGTTCCGATGAAGATTGACATTTGTTTCGGAAGCCTATTGAAGTCAGGGAGCCTCTCACCATGTGGTAGACAACGAATGTGACAGAACCTTCGACAGGGTGCGTGCAGGGATTCCAAAGTGACAGGTAGGGTCTGTAACCGCCATTCTCTGAAAAATCTATGTCTTTTACAGTCATAAGATGACAAAAGAAGAAGCTTCTACTAGTTCTATGGTTAAGATAGCCCTGAAAGATAGAGACACAGATGTATTTGACACATGCATTCGGCTCCCAATTCCGAAAATTAAGAAGAGACTGGAAACCTTGCATGAACAGGGACTGGATATCCATGGAGTCTTTAGGTCGTCGTTCATTTTCTTTTGCCTTGACCAGGTGTTCTCTTTTCATGAGTTTGTAGCGTGGTGTTCTTCTAATTACTCAGAACCTCAAAGAGTAATTATGGATGCCCGTAGGTCCAAATTCATCTGTAATATAGATGCGTCAGCCATTAGGGATTCCTTTTTCATTCTAGAGTCTCAATACCAAGAGTCGGAGGGTTTTTTTGAAGAGTCGATGGTTTCCTTGTACCACCAAATCAACCCCGAAAGCCGTCAAGACTTCTTAGCCACATGCCTAAAACCCGACTCAAAAATATCCGAGGAACCCTACCCCCTAAACGTCAGCCTTTTTTATGACAATTCCCAATTGTTTCTTTCTTTGTTAGCTTTGTTTCTAGGGTTGGATACTGATTTGTGGGTGACTGAAGTCCAATTAAGTTTACTCTTTAGGATTAGCATCAGTTTGGCCAGGTCCGAAAGCAGGCTTTTCCCACCCTTGAGGTTTGATGAATTTTTGGTAGAAAAGAGACATGTACAATTAACCAATTTCCCAAGTACTAGGATTTTTAGATATCAGACGCAGTTGATGAAAATGATTATGTATAGCATCATCAAAAGCTCACATTTCTCCTTACTGCTTCAGACCAATGTTCTGGTAGACAATGTTTTCAATTATTTGAACCATGTTTTGCCCCCTATTTATAAAATCATTTTTGGGGAAGAATTGCCTAGAATGCTACCTGAAATGAAAACAATGATGCAATTGAAGGATGAACTGGCACTCAGTGACTCGTTTTTGTTAAAAGAAGCTACATTTATTAGATTGTACGATTTTGTGCAGGAGACTTATGTTCTACCCCGCTTTTCTGACATTGCGGATCTTTGATCTTGAATTTATCAGACAGAAATTGGCCTTGGAAGAGATGCAATTCCTGAAACATAAGAAGAGAACAGATGTGAAATGTCCTTGGAAGGTAGGGCCTTTCATTGTGAAGAATAAAGAAGATTTGTTAGAGCTGGAAGAGTTATTGAAGTCACTAGGGTTCAAAAAAGATGTGGCCATCAAATATGATCCCTTACATATAATTTCCAAGCGAAGGAAAGAATTTAACCTCAGCACTTTTGATGATACAGAACCAGAAGGGGTGCTAAAGGGGTGAAATTTGTTGTGTTGGGAACCTGAGGTGGAGGAAGCAGTGGAGACATAGGGAGGAGATCTCATGATTTCCGATTTAATAATGGATTTAGATCAAGTGCCGGACACCATGGAGGTGGGCCGAAAAACAGACTTAGAAGAAGTCATGGATATGGATACTGAAGAAGGTAATATAGACAAGAGACCTAAATTAGAAGTACAGGATGAGTTAGTTCTTGCGGCTATTCAAACCAACTCAATTGCTTCCCCAACTAAAGAGCAGCTGGTTGTCGCAGCAGCTCAAGAAGGATTGACTGTCCAAATGGATAGTGGAGGGGCAGATGATGAGGAGTCTTTGGCTCCTGAGATCCAGGTTGTAGAATAAAAGTTTCAAGATGTTCAAGAGGGAGATGTAGGTAATGAGTTTCGGTCCAAGGCCGACCTCTCTAAACAATACGATCAAAACAAGCGAGCTTCGGCCCAGAGGTTGTTTGATTCCATGCCTATAGCTAGAGGTTTGTCTAAGACTTCCTTGATGACTAGCAGGAATATAAATGATAATATCTTAAAATTAACAGTATTGACGGAAGATGGAGTGACCGAAACAAGGATCGATTGGCAAAAGATACTAGTACCAGAAAAAATCTAGTTTCACAAGCAAGTTAGTGATCTTGTGTATGAAGATTTTGTGAAAGCAGCATTGAAAAGCGACAACTTGCTGGTTATCATGAAAAAGTTAGAAAAGCAATTAAAGCAGGAGAAAAGTGAAAACCGAGCTCTTCAAAATTAGGTCAAAAAGGTACAATCTCACCTAGTTATAAGCGATGGCAGTGGTAAAAGCATGAACAAGCTGTTGGCAGAGAAAGACAAGCTGATTCTTAAACCACAAAAGAAGGAAAAGGTTCCAAATATCCGACCAATCGAACCTCCCGAAGAGACACACTTTGAAACACAAAAAGAAGACTTGTCTAAGGAAATAAGTGAATGCAAAGCAGAATTGTTGAAGTTTGCAGAGAAGGAAGATAACTGGAAAAAAGAGAGAATAAGCTTAGAAAAGCAGCTTGATGATTTGAAAACTAACTTGTCCAATTTGGACATGCGGCCTAGCAATTTGAACCAAACTGGGGAAAGCAATGGTACTGACAGTCTTGTGCAGGCTATGTTTCACGTTAGCCTCAAAAATGTGGAAATCAAGGAGCTGAGAGAAAAATCTCAAAGGTTGAAAGAAGAGAGTAGTAAGAAGGAAGAAGATCTAAAGGTCCTTCAAAAGAAGCACAAAGAATTAATTGACATCAATAAAGAGCTCAGTCAACAGATTACCGGGCAGGCCGCTTTACAAGGGTGCAGACATTTGGTGTGGGATTGGATCACTAAAGATGCTGAGAACTTTAGACCCTATTTAGAGTTCATGAGAGTAAAAGAGAAGTCCGTTAGTGATGCTCTAGAAGGTTGTGAAGTTGCAAAGGAGACCCTAATCCAAAGGCCTAAAGAAATGGCACTAAGTGCCATCACTTTCCTGAATGATCTATCTGAAGAAGAAAGGATTAAGCTGAATATTGGGAACCGGATCACAACACTTGCAGTGGCACGAAGGGTCCTAAGGAAATATGTGTCAAATTTTGAGCATTAATTCACAATACTTTAGGATCTTTGCTGAGAGAATAACATATACAGTATATCAATGCATGACAATCACAATATGACAAGCATCACAAGAATCAAAAGCATAAGAGACAAGAGACACAGAGTTTCCGTGGGGAAAACCCTAAGGTGAAAAACCCCACAACTTCCTCAGAGATAGAGAGAGCAATGGCTCAACCAAAGTACAACCAAATAACACTGAGATAGTCTCCTAGTAGAAGATGGTCCTCCTCCTCACTAGTGCGCCACTTTCTGAGTGAGAGTGAGTTGCTTTTCCGAATGAGTAAAATAGAGATCTCCGATCTCTATTTATACTAACCTTTTTTCCCAGTGACCTTATGGGGCTGACTTGTCTATCTAGATACATCCAAATTATATTATATATAATTCAGGGCCGACCCAACATGGTGGTCTAATAACCCATCGGCAAGTACACACACTTGCAACACTTGTCAATCCACATGACGACACTTCCTTATAGAGGAATAACACATCTCTTATAAGGTTACAATAAATATATATAAAATACACATATGAAATACATTCCGAAGTTACATATACATCAACACTCCCTCTTAACTAGGAAGGTATTTCTCGACACAGATTTGCTAGACAAGTCTTCTTCTCGGGATCATCGTCATCGATGCATCGTCATCATCATCGTCACTGCTGCTGCTATCTCAACCAATCTATGACTCTACTCATCATAGGAAGTTCTACAGAGCCATTCCTTTTTCATACTGGATGTAGGCCCACCATCTACAGTTCTTCATCATCACTGGCCATACTGTGGAATCCTCAGGACTTATTACGTGCGTCACAAAACCTGGCTACAGCATCCCAGGCTATTACGAGCACACAGCTCTACCTGTAGGATCTCCCAGTAGCACATTACATGTGATCCATCACAAAACCTGGCTGAAGCATCCCAGGCTATTACGAGCACATGGCTCTACCTGTCGGATCTCCCAGGAGCACATTACATGTGATCTCACCACAAAACTTGCATCTGAGGCCTTTTTCATCCTGTCCAGATCTCCCAGGAGCAAATTACATGCCATAGGACAAAACCTCGCAAGAGCATCTGCCAGATATCCCAGAGCACCGAATTACATTCCATAGGAAAAACCTCGAAAGACTATCTGCAGATCTCCCAGGGCACAAATTATATGTCCTCCCAAGCAAAACCTCGAAAGAGCATTTGCCAGATGTCCCAGGGCACTGAATTACATGCCATAGGCAAAACCTCGAAAGACCATCTGCAAATCTCCCAGGGCACAAATTACATGCTTACCTGCACAACCTGATCCACGGCCACAAAGTATCATCTGATACTCACCATACATCATCCTGATGTACACATGATCATCCTGATCATCATCACTGCAACATCCTGCTGCATGTCATCTGGAGAAGCTTGTCATCCACGATCATCCTGATCATACAATGCATCCATCTGATGCACACCAAGTATCTACCTAATATATATCATCACACATAGTGTATCCACCTGATACATAGATACATGATCCACACAATGTATCCATCAACATACATGATCTACCTGATCATACCTAATACATATCAATATACATGATCTACCTGATCATACAATGTATCCACCTGATACATATACAGATACATGGTCCAAGCAACCAACATGATGCATACAAAATACATACAAATGATCCAACTGATCATATCCAGCATCCAACATGATGCATACATACATATGAATGATCCAACTGATCATATCCAACATCCAACATGATGCATACATACATATAAATGATCCAACTGATCATATCCAGCATCCAACATGATGCGTACATACATATCCATATAAATGGTCCAACTGATCATACAAATCAGAAACTAGAACATCATCCTGATGCTCATCAACATCCAGCGCTTACATCCACAGCTATGTAAAGGATCCTCCTTCTAACATGCTTGGAATGGCTTCAGCAAATGTGTCCATCACTTCTTCCTCGAAGTGTCCTCGATCTGGAGAATGCCAAGCCTCTCTCTGAAGTACTCGAACTTCACCCTGGCTAGTGGCTTCGTCAGCACATCTGCAATATGCTCGTCTGTCACAACATATAGGAGCTTCACGGCTCCTCTCTGCACCATATCCCTGATATAGTGATATTTGATCTCTATGTGTTTCGACCTGTCATGAAACACTGGATTCTCGGACAGCTTCACACAACTCTGGTTATCACAGAAGATACCAGTAGCATCCAACGGGAGATAAAATAACTCAGACAGTAGCTTCTGTATCCATACTGCCTCACAACTAGCTGATCAGGATGCAACATACTCTGCCTTAGCTGTACTTAGTGCCACGCCGGACTGCTTCCTGCTAAACAATGAGATCACACCTGATCCCATACTGAAGCAACACCCAGATGTGCTCTTCCTATCTGTAGCACTGCCAGCCCAATCTGAATCAACATAACCCTGCAGGTTAAACTTTTGATTCACTTCATACTTGAGCCCAAAATCCACTGTACCCTTCAGGTACCTCAAAACATGCTTTACAGCAACCAGGTGAACACTCCTCGGATCCGTCAGGAACTGGCTCAATGTGTTCACAGCAAAGCAAATATCTAGTCTCGTGCTCGTCAGGTACATCAAGGACCCAATCATCTGACGATACATAGAGACATCAACCGGCTCAAATGAAGCATCACATAGAAGCTTCAGATTCGATGCCATAGGTGTGGCCATGGATTTGCAATCCATCATCCCAAATCTCTTCAGGATATCCACTGTGTACTTCCCTTGACCAAGGAAGATCCCACCTGCACTCTGCCACACCTCCATACCTAGAAAATAGTGCATCATTCCCAAATATTTCATATCGAATTCAGCAGCAAGCTTTCTCTTAGTATCTGCAATCAGTCTATCATCTCCTGTTACAAATAAGTCATCCGCATACAGGAGTAGAATCACAGGATTCCCTTCCTCAACCTTGCAGTAAAGGTTGGAATCCGCTTTACTCTTGGTAAAGCCCAAACTGGATAGGAAACTATCCATCCTACCATACCGGGTTCTAGGAGCTTGCTTCAAGCCATACAAGGCTTTCTTCAATCTGCACACATATGACTCCCTGTCATGTATTTCAAAACCTAGTGGCTGCTCCACATATACTTCCTCTTCAACTACACCATTCAAGAAAGCAGTCTTGACATCCATCTGGTGTATTTTCCATTTCATTGCTGCAGCCAAGGCAAGTACTATTATGATGGAGGTATACCTAGCTATAGGTGCAAAAGTTTCTTCATAATCTATTCCCTCTTTCTGAGAGAAGCCATGAGCTACGAATCTTGCCTTGTATTTCTCCACACTGCCATCTGTAACATGCTTGATTTTGAAGATCCATTTAGAAGTTACAACTGACTTCTCTTTAGGTCTTGGGACAACATCCCAAACATCATTCTTCATTATTGATTGATATTCTTCAACCATGGCATCCTTCCATTCTTTCTTTTCCGTTGCTTCTTCATAACTGGAAGGCTCTTTGTTCATAATGTCACAGAGCAAAGCAACATAGCTGGTCTATGATCTGGTTCTCTTCTTTGCTCTGTGTTCTTCTTCTGGAATGCCAAATCTTTCTGCATCTTGAATGACCTCTCTAGCCCATGTAGGTTTCCTCTTGTGAGAGCTATCCTCACGGGGTGGATCTATAGGTTCTTGTGGCTCTTCAAACTCACGAACAACTTCTGGAACTGCTTCAGTCATGGTAGTATCTTGAAATCTAGTTTCCTTAGGTTCTTCATAAACTTCGATAGGTGCCTTCCTTGATTTGATGAATGCTGAGTTTTCATCAAATGTTACATCCCTGCTGACATCAATCTTCTTGAACCCTGGAAAGTATATTCTGTAAGCCTTCGAGCTTTCACTGTAACCCACAAAGATACCCTTCTTTCCTGAAGGATCTAGTTTGGTCCTCTTTTCCTTTGGGACATGAGTGAATACTGGACAACCAAATATTTTGAGATGGATGACTTCAGGTTTCTTACCAGAAAAGACCTCTTCTGGTGTCTTGTTGTCCAATATCTTGTGTGGTGTTCTGTTATGCACATATACAACTGTTATAGCTGCTTCTGCCCATAGATGCATAGGTAGATCCTGGTCATGGAGCATTGCTCTTGTTGCTTCCATGATTGTTCTGATCTTCCTTTCTGCAACTCCATTCTGTTGTGGATTGTAAGGAGCAGTCAACTCCCTCTTAATCCCTGAATCACTACAAAGCTTCTTGAAGTCACCTGAGGTGAATTCTCCACCATTGTCGGATCTGAATGTTTTGATCTTCTTGTCAGTTTGATTCTCCATCAAGGTTTTGAATTCCTTGAACTTATCAAACACCTCATCTTTGCTCTTCAAGAAGTATACCCAAGTCTTCCTGGAGAAGTCATCAATAAATGAGACATAGTAAACATACCCACTCAGGGAACTGGATGACATAGGACCACATACATCCGAGTGGATG
Organism: Larix kaempferi; assembly: GCA_027924585.1. NCBI lineage: Eukaryota > Viridiplantae > Streptophyta > Pinopsida > Pinales > Pinaceae > Larix > Larix kaempferi. The sequence continues at coordinate 8,833,874 of BSBM01000416.1, forward strand.
ATTTCCAGGATGTCTTTTGCCTTGCTTTCACTGCTTGGGAAAGCCTTCTTGATGTTCTTACCTTTTGCACATCCTTTGCAAACACCTTCATGTTTGGTCTTGATTTCAGGAAGACCCTCTACCGCCTTGCTTGCAATTGGAAGTGCTCTATAGTGCATATGAGCAAGTCTTCTATGCCAAAGTTCACTTGGCTCTATGGATTCATGCACCATGGCATGTTCAAGTTGTCCCTTCAATTTATACAAACCTCCCTCTTGCTCTCCAATCACTACTGCATCATCTATGGTCTTTCCCTTTGGACACATTAGGACTTGGCCATCTACAAATGCAACCCTCATACCTTTTGCATCCAATTCAGAGATTGAGAGTAAGTTCTTCTTGAGCCCAGGTACATACAATACTTCTTTCATCTTCAAGGATTTTCCAGAATCTAGGTTGTAGGAGGCTTCACCACTTCCTTTGATTGGGTATTGATAATCATCCCTAAGTTTCACCTTATGGGGTGATTCATGTTCAGATAGATTCACACAAGATTCCTTAAACCTATTCATGTGTTTGGAAGCCCCACTATCAATCAACCAATCATTACAACCATGGGAGATGGTACCTGTGAGAGCAGAGATCAGAACATACTCTTCTTCACTTGATGAGTCATCATTACTATCACTTTCTGCCCTAGCCTTCTTGTTTGGGGGTTCATCATCTTCAACAGCATGAGCATGAAACCTTCTTTTGCTACCCTTCTTCTTCTTGGTGGGGTTGTTGTTGTCCTTCTTCTTCTAGGGACAATTTATGGCAATATGTCCTTTCTCATTACAGGTGAAGCATATTCTTCTTTCTTTGAAGTGATGTGAAGATTTCTTGGAGTGAGATGGCTCTCTCTTGAACTTCCCTTTCTTGGTGTGAGCTGTGAGAGCTTGATCTTCATTCCCCATCTTTTCTTCTCGTGCCACAAGCCTTGCTTCTTCTTGTGAGCATTCTTCCCGTAGTCTACTGAAGGAGTTCAACTTCTTCCTTGCACAAATTCCTTGGATAAAGCAATCTCATGACCTGGGTAGGCCATTTAGAGTGGTCATCACCACTTCACCATTCTCCACCAATTCATCCACTGCTTCTAGCTATTCCTTGATCTGGGAGACCCTTGAAAAATAAGATTGAATGGTTTCTCCATTCTGAAATTTCACTCCTTTCAATTGGTTCCGTAGGGTCATCTTCCAATTTATGTTCTTCCCTTCAAACAGCTTGGTCAAAGAGTCAAACATCTCTTTGGGTGTCTTTAGAGAGGACACATGGGGTATGAGATGATCTTTAATGGAATCAACAATGATTCTCTTTGCCTTGACCAAGTTCTTCTTATGCAATACCTTGGCCTCTTCATCCTCTCGGATAGGGATGTCTTCTTTCACATATGAGTCCAACTCATTCTCTTCGAGGATTAACCCAATCCTATACTTCTAGGCTCGGAAGTTATCAGCCCCTTCAAGCTTATCCTCAAGCTTGGTGTCGAGAGACATCTTAAAGAGTACTTCAAATGGAAATAGAAAAGATTTAGGTCTTACCACTTGAAATGCTGAAAACTGGATCTGGTCCCGGATTAGGGTTTGTCGGAAAAACCCTAAAAATTCAAAATGTGAATTTCAATTTTCTGAAAGGATAGAAAGATGCGCCTTGATGAGAGTATCAGCCTGGTGTATTCAGAATTTGAGATCAGCAAAGCTTTACCCTTCAGATTTGATCTTTTGTCCTCCTGAGTTCACTACGGAGAGCCCTGAATTAGGGTTTGAGATTCTCGGAGATCTACCCAGCCAAAAATCTTGATCCAAAGCTCTAAACTTCAATTTTTGCAAGGAGCTTCCAGCTGTGTCTTCAGATTCCATAAATTCCTATTTTTGTGGAAACCCTAATTGTTAGGGCCAAGTCTGAAAATGCTTGGAATTGAATTCTGATTGGACAGATAGATGCACCTTAATGAGTAGAGTCAATCTACTATACTGATTTTCAAAAATCTGTGGAGAGAAACCCAATAAACAAGAAACTCAAGCTTTCATCATTGCAAAATGTCTTCTTCTCAGGCTAGCTCTGATACCATGTTAAATTTTGAGAATTAATTCACAATACTCTAGGATCTTTGCTGAGAGAATAACATATATAGTATATCAATGCATGACAATCACAATATGACAAGCATCACAAGAATCAAAAGCATATGATACAAGAGACACATAGTTTCCGTGGGGAAAACCCTAAGGTGAAAAACCCCACAACTTCCTCAGAGATAGAGAGAGCAATGGCTCAACCAAAGTACAACCAAATAACACTGAGATAGTCTCCTATTAGCAGATGATCCTCCTCCTCACTAGTGCGCTACTTTCTGAGTGAGAGTGAGTTACTTTTCCGAATGAGTAAAATAGAGATCTCCGATCTCTATTTATACTAACCTTTTTTCCTAGTGACCTTATGGGGCCGACTTGTCTATCTAGATACATCCACATTATATTATATATAATTCAGGGCCGACCCCACATGGTGGTCTAATAACCCATCGGCAAGTACACACACTTGCAACACTTGTCAATCTACATGACGACACTTCCTTATAGAGGAATAACACATCTCTTATAAGGGTACAATAAATATATATAAAATACACTGATGAAATACATTCCGAAGTTACATATGCATCAACAATATGCACAGATTGAGAGTGTGGAAGCTAAAGTCGAAGAAATGAAGGGACAAGTGGCAGAATTCAAAGGGTTGTTTGATAAGCTAGTTGAAATGGGGTTACCTTCGTTCTGGAAGGCTGACCGGGAGCTAATCTCCCATAATGCTTATAAAAAACCTACTGTGGGTGATAAGGATGGACCATACAAAGTTCAAACGTCTGAACCAGCTGCTTATAGGAAAGGCTCTAATGGAGTTGGTCGAAGAGGACTTTGAAATCTTGAATGGGTTTATCGCCATTGGCGAAAGGATTCCCCCATTTTCCTATGCAGAGCATATCGAGATACGAGTGATGGTAAAGGAAATGGTGGAATATGACCTCCCACCTGCAGACTAATGGGCTAATGTAGAAAAGTATAGCAAATCGCTATATTATCTCCGTCTTCCACAATGATATTTGACTTTTTTATAAGTGTTGAGGCTTGTTTGGAATCTGGGACTTCTAAGAAACTTTCCTATTATCTGAGAAATTTGTAATATTTTTTGAGGCGGCTATATAAATAGCCAACTAGAACTATTATTTTACTATCTTTACCTTTTTACTTGAAGTAAATGTTACTTAGTAAGAATGCTGATGGATTCTAAGAAAGCAGTTAGGCCAGTTTCTACCTGTTTTATGTTTTGTTGTGATAGTGGAAAAACAACTTGAATGAGGTGTCACTCCGATATAACTGTTTTTGGTTTAGATGAGTCGAGTAAGAGGAATCCCGACATCTATATATGCGATGTAATAGAATGATAAAGTGTTGAGAACTTTTATGGGAATTTTTGTGTATTGTTCTGTGAGACATTTTGAGCTATATTTTGAATAAAGATTTGCAGAGTTGAGGCAATGTTTTCAGGGATTATTGTGTAACTGGTATTGTAGTATATTTCTCTCTTTTTCCTATGCGAATTGTATTTCTCTCATTGTTAATTTCCAGTCTATAACATGCTTTCATACTTGGTGCAGTGTGATAGCTAAGTAGAATTCATAGACATTATGCTCTATTGATCTTTTTCCAAGTATTCCACCATTACTTCTCTGCTAAAATTGATATAGGATTCATCATTGTATGCCTTATGTCAATTGATTGTTTCTTTCTCTTTTGTTTCACCAATTAAAATCACTTTCACTATGAGCTATTTGCTATCTCGCCCCTGTATTAATGCATTTGTGAAGCATTTGTAAATGAATTTTCAGAGTTTGTTTGAATGTGACTCCATTGCCCAAATAGAGATTCATATGTTTCAACCAAGCTACATTTAAACCATTTTGTTTCCCACAGAAATTTGATCTTCTATATTGTTGCAATTGAATAGCTTGAGTGATGAATGCTGGTGCATGTTTTCATTGTTGACAACCTTGATTATTCCATTCTTTCATAGATCTGTAGAGAGAGCCCTCTCAGACTAAGATGGGTCAGTAGCTTAATTCTAAATATTGGTTAGTGGTTACCCCAATTTTCCCTCTCCCACAACCTAGGGGGTCATTTTGGGTGTTAACAAATTGGTGCCATTGCCGAGGATGTGATTGTTTTATTATACCTGGAAGAATGACAAAGAATTCTGAAGATTTGATGAAAAGAGAGATCTCTGCGGGAGAACAGAGATTTCCAAATTTCTAGAGGGTTGTGCAATTTTTCCGTGGCGACTCCACTCGTAAAGATCTACATTTAAGAGAGACTCCACTGGGGAAGATCGATGTGCCAAATTCATTTTTGAAGAGATCTCGAGACAGGCATCCTGGCCTCAAGAAGGAGCCATACGAGAGGTAATCCTATTTCCAAAATTTTGTTAAGTGTGGAAAATCTAGAAATAATACTTAGACATAAGACCGATAAGGACAAGGCTAATACCTCCAACCTTAAAGGAATTGGGTCTAAATAAGAGTTACCTATTTTACAAGAATTGGATATAGAGATAGATATCAGAAAACCTTTGGCAAGATCAAGATCTGAATCTTATCTAAATCTGGGTGAAAAAGGTCTGAATGCCCCTGGATCCTATTTGTTAGATCTTGTCTAGCTTCAGTTACAAAATTTTATCAAAGCAGAAAGAGCTATAGCTGGTTCTCAGATCCCTCAACCCAATACCATAATTCTTGCAAGTAATTCTGCCCTGAATATTCATCCCCAAGCTCAGAATCCGCCTAGACCCATGGCTGCTAGATTCGCACCATTGGCCCTGCCAGCTACTTTGCATGACCTCCCTCAGAACTACACCCAGAGAATTATCTCTTATGATGGAGAAGGGGGTTTTTCTTCCAAGCAACATGTAGACAGATTTGAAGATTTCATTGATTTCGAGGAAGTAGACCATGATGATGCTAAGATGAGGTTATTTGCTCAAAGTCTGTTTGGAGAACCCAAGAAATGGTTCAAACAGTTGCCGAATGCTTCTATAAATTATTTTGCAGCCTTTAATACCCTGTTCTTAGAGAGATGGGAAACAATAGGGAGCCCCTCCCTAGTCTTGTCCTAGTATAACCACCTGAAGAAAGGAGGTTTTGAATCAGTTCATGAGTTTTCTGCCAGGTTTATGAAAGGCTATAATTCTATTCCAGATGACCTAAAACCCTCAGTAGGCACTACAAAGATCCACTACGCAGATGCTTTTGATGGAGACTTCTCATGCACGTTAAGAGAGAGGAAATCTACCACCCTACCTGCTATGCTGAAAGATGCAGTAGAGGTGGAAGCCAACATGATGGTTTTAGGGAAAATGAAGAGGGAAAAACAGAAGCAGATAAAAAGAAGCAAGAAAACCAAACCCCTACCTCCTCCTCCTCTAGTGATGCCAAGTTTGATACTATGATGAAAACCATGGAAAAGCTGATGGATAGGTTAGCCATGGAAACTAAAGCTCCTACTAGGGAACAACCCAAAAATTAGATAAGAAATACTAGCTTTAGAAGGCCTCCCCCTCCAAGAAATCCAAGAAATTAGGAGGACCACTAGATGAGGCCTCCTTTCCCTGAGAATTTGGTGGATGAGGAAGGATCTAAAGAGCCTACTGGAGACCAAATCCATCTCTTTGACACTCTGGACCATGAAATACATTTTACCCAAAGGGAGCGTGACTTTTTCAACATGGGGAATGCTAGTAAGGTCACTAAATTTGATTATGAGCAGTACCAAATGGGTTACATGAATGCTATGGATGGTATTCAAAGGAAGATGAATTTAAGGAGCAAGGGAGATACCGATTAGTGAAGGGAAGGCCACCCATGTTTAGTCTTCCAAGACTCAGTAGAATATGGAGAAATTAAAAGAAAAACAGCTAGAGGTTGCTACACAGAAAACCTCGAAAGATAAGGGAGAACATTTTAAAGAAGGTGGGAAGTTAGAAGTCACTGAAGTAGGGAAGCTAACTTCAACATTCAGCTTGAAGGATGAACTGTCTAAGGTAAAGATCTCTATCCCCATAAATGAGCTGTTAAGAAACAATGAATATAGGGAAGAGATAAATAGCTTGGTAAAGGGGTAGGCAGAAAGTACACAGGACATGTTGGAAGTGACAGATGATGCCCCCACTATAATATTTGGTTCCAAGCTGGAAGAGATAGATGATGAAGAAGTCCCTCCCTTTTATTTGAGTTTGAATATCCATGATAAGTTATTACACAACGCCCTAATAGATTCTAGGGCTTCACACAACTTGATGCCAAATTCAGTGGTGGACCAATTGGGGTTAGAAGTCACTAGACCCTACAAAGACCTATATTCTTTCGATTCCAAAAAGGTACCATGTTTGGGTCTAATTAAAGATGTGGTAGTAACCCTTTCCCATATCCCAACGAAGAGCATCATGATGGACATAGTAGTGGCTGATTTTCCTGCTAAGTTTGGGATGATGTTATCAAGATCCTAGGTGAAAAATTTGAAAGGGACCATGCAGATGGACTTATCTTACGCCACTATACCTCTTTTTGGAAGCAATAGGAAGCTGTACAGAGAGAAAAGGATGGCTTCCATGGTCAGTAATGACGACAAACCTGAAAATCACCCCATATTTCCTATAGACACAAACGTAGGTTCCTCTATCCTTTTCAATGATGGTCCACATACTGATCCTGTGCCCCCATTTTTCCACGAAGTCAAGGAAGACAAGGAGTTTGCAGCAAGGCATGAGGCATCAGAGAGGCAGAAAAATGAAGAAGGATTGTGGAAGATGTACTTTGATGGGTCATTGAGAAAGAATGGTGCTGGTGCCGGAGTCTGGATTATACCTCCCGATCAAGAGTCCACAACTTTCTCATACAAGCTAACTTTTGAGTGTACTAATAATGTGGTTGAGTATGAAGCTTTACTCTTGGGACTAAGAGCTTTGAAAGACTTGGGGGCAAAAAGGATACATGTTTTTGGAGATTCAGAATTGGTGGTCAATAAAGTAAATAACAGTGATCAGGCAAAACACCCCAGGATGAGGGCCTATAGGAATGAATTTTGGGATATGTTTGGGAACTTTTTCACTGAACACAAGATCTGGGTGATCCCGAGATTTGAAAATCGGGTGGCGGACTCTTTGGCCACCATTTCCGGTGGTTTTAAAACTCCTATTTTTTCTCAAGAAAAATACGAGGTAGAAGTGGTGAATAGGCCCTCTATCCAAGACAATGCTAAATACTGGCAAGTATTCGAAGATGATTTACAAATCATAAGATTTTTGGAATTGTCTGATGAGTTTGCTAATGTTCAGATTGATGCTGAAAATGAGAACATAGAAGGATTGATAGACCAAGAGCAATCAGAGGGAGAAGACAGAGAAAGCAAACAATGGAAAAACATGTTGGGTGGGAAAGATATCGTTCAATTGAAAACTAATTATATCCCCAAAGGATTGATACCCTTGGAGAGGTTGTTTGACCAGAATGATGTGGCAGAAAACCCAAAGTTTGAACCACCCAAAGAGGCGGTAGAAGACCAAAACTTGGGCACTAAAGAAGAGCCTCAGATGGTAAACTTGTCTATGAAATTACCTGCTGAAAAGAAGGGGCGGTATGTAGAGTTGATGAAGAAATATGCCACTGCATTTGCATGGAGTTATGAAGAATTGAAGGAATATGATACCTCAATAATACAACATTCTATTCCAATCAGACCAGGAGAGAAACCCTTCAAGCAAAAGTTGAGGAGGATAAACCCTAAGTTTGTGCCTGTGATAGAAAAAGAGATTAGAAGATTATTTAATGCAAAAATCATTGTCCCCTTGAGATTCTCTCAATGGATAGAAAACCCAGTTCCCCTAAGGAAGAAGAATGGCGAAATTAGAATTTGTATAGATTTCAAGAACCTGAACAGAGCTTCATTAAAGGATAATTACCCGCTACCTAAAGTGGATCATATCTTACAAAAGGTAGTAGGGGAAAAAAGGATATCTACTATGGATGGTTTCTCCGGCTACAATCAAATCAAGGTCTGTCCCGAAGATCAAGAGAAGACCGCTTTCACCACTCCTTGGGGTACTTCCATGCATGCTAAGATGCCTTTTGGGTTGATGAATGCAAGAGCTACTTTATAGTGGGCAATGGACATAGCATTCGCTGAAGAAAAGGATAAATTAATGGTTGTATACATGGAAGACATAACAGTGTAGTCAAAATATGATGAAGAGCACCTAAAGCATTTGGAACAAGTTTTTAAGAAATGTATAAACTACGGTATTTCCCTTAATCCTAAGAAATCGCATTTTGCATTAGAAGAAGCTAAGCTGTTGGGTCACATCATTTCCAAGGGAGGTATCAAGATCGATCCTGAAAGGGTTAGTGCTATCCATAAAGTTGGAGAGCCAAGGAACAAAAAGGAGGTGTAGTCTTTCATTAGGAAAGTGGGATTTCTAAGAAGATTCATTCCCAGTTTTTCCGAAATCATGATAAGTATTACAAATATGTTGAGGAAGGAAAATCAGGTTAAGTGTACTGCGGAAGCAAGAGATTCATTTAAAGGAATTAAGAATGCTATCACCGAAGCCCCGGTATTAGCCAGTCCAGATTTTTCTAAATATTTTTTGATTTTTTCCTACGCTTCTGAGCACACTGTGGCAGGGGTACTGTTACAGAAAAATGCCCAGGATGTTGAACAACCAATTGCCTGTTTCAACAGAGTACTAAGAGATGCAGAATTAAAATATGATATCATGGAAAAGCAGGCCTACGCCCTAATTAAGTCACTAAAAGATTTCAGGGTTTATATCCTACATTCACACATCATTGCTCATGTCCCGAACAGTGCTGTGAAGGGTATCCTAATCAAGTAAAATAAAATTTTAATTTTGAATATTGTGATTCAAAATTAAAAATGATATTTAATGTTTAATGATTTTAAATTTTAAAAGTATAAGAGGTATCTTAAATTTTCATATTTACTATTATTGAAATTATTGAAGATAACATATATACTCAATTCTAATGAATATAATTTTATTTCTAGTGAAAAAAAGAAGTTCAAAAGTGCATCGAATGGGAAAAATTAAGGTGTTATTGTCATTATGTTGAAAGAAGAAAAAAACTAAGTACCTAGCCATAAAATGAATAAAATGTCTGTAAATACAAAACAATACAAGTATAACAAGCTTGACTAGTTGAGGGTTGATGGGTTGCACCACAATCACCTTCGTTGTTGTGTTTCCCTACTAAAATTGTGTTATCTAGCAAATAAAAAATTTCATACACTCAATAATCTTGCCAATGGTATCAAACACTAGTAGGTCTTGTAGAACAACTAGCTTCGACTTGTGTAGTGGTTCAAAATAAGGATTCAACACTATAACCAACTCCCCTATCTCTAGTGGCAAATAATCTAGATAGATGTCTAGTTTCATGTTAGTAAATAGATCCCATCCAAAAAATCACTATCTACCAATTGGGTAAGCTCCACTTTCTCATACAGGTCACCTATAACCTACACCCTTGGATCACATATTTTAGCCACTACTTATTCTTTAGGTCTGGGAGAAGCTTTAGAGGCTAAAGCGGCTTTAACCATGTCTTATGATTGTCATTGATATACAAATTGAATTGTTGATCGGTTCACACACTAGAAGTTTGGTCAAGCACTCTATGAAAGTTGGAGAGGGCATCAATGTCATGATCAAACGCTGCACAAACACAAAGTGAGTGCATAGGAAAAATTATGGAGTTTTAACCATTCCAAGGTGTTAATGACAAGAGTTGACAAGCTCATTTAATGGAAAGAATGGAAGATACCATATCTTCAATTATTAATGCATGAACTATTAATGACAAATATTTTATTTCTAGTGACCTCTAAATGTGTCTAACCCCTCGTAAAAAATCTTACTACCTAGAATACCACCCAAATGATGAAATCTAGACTCATCGACAACAACCCAAAAATGGATCCGACCAACATGAGAAACCTAAAGATGGTTCTCATTTCCCACAACGAAAGATGGTTTTCATAGCCCAAGGAACTCCTACAACTTTATATCATTAATTATACTTACTAGTCTCATTGATCTATAATTTTTGTCACTTGTTGGTCATTGATAAATAATATTTTTATCTAGGATATCTTATGAAGAGAACAACCAAACATCTAATTTCGATCAAGCCTCTACAACATAATAACAAACTATTGAATTACTATTCCTTTCTACCAACAAATTGCTCAGTCTTAGACTTTAGCGATCAACTAGTGGTTCATGTCGAAACACCTTTATTTATTCATGACACATGTTTCAATGATAATTTTCCCAATTCTCAAATGTGATGTAAAATAGAAACTGTAAAGTGAGCAATGAGCTTTGTATTTGAGATAATGGTATTGATTAGAGTGATGTTCTTACTGAAGTACTATGTTGGTGTACTTTCTTTTTAAACTCGGGATTTACCATGAAAGGTTCCTTGGTTTTCAATTGCATACAACCTAGGAAATCTACTATAATGTTTTAATTAGCACAAAGAATCACATCTTAGTTGCATCATATTGAGTATGCATTTCCCACATTTTTTTTCAATGATTTAGTGCATATAAATTTTGTTGGATTGACATTGGACTTATGTCCCTTTTGTGGTTTCCAATTTGAAGTAGTCCACATAAAAATAAGTTGATCTTGTTATATTTCTAAAACAAACGTTTTTAGAACTCTTGATGTGTTTTTTTTCAAAGTTGTCATCCAAATTGCAATTTCAAGAGATTCTTTCTTGAAACACATATCATGAAAAAAATTGCATGTAGATGAAACAAAAATTAAATTGTTTTTCTCTATTGTGTAATATACAAACCTTCCCATTTTCTCAGAACGTTCTTTTGTTGCATCATCACCCATGCTATGATAAAAAATGTCCTTTAATTAAAAAATAACTAATTTATTTTCAGTTATTTTGGCTGCAACACAATAAAATATAAGCTAGTCAAACCATTGTATTTATGCTACATAAATCATTATGAAAAAATACACTCACCTTGAGTATTTTCCTACTATGTATATATGACCCACTATTCTCTTGTATTATCTTGATAGCACCTGGATCAAAACATGTTAAACCTTTGAATCAAATACCAACAATACTCATTTTGATCAGATTTTGTATGATAGCACATTTATTACTTAATTGATAATGAAAGAAAACATCCTCAATGCAACTTTCAAAGTGAAATACATATATACATATTTAACATTGTTCTAATTGTTATTAAATTTTCTTCTTTTTATTTGTCCCATAATAAACCTCTAAAATGTTATAGTGGTACAACGATTTAAATTTAAAAAATAACAAGAGAAACAACAGAAGTTATAAATACCCGATACAATATTATGTTCATGATTGTATCTTTGCACCTCATCATCATCTTTGTCCTTATTTGTGAGTATATTAAGGATATGAAATATTTTTAATTGTGAAATTGAATAAAAATCATTAAACAACAAAGAAATTACAAATTTATAAGTTATAAGTCTCTAATATTATATCGTGTCCTTGATTATAGCATTGTTTCACAATTTTCATATTATGGATTGAGGTAATGAATAAAACCAACTCACTAACAAAACAAGAAACAAAACATGTAACTAAGTACCTTATATGATATTGTTTTTCTGATTATAGCTTTGTTCCAAATTCACTTGATCAATGCCGTCGTTCTCCTTGCTAGTCACTATAAGAAATATAAGAAATGTTATGAATTGTGACAATGCTTAAAATTCATTAAATAACTAGACAAACAACAAATCATGTTAAATAATCGATATAGTATTTTGTTCTTGATTTTAGCTTTGTGGCACATTCCCCTAATCACTGTATTCATTCTCCTTTTTAACTATAATCAACATATGAAATGTTATGAATTGTGACAAAGAAAAAAAAACAAAAAAGAACAGAAACAACAAGAGTTCAAGTTAAGTACAAGATATCATATTTGATATGTGATTGGTTTTCCATCTTCATCCTTTCGTGCTCGTTGTCTTGATTAATTTATTTGTTTGAAAATTATCGTTACCTACAATATACATTTAAAATTATTATAAAATGTGACAATTAAATAAATTTTCAAAATAACAAGAGGAACAATCAAACAAATTATGTACCTGGTATGATAACTTCTTCTCCTTTTATGTACCTGGAATGACAATCCCCATCATTTGTTGTTGTAGTAAACAACTTGCCAATAAGAATTCTAAGCAACATTCTAAATCCAAATCATTATAATAGAAACAACAAAAGAAATGTAGTACCTAAATTTTCTAGGTAGAGTTTGATGGATCTTGGGTTTGACGGTTTAAAAGATAAAAAATAATAAGAGAAAAAACCAAAAAAATTATTTACCCGGGATGATATCTTCTTCTCTTATTTCCATCTCCAAACTTCTTTCAACATTGTCCACACTATATTATTGATTGTTTCTTCGTTTCCTACTATCATCATTTTTTGTTTTACTATATCCAACATTAGTTGATATAGTAAACAACTTGCCAATTAAGAATTCTAAACAACATAGAATCCAAATCATTATAATAGAAACAAGAAAATAAGTGCATTACCTGAATTTTCGAGGAAGTTGATGTATGTTGGGTTTGACAGTTGAAAATATTTGTGAATATTCAACATCATTATCCTTTGTGATTTTGTTTGTACAATGCATGCACTTCTTCTTCCACATGTACAACAAGCCTTGATTAAATTTTTCCTAGCATAAAGAGAAATAATCACTTTTGCATCACTACATTGTTGGTGATTTTCCAATAAATCCTCCAAGAAATTAAAGTTTCTCACTTTCATCAATTGTGTCTTCAAAAGTTTGAGCGTGTTTTGAAGCCTCAAATTTTTTTAATTCTAAAGTATAGAAATGTGTAGTCAAAACTATATCATAACTATAACTATTTTCTTTCTTATCATTTGTAAATGCCAGTAGTCATGTTATAGTTGAACCTAAAGTTATTTATGCCAATTTACAAAACTTGGCGTACATCATTACATGACCAAAGTTCTACTAATAGAAGTGTAGTAAAGTATTTCAACTCATTTTTTTCCATAAAAAATCAAAACAATTCAATATAATAACCCTTGTGGAATGGTTATTCTTTCAAAGCCAATGTATCCAAAACAAGAAGGTCAATACATAGTAGTGGTTGCAATTGAGAAGGCAAATAGTGCAAAAGTGTTGACAAAAGACCAGGGCCCGAAAATGACAACCAAATTATAAATTGTTGTCAACTTGTTGAATGATTGTTTATCCATTTATTGTTCTGTCGAGGACTCCACATGCTTAGGGAGTCTATTTTTGTATTCTATGTTCTTTTTACATAAGTAGACCCTGCAATAGTTTTGCAGAATTTGGAAAATATAATATCATTAATTTCATAATGCTCAAGAATATTGAATGTCGTAAGAGTCTTATCACTCAATTTATCATCGTGAATTTGACAATATTCAACCCTTTCTTCTAAGATTGTTCTATTGGTTTTCAATTTCGAACAATAATATTTTAATTTTATGGCATCGGTTGGATGGTTTGGGGGAATAGAAACCAAGATATTTTCATCAAATAGCTTATCTGCTAGAGAATCAATTTCTTCAGTGGTTAGTCCTCGAAGGATTTGAAGAGAAGCAATTGTCAACCTATTCAAAATAACATTTCATCGTCAACCTATTCAAGATAACAAATATAAACTAATAAGAGCTGAATGTAGATATCAAAATATGAATTATATTTTGAAATTAAATAAATGAATATAAAATCATCTGAATTCATTATAAATATAAAAATAATAAATAGTTAGGTGCAAATATAATTAAAATTACATACCTTATCTTCTGCTGTGTTAGAATTTCCAATCCTTCTTTATTTTTATATTTGTCATCGACAAATTAAGAAATGTCTTGTAGAGAATAAACAATCAATCAATGGAGTTTTGAAGAACACATTATTTGGAGAATTTAATTGACAACAAATGTGAATCACAACACTGGGTTAAACTTATGGATCCAAGAATTGAGCATTACATTCGTTATATTTTTGCTTTGCCTCCACAGATACATTATATTTATTATTTTTAAGATTTCTTTGGTTTCTTGAATGGTGTGTTGTCCATCAACTATCCAAATTTGATGTTCTTAGCATTTATATCCATCTCATTTACAATTTTGATAGGGTTTAATAGTGGATCAGACTCATTGATATCGAATGCAATCAGAAGAGCATCTGGCAATGATGTTTTAAATTCTCTAGGAATGATTTCACTAATACTTGAACATTTAAATAATATTGTGATCTCAATTTAGAAATTTTGGGGTCTTCTATACATATTTCAACATCCACATTTTTGTCGAAGGATCTTGAAAATAAATAACATTCTTTGAAGGAATCATGAACTTCATCACATGGTTTGCAAGCTTCTCTGTCTAAGATTCAACTTTCGTAGATTTTTGAAATTCTACGGTAGGTTTGTAATCACTTTCTACAATGATTTCTTTATGAATTATTTTAAAAATATTCCCCTCAAAGCAAGTAATTGAGCATCAATTTTATCATTTGGTATTTTATTAGTTAATTGACCTCTTTGATGTAAATAAATAAGCATATATGATGTTTGCATACATCTAACACTACCCTATTTTAGAAAAACAATGATACATTCTAAAATCTATACACAACTCTTTAGCCATATTTGCTTAAGATCTCATAACTATTCAACTTAAACATTGAATCTTTTATTGTATTTGGCGAATCCTTACTTGAAGCTTCATTCAAATCTTGTTAAATATTTTGTACTCCACTCGACAAGAAACAAAGTTTACTTAATTTTCTTTAATTACCTCCACTTCTAATACGATGTCACTCTCACCATGAGCATAGTAATTAACATTTATTCTTGATATATCTAGATCCTAGCAAAGACATTCTACCCCTTGCCACATATTTTGAAAAGGTTCAGATTTTTGTGAAATAATATGATGAATTATTTGTTGTTGATATGGTTATAGATCATGCGATGTTGCATTAGAGACATTAAATATATACAATATTGAATACATTATCAGAAATATAAATTCAATGTTTTAAACATTAGGGATTTAAAATATTCATATCTACTCCGAAAATCCATTTATCCCCTCCACTAAACCTTTAAACACATGTGACATTACCAGAATATGTGATAAGGAGGTGTTCTATTAAATTACAATGGGAATAGCGCCCACCACTTACCCATTTATTTTGGCACATAACTAAGTGTTCTTTGAGAATGGTATCCAACACTTACCCATTCCCTTTGTCTAGAACCTAATTTGAGCCTAATTAATTATTGTTTTGAATTGGGTAGTTTAAGAACCAAATTATCACATATCCTAACATTAGAGCCTCTTAATCCCCTTTAGGATGCATTTCCTAATTAGGTAACGTAGGCTAAACGAGCAGAAATTTTTGAATGATGGAGCTTGTTGTGAAGTATTCTAGGCTAGGCACATTTCCGAGGGTGATAAATATGTATTTCTTAGATGCATTGTCATTGTTGTCTGTGTTAGCACCCAAAATGGCCCTCAAGGTTGTGGAAGAAGGACACTTCGGGGTAACCACAAAAACCCTTGAGATTGTATTTCTGATCTAATACAATCGGAGAGGGATCTCTCACTATTTACAAATCCATCTTACTCAAAATATTCAATCGATAACATTCAGAAGATCAAATTTCTAATACGACAATTTGTTTTTTAAACTTTTGGTAAGACATTCATGAAGGAGATCATTGCTAAATGGAGTGAAAAATACCAAAAACTATTAAAGTGATAGTGCTTTGCAAAGAGATCCTCACAGAGGCAGGATAACTACTCACTCATAGTCAAAGAGCTTTGTTTGGTGGTGAAGAAGAAAATAGAAACAATCCATCAATATAGAGCATCTCAAGATGAATTCTATATTGATTTTAGCAGAAAATATTTGTGGAAGCTTGAAATGAAAGAAACAGAGCATAACATCTATGAATTTTGTCCCAATGCACACTTATCCAATCCTGAAAGAATAACAACATGAATTAAACAATGAAGGAAACATTCAAATGAGAAGAAGAGCATTACAGACTATAAGATGAAATAAAACACGAATCCCTGCTAAGAACCAGCTTCACCCTCCCAACTTCTTATTGATTCTTTGAGAACATCTCAACACCCAAATTGGGTCTCTCCCCCAACTGAAAAATTGAACCTCTAGCTCTACCTATTACAAATGAATATATAGTAGAGGCTGCCTCATCTCTGAAATTCGAATTATTCTAAACTTGCATCTATAAATAGAAGTGGTTACAAACAAGATGACACATGGCCAACAGATTTCTTGCTTTCACGGAGTTTGTTGCAACCGAGCTCTTCATTTCCGGATGTGGACTGCTGAAAACTAGGCTCTAAAGCCCCAGATGTATATCCAAAATTCTCACAACTGTGTAAATTTTGAGAGCGGTTTTGGTAATTGGGCATGTTCCTTACAAAACCCATCTCTTCATTTCCCCATCTTCTCCTTGAGCTCATCGGAATCTTCTTCCGAAGTTGATGACTTAGGCAGCAAATTGAATTTCGAAAACATTCCCTGTAAATATCTCTTCGATTCTCCAAAACCGTGACACCTATGTAAAAAATGAGAGAGAATATTGTATATTGGCCCATGATGGACAAAAACCTCTCTCGATTTCTCAAAATTCGTCCTGGTTTGGCAGAGATAGCTAGTTGAAAAAGATGACTAAAACAATTATTTTCACTAAAAACAAGCATGGCCTTCATACAAAATTCTCTTGAACTTTTGGAAGTTTGTCTCTCCTTGCATGTTCAATCAGCGAAGTTCATTGTGGTCGTGGATCTCCTTCACCTACTGATTTGAGCCGTCTATTTTTATTGCAATGTTAAACTTAGCATTATTGAGCATTATTTCATCTCAAACTTAGGAATAAATGTTTAAAAGGCCTGATTTGCGTCCTCATTGGTCATGTGGCTTAAAGAAATGAGACCTTTCTCATCCTTTCATGGATATGAACCCCTTCAATCGCCCAATACAAAACTGGTGCTAAGAACTGGCTCTAATTGGGGATGCTATCCTCCCTGTGAGGTAGCAAAGAACCCCTGCAGATCCAGTGCCTGATCCATTGGGCTGCCTTTCAAAATTCATAGCTATGTTCTTCCCTTCTGCCATCTTTGGTACAGATAATGCTTCAAAAAATATCCCATTCACTGGATCTCCTGTCAGTGGAGACCCATCCTGATGCTCTAGAATGAACAGATTAACACCTGTCTTTGATGCGATGATATAAGGGCCTACCCACATATGGTCAAATTTTCCATGCTTGTCTTCTCTAGGGGCATCCCGATTTAGGACCAAATTATCGACCTGAAACTGCTCTTCTTTAATCTTTCTGTTAAAGATGTTCTTCGTTTTCTCCTCTTGTATTTGCATAATGCTTTCAAGCCTTTTCAATCTTGTAGTCACTGGATAACAATCGATAATTTGAAAGAGAAGGTTCATAATCACGCAACATGAAGGCATAGTCCCCCAATATTCTGATCTGGCACTCTATCGAACTAAATGTGTAGTTGGGCCCATTTGAAACATTGACAGTATCATCTTTCCCCTTATGCCACCACAGGTTTTTTAATTTGATTTTTCAACCCCTTCCTTGTCGGTGAAACCTGTTGATTCAAGGAGCGTATTTTCAGCTCCATGTATGGGATAATATCCTTTAAAGAAAAATATTGCATGAATTCGTTAATCTGTTCTAAGTCATTTCTGTTGAGACACCGACCTAGAACATGGTCAGATGATGAATTGTCTACAAAAGATGACGAAACAAAAGAAGTACAGATAACTCCTAGCAAGATCTCTTCGTCAATTTGAAAAGAATTAATGTATAACAGCTTACAATCATATGGTCCAAAAGTTCCATTAATTTCTAATAGTATTTCATTTTCTTTGTCTGTAAGTCCATCTTCATTGTCATGTATTAATACATAGCACTTCAATATCTTTGGATCCATTGCACCTTCATTTAAAAGAGAAGGAAGTTAATCTATATTGAAGAGATCCACAAATTTATTGACAGGATTTTCATCTTTGGAAGAAACAACCAGAAGACATACAATCGGGTGGTCAAATGCTTCATGCTATGAAAAAAGACGGTGTATGAATAAATTATTTATTGTAGACTTGAAGCCACGGTGACAAAGACTCTGACTCTGTAATTTTCTGAACAGCTTCAAGTTGTTGAGGGTTTCCTTCCAGCTCAGCAAAGGCTTTCTCACTTGCATTCTCCACGACCTGCCTTAGATGCTCCTCAGCTGACCCAATTTGTGACTGGTGTATCTCAGAAGCATAAAACATACACAATTTGAATTTATGCAATCTATAAGGTTGATCACTTGTGGTGTGCATTGGAACATCAATTGTTATTGTAAAAGAAGAAAGAGCACAAGATTTGAACAAAATTCAAATTGTTCTTCTGGCATGATTTTTCCACAAGGGGTATTGGAAGCAAAATCACAACTGGCATAATTGTCTCAAGCAAATTTTGTGACAATAGTCAGCCACCTAAATCCATCTTCAGTTAAAGAAAACTACTGGTACAAAAGGATTTAGGAGAATAACGAGCTCTGTGGATGACAGCTCTCCAAGAGTATGACCTGGAAATTAAACCTCCAACTGTGGTAAAGGGCCAAGGATTGTGTAAGCTTGCTACTGAAGCAACTCATTTGCCAAACAAACATTCTGAAATGATCATTGACGAAACCTTGCTAGTCAAGGAAATTTATTTTTATCCTCCACCACAAGATTCCTGGTATTCAAATTTAAGAACTCTTCTTGAAACAGGAGCTGCTCCTGAGCATCTAGATCCTAGGAAAAGGAGAGCACTTAGGCTGAAATCGACACCTTATCTGTTGATCGATAATACTCTATTTAGAAGAAATTCAGATGGTGTATTACTTCACTGTTTAGACAAAGATGAAACCGAGATAATCTTAAGGGAATTACATTATGGTCCTGCAGGTGGCCATTTTGGAGGAGGGACTACCGCTCACAAAATCCTTAGGGCAGGTTACTATTAGCCCACATTATTTCAATATTCTTATGGCTTTGTTAGAAAATGTTTAGAATGTCAAACTGCTACAGGTAGGGTGAAGAAACCTGCCTTTCCTTTGCATCCAGTTACAGTAGACAGACCTTTTCAACAATGGGGTATTGACATAGTTGGTCCAATAAACCCACCTTCTTCTCTACAACACAAATACATCATTACAGCAACTGATTATTTTACTCAATGGGCAGAAGTTGTACCTTTACGAGTTGTGAATACCAATTAGGTAACTTTATTTCTTGAATCTTTTATCATTACACGTTTTGGTGTTCCAGATTCGCTTGTTTTTGATAATGCCCCATACTTTTCTTTAATTGAATTAACTCAGTTTGCATTAGAAAAGGGCATAAGGGTTAGATATTTAGCGAGTTATCATCCACACGGTAATGGTTTATCGGAGTCAACTAACAAAAATCTTTTGAAAATTCTAAAGAGGACCATTTCAACTCATCATCGTGATTGGCACACAACGTTGTTCAATGCATTATGGGCAGACAGGGTTACACCTAAGTCTTCGATTGGTAATTCGCCTTTCTTCTTGGTTTATGGTACTAAAGCAATCTTCCCACCAAATTTATTTTTACCTTCTCTGCAACTAGCCCAGTATTAGAGAAGAGAATTAACACACTGTTGAAGTTAGAAGAAGAAAGAGATAAGGCTAAGCAACATTTCGTCAAACACCAACAAATCATTAAGTCAAGGTTCGATCAGTCTTCTAGTTCTAACCGAGAATTTCAAGTGGGTGATTTAGTATTCAAATGGGATAAATCTCACGAGGATAAGGGAGAACACACTAAATTCCAATGTCTTTAGTTAGGACCATTTGTTATTACTGAGAAATTAGGTCCTAGCACTTTCCGTCTAGAAACTTTAGAAGGTCAACTGGAAACATTTCCTGTGAATGGTTTGATCCTTAAAAAGTATTTCTGCTGAATTCTTCAAATCTCGAATCTGTACATAGTCCTATACACAAATTTGTCCATTTTGTAAAAATACTAACTTTTTGATATTTTGATTTTTATGTATATAGTATTTTTCTTTCATTTTGATCATTTTTTGGTAAATATTTTTTTGTACATATTTATCACTAACATCACAAAATTTTCATTTTCTTTAGTTCTGATTTCTCTATAAATATTTTTAACTGCATCTCACAATTAATTTCCTTAATTTTTCCGAAAAGATTAAATCTTCTCTTTCAAAATAATCATAATCTTTTCGAATTTTCTGCACATATTTCTATCGATTTTCTGTACATACTTGTAAGTGTATAAAGTTAATTCCGTGTTTAAAAAAAAACAAAATTGTACATATTTTTTTTTTTGAGAAGGGTATTTGTAAATAAATAAACCCTCAGGCTTAAATCTAGTTTCTTCCTTTATCTCGATTAGTTGTGATAAGGAAAGATCTTCAAGATTTGATTAGAATGATCAGTCCTTCTCAAATCTGATAGGAACCTATAATTGATGATTGTCTGTGTTAATGATCAGGATTAACCTTCAACTATTTGTTTCTTTATATGTTAGGATAGTCGACAAATTTCCTTTTCAAAACTCAGTACTTGGGAAAACCTTTATCAATTTGTATTATTAGTTATCTATCAAAAGTCTATTTATCATCTGCAAAGATTCTAAAGTCCGCTCCTTGCATAATTACCTATAATACATTGGAGTTTGATTGGAGAATAGGAGGTCTCATCGCGACCCTACCTATCATGATCATCAGTTTTATTAGGGATAACATCATTTCTGATTACCAGGGTGATGGCTCTTGATCATATGATCAATGTAACGCCCCATATTTTGACTAGACGTGTTTATGAGTTAGACACCTTTCACTTTATTTTCTTATTATCTGTTCGACTCAGCTAGACAGAGTGAACTATATTATCGGCATGTTAGACATGATGATATGTTGTTATTATGTTTAGGATGTTACTGTGCCCATGCTGATACTACGTTTATGATGTTATGATGTTACCATCCTCATGATGTTATTTGGTTTATGTGGTTACTATGTTGTAGTTATCACGAGATTCTTTTATTTCATAATGATAGTATATGTTTAATAATTATCCTGAATGAAATGTGATATATATGATGTGGTATTTATGCTGTGATCGATTTAATGATTTTATGTGATGAAATAAATGATGTTCACAATATGGATCGGACGATGATAGAATGGAAATATTGTTATAAATCTATTGCTGCAAAGTACTAATCTGCAGGACACCGGGGCTATGTAATAGTCGGATACCTGATACGAAGTATGGTATAGTACCTATTTTGCAGAGAGCCTTGGTTACCAAAGTTAATGATACGATGACACAAACCAATAATCTCGAGAGCAACAAAGTATGAGTTGATAAGGGCGTAGACCCAGTATGTTGAGAGGGATGGATGTATTTCCCACCCTATGTTTCTATGATACCCGAGGTCGTGGGAGGGTCGTGCTGAGACACGCTCCCCAAGTTGTGGTGATGACGATGGTCGGATGCCTGCTAGGAGAGGTTAGGTCCGCTAGTTAGCCGACGCTACCGCTCTCACGTTCTACGTGGCTAGGTCAGTATAGCTGACATCCACTTTTGTACTAGCAGAGGAAGGATAGGGAGGATGCGGACGTAGGTTAGGGTGGGGGGATATGTTAGTTAGTACTATTGAGGGTTGGGTATCCCTTGATCCTGATTTAGTGGTAGTAGGTTCCTCTTCCTTAAAATAATTGATTGATTAATTATGGTAAATCTGGAAAATATAAATGTTACAACTTAATTGGATAATTATCAATGCTTAATGATGCTGAAATGATTATGATTTATGCATGTTGAATGGGTTAAGTATTTGTGATTGTTTGTATGTATGATTGTTATGTCAGTACAAATCATTGTTTTGCTGAAGTTAATATATATGCATAAGGGAAATGATGTTTTCTTATAGTACGAGTACAGTCTATGCATACGCTGGCCACGGATGCACACCTTGTACCTGTACACTAGTATTAATGTGATAACTATTGGTTGTGATTGAATTCTAGATAAGACTCAGTTGTGAATTAGTGAAGTCCAAATGATGGTTGTTAATAATGTAAAAATGCATAAATGGATCAGTCTGTTAGTTGTTAATTACATGCATTAGTAACTAATTGTTGGAAATAGTGTTGTGCCTAACATCATTTATGATGCGTTGGGGATAGTGTTGTATTTAACATAGTCCCTGTTTAGCTTACACAATTAGCGTTGTTTGTTCTAGCATAATTGTACTTCTCTTTGAACAGTCAAATTATGTTGGTTAGAAGTAACTCAATGTTATGTTTATAACCCTTAAGGTCATAGTGTTATAAAATAATTATCATTAAATATTTTAATATTAATATTATTATTGTTATTAGTATTATTAATGTTGTTATTAACATGCATAATCTTATTTGTTATTATAATCGTTGTCAAATAAACATAGCTTAATGTTTTGCATAAATGGATGAATTTATCACGATTGTTTTATGTGAATAATAAAAAGGAACCAAAATTATTAAAAACAATTGAAAGTGAGTCATATTATTATATTCCATATTATATTGTTATTTAAACTTTAATTATAAATAAAACAACATTTCGAATCAAGATTTAGTTGAGTAATAAAGACATGAATGTCCTCCATGTGTAAATTCAAGTTTGCATTTATTATATTATCCTATCTGCATTTAAAGATCAAGCGGTGGGGTAAATTCGATACAATTTAACTTGTCCCATATGTTTAGATAAGGCAAGTCATGCTTATTTATTTAATTATTTTTTTTGAACAATAGGAAATCTACACAAAAGGACAACCTTAATTAGAATTGAATTATTTCACTGCTCGAGAAAAACAAGAAAACTGACAAGCATATTTAAATATTATTTAATTCTTAGAATTGAATTATTCCACTGCTCGAGAAAAACAAGAAATCTGACAATCATATTTAAATATTATTTTATCCTTGATGAGTGTGATGGTATTAATGGTTTAAGAATCCCAAAAAAAAAAAACCTCGAGGGCTAAGGCGGTGGAGTGAGAATGAAGTTTGGAGGAGGAAAATGGATCTATAAAGCAAGGGTTCACGAAGATGAGGGGGTGGGTTTTTGGGGGAAGAAAACTTAGTATTTTGATGAAAAGGAGGAATGCCGAGGAGGGGGAGAACTCGAAGCTTTGAGGAGGTGGGAAACTCAAAAGAACGAGGTGGGGTTAAATCTTGAACTATGGAAAGGTACTAAGGAAGGATGCTGTCGGGATTATTGGTTTGTGGGCTCGGGGGCTAGGAAACCTGTCGGTTTCCTAGGGCCAGCATGATAAGAGCTGGTCGGCAGGGTGGATCATCTATTTTTGGTTACTAAGGCTTGGACCAAAGGAGCTACAAAGTGGATAGGGGCAATCTACAACCTACATCGGTCCAGGTATTCTACTGGTAGTTAGAAAAATGATTTATATTTCAAAAAATACTGAGTATTATGCAAGAAAGTACAATTATATGTATGATGTTAAAATTTCGATATGTAGGTGCACTGTATGCTGCTAGACATTCTTCTAATCACTAAAATTATGCAGAAAATTAGCATAACGAAAGAATAATGATACTTATTTATTATTTTTGATAAAAGAAGGAAGAACAACTGCTAGGAGCTGGTTACAAAACTTGATTTCAAAATCTAGAACTTCAGTGGCCTTCCGGTTAGAGGGGCACTGCACTTGGTATCAGAGCTTAAGGCTCGAACACTTAGACCTTTAGGGCCTGCACATACCTAAACTACCTCGACTTTTCACCATGTTAAAGCCTACAATAACTTAGAACCACTTAGAACATGAAACTTCATAGAAATACCTGCACGAACACAAACACCATTAGAAAGTTAGATATGTTAGAAAAACTGCATATATGTAAATATATGTGTGTTTGCATTTCAAAATAGATACATATTGCAAATATATTTAAGAAATTAAAAACATTTTGTCATCAAAATCGATTACTCATTAGGAATGAAATTTAATCTCCAGCAATGTTCTTGGGATAAAAATATTTACATAATATAACAAAGTGAATCTAATCCCACCCATTTTTTTTTGGAGAAAAAAAAAAATAGTACAATTATTTGCAGGTTGAAGCAAGATAAAAGATACAAATTGTATATATAAAGTTTTAGTGTTATTTTCTAGCGTGAGCTATGTTAATGTAAGTCAACTGGAATGCGCAGCCATAGTGAGTCTTACCCACTTAACTTACAGCCATGGTGAGCCTCCCAGGTACCGGTAGAACCACAATAGGATTAACATTTAGAAAATCAATAAATATTTATATTTTCATTCTTTTTTTCTAAATAACTATTGATTGCACATACAAATATATAAGCATATAATAGTAGAGTTGGAATTCTGTAAATTTTTATAAGAAAACAAACACAAATTTCATATTTAGCACAAAAAAATAAAAATAAAAAAAGTAATTTCCACAAGCTGATGTTACAGAGAATAATAGAGAATTCCTAGATGTTACACAGAGATCCTTACCTCGGTTGTGAATTTCCATCTTGTCATGGCTATCTAACTGGGGTAAAGCTTTTATCAATATTTAAAAGTAGATGGACTCCTTCTTAGCAATTTGGGTTTTTATGAGGAAGGAGGGAACCTGGGGTTTTTACCAGATTCATCTCAGGGTGTTGATCCCTTATGCAATAACATTTATGAAAAGACCAGAGTCTTAAATGTACTGAAAATGTACTGAATTTTTTTCATTTGTGTACCGAGAACTCGTCCAGGGTCTCTTTTAAAGTATTAAAGCGCTTCATTACAGTTCTAGAAAAAAAAGAAATGTTTCTATACTTGAAATTTTTACACCCAGTTCTAATATTTACTGTAAGGTTCTATGCTCTGTAATTGAGATTTAGAAACATGTAACTTAGTGTCGGTCTGGATCTCTGACTTTGATACAAAAATATAAGAATAATGAGGTGAAGTTTTCCTCTTGATTTGTTAACTACGTTTTCTGAGTAATACATCCTTTCATAATACGACCGATCTGTAACTCTATTTAATTCGAGTCTAAAAAGCAAAATACTATAAAATATCAGTCGTAACATTCATACTAAGATTGCTTCGAATTCATTATAACCAAATGGAAAGTTGCAGAAACATACGTTTCTATTCGGATATATAAAACATTTAAACACTTATGCATCGATCTCGCATTCTCTTGATAGATGCGATCTTAACCTGCAGATCCAACAGTTATTTCACAATTGTTTTCCAGTTTAGGATATTGACTTACTCGCCACAGGGTTCCTAAGTTACCTTAACCGTAGTGAAGATCTAAGATTCTTACTAGCTAGCTTCGTCATAAAACTCATCAAATTCAATTAGCACGGTTGCCTCATGTTGTTGTGTTAAGGTAGATTTCTGTCCATTAATTCTGACTTTCAAAAAAAAAAAATGTGTAATTTAAGAGAAGAAGAATTACAACTTCTCATTCCCAACCGAGCGATAAAATGTTGTGTCCTACTTATGTCTTCTTGTTCCACTGTGGATGTGTAGTTAAATGAGAGACTAGGGTTTAAGTTAATCATGGCCAGCATGCTTTTATAGCACAGACATACTCTATGTAAATAGCTATACCCTCATACCGAGGACGTGATTCTGAACGCGATCTGTTTCCTGCTTCAAGCGTACTAAGCGTTTAAATGTATCTAAAAAAAAAGAATTAAATTCTATCCTTGGCGTCCTTGAGCGAGTTGTAGACAATAAAATTTCAGGATTTGTAATCCTCCAACCATCGGTTTGGCATGGATCGTTCCCATTGAGGCGTCATCGGGAAACACTTGTTCTTTTTGTGTGATATTTGGCTGAGTGTTGAACCTAATGTATTTTGGCTAAAATAACTAAATGAAACAAGGTAAGTGTTAAAGTGTGGGTGCTAGGCGTAGTCTTGCGGGCACACCTTGAGTTGGTTTGCCCCCGAAGGTTGTGTTCGGGCAGCGCTGCATGCCCAAGGAAGGAAACACGGCTTTGGTCTCGGGTCGGATCCTTAGTGGTGAGTCGGTGACAACAACCCTGAGTTGAATTCCATTTAACAGCAATGGAACGTTGGACATTGTCTTACTGAGAAGTGCCACAACGAACTCCACCAACTATAGAAGATGAGTTTGAAGAAGATATTTTCGGAGGTCTCGCTGAATGCCGCATTGATGAAGGAAGGTAGAGGCAAAATTTTAGGGAAGAGCTCCCAAGGAAAGGGCCCGAGATCGAAGCTCAAAGCGCACGAGGACGAACCTCTAGAGCCAGAATAAGTCCTCCGTTTTGTTTTGATTTTCTTCTCATGTCTAGTCCACTAAATTCTCTGCAAATTTAACGGTGATCGTCTCTCGAACTATATTTTCCGCAATATTTCCAGACGTCCTAGCAATATGTCCTACATGTTTTTTTTCTAGGGCCAGAATTACATGTGCATTTTCGCCTTCTCGGTCCCGGCATTGTGAATTTTAGAAAAATTGGTTCATAGTCGACTGTGATTGTGGGTATAACATGAAAACTGTTCGGAAATGAAATTAGGATTTATTAAGGCCAATTCAGAGTTGTTTACAGTGCCGGTTTTAAATAGCGGGGGTAAAAGAGTTGAAATTAGGGTTAAATAGTTTTCTTAGAAGAGGTGACGACGTACTTTGGAAACTGCAGATTTTAGCCAGGGTTGAACGAATTTATTCTGAACAGAACTTTTATAAACTGCAGATGAAGCTGCCATAAATCTTATCGTTATTAATGTCCTTGTGAAAAGCGGTCCTTATTGGATGTTTTCTACAGTATTTAAAGTCCGCTGGGATGTTTGTTTCACGTTGAAAGTTTAACTTGTTTATTCGAGAAAGGCGAGGCAGTGTTTCCTCTTTACAATTAACTTGCACATATTCATCTTAACCTTATACCTATTCAGCTCAGGGATAGCAAAACCCGATGTTCAAGGTTGCACATATTCATCTTAACCTTAGACCTATTCAACTCAGGGATAGCAAAGCTCGAAGCTCAGGGCTGCACATATTCATCTTATCCTTAGACCTATTAAGCTCGGAGAGGGATAGCAAAGCTCAAAGCTCAGGGTTAAGATGGTGTTGTAGCAAAAAGTGACCCTTCTAGCCCCATGCTATGCCTGCAACGAATGCAGCCTTTACCAAATGTAGGCCACTAGAAGAATTGGGCCAGAACGATTAAGTTGGGCAACCAATTCCCCAGGCAGACAACAGAAAAGAAGACTGCAGCAGCTAAACGCCTAATGACATTGAAGCGGAATATGATCTGAAAACAAAAAAAAAACAGTACAGTGGAGTTGGACTACGATTTCTGAGCTACCATGCAGGAAAACTGATGGCATGGGACTACTTTCAAGAGCATCTACAGCAAAAATCGACAGCCTTCATTAATAAAAAGGCCTGCATTCTATGTTCCAATAGCCCAACATCCCCGACAAAAACCATTTGCAGTTGCCTTGTCATTCTTTACTAACACAATAAATTTTTTTTTTTAATTATGATTTCTTTCATTTACCTTCCAAGCTGCACCTGACCAAGCTCACCGACTCTTCCATGAATACGCTCATCCTTGACCTAGCATCCGAGCAGGGGGAAAACCGGACACTCTGGTTTCATAGTTGCTGAGCCAAAAAAAAAATATAATAAGAGAGGAGGCACTGAGTTGTCGAGCCAGAATGGGAAAGAAATGAGAGTTCACGCGCGCGCGAGGTAGGTGGAGACTGGATTTAAACAAGATCGCCTCCAGCTGGGGCTCCCCACCTGAGTCCGCCTGGTAGCATGCACACCGGCGCGTGGCAGGCATGCAGGAGATAGTCACGTGGGCGCCCTTGAACCATTGGCTGCCCTCGAGGTGAAAGGATGGGGATCCGAGAGCAAGTCAGGGACGCGTGGGAGATAAGGGCTACGTGTCCTTTGGAGAGAGGGAGCTGCTAGCTAGGGATTACGGTAGGGTTAGGTTAATATTCTCTTAAATAAATAAAATAAAATAAATGTTTAAAATTATTACTATCAAATGTTTAAAAAAAAAAAAAATTCAAAGTTATAGTTTCCATTAAGTCTTAGCATCAACGAATATTTTGATTAATTGATGTTGATTAATGCATAAATTAATTATATATCAGATTTTAATTAATGATGAATTATGTGTATTTAAATTTAAAAATTTAGGTTTAAATCGAACTAGAACATGAAATAGTAATAGTGGAGTATTAGTGGTTGAATTAAGTTAAATAAATTATTTTATTATGCTTAAACATTAAGATTAATGTATGGGTTTAATGGATAGACTAATCAAACATTAATTTATTTATTTACTTAGAAAAGCCAAACATTAATTAATTTATTTAAAACTTAGAAAATCCATTGCCGAGACTTCAACGTATAGTCGAAGAGACGAAACAAACATATAATCTGAAAACAAGGAACCGCTGAAAAGAGCATGGCGAGCTGAATGCTATGGTGCTAATTTCACTACATGACAAAATCATGAATGGAAACGACCATAGATTTCAACACG
This sequence comes from Larix kaempferi, assembly GCA_027924585.1. Taxonomy (NCBI): domain Eukaryota; kingdom Viridiplantae; phylum Streptophyta; class Pinopsida; order Pinales; family Pinaceae; genus Larix; species Larix kaempferi. The sequence goes on from BSBM01000416.1 coordinate 8,862,706, forward strand.
TTGATCCTAACAAACTGTTCCTCGCACATAAGTATAAATATAGGCATTTCTAAACTTTTTTTTTTCTTTTTTCTTTTTTCTTTTCGATAGAGGAATTAATGATTTGATGTTTTGATCATGAACATAAAATCAATCATTGTAATAACACATCGAGGTCAAGGTCTAGTTCAACCACCTTCACCTCCACCTCCGTTGTCGTCATCAACATCGCCACGATTCTTCCAGTAATGGCATAGTGTTGATCCTTCCATAGTTGGCATTTGGAATAGGTTAGGTTTTTACCTCATTGTGGTTTGTATGAAAACATATATTTTATGGTATTATAATCATTGTCTATGTTCGAGTGTTGCAATGATGCAATACGGTGAGGAAAGGCTATGCTATACATCCATCACTTACGTATCATAAATAAGTTACATACATTACCCCTAAACACCTTCATTTATGAGAAGACGTTAAAAGTCTAGTGGTATTGGCAAACACCATAGTTTGAGCTAACATAGTTGAATCTAGGCATCAAATTGGTAAATAAATATATGTGCACAAGTGTTGGATATTGATGCTTGATAGTACTAATTAATCAGTATGATGTATTTTGCTACATTGTGTGCAATTAATCATGTTTCAATGTGGTGAGTAGAAAGAGATTGAAGGAACTAAGTAGGTGTGCGAAGGGGTAGAGGCTATATGTCGCTAGTCTTGCTTATGCAAAATTAGCATGTTTTGAAGGAAAATATTATTGGGAAACAACTAGGATTTAATAATTACAAAGCGAACAGGCGATACAAAATAAAAGTATGGAGATTGGTGGGGAACTAATAAGTTAGCCTCAATAAGCATATACGAGGTTAAGAGAAGTAATGATGATAAATGGAATAATGATGGAGGCAAAATAGTAATGGATGTGCATCACAATGAATAAAGTTACGATGTTTAAACCCCTATTATAGAATGGAGGAAATCGATCGTCGCCTCAAAGAAATGAAATATATATATATATATAAATAAATAAAATAAAAATAATAATAATGATATTTCTTTACAAAGCGTTAACAAATAAGAATTATAACATTATGAAGAAAGGAAAATAGGTCTCCATTGACCTCAATAGGAACAAAGCTTGATGCCACATAAATAGGTTAAATTCACATTAGTAGCATATGAAGAAGTCATAGTACATAATGTGTGTAAGTATCAATAAGATCCATGTCGATTAATAAGCGTATGTATAGGAAACTGAGATTTCGAGAAAAAAATTAGCTATAAATTTATTGGAAGTAATGGTTCCCCTTCCAATTATATCACATATAAAAGAAGAGCACAATAAACAAACTTGGTAACATTTTCATTCTGATAAGATATTGTCACAAAAACCTTGTAACCAATGATAGTTCTCCTAATTTCATTAATGTTATATTACTTTTGGTTATCATAGATAGAAATTGCTTATTTCCGCTAGGGTAATAATAATGTATGGCATTAGGATTTGTTAATATGGACATTCTTTCCCTACAAGAGATATGATAACCTTAATGATTACTTCATGCTAAATACATGCGTGTGATGAAAACGTGGTAGTGTGACGAGTAAACCTCACTTGATGGTATAACCAAAGGGATATTTTTAAAAAGGGTAAGGAGAACAAATCCAAGGAGGATAGCACCTGATTATAACCTTTAATAATTCTAAATATAATATTGAGATTCTACAGAAGGATGAATCTAAAGGTCTCTTTAATTATTAGAATACATATTACGGTATTAAAGGTATAGAAACATAAGATAATATTAGCATAGTTGGTCATGTCAAAGCCAAGTAGGACAAGTATGGACAACACCTTCTACTTGCAAGAATGAAGAGGTTAGGCATCAAGATTTTCCCTACATTATTATGACCATAACTTCGGGACGAAGTTTCCTGAAGGGTGGGTGTATGTAACGCCCCATATTTTGACTAGACGTGTTTATGAGTTAGACACCTTTCACTTTATTTTCTTATTATCTGTTCGACTCAGCTAGACAGAGTGAACTATATTATCGGCATGTTAGACATGATGATATGTTGTTATTATGTTTAGGATGTTACTGTGCCCATGCTGATACTACGTTTATGATGTTATGATGTTACCATCCTCATGATGTTATTTGGTTTATGTGGTTACTATGTTGTAGTTATCACGAGATTCTTTTATTTCATAATGATAGTATATGTTTAATAATTATCCTGAATGAAATGTGATATATATGATGTGGTATTTATGCTGTGATCGATTTAATGATTTTATGTGATGAAATAAATGATGTTCACAATATGGATCGGACGATGATAGAATGGAAATATTGTTATAAATCTATTGCTGCAAAGTACTAATCTGCAGGACACCGGGGCTATGTAATAGTCGGATACCTGATACGAAGTATGGTATAGTACCTATTTTGCAGAGAGCCTTGGTTACCAAAGTTAATGATACGATGACACAAACCAATAATCTCGAGAGCAACAAAGTATGAGTTGATAAGGGCGTAGACCCAGTATGTTGAGAGGGATGGATGTATTTCCCACCCTATGTTTCTATGATACCCGAGGTCGTGGGAGGGCCGTGCTGAGACACGCTCCCCAAGTTGTGGTGATGACGATGGTCGGATGCCTGCTAGGAGAGGTTAGGTCCGCTAGTTAGCCGACGCTACCGCTCTCACGTTCTACGTGGCTAGGTCAGTATAGCTGACATCCACTTTTGTACTAGCAGAGGAAGGATAGGGAGGATGCGGACGTAGGTTAGGGTGGGGGGATATGTTAGTTAGTACTATTGAGGGTTGGGTATCCCTTGATCCTGATTTAGTGGTAGTAGGTTCCTCTTCCTTAAAATAATTGATTGATTAATTATGGTAAATCTGGAAAATATAAATGTTACAACTTAATTGGATAATTATCAATGCTTAATGATGCTGAAATGATTATGATTTATGCATGTTGAATGGGTTAAGTATTTGTGATTGTTTGTATGTATGATTGTTATGTCAGTACAAATCATTGTTTTGCTGAAGTTAATATATATGCATAAGGGAAATGATGTTTTCTTATAGTATGAGTACAGTCTATGCATACGCTGGCCACGGATGCACACCTTGTACCTGTACACTAGTATTAATGTGATAACTATTGGTTGTGATTGAATTCTAGATAAGACTCAGTCGTGAATTAGTGAAGTCCAAATGATGGTTGTTAATAATGTAAAAATGCATAAATGGATCAGTCTGTTAGTTGTTAATTACATGCATTAGTAACTAATTGTTGGAAATAGTGTTGTGCCTAACATCATTTATGATGCGTTGGGGATAGTGTTGTATTTAACATAGTCCCTGTTTAGCTTACACAATTAGCGTTGTTTGTTCTAGCATAATTGTACTTCTCTTTGAACAGTCAAATTATGTTGGTTAGAAGTAACTCAATGTTATGTTTATAACCCTTAAGGTCATAGTGTTATAAAATAATTATCATTAAAAATTTTAATATTAATATTATTATTGTTATTAGTATTATTAATGTTGTTATTAACATGCATAATCTTATTTGTTATTATAATCGTTGTCAAATAAACATAGCTTAATGTTTTGCATAAATGGATGAATTTATCACGATTGTTTTATGTGAATAATAAAAAGGAACCAAAATTATTAAAAACAATTGAAAGTGAGTCATATTATTATATTCCATATTATATTGTTATTTAAACTTTAATTATAAATAAAACAACATTTCGAATCAAGATTTAGTTGAGTAATAAAGACATGAATGTCCTCCATGTGTAAATTCAAGTTTGCATTTATTATATTATCCTATCTGCATTTAAAGATCAAGCGGTGGGGTAAATTCGATACAATTTAACTTGTCCCATATGTTTAGATAAGGCAAGTCATGCTTATTTATTTAATTATTTTTTTTGAACAATAGGAAATCTACACAAAAGGACAACCTTAATTAGAATTGAATTATTTCACTGCTCGAGAAAAACAAGAAAACTGACAAGCATATTTAAATATTATTTAATTCTTAGAATTGAATTATTCCACTGCTCGAGAAAAACAAGAAATCTGACAATCATATTTAAATATTATTTTATCCTTGATGAGTGTGATGGTATTAATGGTTTAAGAATCCCCCAAAAAAAAAACCTCGAGGGCTAAGGCGGTGGAGTGAGAATGAAGTTTGGAGGAGGAAAATGGATCTATAAAGCAAGGGTTCACGAAGATGAGGGGGGTGGGTTTTTGGGGGAAGAAAACTTAGTATTTTGATGAAAAGGAGGAATGCCGAGGAGGGGGAGAACTCGAAGCTTTGAGGAGGTGGGAAACTCAAAAGAACGAGGTGGGGTTAAATCTTGAACTATGGAAAGGTACTAAGGAAGGATGCTGTCGGGATTATTGGTTTGTGGGCTCGGGGGCTAGGAAACCCGTCGGTTTCCTAGGGCCAGCATGATAAGAGCTGGTCGGCAGGGTGGATCATCTATTTTTGGTTACTAAGGCTTGGACCAAAGGAGCTACAAAGTGGATAGGGGCAATCTACAACCTACATCGGTCCAGGTATTCTACTGGTAGTTAGAAAAATGATTTATATTTCAAAAAATACTGAGTATTATGCAAGAAAGTACAATTATATGTATGATGTTAAAATTTCGATATGTAGGTGCACTGTATGCTGCTAGACATTCTTCTAATCACTAAAATTATGCAGAAAATTAGCATAACGAAAGAATAATGATACTTATTTATTATTTTTGATAAAAGAAGGAAGAACAACTGCTAGGAGCTGGTTACAAAACTTGATTTCAAAATCTAGAACTTCAGTGGCCTTCCAGTTAGAGGGGCACTGCAATCAAGAGACAAGAGGTCTCATCATGAGCCGGCCTATTTATCTTTGATAAAACTCATGAATGATGATGTTAATATCAGGTTACCATGCTTGGACAATAGTCTTCAGTTAAAGCTTAATGGAAAATCAATAAATCTTTTATAATTGGAGCAAGTCTTGAAAGTTTTTCAGAGAAGTGAATAGATTTATATTTATACTGATGGTGCATGTTACATTTATACTGAGTACTTTGTTTTGAAAGGGAAATTTTTTAGCTTGTCTATAACCAAATCTTTATCAACAGAAATCAAGATAATTTTGAAAGTATTCGTAGGTGTGAATTTAGTACTGGTTCTTGTTAGATTAAGATTTTCTGATTTGTTTCAATTGAATTATAAGATTTTGTTTTATTGCAACTTTTAGATGAATGGTAGAGATAATTGGTTTGCCCAGGTCATCACCATTTGTTGGCAAGCAACAACCCTCTCAATTTTTTTTCTGCTTCATTGAATAAAATTGATCAGTTCTCTTCTATAAATTATCCTAAAATTTATAAAGAAGGTATTGATGATTAAAATAAGTTTAAGAAATAATTTCAATTCACGCTCGTCATTTTTACAAATTGATTATTCTAGCAACTGTTAAAATATAATCAATTTTCAGTACTATTTTAAGTGATTATATTTATGATTTGCTAGCTATTATCGTTCATTTTTTATTAACACTGCTTGAATTTGATTCTATAATTCCTTATTTCATTTTATTTGTTTTCATTTCTTTTAAGATATGATTTCTTATGATTAAGTATAAGTTAATATATATTTGCTTCAGGTTGATTAATTTTGTTGTATAAGTCTTTTTGACCCTTAGTAAATATTCATATTATTCTTGTCATATGTAGATCATATTTTAATTTTTGTAAATAAATTAATATAGCTTTGTAAAAAGGTTTAACTTCACATGCGATTTCATTTTGAATTATGAATGCAGATCTTTGCGTTATGATCGAAAGATGGGCTGAAATTGGTTATGGTTTAAAAACTTATCTTATGATAACCTTTGGTTGGTTAAGTCACATTGTTTTCGTTTGACAAATTAAATTAGTATTTCACATGGTATAAACTCGTTTGTGCCACCGTGTATTAACTTAATATGAATGTTGGATTTAATCATTATGAACTTAGCCTTGAAGGATGTGGCTTATGTTTTCATCGACCTAGGGTTTGATGATTTCATCGAATTCATAAAATATATGAACCATAATGTCTCATAATGGGAGATCATCTATTAAATCTCAGGATGGTTTATTTTGTACAAAGTACAAGTTGATGTTGATGGCATACATGAATCATATCATATATCGAATTATGATTAAGGAAATAGTCTATCATTAATTTTTATGATCTTTTGAAAGTCTATTAATCATGATCGGTTATAATGTGTAAATTTCAAAATCACTCTAATCGATAGTACATCAAGGTTCTACATGTGTCTTTGTCAATAAAAAACCTGGAGGTATAACATTTTTGATACATGACATGAACTGATGCTTTACTGACACCTATTTGATATAAACATTGTGAAATTATTATCTAGCTCGATGCTGAGTGTCAAACTCATTTTTTGATATTATTTCACTTTGTTTTCTGTACTATTTGATCATTTTAAATCTCATTATTACGATAGTCTAGTTCATGTATTCGTTTTGGCGGTGATGATTTTATTCCTAAACACTGGTCTAAGGTTTCATATGAGATGAATGGAGACTTTCATTATGTCACTCACTTGGATCCCAATACCATCTAGATTCACGCAGCCTTTCATTCCAAACCTCATTCAGAATCATAGTGAGGAAATGGCTCCTCTATGTCGTTTTGAAGTATCAGGTCCAGAGATGCTTGAAGCAGACCCAAAGGTTGTTGCTCTGTTTCGTAAGATACATTGGGGTTCGTTCATTGAGAAATTTGATGGACACCATAGTGAAATTACGAAGCAATTCGCTCTAATTCTTCAAGAAGATGTAGCTCAGGTTGGAGGGTTTCGTCTTACTGTCGACGAGGATTCAATTGCAGAGGCTACCAACCTTCCCCAAGTAGGAGAACGATGGTTTAAGGGATCAAAGGTTAATAAAGAAAGGTGTATGTCACTCATGCTTCCTCTCTCGAAAGGTTTAGATTTATTTGTTGGGGTTTCAGCTAAATTCTTAAAACCAGAATGGAAAAGTTCGTATGAAGTTCTAGTTAGGTATGTGACCTATGATGGAAGACTTTCGCATATTCACTATTATCATTTCTGCTTATTGTTAGCCGTAAAGGGTTTCAAACTTAATTTACCTTTCTTCTTGCTTCGAAGTCTGAAAAAAATGGCACAAGCTGTGTAGACTACTATAGGTGATTTCGATAGAATATCGTTCCATCATGGTTTGATTAAGATATTGGTCCAACATCAATTTATCTTTGGTTGGTAGGTCTTGGGGAGAATTATTGGCTGAAAATAAGTTAGGGTTAACCCAATATTGGCTGACTTTGTTGCCTAAAACTCATAGGAAACGCAAAGCTTCATTAAATTATGGTGATAATAATAGCCCTAAGTCTATGATAAAGGATGTTGGGTTGTAGGGTAAGTCTTCACCAATGAATGTTGATAATGGTTCTGCTATTATCAATAAGCTTAACCCTTTGAATACTAGAGTTGGTTTAGTTCCGTCGCCTAGATTTTTGGGCACATTATCAAACCTTGTTACCCCAAAAGCTATTGATAGTGTACACACAATTAATAAACCTCAAGGTATGTCTACACAGAAGCTTGAAAAATTAGTAGAGGTCTGTTGTCGAGAAAATGACTCTAATGAGAGGGGTTCTATGTCATTTGGTATATGGTGTTTTACTCGTAGTATGGCTATGACTTCCACTCTAATTTCGATCCCTGAAACCCTACAACGTTTTGAAGAGCCCCCTTTGATTAGAATTGATAGTGAGGATGATCAATTTTATCCAAATATTGAAACTCCTCTGGGTAATGAAAAACAGAGTTCTGAAGTGGAACGTTCTAGGTCACCTGCTAAGGACTTTGCTAATCAATCTTCTCCTATTGATTCTGCACCGATCCCTTCATTTGGTGATGATTCTTCATCTGTTGGAAGAGATCAAGGGTTTTAGTTAACTCTCAAACAAATCTTAAAAGATAAAATTTCAGAGTTGAAGGCAGAGTTAAAAGAATCATATTCTAGTCAGTCAAGCTTGAATGATGAAATTAGACATCTCAGAGAAGAATTACTATCCTGGGTTCATAAATGGCTAGAAATGAAGTCGAGAAAAGAAAAATACAAAAATGATAGGAAACTCACGAAGATGACCAATGAACAATTATTTGAACAAATTGAACATCAGAAACATAAAATCCTTGAGCTTACGGCCAAACTGTCAGAGTCAAGAAGAAAAGCTAGAGTATATGGTGTGACTTGAGTTACTTTTGGTAACAACTATACATTATGTTTTGAATGCAGCAGCTAACAAAATTTCTGAGTAGTATACTCAAATGCTTTTACTATTTTATTGTCATTTTACATTGAATGCCGAACTTATGAGATTTGTATTTTTCTTGCATAGATGGAGGTTTCTATAATTTTGAGCAACTAGGTGGATAAGTTACATGCCATGAGGATTGAAATTTTTGGAAAAAGATGCTGTAGTTACATCTACTTTTGATTATCGAATTGGAGAGTGCGTTCCAGGTGTTATTTTGATCCATCTTTTCACATAAATAATTTTACATCATGAAGTTAGTTTAGCAACTGTTCATCTTCCATATGTTCAAGTTAAATGTAATAGAAAGATGCTGGTTATCTTCTATTAAAATTCCTAACAGTTGTTAGAGAGCTGGCATCTATTTTTAAGTGTAGGTTAGACAAACTTGGAAGAGGTTATTGGAAACCTGTTGTATTTAAGTGATAAACAATTATAAATTTAGGGTTGATGGAGTTCTGAAGGAAAACTTGTTGAAATATTACATAATTTCTTGTTTGATCGCTCTACTGGAGTTTTGTCTTCGTGGATGATTGTGATAGAATTTCTGAAACTGGTATCCCTGTGTTGCTACCATTTTCTGAAACTTTAATACATATTTCGATATATTATTTCCTCGTTTTATACTTATGCAATTGTACTGTGATTATAATTGTATAAATTATCTGAAAGTTTCTCTATCTACTCAATATTAATGTTTGATTAAATATTACTAAATCCTTTACTTAATATGTTATTGGTAACTATGATTTAGTAATAGTTATTTCATATTTATTTCTAATAGCATTGGTGTGTCCACTGTGTTTTCACAAATGAATACAATCTGTTTCAAATATTTGGTATTGAGATATTGGTTATTGATTAATATATCATTATAGAATTAAATTGAAATAGTTTTCTATTTCAAATTTTCTATTTTGTGCATATACAACATGGCAATTTATGTGATAATCTCTTATGATATTTTTATGTAAGATATTACCATTTATATTCTTTGTTATCTTAACAGATTAATTGATGATTAATTTAGTCTTTCAAGTTGCTCTCAGCTGAGATAGGTTAGAATAAAATAGTTAATCAGTTTTGTTTAATTTCCATATTAAATTTTCAGTCCTTAGTTAGGTTTTCATTTAGATTATTTTGTTAAATTCTCTAAAATAGTCATTAGATTAAAAATACAAAAAACAAAACAAAACAAGAGACTTTCTTTAGGAAATCAAATTAGGTTAGATTAAATTTAGAAACTAACTTTAGGATTCATTTTTAAACAATAGATTAACTTAGGTTCCATTTTTGTTAAAGTTTATAATTCTCCGTAAGAGAATAAATTCAACTGGTAGTAGGACCATAACCTACGAGGTATTGCTATCCCAAACACACCGGGATTGCTCTAAGCTGCGCTTGTGGGCTTTATCTCCTTAAGTTGGCCAGGTCATAAAATTAGGCCAATATGTTTAAAATTCCGGCCCAGTATTCAATCTTGTTCTTTTAAATTTTTAATAAGAGTCGAATAATAGAATTTTACTCAACACATGAATCAACATAGAGACAGTCAGAAAAGAATATGAAATCTTCTCAGGTATACATAAATCGATTCAGAGCTTCATCAATTCTATAACTGCTCTTAATATTACGCGGAGAAAAAAAATATATTCATATCATTTCGTTCGCATTAGTTTTGGGAATCGGTATAATAAAGTTCATGTTGATATACTATTTAGATTTCAATGTTAATCATCTATAGAACATTTATCATTCCACAGCTAAATAAATGTCGCACATTAAAATATAACCAGATCTTTACCATTTTCTCTATAAGAAGAGAAATTAATGAACTAAATCAGTTTAACAAAAGAAACTTGAGTAATATAATTATGAGTCCGATGCCCTCAAGGCTCGACCAGCTATGATAACAAATGTAGGGACCCCCGTTTCTGGGGACCTCCCAAAAGACTATCTAAATAATTTCTAACATAATATAAAATAGTTTAGATCTTACCAATGATCGAGAATTGAAAAATTAACTCAAAAATTTAACTTAGCAAATAAAAATGGAATAATAAACTTGATTCTGATGGTTGTGGGTGAATCCACTAATCGAAGATTGTTGTAGCTACCACTCCTTGCCGTTATGATCCATACATCCAATTGACCACTCAGTTGACCTCCCTACCAATTCTGAGAATACTCTTCTTCTTCCCGAACCCCCGAGCAATGGGGCCGTACAAATCACACACTTAAACCAAGGATCCAGAAGTGGGATTCCCCCCCACCAAGATCCCTTTCCAAAATCACAATAGAATCAAATGAATGTATATTCATCATTATGGTGACCATCCAACAGTAGCGTGTTCCCTCCCCTTTCCTCTTACCTTCCTTAAATAGGAAAATTCTCTACGAGAGATGTCGCTTCATGCAAAAATGCCAAATTTTATAAATATTTAAATATAATTACCTCACTGAGCCATGTGTCTTATTCCTAAGAGCTTGCACCTACATTACTAGATTTACTCAAGTCCGTCCCCCCTTAATGGTTCAATCTAGTTTCTATTTTTGTGGGTGCAAGTGGAGTTGGCTATATGCTAATGTTTAGTATACTTATTTCTCCTAAACAAATATTCTCTATTATTTTAATTACTAATAATATTCTCTAATGTTTAGTTTACTGTCAGCGAGGATTCAATTGCAGAGGCTACTAGCCTTCTCCAAGTAGGAGAACGATGGTTCACAGTGTTGAGATATTGTAACTTCAAAGAATATTATATTTGTACTTTATTATTCTGGAGATGATTCATTCCTCCGTGAAGATCTTATTGTATATTCGGAGATGTTTATTCCTCCGTCAGAATGTGGTAACTTGGGTTATTAGACTTCCCTAGTGGGGGGTCGGCCCTATATGTGTTATGTGGGTCAAAGGGTTATTAGACCACCCTAGAGGGGTCATCCCAGTCAGTTGTAGTGGGGTATTAAACCCATTGGTTAAATACGAGCCTACATGTCTTGTGTAAAAGAAAAATTGGAGTAGTGTATAAATAGAGGAGGTGTGTTCCTCATTTGATACACTCACTCACTTGAGAGAGGTGCACTTGTGGAGGAGAGGTCTGTTATAGTGGAGGAGGAGATCATGTCTTTGGTTTGCATCTTTTTATATTGCTGTTCATCTATTTTGAGGAAGCTTTGCTGGGTTTTCTACCCCATGAGGGTTTCCCAGGATAAATCTGTGTCTCTTGTGTTTATGCTATGCTTGTTGTTTCTTCAGTGATCCTGTATATGCTATTATTGTGAAATGGAATGTAATGATGCTATTTTCTATCTTAGCATATTGAATTTTAACATGGTATCAGAGCTAACCTGAAGGAAGGCAATGTATGGCACTTACGACACTTGCTTCTCTTGCGACAATTTGAAGGTTAGGGTTTTATATAGCAAAAAACAGTCATTGTGGAACTTTCGCTATAAATCCATTTATGTGAAGTTTCATGATCTGAAAAGCTTACAAGTCGTAGGGAACATCCCCAGGTACCTTTTATCCGAAGGGAACCCTCAGATTCGTTGTACTTTGTGAGTTATGATCAGTACAAGTTAGGGTTTTTGCCTCTTCCAGATCTCAGTCAAAATCAGGTGACCTAGGAAAAAGGGTCATAAGTTGGGCTAGGAAGCTTCAAATGAAATTTTGTAAAAAGTTAAAGGTAGTACACAGACGATACTATCCCAGGAAACATTTTCAGAGGCCGAAACTGAACCAGTGACACGTGGCACGTCGTACAAGTTCGCTCTCCTTTTTTATTCCATAAACAGGTCACGTTGCGACAATTGGAATAACTCTCTCTCAGAGAGTCCAATTGAGGCCAGACCTATCAATATGGAAAGATAATAGGGCGAGCTATCTCAGGAAAAGTTTTTAGAGGCCGAAGGTCAAACAGTGACACGTGGCACACCGTACAAGTTTGCTCCCCTGTTTTATCCCATAAACAGGTCACGTTGCGACACTTGGCATAACTCTCTATCAGAGAGTCCAATTGAGGTCATACCTATCAGGATGGAAAGATAACAGGCCAAGATATCTCAAAAAAAAATTTCAGACCCTGTGGATAGAAAAATTCAGAGTTACAGCAGAAACAATCAGGTACATATTTTTGTCAAAACATAATTATTTTTTGAGCACATTCATTCATGGCTTCCGGAATTTAGGGTTTCAGAGAATGTTGGAATTTTTGGAATCAGAGTCCACGGCTGAATGCTACTCAGGAAAATCAAAATTTAGAGACCAAGATCGAATTTTTTGGTTGAGTAGAAGACTGGGCTTGATCAAACCCTAGTTCAAGATTTTGATCAGAAAGATGGAAAATTAGGGCTTCAGCAAAAGTTGGAATTTTTTGAAGTCTGTAACCATGCCTGGAAGCTCCTCAGAAAAATAAGAGTTTAGAGCCTTGGATTGAACCTTTTGATTGGACAGAAGGGTGGGCTTCATCAAACCCTAGTTCGGGTTCCTGTCCAGAAGATCGAGAAATTTTGAAGGCAATTTTGAGGGGTCAAATTTTGCAAATTTCAAAATTGAAGTATGCTAGTTTGATCAGCTCAGCAAGACACATCCTTCCATCCATTCAGAAGTATGAAAGTCAAAGATTGAATTTTTAGGGTTTCTCTAGCAAACCCTAATCAAGCTCTAGATCAAGTTTCAGGGGGAGTTGAGGCTAAGGCCTTACATAAGAAGACTACAAGAAGTCTTGACAGGTATGATTTAAGGAGGTTCAGGTATGTCTTGAAATCTGATTCTTGATTAAGTTCATAATGTGTTTGTCTTCATGTTATTTAGTACAATCTTGATTAATGTTAGAATTGTCTTATCACCCTAGCAACAGTATGAATGCATGCAAATGATCGAAGACATTCATTGATTAGGGCTATATGATTGTACTTATGCATTATGGTGTTGTGTGAGGTTGATGTTGTCTGCTAACAAGATACAGGTACATCACAAAAGACAAATCAAGTTCCATGACCATGACAACATGAAGACAAAGACTCATCCACTTACGAGGTATGTATCACTTTGTTATATTATGTCTAACCTATGAGACATGCAGGTTCTAGCTCAGGATCTCTAAATCATTGAAGAGATTGTTTAGGTATTTTTTACATAACTAAGCAGGTATACTAATCCAGGTATGTTTTCCTATGTCATGTTAGAATCTTACCTTGTGTTAGGATCCCTTATATAAGTATACTTGGTATGATTGGTTATGCTTATTCATAAAGTTAGTAATCAAGGGTTTGTGCATATTCTGTCTCTTATCTTGGTTGATGATTTAACTAACTAGATCAAACAAGAATATGCATGAGTAAAAGAAGACTTCCTTGAAATCCTGAATACTAATGATCATGACTATACATATTCAAGATTATTTAGAATTAGAATGTTTTGATAATATTGAGAATATACTAATGAATGTATGAGATCATGAGAATGACACTAGTGCACACTTGAGCATGCACAGTGGTACATAATGAATAGAAGTTCAGAAGACATACAGAAGATCAAGCAGGAGGCAACCACACAAACATAAAAGATAAGTATTTGAGTTGTTATTAGAAATAGTAAATGATATTGCTTGTATGCATATTTGTATTCCTAGAATATATCATGCTACTAATATGCATATGATTGGTAAGTTGGACAAACATTCCATTGTTGCTTTTCTAGAATGAAACCTCTTTGCTGACATGCTAAGAGCTGTGCACACTCTCGATAGTATGTTCTGGTAGAGATGGAAGGCATCTAGATAGCCACTGTATGCATACAGGATATGGGAAAGTGTTGTGCCAAAGTATTGGTCAAAATAGTTGCATAACTATGTAAATGATATCTGTATGCATAATAGGTTATCATGTCAATATGATTTGATGATTATGAAGTATTACTAATCATGTACTTAATTTTGATTTGTAGGAAAGATCATGATGAATGATGAACACTGAACAAGCGATGGATGTTCAACAAAATATTTACAAATCAAACACACTATAGAAGGCTTGTGGCTAGAAGATTCTCTTAGAAAGAGGAAGAGAATCATGATGAGATATTTTGCTCCAAGTGGCTAGATAAGACCATTCTCTTAATGGTGTAATTAAAGAAGAAGTGTGAATCAGGTTCTGTATGGGTACCCAGGATTGGTAGTTAATTGATGAGCTTAATGATCATCATGGGTAATGTGGATCTCAACATTTGCTACAAGGTTGAATATGGCTTCTATACACATATGACATGGATGCAAGAAGGAACTCACCACAGAGGTCGAATGATTTTGAGGCTCATATTAGTAGACCCATTTGACGAGAGATGGCACAGATAGATATGCAGAAGATCACTCAATGCAGAGTGTGAATAATGGACAATTAACAGCTTCATGACAAATCTTGGGCTTTACCAGAAGTAAAGTTGATCCTAACCTTTACCTTAAGGTTGTGGATGATGAACCTATCATACCATTATTGTATGATGATGATCTCTTTCTGACAAGGAATGAGAAACAGATCATGAAAATGGTTACACAAATGAAAATGAAAGATCTTGAATTAATGCACTACTTCTTAGTTCTAGAAGTATGGCAAGATCCAAAAGGAATCTTTTAAATCAAGGTAAGTATGTTGTGAAGTTTCTAAAAAGATTTGATATGTTGGAGTATAAAGCCATGGCCACTCCCATGGACTCCAACTGGAAGTTATTAGTTAATGACTCATCGGATTTAGTGGACCTAACCCTATATAGATAAATCATTAGGTCATTGATGTTTTTAACAAAAACTAGGCCAGATATATGCTTTGCTGCAAATACCCAAAGTCAGTATCTAGTAGAACCTAGAAAGGTTCACTTAATAGCTACAAAGCATGTAGTGAGGTACCTAAAAGGAACATTAGATTTTGGTCTATATTATCTTGGAGGTCATGAGCTCCGTTTACATGGTTACTCAGATTCTGATTGGGCAGGAAGTGCCTCAGACAGAAAGAGTACATTAGGTGGATGTTATAGTCTTGAATCTGCCATGATCTCATGGTTCAGTAAGAAATAATCTAGTGTGGCTCTCAGTGCTTCTGAAGCAGAATATATATAGCTGTCTGCTCTACCAGCTGTGAAGCAGTGTGGCTTCAGAATATTTTATATGGAGTGTTTGACTTAGAAATGGATTCCACTATGATTATGTGTGACATTCAAAACTGCATCAAGATAGAAAATCTTGTATTCCACGATAAGTCAAAAACACATAGAGATCTGATACTTCTATATACGAGACATGGTGCAGAGAGGAGCTATCAAGCTCGAGTATATAAGCACTGAGGATCAGATTGTTGATATCTTGACTAAACCTCTATCTCGAGTAAAGTTTGAATACTTCCGAGACAAGCTTGGTATAGTCCAGAAGGACCCTCCTCGAAAGGGGGAGTAGTATAGTATCTGATAACAAGTCTATCCCATCAATTTGCTGCACTTAGTTACTTAGAATTATTTAGATTTAGGAATCTTATATTTTTACTTTTAATGTTAGATGTATTAGTGAGAATACATGATAGATGCATACATGCTTTTAATGTTAGATGTATTAGTGAGAACACATGATAGATGTATACATGTTTTTGATGATAGATGTGCTAGTGTATACATGTTTTTGATGATAGATGTGTTAGTATGCTTTTGATATGTATTAGTGAAGAATACATGCTCTTGATGATAGATGTATACATGCTTTTGATGATATATGTACACATGCTTTTGATGATACATGTATTAAGTGGATACATGTTTTTGATGATAAGATGTATTAGTGAAGATACATGGTTGTAATCATATATGCATTGATGCTATTATTAAAGATACATGTTTTGATGATAAGGTTACATAATGCCTTAATGAGTATATTTGTACTTGTATGGATGAAGATACCTGTACCCATGACATGTGAGGGGATTGGATCATCCTTGGACTTCAGTCCGAAAGAAGAGTCGTAGACGTATGTCTTCGAGAATGAAGTTCTTGGTGAACATGTGAGGGGATTGGATCATCCCTGGACTTCAGTCCGAAAGAAGAGCTGTAGACATATGTCTTCGAGAATGAAGTTCTTGGTGAACATGTGAGGGGATTGGATCATCCCTAGACTTCAGTCCGAAAGAAAAGCCGTAGACGTATGTCTTTGAGAATGAAGTTCTTGGTGAACATGTGAGGGGACTGGATCATCCCTGGACTTCAGTCCGAAAGAAGAGCCGTAGACGTATGTCTTCGAGAATGAAGTTCTTGGTGAACATGTGAGGGGATTGGATCATCCCTGGACTTCAGTCTGAAAGAAGAGCCGTAGACGTATGTCTTCGTGAATGAAGTTCTTGGTGAACATGTGAGGGGATTGGATCATCCCTGGACTTCAGTCTGAAAGAAGAGCCGTAGACGTATGTCTTCGAGAATGAAGTTCTTGGTGAACATGTGGGGGGATTGGATCATCCCTGGACTTCAGTCCGAAAGAAGAGCCGTAGATGTATGTCTTTGAGAATGAAGTCCTTGGTGGATGATTAAGGATTAATTCATCTTCGGACGTAGTCCTAAATGTACGGTTGAGGATTAATTCATCCTTGGACGTAGTCCTAAATGTACGGTGGAGGATTAAGTCATCCTTGGACGTGGTCCTAAATGTACGGTGGAGGATTAAGTCATCCTTGGACGTGGTCCTAAATGTATGGTGGAGGATTAAGTCATCCTTGGACATGGTCCTAAATGTACGGTGGAGGATTAAGTCATCGTTGGACGTAGTCCTACATGTACGGTGGAGGATTAAGTCATCCTTGTACGTAGTCCTAAATTTATGGTGGAGGATTAAGTCATCCTTGGACGTAGTCACAAATGTATGGTGGAGGATTAAGTCATCCTTGGACATGGTCCTAAATGTACGGTGGAGGATTAAGTCATCCTTGGACGTAGTCCTAAATGTATTGTGGAGGATTAAGTCATCCTTGGACGTAGTCCTAAATGTACGGTGGAGGATTAAGTCATCCTTGGACGTGGTCCTAAATGTACGGTGGAGGATTAAGTCATCCTTGGACGTGGTCCTAAATGTACGGTGGAGGATTAAGTCATCCTTGGACGTAGTCCTAAATGTATGGTGGAGGATTAAGTCATCCTTGGATGTAGTCCTAAATGTACGGTTGAGGATTAAGTCATCCTTGGACGTGGTCCTAAATGTACGGTAAGGATTGGATCATCCTTGGACTTTGGTCCTGTGAACTGATCCGTAGACATGAGGTCTCCGAGAATTGATAGAACTGGATCATCCCTGGACTTCGGTTGAAAAGGTACATGACAGGACTGGATCATCCCTGGACTTTGGTTCAAAAGGTACATGACAGGACTGGATCGTCGTTGGACTTCGGTTCAAAAGGTACATGACATGATTGCATCATCCTTGGACATAGGTCCTAAAGAGAACTGGATTGATCATGTGATGACGATGCTGTTGATCGTGTGATGATGATGCTGATGACGATGCTGATGACGATGCTGATATGACAATGCTGATGATCGTATGATGACGATGCTGATCATGTGATGATGATGCTGATGATCGTGTGATGACGATGCTAATGATCGTATGATGACGATGCTGATGACGATGCTGATGATCGCGTGATGACGATGCTGATGATTGAGTACTATCAACTCTGATGATGTTCATATTCCAGTAACTAGTCAAGTTACTGATGATGATGAATTGAAGAAAGCTTCCGATGATATATAGATGATGTAGTAAATGACTCCTTGCTCCTGCAGATGCTGTTATAATATCCTTCTCATTAAGGGGGAGTGTTGAGATATTGTAACTTCAAAGAATATTACATTTGTACTTTATTATTCTGGAGATGATTCATTCCTCCGTGAAGATCTTATTGTATATTCGGAGATGTTTATTCCTCCGTCAGAATGTGGTAACTTGGGTTATTATACTTCCCTAGTGGGGGGTCGGCCCTGTATGTGTTATGTGGGTCAAAGGGTTATTAGACCACCCTAGGTGGGTCGGCCCAATCAGTTGTAGTGGGGTATTTAACCCATTGGTTAAATACGAGCCTACATGTCTTGTGTAAAAGAAAAATCGGAGTAGTGTATACATAGAGGAGGTGTGTTCCTCATTTGATACACTCACTCACTTGAGAGAAGCACACTTGTGGAGGAGAGGTCTGCTATAGTGGAGGAGGAGATCATGTCTTTGGTTTGCATCTTTCTATATTGCTGGTCATCTATTTTGAGGAAGCTTTGCTGGGTTTTCTACCCCATGAGGGTTTCCCAGGATAAAACTGTGTCTCTTGTGTTTATTCTATGCTTGTTGTTTCTTCAGTGATCCTGTATATGCTATTATTGTGAAATGGAATGTAATGCTGCTATTTTCTATCTTAGCATATTGAATTTTAACACACGGGATAAAAGGTTAATAAAGAAAGGTGTATGTCACTCATGCTTCCTCTCCCGAAAGGTTCAGATTTATCTGTTGGGGTTTCAGCTAAATTCTTAAAACCAAAATGGAAAAGTTCGTATGAAGTTCTAGTTAGGTATGTGACTTGTGATGGAAGACTTTCTCATATTCACTATTATCATCTCCGCTTATTGTTAGCCGTAAAGGGTTTCAAACTTAATTTACCTTTCTTCCTGCTTCGAAGTTTGAAAAACATGGCACAAGCTATGCAGAATACTGTACATGATTTCGATAGAAGTTTCTTCCATCATGGTTTGATTAAGATATTGGTCCAACATCAATTATCTTTGGTTGGTAGGTCTTGGAGAGAATTATTGGCTCAAAATAAGTTAGGGTTAACCCAATATTGGCCGACTTTTTTTCCTAAAACTCGCAGGAAACGCAAAGCTTCATTAAATTTTGGTGATAATAATAGCCCTAAGTCTATGATAAAGGATGTTGGGTTACAGGGTAAGTCTTCACCTATGAATGTTGATAGCGGTTCTACTATTATCAATAAGCTTAACCCTTTGAATACTGGAGTTGGTTTAGTTCCGTCACTTAAATTTTTGGGCACATTATCAAATTTGAATGAGAATTTAGAAGATTTGGAAGGTTCTAGAATTGGGAAATGGTCAAAGCTTGTTACCCCCGAAAGCTATTGATAGTGTGCACACAGTTAATAAACCTCAAGGTATGTCTACACAGAAGCTTGAAAAATTAGTAGAGGTCTGTTGTCGAGAAAATGACTCTAATGAGAGGGGTTCTATGTCATTTGGTATACAACATTTTATTCATAGTATGGCTAGGAATTCCACTCTAATTTCGATCCCTGAAACCCTACAACATTTTGAAGAGCCCCCTTTGATTAGAATTGATAAGGAGGATGATCAATTTTTTATCCAAAACTTGAAACTCCTCTGGGTAACGAAAAACAGAGTTCTGAAGTGGAACATTCTGGGTCACCTGCTAAGGACTTTGCTGATCAATATTCTCCTATTGATTCTACACCGATCCCTTCATTTGGTGATGATTCTTCATCTATTGGAAGAGATGAAGGGTTTCAGTTAACTCTCAAACAAATCTTAAAAGATAAAATTTCAGAGTTGAAGGCAGAGTTAAAAGAATCATATTCTAGTCATTCAAGCTTGAAAGATGAAATTAAAACTCTCAGAGAAGAATTACTATCCTGTGCTCATAAATGGCTAGAAATGAAGTCACGAAAATAAAAATACAAAAATGATAGGAAACTCACGAAGATGACCAACGAACAATTATTTGAACAAATTGAACATCAGAAACTTAAAATCCTTGAGCTTACGGCCAGACTGTCATAGTCAGGAAGAAAAGCTAGAGTATATGGTCCGACTTGAGTTACTTTTGGTAACAATTGTGCATTCTATTTTGAATCCAGTAGGTAACAAAATTTCTGAGTAGTATACTCAAATGCTTTTACTATTTTATTGTCATCTTACATTGAATGTCGAACTTATGACATTTGTATTTTTCTTACACAGATGGAGGTTTCTATAATTTTGAGCAATTAGGTGGAGAATTTACATGCCATGAGGATCGAAATTTTTGGAAAAAGATGTTGTAGTTACGTCTACTTTTGATTATCGAATTGGAGAGTGCGTTCCAGGTGTTATTTTAATCCATCTTTTCACATAAATCAATTTACATCATGAAGCTAGTTGAACAACTGTTCATCTTCCGGATGTTCAAGTTAAATGTAATAGAAAGATGCTGATTATCTTCTATTAAAATTCCTAACAGTTGTTAGAGAGATGGCATCTATTTTGAGGTGTAGGTTAGATAAACTTGGAAGAGGTTATTGGAAGCCTATTGTATTTAAGTGATAAACAATTACAGATTTAGGGTCGATGGATTTTTGAAGAAAAACGTGTTGAAATATTACATAATTTCTTGTTTGATCGCTCTACTGGAGTTTTGTCTTCGTGGATGATTGTGACAGAATTTCTGAAACTGGTATCCCTGTGTTGCTACCATTTTTTGAAACTTTAATACATATTTCGATATATTATTTCCTTGTTTTATAGTTATGCAATTGTATTGTGATTATAATTGTATAAATTATCTGAAAGTTTCTCTATCTACTCAATATTAATGTTTGATTAAATATTACTAAATCCTTTACTTAATATGTTATTGGTAACTATGATTTAGTTATAGTTATTCCATATTTATTTTTGATAGCATTGGTGTGTCCACTGTGTTTTCACAAATGAATACAATCTGTTTCAAATATTTGGTATTGAGCAATTGGTTATTGATTAATATATCATTATAGAATTAAATTGAAATAGTTTTCTATTTCAAATTTTGTATTCTGTGCATATACAACAGAGCAATTTATGTGATAATCTCTTATGATATTTTTATCTAAGATATTACCATTTATATTCTTTGTTATCTTAACAGATTAATTGATGATTAATTTAGTCTTTCAAGTTGCTCTCATCTGAGATAGGTTAGAATAAAATAGTTGATCAATTTTGTTTAATTTCTAGATTAAATTTTTAGTCCTTAGTTAGGTTTTCATTTAGATTATTTTGTTAAATTCTCTGAAATAGTCATTAGATTAAAAATACAGAAAACAAAAGAAAAAAGAGACTTTATTTAGGAAAGCACATTAGGTTAGATTAAATTTAGAAACTAACTTTAGGATTCATTTTTAAACAATAGATTAACTTAGGTTCCATTTTTGTTGAATTTTATAATTCTCCTTAAGAGAATAAATTCAACTAGTAGTAGGACCATAAACTACGAGGTATTGCTATCCAAAACACACCGGGAGCTGCTCTGAGCTAATTGTGTGGGATTCATCTCCTTAAGTTGGCCAGGTCATAAAATCAGGCCAATATGTTTAAAATTTCGACCTAGTATTCAATCTTTTTCTTTTAAATTTTTAATAACAGTCAAATAATAGAATTTTACTCAACACATGAATCAACTTAGAGACAGTCAAAAAAGAATAAGAAATCTTCTCAGGTATACATAAATCGATTTAGAGCTTCGTCAATTCTATAACTGCTCTTAATATTACGCGGAGAAAAAAATATATATTCATATCATTTCGTTTGCATTAGTTTTGGGAATCGGTATAATAAAGTTCATGTTCATATACTATTCATATTTCAATGTTAATCATCTATAGAGTTTTTATCATTCCACAGCTAAATAAATGTCGCGCATTAAAATATAACCAGATCTTTACGATTTTCTCTATAAGAAGAGAAATTAATGAACTAAATCAGTTTAACAAAAGAAACTTGAGTAATATAATTATGAGTCAAGTGCCCTCAAGGATCGAATGACTATGATACCAAATGTAGGGACCCCCGTTTCTGGGGACCTCCCAAAAGAATATGTAAATAATTTCTAACATAATATAAAACAGTTTAGATCTTACCAATGATCAAGAATTGAAAAATTAACTCAAAAATTTAACTTAGCAAATAAAAATGGAATAATAAAATTAATTCTGATGGTTGTGGTTGAATCCACTCATCAAATATTGTTGTAGCTACCACTCCTTGCTGCTATGATCCATACATCCAACTGACCACTTGGTTGACTTCCCTACCAATTCCGAGAATACTCTTCTTCTTCTCGAACCCCTGAGCAATGGGGCCGTACAGATCACACACTTAAACCAAGGATCCAGAAGTGGGATTCTCGCCCACCAAGATCCCTTTCCAAACTCACAATAGAATCAAATCAATGTATCTTCACCATTACGGTGACCATCCAACAATAGCGTGTCCCCTCCCCTTTCTTGTTACCTTCCTTAAATGGGAAAATTCTCTACGACACATGTCACTTTATGCAAACATGCCTAATTTTATAAATATTTAAATATAATTACCTCACCTAGCCATGTGTCTTATTCCTAAGAGCTTGCACCTACATTCCTAGATTTACGCAAGTTCGTCCCCCCTTGATGCTTCAATCTAGTTTATATTTTTGTGGGTGCAAGTGGAGTTGGCTATATGCTAATGTTTAGTATACTACTCGCTCCTAAACAAATATTCTCTATTATTTTAATTACTAATAATCATTTCATGTGCAAAATAGCCTAAATGCAAATCTACATGCTTAATGCATAATATTCATCACTTGTTTTCGTCTTAGGTCGAGGTACCACATCGTTGGGTCCATGTGTCCCTCATTTCTTTTTATCAAGATGGTACCACATCATTGGGTCCATTTGTCCATCATTTTTCATTTATCAACAAGGTACCACATCATTAGGTCCTTTCGTTAATAGTTTTTTGTTTCATCTGATTTGTGGGAATTTCATGTAGGGATTTAGGATTCGTTACCTTCAATCCTCCGTCTACACTCTATAGGAGACTAATGGCAGTGGTGGTGATGATGGCCATAACCATAACCATGGAAATCGAGATTACATGGATCGTCTTATGCATCTTATCTTTGGCAATGGCGATGTTGATAATAATAACAACAGTAACAATGGCAATGGCGATAATGACGAAGAGGAAGAGAGCCATTGCCATCCTCGAGTAGGAATTTATTTGGACATTAGCGATGGTTCAGGTACTTACTCTTACGGCCGTGCTTATTTGCACCTATTGCTCGATGCTTTAACGAATCACCCGGAAACTGTGCAAGTCATGGACGGCTCTTATTTTGAAAATATGGACCTGTAATATAGTACCTCTCCTAAGTACCTCTTCTGCTTTCCCTCCAATGGCAAGGTTATTACAAAGCTATACGTTGATCTCCCTCCCCATACGTTGCCCCCTCAATTGTAGATCCTCGCCCTAGGCAGGATCGTGGAAGTACCAGAATATGTCCAACATGTCATTGCACCCGCTCCCTCTCATTTGATGATGATAACTCAGAAGAGAAGGAAGCGAAGGAGGGCAGTGTAAAAAATGAAGCGCACGTAGAGGAAAATAAGCAAAGCAGGGGACTCGAGGATCAAGAAATGAAGTAGCTCAGCACTAAGCGAAAGAGACAAAAAAGGATCAAGAAATGAAGCAGCTCAGCACTGAGCGAAAGAGACAGAAAATCTCCAGTGACAAGAAGAAGCAAGACACTAATGACCAAAATAAGAAGCATTAGCAAGAGGAGAAGGGAAACAACAATGAACAAGAGAAGCAAAACTGCGGATAATAAATAGGCTCTGCTTGGTTACCAACTAGTTCGTTCATTTTTTCAACTCTGCTCTGCTCGGCTTTTTTCAGGTTATAAATTGTTGGACATGGTTTTCCTGGTAATTTGAGTAAACGTCATAAGTACTTGAAAGTGTATGCCTCAATGAAACTATCTTTCATTTTTTAATGGAAAGAACAGAAAAATATAATTATGATTTAAACGGATAAATGATTCAAGTAAAATAAAATTTTAATTTTGAATATTGTGATTCAAAATTCAAAATTATATTTAATGTTTAATGATTTTAAATTTAATAAGTATAAGAGGTATCTTAAATTTTCATATTTATTATTATTGAAATTAGTGAAGATAACATATATACTGAATTCTAATGAATATAATTTTATTACTAGTGAAAAAAAGAAGTTCAAAAGTGCATGATTACGTACATAATAATGGGAAAAATTAAGGTGTTATTGTCATTATGTTGAAAGAAGAAAAAAACTAAGTACCTAGCCATAAAATGAATAAAATGTTTGTAAATAAAAAACAATACAAGTATAACAAGCTTGACTAGTTGAGGGTTAATGGGTTGCACGACAATCAGCTTCTTTGTTGTGTTTCCCTACGAAAATTGTGTTATCTAGCAAATCAAAAATTTCATACACTGCATAATCTTGCCAATGGTATCAAACACTAGTAGGTCTCATAGAACAACTAGCTTCGACTTGTGTAGTGGTTCAAAAGAAGGATTCAACACTGTAACCAACTCCCCTATCTCTAGTGGCAAATAATCTAGATAGATGTCTAGTTTAATGTTAGTAAATAGATCCCATCCAAAAAATCACTATCTACCAATTGGGTGAGCTCCACTTTCTCATACAGGTCACCTATAACCTACACCCTTGGATCACATATTTCAGCCGCTACTTATTCTTTAGGTCTGGGAGAAGCTTTAGAGGCTGAAGCGGCTTTATCCATGTCTTATGATTGTCATTGATATACAAATTGAATTGTTGATCGGTTCACACACTAGAAGTTTGGTCAAGCACTCTATGAAAGTTGGAGAGGGCATCAATGTCATGATCAAACGCTGCACAAACACAAAGTGAGTGCATAGGAAAAATTATGGAGTTTTAACCATTCCAAGGTGTTAATGACAAGAGTTGACAAGTTCATTTAATGGAAAGAATGGAAGATATCATTTCTTCAATTATTAATGCATGAACTATTAATGACAAATATTTTATTTCTAGTGACCTTTAAATGTGTCTAACCCCTCGTAAAAAATCTTACTACCTAGAATACCACCCAAACGATGAAATATAGACTCATGGACAACAACCAAAAAATGGATTCGACCAACATGAGAAACCTAAAGATGGTTCTCATTGTCCACAACTACAGATGGTTTTCATAGCCCAAGGAACTCCTACAACTTTATATCATTAATTATACTTACTAGTCTCATTGATAAATAATTTTTGTCACTTGTTGGTCATTGATACATAATATTTTTATCTAGGATATCTTATGAAGATAACAACCAAACATCTAATTTCGATCAAGCCTCTACAACAAAATAACAAACTATTGAATTACTATTCCTTTCTACCAACAAATTGCTCAGTCTTAGAATTTAGCAATCAACTAGTGGTTCATGTCGGAACACCTTTATTTCTTCATGGCACATGTTTCGATGATAATTTTCCCAATTCTGAAATGTGATGTAAAATAGAAACTGTAAAGTGAGCAATAAGCTTTGTATTTCAGATAATGGTATTGATTAGAGTGATGTTCTTGCTGAAGTACTATGTTGGTGTACTTTCTTTTTAAACTTGGGATTTACCATGAAAGGTTCCTTGGTTTGCAATTGCATCCAGCCTAGGAAATCTACTGTAATGTTTTAATTAGCACAAAGAATCACATCTTAGTTGCATCATATTGAGTATGCATTTCCCACATTTTTTTTCAATGATTTAGTGCGTATAAATTTTGTTGGATTGACATTGGACTTATGTCCCTTTTGTGGTTTCCAATTTGAAGTAGTCCACATAAAAATAAGTTGATCTTGTTATATTTCTAAAACCAACGTTTTTAGAACTCTTGATGTGTTTTTTTTCAAAGTTGTCATCCAAATTGCAATTTCAAGAGATTCATTCTTGAAACACATATCATGAAAAAAATTGCATGTAGATGAAACCAAAATTAAATTGTTTTTCTCTATTGTGTAATATGCAACCCTTCCCATTTTCTTAACACATTCTTTTGTAGCATCATCATCGATGCTATGATAAAAAATGTCCTTTAATTAAAAAATAACTAATTTATTTTCAGTTATTTTGGCTACAACACAATAACATATAATCTAGTCAAACCATTGTATTTATGCTACATAAATCATTATGAAAAAATACACTCACCTTGAGTATTTTCCTACTATGTATATATGAGCCACTATTCTCTTGTATTATCTTCATAGAACCTGGATCAAAACATGTTAAACCTTTAAATCAAATACCAACAATACTTATTTTGATCAGATTTTGTACGATAGCACATTTATTACTTAATTGATAATGAAAGAAAACATCCTCAATGCAACTTTCAAAGTGAAGTACATATACACATATTTAACATTGTTCTAATTGTTATTAAATTTTGATCTTTTTATTTGTCCCATAATAAACATCTGAAATGTTATAGTGGTACAACGATTAAAATTTAAAAAATAACAAGAGAAACAACAGAAGTTATAAATACCCGATACAATATTATGTTCATGATTGTATCTGTAACATCTCCATAAATGTGTTAGTGTTATTTTGAGAAAATAAAATTTTTGCTCCTCCAGCCATTAACCAATCACACTTTAATAACATAAGAGACCTCAATTACTTATAATATACTTCCTTGATACTGGTTATTATAAAAGATTGAAACATAATGACATAACATACCCATGTGTTGATTCAGTATCTTAAGGGGAACCTTGAGAACTCTTTTCATGTTGATCATTTACTCCTTATCATATCGCTTTAGTACTATTTAGTTAAATGGTTAGCATTTCACTTTCCTTGTCAACTTCATCTACACTAAGAAATGATGCGAACACAAATGTACTAAACATTATTAGAAAAAATATATAAAACGATCATGAGTAATTATTGGCTATTAAACTCCTCGCTTAATTCTTCATGAAATACTTTGATATAATATAGAATCATCTATCATAAAAGTACTGCTGTACAATTTCTTTTATCCTAACTGGAGTGACTATAAAGATATAGAAACTGCACACTATAATGATAAATTCCTACAATAAACTTATCTAACTCATTAGTTCGTATTTGAATATTTAATCCACTATCCTGAATACGGAAGCTTTTGCCCCATTCGGAATAAACACGTATGTGCCTAAACCGAACAATAATACAACTCAATGGGACTCATGTGAACCAAATAAATCACCAAAAGGAAACAACCTTTTGAGGAAACATAACCATATACATTTACACGACAACAATGACATTATAACACACATAAGATCGAGACAGAATATAGGTGGTTCACCCACTCTAGGGCTACATCCACAAGTGCTGCATCATATATTCTTGTTTTGGATAGAGATTTACATTCTGCGACTCAGTGATCTCACCTTTCGCATTCAAAAGCGTCTAATGCGAAAATGCTCTCTCCTAGAGGGTACATTCAAACAAACAAGAGTCGATCTCAAAATGTTACAAGAATCTCTTACACACTGATACTATACAGCTCCAGATATAGATATCAACTAGACTCCTAGAGGGATGAATCTCTAAATCTTACTCTGCATAAGACAAATAATACAAACACAAATTCACCTCCTTCCAAAAAAAGATGTTTGCGAGGATCCTTCCAAGCATCCGAGCAATCAATCCACAATAATACAAGCCCACAACCAACATTAGTCTTACATATATGAACCTGCATGCAATTATAATTATATGAAACAATTGAGTACAATTTATAACACTCAGCATATGCATATGTATAACACGGGGATTCACCACCACCCAGGTTATCTCTGGACTTATTATATATGTTTAATCGCTACCACTCATGCGAAATGACATGGATCTAGGATTTTGTTACAACAACATTAAGCTGAACGGAGTAAGAAGGAATCCTTGGTTTCATTACAGTAGAGTTAAGATAAACCGGTGAAAATGAATGAGACCTCAATGTATTCAACATTAAAACCTAGATAAATTTTCTTATAGCAATCTACCAAGCACCACGCTCAGGATTGTCGGCTTTAAACATATGTAGCAAAACCCAGACTTATGCATATCATATTCCTCAAAGGTGCACATGGAATGATCCGAGACCATACATGAATGAAGGGGGAAGGCTGACTATGGTCTTCCATCTAGCGCTAATCTGGCTTATAGAGATCCTCAATTAATCAAACAGAAGTATGAGAATTATAACATCAATTAGAACTTATCTAAGATCATTCAAAAATGAAGGAGACTACAAATCTACAATAGCTCTACTCTGGAATTAATAGTTTTAAGCTAACATCCATTATTTACCG
Source organism: Larix kaempferi (assembly GCA_027924585.1). Taxonomy (NCBI): domain Eukaryota; kingdom Viridiplantae; phylum Streptophyta; class Pinopsida; order Pinales; family Pinaceae; genus Larix; species Larix kaempferi. Next base: position 8,891,283 of record BSBM01000416.1, read on the forward strand.
GGAACACTGAATTCAACAACATTTATCTGATCCATATCAACAGTTGTATTTTCTGATCGACAATTTCGATCTGAAAGCATATTTTAACTTTGCTATCGATTAAGGGCGAAATTCATTTATTCAGAAGTAAATATACCATTTACTAATCTAAACGCACTTCCAAAATTTATTGACACCATCGATCGGATCACATAGCTCGCCTCTGCTATCGATTGGGGAAAAATACTTCAACAGAAGTCCAGCCAGAGATCAGGAAGGTATATTAGTATGTAGGGGTATCAAAACCACACTCTATCTACAGATAGGGATCGTTAAGGCGATACCTAAGCGAAGTTACCTACGATATACATTCAAACTACGGGAAGAGATCGCTATGGCGATACTTAGGTAGAGATTATAAATATATCAAAAAAAAATTTAAACAAGCTTCCCTTTGATATAAGTCGACCCTCGTGGGATCGCTCAACTCCACAAAAGTGCAAGATAGAAAGACATAACATCTTAAGCCATCTATCCATAAGGGGGGTGGGCGGCAAACATCTGGATCGAAAATACTAATTAAAAATAAATACAAATAGAAGCAAAGCTCAAAAGCGCCTAGCGCCATACAACCCCAACACCCACTGTGACTCTGATCTAATAGATCGAGTATCCCCTGCGTTACTAGCTTTGGGTTGCGATCGAGTAGCAGTGATATATATATATATATTTACCAACTCTAATTTAATCGATTAAACATCCACACAGTATTAATAGATTTGGGCTGCGATCCTTATATGAGAATAACTATCCATATGATGACTCTATAATTTAAAATGTAGAGATCCCTTACCAAATTTTTATAGGGATTCAGTTTGCAAGCCTTCATGGTAATGACGCTTACCCAACTCCTAAGCTAGATCGATTTTCCCTTATTGCACGGACCCTTTCCTCGGTCAGTATGCCATCCTTGATCACATAGATTCCTACAAGTTCATATCATAGAGGTCTCTCTCCGGTTGCCCCGATCTTCTTTCGGTTATCAGAGTTTTCCCCAGCGCCCTCTCATTTTCTCGACTATCCAAAGGTATATAGCAGAGATCATTTTTCTAAATAAATCACGTTACCCACCAGAAGTAGTTCTCTCTGATCAACAACACATGTATAGACCCAGCGTCATATGCCAGAATCGCTCCACCTCCCCCCCTTTCCATCGAACTCGACTATTATAAAAAGGGGCCTCGCCCTTGATTCAATTGACAAATGGTATGCTATAAGGAGACAAGTGGCGGCTTAACTAGAGCTCAATACTCCACTAAAGGGACAGCTCTCACTAGAATCTTCGCCGAGCATTCTAAACGGCTACACGATTTTCTTTTTTATCTTCTATAGTTAATTTAGAAATTGGTGGGGTTAGTACTCCTTAGATATAATAAAAGAAAAGGCTATAATTATATAATTCCTTGGCGCTATTTAGGTGCATCGGCCTTGATGATAAATATCCATTCTTCATGGATAGTTAAGTGATGTTTGACATAGATATATTTGTTTACATGTAAACTCCAATAAGTCTTTGTTAAGCACATTTATACATATAGGTTAATAATAACCTATTTTTTTTGCTCATTATTTTATACGTGAGGTATCTCTCTTTAATACTTCCAAGATAATAACATAGTGAATATTTATAAAACCCATTTTCTTTTATCTCTAGGTTTTATATTCGTCGGAGCTGAAACAACTTTATTGAACGTAACTATATATATATTATAAATAATATATATATAGTTATATAGCTATACTATTCAATATCTAAACAAGCGTTTACTCTAGAGGTGGTTGTGTGACCTCATTGTTATTTCTTGACTGTTAATCACTTAGAAAACCTCTTTAGGACTCAAAGCTAACTTAGGATTAAGATAACCTACGATGAATTTATATCTCAAGTTAATCAAGTAAACACCATTGTTTATTTACAAAAATGAGGGCATAAAGGAGGAATATTACATCCTCCTCCCCTTAAAATTAACACCGTCCTCGGTGTTCATACTTTCTGCAATTAGTCTTCTCTTCTAGAATCATCATTTTCTTGCTTCATCATTTTTTTTTTTTTGACTTTCTTTGAACTTTCATGATTTCTGTACGTTAGTATTGCTCGTAACCTTCATTTTCAACTTCAAAACTGGAAAAATATTGTTTAGTAAAACACATCATTAATCCCATAATCAACTTAAAAGCATAAACAATGTGCCCCATATCATTTGTAATCCATGGAATATCTTTAGTGTTTGTTTGTGTTTTTACCATCACAAGCACACATAATTCCAGTGCTTCCAAGAATGTAGATTATTAATTAATTAAAACGCATTATTCACTTGATCCAGGGAATTATTGCCTAGCACTCCAGTGCTCTCAGAGCAATCCCTTCGAAAATTCTCTCCTAACACCTCAGTGCTCACACAACGATTCTTTCGGAGACTCTTGCCTAACACCATAGTGCTCACGCAACAATTCTTTTGGAGACTCTTGCCTAACACCATAGTGCTCACGCAGCAATTCTTTCGGAGTCTCTTGCCTAACACCATAGTGCTCACACAACAATTCTGTCTCTCATGCATACTAAGCAGCGTCCTGTCTCCCACATATGCATTATGTTATAGTTTTCCTAGGTCTTTACAACCAACCGATTCTTTCGAGAATCCTGGCGGTTGTCAACTCCCTGATCTCTAGGGAGTGTTTCAGTGCCCTTAACGCACCTTTACCTAATTCCCCTCAAGCCTTCTCGCTTGAGTCCAGGAATCTATTCCCCTCAAGCCTCCTCGCTTGAGTCTAGGAAAATCTCATTCAAATTCATCAGTTATTTCGTCATATTACATTTTATAACCATACAATTTCTCTGACCAATTTGGTCTAGTTCTTTATTCAACAATAATTAACAATAATAAAAGCTACAATGTGGATCTTTCATCCTCACCCCTTTATTGTACCATGCATAATATATTAAGCTTTTGTCTTTCAACAAGTTCCATCGAGTTTTGGCCATCTGCCAAATTCAATTGTTAGTAACACTTTATATAACCAAATCAAATATTTGTAAATAAGAAAATCATTCATTCTTCATACTACAACATCCATACTTGATCATCTGAAGTAAACGTTTCCTCCTTCCAAGCATAACTAACTTACTTAATAGGATTACATAATTCCTTGAACACGAAATAATATTCTTCTATGATGACTCGTGGACATTATGATTTCTTAACCTTGAATGTTATCCTTCACCATTTCAAACACACTTCCTATTTTAGTTATACAACTTCTTTTGTATATACCAACATCACATAAACAATTTTCTAAAACATATTTGCATACCTTATAATGATAACCATATACCTTTGTAAGGGTGACCGCATATCTTCTTATTATAAGATCCTCATATGTCAAGGTACCAGTTTATCTGTATTATCACATATTAGTATTACACTAAATATTACATGAATCTATATATCCCATTTTTAGCTCTTGACTGTTGTAGTGATTTGTGGGAATATAACATCCCGCTCGACCACAACATTAAATGTGTTAGTCGTAAAAGAAGAAATGTAATTAAATCATAAGAGCAATCATGCATAAAACATATGTCAATCATCACCTTGACTTGTTTCATAAAAACTTATACATCAATTACTGCTAAATATTACTTCTGATCTATCATGGAAATTCCATGATATTAAAGGTTTTCCTTAACTCCTAATGCGGATATAAAATAGTCACTATAAAGACATCAGAAAATTAAAGTGTCATGTATTACCATTCCGTGGTGGTTCTAGTTTTCCAATACTTTTATTCATACAACAACACATACTCACCATTAATTACATCTATGCATTCATTATGTGAACAACATGATTAACTAAAATTTTATCTCTTAACCCAAAATAATCATTTTGACACCACATATAATTGTATGTGACAACAAATCATCATAAATCATGATCTCATAAAAGTATAGTTTTTATTACTACCACTCATAGTATCCCAACATCCATGAAGATGAGATCATGCATTTCCATTATATATTCTATTATTTATCCAACTTTTCCCTCGCAGTCATAGGGAAATTTTCAAACTCTTTTAGTTTGTAGTTAACAGAATCTAGACTAGAAAGTCTACATTTCTTGTGGAAGGTTAGTTCGGCCGTATGCATTTTACCAGAATTTATTAGTTATGTCAACATCATAAATTTATCATTCAAAGTGGCTTTATATATGAAAGGAACTTGACAGTTCCTAACATAATCAAAACATTAGACTATCTTCTATAGTCAAATATTAGCATATATAATTACTTTATAAAAGACTTAACATATATAAGTTGCTTATTTTATCTATCTGAATCTCATCTTCAGAAACCCTGACGAATGGATCAATAAAATTCGATTAGGCAGAAACAATCAACAAAATGTATCAACCCTATTCTCCTATATGACGCGTTTACTGAAACTGAAAGATATCCACTTCTAAGAATAACAATAGAGGTAGAGAAGGAAATAAGTATTTAAGACGAATTATCAAATCAACAGATTTAGGAGAGTTCCTCAGTTTAGCACATTCACAACTAGGATGACTTTCAATCTACGAAGACTCATTCCACAAAACCATAACCGTTATCATTCTAAAGACTATTTTCTCGTCGTCCAATGAATCTAATTGTAAAATAGGAGGATATATTCATGAGCTAATATTTACCAATAACAGATCATTCATCTCAATAATGAAACATATACTATCCTTACCTACAAACAATGTTGCGCCATTATAATGCTTTCACCAAATGAAACATACTTACTTGCAATTCAATGACGACTTGTAATCTACCTATTGTCGATCCGTTGAAATGAAATTTTCTATTGCGTCTTGTGTCGCCAGTTCGACTAACTCATACATGTTTTCCCCGACTGAGCCCAAATAAGCCCGAGTGTTTGCAACCTGTGCTCTGATACCATATGTAACATCTCCATAAATGTATTAGTGTTATTTTGAGAAAATAAAATTTTTGCTCCTCCAGCCACTAACCAATCACACTTTAATAACATAAGAGACCTCAATTACTTATAATATACTTCCTTGATACTGGTTATTATAAAAGAATGAAACATAATGACATAACATACCCATGTGTTGATTCAGTATCTTAAGGGGAACCTTGAGAACTTTTTTCACGTTGATCATTTACTCCTTATCATATCGCTTTAGTACTATTTAGTTAAATGGTTAGCATTTCACTTTCCTTGTCAACTTCATCTACACTAATAAATGATGCAAACACAAATGTACTAAACATTATTAGAAAAAATATATAAAACGATCATGAGTAATTATTGGCTATTAAACTCCTCGCTTAATTCTTCATGAAATACTTTGATATAATATAGAATCATCTATCATAAAAGTACTGCTGTACAATTTCTTTTATCCTAACTGGAGTGACTATAAAGATATAGAAACTGCACACTATAATGATAAATTCCTACAATAAACTTATCTAACTCATTAGTTCGTATTTGAATATTTAATCCACTATCGTAAATACGGAAGCTTTTGCCCCATTCGGAATAAACACGTATGTGCCTAAACCGAACAATAATACAACTCAATGGGACTCATGTGAACCAAATAAATCACCAAAAGGAAACAACCTTTTCAGGAAACATAACCATATACATTTACACGACAACAATGGCATTATAACACACATAAGATCGATACAGAATATAGGTGGTTCACCCACTCTAGGGCTACGTCCACAAGTGTTGCATCATATATTCTTGTTTTGGATAGAGATTTACATTCTGCGACTCAGTGATCTCACCTTTCGCATTCAAAAGCCTCTACTGCGAAAATGCTCTCTCCTAGAGGGTACATTCAAACAAACAAGAGTCGATCTCAAAATGTTACAGGAATCTCTTACACACTGATACTATACAGCTCCAGATATAGATATCAACTAGACTCCTAGAGGGATGAATCTCTAAATCTTACTCTGCATAAGACAAATAATACAAACACAAATTCATCTCCTTCCAAAAAAAGATGTTTGTGAGGATCCTTCCAAGCATCCGAGCAATCAATCCACAATAATACAAGCCCACAACTAACATTAGTCCTACATATATGAACCTGCATGCAATTATAATTATATGAAACAATTGAGTACAATTTATAACACTCAGCATATGTATATGTATAACACGGGGATTCACCACCACCTAGGTTATCTCTGGACTTATTATATATGTTTAATCGCTACCACTCATGCAAAATGACATGGATCTAGGATTTCGTTACAGCAACATTAAGCTGAACGGAGTAAGAAGGAATCCTTGGTTTCATTACAGTAGAGTTAAGATAAACCGGTCAAAATGAATGAGACCTCAATGTATTCAACATTAAAACCTAGATAAATTTTCTTATAGCAATCTACCAAGCACCATGCTCAGGATTGTCGGATTTAAACATACTTAGCAAAACCCAGACTTATGCATATCGTATTCCTCAAAGGTGCACATGGAATGATCCGAGACCATACATGAATGAAGGGGGAAGGCCGACTATGGTCTTCCATCTGGCGCTACTCTGGCTTATAGAGATCCTCAATTAATCAAACAGAAGTATGAGAATTATAACATCAATTAGAACTTATCTAAGATCATTCAAAAATGAAGGAGACTACAAATCTACAATAGCTCTACTCTGGAATTAATAGTTTTAAGCTAACATCCATTATTTACCGGGAACACTGAATTCAACAACATTTATCTGATCCATATCCACAGTTGTATTTTCTGATCGACAATTTCAATCTGAAAGCATATTTTAACTCTGCTATCGATTAAGGGCGAAATTCATTTATTCAGAAGTAAATATACCATTTACTAATCTAAATGCACTTCCAAAATTTATTGACACCATCGATCGAATCACATAGCTCGCCTCTGCTAGCGATTGGGGAAAAATACTTCAACAGAAGTCCATCCAGAGACCAGGAAGGTATATTAGTATGTAGGGGTATCAAAACCACACTCTGTCTACAGACAGGGATCGTTAAGGCGATACCTAAGCGGAGTTACCTACGATATACATTCAGACTACGGGAAGATATCGCTATGGCGATACTTAGGTAGAGATTATAAATATATCACAAAAAAAATTAAACAAGCTTCCCTTTGATATAAGTCGACCCTCGTGGGATCGCTCAACTCCACAAAAGTGCAAGATAGAAAGACATAACATCTTAAGCCATCCATCCATAAGGGGGGTGGGCGGCAAACATCTGGATCGAAAATACTTATTAAAAATAAATACAAATAGAAGCAAAGCTCAAAAGCGCCTAGCGCCATACAACCCCAACACCCACTGTGACTCTGATATAATAGATCGAGTATCCCCCGCATTACTAGCTTTGGGTTGCGATCGAGTAGCAATGATATATATATATATATATATTTACCAACTGTAATTTAATTGATTAAACATCCACACAGTATTAATAGATTTGGGCTGCGATCCTTATATGAGAATAACTATCTATATGATGACTCTATAATTTAAAATGTAGAGATCCCTTACCAAATTTTTATAGGGATTCAGTTTGCAAACCTTCACGGTAATGACGCTTACCCAACTCCTAAGCTAGATCGATTTTCCCTTATCGCACGGACCCTTTCCTCGGTCAGTACGCCATCCTTGATCACATAGATTCCTACAAGTTCATATCATAGAGGTCTCTCTCCGGTTGCCCCGATCTTCTTTCGGTTATCAGAGTTTTCCCCAGCCCCCTCTCATTTTATCAACTATCCAAAGGTATATAGCAGAGATCATTTTTCTGAACAGATCACGTTATCCACCAGAAGTAGTTCTCTCTGATCAACAACACATGTATAGACCCAGCGTCATATGCCAGAATCGCTCCACCTCCCCCCCTTTCCATCGAACTCGACTATTATAAAAAGGGGCCTTGCCCTTGATTCAATTGACAAATGGTATTCTATAAGGAGACAAGTGGCGGCTTAACTAGAGCTCAATACTCCACTAAAGGGATAGCTCTCACTAGAATCTTCGCCGAGCATTCTAAACGGCTACACGATTTTCTTTTTTATCTTCTATAGTTAATTTAGAAATTGGTGGGGTTAGTCCTACTTAGATATAATAAAAGAAAAGGCTATAATTATATAATTCCTCAGCGCTATTTAGGTGCATCGGCCTTGATGATAAATATCCATTCTTCATGGATAGTTAAGTGATGTTTGACATAGATATATTTGTTTACATGTAAACTCCAATAAGTCTTTGTTAAGCACATTTATACATATAGGTTAATAATAACCTATTTTTTTTGCTCATTATTTTATACCTGAGGTATCTCTCTTTAATACTTCCAAGATAATAACATAGTGAAGATTTATAAAACCCATTTTCTTTTATCTCTAGGTTTTATATTCGTCGGAGCTGAAACAACTTTATTGAAGGTAACTATATATATATTATAAATAATATATATATATAGTTATATAGTTATACTATTCAAGATCTAAACAAGCATTTATTCTAGAGGTGGTTGTGTGACCTCATTTTTATTTCTTGACTGTTAATCACTTAGAAAATCTCTTTAGGACTCGAAGCTAACTTAGGATTAAGATAACCTACGATGAATTTATATCTCAAGTTAATCAAGTAAACACCATTGTTTATTTACAAAAATGAGGGCATAAAGGAGGAATATTACAGTATCTTTGCACCTCATCATCATCTTTGTCCTTATTTGTGAGTATATTAAGGATATGAAATGTTTTGAATTGTGAAATTGAATAAAAATCATTAAACAACAAAGAAATTACAAATTTACAAGTTATAAGTCTCTAATATTATATTGTGTCCTTGATTATAGCAGTGTTTCACAATCTTCATATTATGGATTGAGGTAATGAAGAAAACCAACTGAATAACAAAACAAGAAACAAAACATGTAACTAAGTACCTTATATGATATTGTTTTTCTGATTATAGCTTTGTACCAAATTCACTTGATCAATGCCTTAGTTATCCTTGCTAGTCACTATAAGAAATGTTATGAATTGTGACAATGCGTAAAATTCATTAAATAACTAGACAAACAACAAATCATGTTAAATAATCGATATAGTATTTTGTTCTTGATTTTAGCTTTGTGGCACATTCCCCTAATCATTGTATTCATTCTCCTTTTTAACTATAATCAACATATGAAATGTTATGAATTGTGACAAAGAAAACAAAACAAAAAAGAACAGAAACAACAAGAGTTCAAGTTATGTACAAGATATCATATTGTGATATGTGAGTGGTTTTCCATCTTCATCCTTTCATGCTCATTGTCTTGATTAATTTCTTTGTTTGAAGATTATAGTTACCTACAATATACATTTAAAATTATTATAAAATGTAGCAATTAAATAAATTTTCAAAATAACAAGAGGAACAATCAAACAAATTATGTACCTGGTATGATAACTTCTTCTCCTTTTATGTACCTGGAATGACAATCCCCATCATTTTTTGTTGTAGTAAACAAATTGCCAATAAGAATTCTAAACAACATTCTAAATCCAAATCATTATAATAGAAACAACAAAAGAAATGTAGTACCTAAATTTTCTAGGTAGAGTTTGATGGATCTTGGGTTTGACAGTTTAAAAGATAAAAAATAATAAGAGAAAAAACCAAAAGAATTATGTACCCGGGATGATATCTTCTTCTCTTTTTTCTATATCCAAACTTTTTTCAACATTGTTCACAGTATATTATTGATTGTTTCTTTGTTTCCTACTATCATCATTTTTTGTTTTACTATATCGAGCATTAGTTGATATAGTAAACAACTTGCCAATTAAGAATTCTAAACAACATAGAATCCAAATCATTATAATAGAAACAAGAAAATAAGTGCATTACCTGAATTTTCGAGGAAGTTGATGTATGTTGGGTTTGACAGTTGAAAATATTTGTGAATATTCAACATGATTATCCTTTGTGATTTTGTTTGTACAATGCATGCACTTCTTCTTCCACATGTACAACAAGCCTTGATTAAATTTGTCCTAGCATAATGAGAAATAATCACTTTTGCATCACTACATTGTTGGTGATTTTCCAGTAAATCCTCCAAGAAATCAAAGTTTCTCACTTTCATCAATTGTGTCTTCAAAAGTTTGAGTGTGTTTTGAAGCCTCAAATTTTTTTAATTCTAAAGTATAGAAATGTATAGTCAAAACTATATCAGAACTATAACTATTTTGTTTCTTATCATTCATAAATGCTAGTAGTCATGTTATAGTTGAACCTAAAGTTATTTATGCCAATTTCCAAAACTTGGCGTACATCATTACATGACCAACGTTCTACTAATAGAAGTATAGTAAAGTCATTCAACTCATTTTTTTTCGATAAAAAATCGAAACAATTCAATATAATAACCCTTGTGGAATGGTTATTCTTTCAAAGCCAATGTATCCAAAAGAAGAAGGTCAATACATAGTAGTGGTTGCAATTGAGAAGGAAAATAGTGCAAAAATGTTGACAAAAGACCAGGGCCTCGAAAATGAAAACCAAATTATAAATTGTTGTCAACTTGTTGAATGATTGTTTCTCCATTTATTGTTGTATCGAGGACTCCACATGCTTGATGAGAAAGGGACTCTATTTTTGTATTCTATGTTCTTTTTACATAAGTAGACCCTGCAACAGTTTTACAGAATTTGGAAAATATAATATCATTAATTTCATAATGCTCAAGAATATTGAATGTCATAAGAGTCTTATCGCTCAATTTATCATCGTGAATTTGACAATATTCAACCCTTTCTTCCAAGATTGTTCTATTGGTTTTCAATTTCGAACAATAATATTTTAATTTTATGGCATCGGTTGGATGGTTTGGTGGAATAGAAAACCAAATATTTTCATCCAATAGCTTATCTGCTACAAAATCAATTTATTCGGTGGTTAGTCCTCGAAGGAGTTGAAGAGAAGCAATTGTCAAACTATGTAGACTATTTGTATTGTACTTCTCAAAATCAGTTTGGCTCGTAGAACACTTAAATGTGCCTAGTTGGTAACAATTGAAAATGGTGTCTCATTTATCCCAAATAGCTTGATCAAGATATAAAAGAATTTGTTATCAACAAAATTTAAAATTGCACAATTGAAGAAGGAGCACAACATTTCATCATCAACCTATTAAAAATAACGAATATAAACTAATAAGAGTTGAATGTAGATATCAAAATATGAATTATATTTTGAAATTAAATAAATGAATATGAAATCATCTGAATTCATTATAAATATAAAAGTAATAAAGAGTTAGGTGCAAATATAATTAAAATTACATACCTTATCTTCCGCTGTCTTAGAATTTCCAATCCTCCTTTATTTTTTTATTTGTCATCAACAATTAAGAAATGTCTTGTAGAGAATAAACAATCAATCAATGGAGTTTTGAAGAACGCCTTATTTGGAGAATTTAATTGACAACAAATGTGAATCACAACACTGGGTTAAACTTATGGATCCAAGAATTGAGAATTACATTCATTATATTTTTGCTTTTCCTCCCAGATACATTATATTTATTATTTTTCTTAAATTTCTATGGTTGCTTGAATGGTGTCTTGTCCATCAACTATCCAAATTTGATGTTTAGCATTTATATCCATCTCATTTACAATTTTGATAGTGTTTAATAGTGGATTAGACTCATTGATATCGAATGGAATCAGAAGAGCATCTGGCAATGATGTTTTAAATTCTCTAGGAATGATTTCACTAATACTTGAAAATTTAAATAATATTGTGATCTCAATTTAGAAATTTTGGGGTCTTCTATACATATTTCAACATCCACATTTTTGTCGAAGGATCTTGAAAATAAATAACAGCCTTTGAAGGATTCATGAACTTCATCACATGGTTTGCAAGCTTCTCTGTCTAAGATTCAACTTTCCTAGATTTTTGAAATTCTACAGTAGGTTTGTAATCACTTTCTACAATGCTTTCTTTATGAATTCTTTTAAAAATATTCTCCTCAAAGTAAGTAATTGAGCATCAATTTTATCATTTGGTATTTTATTAGTTAATTGACCTCTTTGATGTAAATAAATAAGCATTTATGATGTTTGCATACATCTAACACTGCCCTTTTTAAGAACAACAATGATACATTCTAAAATCTATACACAACTCTTTAGCCATATTTGCTTAACCTCTCATAACTATTCAACTTAAACATTGAATCGTTTATTGTATATGGTGAATCCTTACTTGAAGTTTCAATCAAATCTTGTTAAATATTTTGTACTCCACTTGACAAGAAGCTAAGTTTACTTAATATTCTTTAATTATCTCCACTTCTAAGACGATGTCATTCTCACCGTGAGCATATTAATTAACAATTATTCCTGATATATCTAGATCCTAGCAAAGACATTCTACCCCTTGCCACATATTTTGAAAAGGTTCATATTTTTGTGAAATAATGTAATGCCCATATTTTGATTCGGCATATTTATTAGTTAGACACACCATACTTTATTTCTTATATATTTTGTCAAACTCAGCTCGACTGAGTAAACTATATTGGACCTCATTATATGATGTTACTCTGTCTTATGATTTCACCATGATTATGATGTTACTATGTTATGCAGTTATGATGTCATGATTATCATATGATTTCCTTATTTTACGATTGCAGTATATGTTTATATGTTTTCCTTAATGAAATGTGAAATATATGATTCGGTACGTGGATACCATCTTCTTATATGAATTGCTGAAATGTTATATGTCATACGCATCTATGATGAGCTAAAAGGTTACCTGAAATAAAATGATAACATGGATCAATTGGCGATCAATGGAAAATGCTTTCTATAAATTGTATTTTTGCAAAACACTAACCTACAGGACACAGGGGCTATGGGATAGCCAGTTACTTGATCTGATATATAGTGGAAAGGAAAAACATGTTCATACAGCAAACCTTAGCAGCCAAAATGAGGATACGATAACACAAACTGATAATCCCGATAGCAGCAAGTATGAGTTGATAAGGGCGTAGGCCCAGTATGTTGAGAGGGATGGATGTGTTTCCCACCCTATGTTTCCATGAGATTCGAGGTCGTGGGAGGGCCGTGCTGAGACACGCTCCCCATGTTGTTGTGATGACGATGGTCGGATGCCTGCTAGGGGAGGAGAGGTCCGCTGTTCAGCCGACGCTATCGCTCTCAAGTTCTATGTGGTCAGATCGGTGAGTCCGACATCCACTGTTGTACTAGCAGAGGGAGGATAGGGAGGATGCTGGACGTAGGTTATGATGGGAGGATGTGTAGTTAGTACTGTTGGGGGTTTAGTATTCCTTGATTCCGAGTTAGTGGAAGTAGGCACCCTTCCTATACTTGATTGATTAAACTAATGTAAACATAAAGACAATGATGTTAAATCGTAAAGGGTTAACTGTTAAATAGCCGAGGATGTTAAAGTAATTATACTATATATATTATGCGTGCTCTTCTGCATGGGGGTAGATACTATTATTAGTTAGCAAGTAGGCATAGGCGGAATGGGGTTTGTTTATAGTACATGTCCGACATGTGCATACACTGGCCATGCATGCACACCTTGTACGTGTACAATATTACTGGTGTATAACATACTTGTCATGCTTGAATAGTAGTATAAATGTCATAGATAACTCAGTTAAGGATACATCAATCAACTTAGGTAATGAATGGTTAGGTTGTCAATGTGTAAATAAGTGAATTAGTAATTATATGAAAACATTGTAATAATAAACTAAGACAAGTATCGTCAGTTAACATTGTCATAGAAGAACTGTTGTGAATAGGGTAATGATAGTGTCTAATTAATTAGTAAAATTGTTTAAGCCCTCACAAGTGCTTTGTTTATAATAACAAGGATGCTATGTTGATGATAGGGTACCCATGTGATAAACAAATAATTAAGAATACTATGATCGATTCACCTTTTATTATTGTCAAGGGGTGATTTAATTATTATTATTAATTAATAAATGATATTCCAGCAACATTTATATCCCTATCATAACAAATGCAATATAAGTAAGATTTAAAATATTGATTTATAAATTAATATTACGTGATTAATTCCATTTCAAAGTTAGCCATAACAAGATAATCCTTTTTGGAATAACCGTGATGTGATGGAAATGGATATTTAATTATTCAATGTTAATCTTGGAATTTAAACCTCAAGCTAAAGTAGCCTCGACGGATAAGGTGGATCATTAAGACACATCATGTCCAAGTTGACAAGGGGAAACTAATTATATAATATTTTATTAAATTACATTAATAACATTAAAATATCAAGGACGACGGATAGACTTGTATTTAATGAAACTGTCCCGAATGGATAACCTTGGGGTGATAATTCCCACCGTAATAAAAAAAATTACGACCGTCAATCCAAAACCAAAGGAATTTTCCATAAGAGTAATTAATTATACTTTTTTATAATGAGACGTGGATGAATGAACTAGGGAAAGGAGTAAAGGTTTGAGGGGCTCGAGAGGGGGAGTTTGGGGCGGTGGAGTAAGCCCAAGGTCTTCTCGAGGATGGACATGTATATAGAGGGGGAGAAGGTTGAAGGTGGGGGAGGTTTTTTTATTGGGGAAGAAAAGAAGTTTGGAGAATAGAAGTTGGGAGAACAGAAAGTTTGGCGAACAGAAAGATTTAAGAACAGAGGGAAAGACTGCTCTCGGGATTATCAGATTGTGGGCTCGGGGGCTTGGAAATCCTTTGATTTCCAAGGGCCAGCAAGATTATAGCTGGTCGGTAGGGTGGACACTTCAGTTTGGCTGCCTAAGAGGTTATACAACCTGCTACAACTTACGGTTAGCATCAGCATCAGGTAATTTTCTTGATTATTTATTTTATTAAATTATTATGTGGAAACGAACTTTGAAACCTGCTTATACCTTCTTCCAGATTTATGATTTATTAGGATGAACATATTCTTATGCAAAAACTACAAGTTGTTGAAAGAAAATATTGATATAATAGTTATTCTATTAAATGCGAATGTATGATTATTGAAGACAACACAGTATGCTAAACATCATTTAAAAACGTAGAATTTTCTTCAAAAATTTACTCACACATACCTGAATGAATTACTACATGGGAAATTAACTTAGAAATTTACTTAGTGCTCTGCTGTAAAAACCAGAGCACTACAGATGGTATCAGAGCCTTTGTTCAGACTCTTGAACCTAGAGGCCTATTCATGCTTACCTGCACAACGATAACGACAATTACATTAAAAATATATATAAATATATGGAGGCACCATGTAAAATCCTGTATAAAAGAGAACCTAAGTATAAACAAGTAGCAGTGATTTTGAACTTACCACAATCTATCTGCATATAAATTCAACTATGGGCCACCTTTTTAGGGCACGTTAACTTGGATCATGCTAGAAGTGGCTTAACAGTGTGTCGTGATATACATTAACAAAATCGATTGAATAGCGTGCTCTTTAAATAAATTTGCATTATTAACAGTCGGTGCAAAGCATCCTTGAGTTCCAAAAATAGACTATCCATCAAATTCTTCTGCTAAACAAATATTTCCCCGAGAAGAATGAAGGAAGAATTGTACAATACCTACCTTCGCGTTTGATAAGCTTGCACAAGCTTTTCAAACTGCACATAAATTTATGCAGTCTCTTTCTCGGAAGAATCGAATGCTTGGCTAAATGCAGATATACACAAACCTTGGCAAACCCTTTTAAATGTGAAGAACCACGTTATAAGACTTAGGAATCGAATTCTGAATTGTGAGAGCAAGAGAAGAATGGATGGCAGTCCATTTCTTTCAATCCAAATCCGCAGGTCGATTCTCTTCTGCAACATTAAAAATTATAAGAATGAAAATATGACGCACTGCCAACTGGCCCTTGGCCACTGCCAGGATTCCCATTTTGCTATGGTCTGCCTCATCGCCTCATCCGAGTGGCACATCAAAAAGGGATGAGGCTAGATACAAGTCGCACGTGAATTTGGTAGAACAGATAACCACCAGACCTGGCACCTATGTCCAGAGAAGCCCATTTTCTGCAGTGCAGAGCCAACTTCAGGTCACGTTTCTTTATGCAACTTTCAAAAAAAAAAATTTGAAATTAAATAGGATGATGCAGAGAACAGACTTAATGGGTTCATCTACAGTGAATTTATTTAAAATCTTGATAGCAAAGACGACCAAATGTGTTGTTGTGCGCCAACCAGACACGCAATGGGGACCGGTTAGGTCGAGCCCTGCGTTTTCCAAGTGATGCGAATAACATAAATATTGATGTAAACTAATTGTATTCAGGTTTTAGAATTCACGCAATGGGGACCGGTTAGGTCGAGCCCTGCATTTTCCAAGTGAGGCAAATAACATAATTGTGTGCCTGCACGATCAAACAGAAGCCATCCTAAATACTGAAAGCCATCTAGCATTTAGTGTGGACATTAAATCAGTATTAGTTAATTATGTTTCTAACAGACGAAAAGAAAAAGTAATGAAAAGAGGAATGACCTGCAAACTTCAATGTAGCAAGGGTTTCCTGGTAAGAAGCTGAACAATATAAACATCCATACACCATGGGACCTGAGAGTAACAAAGATTAATTAGGCCAATTTCTGGAGTTAAATGTTGTAGATAGAGATTGTTGTCGATGAAGGCGTACTTAACCTAAAACTGGGCCTCTGCCAGCTTCATCGATGCCCATTATGCATGACTTGCCAGCCCAATCAGGGAGAGGATTCGAACCCACGATTATTCTCGCGAAGTGCACTCTCCTCCTCAGTCCCTTTTGATTATCCTTACTTCTGTGTTTCCTGAAAGAAATTGCCCGCCAGATGGCAACGAAGTCCCTCTCCAGGGGGAATGCGCACTTGGTTTCCCTCTCCTCTTCCTCCATTTGCAAGGGTGTGTCCACTAAAGCGGCAGCAGCTAACGTGCTTATGGTTACAGGATTGGAAAACAACCCGAGCGGGATTGAATTGTAAGCAGATTGCTGCCAAAGAATATGATCGGGCCCTAAATACGGTTATCCTCTCGAGCCAAGGGCACACCACTGGGAGTCGCCTGCCCAAGCCCATACCTATGCCCTCAATAACTATTGAAATTCGAAATGCCCAGCCACACTAAACTACAGCCCAAGCGCTAAGCTCACATAAGAGTCTAGCCCAGATGCTCTTTTATCTCCTGTATAAAACAGATATATCAGGACTGCATCATCCGCCAAGCCGAGGGGAAACACGCATCATCCACTGCACTGTTCACAGCAGGACGGCAAATAATCTTGCGCATTTTCTTTCCGCATTACCTTACCTACGTATACAAACAACTCCTCAATTCTTCAATCTATGCAATTGAGTTTCTTAGAATAAGTAAGCCCAGATCCCTGGATGCCACCAACAAGCTGCAGAGATTTGAGAAACTGGATTCCACAACGTCAACCCCGTCAAATCAATCTGAAAGGAATGATAAACACCGTAAAATCGAGCAGTACAGATAAACATAGTCACTCTCATATGCGCCTGTCAGGATGAATGTGAAGAGCGCTTTCCTCAGTAGGACGTTGATGCGCAGGTTGAATGCCGCCCCTCCCAATAGCAGGGCCTCCAGTGTTATGATCCGTGGTATGTTGCGGCCCATGCGTTGGAGCACCTAAGAGTTGCAGACCCAAAATTAATAGAGAGGAGGCACGGAGTTGACGAGCCAGAAAGGAGAGGAAAAGGGAGTTCACGCGCGCGAGGGGGTGGAGAATTGATATAAGGAAGATTGCCTTCAACTGGGGCTCCTCGCCGGAGTCCGCCTGGTAGCATGCACACCAGCACGTGGCATGCATGCAGCCCGATCCGTCCCCGTGGGCTCCCTTGTACCATTGGATAGGCAAACGGTGGAGGAGGTCTTGGGTGTGAGGAAGGACAAGTGTGGCTAGGCTGGAAAAGGCGGATGGAGGTGCCGATTGTGGAAAGGGATAGGAGAAGGTAACGTGGAGTGGGAGATACGAGGAGGTAGGTAGGGTGGACGCGCGTGCGTGAGATGTTATAATGTTTAAAAAAAATAAAGAAAAAAAAAATATATAATAAATGGTTTAAAACTTTTGTTTAATGTTTTAAATTGTTTAAATGTTTAAACTTATTTAAAATTTCAAATTTTAGTTGTAAATTAAAATATCTGCATGGTGGGATAATTCTAAATAATTAATGTTTAAAATTATTTAAATTTAAATTTTATAAACAACTTTTACCGGTTATATTAAAATATCTGCATGGTGGGATATTTCTAAATAATTAATGTTTAAAATTATTTAAATTTAAATTTTATAAACAACTTTTTACCGGTTATATTAAAATATCTGCATGGTGGGATATTTCTAAATAATTAATGTTTAAAATTATTTAAATTTAAATTTATATTGCATTAAATTCAATTATTTAAAAATTCAATTGTAGTTCTTTCAAAATTGATATTTATGATAGATATATATTGCTAAAAGTATGGAGATATAATTGTAAATTTAATGCAATACATATATAATAGTTTTTAGGTTGATTTAAAAACCACATAAATAAAAGTTAGATGGTAATTAGAGTCTCTATGTTTAGGATTAACTTTAATTAAACCTAAGGTTGATTAGAGGATTCAGAATTTTAAGATAAATTAATGTCAATTAGGTTGTTTAGATTAAAGGGCAACATTTAAAGTTAACTAAAATAGAGATATTAAAAATTTTGCCGAGATTTCAACTCCTAGTCGAAGGGATGAAAGAGACCCGGAATCCCAAAAACAAGACACCGTTAAGACCAGCATGACGAGCTGAACACCATGACAAAGATTGTTTAATAAAAACGACTATAGATTTTACTGCGCTAATCCTGACAATCTGTTATCTCACGATGCAAGTTATTTCTTATGCATAAGTATAAGTGTATGAATACCTACATTTTAGTTCCGCGTGTATTTGATTGAACAGCTAAGGACATGATTTTATTTTTCAAACAAACTCAGGAACTATCATGGTAACAACACGCAGAGGTCGAGGACGGGGTCAAGGTCGACCACCGTCACCACCACCTCCGCCGCCGCCAACACCGACTACCACCTCAACACCAGAAATGCAGATCATAATGA
The DNA here is from genome assembly GCA_027924585.1 of Larix kaempferi. Lineage (NCBI taxonomy): Eukaryota > Viridiplantae > Streptophyta > Pinopsida > Pinales > Pinaceae > Larix > Larix kaempferi. The sequence continues at coordinate 8,910,529 of BSBM01000416.1, forward strand.
GGTCATTGGAGGCTATTATGACCACGATGAACAGGCAGTCGGAAAGGGCCGCCGAGGTGGAAACCACTCAAGTGAGTCGAGAGAACTCTGAAAGGGCACATGGCCCAAGACTGGAACCGCTTCAGGACATATCGAGGGAGTTGCAAAAGATAAAGGTTCCAGAGTTTTCTGGAGGACGACCCGGTAAGCATGCCGAAGCATGGCTGGAAGGCATGAAGAGATGCTTCGCATTGAATGAGTACACATCTAGTTCCAAGGCTAGGATGGCCGTCTTTCAGCTTAAAGGTGATGCTTTGAATTGGTGGTCAGACCTCGAGAAGCAGTTGCACCTTACTCCTCTTACAACTTCTTGGGAACTGTTCGAGGAGAGGTTCCACATGAAGTATTTGCCAAATTATTACAAGGAAGAACAGGCAGGTGCACTCCATGCCTTAGTACAGGGAGACAAGACAGTGGAGGAGTATGAATCTCGATTTATGGAACTGGTAAAATATGTTCCTTACCTTGATGCAGATGATTGTCAGGTAGAGCGTTTTGTGTATGGACTTAACTACAAGATTAGAGCTGCTGTGCGGATGTGGAAGCCAACTTCAGTTGCCATGGCAGTTGAGTATGCTCGTTATGCAGCTGATATGTCAGATGGAAAAGGGGGTAGTAAGTTGACAGGAACCAATCAGTATGTTACAGGGAAGGCATCACGCCCTTACTTCAGGGGAGGACAATCTAGGCCTCCTCTTTACGGTAACAGGTTCACACCGAGGGGAAATACTTCAGTTAACTCAATCTCACAGGCATCATCCGCAACCCACCAAAGCCAGGGACGTACACAGGGAAGTTCCTATAGAGGAGCAAGGGGTTTTAGAGGAACCAGGGGAAGGAACTCATCTCAGAGGATTCCTTCGGGCAACAGGCAAGCCCCTCCCAATCTCTCTTGTTGGGGATGCGGAGGTCCTCATTTCCAGCGAGACTGTCCCAAGGGTCAGTCAAGCAGCAGGCACAGGGAAGGAAAAGCACCCATGGATAGTTCGGGTAACAGTCATCGGATTCATGCAGCGGTGCATAACCACCAGGCAGAACATCAGTCTACCGTAGTAGAATCCACGGGTAATGTAAACAATGTCAAACTTAAAATTTTGTTTGATCCAGGAGCAACTGATAGTTTTATTTCACCATTTGCATTAGATAAATGTGGGTTGGCAGCCTACGAGCACGATGATTTCAAACTGGTTGAAATGGCTTCAGGAGCTAAGCAAACAGTAGGTCTTAAAGTGAGAAGTTGTGAGGTTGACTTAGGAGTATGCACCACTAAGTTGGATGCTTATGTCACCAATTTGGGGACTTATGACCTCATTATTGGCATGGATTGGTTAGAAGGCCATAGAGCTTTCTTAGACTGCTATGCGAAGAAGGTGTTGTGTCTCGATGATGAGGGAAGGACAATTCAAATCCAAGGCTTGAAGAGGAAGGTATCCCTCCGTTTCATCTCTATGGTGAAAGCTAAGCGGTGCCTAAGACAAGGATGCCAGTTGTTCGTAGTGGAGGCCGTGAGCGATAGTAAAGGACCTTCCTTGAATTCGTACCCAGTACTTTCCGAGTTCAAGGATGTCTTTCCGAAGGAATTGCCAGGACTACCTCCAGAAAGAGAGCTCGATTTCACAATCGAACTAAAACCTGGTGCAGAACCTATCTCAAAAACTCCTTATAGAATGACAACTCCAGAGCTCCGTGAGTTACAGATCCAGTTAAAAGAATTGCTAGATTTGGGACTGATTAGACCCAGTATCTCACCGTGGGGAGCACCGGTGATCTTCGTTAAGAAGAAGGATGGATCTCTGCGACTGTGCATAGATTACAGAGATTTGAACAAGGCCACCGTGAAGAACAGGTATCCCATACCAAGAATTGATGACCTCTTTGATCAAATGAAAGGTGCGTCAGTCTTCTCAAAGATTGATTTGCGATCAGGATATCACCAGTTGAGGATCAAGGAAGGCGACATTCCTAAGACTGCCTTTCGAACTCGATTTGGGCATTACGAGTTTGTAGTGGTACCATTTGGTTTGACCAATGCTCCAGCTGTATTCATGAGCCTCATGAATGGGGTCTTCCGGAAATACTTGGACCACTTTGTTCAGGTCTTCTTAGATGATATCCTTATCTATTCTAAGAATGAGAAGGAGCACGAGGAACACTTGCGGTTAGTCTTGACATGCTTAAGGGAACACAAACTTTACGGTAAATTGTCAAAGTGTTCCTTCTTCCAGAAAGAGATTCACTACTTGGGGCACATCATCTCAGGTGAAGGGATCTCTGTGGACCCAGAAAAGGTAAAGGCCATTGAAGATTGGCCAATTCCAAGGAATGCTCATGAGGTGCGCAGCTTCATGGGGTTAGCAGGCTATTACCGGAGGTTTGTGGAAGGATTTTCTAAAATTGCAAAACCTATTACCACCTTGCAACGCAAGGGAATCCGGTATGAGTGGACCGATGAATGCGATGCCGCTTTTACAGAGTTAAAAAGATTGTTGACAAGTGCACCGATCTTGCGGGTACCAGACATGGATAAAGATTTCATGGTATGCACCGATGCCTCGAAGCAAGGATTAGGAGCGGTGTTGATGCAGGAAGGTGGGGTAATAGCTTATGCATCTCGAAAGTTGAAACCTCATGAGGAGCAGTATGCCACGCATGATCTAGAATTGGCAGCAGTAATGTTGGCACTAAAATTATGGAGGCACTACCTAGTTGGTAGAAGCTTCACCCTTAAAACAGACCATCAGAGCTTGCAGTACATATTTACCCAAAGGGATTTGAATGCTAGGCAAAGGAGATGGAGTGAGTTCATGAGTGAGTATGACTTTGGTATCTCTTACATCAAAGGAAAGGAGAATGTGGTGGCAGACGCTCTAAGCCGAAGGCCGAGACTTTTCTCCTTAATTCCCTTGAAGGTTGACTTGAGGGAAAGGGTACTAGGACAACTATTGGGCGATAGTTGGTATCTAAAAGTAACCTCAGCTATTCAGAATGGAAAGAAACAGGAATTGAAGTATGATGGGTACCATCTAGAGGAAGATGGATTGTTGCGGTATCAGGGAAGGATGTATGTTCCTAAGGAAGGTGATATCAGGGAAACCATCCTTAGAGAGGCCCATAGATCGCATTACTGTGCGCACCCAGGGGTGAAGAAGATGTATGCTGACATGAAGCAACTCTTCTTTTGGCCAGGTATGAAGATGGATGTAGTGGATTTTGTTTCGAAGTGCCTTGAGTGTCAACAAGTGAAGGCAGATCATCGTCACCCGGCCGGTCTCCTACAACCGCATGATGTCCCTATGACTAAATGGGAAGTCATTTCCATGGACTTCGTTGTAGGATTACCACTCACATCTCTGAGACATAATGCTATTTTGGTGGTAGTCGACAAATTGACCAAAAGTGCTCACTTCATTCCAGTCAGAGACACCTATGATGTGACAGATGTGGCAAGGGTATTCATAAATGAGATTATACGTCTTCATGGAGTTCCTAAAAAGATAATCTCGGACAGAGACCCTAAGTTCACCTCCAGATTTTGGACAAGCATGCAGTCAGCATTAGGGACACAGTTGAACTTAAGCTCAGCTTATCACCCCGAGACAGATGGACAGACTGAGAGGGTGAATCAAGTGATGGAGGACATGCTTAGGATGTATGTTATGGATCAGCAGACACAGTGGGAGAAGTATCTTCCTTTAGTGGAGTTTGCATACAACAATAGTCATCACAGCTCCATTGGTATGCCACCATATCAGGCATTGTATGGGAGGCCGTGCAGGACACCACTCAGTTGGGACAGGTTAGAGGATCGAGTTTTAATTGGGCCTGAATTGATTCAGGAAATGGAAGAGCAAGTGATACAGATTAGGCAGCGGCTGAAGGAAGCACAGGATAGGCAAAAGAGTTACGCTGATACACACAGATCAGATAGAACTTATGGAGTAGGGGATCGTGTATTTATTCGCATCAGACCAAATAAAAGTACCATTCGGTTTGGGAAGGGTACCAAGTTGTCACCTCGCTTTATAGATCCATTTGAGATTCTTGAGAAAATCGGACCAGTTGCTTATCGTCTCGCGCTGCCACCCCACTTGCATAAAACTCATAATGTATTTCATGTTTCTGTATTACGACATTACATAGCTGATGAGACTCACAAAATTCATTGGAAGGAATTGCAGGTCTCGGACGAGGGAACCTTCAGGGTCGAACCATTACGTATACTTGATCGTAGGGTTCGACAGCTCCGTAGTCGCCATGTGGACCAAGTTAAGGTCCAATGGGACAAGTATAGCCCAGGGTCTGCTACCTGGGAGGATGCAGAGACCATGCGTCGAGATTTTCCCTCACTATTTTGACCATAACTTCGGGACGAAGTTTCCCGAAGGGTGGGTGTATGTAATGCCCATATTTTGATTCGGCATATTTATTAGTTAGACACACCATACTTTATTTCTTATATATTTTGTCAAACTCAGCTCGACTGAGTAAACTATATTGGACCTCATTATATGATGTTACTCTGTCTTATGATTTCACCATGATTATGATGTTACTATGTTATGCAGTTATGATGTCATGATTATCATATGATTTCCTTATTTTACGATTGCAGTATATGTTTATATGTTTTCCTTAATGAAATGTGAAATATATGATTCGGTACGTGGATACCATCTTCTTATATGAATTGCTGAAATGTTATATGTCATACGCATCTATGATGAGCTAAAAGGTTACCTGAAATAAAATGATAACATGGATCAATTGGCGATCAATGGAAAATGCTTTCTATAAATTGTATTTTTGCAAAACACTAACCTACAGGACACAGGGGCTATGGGATAGCCAGTTACTTGATCTGATATATAGTGGAAAGGAAAAACATGTTCATACAGCAAACCTTAGCAGCCAAAATGAGGATACGATAACACAAACTGATAATCCCGATAGCAGCAAGTATGAGTTGATAAGGGAGTAGGCCCAGTATGTTGAGAGGGATGGATGTGTTTCCCACCCTATGTTTCCATGAGATTCGAGGTCGTGGGAGGGCCGTGCTGAGACACGCTCCCCATGTTGTTGTGATGACGATGGTCGGATGCCTGCTAGGGGAGGAGAGGTCCGCTGTTCAGCCGACGCTATCGCTCTCAAGTTCTATGTGGTCAGATCGGTGAGTCCGACATCCACTGTTGTACTAGCAGAGGGAGGATAGGGAGGATGCTGGACGTAGGTTATGATGGGAGGATGTGTAGTTAGTACTGTTGGGGGTTTAGTATTCCTTGATTCCGAGTTAGTGGAAGTAGGCACCCTTCCTATACTTGATTGATTAAACTAATGTAAACATAAAGACAATGATGTTAAATCGTAAAGGGTTAACTGTTAAATAGCCGAGGATGTTAAAGTAATTATACTATATATATTATGCGTGCTCTTCTGCATGGGGGTAGATACTATTATTAGTTAGCAAGTAGGCATAGGCGGAATGGGGTTTGTTTATAGTACATGTCCGACATGTGCATACACTGGCCATGCATGCACACCTTGTACGTGTACAATATTACTGGTGTATAACATACTTGTCATGCTTGAATAGTAGTATAAATGTCATAGATAACTCAGTTAAGGATACATCAATCAACTTAGGTAATGAATGGTTAGGTTGTCAATGTGTAAATAAGTGAATTAGTAATTATATGAAAACATTGTAATAATAAACTAAGACAAGTATCGTCAGTTAACATTGTCATAGAAGAACTGTTGTGAATAGGGTAATGATAGTGTCTAATTAATTAGTAAAATTGTTTAAGCCCTCACAAGTGCTTTGTTTATAATAACAAGGATGCTATGTTGATGATAGGGTACCCATGTGATAAACAAATAATTAAGAATACTATGATCGATTCACCTTTTATTATTGTCAAGGGGTGATTTAATTATTATTATTAATTAATAAATGATATTCCAGCAACATTTATATCCCTATCATAACAAATGCAATATAAGTAAGATTTAAAATATTGATTTATAAATTAATATTACGTGATTAATTCCATTTCAAAGTTAGCCATAACAAGATAATCCTTTTTGGAATAACCGTGATGTGATGGAAATGGATATTTAATTATTCAATGTTAATCTTGGAATTTAAACCTCAAGCTAAAGTAGCCTCGACGGATAAGGTGGATCATTAAGACACATCATGTCCAAGTTGACAAGGGGCAACTAATTATATAATATTTTATTAAATTACATTAATAACATTAAAATATCAAGGACGACGGATAGACTTGTATTTAATGAAACTGTCCCGAATGGATAACCTTGGGGTGATAATTCCCACCGTAATAAAAAAAATTACGACCGTCAATCCAAAACCAAAGGAATTTTCCATAAGAGTAATTAATTATACTTTTTTATAATGAGACGTGGATGAATGAACTAGGGAAAGGAGTAAAGGTTTGAGGGGCTCGAGAGGGGGAGTTTGGGGCGGTGGAGTAAGCCCAAGGTCTTCTCGAGGATGGACATGTATATAGAGGGGGAGAAGGTTGAAGGTGGGGGAGGTTTTTTTATTGGGGAAGAAAAGAAGTTTGGAGAATAGAAGTTGGGAGAACAGAAAGTTTGGCGAACAGAAAGATTTAAGAACAGAGGGAAAGACTGCTCTCGGGATTATCAGATTGTGGGCTCGGGGGCTTGGAAATCCTTTGATTTCCAAGGGCCAGCAAGATTATAGCTGGTCGGTAGGGTGGACACTTCAGTTTGGCTTCCTAAGAGGTTATACAACCTGCTACAACTTACGGTTAGCATCAGCATCAGGTAATTTTCTTGATTATTTATTTTATTAAATTATTATGTGGAAACGAACTTTGAAACCTGCTTATACCTTCTTCCAGATTTATGATTTATTAGGATGAACATATTCTTATGCAAAAACTACAAGTTGTTGAAAGAAAATATTGATATAATAGTTATTCTATTAAATGCGAATGTATGATTATTGAAGACAACACAGTATGCTAAACATCATTTAAAAACGTAGAATTTTCTTCAAAAATTTACTCACATACCTGAATGAATTACTACATGGGAAATTAACTTAGAAATTTACTTAGTGCTCTGCTGTAAAAACCAGAGCACTACAAATAATATGATGAATTCTTTATTGTTGATATGGTTCTATATCATGTGATGTTGCATTAGAGACATTGAATATATAAAATATTGAATACATCATCAGAAATATACATTCAATGCTTTTAACATTAGGGATTTAAAATATTCATATATACTCTGAAAATCCATTTATCCTCTCCACTAAAACTTTAAACACATGTGACATTAACAGAATATGTGATAAGGAGGTGTTCTATTAAATTACAATGGGAATAGCGCCCACCACTTACCCATTTATTTTGGCACATAATTAGGTGTTCTTTGAGAATGGTATCCAACACTTACCCATTTCCTTTGTCTAGAACCTAATTTGAGCCTAATTAATTATTGTTTTGAATTGGGTAGTTTAAGAACCAAATTATCACATATCCTAAAATTAGAGCCTCCTAATCCCCTTTAGGATGCATTTCCTAATTAGGTAACGTAGGCTAAACGAGTACACATTTTTGAGTGATGGAGTTTGTTGTTAAGTATTCTAAGCTAGGCACATTTCCGAGGGTGATAAATATGTATTTTTTAGATGCATTGTCATTGTTGTTTGTGTTAGCACCCAAAATGACCCTCAAGGTTGTGGAAGAAGGACACTTTGGGGTAACCACAAAACCCCTTGAGATTGTATTTTTTATCTAATATAATCGGAGAGGGATCTCTCACTATTTACAAATCCATCTAACTCAAAATATTCAATCAATAAAATCCAGAAGATCAGATTTCTTATACAAAAATTTGTTTTTTAAACTTTTGGTAAGACATTCATGAAGGAGATCATTGCTAAATGGAGTCAAAAATACCAAAAAACTATTAAAGTGATAGTGCTTTGCAAAGAGATCCTCACAGAGGCAGGATAGTTACTCACTCACAGTCAAAGAGCTTTGTTTAGTGGTGAAGAAGAAAATAGAAACAATCCATCAATATAGAGCATCTCAAGATGAATTCTATATTGCTTTTAGCAGAAAATATTTGTGGAAGCTTGAAATGAAAGAAACAGAGCATAACATCTATGAATTTTTTCCCAATGCACACTTATCCAAGCCTGAAAGAATAACAACATGAATTAAACAATAAAGGAAACGTTCACATGAGAAGAAGAGTATTACAGACTGTAAGATGAAATAAAACATGAATCCCTACTAAGAACCAGCTTCACCCTGCCATCTTCTTATTGATTCTTTGAGAACATCTCAACACCCAAATTGGGTCTCTCCGCCAACTGAAAAATCGAACCTCTAGCTCTACCTATTACAAATGAATATATAGCAGAGGCTGCCTCATCTCTCAAATTCGAATTCTTCTAAACTGGCATCTATAAACATAAATTTTTACAAACAAGATGACACATGGCCAACAGATTTCCTGCTTTCACGGACTTTGTTGCAACCGAGCTCTTCATTTCTGGATGTGGACTACTAAAAACTAGGCTCTAAAGCCCCAACTGTATATCCCAAATGCTCATAGCTGTGTAAATTTTGAGAGAGGTTTTGGTAATTGGGCATGTTCTTGAAAAAACCGATCTCTTCATTTCCCCATCTTCTCCTCCAGCTCATCGGAATCTTCTTTGTAAGTTGATGACTTAGGAAAAAAATTGAATTTTTGGAAACATTCCCTGTAAAGATCTCTTCAATTCTCCCAAACTGTGACACCTGTATAAAACATGAGAGAGATTATTGTATACTGGCCCATGGTGGACAAAAACCTCTCTCGATTTCTCAAAATTCGTCCTGGTTTGGCGGAGACAGCTAGTTGAAAAAGATGACTAAAACAGTTATTTTCACTAAAAACAAGCATGGCCTTCATACAAAATTATGTTGAACTTTTGGAAGTTTGTCTCTCCTTGCATGTTCAATCAACGAAGTTCATTGTGGCTGTGGATCTCCTTCACCTGCTGATTTGAGCCTTCTATTTTTATTCCAATGTTAAACTTAGCATTATTGAGCATTATTTCATCTTAGACTTAGGAAATAAATGTTTAAAAGGCCTGATTTGCGTCCTCGTTAGTCATCTAGGTTAAATAAATGAGACCTTTCTCATCATTTCGTGGATCTGAACCCATTCAATCACCCAATACAAAACTGGTGCTAACAATTGGCTCTAATTGGGGATGTTATCCTCCTTATGAGGCAGCAAAGAACCCCTGCAGATCCAGTGCCTGATCCATTGGGCTGCCTTTCAAAATTCAGAGCTATGTTCTTCCCTTCTGCCATCATCGGGACGGATAATGCTTCAAAAAATATCCCATTCAATGGACCTCCTTTCATTGGAGACCCATCCTGATGCTCTAGAATGAACAGATTAACACCTCTATTTGCTCCGATGATATAGGGGCCTACTCAGATATGGTCAAATTTCCCATGCTTGTCTTCTCTAGGGGCATCCCACTTTAGGACCAATTTATCGACCTGAAACAATTGATAATTTTAAATAGTAGGTTCATAATCACGCAACATGAAGGCATAGTCCCCCAATATTTTGATCTGACACTCTATCAAACTAAATTTGTAGTTGGGCCCATTTGAAACATAGACAGTATCATCCTTCCCCTTATGCCACCACAGGTTTTTTAATCTGATTTTTCAACCCCTTCCTTGTTGCTGAAACCTGTTGATTCAAGGAGCGTATTTTCGGCTCCATGTATGGGATAATATCCTTTACAGAAAAATATTGCATGAATTCGTTAATATATTCTGAGTCATTTCTGTTGAGACACCGACCTAGAACATGGTCAGATTATGAATTGTCTACCAAAGATGACAAAACAAAAGAAGTCCGGATATCTCCTATCAAGATCTCTTCATCAATTTGAGAAGAATTAATGCATAACAACTTACAATCATATGGCCCAAAAGTTCTCTTCATTTCTGATAGTATTTCATTTGCTTTGTCTACAAGTCCATCTTCATTGTCATGTATTAATACATAGTCCTTCAATATCTTTGGATCCATTGCACCTTCATTTAAAAGATGTAGTGCCCCTAGACTTTTGTAGACATTGAGGGCACCTGCTGAGTGACCCGGCCGATTGAAACATTAATTAAATAACCTTTTTGCCTTATTTTTGAGTATGTGTATCTGAACTGTTGATGTAAATGAATAATTGCATATGTTAAACGATTAGCTATGACTATGGAAAACTATGTTGATGGATAATGCTTAGTGACTAGCTGTACAGTGATTATGTAATTGTCGACGAAATGTATATTTGATTAGATGAATAAGAAGTTGAATGAATCATAAATGTTTAACAATACTAGATTCAGAGATCAGATGATGATTATTGAGGACAGTGCTACTAATAATTTGTTGTGAGAAGTGTGTGTAGAAACAAGTGAGACGGTTCACCAATGGACACACAAAGGAATATCAAGGGTCGTAGAGTACGGGTAAATCACACACAGGGGGAGCGACGACGATGTCGACTCCCGACGAGAATACCACGCATGAGTAGATAAGCATTGATCCACTTGCTCAAGAGGAATGCGTGAGGGCGTACGAGGTGGGCCACGACGGAGCTGGTCACGTACGAGTTGAGGGGCGCGCAGAGAGAACGGACTCACTCCTCAGCGCCATTAGTCCCTAGATAGCATGTAGACGGAGGATGGATGGTAACGATTCCTAAAATCCCTACAAGAGTTCCCGCAAGTCAAAACGGAAAGATGGTGGCAGAAGGGCCCAACGATGCGGTACCCTGTCGAGAACGGAAAGAATGGACGCAAGGACCCAACGATGCGGTACCATGCCAAGGAATGAAAAACATGGATGATTGGACCCGACGGAGTGGTGCCATGTCAAGGAATTTAAAATTAAGGAACCAGAAGCCCAACGGCGTGGCATCGAGATCCCAGTGAGTTTGATTGTTAAATTAAACTGCATAAAAACTTCGGAGAATAACTCTAGATTATTACTTAGCAAATGCATAACGATAGCTAAGACATTTGCACATGAATAGTTATATTTTGTTGAGCATTTAAAATAATAGAAATTATTATTTAGGAGCAAAATAGATTAGACACCTAGTCAACTAAAAGCTAGGAGTTGATTAAACTATATCGGGGACAAACTAGAGCAAACTTAGGGATGTAGGTGCACTTCCCAGAGAAACTGACACTTGGATGGGTGAGTGTTTTAATTAAATAAATTATTAAAAATATTTAATTATGCATGAAGCGACATGTGTCGCAGGAGATTTCCCTTTATAAGGAAGGCTTAAGGAATGGGTAAGGAGCCCATAATTTGGATGATCGTCGTAACTTTCGAGTGCCTCAAAGACTTGCTGCTATCTAAGGGTTTGGCTAAGAAATCCTGGTGGGAGGGGAATCCCAAGCTGAATTTCTGAAATACATGTGTGAACTCTACGGCCCGATTAGCTCGGGGGTCTGGAAGGAAGAAGAGTACTTCCAGAGTGGTTGGGTGGTTTACCGAGGTGTCCACCGGTGAGTGATTGAGGTCTCCAGCAGTAGCACAGCAAGGATCATCTTCAGCAGGATTCAGCTGCAACCACAACGGACATTCGACCTTGAATTCGACGATCTAAATCAGGTTCATTGTTTTTCAGTTTATTTCTTTCAGTATTTAGGATCAATATTGTTGTTCTTATATGTATGAATCAATCTAATTTTGTAGGAAGGTATATAACTCTGTTGTATATAGGAGGATCGGAATAGTTTTGTAAAAATACATAAGACTGTTTTATTTTATGGGATTCGACTCAGTTCTGCTAAAACATATAACTCGGATTCGATAAAATCAACCAGGTTCAATAGTTTCAATATTGTTTTCTGCATAGAATATGATAAATCTAATTACTGTGTTTTCGTGTATTTGTTAATCCTGTTATTAATAAATGTACGCTTTTAAAATCCTGGCAATGCAATTCGGTTTTCGTATACTGACTATGATTTATGTTAGGAATGGCTTGAGATCTATTACAGATCTAAAAGTTTAGAAATCGATTTGTGTAGGAATTTACAACTCTGGCTAATTTTCCTCTTTTTCTCTTAAAAACTTGATTCTGTATCAACGAGAAGTCAGTTCTTGAAATCTGTTACAGATCTAAAATTTTGGAGTCGATTCTTTTTATTAAGTACTCTGTAATCTCCTAATTCCAGATCTTTAATTCTTCTTTCGGGGGTATTGAAACTCTATCTCGATTCCAGATCTGATCAAGAATTCGCTTGAGTCTGTAATTCCATCTCTGTTGAGTTCGATTTTATATTGAAATCAGATCTTTAATTTTTCTTTCGGGGATATCGAAAACTCTGTCTCGATTCCAGATCTGATCAAGAATTCGCTAGAGTCTGTAATTCCATCTCTGTTGAGTTCGATTTTATATTGAAATCAGATCTTTAATTCTTCTTTCGGGGATATCGAAAACTCTGTCTCGATTCCAGATCTGAACAAGAATTCATTTGAGCCTGTAACTCCATCTCTGTTTGATTTCGATTTTATATTGAGTAAGAAGTCAGATCTTTAATTCTTCATTAATTCTTCTTTAAGATCGATTTAGATTCATATTATGGCAAAACCGATTTAGATCCAGAATTCAATTTCATTCTTGTAATCTTTGTAATATTTTTGGGATGTGTGTGTCGACCCAATTCGTATCAATCGATCCAGATCTACTCTGTGCCAAAAAGTCGATATCATCGCTCGCTTTCTTACTAATGAAATGTGAGTCAAGTTTTGAATGCCGACGGTGTGAGATTTATTCTGTAGAACCCTGTCAATTATCGATACCCTGTATCTGGAAGCAAAATCGATCTCTGCCAGATCTCACGGATAATTTGATTTGAAATCTTAAAACTCTGTCATTAGATGTCAGTCTGCGCATCCACCCACTGCACCGTTAGCTCCTTGCCCAATCGCCACGATTGAGGAGATTCGCCGAGAGCCATTATCGCCGAAACTTAAGCTAGATGTAGGGTTCGTTTATAACGGTCCTGGTCTACACCTGTATGGATAGATAGCGACGCGTGGGAGGAACTCAACGAACTGCTGAGAGGAGGCCGCAACTCCATGTGTGCCGCTATAAAGCAATGAACCGCTTGGAACAACACTGGGAGACCTAGATAAATTATACTATTGATCACACCTACCAGCATGGAGTTGTTCAAAGGGCATGCATCCTTGCTATATAGAGATAAACTTATGGAATCCTGGCTATAAAGAAATAAACATTCCGAAAGGTATGGATATGCAAGTATCATAGTTGATGCTCCCTCCATTGGGTAAAATGAGCGAAGGTTCAATCTGTCCCGCCCGAACCAAACCATGGAAATGAAACAGTTGTATAGTCATGAAAGTCAGGCCTTTAAAAAGTCCTACAAATATGATTCCAACTTATATATAATATATAATGAGTATCATATGTGAAAACGTATATATTATATATATTTTTATTTAGAGTGTTGTTCAGAACCAGCAGAAATTACATAAACTGTTACTGGTAGCTGCTCTGTGTATGACATAGTAAAGTCACCGGCCTGTAGCTAGCATTTATGTTAAACTCAATTGATTTGTTTGTGATAAAATTTGGATTCAAATTATATTCTCCACTAACTTGCAGGTCGGCAAGGTCTATCTGAGTACCCCGATCGAACTGTTAATTCGCATGAACTGTCAACTCAACGATTTCAGTAGGGATTTCCTTGGACAGATTGTTATCTAAAAGAGTAACAATAGATGTAATCTTCACGTGAACTGCACTCTTTAAATAAATATGGGTATGGACATATTCGGCCACGTCAAGTTAAGATTGATGATGTATCATTTACTTTTATGAATAAGCAAATAAACCGATTCTAGAGTATTTAGGAGTCTTGCTTTAAAGAATGGAAATTACTACGTTTGACTAGAAAATGCCATCGGAACTCCTTAAGTAAAGTCTAAGATATGTTGTGTAATAAATTTGTCTATTTACGGTTATAAATCTATTATCACATACAATCATGTTTTAGTTGGAGTAGTTACCTTTAAGTTTAGTGAATTGGAGGTTGTGATGACTTTATAAAGTATCTAGTTTATGTGTATTTAAATAAGTATGACCACTCATGAATTAGAAGTTGTGATGCATAATTGTTATGGGAATAGTTCGAAGATTTAAGGGAGTACCTAGTTTAGGATCATTTCTTAGTTAAAATAAATCTCTAGTAATCCTTCGGAGAAATTTTGAATACTCATCTTTTATGGAATATTGTAATTACTTGTATATTTATATGGAAATGAGAATTGTGTGATTCATTTAAAAGAATTTATGTGTATTTACGTTTACTTTTTATTTGGAGAAGTGTCGTTACTCATCTTAGGGAAAATTTTATTTACATTTATATTTTAGAAGTGAAAATTTATAGGATTCATTTAAAAGTAATACATGCATAGTTATATTCACATTATGGATAGTGTTTTCAATTTACAAATTGAAAAAGGGATTTTGTTGTATTTTCTACTCAAGTATATTAATGAGAATTGTGTGATTCATTTAAAAGAATTTATGTGTATTTACGTTTACTTTTTATTTGGAGAAGTGTCGTTACTCATCTTAGGGAAAATTGTATTTACATTTATATTTTAGAAGTGAAAATTTATAGGATTCATTTAAAAGTAATACATGCATAGTTATATTCACATTATGGACAGTGTTTACAATTTACAAATTGAAAAAGGGATTTTGTTTTTTTTTCTAATCAAGTATATTAAGGGGACAAAAGACCCTTCATTCTTTTATTATTCATTTATTAGAAAATCTTTATATTTTCACAGGTAAACCTATATTCCTAATTAAGTATTTGTGAGAATATCAATTTAAAGATCAAGTAGAATGACACGACTTGAATTCATTGATTTGGTTACGGTTGGATGATTTGTATAAAAAAAATTACTGACTTTGAACCACCCTACATTTGGTATCAGAGCAAGGTCGAACTTAGTTCGGGCCTAGACAATTCCGCGCGAATCAGTTTATAATGTTAGTTGACTAATAAATTTAATTTTATATCTTAACAGACTTCGTCATGGATCGAAGAAATCGCCAGGGTAGAGTTGGAAGGGGACGAGAACGAGCTGCACGCCCGTCAACCCCAACAGCCCCTGTGGATAATCCTCCGAGAGCTGAGGAAACCATTAACCTACCTGCGGATGAGGTTATGACAATGATGAGGAACTACCACAGAATGACAGAAGCATTGATGACACGACTTGACCGCGAGAACGTTGGTTCTCAAGTCACTGCAGTACCACAGGTGCCACCTCCGGTCAACATACACCGGGAGTTAGAAAAGGTGAAGTTTCCTGAATTTTGGGGTTCCACTGAGGGGACCGCCGCATAGGCATGGCTAGAAAACATGGCCATGTGTTTTTCTTTGAGAAACTACACGTCTAACATGAAGGTACGGATGGCGATTCTACAACTGAAGGGGGAAGCCCTTCTTTGGTGGAAGACCTTGCGACCTCAGCTAGCTCTAGAGCTTGAGGAGATATCTTGGGAATTGTTCGATGAACATTTCCGTCAGCATTACCTGTCAGACGAATTCATTGAGCGACAGCTGAATGATTTCCATGCACTAAAGCAAGGACTACGGACAGTACAAGAGTACGAAATCCGTTTTATGGAGTTACTACGGTATGCACCCCATGTTGCCATGGAGAAATTAAAGGTCAATAAGTTTATCTACGGATTAAACCCAGTCATCCGGGACAAGGTTCGTATTTTGACACCTTCCACTTTGCACGATGCGGTCCAGAAGGCCCTCATAGCGGAAGAAGAGCTTCCCGGCAAGATACTGCAGAATAAGAACTTTACGAGTACAGACCGAGGGAGTCAACCTTCGCATGCACCCAAACATCAGTATGGGAATAAGAATTATGGAAGGAGACCTTTCAACGGAGGGTCTAACAGAGATGACAGAGCACCATACCGACCGCCGCCACGGAATGACCATGCAAAGCCTTTTGCAAAACCGACGCAGTTTGGACCAAGAAGAAATGATGCACCTGCTAGAAACAAAACAAGAGGGCCCAAAGCAAGATGTTGGAGGTGTGGGGGGCCACAGTTCCAAAGCGAATGTCCTCAGCAGGACCGGGGAAACCAAAGAGCCCAAGCACCGTGACAAACTACCGCAGCCGATTTAGGACGAGCGCATCGTATACACGCCGTCATCAACAACCGCCAAGCTGAACATCAGTCCACCGTCCTCGAGACTACTGGTAAGATACATGGTAATGTATTTTCCTTGCTTATAGACCCTGGAGCTACTGAAAGTTTTATTTCCTTAAAAGTTGTAGAAAATAATAAAATGATGGCAATAAGTCAAGATGATTTCGACACTGTCGAGATGGCATCTGGTAGTGTCCAGAGTGTGACTCTTAAGGTAGAGAACTGTGAAGTCGACCTAGGAGTATGCTCTTCTAGAATATCCTTTTATGTTACGGAATTGGGTACATACGATCTAATCCTGGGGATGGATTGGCTGGAAGCACACTCGGCAATGATGGATTGCCGAAGTAAGGAACTAACTTTCATCGACGATGAAGGTTACAAGAGGATGTTAACTGGGAAGAAAAAGAAAGTTTCCTTGAGAATGATATCGGCTATGCAGTTGAAGAAGAGCATGAGAAAAGGGTGTCAATTGTATGCGGTGATTGCATTGAACAAGGAAGGAGATAAGGTGGAAGTAATTAATCACCCCTTGTTCTCAGAATTCATGGATGTGTTTCCTGACGCATTACCCGGATTACCGCCACAGCGTGAACTTGATTTCACCATAGAACTAAAACTAGGAATCGAACCCATAGCTAGAACTCCTTACTGAATGTCAGTACCAGAATTGAAGGAGTTGCAAATTCAACTACAAGAGTTGTTAGATTTAGGAATGATCAGACCTAGTGTGTCTCCTTGGGGAGCACCTGTTATTTTTGTGAAGAAGAAGGACGGGTTTTGGCGCTTGTGCATTGACTACCGTCAATTGAATAAGGCGACCATAAGAAATCAGTATCCCCTACCCAGAAAAGATGACCTCTTTGATTAGATGAAGGGTGCGACGGTATTCTCAAAAATCGACCTAAGGTCAGGATACCATCAGTTGAGGATCAAGGATGAAGATATCCCTAAGACAGCATTTAAAACTAGATTTGGACACTACGAATTTGTCGTAGTACCTTTAGGCTTAACAAATGCACCCAGTGTATTCATGAACCTGATGAACGGTGTGTTTCGACAACACCTTGACAAGTTTGTACAGGTGTTCTTAGATGACATTCTGATTTATTCAAGAACACCGGAAGAACATGAGGAACACCTGAGGATAGTCTTAAAATGTTTAATAGAAAATCACCTTTATGGAAAATTATCAAAGTGTTCGTTCTTCCAGAAGGAGATTCATTACCTTGGACACATCATATCCGGTGAAGGGATAGCTGTAGATCCAGCCAAGATTGAATCCATTTGGGACTGGCAGGCACCCACAAACGTACATGAGGTACGAAGCTTTATGGGGCTTGCTGGGTATTATAGACGTTTTGTGGAAGGCTTCTCTAGAATAGAGGGACCTATTACTGAATTGCAAAAGAAGAACCGTCCTTTCATTTGGACATAGAAATGTGAAGAGGCCTTTGTTAAATTAAAAGAATTACTAACTATGGCACCAATCTTGAGAGTTCCCGATATGGATAAAGATTTCCTGGTGTGCACGGATGCTTCGAAGGATGGTGTTGGTTGTGTATTGATGCAAGATGGAAGAGTAATTGCGTACACGTCTAGAAGACTTAGGCCGCATGAAGAGAACTATGCAACCCATGATATGGAGATGACTGCAGTGATGCATGCTTTGAGGTTATGGAGACACTATCTGGTAGGGAGAAAGTTTGAATTAAAGACTGACCATTGTGGGTTACAACACATCTTCACTCAAAGCGACCTTAATGCTAGATAGAGAAGATGGTCGGAAGTACTCAGTGAGTACGACTTCGACATAACTTATGTGAAAGGGACCTTAAACAAAGTGGCAGATGCACTTAGTCGTAGACCTAGGATATTCTCTATCATACCATTAAAGACCAACTTAAGAGAAAAGATCTTGACACTACAATAGAAGGACACATGGTATAATGAAGTAAAAGCTGCGTTGGAAAATGAATAGATGAGGATACCCAAGTTTGAAGGGTACTCTTTGGACATGGATGGTTTATTACGGTATAACCGTCGCATGTATGTTCCTGGTAATGAAGAAATTCGAGGTTTAATACTGTTTGAGGCTCACCGAGCCGTCTATAGAGCACATCCTGGAATAAAAAAGATGTACACAGATTTGAAACCTTTGTTCTTTTGGCATGGCATGAAGAGGGATGTGGTAAGTTTTGTGGCGAGGTGTATGGAATGCCAGATGGTAAAGGTAGAACATCGACACCCAGCCGGATTACTGCAACCACATGCAATCCCATAATCAAAATGGGAGGTTATTTCTATGGATTTTATAGTTGGTTTACCCTTAACCAACAGGAGACATGACACAATTTTTGTGGTCGTTGACACTCTTACCAAGAGTGCACATTTCCTACCGATTAAGAACACGTATCAAGCTCCAGAGATAGCCCGAGTTTTCATTAATGAAGTAGTAAGACTACATGGAATTCTGAAGAAAATTATCTCTGATAGAGGATCAGTATTTACTGGAAGGTTTTGGATAAGCTTTCAAGAAGCTCTTGGTACTCAAGTTAACTTCAGCACTGCCTATCACCCTAAAACGGACGGACAAACGGAAAGAGTGAACCAAGTATTGGAGGACATGCTAAGAATGTATGTAATTGACCAACAAAAGAAGTGGGAAGAATATCTACCCTTGGGGGAATTTGCATACAACAACAGTTATCAGAGTTCTATTCGGATGGCTCCTTTTGAATTTCTCTATGGGAGACCTTGTAGGACTCCCATAAGTTGGGATATACTAGAGGATAGGACATTACTTGGTCCTGAGGTAATACAAGAGATGGAAGACCAGATGGTCACGATTCGTGCTCGACTAAAGGAAGAACAGGATCGCCAGAAGAGCTATGCGGATGCACACAGGACTGATCGTAACTACGAAATTGGGGATAGGGTATTTCTACGGGTAAAACCACAGAAGAGTTCTATAAAGTTTGGAAAGGGAGCCAAGTTGTCACCTAGATTTGTAGGACCCTTTATAATTTCAGAATGGATAGGACCGGTTGCCTATCGTCTTGACTTGCCGTCATCATTAAGTAGAATTCATAATGTTTTTCATGTTTCTATATTGCGCCACTATGTTCACGATACTTCACATATCATTGACTTGAGTAATGTGCAGATAACGGATGACGGGGCCGTGATGGCCGAACCGATCCGGATTTTAGACCAGCGAACGCGGCAGATTAGGCATCGTGTGATTGATCAAGTCAAAGTGCAGTGGGACAGCTATAGTCCAAGCTCTGCGACTTGGGAGGACGCAACTGAGATGCGTCGTAGTTTTCCATTTTTATTCTGAACTTCGGGACGAATTTCTAAATAAGTAGGGGTGTATGTGGTGCCCCTAGACTTTTGTAGACATTGAGGGCACCTGCTGAGTGACCCGACCGATTGAAACATTAATTAAATAACCTTTTTGCCTTATTTTTTAGTATGTGTATCTGAACTGTTGATGTAAATGAATAATTGCATATGTTAAACGATTAGCTATGACTATGGAAAACTATGTTGATGGATAATGCTTAACGACTAGCTGTACAGTGATTATGTAATTGTCGACGAAATGTATATTTGATTAGATGAATAAGAAGTTGAATGAATCATAAATGTTTAACAATACTAGATTCAGAGATCAGATGATGATTATTGAGGACAGTGCTACTGAAAATTTGTTGTGAGAAGTGTGTGTAGAAACAAGTGAGACGGTTCACCAATGGACACACAAAGGAATATGAAGGGTCATAGAGTACGGGTAAATCACACACAGGGGGAGCGATGACGATGTCGAATCCCGACGAGAATACCACGCATGAACAGATAAGCATTGATCCGCTTGCTCAAGAGGAATGCGTGAGGGCGTACGAGGTGGGCCACGATGGAGCTGGTCACGTACGAGTTGAGGGGCGCGCAGTGAGAACGGACTCACTCCTCAGCGCCATTAGTCCCTAGATAGCATGTAGACGGAGGATGGATGGTAACGATTCCTAAAATCCCTACAAGAGTTCCCGCAAGTCAAAACGGAAAGATGGTGGCAGAAGGGCCCAACGATGCGGTACCCTGTCGAGAACGGAAAGAATGGATGCAAGGACCCAATGATGCGGTACCATGCCAAGGAATGAAAACCATGGATGATTGGACCTGACGGAGTGGTGCCATGTCAGGGAATTTAAAATTAAGGAACCAGAAGCCCAACGACGCGGCATCGAGATCCCAGTGAGTTTGATTGTTAAATTAAACTGCATAAAAACTTAGGAGAATAACTCTAGATTATTACTTAGCAAATGCATAACAATAGCTAAGACATTTGCACATGAATAGTTATATTTTGTTGAGCATTTAAAATAATAGAAATTATTATTTAGGAGCAAAATAGATTAGACACCTAGTCAACTAAAAGCTAGGAGTTGATTAAACTATATCGGGGACAAACTAGAGCAAACTTAGGGATGTAGGTGCACTTCCCAGAGAAACTGACACTTGGATGGGTGAGTGTTTTAATTAAATAAATTATTAAAAATATTTAATTATGCATGAAGCGACATGTGTCCCAGGAGATTTCCCTTTATAAGGAAGTCTTAAGGAATGGGTAAGGAGCCCATAATTTGGATGATCGTCGTAATTTTCGAGTGCCTCAAAGACTTGCTACTATCTAAGGGTTTGGCTAAGAAATCCTGGTGGGAGGGGAATCCCAAGCTGAATTTCTGAAATACATGTGTGAACTCTACGGCCCGATTAGCTCGGGGGTCTGGAAGGAAGAAGAGTACTTCCAGAGTGGTTGGGTGGTTTACCAAGGTGTCCACCGGTGAGTGATTAAGGTCTCCAGCAGTAGCACAGCAAGGATCATCTTCAGCAGGATTCAGCTGCAACCACAACGGACATTCGACCTTGAATTCGACGATCTAAATCAGGTTCATTGTTTTTCAGTTTATTTCTTTCAGTATTTAGGATTAATATTGTTGTTCTTATATGTATGAATCAATCTAATTTTGTAGGAAGGTATATAACTCTGTTGTATATAGGAGGATCGGAATAGTTCTGTAAAAATACATAAGACTGTTTTATTTTATGGGATTCGACTTAGTTCTGCTAAAACATATAACTCGGATTCGATAAAATCAACCAGGTTCAATAGTTTCAATATTGTTTTCTGTATAGAATATGATAAATCTAATTACTGTGTTTTAGTGTATTTGTTAATCCTGTTATTAATAAATGTACGCTTTTAAAATCCTGGCAATGCAATTCGGTTTTCGTATACTGACTATGATTTATGTTAGGAATGGCTTGAGATCTATTACAGATCTAAAAGTTTAGAAATCGATTTGTGTAGGAATTTACAACTCTGGCTAATTTTCCTCTTTTTCTCTTAAAAACTTGATTCTGTATCAATGAGAAGTCAGTTCTTGAAATCTGTTACAGATCTAAAATTCTGGAGTCGATTCTTTTTATTAAGTACTCTGTAATCTCCTAATTCCAGATCTTTAATTCTTCTTTCGGGGATATTGAAACTCTGTCTCGATTCCAGATCTGATCAAGAATTCACTTGAGTCTGTAATTCCATCTCTGTAGAGTTCGATTTTATATTGAAATCAGATCTTTAATTCTTCTTTCGGGGATATCGAAAACTCTATCTCGATTCCAGATCTGATCAAGAATTCGCTAGAGTCTGTAATTCCATCTCTGTTGAGTTCGATTTTATATTGAAATCAGATCTTTAATTCTTCTTTCGAGGATATCGAAAACTCTGTCTCGATTCCAGATTTGAACAAGAATTTGTTTGAGCCTGTAACTCCATCTCTGTTTGATTTCGATTTTATATTGAGTAAGAAGTCAGATCTTTAATTCTTCATTAATTCTTCTTTAAGATCGATTTAGATTCATATTATGGCAAAACCGATTTAAATCCAGAATTCGATTTCATTCTTGTAATCTTTGTAATATTTTTGGGATGTGTGTGTCGACCCAATTCGTATCAATCGATCTAGATCTACTCTATGCCAAAAAGTTGATATCATCTCTTGCTTTCTTACTAATGAAATGTGAGTCAAGTTTTGAATGCCGACGGTATGAGATTTATTCTGTAGAACCATGTCAATTATCGATACCCTGTATCTGGAAGCAAAATCGATCTCTGCCAGATCTCACGGATAATTTGATTTGAAATCTTAAAACTCTGTCATTAGATGTCAGTCTACGCATCCACCCACTGCACCGTTAGCTCCTTTCCCAATCGCCACGATTGAGGAGATTCGCCGAGAGCCATTATCACCGAAACTTAAGCTAGATGTAGGGTTCGTTTAGAACGGTCCTGGTCTACACCTGTATGGATAGATAGCGATGCGTGGGAGGAACTCAACGAACTGCTGAGAGGAGGCCGCAACTCCATGTGTGCCGCTATAAAGCAATGAACCGCTTGGAACAACACTGGGAGACCTAGATAAATTATACTATTGATCACACCTACGAGCATGGAGTTGTTCAAAGGGCATGCATCCTTTCTATATAGAGATAAACTTATGGAATCCTGGCTATAAAGAAATAAAAATTCCGAAATGTATGGATATGCAAGTATCATAGTTGATGCTCCCTCCATTGGGTAAAATGAGCGAAGGTTCAATCTGTCCCGCCTGAACCCAACCATGGAAATGAAACAGTTGTATAGTCATGAAAGTCAGGCCTATAAAAAGTCCTACAAATATGATTCCAACTTATATATAATATATAATGAGTATCATATGTGAAAACATATATATTATATATAGTTTTATTTAGAGTGTTGTTCAGAACCAGCAGAAATTACATAAACTGTTACTGGTAGCTGCTCTGTGTATGACATAGTAAAGTCACCGGCCTGTAGCTAGCATTTATGTTAAACTCAATTGATTTGTTTGTGATAAACTTTGGATTCGAATTATATTCTCCACTAACTTGCAGGTCGGCAAGGTCTATCTGAGTACCCCGATCGAACTATTAATTCGCATGAACTGTCAACTCAACGATTTCAATAGGGATTTCCTTGGACAGATTGTTATCTAAAAGAGTAACAATAGATGTAATCTTCACGTGAACTGCACTCTTTAAATAAATATGGGTATGGACATATTCGGCCACGTCAAGTTAAGATTGATGATGTGTCATTTACTTTTATGAATAAGCAAATAAACCGATTCTAGAGTATTTAGGAGTCTTGCTTTAAAGAATGGAAATTACTATGTTTGAATAGAAAATGCCATCGGAACTCCTTAACTAAAGTCTAAGATATGTTGTGTAATAAATTTGTCTATTTACGGTTATAAATCTATTATCACATACAATCATGTTTTAGTTGGAGTAGTTACCTTTAAGTTTAGTGAATTGGAGGTTGTGATGACTTTATAAAGTATCTAGTTTATGTGTATTTAAATAAGTATGACCACTCATGAATTAGAAGTTGGGATGCATAATTGTTATGGGAATAGTTCGAAGATTTAAGGGAGTACCTAGTTTAGGATCATTTCTTAGTTAAAATAAATCTCTAGTAATCCTTCGGAGAAATTTTGAATACTCATCTTTTATGGAATATTGTAATTACTTGTATATTTATATGGAAATGAGAATTGTGTGATTCATTTAAAAGAATTTATGTGTATTTACGTTTACTTTTTATTTGGAGAAGTGTCGTTACTCATCTTATGGAAAATTGTATTTACATTTATATTTTAGAAGTGAAAATTTATAGGATTCATTTAAAAGCAATACATGCATAGTTATATTCACATTATGGACAGTGTTTTCAATTTACAAATTGAAAAAGGGATTTTGTTGTATTTTCTACTCAAGTATATTAATGAGAATTGTGTGATTCATTTAAAAGAATTTATGTGTATTTACGTTTACTTTTTATTTGGAGAAGTGTCGTTACTCATCTTAGGGAAAATTGTACTTACATTTATATTTTAGAAGTGAAAATTTATAGGATTCATTTAAAAGTAATACATGCATAGTTATATTCACATTATGGACAGTGTTTTCAATTTACAAATTGAAAAAGGGATTTTGTTTTATTTTCTACTCAAGTATATTAAGGGGACAAAAGACCCTTCATTCTTTTATTATTCATTTATTAGAAAATCTTTATATTTTCACAGGTAAACCTATATTCCTAATTAAGTATTTGTGAGAATATCAATTTAAAGATCAAGTAGAATGACACGACTTGAATTCATTGATTTGGTTAGGGTCGGATGATTTGTATAAAAAAATAAAAAAATAAAAAAAAATAAAAAAATAAAAAAATTTACTGACTTTGAACCACCCTACAAAAGAGAAGGAAGTTAATATGTATTGAAGAGATCCACAAATTTATTGACAGTATTTTCATCTTTGGAAGAAACAACTAGAAGACATGCAATCGGGTGGTCAAATGCTTCATGTTATGAAAAAAGACAGTGTCCGAATAAATTCTTTGTTGTAGACTTGAAGCCATAGTGACAAAGACTCTAACTCTGCAATTTTCTGAACAACTTCAAGTTGTTGAGGATTTCCTTCCAGCTCAGCAAAGGCTTTCTCACTTGCATTCTCCACGACCTGCCTTAGATGCTCCTCAGCTGACCCAATTTGTGACTAGTGTATCTCAAAAGCATAAAACATAAGCAATTTGAATTTATGTAATCTATAAGGTTGATCACTTGCGGTGCGCATTGGAACATCAATTTTTATCGTAAAAGAAGAAAGGGCGCAAGATTTGAACAAAATTCAAATTGTTCTTCTGGCATGATTTTTCCACAAGGGGTATTGGAAGCAAAATCACAACTGGCATAATTGTCTCGAGCAAATTTTGTGACAACAGTGAGCCACCTAAATCCATCTTCAATTAAAGAAAATTGGTACTCTATTCAGAAATTAAATCAATTTCCATGTAATCGATGTCGTCTAGGGGCTGCTTACTCATTATTTCCTGAATGCACCATCAACCTATGAAAAAATCCCGTCCCTCTTCGACATAAGGGTTAAACTTCTCCAATTCTTCTAGCGAACTGATCTTTAATCGTTGATCTCGACCACACTTCGATTTGGGCCGTTGAACGTTGCATCTTCCACCACATTTCGCAAATCTAAGAGTCTTTGATTTCCCGTACATGTTGAAACTGCGAAGTTTGTTTGGGCTGTGGATCTACTTTCCGGTTGATCTCGACCATTGAAAAATGTGGATCTCCCCTCAAACTTCGTGGATTTGAAAGTTCCCCTATTACGTGCAAGTTAAAACTGAGAAGTTTATCTAGGATGTGGATTGTTTTCTTGCCGAGATCCGACGGCCGGATTTGTCCGGGAGTGAACACCATTTTCTTGAAGGCTGCATGAATCGATACCAAACCATTCATTGTATAGTGCATTTACAAAATCACATTTAACATACATACACCATACGCCTTGGCAAACATATGCTACAATCATCCACATAGCTATTTAGAAGTCGCACGCCTTGTGTAGCGTGAAAAACAATAACAATACTTGATCTGATCTGCAAGGTAGTGTTACTACACCGCCGGGGTTCATCTTTCTAGATGTGAGCAACTGTTAGGATATTTAGACACTTAAGAGTTAGTTAAGATCAACTTGTGTAATATATCCATTAGGAAAAGTGTATTTCTTTAGTATGCATTAGTATGCATTTGTAAATATTTAATCCGACGGTCACGATATGTTATAGACATAGAGTGATCCGATGGCTCAACTTCTCTTAGATCATACCTAACCTTGATCCATGGCTTAACACTCGATTGGTCCATGATCTCTATTTAAAGAGCATGGAGGGTCATTGTCTAGTTGATCGATTATGAGAAGCTCATTTGTAACTTTCTTTCTTTGCATAATAAATTCCTTCGTAGAAGCTATTTGGCTGGGGCAGTGGAGTGTTTCCCTCACAAGGGTTTAAACCATGTCAAAACATCGATGTATCGATCTGTGATTTGTTTGTTTGAAGTGGTTGCTCTAGGTGTTCGGTATTTTTGGAGTACCTTGTGTACCCGAACATTGTATCAGAGCTTTTATGAAAAGTCGCTTCCGGTTGATCTAGATCTTGAACTGTTGTTGCCGAAACTTGAAAGGGTTTCTAGTTCTGGTATTTCTGTGCATTTCTGGGATGTGGGCGGTGTTCCATTGCATCTGGAGCACCGTTTCCATTGGGAAATAATTTTTGTTTAATAAAAAATGGTTCCCGGTTGCTTTAGAAACGCGTATTTCATCAGATCTGAAGGTAAAATGTTACAGTGACGCTTTTTTTATATCTGTTTTAAAAAAAAAAAGATCTCATATTTTATCAGTTTTTATTATTATATTTTTTTTGTTTCAGATTGTTGCTTTCCCTGTCTACGTATGCTCTTTTCCGTGCACCTTGTGTGATCTCGGTGAATCAGAAATAGAAAGGGAAATGGTTTTTCTCGGTTGCGTATGCTCTTTGCCGTGCACCTTGTGCGATCTCGACAAATCATAAACAGAGAGAAAATGTAGACTTTTCGGGCAAGCTAACGAGATATAACCCCACAAGCATGGAATTTTTGTTTTGTTTTGGTTAATGGTGTGATTTGCAGGAAAAAAGGAAAGCACGAAAACCGAGCAAGAAGAGTAAAAGAAAAAAGAAAAAAGAAAAACTCTTCATCCTTCCCATATTTTACATACATTTTAATCTAGCTCACTTGGTTCAAAGTTGTTTTATTCCTTGATAGGTCTTGAGTTAAATTCTTAGGAAGTTACTTTAAAAATAAAAAGTGCATGCAATTTCTATTTTCAAGTTACTTTATTGTAAAAGTGCATCTCACTTAAATAATAAAAAATAAAAATAGAAAGTGAGTCACTTAAGTTCCTTTTTATTGTTGCACTATTTAAAGTAACATCACTGTAAAAGTCAAATCACTTATTTTACAAAAGTGATTCACTTAAATCAACTTTATTGTAAAGTGATTGTCAAAGGTTCATCTTGGGAAGAGGGGGGTCCTTTTTTTTAGCTAGTCATTCTCTATTTGCCACGTCACTATTGAGGACATCTTTAACTTTTTCTTTGTTCAAGCATAACTTCATCATACAGAGTCATTTTTCGGTGCCTTTTTTTTTTAAACTGCCTATTTTTTCAAGCTCTTCGTATTCAAACAATTGGTTTCTATTTTTATAGCCATTAATTTGTAGTATGGCCACCCCTTGTGATATTCTACTTAACAGTTCCAACTATTTCTCATGGAAATCTCGTATGGAGGATGTTCTACGAAGTAGGGGACTTTTCAGAATTACCTCAAGGAAAGAAACATAACCCACTGATGATGAAAAGAAAATAAAATGGGCAAATAGATGTGACAAAACTCGTGTATTGATTGGGATGTCAATCTCTACTGATTTGCGATTCCACATATCTGGAATTGATGAACTTGATGCTGCTTGGGACAAGTTGGAATCTTTGTTTGGTAAACACAATGAAATTCGAGGTCACCAACTCGAAAATGAGTTGATTTCTTTAAATCCAAGTGATTTTTCATGCATACAAGATTATTTATCTAAGTACAAAACTTTTAAACTCTTATGTGAAGAATGCAAGATTAAGAGGAAAGACAAACAATGCATTTATCATATTCTTTCCAAACTTGGAACTGCATATTCTGTTTTTGTATCTACATTTTACTCCATGAAAGAATCCTTGAATGCGACTAGCTATCAAGTGCCTAGTCTTGAATCCTTTTGTGATTCCTTAATTATAGAGCAAGATAAGCTCATCCACCTTGGAATAATTAACAATGCTGATACATCTGGAAAAGTCTTATTGTCCCAACAGAAAGAAAAGTCCATGCCTCCCAGGAAACAAAATTTTCGCAATAATAAGTCAAACAAGGGTCCCAAACCCTCTCAGCCAGCTCCTTCTTTAAAAAATGACAAAGGATCCAAGCCAAAAGGAAAGAAGGCTGAGCGTCATTGCAACTATTGTGGGAAAGATAATCATGATGAATCTAAGTGTTTTAAGAATATGGCATCCTTGGAAGCAGCAATGAAGAAGCACCACATCATCCTAGATTCGCCTTCATAATCTACCTCTCATGGACATGCACTTTGTGCTTCTGGTTATTCTTATAATGCATCTTCTTCTTCTACTTCAAATGAATGCCTCATTGATTCTGGAGCATCTTATCATATGGCTAAGGATCAAGCCATCTTTTCTGCTATGCATGAATGTAACACCAAACAAATATTTGTTGGTGATGATAGATATCTAAGTGTTGTAGGAGTTGGAACACTTCTAGTAGATAATGGTCATTTCAGTGATGTACTATGTGTTCCAAGAATTTCCTGCAATTTTTTATCAGTCTATCAAATCACTCATTCTGGTGAAGATAAAACTGTGACGTTTACACCTCACCAAATTGTAATCAAGGATTTTAAAGATCCTCAATAGGTCCTAGCTACCGAAATTGTTGATGATATTACCTAGTTGTACAAGTTTAACAACTTTGGTCCATCACCTTTTCCTTCAGTTTTTGTTTCTCATAGTGATAACTTGAGCAAACATTGGCATGAGCGATTTGATCACTTAAATTATCGCTCATTGCAACAATTACGTAAAGACAATACGGTGACAGGTTTTCCAATGGTATCTTGCTGGGATGGTGTTTGTTCTGGTTGTGTACTCGAAAAACATCATTGGGACAGTTTTGACAAGTGTGCCTCTTGGCACGCCTCGGTTCCCTTGGAGCTTGTGCATAGTGACTTATGTGGTCCTCTTCCATCTGCTTCCTTTTCTGGTTTCAAATATTTCTTAACTTTCATTGATGATTACATCAGATGCACTTGGGTTTATTTCCTAAAACTTAAGAGCGAAGTATTTAACATGTTCTTGGCCTACAAGGCCCTTATTGAAAAACAATTTGGTCATCAAATTATTAAGTTAAGATCTGACAATGGAGGAGAATATGTTAACAAAAATTTTACTACTTTCTGCACTGAACAAGGAATCCAACAACAACACACTGTTCCATATACACCATAACAAAATGGCATAGCTGAATGGAAGAACTGCACTTTAAAAGAAATGGATAATTATATGATCCAATCTAAGGGACTAAGTCTTCAATTTTGGGCTGAAGCCATTAATTGTGCATATTACATAGTTAATCGCACCCCCACTAAAGCATTACAAGGTATCACACTGCAAGAAGCATGGAGTAAAATTAAACCAGATGTAAGTCACTTCCGTGTGTTTGGTAGTGAAGCATGGGCTCACATTCCGGATGAAAAGCAGAAAGCATTGCATCCTAAAAGTGAAAAGTGCATATTTGTTGGATATTCTGAAGATGTAAAAGGTTATATAATTCTTCAACCACATTCCCATGATGTAATCATTAGAAGAGATGTTAAATTTAATGAAAATCTCTTAGCCTGCAAACCTAACTAGGTGATTGTGCCATCTTTGGCCTGCGAGCTTGATTCGATGCTTGTGCCTTCTTCTTCTTCTTCCAATTTCCTTGACAGGTTTCCAACTCCAGTTTCTGATGATGATAGTGACGATGAAAATCCACCTCCGCCTGCTCATGTTCCTCCAGTTGCAGCAGCACAAGTGCTTCCTCAATGGGTCTGTTCAACATGTGAAGCAGCTGGTGATCTTGTCGGTGATCCTAGAGATCAATGTCGAACACATTCTTAGTTTCAGCAAGCCTCTTCTCTTTTGGCTCAAGTTTTTGAGAATCCTGATCAAGAAACCTTTGTAAAAGCTTCAGAAAATCTAGATTGGGATGCAACTATGGATGAAGAATATGGTTCCTTAATGGCGAACGATACTTGGGATCTTGTACCTCTTCCAAAAGGAAGAAAACTTGCCAGATGTAAATGGGTCTACAAAACTAAGTATGCATCAGATGGAAGTGTTGAAAGACTTAAGGCAAGGTTAGTTGCCAAAGGTTTTTCCCAAGTTGAAGGGATTGACTACAATGAAACTTTTGCTCCTGTCGCAAAAATGAACTCCATCTGCCTTGTTCTTTCCCTTGCAGCCTTACACAACTGGGAAGTCCATCAAATGGATGTCAAGTCTGCCTTCTTACATGGTGATTTATAGGAGGAAATTTACATGGAACAACCTCCTGGATATGTTCAGAATAACTCTAGCCTTGTCTTCCACCTTAAGAAAACCTTATATGGCCTTAAGTAAGCTCCTAGAGCTTGGTATGCCAAAATGGATAGCTTTATCCTTGACACTAGTTTTTCTAGATGCCATTCTGACCCCAATGTCTATACTAAGAAAGTAGGAAACCATCTCATCATACTTGTTCTATATGTTGATGACCTTATTCTTACTGGTAGTAACCCTAATCTTATAACCCATGTGAAATCCAGTCTTAAGCAAAATTTTGAAATGTCATACTTAAGACATTTGCATTATTTTCTTGGTCTCCAAGTCCTGCAAACCAAAGAAGGAATCTTTCTTTCTCAGTCTAAGTATGCTTGTTACCTTCTTCGTCGCTTTCACATGGAATATGTAGGACCCCTCCTTTAGGGTCCCCTTGAACTGAACCTGAAACTTTAACAACTTCATACAAACAAATTAGCCATCATAGTTATTGGAAAAATAAAATAAAAAGCGTAAATAACTTAACAAAAATAAGCAAAACCTTAACCTGTCAACCCGATCCGGCTGGTCCATTTTCGCCTTCGTCTTCCGTAGGATCCCTCCAGCAAAGCTCGTATAACCATTGGCGAAGCAACCGTTAGCTTCGCCACCCAACCATAGGCTCATGCTTTCAGTCGCATGGCCTCCCCCGAGCTTTGGGTCGTAGAGCTCACACAAGTATTTCAGAAATTCAGCTTGGGCTTCCCTTCCCACCAGGATTTCTAAGCCAAACCCTTAGATAGCAGCAAGTCTTTGAGGCATTCGAAAATTACGACAATCGTCCAAATTATGGGCCCTTTACCCATTCCCCAAGCCTTCCTTATAAAGGAAAATCTCATGCGACACATGTCGCTTCATGCATAATTACATATTTTTAATTAATTATTTAATTAAAACACTCACCCATCCAAGTGTCAGTTTCTCTGGGAAGTGCACCAACACCCCTAAGTTTGCTCTAGTTTGTCTCCCAGATATTTTAATTAACTCCTAGCTTTTAGTTGACTACGTGTCTAATCTTAGGATTCTATTTTGCTCCTAAATAATGATTTCTATTATTTTAAATGCTCAACAAAAATAACTATTCATGTGCAAATGCCTAAATTATTTTTATGCATTTGCTAAGTAATAATCTAGAGTTATTCTCATAAGTTTTTATGCAGTTAAATTTAACAATCAAACTCACTAGGATCACAGTGCCGCACCGTTGGGCTCCTAGTTCCTTAATTTTAATTCCCTGACATGGCACCACTCCTTCGGGTCCAGTCATCCATGGTTTCCATTCCTTGGCATGGTACCGCATCGTTGGGTCCTTGCGTCCATTCTTTCCGTTCTCGACAGGGTACCGCATCGTCGGGCCCTTCTGCCACCATCTTTCCGTTTTGACTTGCGGGAACTCTTGTAGGGATTTTAGGAATCGTTACCATCCATCCTCCGTCTACATGCTATCTAGGGACTAATGGCGCTGAGGAGTGAGTCCGTTCTCACTGCGCGCCCCTCAACTTGTACGTGACCAGCTCCGTTGTGGCCCACCTCGTACGCTTTCACGCATTCCTCTTGAGCAAGTGGATCAGTGCTTATCTTCTCATGCATGGTATTCTTGTCGGAAGTCGACATCGTCGTCGCTCCCCCTGTGTGTGATTTACTCGTACTCTACGACCCTTCATATTCCTTTGTGTGTCCGTTGGTGAACCGTTTCACCTGTCGCTACACACATTTCTCACAAACCTAAATTAGTAGCACTGTCTTCAATAATCACAATTTGGTTTATAAATCTGTTGCTTCACTAAGCATCTATAATTTACTTAATCATTACTCTTTCGTCTAATCACATAATCAATTGCACAGCTAGTCGTTAAGCATCATTCATATGTACAGTTTTCATATCAGAGTTAATCGTTAAACAACATGAAATTGTCCATTCACATTAACTACCCAAATGCACATATATCAATCAATCGTAATCATAAATATACTCAAAATAAAATCATAGGGTTATTTTATTAATGTTTCAAATAGTCAGGTGACTCAGCAGGTGCCCTCAATGTCTATAGTAGTCTAGGGGCACTACATACACCCCTACTTATTTTAGAACTTCGTCCCGAAGTTCAGAATAAAAAAAATGGAAATCTATGACGCATCTCAGTTGCGTCCTCCCAAGTTGCAGAGCTAGGACTGTAACTGTCCTACTACACTTTGACTTGATCAATCCAGGCTAATCATTAAGCAAGAACTAACCAATCAATTATACCACTCCACACATATACTTTAATTCTTTAATTAATTTATCAATTTATTGTCGTCATTCCCATCTTCAGGCTTTTCTCAATCATTTAAGACATAACAAGGCTCAAGAGACCATTACATCGAAGTTGTTCAGCTGGGTCACTCGACAGGTGCCCTTAAGGTCCACAGTCATTCTAGGGGCATTACACACCCCCCCTCTTAAATAGAAATTCATCTCGAAGTTAAATTTTTGTTCTGTACTTTCGACGCTAGGCTTTATCTTAATTTCTATTCTCATTATCTGTCATTCTATTGTATTTTTCTCCAACAATCAAGGCTATAAGCACAAGTGGTTCATGTCATTATTTCCTATCTCATTTAGTATGGTTCCAATACATCCTCAGGAACTCAGTCGTGATTTCTCATAATATCTGTAATATCCCTCCTTGTATCCCTATTAGAATTGTAAATGTATATTGTGAACTATGTATGAGGCCCTGGTGAGGAGCTGAAGGCCAAGGCCCCACCTTGTTTGTAAGTGTTATGTTACACTTAGAAAACTTTAGGATGACGCATCTAAACGATGACAACGATATTGGACCATTCTAGTGCTACTAGCACAAGAGCAAAAGTAAATTAACGAAACTAGAGCCTTAGGAATAAAGCCTTTATCTAGGCGAAGAAACTAAAGAAAGTGAATGCGAATGAATGTCAACTGAATATATAGATAGTACAAATAATATGAGAAGCATATTTAGAAAAGGATGAATGGCCAAGTGTTTCTAGCTTAAGGCTAGGTACTATTTTAATGACATTAGATAAAAGGGTATATATATATATATATATATATATATATATATATATATTAGTGATCAATGATTCAAAATATTTATTAAAAAAAAAACATTACAAAGCCTAGCTATGTGTAATTAGAACTTATTAAATTAAGGTGCTTAAACTTGTCTATTAATTTATAAACACTAATTGAAATAAAGACCTAATGAGTGCAGAACTCATTTTACTTTCAAATGTCATGAGATGATTTAAGTGCCACCTATCAAACTTTCTCAAATTTAACCGTTTAGACACTTCTCCTTTTCTTAAGCTACCATTATCCCCACACTCTTTTCATTGGGCCCGGTTTGAAGAGAATAACTCCGATAACCCTTGATTGGCGGGAGGTTTGGACGAGTGGGTGTATCCTTGATAGAGCACTCCAACATTTCAATACTATCATTCATCTTCATTCATCTTCTCATGGAGCATGTGGTTTCCTTCCTCGCCAGTTGTCGAGAGAATCAAAACTCTCCAAAGTTGCATACCACCTACAATTGGAGGGAGGGAGGTGAAGGCGAGTGGAAAGGGGGAACGGTTGCTGAGGAAATTCGAATCTTGGTTATTTGTTTACATACGATATGAAGGAGGGAAGTGATTATACATATGGGGAGAAAGACTCGTGGCAGCTCAGCGTGAGAATAGATGAAACTTGGTGTCATAATTATGATATCGAGTGGCACGATCGGGTGAAGTTTGTTGACAGATTTCATTTAAGGCGAACCTTGCTCTTTAGTTGAAAACCATCTAACCACCGTTTGAAATGATCGATCTCATTTAAGCTTGGCGGTAAACCTTTAGCACACGATCTCTCTTAAAAGATCAACATTAACCGTTGTTTCTACTCGCTGTCGGTGGTAACCTATTAAGCTTCCACTTGTCCATTGTATCGAGAAAGGGGGGAAAGTCACTACCCACACTCCATCTTCATATTTATTTTATTGAAGTTTTGGAGAAAGGGAGGGGGAAGGGCTGCGTTTAAGGGAGGACTTATTTTGCTGCGTTGAGGGATGGTCTTCGAAATAGGGTAATGAATATACT
Source organism: Larix kaempferi (assembly GCA_027924585.1). Taxonomy (NCBI): domain Eukaryota; kingdom Viridiplantae; phylum Streptophyta; class Pinopsida; order Pinales; family Pinaceae; genus Larix; species Larix kaempferi. The sequence goes on from BSBM01000416.1 coordinate 8,945,139, forward strand.
TTTGGGAATACATTGCCATCAATACCAAAGCAGAGATGGACATTCTTGATATGCCGCCAGTGATATGAGAGGTTTCTCTCTGGTGGGGATTGCGCCTATCAAAGGGAGTGAAGAGATGGCAAGGCAAAGAACCAAGCGATCTCCACATCAAATCACTTTCTGTTGGTATGTATCGTTTAATTTACATTTTCTGATTTAGTACAAATGGAAAATGTCTATGTGTATCGTTGGATTTCTTTTTCCGACTCACTCAGCCCGATCCCCATTTGAGCATTCTGTTATGAAATGAATATATATTCACAAATATACATATATATTCTTCTCTGTTCAAAACATATGCCTCATATTTCTGATAGGGTTCTTAAAGACTTGAATCTGGTATGGGGTTGCTCAATAGAAACGTATCATAGATTATGACGCATTGAGAGTTTGATGCATAAGGCATAGAATCTTTGCATATATCGCTGAAGTCTATGTTTCAGATTTTTGGATAGAGTTGCATCTTTTTAAATACATAATAGTTTCCCATAAATAGAACGCATTATCTCTGTGTTTCGTTTTAGTTTGTGTTGAAGCAAAAGGCATGATCTAGGTTCTGCATAAGTGCATTGAAGTGCGTTAGCCATTTGAGTTGGTTTAGTTTTCTTGATCCCTGATCAAGTTTCCTTATTGGGATTTTATTTGGTTTTAAATATTGCTTATTTTGAGATGATCACACCGCATACCCTCGGTGCTTGGGGAAGGCGTAGAAAAACATTGATCCATGTAATCTTTCCTTGTTCCTTGTTTATCCATGTGCTTCCTGTATTATGACTATAAGTATAGGCTTCCACAAAACCTGTTTATAAATTGCCAGCATGGATCTCACATAGATCTTCATTTATATCATGCGTAGAGTTGAAAGGATTAAGCTTTTGATTGAAAACCGTTTTCTGTGTGAGATCATTTTTTCTGCTAATACAATCCTGATCGGGAGGGATAGCTCAGCTCGGATGAACGAGATTGATTCCTTAATGTGGTGGATATGTCGTGGTTAACTTGAAAAGCTGGAGCTTCTCTTTTCCTTGATGCTGCGAATTTTTCAATTAAATCTCTGCATGTTTTCTTTTTGTAAATCATGGATTTCATTGCTCTACATATTTTTCCTTGGATGGAAATGATAGATCAGTATGCGTGTTAAACTGGAATCACAGATCTGTTTTGAATAATGATTATAGTCTCCAGATCGATGTTGTTATATCTGTTACCTTGCTAGGTTAATCCTCTTGGCAATAGTGTTGCCCGTAAAACCAAATGCAATCGTAGATCCTTTTGGTACGTTGATTATAGTAGAGATCCTTGTCTGCAGTTCTGTAGTATTGTTTATTACATTGCTATTATTGCCTGCGATTTCTCTGCATAGATATAGTCAACCACGATATTCCAAGTATTTTGAGGATTGACTGTTAGTTGGAAATTGTGGATGGTTTTCTGCTTTTGTTTTTATTTGCATTTTTGACGAGAATGCAGATACTTAATCTTCACGCTAACCTGAATCGTGGTTACTGGTTGAATGAAAGTGTAAATCTGTTTGCTTCCGGATCTCTGTTCTTGTTCAGAACCCTGTTTGTATGTGGAAATCGTGTTTAGAATTCACCGTTTATTCTTAGATGAGGAATGCTAGTTCTGTCCTGTATTGTAGAATAGTAGCATTTGATTTCTGTGGTTGGACAGGTGGAAAGTGTAGATCTTTCCTTCAATCTGTATTGATTTACGGAAAACGTATTGCATTTCTTTAGTCATAGAAGGAACCATGTAAATAAGATCTCGGTAGTAACTTTTGAAGTTACCATAGATTGTTTTTTTTTCCTTTAAATGCTGTAGATTAAAGTGAAGCTTGGATTTGTTTATCTTATATAAGAGAAGATGCATAGGTTATAGTCTAAAGTGAATGTTAGACTTGCCATTAACATAATGTGTTTATGTTATAACCTATTGGTATAAGAGATTATGTAAAGGTCATAGTATAAAGTGTAGATTAGACTTGTTATTAATATTAACATAAGGTATTTATGTTATAAACTCTTGCATAAGAGATGGTATAACTGTTAGAGTCTAAAATGGATTAGACTTGTTGCTAAGGTTAATACAATGCATAGGCAAAGTTGGACCTAGAAAGGCATTTGATGTTAATGAATTTCATATCGATTATGTTGTTAAATACAACTCCTAGAATAAAGGAGCAATTATAGGTGCAAGTGTAAATTTTAATAGTGCTCTACAGGGTAGGGGCTGAGAAAGTAGAAGATATTGTTGCAACAACCATGTTGCTCGATTGTAATCCTTGGTTCCTTTAAAGAATAATAAAAGATGCACACACACTTTTGTGGACTAGCCCGTGTACGGGTGAACCACGTTATATTTTGTCTCTTGTGTTTCCTATGGTGTCTCTCAATGTGTCGTATGTATGAATACTTGTTTCTGCCCTTAAAAATGTTATGATTACTTGATGTATACGATTCATATACAAGGTTGGTTGTTGATAAAATGTTTCGCTTATGATCATGAGGGTTTTATGGTTACTTGATGTATACGATTCATATACAAGGTTGGTTGTTGATAAAATGTTTCGCTTATGATTATGATGGTGTTATTACCATTGTTTTATCGAAAGAAGTAATTGTTTCTAAGGATGCATATTAAGACATAATGAAGTTTCTTGTGTTTTCCGCAAGAGTTAAGAATTGGTTGACTTATCAAGTTTAGAATTTATTTAGTTGAAATTAAAACGTATACCTTTTCCTTGATGAGTATAACGACATTTGTAAACAGTAATGAGTGTCGCAAGGTTTTAATTTATCTTGTAAAGCAGTATTTAAAGAAATCAAACCCACACTTTATGGTTCCGCATATATTTAAGTGGCATTTTAGGCACTTAGAAAAGTTTTAAATTTATGAGATTTCGGGTTCGTGACAATATCGATCCGATGATACATTCACGGGTTATCAGTCCCAACTTGATTTCTTTTATCTCCTATTCCTTCACGAGGGTATACAATGTTCAGATTTTTAACAAGCTCCATTGCATCAAAAGCCACCCAATAATTTATAAACATAACAAATCCAAACAAGGATTCAAATCTATTTGGTTATCCTCCTGAGAAGGTAAACATCATAAAATATTCGGTAAGATATAATCACGGTTTTAACAAATCAGGAGAGACCCTCAAATAGTCCAACAACAAAATTCCATAAGACTACTTCCAAATACCTCTAAATGTACTAATAATGTTGGTTCTCAATAAGTTAGCATTCGAGTTGTCGAAATTTAGTGACTTAGTCGAACATATTTAAATTTAACTCTTAGTCCTTTCATTAGTAGTATCATGTCCAAGTCAATGAGCTTATCACATCCTTACCTTATTTCATCATTTCCATGATCATATGACCATTTCGGTGGACTTTCCAAGTCACGTCACATGTTTTCGTAATCGCATCGAGTCATGTCCTAAGGATTATATTTCATCCTATATGGTGGTTAGTGTCATTGCGTCCAAACTATCGATTTTATCACCTCTATACTTCGTTTAACAAGACTGCCTTCGATTGATTCTTTCGATAGATTTCTTAAGGGTCTCCGTAATGTTGCAAATCACACCATTATGTAAATTAACCATCTTTGATAGATTGTTTGACATTCTTCTTGTCTGTATTATGATAATTTACTTACATCCAATCAAGTTATCCCAATTGTTACTTTTTATAACAATCAAGGTCCATTCATCGTGTACACATTTTGATAAGAAGAAATAGGTACCTCAGTATTTACCATTATACTTAGTCGACATGTCGGCCTTAACCAACTACTTGTCATTATGTAGCAAGGATGTTTTGAAGCTTTCATAAGTGAAATACTTCTACTGTATTTAATCCATTATCTTAAAGTTCATACATTAAATATGATCTAATCATTCAATCAAGAGGATGGTAACATATCATTAGAATATTCCCTTAAAACCCTAAATAAATGCTTTCTCTTTTCATAGTCAATAACATTTCTTCATTATCATTATATGTATACTCTTTTTAAAGGAACACTTTTTCTTTTACTTGCCAACCACATTTTCTATTTCAAATCTAATTTACTCATGGCTTTCAGTTTATATATATATATATAATCAACTAATATATATTTTCTTTTAAATACATATTAATAAATTTTACACGAAATTTTCCATCTATGTATATATGAACTTTCAACTATGTTCTTGAAATAAAAATAAATAAATATAAACTTTCAACCTTTATATATATATAAAACTCTAGAATACAATCTTTTTAGAGTCCATGTAGGTGGTAATTTTTACACCATGATACATCTTCTTAAACCGTAGTTATCCATAAAGGACACATGATTTCGTTGTTATCCTATTTGTTCTATCCACTAGTATCGTATTTAGATGTAAAATGGTCATTACCCGTTATCTACTCTACTATTGCATCTACATTATCTATGTCTAACATCTCAGTTGGACATAATCCATATATCCCAATAGTATAGAGATCCTTTCCAAAATAATGTTTGGAAGACATTATATTGAAACATATTATATCTATTTCCATAATGACAACACCATTTCAATATTAATGAAGACATTTATTGATACATAATATATCTAATTCCAATAATAAGGATGACATAATTTCTCAAATAATATTTTTTTTTTTAAAGTAATATTGAATCATCTATCATTAACTAACTCGTAATCTTATCTATAGTTAAGAATATAGTTTGTGTAATGTTTCAACCAAACCTTCGTGAGCATTTAAACCTTACCTATATCTAAGTGCATTCCAAAATTTCTAGCTAAAGTAATAATACATGATCCCTTCAACATAAAAACGCAATAAATCATAAATCTAAAGGTTTCCCAAAAAAAAAAAAAAAGTGTAGCCACCCATCTTACTATCCTCATATTTAAACTAAAGGTCTACTAAGGGTGAAGAGGCATACATGTTAACTTTCTCAACCGATAATTTATGTAAGCTACACATGGTTCCCGACGCTTTCAATTTATAACTGAACTTAATTTTATACACACTATTCCTATTACAAGACTTCCAATAAATATCCAAATCTAACCATTTATACAATCTTACTCCTAATACACAAGACCTTCAATTTAAGACTTATTCTAAGAAATTATATAATCTGTACATAATTCATAAATCCCTCATTTAGAAACTGATTTCTTAATTTAAAGCAAATTACCCGTAATTTCCAAGACTTCTATAATTTCATAACAATTTACTCATAAGCGGTATGACTTAGAAATTGGGTTCAGCAGAGATCGATTTACTATTTTAAAGGAGATAAGACAGATGTTAAGAAATGAGCTTTGAATGAATGCACTAATGTGTAAGGCGTTGCTTAATCCGGAACGGTGGCACAAAATTATGAGTCTCCCTTTTATTTTAGTGTGGCAAATAAAATACGTTGGATGTCTCACCCAAACTTCAACACCAAGTTCACGTCAAGCCATGCCAAGCCTCGGTCATCACGAAGCATTAAAGACCAAATATCTAGCACGGTGGAGAATTCCCATGCACAATCTCACAGGACCAAGCTTTATAACCGTGGAACTCACAAACGCCAAATAGATTTTTAAAATGATAAAACAGAGAATTCTGGAAACGCTTTTCGAAAATGAACACAGAAATTTAAAATCGAATTTCCAATGTAATCTGGAATGACTTTCAAATTTTGAAATAAAACCAGAGAGAATTTTCCAGATCTTATCGCTACTGAATTGAAATGCTGAGATATGTAAACACAGACACCAGATCTATAAAATTTTACCGAATAAATCACTATCGAATTGAAGAACCGAAACACTTAATCACTAGCATAGATCTGCAACACCTTATTAATAAAGATTTGGATTTACTGTCAATGAAATTGCTATCGTTCTGGGGAAATATAGTCACAACATCAGTTTTGGAATTCGCTGTTAATGAAATCGCTTATTGATTTGAAACTTTTGGGAATTTCAGAAACAACCTCAAATTGAAATCACTGTCAGCCGAGATCACTATCGATCTGGAAATATAATCACAACATCAGACTTGCAAACTCCTTATAACTAAAATTTGCTATCGAAAAGAAACGCTGGGGCATTTACACACAAACACGGATTTACAAACATTTTATAAATAAGTTGCCAGAAGGAATCAGGATGGAGTCACAGAGTTTGTGTGACAGAGAACAAATCTATTTCTCATTTAGATCTGAATTGAATTCAGAAGAAGAATAGCGATTCAACTCAGAATCGATTGCCCATATCGATTAGAATCGACGTCACTGGAAAAGACACAACTACAATTCAAGGCGATTTCTCAATAGCTCTGAATTGAATTCAAAAGAGGCAGACTTACAACTCAGAATCTTAAATAGATGAAATTGAAATCAAAAGAAATTCGATCCAAATTTCAGCTATGAATCGGAGAGTCAAATCGAACTGGGGCAACGATTCATCTATTTGGGTATTATGAGCACCGTTAAACTCGATTCAACATTTAACTGTAAAAATTAGAAAAATCAATTTGAAATGGGAAACGATTCATACTATTGATTAATATGATCGCTGTTCAAACTCAAAAGAAAGATTAAAATTAGATTTGAATTCTCATTCAAATAAAATCGAACTCAAAAAACAAAGTGTAAAATCTATAAATCACAAACACCCAAATGGATCATCACGCCGAGGTTACATCCCTGGCAGAGATCGTTTTCTAGGTCGAAATCCGCGGTTAGCTATATAATATAGGTATTTCAAGGATTGATTCTCATTTGACAGAGATCCTGCTCCTCAGTTCTGTTAGTGGCATAACGCATCCTTCAAAGAATGAGAAGAAATCCAGAAAGGGGACGGTTTTAGAATCAAGGATCAACTCTGTCAATAGCTATAGTGATCAAAATGTTATAAGCAAACAAACAACTCGCAGCTATATGTCTGCTTTCTTTCACGCAATATAATTCTTTTTTTCTTTTCTTTTTAACCACACATCTGTCAAAATAAATAGAGCTGGGAATCGAGCCCTATGAGGTCGCCCCATCGCTCTCCATCTACCTTAAGAAAAATATATAATCAAGCATGACACGATGTATATAATACATCGACAAACGAACCAGGGAAACAGTATATAAAATTGTACCGGCCGTCAAAGAGTTGGATACCAAACTCTCTATTCTGGAGATCGAAAATAACCTAGTTATGCATAATATAAAATAGAGGTCAGAAGAACAAAAGTAGGCCCAGATCTACAGTAGAGATCAGTGTTAAAAACAACTAGTTCTGCACAGTTATAAAGCAGAGATGGATTTAAAACGAATCTCGCAAGAAGACAAAAATACCTATTTACATGAGGACTCTATTTGCTAACCTGTGATCAACAATCAGATGCATATGTCCAGATTCATACACGCCATCAACAAAATAAGTAATAGTCATACTTACCGGGGCCGATTTACTAAACTCTAATCATACCACGAAGAAAACCAGAGTTCGGACTCTCCTCGCCCAGATCCGCCTTCTCCCAAAACTCTCTCCTTCCTTTACAACAAAGATCAAATTCTATGCAGGGATCTGGTGCCTTTGAACATATTTCACAAATATTTACCCAAATTCTTAAATCTATAACCCTTCTATCTGGTCATATAACTTAAACATTCTTTGAAAGAATTACAATCAAAATAACACAACCAAAATACTCAGAAAATCGAGAGTTGCAGATGTAGTATCGGTGCCCTTCTTCTTCAGAGTTTATACGGATAAATGAAAGGAATTACAGCCCTATGAAATCATATTCAAAAGCAGACCATCCAACTGAGGAAATAAAAGCAGATCATACACCTTGGGATCGAGCTACGGCAAGCTCATATCTCCAACAACGATCACTATTCCACAGGGCGAAACAAATACTGAGCATAAAACGCTAGATACAGCAGAGAGTGCTACTTCAAAGGAGTATGCTCTGAATCTCGACAGATATTCATAATAAAAGAATCATATCTCAATCAGAGATCAGGGTAAAATAGTTGCGTGATGGAAAGGTGGCAACGAATGCTCCAGTCGACCAATCGATCTATCAGAGTAATTATTGTTCCATAACAAGAAATTAGAGCCAGAGGCGGAAATAAGGAAAACAGTGGTGCCATTGCCCAGCTGTCATTCAGCCTAGATGGCAGTGCTGCGAATCATGTAAAAGGATATATATATATATATATATATATATATATATATATATATATATATATATATAAACAAAGACTTCCGTGAGCTGGAAAGGTGAAGGCGTGATACTTTTAACAGTTAGTTAGCTAAAATTCTAACCCTAGATCCCGAACAGTAAGCCTTCTAAGTGGAGACAGCGGTGGATTCTGTTTAAAGTTCAGATTTGTGGCATTTTAACTAAATGACAACATTCATACCTTTAAGCGTTCAGACTTCAGATAAAAATAAAGAGAAGTCATTTTAAACCAACGGTGATGGGTAGGTGAGTATCGGATCTTCTAGATAGCGTAGAGATTGACTAATCAACAACATTCTTAATCAATAACAAGTTCAGATCTCAGAAAAACAAAAAGGAAATCAATTCAAGAATCAACCCAAGAAGAATACGCTCGTCTTAGTGAGTTGGAGGGTGAACTTAATCGATTTGCAATAGAGTTATCTGCAGAATTAAATCAACAGAGATTTAAGAGATCAATCAAAGAAGAATACGAATGTCGACTCATCTCAGTGAGTCTGGTAAATTTAAACAATTCGCAACAATGCTGTGATGTCAAAAATCATGGGATTGGAAGCTGAAGAGTTTGGATTGGATCTTAGGTACAGTTGCATACAGAGTTCTAAAGTAATTAAAAACTAAGAACCTCGGTCCGAGTCCTGGAAACTGAGAGTTTAGAATGGATCTCATGCACAGTTGCAAACAGAATTTTTAGAGTAATCAGAAACAAAGAATTTTGATTCAATTCGTGGAAATTGAATAGTTTAGATCAGATCTTATGCACAGTCGCAAACAGAGTTTTGAGTAGTCAAAACAGAAAATTTCGATTCAATCCTAAAGCCTTCATAAATTTAAATTCTAGAATATTGCCAAGACACAGTGGATTCATTTTAAAGCTTGTATTCTATAAATATACAGAGTTTACTATATTCCCTGAACCATTCGACATAATATACAAAAAAAGAATTTATCATTAAACACTTAATGTAATGCTGAAATAACATTGAACCTGATTCGGCGATCGAGCTGAAAGTCGAATGAATGTCTACAGCAGCGGCTGATTCGGCTGTCCGGATTCAATCCTTGATGAAGTTACCGACAACCCATCGGTAGAATATGAGTCCGGTGCCCTCAAGGCTCGATTGGCTCTGATACCAAATGTAGGACCCCTCCTTTAGGGTCCCCTTGAACTGAACCTGAAACTTTAACAACTTCATACAAACAAATTAGCCATCATAGTTATTGGAAAAATAAAATAAAAAGCGTAAATAACTTAACAAAAATAAGAAAAACCTTAACCTGTCAACCCGATCCGACTGGTCCATTGTTGCCTTCGTCTTCCGTAGGATCCCTCCAGCAAAGCTCGCATAACCATTGGCGAAGCAACCGTTAGCTTCGCCACCCAACCATAGGCTCATACTTTCAGTCGCATGGCCTCCCCCGAGCTTTGGGTCGTAGAGCTCACACAAGTATTTCAGAAATTCAGCTTGGGCTTCCCTTCCCACCAGGATTTCTAAGCCAAACCCTTAGATAGCAGCAAGTCTTTGAGGCATTCGAAAATTACGACAATCGTCCAAATTATGGGCCCTTTACCCATTCCCCAAGCCTTCCTTATAAAGGAAAATCTCATGCGACACATGTTGCTTCATGCATAATTATATATTTTTAATTAATTATTTAATTAAAACACTCACCCATCCAAGTGTCAGTTTCTCTGGGAAGTGCACCAACACCCCTAAGTTTGCTCTAGTTTGTCCCCCAGATATTTTAATTAACTCCTAGCTTTTAGTTGACTAGGTGTCTAATCTTAGGATTCTATTTTGCTCCTAAATAATGATTTCTATTATTTTAAATGCTCAACAAAAATAACTATTCATGTGCAAATGCCTAAATTATTTTTATGCATTTGCTAAGTAATAATCTAGAGTTATTCTCATAAGTTTTTATGCAGTTAAATTTAACAATCAAACTCACTAGGATCACGGTGCCGCACCGTTGGGCTCCTAGTTCCTTAATTTTAATTCCCTGACATGGCACCACTCCTTCGGGTCCAGTCATCCATGGTTTCCATTCCTTGGCATGGTACCGCATCGTTGGGTCCTTGCGTCCATTCTTTCCGTTCTCGACAGGGTACCGCATCGTCGGGCCCTTCTGCCACCATCTTTCCGTTTTGACTTGCGGGAACTCTTGTAGGGATTTTAGGAATCGTTACCATCCATCCTCCGTCTACATGCTATCTAGGGACTAATGGCGCTGAGGAGTGAGTCCGTTCTCACTGCGCGCCCCTCAACTCGTACGTGACCAGCTCCGTTGTGGCCCACCTCGTACGCTTTCACGCATTCCTCTTGAGCAAGCGGATCAGTGCTTATCTGCTCATGCGTGGTATTCTTGTCGGAAGTCGACATCGTCGTCGCTCCCCCTGTGTGTGATTTACTCGTACTCTACGACCCTTCATATTCCTTTGTGTGTCCGTTGGTGAACCGTTTCACCTGTCGCTACACACATTCCTCACAAACGTAAATTAGTAGCACTGTCTTCAATAATCACAATTTGGTTTATAAATCTGTTGCTTCATTAAGCATCTATAATTTACTTAATCATTACTCTTTCATCTAATCACATAATCAATTGCACAGCTAGTCGTTAAGCATCATTCATATGTACAGTTTTCATATCAGAGTTAATCGTTAAACAACATGAAATTGTCCATTCACAATAACTACCCAAATGCACATATATCAATCAATCGTAATCATAAATATACTCAAAATAAAATCATAGGGTTATTTTATTAATGTTTCAAATAGTCAGGTGACTCAGCAGGTGCCCTCAATGTCTATAGTAGTCTAGGGGCACTACAGAATATTGTACACCAACCCCTTCTCCCTTCCAGTCTGGAGTCAAACTTTTTGCCACTTGTACTTCACCTGAAGTAGATGCCACCTTGTATCATCAGCTTGTTGGTAGTCTCTTATACTTGACTCATTCCTGTCCTGACCTTTCCTTTACCATTGGCTGTGTTGCCCGTTATATGCAAACACCTGATTCGAGGTACAATTCAGTTTGGGATTCATTACAGTACAACGGGGAAAACTTTGTTGGTTGGTTTCACTGATTCAGATTGGGCCGGCAATCCTGATGATCGAAAGTCTATTGCAGGTTATGTTTTCAGTCTGGGATCTGGACCTATCACTTGGCCTTGCAAGAAACAACAAGTGTAACGCCCCATATTTTGACTAGGCATGTTTACGAGTTAGACACCTTTCACTTTAATTGCTTATTATCTGTTGGACTCAGTTAGACAGAGTGAACTATATTTCCAGCATGATAGACATGATGATATGTTGCTACTATGTTTATGATGTTACTATATTCATGCAGTTATTAAGTTATGATTATCATGAGATTGATTGCTTTATGATCAAAAGATATGTTTTAGCGTTTTCATTGACAAAATATGAAATATATGGTGTTGTATGTGGATGCCATCCTATGATGAAATTGATAGAACTGTTATATTCCATACATACCTGTGATGCGATAAAATTGTGACGTGAAATAAAATGATGTTGATGATATGGATCAATTAGTGATCGAATGGAAATGCTTGTTATAAAATGTGTATTTTGCGGAATACTAACCTACAGGACACGAGGGATATGGGATAGCCGGATACTTGATCTGATATATGGATAAGAGCCTATCCATGCAGTAAACCTTGGCAACCGAAACTGATGATGCGATGACATGGACCGATAATCTCGATAGCAGTAGAGCATGATTTGATAAGGGTGTAGACCCGGTATGTTGAGAGGGATGGATGTGTTTCCCACCCTATGTTCCTATGATACCCGAGGTCGTGGGAGGGCCGTGCTGAGACACGCTCCCCATGTAGTTGTGATGACAATGCTCGGATGCCTGCTAGGGGAGGATAGGTCCACTGTTCAGCCGACGCTATCGCTCTCAGGTTCTATGTGGTCTGGTCGGTGAGTCCGACACCCACTTTTGTACTAGCAGAGGAAGGATAGGGGGGATGTGGACGTAGGTTAGGATGGGACGATATGATAGTTAGTACTATTGAGGGTTGGGTATTCGTTGATATTGAGTTAGTGGTAGTAGGTAGCTTCCCTTGTACCTGATTGATTGAACAAATGTAATCATAAAAATAATGAAATGAAATCTTAAAGGTTAACTGATAAAACGACCAATGATGTTTTAGTAATATTATGATGAATGTATACTTATTCAGTTTGTATAAGTATTATTAGTATTAGTTAGCGGTTATGCATAGGGAATATGACATATGTTTATAGTACATGTCCGTCTTGTGCATACATTGGTCACGCATGCACATTATGCACATGCGCGATAATATTGGTTTACAACAAACTTATCAAGATTTAACAATGTTATAAGTTATTATAAATAACTCAATTAAGTATTTAGTGAATGACTTAATTAGTAAAAGATTATCAAGTTCTAATGTGCGAAACAGGTTGATTAGTCCTTGTATGTAAACATTGTAATGAACAATTAAATAAGTGTCATTAATTGCAAATATCCTCAAGTGAATGTGTCTTCAATATGAAGTATAACAGTTAAATATTAATACTAGAAGAGTGTACTATAGAATTGTTGAGCATGATTAATTAAACCATTAATTATATTTCATTAATTATACCCATAAGTACTATGTTGACACTTACCGATTAAACAAATAAATATTTTTAATCACTATTCACAATTTATATAATTACTATTATTATTAATTATTATTGTTATTATTGTTACTATTTAATTAATAATAATAATGCTAATAATCCTTTTTATAAGGCATAGTGGATAGAATAAATTATTAAATATATAATTCATTTAAATTAATGGACAGAATCATTCCAAAATAAATTAAAAAGGATTTTTTTAAATAAATTATGGAATGATCCCACTGCTCGAGAGAAACTTGGGTGATTTAAAATAATATGTAATCATCATTTACCTTAAAAAGGGTGTTGCATTAATGATTTGTACTTCCTAAAACCGTGACAGCTAGGGCGGTGGAGTGATAAAGAAGTTTGACTTTATGAAGGAGGAGGATTCCTATAAAGGAAAGAATTAACAAAGTAGAAGGGGGGGTTATTGTGGGAGAACTGTGAGGATTGGTAAAAAGGAGGAAAATATTTCGAGGAGGGGGTTAACTCGAGGAATGGAGGAGGGAGAAAACTGCATTGAGGAGGGGGAAAACTCACTGAAGAGTGTGGTTATTGAACTAAGGACAAGGCTTCTATGGGGATTATCGATCTGTGGGCTCGGGGGCTAGGAAATCCATTGATTTCCTAGGGTCAGCAAGATAATAGCTGATCGACAGGGTGGACACATAATTTCGGGTTGCTAGGGGAACTTACAGAATCCACCATGTAAGTCTGCTGACCTTACTGCAAATCTACGGATCCAGGTATTTTACTCAGCTAGCTTAAATAGAAGGTATTTGTCTTTTATTTTCAGATTATGCATGTTAAAAGAACAGAGTTAAAATGAAAAGTCTTCAGTTTAATGTTAAATTATTTGCAGAAACATATAACCCTATAGAAAACAGACCTATAAACATTTACATATCAGAAACATAGACGGTGGATTCTTTTCTTTTAGAAAACAAATGAAGTAAAAACTTGGTATTTACATGAAAATGGATAAATAGAGACCCAGTGCCTAGCAAGGGCATTGCATTTGGTATCAGAGCCACTGGCTCAAAAACTCAGACCTTAAGAGGCCGGCACACACCTATCTACCATGAAAATTTACTAAGCCCACACTTTAGTAACATAACTTAGGACGAAACCTTGTTAATACTATTGGAAAAAAAAAAAAAAATTACCTGCAAAACACACACAGAGAAAGTTACACAAAACCCTTCTTTCCAATGGTTGTAAGTAACAGGAAACTACCTGCCCGCATAGAAAACAAAGATATATTTAGTTTTTTTTTATATATATAATGCATATAGCAAGAGAGTTCCAACCCAATATATAAATATATATATAAATGATGATAATTTAGGATCAGTAGACTTAGCAACACCAAACCTTTTTGCAAAATTTCTATAACATCTAGCCCATCTGTGTAAATGTGTAAACTACCTACAGGAAACATAATTGAGTTAGAGAACTTGAAATTAACATACAAGTAGAAACACTCACGGATCAAGAAAATGCTCTATAAATTTGGTTTTGTGCAGAGGAATTCCATAAATTATTTCACGGTTTGGGAACAATAGTGGATTTTTAATTTGCGTTTATATCTATATATATATTCAAAATAAAATAAAGAAATTGGCTAGATTCATTTATAACCGAGATGAGTAATCTTTGTAACATTAATAAATATAAATGCACATAGATATCTCATATTTTATGAGGTTAATAACCTACTATATAAAAATATATATATATATACAAATTCAATGCATGCAATTTCCTTGAAGACTGCAAAAGTAAAGAAGATAAGTAATTTTATGCGAAATCAAAATATATATATATATAATAAGTTTATTTTATATCCAACAATGCAATTAAAAGTTAAAAAAAAAAGGGGGGGGGCTTTCGACCAGCATGTTCGCATAAAACCTAAACCCCAAAACCCTGGTGAATAACCATTGTACAACTTCACTTAAATGACCCGGCGCTCATATTTCTACACAGAATCCGAGCGTTGATCTCGTTGACAGTATCAATAAGACCTCCTAATCCCACAATTCCGCTGGAGCCCTTGTTCTCGGTGTCGTTCTTCTCCTCCGGTTTAGCCGCTCTGCGCTTAATCTCGGTTGCCTTCTCGAAGAAATTCCCGTAGATACACTCAGCAGTGTAGCCCTTCTCCTCATCGTAGAGCATGATGTGGCCATGCCATTCCCAGACGCAGTAGCCAGGCTCTGGGTCCTCATGGAACCCCACACAAACTTGGTGGTTGCCATGGTCACGGCCTACCCGGAGTTGGGCTTCAGTTTCACGGTGTCCCCGCTGGATATAATCTGCACGATATTGTTCTCCAGCTTCGCCTCTTCCCTCTGCAATGGGCTCTTGCTCTCGTCCACGATGATGCGATCATATGAGTTGGAAATGAAGGAATTACTGTCCAGAAAAGGAGTGCGCATATTGAGCCTGCTCATCATGGTTCTCACAACCAAGCTTTCAAAAGAGTTCCTTGGAGAATACTTGTTGGCCATTTTCCTTGCGACTGCTATCCACTCCCCAAAACTCTATGCAGGTGGATGGACGTTCTGGTAGCTGCACAGCTGCATCTTTCCCAGGGCCTTCTTAGGACGCTCACGCAAGCCACACTTGCGCCCAAGGCTCACTCTCGAACATACCACCAATGCCAAATAAAACCTAGTTCACTTCCATAAATAGGAATAGTTGACGCCACGTAAGGAGGTTTCCGTGTTGCCCCAGGAGTGGTTTGCCATACCGTCTTTTCATATGTGGACGAGTAAAAGTTGGACACGTATAAGGGTGGTATTCATACCGCAACTGCCTCTTCCCTTATCTCGTGAGCATGTTGACGGCGCGAGGTCCACCGTGAGCCGTTGATTCCCTTCCCATTGCCACGTCCATGATCCTCATAGAGCCACGTCATTCGTTTGAGGGGCCCCATTGCAATAAAGGGTTAGATATGCCCAACACCGAGGGTTCCACCATGGGACCGAGCGCCAAGCTAAAGAAGGGCACATGTATCTTTCATCACCCAAGCACCCCGCTTATCCTTTGCACGTATCGTCCACCACTCAAGCGCCAAGACAGCACAGTACAGAGGGCTTGTAAAGTGACCAAGAGCCAAGCCAAGGGGCTCCACATCGCCTCCACACTCTGAGTGCCATGGACGAGAGCCTACCTCTCCTCGTGGTGCTCCACATAGTATGCCCAGCGCACACGTGCCAAATGCCGAGCCCACAAGAGCGTAGTTGCCACAACACATCAATGAATCATTGTAATGAAGGAGTTTTGGGCCGAGCCGAAACAGCTACCAAGACGAGTCGATCACCACACACACCACTAGTTTCCAGGAACCAGGCCCTATGGCGCTACCTCCTCTGTAATACCGGGCCAATCCCGAGCGCTTATCAATGAGAAGACTGCATATAACCAAGCACGAATACCATCCGAGCCTCAAGCTCGTGCAAGACAACTCCCTCCAATAAAAGCTATATTGTATTTGACCTAAAATATCATTAACTAATTGTTAATTTTATCAAAGAAGAGCATTAATTGGATTGCATGAAACTTGTGTCTCCACCATCGTATCCTATTAGAACTGTAAGTAGGGATTAGGATCTCAATCTTTTATATACAGCTGAGATCGAAATTTATTCAAATCCATTAAATTACTTACGAAGGGATCACCATCTTCATGGAGTGCTTGAGTTCAAGTGATGAATGTCATGTATGAAAGAGTATTCATGTAATCTTTATGCACACCATTTAAAGTTCAAATATAATTAGAATATACGGAGGTATGTAAGTAGGCTTGTAGACTTCATTTAATAAGAGGTAGATTGAAATATATGAATAACTAATTTATTCAATAAGTATGAATTAAAATGTATCAATAGAATTATATATTTTAATTAATGAGTATGATCTGAGATAGATGAGTATTTACCATGTCTATCTAATAAATATGAAATTGAAATATAGGAGTGTATATATATATTATTTTTTTTATCCAATGGATGTGGACATAAATATGTGAGTAAGTTTATAAAAAAAAAATGATAATGATATATTGTGATTTGATACATCTTTGAGATAAATGACATTAACATTAAAGTTATACATATACATGTAAATTTGGTAATTCTTGATACATAAATGTATAGAGCATCTTATAGATTTATAAAAGATCGTATTCTATTATATTAAGGAAAATAGATGACATAAAATTAATTGATATGTTATAAGTGTTTGACATTCAATAAAATATATATATATATATATATATATATATATATATATATAAATATGTTTCCAAATAATGAAAATGTATGTATGTAGAATGCAGGCAAGTCTAGCATAAAGACCAACATATTTTATGAATCATATTTCATGAATTTTATAATGTAGTTAGATTGATATGAATTTATTATTTTATGTTTAATATAATATTTTTAAATATTATAAATAATTATTGAGTAATTTCTAAGTGTAATTTTAAAAGTAAAATAATTTTTAATTTATTATTATGAAAGAATAATATTTAAATATAGATTTATAACAAAATTTGATGTTGTAAGTTTACATAAATATGGCTTAATAATAAGTAATGAGACGATGCAAGTTCACCTAAATATAGTTCAATAATAAGCAATGAGGTGATCAAATATTAATGGGGGGGAACAAAAATAGTTACAATGAATAAATAAATATAACAATATATTAAAATATTATTTAGATATTTTATTAACATATTTATTTTATCATATTTGAATTTAAAAAAAAATAAAAAATCGTTGATTATCTCATGCTAAGTGGATCAATATAAGCTTTTGTGATGAGTAAACCTCTCTGGATGTTATAACTTGAAGGATGTTACTAAACGGTAAAAGTAGGATACTAAGGTGGATAGCACTTGATTATAACCTTAGGGATTCCAGAGATTCAATAGAAGGATTAATCTAAATGTTCCTTTAATTATTAGAATACACGTCAGGGGAATAAAAGAAGCAAAGCCATAGGATAATATCGGCATATTCGGTCAAGTCAAGGCTAAGTAGGACAAGTATGGCCAACACCTGCTACTTGCAAGAATGAAGAGTTTATGTGTCAAGAATTTCCCTGCATTATTATGATCATAACTTCGGGATGAAGTTTCCTGAAGGGTGGGTGTATGTAACGCCCCATATTTTGACTAGGCATGTTTACGAGTTAGACACCTTTCACTTTAATTGCTTATTATCTGTTGGACTCAGTTAGACAGAGTGAACTATATTTACGGCATGATAGACATCATGATATGTTGCTACTATGTTTATGATGTTACTATATTCATGCAGTTATTAAGTTATGATTATCATGAGATTCATTGCTTTATGATGAAAAGATATGTTTTAGCGTTTTCATTGACGAAATGTGAAATATATGGTGTTGTATGTGGATGCCATCCTATGATGAAATTGATAGAACTGTTATATTCCATACATACCTGTGATGCGATAAAATTGTGACATGAAATAAAATGATGTTGATGATATGGATCAATTGGTGATCGAATGGAAATGCTTGTTATAAAATGTGTATTTTGCGGAATACTAACCTACAGGACACGAGGGCTATGGGATAGCCGGATACTGGATCTGATATATGGATAAGAGCCTATCCATGCAGTAAACCTTGGCAACCGAAACTGATGATGCGATGACATGGACCGATAATCTCGATAGCAGCAGAGCATGATTTGATAAGGGTGTAGACCCGGTATGTTGAGAGGGATGGATGTGTTTCCCACCCTATGTTCCTATGATACCCGAGGTCATGGGAGGGCCGTGCTGAGACACGCTCCCCATGTAGTTGTGATGACAATGGTCAGATGCCTGCTAGGGGAGGATAGGTCCGTTGTTCAGCCGACGCTATCGCTCTCAGGTTCTATGTGGTCTGGTCGGTGAGTCCGACACCCACTTTTGTACTAGTAGAGGAAGGATAGGGAGGATGTGGACATAGGTTAGGATGGGAGGATATGATAGTTAGTAATATTAAGGTTTGGGTTTTCGTTGATCTTGAGTTAGTAGTTGTAGGTAGCTTCCCTTGTACCTTATTGATTGAACAAATGTAATCATAAAAATAATGAAATGAAATCTTAAAGGTTAACTGATAAAACGACCAATGATGTTTTAGTAATATTATGATGAATGTATACTTATTCAGTTTGTATAAGTATTATTAGTATTAGTTAGCGGTTATGCATAGGGAATATGACGTATGTTTATAGTACATGTCCGTCTTGTGCATACGCTGGCCACGCATGCACATTATGCACATGCACGATAATATTGGTTTACAACATACTTATCAAGATTTAACAATGTTATAAGTTATTATAAATAACTCAATTAAGTATTTAGTGAATGACTTAATTAGTAAAAGATTATCAAGTTCTAATGTGTAAAATAGGTTGATTAGTCCTTGTATGTAAACATTGTAATGAACAATTAAATAAGTGTCATTAATTGCAAATATCCTCAAGTGAATGTGTCTTCAATATGAAGTATAACAGTTAAACATTAATACTAGAAGAGTGTACTATAGAATTGTTGAGCATGATTAATTAAACCATTAATTATATTTCATTAATTATACCCAGAAGTACTATGTTGACACTTACCGATTAAACAAATAAATATTTTTAATCACTATTCACAATTTATATAATTACTATTATTATTAATTATTATTGTTATTATTGTTACTATTTAATTAATAATAATAATGCTAATAATCCTTTTTATAAGGCATAGTGGATAGAATAAATTATTAAATATATAATTCATTTAAATTAATGGACAGAATCATTCCAAAATAAATTAAAAAGGATTTGTTTAAATAAATTATGGAATGATCCCACTGCTCGAGAGAAACTTGGGTGATTCAAAATAATATGTAATCATCATTTACCTTAAAAAGGGTGTTGCATTAATGATTTGTACTTCCTAAAACCATGACAGCTAGGGCGGTGGAGTGATAAGGAAGTTTGACTTTATGAAGGAGGAGGATTCCTATAAAGGAAAGAATTAACAAAGTAGAAGGGGGGGTTATTGTGGGAGAACTGTGAGGATTGGTAAAAAGGAGTAAAAGATTCTGAGGAGGGGGTTAACTCGAGGAATGGAGGAGGGAGAAAACTCCATTGAGAAGGGGGAAAACTCACTGAACAGTATGGTTATTGAACTAAGGACAAGGCTTCTATGGGGATTATCGGTCTATGGGTTCGGGGGCTAGGAAATCCGTTGATTTCCTAGGGTCAGCAAGATAATAGCTGATCGACAGGGTGGACACATCATTTCGGGTTGCTAGGGGAACTTACAGAATCCACCACGTAAGTCTGCTGATCTTACTGCAAATCTACGGTTCCAAGTATTTTACTCAGCTAGCTTAAATAGAAGGTATTTGTCTTTTATTTTCAGATTATGCATGTTAAAAGAACAGAGTTAAAATGAAAAGTCTTCAGTTTAATGTTAAATTATTTGCAGAGACATATAACCCTATAGAAAACAGACCTATAAACATTTAGATATCATAAACATAGACGGTGGATTCTTTTCTTTTAGAAAACAAACGAAGTAAAAACTTGGTATTTACATGAAAATGGATAAATAGAGACCCAGTGCCTAGCAAGGGCACTGCAACAAGCTCTTGCTCTTTCTTCAGCAGAGGCAAAATATCGAGCCGTAGTTAATTCCAGTCAAGAAGCTTTATGGCATCGACAGATCCTTTCAAAGTTTAGATTCGAGCAGTAGCAGCCTACTCCACTTTGGTGCGATAATCAAAGTGCCATCAAGCTTTCCAAAGATCCAGTCCTACATTAATGCAGCAAACACATTGAGCTACATATGCACTTCATCAGAAATCTTGTTCATGATCATGTTCTTGAAGTGCTCTTTTGTCCTACAAATGATCAAGTTGCAGACATCTTCACCAAGTCTCTTACATAAGCGAATTTTTCTAAACTTCGATCTATGTTATGAGTTCAGGAACTTGTCATTAAGGAGGATAGGCTGTAATGCCTCCTTCCTTCTCTTAATAGTGTCACTTTTGTAAATCCTTCAATCCTATCCCAAGTTGTTCTTAAGGGGGGATGTTAGGATATTTAGACACTTAGGAATTAGTTAAGATCAACTTGTGTAATATATCCGTTAGGAAAAGTGTGTTTCTTTAGTATGCATTTGTAAATATTTAATTTGACGGTCATGATATGTTCTAGACATAGAGTGATCCGACGGATCAACTTCTCTTAGATCATACCTAACCTTGATGCATGGCATAACACCCGATTGGTCCATGATCTCTATTTAAAGAGCATGGAGGGTCATTGTCTACTTGATCGATTATGAGAAGCTCATTTGTAACTTTCTTTCTTTGCATAACAAATTGCTCCATAGAAGCTATTTGCCCAGGGCTGTGGAGTGTTTCCCTCACGAGGGTTTAAACCACGTCAAAACATCGGTGTATCGATTTGTGATCTGTTTGTGTGAAGTGGTTGCTCTAGGTGTTCGGTCTTTTGGGAGTACCATGTGTACCCTAACAACGACGGCTTCATATGGACAATTGCAGAATCTGATGAATTGCCTCTGGAGTTCTGAATTTTGAGGGTTTTCTTCCTTTCCATAAAGATCTTGGAGATTTCACCTGTTTCCTTGCTCCCCATAATACTATAGAATATATGGAATATGATCCCAGATACCATACCCATATGCGAGAAGGAATAAGGTAGAGTTAACAACAATTGGGCTACCTGATTGGAAGCACAACTAAACCAAACATCATAAACAGATCCTTTGTGCTAGAAAAATCTCTTAATGGCTCCTGTCATAGAGCTTCCATCACTTGTATCCTGTGTATCTCTGCCTTCCAACTCCATTTCTTCATAATTTTTCCACAATGGCTTTCCTCTGCCTGCTTTTGTGTCAACATTCTCCTTCAAATATTTGTCAAACAACTCCGGCTCCCTCACAGTATACCCTAAATCAATCCAAACTCTTAATGCGACAGTTGCTTGTCTAGAAGAACAAGTTTGTGATATGAATTTTTGTTGCAGATTGTTGCTTCCCATGGAAAGTAGCAACCTGGACTCATATTAATCGTAAGCATCAGAATGTGCTTCATTTTCCCATGGCCTCCACGTGTAAATCTTAACAATTGCTAGAAACATGTTTAAGCATCTATAAAACACATGCATGATTGGCCATGACAAAAACGAATCAATGAAGTTGCTCCAGACCTTCAACTGAGACAAAAGGCTCATAACCCTCCTTGCATGGATTGCTAATTGCACCACTCAGAACCCGCCTTGATAACGCATGAAGAGAAATTGTTAGCAGTTTACGACCATTGGATCTAGTCTCATGAGATACATCTGAATCACTTTCTTCAGCAACAGATCTCTTACATGGAGAGAACTTGGTGTCATAGACATTTTATTCAATACAAATATTAGATATTGAACTTGATGTGGTAGACAACATTATGGAAATAAATCCAAGTAGCATTAGCTTTGCTTTCATCTTCTCCACTACTTCAAAGAGAGGATTTCATTTGGTTTTATGGAGCCACCTACTCAAATGGTGTATAGAACATTCTACTATGAGTGAAAGAACCAAAAACACTGTTAATGATAATGAGTCTGCCATGGCCTATGCATGTGCATACACATAATAATTATTATTGTCACACACAGAGATAGCTCCCCCACTTCCATCGGCCAAGTCACATGCAAGAATGCCCTGTGGGTCAGTGGCCTCATGCTGGTGCAGCTGATTATTGATGTGTATCAAGGATTCAACAACATTTACTGTATTGGCTTCGATCTATTTGTTTTGTGACCCTTCAAATTCCATTTCCTTGTAATCCAAATCTTTTTGCAAAATCTCAACACTTCTTAGCAAGGGCACTAAGGACTCTAAAAATAATACTCCATTTTTCGCTTGTTGAAACCGCTGCAAAAATTCATGCATTGCCAAGCATGCAAAACCTTGATATTGCCCTGGTATGTAACCACCATCTGAACCATCTGTAAATCTGAACTGAAAACTTAAGTTGAAAACTGAAACTGAAATGTTGAAAGTATGCCATAGATGAAAACTGAAATTGTTTGAAACCAAACCAAAACTGAACTGTACATGCTAAAACCAAACTGAAAAATTGATAAAAGAGATTCTCTCCATGTCGAGCTTATTTATATACAAATCACTCTACCTTATGTTGCTGAGATGACTGCAATATCAGGAAATACAAAAAAGCAAATGTAACCAATCAAGCAAATGGCTTCTTGACCAAAGCATGTATTCAGCTCTTCCAAACAGGAAGAAAAATTCAGTAGATGGCAATTCAAAACTGTAAACCTCTTCATCATCCATTAATACAACAACATTCTCCTGTTCTAATGACTGCAACAAGCTGGAAAAAGGGCCTTGAAGAACATGAAGCATTTCATGGTGTCAAGTACAAAGAAAATAGCAAGTTCCATTCTTAATTGTTCTTGTTTCATATGTAACCATCATGCTTTGAAAATGAGGAGTATCACTTTGAACATCAAGCAATTCTGATCCTATAAATTTTAGAAAGGTATTTTCATGATTTACCTTTCTCAATGATTCTAATAAACATAGAAAGGGATCCTGAAAAACACTAATCAATATGCCTTGTTTTTCTTCATCATGCTCAAGATCATTTTCAAATGGAGAAGAATCAGTATGTTTATCTCTCCTATCATCCATATCATATATACTTAATCCTTCATGTATCCCAATAGCACCAAGATCATCTGCTGCATGCACATCACTTTCCGGGTTCTTTGAAATTTCTGAATAATCGTTATTCCCTTCGTGTGTTTCAAAAGAAGTATCACATAGATTTTTAAGAGAAACATGGGAAGCAATTCCTTCTTGACACAATAATTCTGAAAATGAAAGTGTAGGGACTCCCTTTTCGGGGTCCCCCCCCCAAAAAAAAAACTTCCAGTACGATTTTTCAGAAGAAGATATAGAAGCCACGGATCTAGTTCTATCTATCGTAGTACATGAATGTCAATATATAAAACTATACACTCAGATTTATTCATTCTCAAAAGATTTAGAAAAATAAATAAAATAAAAATACTTCCAACCTATTTTCGACGGTTGGTCCAGCAAATCGATGGAGTCCTCGAAGTATTTTCCACACGATCCAATCCAATCTCCTCACGAAGTATCGAGTGACCCCTCGGTTGACCTCCCTACCGTATCGGGGTTATTCTTCTTTACCCCGAACCCCCAAGCTAATGGGGTCGTAAGAACACACAATCTAGCCTCCCGAAAGGATCTCCCAATTGCCGTTCCGGCTAGTCCCAACTCCAAGGATCATAATATAATCCGAGATTATGATGACCATCCAGCATTAGGGAGGTAGAGATCCCTTCTCTCCTTCTCCTCCCTCAATATATAACAAAAGCCTGTGTTCCATATGTCTGTCCATGCACCTATTTAATTTAATTTAATATTTTAATTTTCAATATTCTCAAATACATGTGTCTTCTTAATGTCTTTAATGTGCACCTAAATCCCTAGATCAATGGGAGTTAGGTGTAGAAGAGTTCTACTTCTCTTTTGGTTCTCATTTAGTTTACTTAAAAATCTTTTAGCTAGACTTATTGCTTTCTACTTTTCTTTCTTTTCCTAATATTAAGATTGAATTAAAAGATGATTTTTTTTACTAAAAGTATAATCTATTTTAAATTTCCTCTTTATAAAATAATTTAAATGAATAATAAAATTAATTAAAGTAAAATCTTGAATAATAATAAAAGAAAAACAATTCTTTTATTAATGACCTATTTCAATTCTTTCTCAAAATAATGAAGTCAATTAAATAGAATCTTTAATAGAATGATTTAAAATAATAAAATCCATAAAATTAAAATCTTTGAATAAAAATAATTCTCTTATTATTAATCTTTTTCAATCAGCATAATTAATCAAATTTAATATTGAATAAAATCAATCTCTTCAATTTTTTTTCAAGTTAATAAAATCAATTAAAATGAATAATTCAAATTAATGAAATCAATTAAAAATAAAATCTTGAATAAAATTATTCAATTTAATAAAATAGAACAAAATGAAATAAAGTATTTCTTAAATCTTATGTGAAATTTTCATTTATACCATTGATTAATTTTCTTCCTCTTGTTCTTGTCTAGGTACCTCTTCAGCGGGCCCTTCTGACAGTTTCATTTCTTCCTTCTTTTGGGGAGTACTGCGTAGCGACCGGGAACCGTTACTACGATCTCTCAACTACAATCCTTGGAGACTAAGGGATGTTGAGGGATAAGGCTCTCCTTATTACACGCCCCTCAACTCATCGTACGCGACCAAATCATTATGGCCTTTCCTTTACGACATACGCTTCCCCAGGTGAGCTGAAACGGCTTCACCCGTGTGTGGATTGCTAATCCAGGGTTGACAGTCAGTCGTCGTACCGCTATGTGTTCTTTTCATTCTTATGACCCCTATAATTCCATTATGGGTCAGTCAGTAAATCATCTTACCTGCCACTGCACACACACACACTCAAGCGCACATTAGTAGCGTTGCACTATGAAATATTTCATCATCCATCATAATATCTCAGTTAGTCGAGCATATATTTCATTCATCATTTTCTCTCAATCAATAAATCATATCTAACATTAAGTCATTATATCTCAATCAATCGAGCATATCTAACATTTAGTCATTCTATCTCAATCAGTCGAGCATTCATTTATTAAGTAAAGTAACAGTTTCTATAATTGTTGTTCAAGCATTTTCAAAGTAAATTCAAATGGTTCGTGTTTTACTTAGCCGATTCATTTCAAAACTAGTACTTCATTATTCTAAATAGTTAAGGTACCTAAGCGGGCATTACAGAAAGGTATGAAGAGAGACTTGACTAAGCAGGCTGGTCTTCTCCCTGATTAAATGAGATCTGACAATATTGCTACAAGTTATCATCTTCATCAGATTCACTATATTTCTGGTTTGCATTGATGAAATCATGAGCTGCAATTGGATTTTCCTCCATAGATGGATGAAAATAAGTTGTTCTGGTGCAACATTTTGGGCTGGTTTTTCACGAACACTATCTACATAATCAATCTGATCATGCATATCAAGCAGCTGAATGGAATGTTTAGATTTTTCATCAGTTTCATCGGTCTCAAGAAGGAAAACATGACTACTTTGATAAGGATCTAGGTCCAAGCCACTATCAATCAGAGAAGAAGCCATGGTCTACTGCTCATAAAAGTACTTATTTTCTATCTCTTCATTCTTATGAGTATACAACTCCCACAAGGCTTCTCTCAACTCACTATCTAGCACCTCTCTATGAAAAACATCAATCTCCATGAGCTGAAAAAGGGCATCAAGATTTTTACAAAAGATTTCAACCAACTCTAAAGAGGGATAGCTATACTTATACTTTTCATAAAAGGCTAAATAAAAATCTTGAAGGGAATATACACTAGCAGGTGGAAAACCTTCATACCAAACCCTTGCTTCTTCTTCTAAGGTTGCCATAAACATTTTCATCAAACAATCCTCATGTAATCCAATTCCAAGCTTATGAATATGCATATGAAATCCAACCAAATAAATAGCAGCATCACCTCCCTCTTGATCTTTAAACTTAGGTAAATAGGTCTGCCAATCTACTTTAGGAATAGGATTTGGAAAACCAGGGATGTGAGATATATTCATGGGAGCATACCTTCTTGACAATGAAGCCATCTTGAAACAACAGGGCTGCAAATTCTGATTAAGACTGAGTGCACTAGCCTGTGAAAGAGTGGATTGCTGGATTTCTTCAATGTGGAGTCAACATGAGACCTTCAACATCTTAATTCTGCCATGGAGTCACCAATCCTCCCATTCGAGTCACCTTCATACTGAAATCTTGATGAGTGGAGTCGCCAGGTGAAAGATACAAAACCTTATTGATGTTTGGCTGTTGTTCACCATCAACAATCAAATATGAAACTCTTTGTCGTTCTTCCTAGGGACAATATGAATTTCACTCCCCAACAACGGTGCCAATTTGTTATCACCCAAAATGACCCTCAAGGTTGTGGGAGGACACTTCGGGGTAACCACAAAACCACTTCAGATTGTATTTCTGATCTAATACAATCAGAGAGGGATCTCTGACTATTTACAAAGCCATCTAACTCAAAATATTCAATCAATAAGATTCAGAAGATCAGATTTCTGATAGGACAATTTGTTTTTTAAAGTTCTGGTAAGACATTCATGAAGGAGATCATTGGGAAATCGAGTCAAAAATACCAAAAAAATATTAAAGTGGCAGTGCTTTGCAAAGAGATACTCACAGAGGCAGGATAGCTACTCACTCACAATCAAAGAGCTTTGTTTGGTGGTGAAGAAGAAAATAGAAACAATCCATCAATACAGAGCATCTCAAGATGAATTCTATATTGATTTTAGCATAAAATATTTGTGGAATCTTGAAATGAAAGAAACAGAGCATAACATCTATGAATTTTGTCCCAATGCACACTTATCCAAGCCTGAAAGAATAACAACATGAATTAAACAATGAAGTAAATGTTCACATGAGAAGAAGAGTGTTACAGATTGTAAGATGAAATAACACAGGAATCCCTACTAAGAACCAGCTTGGTCCTGCCACCTTCTTATTGATTCTTTGAGAACATCTCAACACCCAAATTGGGTCTCTCCCCCAACTAAAAAATCGAACCTCTAGCTCTGCCTTTTACAAATGACTATATAGGAGAAGCTGCCTCATCTCTCAAATTTAAATTATTCTAACCTAGCATCTAGAAACATAAGTGGTTACAAACAAGATGACACATGGCCAATATATTTCTTGCTTTCACAGATTTTTTTGCAACCGATCTCTTCATTTCCGGATGCAGACTGCTGAAAACTATGCTCTAAAGCCCTAGCTGTATATCCCAAATGCTGACAGCTGTGTAAATTTTGAGAGAGATTTTGGTAATTGGGCATGTGCCTGACAAAACCCATGGCATGTGCCTGAAGACCTGGACATAAGGCATCTTCCTCACGCTATCCATGGTATGAGGCTCTAGATTCATGAGCATAGCACGGGGAAAATATATCCCACAACTCACCTCATTGAAGTACACATTAACCCTTTTGAGTTGTAGATAACAAGTGTCATGGTATATCCAAGTGGGATCAATGCCATGCTCATTACAGACAATCTCCCAGAACTTGGCACCTATCTAGTTTCCACATTCACCGCCCTGGATGTGCACTATTAGTTCATCCCTTAATAGTGGAAGCAGTGATGGTTTTTGTGGACCCTAGCTCTAGTTTGGAGATATATGGCATAATTTAGGGGACATGGATTATTCTCCATTGGATATGCATTCTTTAGATGTGGTGTCATAAATTGCCAAGCAATTCCTATGGAAGGTTTTTCAATTTCTTTTTTTTGACAAAATGTTATAATTTGAAGGTTTTTCATTTTTTTCATTTTGACAAAATGTTATAATTTTAATTTATAAAGTGTGGGTATCTGATAATTATAATCTATAATTTTATAATTTATAATTTATAGTTTGGAACAATACAATACATTGAATGAGAATTAGCATGTGGGAACAAAAAGGAGCATTAACATATGAATTAAAATATAGCCTATAGCCTCAGGTCCTTTTATACAAATCCGCCTTCCCTGCCATGAGTATACAATTAAATCATGGATCCAAACCTAGGTTAATTACATTATGGGTGATTTTTTCCATCATAGAGACATTCATGGTTTGATCTCTCTCTCGTCTATTGGAGATGCTAATCCACCATAGTTGAGTTGAAAATTTTGGATGATGGATTAGCATGGGTCAAGCATCAATCCATCTTTTGGAAGGGACTCATCCTAAGTATGCCCACTAATTTGGAACATTTTTATGAATCCAACATAACCTTGAAAGGGGGATTTTGGGAAATCCCCTTGTGCTCACTAGTTATTATAATGAAGCATCCCCTCTTTAAAAGCCTTTTTTATATCTAGTTGGCATTGGAAAAGTGGCTTTCATCAATATTTATGCTTATTTTGAGGTTAATCTACCTTTGGTGATGGATAAATAAAGATTATTTTTTGGATGTGGTTTCATTACTTTGAAGAAACCTTGGATTGATTGCTAAGTGGATGGCATTGAGGGTTTTAAAGACCATAATGAACATTGTTAATTAATGGACAAGTTATCTTAATGGTTATGTGGTGGTATTGTAACTTATGCATGGCCTATAAGCCATAGATGTAATCCATACACATTACAAGGATGCAACACATTGGCATTGTAATGTCCCCAGTTCGGCCCCATGGCATTAACAATATAAATGATGTAATATTGTTAGGAAATCATGGTGAGGAGCTCAAGGCCAAGGCCCCGCCATCGATTTCGTGATGCATATGGTTTGCGTGCTAGCAATGCACAGTGGAAATTCAAATAGCATGTAATATGCATTTTAATAAAAAAATACCCACAACTAGCTATGCAATGCAACAAAGAGATGGGGGCATGATTTCACAAGGAATTGGGAGGGAGAACATTCAAACCCTTGAGCCAATAGAGTCAAGCCAAGTGTCAATGAGGGAACCCATCAAACCCTCAACTACCCATGTTGACTTTTGTACCCAACCATTGATTTCTCCCAAGAGTTGGTTGGGGAAGTTATTGCCTTGGGAATGGGAAGGTATGGCTGTCCAAAATCAGGTATGGGCAAGCCACCCTCCATGGAAAAACGTGTTGTCCTCTTGGGGCAAGAAGAGAGCCACGAAATGGCTGCCTAAGGGATTATTCAGCAGGGCCTTGCTCTCTCACGCAGCTCTAGCTGCCTGGGCGTTTTCCTCCCTCGTTTTTCTGTGTTTCCCTTCATCTTTTAGCTGGGAAGGGGCGTTTTTGTGTTGATCACCAGTGGGGGAAGAGAGCAGAACGTTTTGGGTCTTCCTAGAGGTCCTTTAGGCCATTGGAAAGGATCCTAACCAGTGTAGAGAAATCGTTTTGCTCCCTGGGGTTGAAATCGAAATTCCACAGTTCGCTCGGGTGAATCCATGAGTTGGGAGAGCCAATGTAGACCCTGTTTTGTGAACACCGTTGTTGTAAATGTGTAACCCTGTCAATGTTTCTTCTTGGCCGAGATGGAATGGTAAATGGGATGTGTGTGAACTGGAATGTTCCCTTTCCTTGTGAGAATCATGCCCAGCTCGGGGGTGGCCTTCGGACGAACTCAGTATAAGCTGTCGAAGAGCCTACGGTTGGGTGGAACGTTGCAGCGACATAGCTAGTTGCTTGGGGACAATTGCAATAAAGATGAGTATTTCTACCTATGTATTTACTTCTGTTGTATTTGCTTAGATGTGTACATCTGCATGCCTGTCTTTCTATATATGTGGTTGTTTTTATTTAGTAGGTATCGGGGCCAATTGCTCAGTTTTAGCATCACGATCCTCTCCATTGCACTGGCATGATGGGTGGGGACGTTACAGGCATAAACAAGTTAGATGCATCCTACGATTAGTTGTCACTCCTATGAAGGTCGTAGTTGTCCTCTTTTTAGAGATACTCCATCTTATACAGTAATGATTATTCCAAATAAAGTAGGTTTTTCAAGAAATTAGATTGTCGATGTACTAGATGATGAGGAAATGGTCATTAACACAAAGGGGTATCTCGTAGAAATGGAAGTACAAGATACATCATATAAGGAGCACCAAACTAGGTAATTGGATGTTGGTACTAATTTCCAATAGGAAGAACATATCCATGTAAAATTGGATGAACATAACATAGTTTAGAGAAAACCAACATAAATTCTCTAACATAAAATTATGCTACTACAATATAATAACGCAAACCAACTTTGTTACCCAACTAAAAAAGAATAAAAACTCAATTAGATTTCACAAGTCGATGAGAAAGTGGATCAACATTTTTCTGTGTCTTATGAAGTACAAGCTAAAATTCAATAGCTAAGGATAGTGTCCCAATAAAGATACATGATTCTTCATAAAATGAAAGCAGTAGTTGTTGACATTGATTGCGTTGTCATTTAGGAAACAAATTAGCCACAAGTATGACATTGATGACTTCTTGTTGTAACAATAATTGTACGCTTCACTGAGGAATAAAGAGCAGTTGCATGCCTCATGCAAGGGAGGGACAAATAATTATCCAAAATGGTCAAATTTGAATTTCAGTCATGCTTAATTATCCCATTGTCCATGGTTTTTCTGATTATAATATTCTACAATAAAATTCGATTTGTGACACATTCATTACAAAACAATTAAGTGTCACAAGCAAGAGAAAGTGGCAAGATAACACCTATCATTGCAGAGTTCCATGTACATTAAACACTTGAATTCATTAAAGCCTTACTCATAGTGAATTCATTAAGGCCACGCCGATTTGGGTAAAGCCCCCTCATAAATATGAAAGTGCCAAGTCAATTGCTAGAATTCTTGGACAATTTCAATTAGAAGACCTAGGTTGAGCATACTATAATTTTAGATCATTTTCCCATGGTGTTAGAAACCATATCTAGTGTTATAAACTTCAAAATGAGCACAACATCCCATTTCCATGCCAAATATCCCCTATGGAAGGCCAATATGGTGGTTTGGGACCACACACATGGATCATGACCCCCATATTAAGATCTCTAAATCCATCTGCATTGTTAAAATTTAGTAAAATATTGTACATATTCATTATCAAAATTGTAATTTTTCATTGTCAGCGTGACACAACTAAAAATGACTAACATAAACGATTAATTCACATTAATCGTTTTTAGCTAGTCATATTTATATTCTCATGACTAAATTAGTCATTTATGTTAGTCATTTTTATTTTAGTCACTTGTTATCTAGTCATATATTTTATCCCATGATTAAATTAGTTGTTTATTTTAGTCATTTTTAGTTGGCTTATTTAAAATTTCTCAATTTTAGTCGTTTATCCCTTAAAAAAACAGTGGCGACTAACTTTTTTAGTCTCCTAGTCACTTATCTCTCATTTTGTACTAGTGCATGGATCTAAATTTTATCAAAGTAATTCTATGTTTCCACCTATTTGACATTTATAAAGTTATTATGTCCCTGAAGGTGATCATGTATGTATCGCCTAGACCCTATTAATTTGGGTATATTGGCTATTTTTTTTTGTTTGGCTATAGTTTAGCTATAATGTTGAATATATGATATTAAATCTAATTATTAATTTATTTTTTTTCATTCTAATTCATTGTAGGATGTTGACGTCGTCCTCGTTTTTCCCTTCCCAAGGGGCAGGGAAGAGATGATGTCACGTCCTGCAGAAGATAGGAATGTCAGGCTACCCTAATTTATCTCAAAAATTAATGAAGGCGCGAGTTTCCACCCTGTGTGTGCACGGATTTTTAGGCTTTGTTTTATCTTTAAAAAATGAAGTTTAAAAAGGTAAAAAATAACTGATCTTTTGAGTTTGGTATAAGAAGTTTCGAATCTCATGGAGGCATCAACTATATTTTGTCATAAATGAAAATGAAAAATTAAAATAATTAAACTACAAATACGCGCCTTCGGTTCCCAGAATTTTTATTATTTTGCCCCCTTTTAAGTCAATGTGATGTAATATTTTGAAGGAGATTTAGGCATTAAATGTTCATCGACTATGCCATAGAAGCAATGTACAGTAGTGTCTGATACATCACGGCTTCCATCAGTGTCTTAAAGTCATAAATTTTGTCTATATGGCATCATATAAGTCAACCAATGTGACGAGTTACGACTAATGTTTATGAGCTAAGTGTCCGTAGATCTGATAGGAGGGAGCCCGTGAGCGGAGCTAGAGTTTACTTTGCGCAAAAATTGTTTAAATTATTATATTTAAGTGCAGATTACTATTTATTTGCACTTAAAACTGAAATGAAGTTGTTAAATTTATTAGACTTTGGCAGAGATTTGGTTTGAGCTGGGAAAACAAAGTTATGAGATATCCCTTTGGTACGATTCGCAGTTTCAATAATATCACTGTGAGTTTTAATTTTTACTTTTGCTGCTATGAACATATCAAACATGACATGTATCTAGGTCAAATTTCATATGTAGTTTCAAGTCAAGTTTTGTCTTGCATAGTATTAGCCTCTGTCAATTTTAGAGATACAACAAGCTGGCTACAGTGTTTATGAAAATTGTTTTTCATAAAGATGGTTTTTTCAAGACAACAATCCGTTTATCATCTGGTGCAGTGTTTATGAAAATTGTTTTTCTTGATGATGAATGCAAAGGTAAAGAAAGAACAATATGAACTGCTTGCCTAATGGACATCTGTTGCATGTTCAATAGTGTGTTCCCAAGCTTTCGTATTGTTTCAAGCTGGCTACAGTTTTTTGAAATAGCCTCTTCCTTTATCTTTTTTAGGGCCATTGTCATAGGCGTATCTAATTTTGTTATGTAAGAGCTTATGTATCTTGCAGTAGCATATGCATCTAAAATAAATTGAGCATCGGTGTTAGCCTGCCACAAGCTTGGGATTCCTCTTGCAAATGGATTTATCCAGATATCTGCAGGGTCTCTTTTCAGTAGCAATGTCGGTTGCTTAATCAAACAAGACAAGAGTGCAATGTAGTTGTCCTTGGTGTAATTCAATTCTTCTAGAAATGAGTCAAAGGACATGTCTTTTGGATATTGTCTATGCTCAAGAGCGTTGTTTTTTCGTCCAAGTTGTCAAAATCATTGTGTTTGGGTTCCAAGACTATTGTTTTGTCAATTGGAAACATAGGGAAGTGAAATCTACATTTTGAATTGTGTTGTTTTCTACATGTCCTTGTATGTTGATGAGTTTGGATCTTGACCATTTCTTCGGTAAGCAAAGAAGAATATGTTGCAATATATTCATCAACAAAAGATGTTACTTCATGGTTGGTATTTTTTCCATATACTGGTGCATTTTCAATCCAAAGAATCCCATGTTCATGTTCATTTCCTCTTTGTTGGAATTCAGTTGTAAAGAAGTAGTCATTAACCTTGCCAAAGACTGTATTATTTTTTAATATCAAAGATTTCAACGAATTGAATCTGTGTCTATAATAGCGACTACACACCACAGGGTGTTTTCTTATTAGGTTGTCAATATCAATGTCCAAAGGCAACTTTGATGGGCTTGAGAGCTTCTTCTATTCAAGTTCTTGCAAAGAATTGCATAATGGTTTCCGAAGGTGTTCAACAGCTGTAAAGCTCACAAAGAAAGTAGGTGGTCCTAGTTGTCGGATCATTGCGAAAAGATCTTTCTTCATGTTGTCGAAGTAGTCAGGAGATGTACAGATGGCTTTTAATGTACGATATGCAATTGAAGATTTGATTATTTTTTGGAGATTGGTTTGTGACTTAACATCTTTTGCTGTTAATTTTTTCCCTTTCAATTCCCCTATATGTATTGATATCCAGGCAGTACTAGAAATTTTCCCTATCAAGACTTTTAGTGTTTTGAAGAACAAGTTTGTAGGATGTGCTTCAAACTCCGTACTTTCATGTTCCAACTCCCATTGCACAACTTGTTGATATCGATATCGATTGTAGATGTCATTGGGTTGGCTACATCCGTAGAAAAGTGTTGGGAAATTCAACTCTTCAGAAAACTTGTCTTGGAAAATGCCTAATGGTTGATGATTTTCAGACGGTGCAATCTCTACAAGCTTGTTAGCCAAATCGTTTATTAGATGTGTCTCTCCATATCTATGCACCATTGGTTCGGTTGCTGGTTCTATCTCTGTTTCATGAACAGGTTCAATGGTTTCTTCCAATGGTGTACGGTTGTTGTCTTAGTTAGTAGAGAGGCCAGGTCAAGTTGGTTGGACTCTCTCTCTGCTAATTGAATAAACTTTGTTTCCTAGCCAGGAAAAATAGAAATATCTTCTTGTTTGTAAAGTTCCATGCTACAAAGCATTTTTAATGCAAGCATGACAATGTTTGGGCGCACGTTTCCTGATATGTAAGCATTTTTGTATTCCAATTTTCGTTTTAACATAATTCCAATTGTCATGCCATCTTCAAGGTTTCTTGGCAAAGTCTTCTGCACTTTGTCTAGAGATGCAGGAACACTTATGACTGTTCCAGTTAGCCCTAGTCTAGCTCGTTTATAACCTAGTTGTTGAATCTGTGCAAACACAATTCTTGGAGAAACAAGCCACTCTTCCAATGGTGTCAACATGTTTACAATTGATAATGCGTGGTTGCGACGAATGTTCAATGGTGTTGCAAAGACTGGTATTTCTGAATGTGAAACATTTTTTTGCAATATTTGCATATGTGCATGTCCAATGCAAATGAAGGAGCCGTATTCATCCATGGAAAAGATGTCAATGCAAGGAAAGTGTCTTTGTTGATTCAACGGATGTCTTTTTTGAAATGCAATCATTTGCATATGCAACAAGCATTTATAGGTGTATATTCAATAGCTTTTAAGTATTGGGAAGTTGCTTGTTTGGCCTTTTGTGTTTCCTTTTGCTTTTTAAAAGCTTCAAATGCTGCGAAGCACATAGACCTTTTTTTCGATCATAGATTCTTGAGTCCTTGCATGTTGTTGTTTTCTACGTTGTTTCCATATGCATTTTGGTGGTTTTCAGTTGCCGTACATGGGCGTTTGTGTATGGCATGTTGCTTAGCTATTGTTGTTTTTGGTTTTTCTCCTTTGTCATGATTTTGTTGGTTTCTTTGTTTTCGCGCTAGAGTTTTTTTTGAAGCGTTGATAGAAGGTGTGTTTTCTGACGCAGATGCATGAGTAAATTGCTGATCAGGATAGCTATCCCCCACACATTGACAAATACTAAAGCAATTTGGCATGGTTTTTTCCATTGCAAAGGACCTTCCTAGGCGATTTGTTTGAAACAATGGATGGAAGTGACAATGGTCTTGACTTTTTCAACTTGCAAGGTGAACATGTTCATTGCAGAGGCATTTGTTGAGCAATATCGACTTTGAATCTTGGCCAGGAGTGTATCCCAAATGGAAATGTTCACTTCCAACATCTCTAACAACCATTGAATTGCAAATTCACCTCCATGTATATGGCCAATATTAAAAGGCGCTGCCAAATTCATAACGAATGTTTGCCAACTAGAAACAAGACAAGCATTGTGTACTATGGATGGTGTAAGATATGCAGTCAAACAATGGAATGATCTATTGTCATTAGACTGTATGCAATTGAAGAAAGTTTGTGCAATTGTCTTCCTAAGACTCATACTATCAAAGCTATTTGACAATTTTGAAATCGATTCAAATAATGAATTAGAACAATGACCTTGAATTGTTGAGAAGATATCAAAACCTTGTTGCAGGAGAATTTCTCTATAGGGAGATATCTCAAGAAAAGTGTTACAACAAGAGCTATTGAAAATTCCATTTGGAAATTCTTGAGGCAAGAAATGATGAGGTATAGTCATTTTGCAAGCAAGCAATGGTTCAAAGTGTCAAGCTGCTGGTATATGGTCATGAAACAAAATGTTATAAGAGTAGCCAACAAGTGCAGGATTGAAATGCAAGTACTTTTTTTTGCTTAACAATGACCAAACTGCAACTGGAACATTTAGCCAATGTGCAAACCACTTGATGCAGAAAATATCGCCCCATAGGCCATGAACATTTGCAGTGTCTAGTTGCGAAGCAGGTTGGGACATTTGTTGTAGATAAAGGTCTTTGTCTTGGACACCATGCAATCCAGACAAGTACACAGGGTCGAGCTCCAAGTTGAATGAAGAATTTCCAGTAGGGTCCATTTGTGCGAGAAGAATGCGGAAATGGTTCACAATAGCCTCTCTTATTTATGTTGATGTGTATCCAAAATGCAAAAGAACAACAAATGCGTCAAATAGGAAATCACCATGTTGGAAATGGAAATCCTTTAGATGAAGCAAATGTTGTTTTGACAATGCAATGTCAATTTCTTCAAGTTCTCGGTGGCCCACTGGCAAGCCCTTTGAAAGGCCACCTGAAGGCTGCAAAGCTTGTAGCATGTCTATGGCAACAGAACATGCAGAAGAGGCGTCTGCAAGATTATTTTCCAGACACAGACAAGGGAAAAAAACAATGAGGGTTAGAGGAGGTTTTTGCCAAAGTAAAATCTGAAACTGGCTACAAATGACATTAAGGAGAGCCTATGTCAAAATAATCAATATCAAGAATGCAACAAAATTGGCAAGATGCAAATTTGTATCGCTAGACATTTGCAATTTGAGTCGAGCACTATTTGCATTAAGATAGAACAAGGAATTTTTCAACATATGAGAAGGCAAATGGGAATTTGGTTAATGCACTATGTCAATTATTGTTAGACAAATAATATATTTTATAACATAACAATTTTCAAATATAGTTGCCTATGAAATAAAGAACAAAAGAATAGGAAAATGGAACAACAAGTGCACGCAATCAATGCACCTAACATGTTCGATACTAGTGCAACAGTAGAATAAGTTGCAGGGCAGATCAAAGATGACAATACTATAAGTGCAACTGAAGGCCGAGATTTGCTCTAGCCTACCATCATTGTGTTCAATGTTGAAATGTGACAATGAAGGGTTTTTGTGTGTTAATTATGTAAACGAGAGCATAATCATTGTCAATGTTAGTTTGCATAGTTGTTAGCGATGTATGGAGTGATGTTAATTATATTGACAAACTTGACTTGTCAGTTGCATATTGCCATATTTCCACAACAGGAGGAATGAATATACTTCTTGTAGAAACAAGAAGTTAGGAAAAATGGATATCACAGGGATTGCCTGTTTTGTCGTATATAAATATGATTAAGACATTAATCATCTGTTCAATGAAATGAGAAAGACAATATTCCAGGTCACATTGCCATGTGGTTTGTTTTCAATATTGCAACTATGAATTTCTAGATGAAGTCGAGGAAGTAAGTTTGCACCATTCTAAAGTACTTGAACCATTAAAAAATTACACAATGCATATAAACATATAAAGATGCCAAATGACACATTGATCTTTTAAACAGATGCATTTGTAAGTCTATGAACATTCCCATGGTAGCAATTCTGAAGCAAATGGTTGTTTTCAATCTAGCTATAATTGGCATATCTATTTGTAGACAACTGGAAGGTTTTTTTGTAGGGAAAGCTCCAAATACAACATGCAACATCTGTTTTATAGCTAGCAACCTAGGCTAGCATATATTGTGGATTTTCGTGGAACATATGTTTTAGTATGTCAATATCAGAGTTTATTTTGTGAAAGCTCTCATGTCAATGGTAGTTTGCAGTACATGGGATTTAGAATTTCTAGATAGTTGGCTGATGCAAGTGGACAAAGTAGCATTCCATGCTATTGCAAGATTGCTTGCATTTGGAAGCCACCATCAACATTGGAAAACTACACTTTGAACATGGGTACGAAAGCAAAGCATTGAAAGCTTATGCTCTTGATGCTTAAAATGCCTAAGAAAACTGCAAACCGCTAAAAAAACTATAGAAGAGCACAACTCAAAGAATGACTTCTTTTCCTGAAATGATAGAAAACTATCACGCGATAGAGGAAAGTAACAATAGAAATGTATTGAAATAATGATTATTTCTATGCAGTAAGGGAATAGCTAAAGCGAGGTGTTCTTCAAAATCAGCAGACCAAATTATGTAAAAAGGCCACTTTATTTTGCATGAACAAGAGAATGGGAAAACGATTCCATTGCAATATGGAATAGGATGTTTTTATAGACAAGATACCTAGAAGCAATCTTTTGATTACTTGTGTCTTGTTTGCAGTTTATTGCAATGTTTTGATTACTTCATAGATGGAAGCTAAATTCTAGATCAGCATATGGTTCTTTCTATCCACGAATGAATGAGCTAAAGTGAGTTGTGCTTCAAAACCAGTAGGGGAAACTATGTGAAAAAGACCACTTTATTTTGCATGAACAAGAAAACATGAAAAGAATTTGACTGGAATATGGAATAGAACAGTTGTATAGACAAGATACTTGGTAGCAATGTTGCCATCTTTTTAACTTGTTCAGTGTTTATTGCAATGTTTTGATTGCTTGATATATGAAATCTAAATTATAAATCAAGGTACCATGCAATCTAAAGTGTTATTTTTTCTACTTCTAATACGCAATACGCAATAAATTTTGGTCTCAATGCCCATGTCTGGGTGAATGGAGATTTTATTGTAATAGGGAAAAAACTGCCAATCTACGAATACCATTTAAGATTGCTTGATATAAGAATAATGATGGGAGTTTCTTTTTTTGCCAATGTTCTAAATGCATAGCCACAGTGGACAGCAAATAAAAACAATCCAACATGGCATTTGCTGAGAACGAATGAGACAAAATCTGCAAACAGAGGTGCAAAGACATACAAGAAACACGGGCATGGAAGAATGTTTAAATCGTCAACTGTTAAGTTAGTTAGGCATCTATATTCATATGTAATGACAGTTACAAATACTGTTGCTGAATCAAAGTCTAAGCTGATTCAAAGCAGAACTGTTCTTTTCTTGAGCAGATTTGAACTCTTTGCAATATGAAAGACGTAGCTCAATAGGCAACACATCTATTCTCCTATCCAAATGCTCTGGCTACATAATCAACACTACATGTTGAAGTTTCAACCAACATGGAGAATTTCTTTGTGGGTTGCAGTTCTTTGTTTGTTTTCAACATTGCAAAAGGGAATGGCCAATTGCCTATCAAGTTTTTTTATTCAGTATATTGCAGAATCGAAGGAAGGAAAAATTCCATTGCTATATGGAATCGAAGATTTATATAGACATGATGCTTGTCATTGGTGTTGTTACCTTTCTAAGTTGTTTAAAGAGTTGGTTGCAATGTTCTAATTATTTGATATTTGCAAACTAAATTGTAAACCAAGAGTATTGTTTTTATTGTAGGCAATATTGATGCAATTTATGTAAGGTCTGTAGCTTCGATTAGTATACAGAAAATATTTCTGAATCGTAGCTAACCGTTTTCCTAAAACGTTGCAAATGAACAGATCCTATGGCTTGCTAAGCTTTCTATTCAATTTATTGCAGAATTGAAGATGGTACTAGTTAATGATGTGCTATTTATTTAGCACATAAGTAAAAAACAAAGCAGTTGAAGATTGATTCAACACAAACGATTTGAAGATTGGTTCAATAGCTTAATGCACCAAGGCCTATTTAGAATGCAGAATCCACATTTTGTATTTTGTATATCTATGCTAGCAGCAAGAGACCACAGCCCCTAGCCGGATTTAAAATGTAATTAAAAAGCTATGTTGGCGATGACAGCATCCAACTCATGGCCATTGTTAAATAGCATTCTCTCTTGCCAAAGTATTCGAAGATAGTTTTTTTGACAGGACATGATCAAGAAGGTATCTATTATAATAACTAATTTCCTACAAAGATAATCAATTGCAAAAACAAGTGACTTGAACAATGAGGGCGACAGACCAAAAGCAAAAAAAAACAGGGTGGGGTCATGGTATGCCAAACGATCATTATGCTGAGAATATGTCGACATTGATCTCAACCCTTAAATATATCAGACTTTTGAAAGCATTGACTTACCCGTGCACACATTTCCATAAGGTTGCTTGTTGTCTGCATATAAAAATAGATTTGAGCATCTGCCAATGTCTATTATCTATACCATGTTTTCTTTGGTATGTTTATAAATTTTTTGATGTCATTCTTCATTGCTTGAATAGAATATGCAATTCCATCAATTAAGGAAATGAGCATCCCTTCCATTGCAAGAAGGTTCTATTGTTCTCTGCAGAAGTTCTATGAACTGTTTTTGTTTTCCTTTACCATTTGGTGGAAGTTGCCAATTAGCAATAGCAAACTCAATCTTTGCAGCAGTGTTAGTTGGTTACCACTACCATCTGGCAACAACAATGCATTGCAATAAAGCTATGGAATAATTTTTTGATTCGATTGCAATGCATTGCCATGTTTCCAAAACCATAATTTTATTCAATATATGAATCCACTATTGCAGATGTTCACCATATTATTTGGCTCATAGTTTACATAATTTCACATATTGTGAAAATACTTAGCATCAACAATGTGCTTTCTGTGGATACTACCATTAAACAGGGTTTTGGTATGTGTCACATTTTCTTACATATAGATTATTTGCCATATCCCAAATTTTTTTTAACCTCTGTTTCAAGGAAGAAATGACAACACATTTCTTTCCACCCATGTCATAAACATTCCTACAGGGCTGAAGCAAGATAGACATATTATGTCTGGATTCCACACTGTTACAGATGTACACCACTGCAGCTATGAAGTAATATTACACTAGAAGCATGAAATAGCTTTTGATGCAACTCAATATTAAAAGCAAGGGAAGTACATCCTTGAAAAGGAAAACATAATGAAAGAAGTTTGCTACACTGCGAGTGGATTGACTAAAGAAACTAGTGCAAATTCTATTTCAAACTCCAGGGAAGTGAATTGTTAATGACCCAATTGTTGTGCAAAATTCTATAACAAGGAGGGGATTTGTAATACCTCAATTCAACCCTTAGGATATATTAGCCTTTAATGTAAATAATGTGTACATGTGATGTATGTTTTCCTAGCGTGGAGCTCAAGGCCAAGGCCCCGCTAGTGAAAGTCCAAATTTTATTTAAAGGGCAAGTATTTGATATTTGATTCCCATGTGCTCTTAAGCCATGGAAATTGTGATAGGATGTAAATAAACATCATGCAATATAAAATTCCAAGACTGGCTATGGAGGAAACGAATGAGAAGGGGCCATGTGTATCCACTAGGGAGTGGTGAGGGGGCTATGGGAGTGAACCATAGGTTGCCACATGTCATTATGAGAACCCATTGACTTCCCTAGATGACATTTATGCCTGTAGGGAAGTGGTTGAGATGTCATCCCATTGCTTTAATGGGGGATGGGCAACCCATAAATTTGTATGGGTAGGTATGGGCTCTGTTTACTTGTCCCACAAGTCACTCTACCTCATGGGAGGTGGATTCATTCTCATCCCCATTCCATAGGGGAGGAACCCAGCATCATTCTCCACCCAAAAATGAGCTCCTAGTAGGGAGAAAACCAGAAATCGTGACTATGAGAGAGACCACGTTTTGGGAGGCCAAAAACGCCTAGAATGGGTACTGGACAGTGAAAACCAATGGGGGATCCGTTGGTATGAGCCTTGGGGTGAATTTGGGAGCAATGGCTACCCCAAAACCCATGGGAAAACTCAGTTTTAACTGCCCAGAAAATCAGTGACGGATTTGGGGTTATTTGTGACAGAGTTGTGAGAAATCTAGTTGTGGATGTATGAACAGAGGATGGGATTGCTGAGTCTAGCTTGAAGTGTATGTGGCTCTGGGATTGAGCTCAGTGGACTAGCATCCTCCTCCATCTCTTATTGCATGCTTGAAAAACCCAACTGTGTGTTGGCTTAGCATGGCTGTTTGAGTGAAACCCTGACTGTGAGTGAGCCATCTAGTTCCTCCTTAGTGGATACACAGCCCAGCTCGGGGGTGATCTCTCAACTGAAAGAATATAGGCTGGACAGATATCTATGGTTGGGTGGAACGTTGCTCTCATGTAGCCAGTCGTTGGACATTTGCGTTGCAAGATAAGTATTCTCTGTGGTTTACCTTATATGCATTATGTGTTTGCAGTGTGTTAATTCAGAATGGTAATTATTCATGTTAATGAAATCGATATGTAGTCTGTGCATAGCCTAAGAAGTGGATTGAACTCTATGCCTATTTTTTGCTTGAGATAAATATGCTGAAGCAATCTATGTTGTATGTGTGTTGTTATGTTTAATTCTGCTGTGTTTTATTGAGTTTAAATTTGCACACAGAAGTTTTAATTGTTATGAAATTATGAGTAAAAATATTGGGGCTAAGCCTATTCAAAAACCCCTTGTGTTGTTGATGTTTCCTTCCCTGCAATTGAATGAGAGAAGGGGACATTACAGGATTGTTCTTCTAGCCATATGCCCCATCCAATGATCAAAATTCTC
This sequence comes from Larix kaempferi, assembly GCA_027924585.1. NCBI lineage: Eukaryota > Viridiplantae > Streptophyta > Pinopsida > Pinales > Pinaceae > Larix > Larix kaempferi. The sequence goes on from BSBM01000416.1 coordinate 8,988,188, forward strand.
ACAATAAATGTTGGGTTTGTTGTCCTATGACAGTGCCGCAGCAACAAGACAGTGTGATTTCAAGGTTTCCAGGGCCAATGTTTTGAGTATCGGGATCTATGGCTTACTGCAAGAAGCTTCACTATTAAACAACTTTACCAATATTTACAAACCCGAAGTTAGCTACAGCTAGTTTTCTGAAAGATGTCAGCGGATTGGCAATCTAGGGAATTCAGCATATTCAATTACTTAGACTAAATTTGAGACTTTGACCTATTTTATTCTCAATGCTTGGCTATATCTATGGCTTTGTTCAATGCATTGCAATTGAAGAAAATGGCAAATTACAAACTAAAATGACTATGAGCATGCCGAAAGAATTGCAATTTTGCATCTGTAAAAATAAGCAGCAGTTAAGACAACTATTTTAAAGCAACTAAACTTGCAAGATCAAGCGCCACAAGGCAAGGATACACAACAGGAAAAATAGGAGAAGGCATAGCTCAAGCGTCTTTCAACATGTGCAATCTGCTTCTATCTCCTTCAGATATCTTTGCATAAATCTAAAACAACATAGCATGCAACTGGGAAGAAGCGATTGTCGACAACAATAACTTGTCTATCACTTCAAGACAAGCACATCCAACGTAGGAAGCAGAAAAACATGGTGTCAGAAAATGAAAACGATTAAGCCAATTTAGGAGCTTCAATTCTATATTTTTTTAAATATATAAACAAATTTGATATCCTGAATGCAAACATTTTTCCCTATTTTCAATCAAATCGAGGAGATAAACGATGAGAAAAATTCCATGTCATAATATGTGTAAACCACTAAACAATTGTATATTCAAAAGCCACTAGAAGCCATAACATGTACCAGCCACTGAAGAAATCCACACCTTGAAGCCAGTAAAATTGGTTTGCACCCAAAAAATCTAAACAAAGATGACACGATTAATATATCATTTTATTTATTTATAATTTTATATTATGTTAAAATGCTCGAAAAAATTGTTTCGGTCTTTTTGGGAAGAGAGCACTCAAGTGCTAGGGGGCATTTTTTAAAAACCGAATTGCTGTCATCACCTGGGCAAACGTAAGGATTTCAAACATTCTTCCCTATTTTCAATCAAATTTAGGAGATAAACGATGAGAAAATTCCAACTGACAATATGTGCAAACCACTGAACAATTGTATATTCAAAAGCCACTAGAAGGCATAACATGCGCCAGCCACTAAAGAAATCTACACCTTGAAGCCAACAGAATTGGTTTGGACCGACAAAATGTAAGCAAAGATGATGCGACCAATATATCAATTTTTGTTATTTATAATTTTATATTATGTTAAAATGATGGGGAAAGTTGTTTTGGTCTTTTTGGGAAGAGAGCACCCAAGTGCCAGGGGGCATTTTTTAAAAACTGAATTGCTGCAATCACTTGGGCGAACATAAGGAATTCATCAATAAACACTGAATAATAGAAAAAAGCGACAGTAATAACTGAACACACGAAAACATTATCGAATTTTCTGAAACCAGGGGGGTCTTCTTCGCTATATATTTTTGGGGGAAAGAACAATTGTATTCTCCTCCTCTATCGAGGTTTGGAAATCTAAACTAGGCTGTCGGCATCAAATTGTTTTAAGGTAGAGCTGACTTCTGGGAAGCGCGACGAAAGTGGATGCCAGTTTGCAGCTAGGAGCTGATGCAGTCGCCACCATCAAAATGACGAATCCACTAGTTAATGGCTCGGCAACACCAGGCAAGGGCTTTAAACCAATTCTTAAAACAAAATAAGAAAACCATAAATATGAGTTGAAACTGAAACCCTTATGTGTTTGAGGGTATCAACGACAAGCCACAGATGTTTGTTTTTAGCATTTTCACAGTTAAAAATCACTGTTTCTGCAATATTGATTATTAAACATGCTATCCCAATTTTCATCCCATTCAATAAAACCCAGGGTCGATTACCAAATTTGGCATAAATTTCAATTTTGGAAATTGCAAACAGGAATTATCATATACATATGGACTAGCTAAATCACAACACAAATATTGCACAAACACTGCAACCACCACGCTGAAGCAGCAAATAAAAACAGAGTGTTCAATTCCTCTGCAATTTTTTTTGAACTAGGCACAGTATGGAAACAATATTGCACATCAAAGTTAAAAAAACATTGAGGCCAGCACTCCACATTTGAATATGAACAAACAGGAGAATGAAGGAGAATGGCAGCTTCCCAATGCAAAATAGCAAAAATGCATCAAAACAGAACCAGCCAGAGCTAGAGTGTTGAAATATTGTAACTTCAAAGATTATTATATTTGTATATTATTTATTCTGGAGATGTTCCATACCTCCGATGTGATTATACTATAAATCCGGAGATGTTTATTCCTCCGATTTGGTTGTGGTAACTAGGGTTATTAGACCCACCATGTGGGGGTCGGCCCAGTCAGTTATAATGGGGTATTTAACCTAATGGTTAAATATGAGCCTACATGTACTTGTGTAAAATACATATCAGAGTAGTGTATAAATAGAGGAGGTGTGTTCCTCATTATACACATACACTCACTTGAGAAAGGAGCACTTGTGGAGGAGAGGTCTGCTATGGTGGAGGAGGAGACCATATCTTTGGTTTGCATCTTTGTGTATTGCTGGTCATCTATATTGAGGAAGCTTTACTGGGTTTTCTACCCCATGAGGGTTTCCCAGGATAAATCTGTGTCTCTTGTGTTTATGCTATGCTTGTTGTTTCTTCAGTGATCCTGTATATGCTATTATTGTGAAATGTAATGTAATGCTTCTATTTTCAGTCTTAGCATATTAAATATTAACATGGTATCATAGCTAACCTGAAGGAAGACAAGGTATGGCACTAACGACACTTCCTTTACTTACGACAATTTGAAGGTTAGGGTTTTACATAGCAAAAACCAGTCATCGTAGCACTTTCGCTATAAATCTGTTTTGGCGAAGTTTTCGGATCTGAAATTGTTACAGGACGAAGATTAAATCTCCAGGTACCTTGTGTCCAAAGGAAAACCTCTAATTCGTTGTACTTTGTGATTTATGATGAGTACAAGTTAGGGTTTCTGCCTCTTCCAGATCTCAGTCAAATTCAGGTGACCTAGGGAAAATGGTCATAACTTGGGCTAGGAAGCTCCAAATGAAATTTCGTAAAAAGTGACAGGTAGTACACAGATTGTACTATCTAAAAAAACATTTTTAGAGGCCGAAATTGAACCAGTGACACGTGGCACTCCGTACAAGTGCGCTCTCCTGTTTTATCCCATAAACAGGTCACGTTGCGACACTTGGCATAACTCTCTCTCAGAGATTCCAATTGAGGTCAGACCTGTCAGGATGGAAAGATAACAGGTCGGTCTATCTCAATAAAAACATTTAGAGGCCGAAGTTCAAACAGTGACACGTGGCATGCTGTACAAGTTCGCTCTCCTGTTTTATCCCATAAATAGGTCACGTTGCGACACTTGGCATAACTTTCTCTCAGAAAACCCAATTGAGTTCAGACCTATCAGGATGGAAAGATGAAAGGTCAGGCTACTGCAGAAAAAGGGTTTCAGAGCACGTGGAGCAAAAATTTCAGATTTATAGCAGAAACAATCAGGTGCATATTTCTGTCAAAACAGAATTATTTTTGGAGCACCTTTATTCATGGCTTCCGGAATTTAGGGTCTCGGAGAAAGTTAGAATTTTTGGAATCGGAGTCCACGGCTGAATGCTACTCAGAAAAATCGAAATTTAGAGACCAAGTTCGAATTTTTTGGTTGGGTGGAAGACCGGGCTTGATCAAACCCCAGTTCGGGATTTTGATCGGAAAGATGGAAAATTAGGGCTTCAGCAAAAGTTGGAATTTTTGAAGTCTGTAACCACGGCTGGAAACTCCTAAGAAAAATAATAGTTTAGAGCCTTGGATTGAACCTTTTGTTTGGGAAGAAGGGTGGGCTTCATCAAACCCTAGTTCGGGATCCTGTCCAGAAGATCCAGAAGTTTCAAAGGCAATTTTGAGGGGTCAAATTTTGGAAATTCCAAAGTTGAAGTATGCTAGTTTGATCAACTCAGCAAGACATATTCTTTCATCCATTGAGAAGTGTGAAAGTCAAAGGTTGAATCTTTAGGGGTTTCTCTAGAAAACCCTAATTAAGCTCGAGATCAAGTTTCAAGGGGAGTTGAGGCTAAGGCCTTACATAAGAAGACTACAAGAAGTCTCGACATGTATGACTTAAGGAGGCTCAGGTATGTCTTGAAATCTAATTCTTGATTAAGTTCATGATGTGTTTGTCTTCATATTATTTGTTAGTACAATCTTGATTAATGTTAGACTTATCTTATCACCCTAGTAACAGTATGAATGCATGTGAATGATTGAAGACATTCATTGATTAGGATTATATGATTGTACTAATGCATTATGGTGTTGTGTGAGGTTGATGTTGTCTGCTAACAAGATACAGGTACATCACAAAAGACAAATCAAGTTCCATGACCATGACCACATGAAGACAAAGACTCATCCATAATCTTTGTTCTACTTATGAGGTATGTATGACCTTGTTGTATTATGCTTAACCTATGAGACATGCAGGTTCTAGCTCAGGATCTCTAAATCATTGAAGAGATTGTTTAGGTATGTTGTACATAACTAAGTAGGTATACTAATCCAGGTATGTTTCCCATGAATCTTACCTTGTGTTAAGATCCCTTATATAAGTATACTTGGTATGATTGGTTATGCTTATTTATAAAGTTAGTAATCAAGGGATTATGCATATTATGTCTTTTATCTTGATTGATGATATGCATGAGTAAAACAAGACTTCCCTGAAATCTTGAATACTAATGTTTATTAACTATAATCATGACTATACATTCTCAAGATTATTTAGAACTATAATGTTTTGATAACATTTAGAACATACTAATGGGTGTATGTTTGTGTATGAGATCATGAGGATGACACATGAACATGCACAGTGGTACAGAATGAATAGAAGTTCAAAAGATATATAGAAGATCAAGCGGGAGGCAACCACACAAACATAAAAGATAAGTATTTGAGTTGTCATTTGAAATAGTAATGATATTGCCTGTAATAGGTTGTATGCATATTTGTATTCCTAGAATATATGATGCTGAGTGTAAACATTCATAGAGCATTGAACAGTATACTACTAATGTGCATATGATTGGTAAGTTGGACAAACATTCCATTGTTGCTTGTCTAGAATGAAACCTCTTTGCTGACATGCTGAGAGTTGTGCACACTCTCGATAGTATGTTCTGGTAGAGATGGAAGGCATCTAGATAGCCACTGTATGCATACAGGATATGGGAAAGTGTTGTGCCAAAGTATTGGTCAAGATAGTTGCATAACTATGTAAATGATATCTGTATGCATAATAGGTTATCATGTCAATATGATTTGATGATTATGAAGTATTACTAATCATGTACCTAATTTTGATTTGTAGGAAAAATCATGATGAATGATGAACAAGTGATGGATGTTCAACAAAAGGATTTACAAATCAAACACACTATAGAAGGATTGTGGCTAGAAGATTCTCCTAGAAAGAGGAAGAGAATCATGATGAAATGTTTGCTCCAAGTGGCTAGATAAGACCATTCTCTTAATGGTGTAATTAAAGAAGAAAAGTGAATCAGGTTTTGATAAGCTTAATGATCACCATGGGTGATGTGGATCTCAACCTTTGATACAAGGTTGAATATGATTTCTATACACAGATGACATGGATGCAAGAAGGAACTCACCACAGAGTTCGAATGATATTGAGGCTCATATCAGTAGACCCATCTGATGAGAGATGGCATAGATAGATGACTGTAGAAAAGAAAATAAAAGTTCTTAGATTAATGTATTACTTCCTAGGTCTGGAAGTATGGAAAGGCTCAGTAGGAATCCTTCTCAACCAGAGAAAGTATGCTGAGAAATCTTGAGAAGACTTGATATGATGGAATGGCCACTCTTATGGATTCCAACTTGAAACTGTTAGGAGATGACTCATCAGAGTTAGTGGATATAACTCTGTACAGTCAAATTATTGGGTCATTGTTGTATCTAACATATACTAGATTAGAGATATGCCTTGTTGTGAACACCTTGAGTCAGTATCTAGTAGAAACTAGATGTGTTCACCTGATAGTTACAAAGCATGTGATAAGGCACATAAAGGACACGATAGAATGCTATCTTGAAGATCATGACTTCAGATGGTTATTCAGATTCTGATTGGGCAGGAAGTGTATCAGACAGGAAGAACACATCGAGAGGATGTTATTGTCTGGGGTTAGCCATGATCTCGTGGTTTAGCTGGAAGCAGTCTAGTGTGGCTCTCAGCACAAGCGGAATATATGGCTGTTTGCTCCGCTAGTTGTGAAGAAGTTTGGCTTCAGGATTGTTTGACTTAGAGATAGAACCAACTGAGATCCTATGTGATAATTAGAGTTGTATCAAGATGACATAGAATCTAGTGTTCCATGATAAGTCAAAGAACATAGGGAACAAACAAGATATGACGCGGAAAGGAACTATAAAGTTTGAATTTGTAACAGGTTACCTTTGTACTAACCAAACCTTTACCTCAAGTGAAGAAGTTACCAACATACTAACCAAACCTCTGTCTCGAGTGAAATTTGAATACTTCCAAGACAAGCTTGGTGTAGTTCAAAAAGGACTCTCCTCGAAAGGGGGAGTAGTATAGTCACTGATGATAAGTTGGTCTCATCGAACAACAAGGTCGATGATGAGGTAACCTATTCTCCACACCTAGATACTTAGAATACTTAGTTTTACTTATACATGCTTTTGATGTTAGATGTATTAGTAAGAATACATGCTTTTGATGTTAGATGTATTAGTAAGAATACATGCTTTTGATGATAAGATGTATTGGTAAGAATACATACTTTTGATGACACATGTATTGATTAATGTACTTGTATGATTGAGGATACTTGTACTTGTATTGATGAGAATACATGTGGGGATTGTATCATCCTTGAACACATGTTCTAAAGTGAGCCGTAGACGTATGGTCTCCGAGAATGAAGTCCTTAGTGGACAGTTGAGGGGATTGGATCATCCCTGGACTTTCAGTCCTAAAGAGAGTCGTAGACGTATGGTCTCCGAGAATGAAGTCCTTAGTGGACAGTTGAGGGGATTGGATCATCCCTGGACTTTCAGTCCTAAAGAGAGCCGTAGACGTGAGGTCTCCGAGAACGAAGTCCTTAGTGGACAGTTGAGGGGATTGGATCATCCCTGGACTTTCAGTCCTAAAGAGAGCTGTAGACGTGAGGTCTCCGAGAATGAAGTCCTTAGTGGACAGTTGAGGGGATTGGATCATCCCTGGACTTTCAGTCCTAAAGAGAGCCGTAGATGTGAGGTCTCCGAGAATGAAGTCCTTAGTGGACAGTTGAGGGGATTGGATCATCCCTGGACTTTCAGTCCTAAAGAGAGCCGAAGACCTATGGTCTCCGAGAATGAAGTCCTTAGTGGACAGTTGAGGGGATTGGATCATCCCTGGACTTTCAGTCCTAAAGAGAGCCGTAGACGTGAGGTCTCCGAGAACGAATTCCTTAGTGGACAGTTGAGGGGATTGGATCATCCCTGGACTTTCAGTCCTAAAGAGAGCTGTAGACGTGAGGTCTCCGAGAATGAAGTCCGTAGTGGACAGTTGAGGGGATTGGATCATCCCTGGACTTTCAGTCCTAAAGAGAGCCGTAGACGTGAGATCTCCGAGAATGAAGTCCTTAGTGGACAATTGAGGGGATTGGATCATCCCTGGACTTTCAGTCCTAAAGAGAGCCGTAGACGTGAGGTCTCCGAGAATGAAGTCCTTAGAGGAAAGTTGAGGGGATTGGATCATCCCTGGACTTTCAATCCTAAAGAGAGCCGTAGACGTGAGGTCTCCAAGAATAAAGTGATGGGGATTGCATCATCCCGGAACCACTAAGTTCAAAATGTACATGATGGGGATTGTATCATCCCCGGACTTAGGTCCCTGAATTGATCCGTAGACGTGAGGTCTCCGAGAAGTTGGGATTGTATCATCCCCAAACTTAGGTCCCTGAATTGATCCGTAGACGTGAGGTCTCCGAGAAGTGGGGATTGTTTCATCCCCGGACTGCGGTCCCTGAATTGATCCATAGACGTGAGGTCTCCGAGAAGTGGGGATTGTATCATCCCCGGACTTAGGTCCCTGAATTGATCCATAGACGTGAGGTCTCCGAGAAGTGGGGATTGTATCATCCCCAGACTGCGGTCCCTGAATTGATCCGTAGACGTGAGGTCTCCGAGAAGTGGGGATTGTATCATCCCCGGACTTAGGTCCCTGAATTGATCCGTAGACGTATGGTCTCCGAGAAAGTGATTTTTGATGTGGTTACTTGTATCGGTAGGATACTTGTATTGATGATGTGGTTACTTGTATCAGTAGGATACTTGTATTGATGATGTGGTTACTTGTATCGGTAGGATACTTGTATTGATGATGTGGTTACTTGTATCGGTAGGATACTTGTATTGATGATGTGGTTACTTGTATCGGTAGGATACTTGTATTGATGATGTGGCTACTTGTATCGGTAGGATACTCGTATTGTTGATATGGTCACTTGTATTGGCATGAATACTTGTACTGCTGATTATCGTATGATGACGATACTGATGATCATGTGATGATGATGCTGATGATCGTGTGATGACGATGCTGATGATCGTGTGATGACGATGCTGATGATCGTGTGATGACGATGCTGATGATCGTGTGATGACGATGTTGATGATCATGAGATGACGATGCTGATGATCATGTGATGGCGATGCTGATGATCGTGTGATGACGATGCTGATGATCGTGTGATGACGATGTTGATGATCGTGAGATGACAATGCTGATGATCGTGTGATGACGATGCTGATGATCATGTGATGACGATGCTGATGATCGTGAGATGATGATGCTGATGATCATGTATCGTGAGGATCCAGATGATGATATTGTTGTAGCTGTTCAAGTGCTACAGAAGATAAAGACTCAATACTGAAGATGTCGATGTTCCAGTATTGAAGATGTTCCAGTAACTGCTTGAGTTACTAATGATGTTGAGAAAGCTTCCAATGATTTATAGATGTATCATGTATGATGTTGATGACTCCTTGCTCGTGCAGATACTGTTATAATATCCTTCTCGTTAAGGGGGAGTGTTGAAATATTGTAACTTCAAAGATTATTATATTTGTATATTATTTATTCTGGAGATGTTCCATACCTCCGATGTGATTATACTATAAATCCGGAGATGTTTATTCCTCCGATTTGGTTGTGGTAACTAGGGTTATTAGACCCACCATGTGGGGGTCGGCCCAGTCAGTTATAATGGGGTATTTAACCTAATGGTTAAATACGAGCCTACATGTACTTGTGTAAAATACATATCAGAGTAGTGTATAAATAGAGGAGGTGTGTTCCTCATTATACACATACACTCACTTGAGAAAGGAGCACTTGTGGAGGAGAGGTCTGCTATGGTGGAGGAGGAGATCATATCTTTGGTTTGCATCTTTGTGTATTGCTGGTCATCTATATTGAGGAAGCTTTACTGGGTTTTCTACCCCATGAGGGTTTCCCAGGATAAATCTGTGTCTCTTATGTTTATGCTATGCTTGTTGTTTCTTCAGTGATCCTATATATGCTATTATTGTGAAATGGAATGTAATGATTATATTTTCAGTCTTAGCATATTAAATATTAACATAGAGAGCACCTATCCAACCACTGCGAGCACCAGCCTGCAAAACCCAAACGCCGCTGTGCTTCCAAGCAAAACCTCGAACGAAAAGCACCTGTCGAACCACAGCGAGCATATACCCACAAAATCCACAAGCCCCTCTGCTTCGAAACAAAACCTTGGCTGCAACAGGTTGCAAATCACGATAGGCACCCAAAACTAGACGAAAACAAAAGCAACAGCCACAAAGCGCTGTACAATGACCTATATATGCTCCCCAAACTGCCAACGATATGTGAATCCAGATGCAAATGCCAAAACCCATGACACCAATAAAAGGAGGGTCCAACATGAACTGGCAGCTCTGCATCGTGCCGCAATAAATGATGAACAGGGCATCAATTAAAATCACCAAGCACCCATTAATAACATGCACCGTAGCATAGCAGCTGCTAATAAAACCATCTGCAGCATTCAACGCAGACGCACGAACCATAGCAGTGCTCAATGAACAATGTAATCTCTACAATCGTTCAAAAACCTTACCCATTTAATAACAATGAAGCAAAATAGATGTAGTTTCTCGAACCCGTTCATTGCCGATACATTAAACACCAATGAGCACAGCCACTGAAACCTGTAACCATTAAACACCAGCCTCCGTAACAGCCATAGATCGAGGAGCACCTCTCCTTGACCGGGCCACCCGTACTGAACACAGCCACCAAGACCTGCAACCATTAAACAACACCCTCCGCAACAGATTTGAACCTGGTGACCGGCCGATCTGCTGACGCAAGACTGCCACCACGTCCTGGGGCACACACTCCCAGGACGACGTCACCGCAGAATCCACCAATACAAACACCACAGACACACGGGAAATTGCAATTTAAAAAAGAAATTTTAAATACGACATTTTTAACATAGCATAAACTATGCAAAACTGCGTCGATGCCCCCCTCCCGCGGCAACTAATGCCCCCGACCAAATACATTATGTCAGGGACATAATAAATGTATTTTTAAATTATAAATTTGGAAAATATTTTTTTAATTATATAAAAGTATTTGGTAAATGCAATTTCAGGAAAGATTTTTATATAAAAACCTCTAACAATGGAGTTTCAACCCTTGTGAACCTTACCAAATATAATGTAATGACAGGTAACCAAAAAGGCAAAATTTCAACTCTACTTACATTGTATATTAAAGCACAAGCAATAGTATGAATGTTTTTGCATTGTCTAGGGTAGTTAGTGGCTAATTTGAATTGTATTGTTAGGTATAGTTTAATTTTGCATTGAATTACCTTTTAATGGTTGTTGTGGCCTATTTGACTTAAAGTCGTATCAGCTGCCAAGAAGGATTATATGAGTATGGCATTACCTTTTCCCTTGCTTTGCCAACCCACCCACCTCCAAGAACTAGCACTTGCTTTCCCCCTAATACCACTTGAATTAATCGCTTAGTGGGGACAACTATTTACCTCTTATCAGAATGACATGATACAACCTTTACCTTCTGTGTTTCCAAACATCCACTTGAAGACCTATACCTATTGGGATCTTTTGCTATGCTCCTTCTTATTGAGCTTCTTTAGGATATGCCGCGTGTGTTGTTAAGTAAATAGTTTAATCTTGTAATGAATTTTTTTTAATGATTGGAGTATAATTAGAAAAAAAATTAAAATTTTTATAATCAATTATGAAAATTTTGATGGTTTAAATTGATTCAAAATTAACTTAATTTTTTTCATAAATTAATAGAAAAGAGGATTCGTTTCAAAAGTAAAGACACTAATAGTATTGTACTTGGTCAAGACAAAAATTAACTTTTTGAAGTCTCTGAACACCCAAGGCGACATTACTTGTTGTGTTGTTGGAAAGTAAGATTTCACTATGCAATTAGTAGCCAATAAAGATACTTGCAAAAGCCAACCAGTACAAAATGGCCATAACTGAGAGAAAACGAAATAGGCAATAGTATGTGCAATCTACTAAAAAAAAGATCATGAGGCCAAAAAGTTGAACATACCTTGTATTTAAAATAACCTTCATATCATCAAAGTTTTCAGTGGCAACAAGGCCTTGACAAGAGTTTCCCTCGTCATTTTGATTCTTCTTATTCAAAGACTTGTCATGACTTGTAGAAATAGATCTTTCAATTGGATTATGCAATGATAGAGATGAAAAAACCATGTCATTATCTACAATTTCAAGTTGGTTTGGCATATTACCTTGTTCTCCAATAGAACTTGAGTTATATAAGAAAACCTCAAATTTAGCATTATCATTGTTCAATGTACTTGAATCATCCTCCCTCTTTACCAAGAATTCAGATTGAACTAAACTCACAAAACTCTTGTCATTCGGCATCATTCGACGAACAAAGTATTCCTTGCACCTAGTCGAACAACTATATGCTTTCTGTAATTTTATTTTATGCTTCATGCTATCTATGTTTCCTAGTATCAAGTGTTAGGGACATTTCCATTTGGTGGCTCTTGTTAGAGTTGTGTTAACAAGAATTTTCAATTTTTTAGGAAAATATTTTAATTAAAATGGTTATCATGTGAAAAAAGGTTGCAGTCACATTGTATGGCAAGTTAATACAAAGAAAATTTTAAAATGTCTGATATTAAGGTATCAAAAAGACTTAAAATTTCAAGATGTTGCTTACTCTTTGAATTCTTTTTATATTCTTTGCAATATAACTGTATAGTTGACCGATGTAATGGCTAATAAATTGAGCTAGTGATATAACTATTTTACAGTGCATTTAAAAACTTAAAAGAAAACATGCCCACTAAGTGCTTCTGGTTTGATGTCTCCCTTAAGGTTGTACTTCAATTTTGCATTTTCATTTGTCATGTCAAGCTTCTTGTTGTTAAATTGTTTCCTCATCCTTAACCACAACTTGAACAAAACCAATAGATATAATAAGAGGGTAGACCAAAGAATGTGAACTCATAACAAAACCCATGACTAATTCATATAGCATATTGAAGTATGTTTCCAATTTCTTTATTCCCTACTTTGGCAAGCCACAACTTCTGATAACTTTATATTACTTGATCTCTAAGATTCAATATCACTTGGAATTATGTCATAGTAATGAGAAAATGCCACCTAGAAATCATTTATCTAGCATGCACTCCTTCACTGAGCTCTACAAAGGTCTGATACTTCATAGGGGCACAATGACAAGAGTGTCAGTGGACATCTATCCTTACACAAAGCTTGCAATTAAACATGATTCTAAATGTTGAAAAAAATTATGAGCCTATAACATACCAGGACCCAGAGCCAGAAGGATTACCTTTTAACTGTCAATCAAGTGGCATACGACACTTCTTAAATGAAGCCAAAGGCATACAAGAGGGTCAAGAGGAAATGATTTGAAAGGATCAATATATATTTTGCCATCTATTTTGGTGCTTTATGGGTGGAAACATTGGATGAATTGGTTTGCAGTGCCCATTTTAGGGGCAAGTCTCACTTTGCAAATTTGGGGTCCAGAACCTTCTGAGGCCTATTTGAGGGCTTAAACTATTTTTCGGGGGTCAAAATTCCATCACATATTCCATGCCCATGGACTCTATTATACACTTTGAAACCTTTCCAATGATCCAAGAATCACCTCAATTGGAGTTTGCATGGGGAAGTTATGCATCCTCAAACTCACCTACCCAATTGACCACCATGGTACCAAGTGGAGTCCACATCAACTCTCATTTCTCACACATGTGTAGCTAGTCACATGTAGACTTCAAAAAGAATTCTTGAAGGTCCAAAACAAAACTCTAATCAGGAGTTGAGGCATGCAAAAACCCTATAACTAACCCTAAATGGCTATCGAGCTATGTTAAATACCCGGTCGTTAGGAAAAAAGGGTTTTCATTCTTATTTTGTTATTGTATTATTCCATACTTGAGCAAAAATAGGGGAGTGGATATTAGATCATCACAGAGGAAGTAGGAGATATTGTAGTAACCATTATGGCTGCAAAGTAATAGGTAACTCCATAAAGAGTACCACTTTCTTTCTATTTGCATTCTATATAAAAGAGCAAGGCATAGTCCTCATTTTGTCTGGGTTTTTCTCCATATTGGGTTTTCCCAGGGTAAATCTTGCGTTATTTGTGTGTATTGTGTATTTATTTGCTCTAGTTATTTCTCTTTTAGTTTCAGTTATTTAGAATTCAGTGGAAATAAGCTAATAAAAAGAACTAAGTTGTGAGATCTGTTCCAGTGGAATATGTTTATAAATCACATTGGTATCATAATAGTTTTCTTTGGAGTTTTGTGGGAAATTGTAGGATTTAGTGGTAGAATAAAGAAAATATATTCAAACCCTAGCCATGACAAATGAGTTTGGTGAAGAAGCAACAAGCTATTATGAGCATCAATTTAAGATGCAAATACAAGTTGTCGATATCTCATGCAACATGTCAATCCTCACAACGGCTCTAAAGAGAAAGTTTGAACCTTTCAGTGATTTTGGAGGCTCTAACTCAGAGATCATATCAAAGGGGAAATTGAAAGATAAAGGCGACCCCAAAAATGAGCTGATGATAGAGACCAAGAAAGAGCAATCAATTTACAGTACCAATATTCCTTCCAAATCTTTATTTAAGATGGAAGCGAAAGTCGATATCAAGTCATACCAAGGTGAGATCGATGCTTTAAAGTTGAATCATTGGTTTCAACAACTAGACATATATTTTTGTATCCATCAAATAGATGACGAGTAGAAAATTTCATTTGCTTGGCTGAAATTAGAGGTCCATGCATTAACTTGGTGGGAAATCCACACAAAGGCACTAAGTCTGGAGGGTGGTCTGCCAATAATTAAGTGGGAGGATTTAAAAACCCTCATTAAGTCCCATTTCTAACCTATCATGTATGTAAAGGACCAATGGATCCATTGGCATTACTTCAAGCAAAGGCAAGGGCAGAGTGTGCAAGAGTTCACCACTGAATTCTAGAAGATGGCTATCATGTTGGGTATCTCACCCAAGAGTCCAGATGTACTCCTCAAGTATCTAGGGGGTCTACACAGTCATTTGTGAAAGAAGGTGATGCTCTTCAAGCCCAAGACAGTTGATGAGGCATGTGTGCAAGCACATGACCTAGAAAATATAGGCCATAAGAAAGGATATCCAAGTAACAAACATAAAGAGAACCAAGACGCTTCCAAGGAGGGGAAGAAGAAGTGGAAAGGAAAAGATAAGAAGACTATAGCCATGACACATTAATGAAAGGATCCAAGAAACCATGGTAACTATTGTAACATCGATGGTCACACGAAAAAAAAGTGTTGGAAGCTACATCCCAAGATGAGCCCTAAGAACCAGAAGAAGGATGTTGGGAAGAAGAACCTTCTAGCCATGGATTCAAGCAAAGAGGTAGAGAGAAGCTCAGATGTGGTTGAGAAGATTGTTTTCATTACAATTCTCAAGGAGGTGAACCTGAGTAGTCTTCACACTGAGGAAGAGAAGGATATGACAAAACCCTTGCACATCAAGATCCAGATCAAGAATACCAAGGTAGATGCTCTATTTGATTCTAGTTCATAGGCAAATCTCATAGTTTCTAATCTTGTAAGCAAGATTGGGTTGGAGGTTCATGATCACCCTAACCGTTATCCATTTGGATGAGTAAATAAATATATAGAATTTAGGGTCACAAAACACTTGAGGGTGCACTAAGAATGTGGAGAGAAAACGAGCATCTAAAGAGGGTTCTACTTTCGACAGCTACACAAGACTACATAAATAATGAGAAAATTTTCATTTCTGGGTCATCTACAAGAAGTATCTAATCTACAGGGAAGTATTTTCAGTCTAATCCACTTGGTAAGGTTCTTTAACATCAAGATTGATTCCCCTAAAAGAGTGGAAAGAGTTCAATATATCAATGGATATTTCTTAATGAAGAAGAAAAATAGATGACTCCAAACATTGGAGGTACTTTTACCAAAACGAGAAATTAGTTGGATGGTGATTCTCCATAATGAGCTTCCTATTGATTTATTTAGTCGAAGTCTTGTAGCATTATAAAAGTGATGAAAACACCTTTTGTATTTTCTTATTTTTCAAGTCATGCATTTTGTTCACCCTACGATTACACTTAGTACTATTGATCATATGTCCTATTCTATATGAAAACTTGATATTCATGTCTTACTATAAATGACTTTATATTGTGCTATAAATAATTTTTACTATAGCTTCATTATGTTGGACCCGAACGATATTGTTGATATGTGGGCTGTAAATAGTGAAAATCAATCATAAAAAGAGTATGTTTCCAATCAACTAGAGAAGAAAAGAGAATTGGGTTACAATAAGCTACCTTCTATCAATAGAGGTCTTACAAGCATCCCATTTTCAAGGACATATTTTCATGGTATCTAGATTATTTCGTTGATATGTGTGGAATGTATGGATTAGGGAGATTTAGAATTGTCCTCTTTTCTTGGAACTTACCATTCCTTGCACCAACTATGCACAATCGCTTTGATGCAAAAACAAAAGCCAAAAACCCATGCACAGTATGATGTAATTTGTGAACATAATGGACAACTACATGTAAGCAGCTTGATTATATCATTGGTAACGTTTTTTTTCCATTTATTGTTAATATTTCATAACCAATGTTGCAAATGGTCTTTATTTTTCATTTAATGGCCCCGAGAGTTGTTTTAAATAATAGGTTGAAATGGTATTTTAAGGAGTCTATTAAACTTGATATTAGCTCATTTTGGTGTAGAGGCAAAGTGAACATGCTTTCCCTCCTCACTTATGCAGTGAAGTGGGATTTGGTTTCATGATCTATCATTCTCCATGTATTTTTTTATTGTTGAGTGATGCATATCAACTATATTTTTCCAAAATAAAAGGTAGGAAAAAACATTGTACTATATTGCTAGCAGGAACCAAATTTTATAGGCATTGTCGATAATTCTTTATTTCATGAACATATTTTTTTAAACAATCATAGCTATGCAGTGTATCCAGTGGTTGATGGGTAAAACAAAACAACCAAAAGTAACCTTGGTCCTTACCACATTTTCCTAATACGCACTTACAACCGATCAAATCCTAACAAATGAATTATGACCTTGTTAGTAGCATCAAATATTTTATTGTGGGGAGACATATAAACATAGTGATTTCTATAGACATGTTGTTACTTTAAAAACCATGGCTCATTATGCAAATGGGCCTGAGACTATTTGGTATTATGGGATAAATTGATTATTAAAATTTTGATGTATAGAAATGAAATAAATTCTTATAATTTGCTTATATCTTAGTTTTTTAAAATTATGTTGACTCTTGTTTAAGTGAGATTCTTTTCTTCATAATATTCATAAAATATGATTGGAAATGATTGGAAGATATTTAATTATTTGTTTGTTTAGCATTTATATTATTTGAGATCACAGATGCCCACAGCTTCCATAGGTCGTAATTGAGATGTAGAGGAATTATCTGATGTGAAATTTTGAAATCTCAATGTTTTGAACTTCTAAATCAAAGTTCATCTTTAGGAGGATGGACAAAAGTCGAGGAATGCAATAGCAGTTCTCCAAATCCATAAATACACAATAATTAATTATTCTCTAGTTTGCAAGGTCGGCTTGGGAAATGCATAGACCAATAATGCATGATTATCTTATCTTATTTTCTTGCTTTGATGATGGGTTTTCGTGTGTCACTTATCTTTAATCTGTATTCTTTGATAATAACCTAACCATAGAAGACCGATTAAAAATAAATTACACGTGGAAGCCCATCATCCAAGCTAGAAAATAAGATAAGATGATCACACATTATTGGTCTATGCATTTCCCAAGCTGACCCTGGAAACTAGAGAATAATTAATTATTGTCTATTTATGGATTTGGTGAATTGCTATTGCACTCCTCGACTTCTGTCCATCCTCTTGAAGATGAACTTTGATTTAAAAGTTCGAAACATTGAGATTTCAAAATTTCACACAGGATAATTTGTTCAACTTTTATTGAGTATTATAAATTTATTATTCAATAATGTGTTCTATGTTTTATTAAAAATTTAAAAATTTTCAGGGTTTCTCCTTATGTAGATGTTAATCACTTTAAAGTTTACACAACCTTTCTACTAACTACATTATAATTCTAGAAAATTTGATAATCACTATATCTAAAAGATGGAATGAAAAGGTCAAACACTTATTTAATGGACAATATTGCAAAAATTGTGAATTATGGAGTCATTAGTCACAGACTATATTAGTTTATAGTAGCCTACAACATTAGAGGTCCTAAATAATTGTGAATTCCGCTTAAATTGAAGGATATAGAATCATTAGTCATACACTACACGTGTATAGTAGTGTTCAAAAATTAGAGTTCTTCAATAATTGTTAATTATGGTTAAATTAAAGCATATGGAGTCACTAGTCATACCCTACACAAGCGTATGATAGCCGACAACCATGAGAGGTCGTATGATAGATACAAATATATAGAATTGATTACAAAGATTTAAATAAATAAATAATTTGAAAATTCAAGACAGCTTATTAGAATCTTGTAACATTGATCACATTCATTGTTATTAGTCATGGACAATGAAAATTTCTGAAATGAGACTTTGATTACTCTCTTGATTTGGCAAGTTTAGTTACAGGAATCTCCTTTTTAATTGTGGGATTACTGGGAATTGATCCTTGGTCTATGCTATTAATGTACCTAGGGTATAGAGAAATGTATAGTGGGTCTTGATTCATTATGTTGGTAAATTCATTTTCTGGGTCTTCTTTTATCTAAGGCAGCTATTGTGTAATGCGCTGGTTTTTCAGCAGAGCACTAGGTAGAATTTCTGAGTTAATTTTCTATGTATCAACTTATTCAGGTATATGGGAGTAATTTCCAACCAATTTTCTAATCCTTTTAATGAGATTTAGTTTACCGTTTTGTCCTTACAATTCATACATTCGTATTTAAAAATAAACTAATCATATCAATATTTTCTTGCAACAATTGTTTTCAGTGAAGGATATGTTTCACCGTAATAATTCAGTAAATAGCAAAGTATATGCAGGGTTCAGGGTAAGTCTCAGCATAATAATCAAATAAAATAAATAACAAGGAAATTACCTGATGCCGATGCTAGTCGACCGTAGGTTGCAGCAGGTTATGATTTCATTCTCTTAGTCAGCCAAAACGATGTGTCCACCCTACCGACCAGCTATTATCTTGCTGGCCCTTGGAAATTCAAGGATTTCCAAGCCCCCGAGTTCACGAACTGATAATCCCGAGAGCAGTATGTCCTTGGTTCTCCAAACCTTTTTCTTCGTACTTTCAGCTATCCCCCCTTACCTTCAACTTCATCCCCTCTATATACATCTTTTCCCTACTCGAGAAGGCCTTGGGCTTACTCCACCGCCCCCAAACTTCCCTCTCGAGCCCCTCAAACATTAACTCCTTTCCTTTTGTATTTAATGTTATTAATGTCATTAATAAAATATTATATAAATAGTTGACCCTATTATGTCTAACTTAGAAATGGAAATAACCACACTTTAATCATTTATTATTCAATATTTAAATGTTACCTATATTTCAATTGTTATGATATGGATGGTATTATTATTAAAATAACATTAATTAAATAATATTATTAATTAAATCACCACAAAGTAGTGCCAAATGGTGAATTTAATAAAAATGTTTTTTTAGATCATTTGTTTATCGCATGAGTACCCTAATATGTACATAGTATAGTCGTTCTTCTAAACAAAGCACCCTTAAGGGTTTAAACAATCTTACTAATTAATTAGACAGTACCATTACCTTATTTACAACAATCCTCAAATGACAATGTGAACTGACGACACTTGTCTCAATTGTTTATCACGATGTTTACCCACAAGTAACACATAGCTTAATTGATTTGTTTTACACACCTTAACTAACTTTATTTTCATTATCGGAGTTCGATCAATGCATGATTAACATAATTACTTATGACAACTTATACATTTATTCGTTAGGTTAAGTGTTTGTATGTCGATACTAGTGTACACGTGCAAGGTGTGCATGCGTGGCCAGCGTATGCACAGATCACAAATGTACTATAGACAAACCCCATCCCGACTATGCATACCTGCTAACTAATACTAGTATTTACCCCCATGTAGAAAAACAAGCATAAAATACATAGTACAAGTACTTTAACATCCTCAGTTATTTATTAGTTAATTCTTTTCGATTTCACATCATTATATTTATCTTTACATTGGTTTAATCAATCATGTACAAGGAAGGGTACCTACTACTACTAACTCAGAATCAAGGAATACCCAACCCTCAACAGTACTAACTAACTCATCCTCCCGTCATAACCTACGTCCTACATCCTCCCTATCCTTCCTCTGCTAGTACAGAAGTGGATGTTGGACTCACCGATCTGACCACATAGAAGTTGAGAGCGAAAGCATCGGCTGAACAGCGGACCTATCCTCCCCTAGCAGGCATCCGACCATCGTCATCACAACTACATGGGGAGCGTGTCTCAGCATGGCCCTCCCACGACCTCGGGTATCATAGGAACATAGGGTGGGAAACACATCCATCCCTCTCAACATACCGGGTCTACACCCTTATCAAATCATACTCTGCTGCTATCGAGATTATCAGTTTGTGTTATCGTATCATCATTCTTGGCTGCTAAGGTTTATTGTACGAACATGTTCTTTTCCCAATATATCAGATCAAGTAACTGGCTATCCCATAGCCCTCGTGTCCTGTAGGTTAGTATTTCACAAAATACAATTTATAGAAAGCATTTCCCATTGATCGCCAATTGATCCATGTTATCAAAATCATTTTATTTCATGTAACCTTTTTAGTTCATCCTAGATGCGTATGACATATAATACTTCAATAATTCATATAAGAAGATGGTATCCATGTACCGATTCCTATATTTCACATCTTATTAATGAAAACATATAAGCATATACTGTAATCGTAAGATAAAGAATTCACACGATAATCATGACATCGTAACAGCATGACATAGTAACATCGTAATCATAGTGAAATCATAAAACAAGGTAACTTTATATAATGAGGTCCGTCATGTCATAATATAGTTTACTCAGTCGATTTGAGTTCAATAGATAATAAGAAAATAAAGTATAGTGTGTCTTAATTGATAAACACCTGTAATAAAAATATGGGGTGTTACATATTGGGAGTCAATCCTTGGTCTACAATACTAATGACTATGATGGTTTAGCGAAGTCGTTTGCATGGGATGAGAACCCCATGGTTCACTTGTTGAGAGTCGAGTCTATATGGTTGATCCTGGGTCTAATCGGTGTTCTAAAAACTTCTACGGTGTTCTATATAGTTACTCTGCTTATCTATAGTTTTGTCATTTATTTATTGGGTTAAATACAGTAGTTTGATTTCTAGGAATGAACCTAGGGTTTGCGAATTGTACAAGGGTGAATACCTCTCTCGTGTAACTACTTCTCTATGTTTTTAGATTGGGAAAGTTCAAGGATAATTCTAATTGGGCAAGGGTAACCTCTGCTACACGTAGCAGGGTCTGTGATTTCAATGTTTAATGTTTATCTTATATAAGATATTGGTTCTGCATGGATGTTTACTACTCTATTTTAATGTTTGGTTATTACTTATGTGTAAAATGATAATTTATTACTTTCTTAGATTAGTAACAGAGCTCTAGCAAAAGATAGCTTTGCTAGAGCGATTCTCGTTGTGGGTTTCGAATCCGGCTTGGTTGTGTATTAGTTCTGGAATTTCGTTGTTTAAATGCTTACTCCAGTTTAGTGTAAATTCTATATTTAAAATGTGAATGGTAGTTCTTTGGTTTATGTGGTTTAATTATGAGATTTGGGGTTTTGTCTATGTCTGGATAATTTGTTTTCTAAGCTAGATTTGGATGAAAGATTTGTCCTTTGGTTATCCTATATGCCATGCAAATATTTATGCATGGTCTTTATTTGGATAGAGTATTTTAGATGGAAAATATAAATAACAGAGTTTGTTCTAATCTAGATTGATAGGAAATCTCATTTATATTCGAGGATCTAGCTTTTAACCTACAACAGTAAAATAAAAGGGCAACCCATGTGTGCCATGACTAAGTAGGTTCTATCAATAACCACGCTAGTAAATAAAGAATTAATAAAAGATTTGCAGCATAATTATTGGAATCTGAAAGCATATTAAATCTCTATTTAAAGCCATATTGAGAAAACAAGACTAAAACTAAAGGACTGCAAATACTTACTTGCAAAGGTGCTACTAAAAGTACCTCGTTACCCTGCACACTACACACACAGATTTATAGTAACTACCTTTATCAGACTTGTAGAAATGTAACTGAATAGCTTCAGCACTACCACTTCCTCCCAACCATTGACCCTGAACTGTTCCTTGTTCGTTTGTCGAATCACCCCAGAGCTGGTCCAAGCATGCAAGGAGTCTGGAATACCTAAGGAACATTTTTTTTCATTTCTTTTAATGAGGACTAATTCTGTACTATTCAAATGTGAGACTTGGAATCTCTCCCATCTCATAATACGACATCCCTCTCTTTGTACGTGTCCTTATATTTATAGGTATAATGGCTAGGGTGCAACCGAGGTCTTTAGAATTGAAACGGTTTGTTTACTTGACTTGTCAATCAGAATTTTAATGTCTTCATGCTTTTAACTCATAGTTATAATATATTTAATAGTATATATTCATATAACTAAAATATCACTTTAGTTATTATTCGTTGATAACTGATCTTTTAATTGTTTATATTTTTTATTTGAAAATAGAACTCTTAGTTTTATTCATTTAGTTTATATAATATCTCTAAGTTCGACTTTTTAGTTTATTTATATACTCTCTCTCTATATATATAGTATGTACTCAACTCTTTTAATTTATTTATCTTTTACTATATATATAATATCTACATATATATAAATTATCTTTTATTATATATATAATATCCACACACACACACATATATTTATTTGAGACTCTTTTATAAATTCCCTTTTATATTTATTGCATCATACAGTATATTCCTGATGCTTCATTAATTCATGTAAGATTTCTTTATCATAGCCTCTAGTGGGTTTGGTCGGTCAACTAAAGATAGATTGCTCTAGGCCCTTTGCATGGTCGGTCCCCCGTTTAGTGGCATTTCAGTTAGTCTTTGATGAGAAAATAGAAAATGATTCATTTAATCAATTTGAATAAATAGGATTACTAATGCTCCAGAGTTTTTGGATCAACATTAGTAATAAGATGTGTATTTTGTGCTCTTCGGAGTTTTTCAAGCTCAATACTCAAAGTGAGGTAACTCCAATGCTATTCAGATATTATGCTCAACACTTTTAATGGGAGTTACACTAGCGCAATTCCAGAGATTGTGTTCAACACTAGTACTAGGATGCATTTGTAAGATACACCTAGGGATACAATGGCCAAGGATCCGATGCTCCAGAGCTTATGCTCAACATCATAACGGTTGGTGTGCTCCAATGATTATTCCCAACACTTATTATTTATCTTGTGGGGTTATCTATGTACTCCAGAGCACATGCTCTGTACAGACTACTTTAACCTAGGTGCTCCAGGGCTTATGCCCAACACATCTATGTACACCAGGACTTATTCCCAACACATAATAAAAAGTCATCCATGTGCATCGAGGCTTATGCCCAACACATAGGTCATCCATGTACATCATGGCTTATGCCCAACACATAACAAAAGTCAGCCATGTATATCAGGGCTTATGCACAACTCATAATCAAAATTCAACCATGTAAATCAGGTCTTATGCCCAGCACATATCCAAATTAATCCATGTGCATCGTGTCTTATGTCCAACACATAACCAAAAAATTAATCCATGTACATCGGGGCTTATGCCCAGTACATAACAAAAATTCAAAGTCTCAGGATATTATACCCATTCCCCCTTAGAAAAACACCGTACCGGTGTTTAGGGACTGGAAATGAAACCCTGAAATAAGGTAGGGTAAGCCTGTTTCATGGTGGTTTCATTCTCCCATGTGACCTCATCAAGCCCGAAGTGCTTCCATTTCAATTTTAGCTAGACAATAGTTCACTTCTTGACATGTACTTCCCTCTTTTCCAATATGTGAATGGGTTCTGGCATAAATCCCCCTTCTGGTTCTACCTATAACAAGGACCAATCAATTACATGCTTAGTATCATAGACATATTTCTTCAAAAAAGATGTGTGATAAAAATTGTGAACTTTCACATGGGTAGGTAAAGCTAATTCATAAGCCACTGGTCCTTTCTTAGCAAGTATTTCAAAGGGTCCACAAAATCCAGGGGCTAACTTTCTGAATCTCCCTAAGCTCAATGAGCTCCTCTTTGCCTTCACTTTTAAGAAGAAATGTTCGCTAATTTGGTAATCTTTGTCTTTTCTCTTTTTATCTGCATAACTCTTCTAGCGGTCATGTGCCTCTTTTACGTTCTACTGCACTTTGGTGACTAACTGTTATAGATATTTTAGTAAGTCCGGCCCTAGTGCAAGTCTATCTACCAGGCTATCCCAAGTCACTGGTGTTCTACACTTTTTTCCATAGAGTACCTAAAAGGCACTCATCTTGGCATAGGTTTGATACCCATTGTTGAATGTAAAATCTGCAAGGTGTAAGTAGTCCTCCCACCTTGTGGGATTGTTCATTATGTACATTCTAAGCATATCTTCGAAGATTTGATTTACCCGCTCGGTCTATCCCTCTGTCTACAGATGGTAGGCTGTACTGAATTTTAATTGTGTCTCCAAACTGGAGAAGAAGGATCTCCAGAAATGAATGGTGAAATTTGTGTCTCTATCCGAGATGATTGCCTTGGGTGTCCCATGCAATCCAAATATTTCTTATAGGAAAATGTCTGCGATGTGAACAACTTTGTATGTAGATTTTACTGGGATGAAGTGTGCTGCTTTGGAAAATTTATCTACCACTACAAAAATGGAATCATTTTGCTTCTTGCTCTTTGGTAATCCTATGATGATATCCATTCTGATAACTTCCCATTTCCATTCTGGAATGGGTAGCAGTTGCAACAACCCTGAAGGGTGTTGATGCTCCGCTTTGACCAGTTGACATTCCTAGCATTTGGTGATGAATAGTGTTGTGTCAACCTTCAATTTAGGCTAGAAGAAGTGTTTCTTCACTGTTGATATCATCTTTTTATATCCAAGATGTCCAGAGTAGGGTTTCTAATGAAACTCTGTTAAAATGTTAGACCTAATGTCTCCATCGTCCAGAACATAGAGTCTTTCTTTAAACCATAACAAACCTGACTCGTCGATCTTATATTCCTTCTATTGATGGAATAACCTATCTTCCTATATCTTCTTAAGGATTTCAATATAGAAGCGGTCCTCTTTGCTTCCGGCTCTAATTATTTTGTGCAAGTACGAATCTGTTTGACTCACAGTCACCTCATACAACATATGAGATCTGCAACTTAAGGCATCGACAATCTTGTTCTCCTTCCCTTTTATGTGTTTCAATTCAAAGTGGTACTTGTTGAGGAAAGCAAACGATTTGGCCTGCCTAGCATTTAGGTCTGGTTGATCAAATAGGTACTTCAAACTCATATTGTCTGTTTTCAAAAGGAACTTCTTCCCCATGAGGTAGTGCCTCCACATCTTTAAAGCATGGATGATGGTGGCTAAGTCAAGATCATGCGTGGGGTAGTTCTACTCATGCTCTTTTAACTTCCTTGATTCGTAGTAGATTACGAAATCATTCTGCATGAGGACTCCACCAAGTCCTTCTTTGCTTGCATCTGTGCAAACAACGAAATCCCCATCGGGGTCCGCAATCCGTAGTACAGGTGCACTGGTCAATAGTTTTTTTAGCTTTTGGAAACTTTCTTCGGATTTGGCTATCCATAGGAATTTGGTTTCCTTATTCTGTAAGGAGGTCATGGGAAAAGAAATTCATGAAAATTTCTCGATGAAATTTTGGTAGTAACCTACTAATCCCAAAAATGACCTTATGTCAGTGACACAAGTAGGTGTAGGCCATTCCTCAATTGCTTTAATCTTTTCTGGGTTGACAGTTATTCCCTTTTCTGAAATGATGTGACCCAAATACTGTATCTGAGGTTTGTAGAAATCACACTTGCTAAATTTGGCATCAAGTTGGTGTTCCCATAATACCCGCACGGTTTTGAGGTGCTCCTCGTGTTCCTCCTTACTCTTGGAGTAGATCAGTATATCGACTATAAAGACTAGTACAAATTTGTCTAGGTATTCACTGAAGATGTTGTTCATCAGGCACATGAAAGTGGCTGGTGCTTTGGTTAACCTGAAAGGCATCACCACAAACTTATAATGGCCATATTGAGTCCGAAAAGCGGTTTTGTTTATGTCTTTATCACGGATCCTCACCTGATGGTATCTGGATCATAAGTCGATCTTTGAAAATAAATTTGCTCCCCCAACTTGATCAAACAAGTCATCTATCCTAGGGAGTGAGTATCTATCTTTGATGGTCAGTTTTTTGAGCTATCGGTAAACGATGCACATTCACATCATCTTGTCTTTCTTCTTTACGAAGAGTATAGGTGCTCCCCAAGGAGACACACTAGGTTTGATGTATCCTTCTTCTATAAACTCTTGTAGTTGTATTTTAAGCTCTACTAACTCTGGTGCACTCGTGTGATATGGGGATTTTGAAGCTGGTACCGATCCGGGGGTTAGCTCTATAGAAAATTCTAAGTCCCTCTTTGGTGGTAGTCCTGGTATTTCCTCGAGAAATACATCCTTGAAATCTACAAGAATCGGAAGTATTCAATTTTATGTTCCCTCTCAGCTTATATGTTTTGAATGTTAACTGCATAAAGCTTGCAGCCTTTCCTTACACATTTCTTTGCTTGTAAGGTGGATATCTGTTTGATAGAGCCTTTCCTGGGTATTCCTTTGATCTTCCTTTGATTCCCTTGTCTGTTTGTGCATAATATTGATTTGTTTAGATAGTCAAGCATGACACGGTGCCATTCCAACCCGTCCATGTCAATCAGTAAGTCATATGATCCTAAAGGTAAGATGTTTAAATCTACTTATGTCGAAAAACCGTTCATATATACCTTGCATTCTTTCACCAGTTCTGAAGCCTTCCTTTTTGTACCAGTGGCTAGTTGTACCAGCCATGGTTTCCCATGTTTCTCTTTGTTCAGTTTACACATGTCGGCAATTTTAGGAGAAACATAGCTACGACAAGCCCCGAGGTCGATCATAATTGAAATAGGTGTGTTGGATATTTTACCTTCTATCTCGACCATGGTAGACTTATGGTTTGCTTGTCAGTCATTGAGTGCTGCATAGATCCTTGGTGTTCTCGCCATGTCTTCCACTGTTGTTTCTTCTTGTAAGTTGTGTAGGACTCCATCCATCTTGTTTGGGCAATCTCTGAAGTAGTGGGGCCCTTGGAATTTCCAGTAGCTAACTAGTAGTGGAGCAACCCTGGTTCCTCTATTCATTGCTGGTCTGTTGGCATTTGGTGTAGGTACATTTGGCCGTGCACCAGGTCTATTGAAATTTATGTTTGGTGGAAAACTATTATTCTATTTTCTGTAAGGAGGTGGCCTAAATCCTCATTTTCGGTTATCTGAAAAGGTCTTGAATTTGTCTCTACTGTTGTTTATATTCAAATTCCTCTGCTGCCCATGTTCATAGAAAATTCTAGCTTTGTGTAAGGTTATGTCTAGAGTTTTAGGTATGTCGAACTCAATTCTCTATCGGTAATTTGGAGGAAGGCACCCCAAAAACAATTATATCTTTACCTTTTCGTCTTCAATGTATGACACATAGTGTAACAGATCTAGAAATTTGTTGATAAAAGCATCCATGGTTAGGGAACCCATTCGTAGTTCGTGAAAATCCATCACTTTCTTGTCGAAGAATATTTCTGACATATACTTTTCCTAAAATAGATTTCTAAAGGTACCCCATCCGATATTCTTCACTTTATGCTTTTTACTGTGTTTTAGATCTCTCCAGCATCTGGTTGCCTTTCCGTTTAAGTTATAAATGGCCAGACGGGCTTTCATCTCACTGGCTTAATTATGTACTCAGAAGTATTTAGCCATTCCCAAGAGCCATTCTTCAGCTTTTTCTCCTATATCCATTTCTCCCTCATAAGTTGGGGCTTTGATTTTTCAAAACTCTCCCTGTAGGCTATCATCATTTTTTTTGTCTCTTGTTGCAAGGGAACGGTGAGTAATCACTAGAAGAGCTATTATACTCCTCTTCCATGATTCCAGGTGTGTGTTCTTCTCTTCCCTCATTCCTAGGACTGCTGGTCCTTCTTTTATGATGATAGTCTTCTCCATATTTGTTTGCTGAGTGGGTGGCTTGTCTCTGGGTTTTTACCCCTGTCAAACTCTGAAGCATAACTTCGTTTATTGCTTGTTCTTCTCGTCTTTCATTCAGATTATCATCTTTAAAGCTCTATAGATATGCTTGTAAGCTATGTATCATCTTCATTAAGTCAGATGGCTTGGTTGTGCCAATGCTATAATTTAGTTCCACCATGATCTCTTCTTCTTAGGGTGGTGAATCCAAGTTCCTGTGTCTACTATTGTTCCCCTCTATATTCATGATTCAGTTTTCTCTTATATCTGTAGAAATTAACCAGTTAGTAAAAACAATTATTAGTTTTATAAAATCATAAGTAAAGTTTTGAAAACGCTTTTCTACAGTGGATGTCTTTTAAGTACTGAACCCAAAAAGGTCTCTCAGTGTTTAAATGTGGGCTTTGATACCACTTGTAATGTCCCTAAAATACACAATATAGAAAATAAAATTGTATGGGTCTTTTAATCGGATACATGATCTTTATAAAATTAAATTCAGCGCTATAAAATATAATGATGGATCCTTAACTAATCCCTTGGTTTGCTTATCTGGAATATACCTGTGTTTGATTGTTTATGTAACTATTCTAGTTAACTATTCGACATTTATGTTAGTCCTGTAGCTGATGTGGTTGTATTACTAATGATCTTCTATTGGTTTTTTTTACGGATGTTGCATACTTTATTTAAGTTATGAACGTGTGTCTTGATAGATGTTTATGTTTAAGCGAGAAGTGTGATGGTTTGAGTGGTTCGAACCATGTCATAACTTTTCTTACAGGTTTCCTAAGGCTGGCTTGAACTAAGGTGTACCTATCTTTGGCAGACAAAATCCTATTGACTGGTTAATGAGTTCTAAGGTAAATTACCTTATGGTGAAGACTAAGCTTTACTCAAGGTTTTAACACCTTGGATGGTCCCAAAGGAGGAGGCACATTTTGGCAAAATTAACTATGTTAGTAGCAATGTAATATAAGAGCTAATACCTACCTAACTTACAGGAGTCATATCCTTGAGCTAAAAGTTCCATGGTATGCTATCCTAAGTTCTACGATGACACCGTATGAGAGTTTAAGGTAGTGGAGGGTTTGGTGATTTTGTTAAATGCATTCACGTGATGCTTTACTCAAATTTCCTGCCATGTGGAATGAGCACGTGTTACATCCTATCATGATGGTTTGTCTTCATTGTTTGGGAGGGAAGTGTAGGAGGGAATCTCTACGCTTCCTCTTCTGCGCTTTTGTGTCGTGGTTGGGGTTTCAGGGTAATGTATTTCAGATCGGTTGTGAGATGGATCGTCTGCATGGCTCGAGGATTCAACACGACCATACCCAGGTATAAGTTAAGGTTTTGTTTTAATTGATATTTCTATTTCTTGAGTACATTTGACTGAATTCGTGTTTGTTGATAATTCCATCATTGTGGCATTGGTTGTATGCGCGAAGGGCAGAGATGGAACTAGTTACAGTCTTCGGCGATGCATTAGAAAGTGGTAAGTTTGCAACCTTCAGCTCCTTTTCTTCATCGCTATTGGGAGAAAGACTTGGTTTTAAAATATGATGATGATTGTGCTATGCCCCATAGTGACAAGGTGTTTTGGGTGTTTTCTCTATATGCACAGGGTTTGATTTGTTCTGTTCTTGAACCTAGATCTTGATGGTTTGATCTAGAAATGTTATGTTCTTTAATCCTGTGGAGGTGTTTGTTGGGAGAATGTAATTTGGCCCTCGGCCTGTGTAAATTCTATACTTGGAAATAATATCGTATTCGCTACATGAGTATTTTTGAGTCTCTATTCTATTTATAAAATGCCTATGTATTTGGCACTTCAATTCCATTGGTTATTGTATAATTCTTATGCTTAAGTCTCTGGTTGATTCGTTGTGTTGAAAGAATTGTGTTTTGGGTTTTCTATTTAATGTAAATGGTATTTTGGATATTTAGAAATGTTGGCTTTGTTTATCTTATGGCTATTTCATTAGCTTGTCATTTTCTATTTGCTACTGTGTAATTTGTCTGTCTGAAATGAGACTCTGATTACTCCCTTGCTTTGGTAAGTTTAGTTACGGGATTCTCCTTTTTAATTTTGGGATTACTGGGGATTGATACCTGGCCTATGTTATTAATGTACCTATGGTATAGCGAAATCTATAGTGGGTCTTGATTCATTATGCTGGTAAATTCATTTCTCGGTCTTCTTTTTATCTAAGGAAGCTATTAGGAATCGATCCTTGGTCTACAATACTAACGAATCTGATGGTTTAGCGAATTCCTTTATATGGGATGAGAACCCCATGGTTTGCTTGTTGAGAGTTGAGTCTATATGGTTGATCCTAGGTTTGATCGGTGTTCTAAAAACTTCTACGGTGTTGTATTTAGTTACTCTGCTTATCTACAATTATGTCATGTATTTATTGGGTTAAATACAATAGTTTGATTTATAGGAATGAACCTACGGTTTGCGAATTGTACAGGGGTGAATACCTCTGTCGTGTAACTACTTCGCTATGTTTTTAGTTTGGCAAAGTTTAATGATAATTATAACTGGGAAAGGGTAACCTACATTACATGGAGCAAGGTCTGCGATTTCAATGTTTAGCATTTATCTTATATAAGATACTGGTTCTGCGTGGATGTTTACTACTCTGTTTTAATGTTTGCTTATTACTTCTATGTAAAATGGTAATGTGATTACTTTCTTAGATTAGTAACAGAGTTCTGCTAGAGCGATTCTCACTGTAGGTTTCGACTCCGGCTTGGTTGTGTATTAGTTCTAGAATTTCGTTGTTTAAATGCTTACTCCAATTTAGTGTAAACTCTATATTTCAAATGTGAATGGTAGTTCTTTCATTTATGTGGTTTAATTATGAGATTTGGGGTTTTGTCTATGTTTGGATAATTTGTTTTCTAAGCTAGATTTGGATGAAATATTTGTACTTCGGTTATCCAATATGCTATACAAATATTTATGCATGGTCTTTTTTTGGATAGAGTATTTTAAATGGAAAATATAAATAACAGAGTTTGTTCTAATATGGATTGATAGGAAATCTCATTTATATTTGAGGATCGAGATTTTAACCTACAATAGTAAAATAAAAGGGCAACCCATGTGCATCATGACTAAGTAGGTTCTGTCAATGACCACACCACTAAATAAAGAATTAATAAAATATTTGCAACATAATTATTGGAATCTGAAAGCATATTAAATCTTTATTTAAAGCTATATTGAGAAAACAAGACTAAAACTAAAGGGCTGTAAATACTTACTTGCGAAGGTGCTGCTGAAAGTACCTCGTTAACCTGCACACTACACACACAGATTTATAGGAACTACTTTTGTCAGACTTGAGGAAATGTAGCCGAATAACTTCAAAACTGCCACGTTTCTCCCAACCATTGACCCCAAACCGTTCCTGGTTCGTTTGTCGGATCACCCCCGAGCTGGTCCGAGCATGCAAGGAGTCTAGAATACCTAAGGAACGTTGTTGTTATCTTCTTTTAATGAGGACTAATTCTGTACTATTCAGATGCGAGGCTTGGAATCTCTCCCATCTCATAATCCGACATCCCTCTCTTTGTACTTGTCCTTATCTTTATAGGTATAATGGCTAGGGGGAAACCTACGTCTTTAGAATTGAAACGGTTTGTTTACTTGACTTGTCAATAAGACTTTTAATGTCTTCATGCTTTTAACTCATAGTTATAATATATTTAATAGTATATATTCATATAACTAAAATATCACTTTAGTTATTATTTTTTGATAACCCAACTTTTAATTGTTTATATTTTTTATTTGAAAATAGAACTCTTAGTTTTATTCATTTAGTTTATATAATATGTCTAAGTTTGAATTTTTAGTTTATTTATATAATATATATATATTTATATCTAGTATGTACTCAACTCTTTTAATTTATTTATCTTTTACTATATATATAATATCTACATATATATATATATATATATTTATTCGAGACTCTTTTATAAATCCCCTTTTAAATTTATTGCATCATATAGTATATTCCTTATGCTTCATTAATTCATAATATTTCTTTATCATAGCCTCTAGTGGGTTTGGTCAGAAAACTAAAGATAGGTTGTTCTAGGCCCTTTGCATGATCGGTCAACTGTTTAGTGGCAGTTCAGTCAGTCTTTGATGAGAAAATAGAAAATGATTCATTTAATCAATTTGAATAAATATGATTACTAATGATCGAGAGTTTTTGGCTCAACATTAGTAATAAGATGTGTATTTTGTGCTCTTCATATTTTTTCAGGTTCAACACTCAAAGTGAGGTAGCTCCAATGCTATTCAGAGCTTATGCTCAACACTTTTAATGGGAGTTACACTAGTGCAATTTCAGAGATTGTGCTCAACACTAGTGCTAGGATGCATTTGTAAGATACACCTAGGGATACAATGGCCAAGGATCCGATGCTCCAGATATTATGCTCAACATCAGAACGGTCGGTGTGCTCTAGGGCTTATGCCCAACACTTATTATTTATCTTGTGGGGTTATCTATGTACTCCAGAGTGCACACTCCATACATACTACTTTAACCCATGTGCTCTAGGGCTTATGCCCAACACATCTATGTACATCATGGCTTATGCCCAGCACATAATAAAAAGTCATCCATGTACATTTGGGCTTATGCCCAGCAAATAGTTCATCCATATACATCGGGGCTTATGCCCAGCACATAGGTCATCCATGTACATCAGGGATTATTCCCAGCACACAACAAAATTCATCCATATATATCAGGGCTTATGCTCAACTCATAATCAAAATTCAACCATTTACATCAAGGCTTATGCCCAACACATATCCAAAGTAATCCATGTGCACAAGGGCTTATGCCCAACACATAACCAAAAAAGTAATCCATGTATATCAGGGCTCATGCCTAGTACATAACAAAAAGTCAAAGTCTCAGGATATTACAATTATTATGGTTTGAGTTAGTAAAATGGATAGCCATTGCAAATTCATATCTTAGTATGCACAGACAAATAGTAACTTATGTGATTATGTGGTATGCGTGTTTGAGTACTATTGGTGTACCTACACAATGTATGTAAGCATTAGCTACACTTACATAACTCGTCTACGTATGTTGTATGAATGATCTATTATACTATTAAAACATCGCATGGATGCATTGTGGTTGTGAATGATCACATTATAATTACTATTATCTATTTAGTTATGAAATGATCTTATTACGCCAAGTTATTAATAAATGGTTAATTAATAGTGATCTGGGTTAATTATAAATTATGGTCAATGAAGGTGGAACAATGTTAATAATTTTAGTTAGTGGTTAATATGATTGTTCATAACTTGGTCGATAAATGATAATGCTATTAATAATATTAATTAGATTATTATTAACTTGATTCATTAATATTAACTACATGTTAATAATTTTAAGTAAATGTTAATGAGATTATTATTAAATCAATTAATTAATATTAACTAAGTATTAATGATGCTAATTAGTGTTATCAGTATTATGATTAACTTGATTAATAATTTTTAATTAGTCTTAATTATAACTAAAGGGTAATTATTATTACAAGGATGTGATAATCGTTAAATAAATGATTAGTGGTGCTAAAAGTGTATTAATTTATTAATTAAATGCTGATTATAATAAATATTTGGATGTTGAATTAATGTCGTATACAACATTAACAATATATTGTCATATCAAAGCTTGTTAAATTACATTATTATTAAATATTTATAAGGAATTTTATTATGAATTAATAATTATGTTTAATTATTACCTAAATTCAAATACCTATCTTCCTTGTATAAATTAGATTATTCATTTTTTTCAATTAAGGATAGGTGTAAGTCCTCAATAAAATGGAAACAGAAAAAGCCGACCGAATGTAACACAAAACCTACTCAACCGAGAGATTAGTACCTCATTCTAATCCAAAAGGAATCATGATTCATTGCAAGCTCTTCGATGGCTATAAAATCTCAAATGAAACAACTGAAACACACTGAAAAGGAAGTGATTTGTAGTGAGCATTGTTGATAATAGTACTCAAACTTACGAAGGAGCATTCATAGTCATTGGATAAGCTTGTGCGCGTGTTGTTTTGTTTGTTTTAAACAATGAATTATTATAAGCCTCCATCTCCATTCAACAGTAGAATCAACAACAACAGTGACAGTGACAAAGACAACCATGGTTCCGATTTTCCTACCAATCTTCCAGGCTTTGGTGATTTCAGAGACTTGTTTTGCCTCCTCCTCCTCCTAATGTACAATGCTTGGTGGCTCAGGGCGAGGATGGTGGTTGTGCGGATGATGGTGGTAATGATCATGTATACTCTCACTTCAACGATGGTGGCAGTGGTGATGATGATAATGGTGGAGATGATGGCCAAAACCATAACCATGGTTATAGAGATTATGCAGATCATCTTATGCCTATTATATTTGGCAATGGCAATGTTGATAATAATAACAACAATGGAAATGGAGATGATGAGGAAGACAAAGAGAGTCATCGCCATCCTTAGGTGGAAGTTATTTGGACATTGGCGATGGTTAAGGAAGTTACTCTTATGGTTGTCCTTATTTGTACCTAATGCTTGACACTTTAACCAATCACCCGAAAATTGTGCATGTCGTCGACGACTCTTATTTAGAAAATATGGACCTGCAATATAGTACCTCTTCTGCTTTGCCTCCAATGGCAATATTATTGCAAAGCTATATGTTGATCTGCCTCCCCATACATTGCCCCCTAAATCTTCTATTGTAGATCATCGCCCTAGGAAGGATCCTGGAAGTACCACAATATGTTCAACATGTCATCGCACATGCTCCCGCTCATTTGATGATGATAACTTAGAAGAGAAGGAAGCAAAGGAGGGAAATGTAAAAAATGAAGTGCGTGCAGAGGAAAATAAGCAAATCAAGGTACTAGAGGATCAAGAAATGAAGCAACTTAGCACTGAGCAAAAGCATCATAAAAGTTCCAGTGACAAGAAGCAAGACACCAATGACCAAAATAAGAAGCATTAGCAAGAGGAGAAGGGAAACAACAATGAACAAGAGAAGCAAAACCCTAATGACCTTGAATAATAAATAATCTCTTCTCGATTATCACACATTCGGTTACCAACTAGCTCGTTATTTTTTTTCAACTGCAAGCTTCTTGTTTTTCTTAGGTTATAAATTGGTGGACATTTTTCCTGGTAAATTAAGTAAACGTCATAATTACTTCAAAGTGTATGTATCAATGAAACTATCTGTCCTTTTTTAATGGAAATATAAAAGGACAAACACCTTTTAGCTTGGTCTATGGAAGAGAAGCAGTTATCCCTATGGAGTACATTGTGCTTAGTTTAAGGATAGCATCTTTTGCAGATATGGTGGACCTTGGAACAATGGAAGAAAGGTTGTCACAGTTACTTATGTTAGAATAAGATAGATTCATTGCAGGATTCCATCAGCAAGTACATAAGGAAAGAGAAAAAGCATGGCATGATAGACATATTAAGCAGAAGAAGTTCAAGATAGGATATTTAGTTCTCCTTTATGACATCAAGTTTATGAAATTCTTAGGAAAATTTAAGACACATTGGATAGGCCCTTATATTATTAGGAGCATTACAGATGGGGGTGGAGTTCAGTTAGAGAAGTTAAATGCAGAATTACTAAAGAGAATGGTAAATGGGAGCAGGTTGAAACTGTATAGGGACAACCCTGCCCCTGAAATCTCATGCTAAAAAAGAAGGAAGAGTCTAAGTGCCAAGTGTAGTTGAAATTGGGCACTCGACTATAAATGAGGCTACACTACGGGAAATTCTACAGACATCCGTTCCTCTGCATATTATCTACCGTGTCGAAGTATGTCGGGAATAAAACACGATCATTACACGATAGCTGATCTCGTCGAATATTTAGTTAGACGCATTTATTGGGCGATCATGAGCACAATCTATTGGATAGATTTGGGAGATATGATCAGATTTCCCTAATCAATGCATTTATGGATCCAAGCAGTCAGGAAACTTATAAATCTAGACACAATGTAGAGAGAACGCACTTCGTGAGTTTAGTCGAATAGATAGAGTAGAGAAGTTGTGATTCATCTCATCATACCAATCCAATGAGGAGATTGTGAGATAGTTTTAGTATAGTGGAATTGAGGGAGTTATGCAAACCTTGCAGAATCCAGAACAAGTACCACAAATGCCACATAAATCACCAAGGACAAAGATCAAGCCTGAATTGCGGTCTAAGATGAATCAGGATCGACACGCCACCACTTCCAGAGTGTCGATGGAGCCTGCAGCAGAAGAAATTTTTGAGGAAGAGGTTTCCCTACTAACATATATACCGTCGATGCACCCAGGTGTGAAACCCATCGCAAAGCAGAGACTTGAGAAGCATGCACTTAACACACCATCGATTCTGAAGGATGTGAAACTGGTTGGTAGCATGACAGGGCATGTGGTAAATTTGAAATACGTCGACCAAGATTTCAGCAACAGAACGAAATTCCCACAGTTTGCTTCAGGGAAATACTTGAGCAGAGTGCAATACCAAGAGTCAGGGGTAATTCGAGTCAAGATGCATATGTAGGCTAGGGGTATAGAAAAATCTAGACTGCTTAATATGTTGAAGATCCCACACTTTGGTCGCAGTTCCCACATTACGGTCGTAGTCAGACAACTGCTTGTGCTCGTACACGGTGGACACCTGTGGTTGGGGAAGAAGATACCCATTGATATGATCATGATCTGGAAGATCACACATCTAACTTTTGAAGGCCCTAACCCCACAGTGGAATTTGTGGGAAAGCATCAAGACAAGAAGGTCACAGAAACTATGAAGACATAGTTTGGCCTGATAAAAGGAAAGAAGGGCTACAACATGAATTCCATCAGTTATCCTAAGGTGTGGTTCGACGCACACATCCTCAAAGGGAAAATTGTCCAGAAATGTAGACCTAATGAGGTCCCAGCCCCTGTAATTTCCTTAGCAGTGCAATGTTCGGAAGGGGTGTAGTTCAACTGGGCGAACTACTTGCTAAGAGAATTCCTTCAGGACTGTATAAATGCACAAGAAAAAGGTATTAGTTTTCATTATTCATGGTTTTTAGTACCAATTTATTTGGTCGCGTGGGCAAAACCTAGTGATTCATAGTTCACAGATGTGGGAGATTCATAGTTCACAGTATGTCCAACTATGCGGTATGTCTCCCTATCGAAATTAGATGATGTAGAGCGGCAAATGCTGACCAATCAAGCATTTTATATCTACAACATAAACATCGACAAATTAATTTTCCAGTATCCACACCTATATCGGGAAGTTAAGGCGCATTATGATGGTGTGGCGCAACTTAGGGTAATGGTCACCTTTTCTTCCTGACGGAATTCGACACAGAAGATAATATGCAGAGAAATGAATGTTTGTCGAAGTTCCCGTAGTGCAACCTCATTAATAGTCTAGTGACCAATTTCAACTGCACACGGCACTTGGACTCTTCCTTATTTTTTAGCATGAGATTCTAGGGGCAGGGTTGTCCCTTAATAGTTTCAACCTGCTCCCTTTTAGAATTCCCTTTAGTAATTCTCCATTTAACTTCACTAACTGAACTACGGCCCCATATGTAATGTTCCTGATAATATAAGGGCCTATCCAATGTGTCTTAAATTTTCTTGGGGATTTCATAAACTTGCTGTCATAAAGGAGAACCAAATCTCTAATCTAGAACTTCTTCTACTTAATATGTCTATCATGCCATGCTTTTTCTCTTTCCTTTTGTACTTGCTGATGAAATCTTACAATGAATCTAGCTTATTCTAACATAAGTAACTACAACAACCTTTCTTCCATTGTGCCAGGGTCTTCCATATTTTTAATATCCCCAAATAAAACAATTTGATTTTTTTTATTTAATTATTTGATTAAGTTATTAGTCAATGGTTATTTCGATAAAGAATATTCTTGGCTAGTTTTGAAAGCTTCCAAGTGTCCGCATATGGACATATGTAATAAAAACGTTTTTTAATGAATAAAAGGAATGGATTTGGTGAGGACAACACGCTAAAAGAGGAAATCATGTATCTCAAGGGTGGGGGACAAGAAGAGTTAACCTCGGGAAACAAAGCATGTGTCAAGAGTGCATTAAATTGCATTGGACACACTCCTTAAAGATTAGGGATCATAATAGCCACGAGATTTTGAAGGGAATCATCTATTTGCAAAAGACCTAGGCAATAAACAATAAAAGGACATATGTGTGAGGCAGGACGTTGTTTAGTATGTCATGGAGAAGAACAGGATTTGTTGTGCGAGCACAAATGTGTTAGGAAAAATGAATTGTTGTGTGAGCACACATGTGTTAGTAAAAATGATTTGTTGTGTGAGAAGAAATATGTTAGGAAAAATGATTTGTTGTGTGAGAAGAAATATGTTAGGAAAAAATGATTTGTTGTGTGAGCACAATGGTGTTAGGAAAAACGTTGAACTTAACTTGATAAACGTTAACTAGTTTCCACTCTTGGGATACACGATTTGGATCGGGGGTGATTAGAGTGTGTTAGGAGACAACTCTAGATCTATGGTTGGGAGGAGAGTGGCTATTCCTACCTCATTCGACATCAAATTATTGTCAGGTTCCATGGTTATTTGAAATTTTGTAAGAATCATTGAAATTATTTAAAGTTGCAGGTTCTATTTTCTATGTTAAGTTGAATTTACATAATTAACATTGTGTATTGTTTCATAATTCCTCTTATAAGTATAATATGCTCATAGCATTGTAGAGACATGATTTATCTGCATTTGATTTCATTTGGAAGCTTGATCTTTCTTCACTGTTTTAAATCTTCTCATAGCATCAAAGAGATGCGATTTCCCTGCATTTGAGTACAATATGAAGTTTATATCTGCTCATTGTTCATAGCAGCATAAATATATAAATTCTTGATTACATTTTAGATTTGTTTTGGGCAGGGTTTACTATTGTGGTCTCTACTTATACTTTTATTTATGAATAGTGATCTTAATGCATATTAGTTGATGGCACACACATAGTTCTCCTAACGTCAATAACTGTAAATAGATCATTTAATTTAAATCAGTAGAAGAAAAGATACTTGAACATATTTAAACGGTAGAGGAGTAATCCAGATACGCCTTATAATTGAAGTCCCGCAACCTGAAATCCACAATGCGGAAATTAGGAATGTGGAGACAGTTGAAAAACTCAGCCTTATAATTGAAGTCCCGCAACCTGAAATCCGCAATGCGGAAGTCAGGAATGCGAAGACAGTTGAAAAAATCAGCCTTAAAATTGAAGTTTCCTTGACCTGTAATCCATGATGCAAAAGTCAGGATTGTGGAATGGTTGAAACTTAAGCCTTATAAGTGAAGGTTTTGCAACCCGCAATCCACGATGCCGAAGTCAATATTGTGGAATGGTTGAAACTTAATACTTATATTGAAGGTTATGCAACCTACAATCCATGATGCAGAAGTCAGGATTGCGGAATGGTTGAAACTTAATCCTTATAATTGAAGGTTCCACAACCCGCAATCCACGATGTGGAAGTCGGGATTGCAGAAGGTGTTGACACGAACCCAGTTGACATGGGTTTCCAACACTGTTGACACCCAAACCACCGCGATCTCTTTGAGCATCAACCCAGATAGGTTTTACCCTGTCCAGCAACACCTGCAGAGTAGATGAGGTCTCACCCAAGATGTTCAAGGGAGAGTCGATGAAACCATGTTTCTGCTGAATGAAGGAGGATGATGTAGCTAAGTTACCCAACTTATTGCAACATTTCTGTGATAGATCTACGCATTTAAATCAAGCATTATTCATATTCATGACATCATTCAACAAAACAAGTCATAATTGCAACAGATATAACAATAAAGCATTAACTGCAGCAAGGAAACATTGCATCATTCGTATATTCATATTGCGAAATGCATTACCATAGATAAATAGGGAAACATAGGGATTCTGCTCAATAACTCTGTCAAATCATATTAATTCTGCAAAAACCCAGATACAAAATATTAAGTCTTCAGCATTGGATCAAGTTCTCAGAATTGGTTCAACAATCACACTCCGCAAAATACAGATCTAACAGATATCTCCAAATCTAAGATACACGATCCAAGATGATTCAACACTTACAAACCCATGTCTATTTATAGGCTTGTGCCTTTACATTGCTTTTCCACTTTGTAACTACTTCCTAACCGACACTTCGAGCAAATGACCCAAAATCTATCTATTGTGGTCCAAATGACCCAAAAACCCGCATGCTACAGTTTGACAGACCCAAAATTACATAAAATATCATCATTTGCACTTGACTTCCTTCCTTCTGCGGTATCTTTGGCCTAGCGTAGCATCCACGATGCTGACTTGTCCAAACTGCCTACCAACAGGCCCCCAACACAATCTTGTGGCTCGCCCTCGAGCCACGTCATGCAGACAGGGTGTATGCGGTGGTCTTGACTCTGAAGTCCTTGTACTGTTGGTTGACTTCTGTGACCTGCTCCTTTACTTCCATAGCCAGCGCCTGACTGTCATTCACATCCTGGGAGATGGATGCTCACTTATCTTCCCCGCAACTTGTTGGCGACTTTCTTGTATAGCATGGAGTGCCGCACCGACTTTAGTCACAAAATGACCGCCAATCTCCTGGAACTCCTCTAGCTATGCAGCGTGCTTCTTCTAACGCTCGTCGCCTTGGTGATGCGTTGCTGTAACTCTTTTAAGTCCATGGACTTGGAAACCTGCTCCATTGGTGTCTCCATTTTGAGTGTTTCCAACTGCCCCTCTGCTTCCTGCCTAAGCTTGGTCAATTGTTCAATCTGCTCATCCAGAACAATGCGTCCCCAAAACTATACAGTGTCTGCTGTAAGTTTTGTCGCTGTCGTATCCAGCTCCTCTATGTGTGCTGCCTCCTCTTCAATGGCACATTTGCGTTCATCCACCTGCACTGGGGGTATGCTAGGGTTCAGCAGGGTTGTTAAATCCTGATTTTCATGCTCTAGTTGGGAAATGATAGCCCCAAGTCACTGCACATGTTGAATCACGTCCCATGCTGCGATGGGCTCCAACACATGTTGACAAGCCTTAGCGATGGCTGCCTCCACCCGCACATTTTGATCCCACAAAGTGGCCTTCTCCATAATGAGGCGATCATGTGCCTGCTTTAATTTGTCGATCACTCGAGCCTTCTCAGCTCGTTCTTTCTTAATGTCCTCTTCCAACTCATCCACGGCCTATCGGGCCGTAGCGGCCCTCCCTGTTAACTCTTCAACGCTTCCTTAGTATTTGCCTCACTCTCCTGCAAGTGTAGGAACTTACCACTGATCTCATGCATCCTATCCGCCATTTCATGACTGGAAACCGTTGTTGAAATATTGTAACTTCTAAGAATATTATATTTGTACTTTATTATTCTGGAGATGTTTCATTCCTCTGACGAGACTTTTCATGTATCCGAAGATGTTTTATTCCTCCATGGAGAATGTGGTAACTTGGGTTATTAGACTTCCCTAGTGGGGTCGGCCCTGTATGTGTTATGTGGGTTAAAGGGTTATTAGATCACCCTAGAGGGGTCAGCCCAGTCATCATTACGTAAAGTGGTTACGTTGGGACCTACCTAGTTTGTGTAAAAGTCAAGTCGGAGTTGTGTATAAATAGAAGAGGTGTGTTCCTCATTTAACACACATTCACTCCTTGTGATTAGCTCATAGGTGAGAGAGAGATCTGCTATGGAGGAGAAGGAGCTCATGTTTGGGGATTACATCTTTGTATTTGTTGGTCATCTATATTGAGGAAGCTTTGCTGGGTTTTCTACCCCATGAGGGTTTCCCAGGATAAATCTGTGTCTCTTGTGTTTATGCTGTGCTTGTTGTTCTTTCTATGATCCTGTATATGCTATTGTTGTGAAATGGAATGTAATTATGATATTTTCTATCTTAGCATATTGAATCTTAACAACCATCTGTATAGTTGTCAACTCCTTCACCAGCAACATATTGATGTTGATGGTCAATTTCCCTAACGGCTGCAACAAAGATTTCAAAGCCTCATTATTAGTCACAATCGCAGTCGAGGGAATATCAACATTCCTGACCCACAACTCAGTGCCGATTGTGCCAACTAGCTACACCAATGCTCCCTCTTGTGCCTTCTTCAAAACAATGTCACACAAGGAATCCAGCCGGGAAGTGATCGCATGGAAACCTTCATCTGCCTTTACCGTCATTGCTCTAGCCGCTCCAGTGGTTGCATTATTGATCGCTAGTAGTAGTCGGCCAAGCTGCATGTCTGACAGTAGGGGGATCCCACTGATTGTCTCGTGGTCATAATGTCCTTTCATCCTTCCCTCTTCAACCTCGTGCTCATCATCCATAGGGGTCTGCGATGACTCCTGGTCCGACACAGGATGTTGTTGGTCCATTACCGGTGCATATGATGGTATCCCTGTGGATTCTTCCACCTATGCAACCTATTCGTGCCAGTCGACCAGCCAATCAACAATGATTAAGTCTAAGTCTTCATCGGATAACTTATAGGGGGTATGCAACCACTGCTTATCTTTATCATGACGCACTTGCACATGGATACTACGCGGTCCAATCACAAACCGAGCGATCCATTTGTACATCTCAACCACTGCCTGAGTCAACTGCGGAATCCACGTAGCTGCTACGTACAACGCTTCCTAGTAGAGCCAAAACTGTGTGGCGCACTCCCTAAGGCACTCCGGTTCCGGCACCCACCACAAGTTTTGGTAGCATGCCCCCTTTTTTATCTTGTACCGCATCCACCTCCATTCCTTGATAGTCGTCGGGCTCCATCGAGGCGACAAGCATGATTAAGATCAGCAACCAGCTATATGCGAATGGTTGCTGCTCCGCCTGGGTTGCCACCGCGTATTTCGACAGCTGGTTGAGTGGAAACATGGACCAATTTACTTCCACACCTTCCGCACAGAGTTCCCCGCA
Source organism: Larix kaempferi (assembly GCA_027924585.1). NCBI lineage: Eukaryota > Viridiplantae > Streptophyta > Pinopsida > Pinales > Pinaceae > Larix > Larix kaempferi. The sequence goes on from BSBM01000416.1 coordinate 9,031,444, forward strand.
TGTGACAACCCTAGAGTTTCCTTGGTTAGGCCGATTGTTTGGAACGATCTTGGTAGCCAGGATCCGCACCCCAATCTTAACTGTGGGCTCGTTGATGGTGTCTAGGAGGTAGGCCCGTCTGTCTTTCTGCATTTTATATTGCTTCCGCAACCTAGCCGCGATATTTTTGTCATTTTTCTTCCTCGAAAAATATTGCGATGGGTCGACCCCGGCCTTCGGCAACCCGGTGATTTAAGAAATCAAGTCCACTGTGACAGTAACCTTCCTGTCCAACCATAGAATGCCGCCATGAAAACAAGCCAGCAACTGCTTAACGCAGGCATTCGCTTCTGTCAACCGCCCAAAGTGTGGCAGTTTGATTGTCATGTCCCAAATTTGGCATTGGGTCACAATGGCCTAATCACATTGGCCCTGTTCATTAGATTTTGTCAAATTGATGCTAAAGGTCAAATAATTGCCAAGGAGGAAAATTACTAGTTTCCTAGGTTTGGGGTGGAAGCTTTGGGATTTGGAATAATGGGGATAATAAATGATGTTTGAACATTAGAATGGCATAAATATTTAATAAAGGAGCTAAATAAATATATACAAGTGAAAATCAAATTGGCATTTGATCATGAAGACACATGGAGGAAGTGGGACCCACATATGGCTAGATTTTCCCACTACACTTGGCATCATTCTCTCACCAATTCGAATTCAAGGTGAATGGTAACATACTTAGGGGAGTCCAAAAGGTATTATTCATTGCATGACTCATCCACGGTCAAAATATAGAGGAAGAGTAACTCCCATGGAAGAGGAAGAGGCAATTTGGAGCTAGTGAGACACTTGGGCTAGATTCCCTAGCTCTATGACAACAATGATGAAGATGCTATGACACAAATCAGACCTGAAGGCTGAAATATGACATATATGACATATTAGGGCTAAAAATAGACTCCAAGAGGGCACTCAAGGGTGTTAGGGCAGCTAAGATGCTTCCACATGTGATTTGGTGGAAGTGGGACACTAGGAATTGTTGTACAAGTGATGTTCTTTGGAATCTCTTCCCAACTTGAGTTGGCATGAGTCTATTGGAAGGAATTCGACCCATGGAGTACATTAGAAGTTTATAAATGTCAATAAAAAATAATGAAACCATCTTTTGATCATTTGTAGAATTTGCAATTGCATTTGTGAAGAGGGAGATCTAGTGGATGACTAGTTTCTTGCCTTAGCCAATTTCGAGGGTGAAAGATTCCCATCCAAGTTGGTCATTGGAAAGTCCATTTAGACCTTTCATTTGGAACTTTAATGGAGTCTTTATCTGCAGGTGTAAGCTACAGGGAAACTCATGGTTTCTTCTATTGCAGCTCACTCCTTCAACCATTTCCAATTTTGATGGCATATTCTTGATCGTTGAGGGAGGGCATTTTTGGTGAGCTATTGTACTCTTTAGGGGAGCTTCTAATGCCCCATTTCTTTTGTAACATGAATTAAATACTATTTTCTTCATCTCCAAAAAGTTTCAGGTCGAAATTCCAAATGTATAAATCTAATTTTTAATGGAAGAACAATGTCATTTCCCCACTACCTTGTTGTGAACCAATGTATTGATGATGATTTCGAATGAATGGATGATTATATGATTCATTTGTGATTAATGGACTGCCATGGATGTATTTTACAAGTTTCATGTACTGTACTTGAGCATTTGAAGTATTTTTACTCAGTTTAATTGCATTGGGAGAAGAAATAGTGCCATTTCCCCAAGGGTCGAATTGGTGATTTTTGAAGTTGAATGGGAGAGGGTTGGAACAGATGTAATAATAAAATAATGGATCAAATGAGACCTTAATAACATCCTTAATACATTCCCTACCTCTGTTCATAAATTTGAGTGGCTTTGGAGGCATTTGGGAAGCCATTTTCAGTACTTACCCCAGGGAGATTTGAACCCCAAATTACTAGTAAAATTGCATACTTGGTATAGAATCTTAAGAGAGTTTGCAGAGGTATTTTTCTGGACATATATCATACCTGAACATCATATTCAAGTCCTAATATCATTCATACACCTTCCTTTAACATTTGAAGGCATTTGGAGTCAATTCGAGACCTAGAGACCAATACTAGTCAAAGGCAAATTACTAGTAAAGTTCCCTACATTGGCCAGAATGGAAAGAGTATTTGCAGAAGTATTTTAAAGGTACAAAGGAATCCCTAAAACAAATATTTATGTTCTAATCTCATTCATATACCTTCTCAGAAGATTTGGGATCATTTGGGGCAAATTTGGGACCTAGAGATCAAAACTAGTCAAAGGTCGAACTAGGGAAAAAAGTGGAAAATTGTCATTTTAATAAAATTCCTAACAAGGGACATTACAGTGGTATCAGAGCATGGTCCTTGCAACTGTGGATTAGGTACATACATTCAAGAATAATTGGCAGCCATGTCTTACTATTATGATGAATCCTATGAGTACAATTCTTATGAGGAATATGCAGATGCTTATGAGCAATATGAAGCAGAATGTGAATGGTACGAGGAAGAGGTGCCATCATGCAACACTTATTACAATTTCAAGAGAAATGAATATTATTCTTATGACTTTAAATCTGATGAATATGAGTGTGTCACACCAACCAAGGATAATTCTATGAGTGAGTTCCAAAGATGGAGAGCAAAATATAAAACCTTGCCCCAACAATATCAAAAATATCAAGAATATCTTGCTTTTAGTAAAAATACACAAAACTCCATGTCTTTTGAGTACTTTGCTGAACATGTTTTTGAAAATAGGCCCAAAAATGAAGATATGGAGTTAGTAAAGAAAGGTTTATTCCCTTCTTGTAAAGAACCTTGGAGTGAGTATCATACATGTGTGCATGAAATTATGTCCCACTTGAGGAGAGCTTTTAGGAATTCTTCAAAAAGAAATTCCAAAGATATTGATCATATGGAAAACAAGGGGCAAAATGCATCATCTTGCTTGAAGGATAAAAATGAAGAGACATCACAAGAGCATGAAGAATATTCTATTGAAAATATGGAAGATCATTTCGAGACACCTTCTAGCTTAGACATGAACCAAATAGCATCTATTGATGGATGCTTAAACTATGAAGTAGTACCTACTGATGGGTGCTCACACCTCTATGTTGCTGACATAGAGATCACTTTTGAAAGTGTTGCTACAAGCCCAAGTTCCATTAAGCATGATAATGAATACCTTGTAGCAGTTGAAGAAGAACCAAGATCAACTTCCCCATCACCACTTGAGCTTAATGAAGTTGGTCCAAGCAAAATTGAATAAGATGAGGAGGTTCATTTGCAAGAGCCTCATTTTCTTGAAGGATCCTTAAAGATGAATGAAAATAAGATCCAAGAGTCCCTCAGCATTCTCCATGAAACTCAAGCATTGGTGTCAAATTCTTGTTGGAGAGCTACTTCATTGGAGGAAACATCCTTCCTTGAAGACATGGAGAAGATTCAAAGAGCAATGTGCCACATCAAAGGTAATTTCATGTCTTTGTTTTTGATAGAAACCATTTGTTTGAGCTTAATGAATTGTTACATGATGCATACTTGAAGCATAATGAGGATATTCATAAGCTCACAATTCAAAATGATCAACTTCTTGAAAAGTTGAAAGATACTTGTTTTTCCTCCTATGTTTCAGATTGTCAAATGGTAGATTGTTTCGAGGATTCTCATGACATGGTAGATCATGAGAAATGTGGGAATTTGAATGTGATTAATGTGTTTGAAGATGAACTTAAAGAGATCCAAACACTTGATGTGGTGGAAGAGGAACTTGAATTGTCTCTTGATGAAGCTTATGCAATTTTTAAAGAAGAGCATGATTCCTCTACATTGGAACCAATCTATGACAAAGGTTTTCCACTTTTGAAGGAGCTGCATGATACTACCCACATGGATCCTTCCCATGATGAAACTTATGCACTTTTTGATCATTTGGGTGAGTTAGTTCATTCTCCTACATCCTACAATTCCGTGTTTTGCAGTATTAGTCTCAATGAAGTATGGGTGAAGGGGTTCTTTTTTATGGTGCCAAATGAGGAGTATGGAACTCCTAGATTTACCTTTTATGATGACATGGTTGGAGCACATTCTTATTCACATTTGCAGCAATATTTGTCACTTTATGATGATGCAAATCTACATGGATGCACCTATGATATGCATTTGAGTCACTTGAAGACTCATGGTTTTTCTTGCTCAACATTTGATTCATTTGATGTTGGAGGAACTTCATCCAACACTTGGGAGAATAGATTTATGATTGGAGAACATTTTTGTTGGAAGCCACATACTTTGTCATATTTTTCTGATTCTCACATTCATGGATGTGTGGGTGAGACTTCTTTGAATCATTTGAAGTCTCCTTGTTTTTTCTGCTCATTATTTGGTTCAGATTTTAGTGGAGATTCTTCATTCACTTATTGGATGAAAGAATACATGGCTAAATATTTTGATGCATATCACATCCTTTTGGAGCAGCATTATAGGACATGGGATCCTCACCTATGTCATTGGAGCAGATTTGATTGAGCACTTGAAGCTTGTATGCACTTGGAAAATGGTGGTCTACTTGCTTGGATGTATAAGCACTTTCATGACTCTTTGATGAAGCATATCCTTGATGTACATTTTGATTATGTTGTTATGTACTTTGATGATATATATTTGGTACTCATGATGTTTGGAAGAATGCATACAAGAAAATGGGATCCAAGAATCCTCTTATCTAATGGTGTGGATTGGAGACCACTCTTAATTGTTGGGGTGCAATACAAGCAATGGGACCCTGGAATAATTTTTGTCTCATTGGTTTCATTTTTTTTTTGGAAGCAAGCAGTATGGGAGATGGATTCCCCACTTAATAAAGTGATTTTAATTAGAGTAGTGCATCAGCAAGTATGGTGGTTCCTTTCTAAAATCTTCATGGAAACTCAAAGACTCAAGGTTGGGCAATTCAATGGCAACTTCAAAGAATTATACAGAAAGCAGGTTCTTCAACACCCATGTTTAAAATTGCTTGAGGACAAGCAATATTGGGAAGGGAATATTTGTCATGTCCCAAATTTGGCATTGGGTCACAATGGCCTAATCACATTGGCCCTATTCATTAGAGTTTTTCAAATTGATCCTAAAGGTCAAATAATTGCCAAGGAGGAAAATTACTAGTTTCCTAGGTTTGGGGTGAAAGCTTTAGGATTTGGAATAATGGGGATAATAAATGATGTTTGAATATTAGAATGGAATAAATATTTAATAAATGATATAAATAAATATATACAAGTGAAAATCAAAGTGGAATTTGATCATGAAGACACATGGAGGAAGTGGAACCCACATATGGCTAGATTTCCCCACTACACTCGGCATCATTCTCTCACCAATTCGAATTCAAGGTGAATGGTAACATACTTAGGGGAGTCCAAAATGTATTATTCATTGCATGACTCATCCAAGGTCTAAATATAGAGGAAGAGTAACTCCCATGGAAGAGGAATAGGCAATTTGGAGCTAGTGAGACATTTGGGCTAGATTCCCTAGCTCTATGACAACAATGATGAAGATGCTATGACACCTATGACACAAATCAGACTTGAAGTCTGACATATGACATATATGACATGTCAAGGCTAAAAATAGACTCCAAGAAGGCACTCAAGGGTGTTACGGAAACTAAGATGCTTCTACATGTGATTTGGTGGAAGTGGGAGACTAGGAATTGTTGTACAAGTGCCGTTCTTTGGAATCTCTTCTCAACTTGAGTTGGAATGAGTCTCTTGGAAGGAATTCGACCCATGGAGGACATTAGAAGTTTATAAATTTCAATAAAAAAGAATGAAACCAGCTTTTGATCATTTCTAGAATTTGCAATTTCATTTGTGAAGAGGGAGGGCTAGTGGATGACTAGTTTCTTGCCTTAGCCAATTTCGAGGGTGAAAGATTCCCATCCAAGTTGGTTATTGGAAAGGCCATTCAGAACTTTCATTTGGATATTTAATGGAGTCCTTATTTGTAGGTGTAAGCTACAGGGCAACTCATGGTTTCTTCTATTGTAGCTCACTCCTTCAACCATTTCCAGTTTTGATGGCATATTCTTGATCCTTGAGGGAGGGCGTTTTTGGTGAGCTATTGTACTCTTTGGGGGAGCCTCTAATGCCCCATTTATTTTTTAATATGAATTAAATACTCTTTTTTTCATCTCCAAAAATTTTCAGGTCTAAATTCCAAGTAGAAATGTATAAATCTCATTTTTAATGGAAGAACAATTTGATTTCCCCACTACCTTGTTGTGAACCAATGTATTGATGATGATTTCGAATGAATGGATGATTCTCTAATGCATTTGTGATTAATGGACTGCCATGGATGTATTTTACAAGTTTCATGCACTGTACTTGAGCATTTGAAGTATTTTTACTCAGTTTAATTGCATTGGGAGAAAAAATAGTGCCATTTCCCCAAGGGTCGAATTGGTGATTTTTGCAGTTGAATGGGAGAGGGTTGGAACAGATATAATAATAAATTAATGTTTCACATGAGACCTTAATAAAATCCTTAATACATTACCTACCTCTGTTCATAAATTTGAGTGGCTTTGGAGGCATTTGGGAAGCCATTTTCAGTACTTACCCCAGGGGGATTTGAACCCCAAATTACTAGTAAAATTGCATACTTGGTCCATAATATTAAGAGAGTTTGCAGAGGTATTTTTCTGGCCATATATAATCCCTGAAAATCATATTCAATTCGTAATATCATTCATACAACTTCCTTGAATATTTGAAGGCAGTTGGAGTCAATTCGAGACCTAGAGACCAATACTAGTCAAAGGCAAATTACTAGTAAAGTTCCCTACATTGGCCATAATTGAAAGAGTATTTGCAGAAGTATTATAAAGGTCCAAAGGAATCCCTAAAACACATATTTTTGTTCTAATCTCATTCATATACCTTCTCAGAAGATTTGGGATCATTTGGGGCAAATTTGGGACCTAGAGATCAAAACTAGTCAAAGGTCGAACTAGGGAAAAAAGGTGGAAAATTGCCATTTTAATAAAATTCCTAACAAGGGACATTACATTGATCAAACCTAACAACCCATACTTTTCCAAAACGCACGCCCATTCATGTGGAATGCGTGGCATCGGTCCAGTCTTCCCCGACGATCGTGGCTTAAAGGGCTTCGTCATAATATCTTCCAACGCCAGTAAATCATGATCATCATACTGCAGCTGCATCAATGCAGGTACAATGTTGGTAGTGTAGCTCATACCTGGTGGAATCGCTGGATTTTTGATTTGGTACCACTAGTTCTTTGTTGGCTTCCTCGGGTGCATCCTAGGTCGACACGGAGGGCGATAGACGAGGATATCCTCAGCAGAGATGCCTGCTTGGACGATGGACTCCACAAAACCAAAGCTCGAGGGAATCACCTTTGGGACCCCTTCTAGCACTCGAGCCGTGGAGCGGGTCTGTCCCTTCTCTGGCCACAGGGAGCTAGGCTGCGTCCCCACCCTCTTCTGGCGCACGACAAAGGATGATCCCACCAGCATGCTAGCAACTTCTTGTAAAATATTGACCTCCTCTTCAATACTAACAGTGAGGACGAGGGATTCGGCTTCACTTGAAATATCCACTGTATCCGATTCACCTAGCATGTCATACTCAATCCCCGCAATTCCAACAAATGGCTCAAGCTTACCCACTCAAGAACATGCTCTAACGCGGCTCAACTACACTCTGCAACAAAACTCAACCTTACACAATTCACTAATGGGCAGTTGACTCCACTCATTATGAATAGGTGCATTCTGACCAGCCTCGGCCGATTCTTATAGCACTGAACCCGATCCCTTGTAATCATGTCTAAATCATGCATTAATTCGTACCAAATCCTGTCTTAATGACCCAAATATGGCGTCAATACTGTCATCTGATCGGCCAGATCCACCATTAATGCTCATCATTTGAACGAGTGCCATTAATTAACTGTCTTAAACTTTCAGCATTTATTGTTGATTCGACTCGGTCACGATCCTACCATTGTCGCGAACCTGCTCCCAAACTGCGATGCAAGCACTTCTACATGTGCATTTTATCGCTGCCGAGGCGCCATACTGCCACCAATCCTTCTTATAATTTTTTTTTTCCCGATGCGACTCAGGCATCACGCTGCTCTGAGCTCGACCTATAGGGCTTCAAGCTACTACCATTGATTAACTTTGGGAGCATCTCTCCATCTAACTGCTGTAACTGGACTACCCCTCCTGAAGTAATGCTACTGACGCGATATGGGCCAAGCCAATGCATCTACAACTTTCCTGGATGCTTCATAAACTTGCTATCATACAACAACACCAAGTCACTCTGCTGAAACTGTTTATTTTTTATGTGGCGATCATGCCAAGCCTTCTATCGATCCATCTCCACGCTTTGGTGGAACCCTGCGATAAAGCGATCTTCTTCAAGTTGTACTAGTTGCGCTAGGTGTTTGCCTAATGCTGCTGCATCATCCATACCTGTTGCTACCACAATACGCAGACTTAGAACGATGTACTCAATCAGCATAATCGCTTCTTTCCCATATACCAGCTTGAATGGTGTCTGTCTCGTCATCCTTTTACATGTGGTGCGATACGCCCACAAGACTGTTGAGATCTTCAGATCCTAGTTGCAGTGGTTTGCATTTCACACCTTCATTAGCGCATGCTCTAGAACCTTGTTAAATGCTTCTACTGTCCCATTTGCTTGCGGATGATATGGCGTGATTCTTTTATGCTGTATCTGTAGTTCTGCTGTCAATGCGCTAATGGTGCGATTGATGAAGTGACTACCCTGATCGCTCATCAACACCTTCGGGCAGCCAAATCGAGTGACAATGTTCTTAAATAAGAAGTGCGTTGCTGTTGCAGTGGTGCAATCGATGACTGGTGCAGCCTCCTCCCATCTTGTCAAATAATCTATCATCATAATAATGTATCTTGCACCAGTGCACTACCCACGTGGGTGGATAGGGCTCACGAAATCCACTGCCCATTTATCAAATGGCTGTAGTGTCACTTGAGGTTGCAGGGGCATCTCATCCATCCTAGAGGGTTTCCCAATCCTTTGACAAACATCGTAGGTCCGTGCATAATATGTTGCATCATTGTGGAGCGTGGTCGACCAAATCCTTGTGTGAAGCACCTTCCTGGCAGTCGCACGACCGCCATAGTGCCCACTAGCTATGCTTGCATGTGCTTCTTATAAGATCTGCCCTTGCTCATGAGTTAAAACATAGCGCCTCAAGATCTCATCCAATCCGAGTTTGTATAACTCGCCTACAATCAGTTGGAAATCTGCGGCCTTGACCACCAATTGTTTCTTTTGAATGGTTGTAAATCCCTCCGGTGCGGTACCTGTCACCAGGAATTGAATGATCTCTTCATAATATTCATCAACTAACTCAACCTTAAAAAACTACGCATCAGGAAAACCATCTTCAATGTTTGTCGGCTCCTCTACTATCTCAGTCAATGACAGATGATATGGTCCTGCGTTCAAACGTCTTGGCTTTGCAATCACTTCAAAATCGAACTCCTAAAACAGAAGCAGCCAGTGACATATCTTTCCCCCCAACATAGGCTTATTGACGATGTATTTCAATGCAGAGTGGTCTATAAACATCTTAAATTGTCCTCCCAGTAAGTAGTGCCGAAACTTATTCAATGCATAGACCATCGCTAGACCTTCCCTCTCTGTTGTGGTATAATTCCTTTCTGCAGATGATAACTTCTGACTGGAAAATGAGATGGGGTGACCCAGATCCCCTTCCCCAAGTTGCAGAAGCACCACTCCCAGTGCGATCGATGAGGCATCGACATGGACATGGAACTCCTCTCTCCAGTCCGGAAATACCGTATTGGTGCTGACGCCATCTTAGCCTTCAAAGTTTCAAAAATTCCTTGACATTCAGGACTCCACTGGAATACCGCATCTTTCTTCTGCAACTTCTCCATAGGGGCCATGATGGCTGCATAACCCCTGATGAACTTGCGATAATACCTAGTGTGGCCCAACATCGCTCTCAGCTGCTTGATGTTAGTCAGTGGTGTTAAGTTCAGAATGAGTGCAATTTTTGCTGGTTCAGCTAACAATCCTTTCTTGCACACAATGTGACCCAGTAATATGCCAAATGGTGCACAAAAGATGCAGTTCGTCAAGTTCAGCGATATTTGATGCCATCGATACCACTCCAACATCAACCACAGATTTTCTAGATGATCGTTGATCAAGCAGTAGACGATCCAGTCATCCATGTACACCTGCAAAAATTTATGGATGAAATCCTGGAAAGCAGCAACGACAACCGACGAAAATATCGCAGGTGCATTCTTTACGCCAAATGACATCACTGTGTACTTAAAACAACTCCATTTTGTCACAAAAGTTATCTTGTGGCAGTCTTCTTTTGTGTTGCGGATCGGATGATAGCCAGAGAACCCATCCGTGAAAGAATACATCTCTTGGGCACACACGCTTTCAAGCACCTCATCAGTAAACAGGGTCAGAAAGGGATCATGCAATCAGGCATCATTCAACTTCCGCAAATCGACACAAATGCACACTTTGCCAGTCTTCTTGTCCTGCACCACCATAAGACTAATCCAGTCTGACTCCTCAACTAGTTCAATAATGCCAACATCCAACATGCGATCAAGTTCTACCTTGACCCTCTCCTTATGGCACGGATTCAATCGATAGGGGCACTACCTGATTGGTTTAGCATTTGGTTTCAACGAAATCTTCATCTCCCCCAGATCGCCCAAGATTCCCTTCATCTCAGAAAAATTCATAGGGAACAGGTCTTGGAATTCATGTTGCAAATCAGTGACCTTTCCCATCATCTCATCATCCTAATAGTCCCCAACATTTGTGAACTTTGGACTATCCTCTGTCCCAATGTTGACCTTATGGAGCTTCAGTAGTTGACTAATCGGATCACTTGGCGCATCAGGTGCTACAACATCGCGACTTACTTAAGATTATAGAATATTAACATTCTGCGGATCATCACCATCTTCTAGCCCACCAATGATATTATAAAATTCCATCATGGACTGCATCGTGTAGTGCACATGTGGATCCCTAGGACATGTCACTGGAAAAACCTTTAGAACTACGTTGTGGATGAGCTGCAAGGTGTTATGGACATCCAGGTTGGCATCCGCGAAGCTGAACGTATGAGTAAAACAAACTATCAACTCTAACCAAGTGGTAATTTCTCCTTGCAATTTAGCTGTGGTATACCATGATCATGAAATCTTGTCCAGTGTATGGACGATGGCATGGACCCACTCGTCCTTGGGTCACGATGCCCACAACATCTGACATCCCATCAAATGACTGCCAGGGTCATTCCGTCAATCGTATTTTCCTGTATGGTAAACTTCGGTGTCTCCAAAGCGAACCGCCATCAATCTCTTGCACTGCGACCATCCGTCGATTGATTTCTTGTGTGTCACCCACCAGCGTGCTGGATTATCCTTTAGCGCTTTCTCCAATGCCAACAGTCGGTGTGGTTCTGAAACCTTTTCTTCAAATGCTACAAGAAACTCGGACAAGCCGGGAAACCCTTCGTATACTGGAAATACAATAGTCTCAGTTACAACGTGACATAATGATTGCTTGACTAATCCACACTTGTTGAGCGACACCTCATGCAAGCAATTCTGCCAATTTTCTAATGCATCGTCAGAGTCGGAAGACGTAGAGCTAAAGCTGTTCCAACCCAGCTCATCATCGGCAGTCAGATGAATATAATATTCTGAAATATTGAATGCATGGTCCCATCCGCTGGGATCTTCGTCTTTTACAGGCTCAATATACCTGCATCCCTCAGCCAGATCCAACGAGGTGATGACTTTGAGATCACAGTTTTCAAAAGTCATCATCCGCTTCTTAAAGTTGACAATTGCTACATTGTCATTAGCCCATCCAACCCCCAATAATGCAGGATAGGAGCTTCCTCCTTCAACTACTTCGATGACATCGAAGTCGGCATATGTCTTCATTCCCTCAATGTCCACCACCAGCCATGGAACTCTGCCAATCAAGGTCACCTTGAACTGATTAGCTAGCCGAAGCTATACGGGAGACCAACTTATGTGGGACTCCCAATTTTCTGCGAGGCTTGCTTGGTTAAGATGTTGACATCCGAACCAAGATCTAGAATAACTGAATCAACTTCATAATCTCCAATTTGAATGTTAATATGCATCTCCTTACCTGTCTTCCACCGTTGTAAGGAGTTGAACGTAGATTCTTTTCGTCCCTTGACTGGTCACTGCAACAGTCCCTTGATGTCGGCAAGAGCATTAGGATCCCTTGCTAGCGATAAACAACTCTCCAAAAATTTCTGCAAGTTTCCAGACTATCGCAATGGACCGGATTATGAAGTGGCATCAAAGACAGGGGGCATGTCACAAACAATGGCCTTACCTCGATCCTTTTCCATCACTCGTCGTGCCTGAAAGAATGCATCATATTCAGAATCAATGTCAAACGACACCTTCTTTTGTCCTGCTAACTAAATGAGTGGATGTGGGCTATCCACTCCCGTTGCTATACCTCCCTGAGTGATAACTGCGACAACAACATCTTGTGGCCTTGGCTCCACAGAAGTTGTTGCAATAGTTTCTCCCTGGTTTTGGTTTGGCAGATTCGGAGGTTGATTCACATTTTGGTTAGCATTCTAATTCGAACGCTGGTTCTGATTTTGCGCCGGTTGCTGCACTTGATTCTACACTGGTTGCAACACCTGGTTCTGGTTCTGCAGTTGCAGAACATTCCCTGCTTGCGATCACGCAATCAACTAGGGACAGTTTTCCACTATGTGATCTGTAACAAAAAAAAACATTCAATGCGTCTGCAACTATGGGAAATTTCCCTGGTAGTGTCCCCATACCCCACAGTGATAGCACCAAACAGGTCCGTGACCTCCTCATCCTCCTCTGCGACCAAATCCTCCGCCATGTCTTCCCCAAAATGCCCCCTGCTATTGGTACTGCAGTTGATTAAACTGTTGCTGCATAGGATTTGGTTGCATGCCTTTCCCTTGCTGCAGATACTGGGGTTGTTGAACATACTGTGGCTGTTGTGGAGCCATCTGCATTGGAGTATATTGCGGCATAAACTGCTATGGTTGTTGCTGCGGTACAAACTGCACCTGTGGTTGAGGTAGCGACTGGGCTACCTATGGTTGCGGTTGCGGTTGTGGTACGACACGCTGGTCATCCTTCACATAAAATGCATCATACGTTCTCTCCTGAAGCAACCCATATGCACAACAATCTTTGCCTTCACATCCCATAGATTTACAGAATGTACAATACAGATTCATCGGTTTTGTGACCATCTTCTGCATGTATTGGCATTCCTCATGGTGGTGCCCATATACCTGACAGATTCGACACCATGGCATATCGCCGCCATTTAATGGGTTCGGTGTCCCTGAAACCAGATAATTGCGGAAGTATGGGAAACTATCCTTAGTATGCCCCTCTCTACGACATCGGGTACACCATACTTCTTCTCGATGTTCCTTGCCCTTCCTAAGATCTTGCAGCTATATGGTTAGGTTAGCTAGCTTTGTCTGAATCTATGACATCCCAGCTGTGTTTTCCCTGATCAATGATGCTTCTAACCGCATTGCGATTTCCAAGGATTCACTAGGCGTTGTAATGTTCTGTTGCATCAGCGGTAGATGAATATGTGGGAGCAATGCCGCAATGAAACATTCTTTGTGTTGGACAACACTCATGTCAAATTTGACCCTCTCCATTAGAGTTTTGAATCGCTGGTCAAAATCCCACACCGTTTCATTGGGATATTGCTTAATCTCTTTTAATTCTATAATATACTATGCTTCAGACTTGGGTTTTTTGAATTCTACAATCAATCCTTTCCTGATATCGTCCAGCATCTTCTCTGGAGCTCCTGTAGGGACTAGAAAAAACTTCATAAACTAGTCTAATGCACGACCTAATAGAGTTGTCGCTAACTATCCTTTCTTAGCATCATCATCAATAATCTGCTTTATGGTCCATACTGCCTCACAGAAGAACCAATATTGTTCAGGATTATCTGTTCTATTTCCATGGAACAATGGCAACTTTGTATCCTCACCCACCATCCTAGGCTTCCTTCCTACAGTCGTTGAACTACTAGCAAACAAGTTTTGTTGGCATGGTGGTGTCAAAGTTGTGTTTCTTACCGGTTGACATATAGTGAGTGGAGGTGTGGGCACGTTGCTGCTGGGGTTTGGTCCAGCCTCTATTCTAGGCGTAGCCTGGTGTCCTTGTCTAGATTGTGAGGTCGCTTCGTCGCATGTGGTCTTCCTTCGTGGCCTTGCGGTTCAATCGCAGTAGGACCTTCTCCTGTCCTCTACCTCTTTTCCTGTTGAAACCTTGCTCCTCCTCTTGTAATACCACTCTCTTCCTTGACTTCACTCACAGTCTCATCATGACCTGCACCCGTCTACCCCTTATCATTCCATGTACTTCCCCCCCACTGTCGCGGTACCCACGGCCTCTGCTCACCAAGGTTTCTACTAATCAAGATGCATCTTCAATATGCCCTTATCATAAATGAGCATCTTAATAGACAACTGTAGCGACAACAGAAACCTCCCCCGGGGTCCGCGGAAGAAATATCTTTCAGCTTCACTATAGGATTTTTTCGTATCAACCTCAAACTTAGTGATATAGCCTTCCAATCTGCTGTCAAGCCAAACTTAGACATCCTGTGATGCTTTGTTGTCAACTTCCTGCAGCTCCTGGATCAGTTCAGGGGTCCAGGCTATTGGTTCACCACCTTGGAAGTTCCTCTTCCGAAAAGTCAACTTCGCTAACCACTCATACAGGATGATGGGGAGCTCGCAAAAAAAAAATTCATGCGGACCGTCGTGAATATACTTTGCTAACCACCAGTCTATTGTCAACCCAAGGTTTTTGTTCTCTTTTCCAGCAAACTCTTGCAATTTTAGGTCAAACCAATCTTGGATCTCTGGTTTCGTCGGATGCACATATCCTCCTATCATTTCACACACGGTCTCGGCAACAGAACCATTTGTTGACACGAACCTAGTCAACAGGGGTTCCCAGCACTGTTGACACCCAAACCACAGCGATCTCCCTAAGCACCAGCCCAGACAGGTTTCACCCTATCCAACAACACCTGTAGAGAAGATGAGGTCTCACCCGAGATGTGCAAGGGAGAGTCGACGAAACCATTTTTCCGCCGAATGAAGGAGGACAATGCGGCTCAATTACCCAACTTATTGCAACATTTATGGGATAGATCTAATCATTTAACTCAAGCATTAGTCATATTCACGGCATCATTCAACAAAAAAAGTCATAATTGCGACATATATAACAATAAAGCATTAACTACAGCAAGGAAACATCACATCATTCAGTAATCAAAATGCATTACCATAGATAAACAGGGAAACAAAGGGATTCTGCTCAATAACTCTGTCACATCATATTAATTCTGCAAAAACCTAGATACAAAATATTCAGTCTTCAGCATTGGATCAAGATCTCACAGATGGTTAAACAATCACACTCCACAAAAGACAGATCTAACAGATATCTCCAGATCTAAGATACACAATCCAAGATGATTCAACACTTACAAACCTATGTCTATTTATAGGCTTGCACCTTTACATTGCTCGTCCACTTTGTAACTACTTCCTAACCAACACTTTGAGCAAATGACCCAAAATCTATCTATTGTGGTCCAAATGACACAAAAACCCGCATACAGCAGTTTGACAGACCCAAAATTACATAAAATATCATCATTTGCACTTGACTTCCCTCCTTCTGCAGTATCTTTGTCCTAGCGTAGCATCCACGATGCTACGATGCTGACTTGTCCAAACTGCCTATCAACAGAAGGGTTGAAACTTAAACCTTATAAGTGAAGGTTCTGCAACCCGCAATTCGCGATGCGGAAGTAGGGATTGCAGAACAGTTGAAACTCAATCCTTAAAATTGAAGGTTCTGCAACCCGCAATCCGCGATGTAGAAGTCGGGATTGCAAAATAGTTGAATCTCAATCCTTAAAATTGAAGGTTGCACAACCCGCAACCTGTGATGAGGAAGTCGGGATTGTGGAATGGATGAAACTTAATCCTTATAATTGAAGGTTCCACAACCTGCATTCTGCGATGTGGAAGTCGGGATTGAAGAAGGGTTGAAACTTAAACCTTATAAGTGAACGTTCTGCAACCCGCAATTCGCGATGTGGAAATAGGGATTGCAGAACAGTTGAAACTCAATCCTTAAAATTGAAGGTTCCGCAACCCGCAATCCGTGATGCTGAAGTCGGGATTACGGAATGGTTGAAACTCAATCCTTAAAATTGAAGGTTGCACAACCCGCAACCTACGATGCAGAAGTTGGGATTGCGGAATGGTTGAAACTTAATCCTTATAATTGAAGGTTTCGGAACCAGCAATTGTGATGCGGAAGTCGAGATTGTGGAATGGTATAAACTTAATCCTTATAATTGAAGGTTCCGGAACCCACAATCCGTGATGCGGAAGTCGGGATTGCAGAATGGTAGAAACTTAATCCTTATAATTGAAGGTTCCACAACCCGTAATACGCAATGCAAAATTTGGGATTGCGGAATAGTTGAAACTTGAACCTTACAAGTGAAGGTTCTACAACCCGCAATCCACAATGCGGAATTCGGGATTGTGGAACGGTTGAAACTCAATCCATAAAATTGAAGGTTCTGCAACCCGCAATCCATGATGCGAAAGTCGAGATTGCGGAATGGTTGAAACTCAATCCTTATAATGGAAGGTCCCACAACCCACAGTCTGCAATGCGGAAGTTGGGAATGCAGAAACCTATCACATGTGTTGATGGCATGCTATATTGGATTGTAGATTGTGTTTCGATGGCCTATTTGTATTCAATTATTCATGAGATTGATAGTAATAATGATGTGGTTTATGTGGTAAAAGATGCATGTATACATTGGGTTGATTTAAGAATAAATGTGTATAGATTAAAGGAGTAAGTCTTTGAAATGATCCATATTGGCTAGTTGTAGTCTTAAATGTATACTTAGTGGTTCATGGTTTGGAAGAGATTATTATAATTGATGAATATCATTTCATATTTCTCGATTAATATCATTGGGTGACAAGAAAATACTCATTAGAATGATTAAATATTTAGAGTATAGGATTTCATGCTTTATGCAAAGAAGTTATAGCTGTGATGCTAAGTGTGAACCCTACCATGTCTTTACATTATTGCACTTAGGAGTTCTGCACTTTATTATAACATTTAGGAGGTAGGAATTTGGAAATAGGGTTGTATCACACCATTTCACCTATTCTAATGAATCATGTTAAGCGAATTTGATACTTTCATAGACTCCTAAATATGTGGTAAACCTACTAGAATGATTCTAAGGAAATTGTTTTAAGTTATGGCTAAGAGATTTTTGCTAGTGCATTGGACAATGGCTTTATGTTGTCAGTGGACTTATTTTACATATTTATTCTACATATGGATAAAATCTTTTAGGCATGTGCCTATCAATAAGTATGATGGTTAAACTTATTGGTTGTTTGTACCATGATTAACAATTATGTGTAATGATGAGACTAATGTAATTTTTTATTGGATATTAAAAGAGAAAAATTTATACCCCTTTTTCCTAACAATTCTAACTTGGAAAATTGGGTATGTTACATATGGTATCAGAGCTGAAGTTATAGCACACGGGCCTATATGGGATTAACATGAGGTAAGAAAATATGAATATGGTTGAACTAACAATTTGATTTTTGTTATATGCGCATATGAGGAATGGACGAAGGAATGAAATGAGGAAATTAATCCTCAAAGTTATCCAAGAGGTAACCAATGAGAAAGGGTGATTGAATTCTATGACAAAGTGTTTGCTGAGTTTAAAAGTAAGTACTTTTCTCTGTTTTATTTTCGAAACATTATGTTTATAAACTGACTAATGAAGTTCGGATTAAAAGTGTATTTTACAAGTAAGCACTTTTCTCTATTTTATTTCCGAAGCATTATGTTTATAAACTGACTAATGAAGTTCAGATTAAAAGTGTATTTTACAAGTAAGCACTTTTCTCTGTTTTATTTCCGAACCATTACGTTTATAAAATGACTAATGAAGTTCAGATTAAAATTTTATTTTATAAGAAGTACATATGTGGTTTAGAGTTATTGTGGATAAGGGAGTCTAGAAGATAGGATCATAACCTTACGATGTTATTAAAATGATGTCGTTAAGGGTTGAATAAAATAGCCATTACAAATTGACATTATACAAAATATTGTAGACTCATCATGAGATAAAACTACAGTGCACATTTCGATTTGAATTTCTATTTATTAATAATTTTTTTCTAAACCTTATCCCTTAAGAATTTTATTACTCTAAAAATCACTTGAAATGAAAATTCAATATCATAACAAAGACAACACCAAAAAATTTGAAATTTCACAGAGATGGCTCCGTTATGGAATAAGGTTATTCAGCCGAATAATTATTTGGACTAATAACCTCTGAAACCTGAAAACTTCACGTTTTTGCACAGTTTTCAGGTTTCTCCATTTTCGGAAGGTAATAACAATCTCTTACACTACAAAGCGACTATCGCACTTGATACCATTAGTTTCGTCATTGAATCTAATTTCCGAATATATAGATTTTGTTGTGTATAGGTGAGATCTGATATTTTTAATTATTTGTTTTCTTAACATGTCTCGAGTTTGGTTTCATCTCTTTCAAAGTGCGGTGAAATGAAAAATCCATAGTTTTAAACATACACCACCAAAAAAATTGAAAAAATATGGTGCAGTTAATTGGCATGTATACTTCAAAAGGATATTCGTAGATTTTTTAGTTTTATATTCAGTTGAGAGAAAAGGTTTGCGACAAAAAACATGTTGAAAATCAATAAGGTTTCCCCATTGATCCAATTCAAAAAAATATAATAATTAGTATATAGATCCATTGGTTACAAACTTATAGTCATGCAGTAGTATATTGTGTGTAGATTGTCATAGCATATTTTGTTTTTGCAAAAAACAAGTTTAACAATGATTTTACGTTTGCGACAAAACATGACTATTTTGTAGTCCTTTCATTTTATAAGAACACACTATCAAACATTTGCCAAATCGACATATCAAATCTCAATAAAAAAAATTGAAAAAATTATGAATAGAAATCTAAAATAATTCTCTAAAAGTTTTCTTTTTAGTGAAAAGTGAAATTCCAAACAAAAATATCACTTTTATTCGCCCAAAGTTGGAAAACATGAAAAAATCAGATTTATTTTCTCACCGGACCCCCCAAAATAGACACCCATCTTCATGGATTCACCCAACATAATAAAAGTGTGAGGATACAACTTATAATCGATCCTATAAAAGGATGAGTATATATATTTGGTTGAATAAAAAGATGAATAACTATATCCAGATAAATGAAACATAATATGTATGTGCATTACGGTGTATTTCATGCGAAGGAATTGTGTGTGAAGTAAAAAGAATAGTACCATGAAATGGTCAAACTATATTGGGAGTTGAGTATATTATCTGCAATCTAAATTATGATGATTTCATGAATTAAATTATTATCTGTTGTGGCATGGTGTGACCACAAACTAAAATGATATCAAAGGTATGAAACAAATTATAAATGAGAGTTCTTTGAGGCCTAGTAAGCTATTGAGAAACCTTAATAAATTAGTATAGTTCCCCTCCTACGAGAAATAAACCTATGAAGGAGTTATCTTATATTTCCTTTAGCGTTGAATTTCAAATGTACTGATCCTTTATATTAGTTATTGACAATGATTCATATTGAAGAAAAAACAAATGTCATGTACTAACCTTGCAGGACTATGTCCATGGTCCATGATCGATGGAAATAATAAATGACTACTCATGAGTGAGTAATGAATTTTAAATAACTTGGTTATAGGAATTTATGAAAACTAAAAACCATGATTAGAAAAAGATTTCCTAAATTTTTTATTTTTCTATGTTATTCATTGACAAACAAAATCGTTGTTATATATAATTATAGATCTGATTTTGATCTCTGGTTAAAAAAAAAACATCGATAAATACATACGGATCTAAGTTTGATCTTTGGCTAATAGCATTGATATATATTTATAGATCCGAGCTTGATCTCTGGCTAAAAGCATTGATAAATATATACAAATACGAGATTGTGTTACCCGAAGTCGCAGTGATTTCCTGGTTATATAAATCTGAGTTGGTTGGATAGCATTCTCTCTCTCTCTCTGTATATATATATATATATATTACAAGGATGCTCGAATTTGCTAAAAAGTAGTGTGAAAGGAATAATAAGACAATAATGGATGTTACCCTTAGACTAAAGTCTTAAATATACTTATTGGGTGTAAGTGATGGAGGAATGGCTTAAACCCTCATGCCATTGAGAAATCTAAACGGAAAGTTAATGTATGGAAGAAAAATTTAACATTAATCTTAGTTTGTGAAGTATGTAAACATTTTGTTAATGTTTACAGAGGAGGAATCCCTTGAGGGATTTGCGTAGACTATGTACTTATTACTTAGTTTTCCTATGTCATTATGAAGAGGGCACAACCCTTGGATTTACATATTTCAATTGCACTTGGTGCAACACCATTGGGATTGTACTGGTCTTTTTGTTGCCAGGTCCCTTTTTCGGTGAAAAAGCCACACCTAATGTTCACGGTCAGGGTAGGATCCTGATCCCAAATTTTGTATCGATATTATTTAATAACAACGATTGATCCCATCTCACCATGCAATTATTACTAATTGAAACCGATTTCCAGATCATTGCATTTTAAATTGTACTTTGATCTCAGCAAGGATGAATCCATAGAGGTTGATCTCTTGCTTTGGATATCTTATGTGTATGCTCAAAACTGTGATAAGGTGAGTCGTGAGAGCTGGAAGCTCATCACTGCGAGTCATTGTGAGTTTATTGTGTAGCAGGAATGCATTTTGGTGTGGGCCAGAGTTTTGGATCTATCTATCTTCTAGATTTTGTTTTCCTTAAGTGTTATTGTGCGCTTGTGTAGTGGATGAAGCAGAGCGATCTCTGTATATCGAAACCTTGATCTCTTGTACACTACAAACAAGGAATAAGGATTAATACCAAAAAATTCAAGTCCTTGATTTTGTTCGTTGTTGACAGATAAATAGACGGTGACCTCTATTTAGAGAATCGACCTCCCCAATGTTGTTGGGTCTTAAAATCTAGACGAGATCTCTGATTCGTTGCATCTTTCTGTGTTATCTCTGGAACAAAAATAATGAAGTTGTGTACTATCACCATATATATATATATACATATATTAACTACTCATATCTTTGACAGGCTGTAGTATATATATATAATTTATAGTGGTGGAGAAATTAAATTATATATATATGGTTGCAAGAAACCCTGTTAGAGAAAAGATGTTGGTATTCTCCAACTTTATGATAGAAGGGGTCAAGTGTACAACCTTTATATATATATATATATATATATATGCACAAAGGGATGCTACTCTTATCCCAAGTCTTATAATATAATTAAGGTGTGTAACTGATGAAGGAAGGGAATAATTTTTAATGTCTTGAGTAATCTTAATGGATTATTAATCCAAGGTAAAAACCTACAAATTAGTCTAAGTCTCATAAGATTTGAAAGCAAGAGAGTATAGATAAAACAAATCTCCACCCTAGTGGATTCATTGCCAGCTTAGGGATGGCCTCTCGGTGGAAGAAATATACACCAAAAAAAGTGCCAGAAGGTTGGGAGGAAAGTCGCAGTCAGAATTTCAGTCGCAATAGTCAATTTTCTTCAGATGAGTATTCTTCATTTTGGTATTGTTGTTGAAGATGCTAAATTTATTCTTCATTTTGGTATTGTTGTTGAAGATGCTAAATTTATATTTATTGTCATGATTTTGATTTCATGTATAAATGTTCCGTTGTTATGTATGTGGTTCCATTTGATGGCACTAATGTCCATATGGAGGCATATAATGATTTGGGTTTATGCATACTTAACTTACTACTGATGAACATTGTGAAAAGCTAAAATGCCTTCCATTTACCAAAGTTGTGAAAGATTTGATTAGTAAGGAGGTTTAGATGTTATTGATGTTCAAATAGGATAGGTTAATTGATGTTACATACATGCAACTAAAAAAATTACTTTATCCTCACTCTTGAAGCATGAAGAGGGGGTAGGTTGTATTATTGATTTATGTTGGAGATAGATCAAGAAGTTATGTGTCATGTACCTAAGTTTGTAAGGAATTTTTTATATAAGCATTATGCTTATATGAGGGTATGAAGTCACATTGAATGTGTAGGAGAACTTTAGAAGTGAATAGGTTTCATAGATGAGTAAATTGGTTATGAGCATAATTTATTATACTCACTCCTTTGAGTTGATTACTGTGGTGGAAGTATTATATTCCTAAAGGAAATGATTCATTCAATGTAACTCTTTTCTAGAATGTTTGAGAATGATTTAAATGATAAATTAACCAGGTGGGTTGAGGTGTTATACAGATTGTTTGTTGAACAAAGTACAAGGATGAATTTATTTACACCCATTTCCTCCAAATACTAACGAGGATTTATGGGGATGCTTCATGTAGTATTCCATGACGTACATCTTGACATAAATTTGATAATGGATACCAAGCCTCATCGAAGATGAACCCATTCGAAGTTCTATATGACAGAAAGTGTACTACCTCAATTAGCTGGGATAGTCCAGTGGAATTCCTTATGGTAGGACCAAAATTATTACATGACACCGAATAGATTGTACGCATGGTACAGAAGAATCTAAAGGAGGCGCAAGACCGCTAGAAACATTATGTTGACTTGAAAAGGTAGCATAAGGATTTTACAATCGGATACCACGTGTATCTTCGAGTTAAGCCAAGAAAGAGTTTACTCCAGTTGAGGAACTGCAAAAAAAAAATTAGCACCACGGTTTTGTGGACCTTCAAAGTTATGGGAATAATTGGACCAGTAGCTTACCGACTTGCACAACCAGAACATTTAAGATTTCATAATTTTTTTCACATTTCTTTATTAAAAAAAATATGATCCTACTCACATTGTTGAATGAAATATGGTGCAGGTGAAACCAGAAGGCGAGTTCCAGGTGGAACCTATGCGCATTCTAGAACGAAAAGAAATAACACTTCGGAACAAAGTCATCGCTCGGTTAAAGGTGCAATGGAAGCACTTTATTCCCGAGGAAGTGACATGGGAACTGGAGAAATACATGCAAGAAAAGTATCCATATCTATTTCCATAACCAATGGAAGAAGAGTAATAACACTGAGGACATTGTTTAAAATAAGGGGGCGAAGATGTAATATCCCCAAATAAAGCAATTTGAATTTGTTGATTTAATTATTTGATTAAGTTATTATTAAATGGTTATTTGGATAAAGAATATTTTTGGCCAGTTTTGAAAGCTTCCAAGTGTCCGCATATGGACAGATGTAAGAAAAATATTTTTGAATTAATAAAAGGAATATATTTGGTGAGGACAACACGCTGAAAGAGGAAATCATGTATCTCAAGGGTGGGGGACACTGAAGAGTTAACCTCCGGAAGTCAAGCATGTGTTAAGAGTGCATTAGATGGAACTCGACACATTCCCTAAAGAGTAGGGATCCTAATAGCCACGAGATTCTGAAGGGAATAAGTTGTTTGCAAAAGACCTAGGCAATAAACAATAAAAGGGCATATGCATGAGGTAGGATGCTGCTTAGTATGTCATGGAGAAGAATAGGATTTGCTGTGTGAGGACAAATGTGCTAGGAAAAATTATTTGTTGTGTGAGCACAAATGTATTAGGAAAAATTATTTGTTGTGTGAGCATAAATGTGTTAAGCAAAAATGATTTGTTGTGTGAGCACAATGGTGTTAGGAAAAACATTGAACTTAACTTGACAGAGGTTAATTAGTTTCCACTCTTGGGATGCACGATTTGCCTCGGGGGTGATTAGAGTGTGTCATGCGACAACTCTAGATCTACGGTTTGGAGGAGCGTGGTTGTTCCTACCTCATTCGGCATAAAATTATTGTCAGGTTCCATGGTTATTTGAAATTTCGTAAGAATCATTGAAATTATTTAAAGTTGCGGGTGGATCTATTTTCTATGTCAAGTTAAATTTACATAATTAACATTGTGTATTGTTTCAAAATTCGTCTTATAAGTATATTCTTTTCATAGCGTTGTAGAGACACAATTTCTCTGCATTTGATTTCATTTGGAAGCTTGATCTCTGCTCATTGTTTTAGATTTTCTCATAGCATCAAAAAGATGTGATCTCCCTGCATTTGAGTACAATATGAAGTTTATATATGCTCATTGTTCATCGCAGCATAAATATATAAATCCCTGATTACATTTTAGAGTTGTTTTGGGCGGGGTTTACTATTGTGGTCTCTACTTATACTTTTATTGATGAATAGCGATCTCAAGTTATATTAGGTGATTGCACACACATATTTTTCCTAATGTCAATAACTGTAAACATATCGTTTAATCTAAATTAGTAGAAGACAAGATACTTGAACATATAAACGATAGAGCAGTAATCTAGATCCGCCTTATAATTGAAGTCCTGCAACCCGAAATCCACAATGCGGAAATCGAGAATGAAGAGCCAACTGAAAAACTCATCCTTATAATTGAAGTCCTGCAACCCAAAATCCGCAATGCGGAAATATGGAATGGGGAGATAGTTGAAAAAATCATCCTTAAAATTGAAGGTTCTGCAACCCACAATCCACAATGAGGAAGTCAGGATTGCAGAATGGATGAAACTTAAAACTCATAAGTGAAGTTTCCGCAACCTGCAATCCACGATGCAGAAGTCGTGATTGCAGAATTGTTGAAACTTAATCCTTATAATTGAAGGTTCTGCAACTTGCAATCCGCGATGCGGAAGTCGATATTGCGGAATGGTGGAAACTTAATCCTTATAATTGAAGGTTCTACAACACGCAATTTGCGATGCGGAAGTCAGGATTGCAAAATGGTTGAAAATTAAACCTTATAAGTGAAGGTTCTGCAACCCGCAATCTGTAATGCATAAGTCGGGATTGCGGAATGGTTGAAACTCAATCCTTAAAATTGAAGGTTCCGCAACCTGCAATCCATGATGCGGAAGTCACGATTGTGGAATGATTGAAACTCAATCCTTAAAATTGAAGGTTCCTCAACCCGCAACCCGTGATGTGGAAGTTGGGATTGCAGAATGGTTGAAACTTAATCCTTATAATTGAAGGTTCCACAACCCGCAAACCATGATGCGGAAGTTGGGATTGCAGAATGGTTGAAACTTAATCCTTATAATTGAAGGTTGTGCAACCCATAATCCAGGGTGCGGAAGTCGGGATTGCAAAATGGTTGAAACTTAAACCTTATAAGTGAAGGTTATGCAACCCGCAATCCGAGATGTGGAAGTCGGGATTGCGAAATGGTTGAAACTCAATCCTTAAATTGAAGGTTCTGTAACCCGCAATTTGCGATGCGGAAGTCGATATTACGAAACGGTTGAAACTCAATCCTTATAATGGAAGGTCTTGCAAGCCACAGTTTGCAATGCAGAAGTTGGGAATGCAGAAACCTATCACATTTGTTGATGGCATGCTATATTGGATTGTAGATTTTCTTTCGATGGCTTATTTGTATTCAGTTATTCATGAGATTGATATTAATAATGATGTGGTTTATGTGGTAAAAGATGTATGTATTCATTGGGTTGATTTAAGAATAAATGTGTATAGACTAAAGGAGTAATTCTTTGAAATGATCCATATTAGCTAGTGGTAGTCTTAAATGTATACTTAGTGGTTCATGGTGTTTACATTTGAAGGTGCTCTACCGAAGGTGCTTTATTGACTGATTAAAAGGGACTACAAGGAACTGCTTTCTCGCTGCGGCTCAAAATGACAAGGATGATAATTGATGAACATCATTTCATTTTGCTCGATTAATATCATGGGGTGACAAGAAAATACTTATTAGAATGATTAAATATTTAGAGTATAGGATTCGATGCTTTATGCAAATAAGTTATAACTATGATGCTAAGTGTGAACCCTACCATGTCTTTACATTATTGCACTTAGGAGTTCTGCACTTTATTATAGCATTTAGGAGGTAGGAATATGGAAATAGGATTGTATCGTACCATTTCACTTGTTCTAATGAATGATGTTAAGGGAATTTGATACTTTCATAGACTCCTAAACATGTGGTAAACCTACTAGAATGATTCTAAGGATTTGTTTTAAATTATGGCTAAGGGATTTTTGCTAGTATACTGGACAATGGCTTTATGTTGTCAATTGACTTTTTTTACATATTTATTCTACATAGGGATAAAAGCTTTTAGGCATGTGCCTATCAATAAGTATGATGGTTAAACTTATTGGTTGTTTGTACCATGATTAACAATTATGTGTAACAATTGACTAATGTAATTGTTTATTCGATATTCAAAGGGAAAAATTGTATACCGCTTTTTCTTGACAATTCTAACTTGGAAAATTGGGTATGTTACAATATCTGTAAAAGTTGCTATCCTTAAACTAGGCACAATGTACTCCATAGCCATAAATCCTTCTTGTCCATAAACCAACCCAAAAGGTGTTTGTCTTGTAAGCTTCTTGCATGTTGTCCTATAAGCCCATAATACTAGTGGAAGTATTAAGTCCCAATCATCCCTATTGACATTACATACCTTTGTCAGTGCATTCTCCAAAATATTGTTAAAATCTTATACTTTTCCATTATCCTGTGGATGATAAGGTGTGCTCTTTTGATGGTAAAATTGAAATTCCTCTGTCAGAGATGCAATATTCGTATTCATAAAGTGTGAGACTTGATCACTCATTAGGATCATAGGGCATCCAAGTCTTGATAATATGTACTTGAAAATGAACTTTGCTGTCGTAGTAGCGCTACAATATCTAACTTGTTGTGCTTCTTCCCACATGGTGAGATAATCGGTTGCAGTGATAATATACCTCTCACCAATCCTTTTAGCAGGTGGGTTAATAGGTCCCACAAAATCTATATCCCATTTATCAATTGCCTGCAATGTAACATGTGGTACTAAAGGAATTTAATCTCTTCTTGAGGGTTAAGCTGTCCTTTGACATATATCACATGCTATACAATATTCATTTGCATCTTTATGAAGTGTAGGCCACCATACTCCAGCTCTTGAAACTTTTTGTGCAGTAGCCTTAACAGCGTAATGTCCACCAGCTGCGCCTCCATGTGCCTCATATGAGTGGCTTGTAGGGGACAGCAGGGCAACTATACCTTGGGTTTCAGTTCCTTTGTTACGACGCACTTCTGATCCAAGTTTTATTTGAACACCTACTTATAGCAGGATTTTTTTATGTACCCTACAAGACAACAATGCTATGTTTCAAAAATATCGCTAATGAAACTAGATCATTGGGCATTAATGAATGCCTATCCCAATCAATCCTACCTAACTAAAATGTTATTTTGTGACTTCTTGTGGAGGATTTTAGTTGGTTCGACAATTACAAAGTTGATTTTAAGGGGTTTGGATTTCACTTATGGAGTGTAAGAGAGGTATTTCACAATTCCTACCTTTCTGATTCACCAATCTCATAAGAAGTGCAAGGTGAAGAGCATACTTGGATCATAAGAGTCTTTAGGTCTCTTAGTGTGTGATAGTGGTGCAAACACATGTGATGAAACTGAAACGATTATCAGAAAATTAGCTAGAAGAGTATATAAAGTAAATGAAAATGTACTTTCAACTCTAAAAGATGCTCATGGTGCTTTGCAAATCAAAGATGCTACCTAATAGAAAAGTGTCAATTGTGCATAAACACTTAGAATGGTATTGAATACTAGTGACAACAATGAGGCCGATTGAAAGCCTGAAGTTTGGTTACCTAGATAAGTTTTGATAGATATGAACCCTTTACTTCCTAATGTTGGTCTAGGTGAACTAATTACTAGAAAACTAAGTAATTACATGAATTATCTTAATTTAAGTTCATTAGTAAGCAACAATATTTGGACTTCTAAATTGTACTATGTAGATAAAAAGAAAATAAAAGACTATAGCGCGGCCAAACAATACTCTTCCGTGTGGGTAGCACGGAGAAATACTAAAGAGGTGCACTTGTAGCGCGGTTATAACATAGACCAGCAATGCAAGTTAACCTTTGATATGATAGATCTTTGGTAGTGCGTCTATCAAAGGCATTTCCACATTGGTAGTGCGACTGAGAGGATGGGATCCATGCTACTATGTAAAAGTTATTTGAGGACGAGTGAGGGCCAAATTCGGAACAATAGGTGGAATACCTGATCTACTGCAAATGATAAAATCCCAGAATTAATTACTTAGCATAAAAAAACCTAGTTAAATAAGAAATGAACAAAAATAATTGGAGTCGCCATTAGAGCTATTGTGGAAAAACTGCACAAGTGTGCACTGTTCCACTTGGTAAGGGGCTAGTCTTTGTAGGCTGCAGCAAGGCCTCAGTCCTTGGAGCCCCTTTGGTTGGTTTGAGTTTTCCTCTAAGTGATATTGCAATATATAGTTAGTGCAATTCACATAAAACAAAGAAATAAAAATAAAAATAAAAATAAAAAAGAGATGGGGGGGGAATCCAAACTCTGATAACAATCCGATATATGCTAAACCAATTTTGTATTACCCAATGGTCAAGCTATAAAACACCTAGGAGATGTGTGCTTCAAGGGAAGCCAACAATATCCCTTGGCCTTTTTGGTCCAAACTAAATGCTAAGTCAATGGTGGAACAATGGAGAGGAAATATTGCCCCTTGAAGGAAGGTGGAAAGGGATCTTGGGAATGCTTACAATGACAGGAAGAGGTGGGATATGAGGAAACTTCAACACAATTCTAGCATCATAACCTTTCCCTTTATAGGCTGAGAGGTGGCCAACAAACAACTAGATCCAAATGTGAACTCATATTTTCCATGAACTAGTTCCAAGGCACATCAAGGGGGCTAGTTAATGCCACAAAGTGTATGAGGAACCAAATTTGAATCCTTGGATATGATAGATCCTTCAATGTGCTGTGGGAAGTAGGCGGTCCCACCATCTTGATAGTAGCGCAATTATCGAAGGAATAGCTGCACGGGTATCACGCGGGCATTGTTCTGGTAACCTGTGCTATAGCATGAGTTAACCATGTTTTAGCCACATGACCCCTTCTTTTGACTAGTTTACGGCACTTTTGGACTCATGCTGTCTTTTGGATTTGTTGAGGATGCCTGTGGTGAGCTGCATTCTTTATGTTGATGATGCCTTACTAGAAAAATCGCTGAAATGTCACATGCGTGCAAAATTTAGGCGTTAACACATAGAATAGACCCACTTTTCCATCTTTAAAACAAAAAAACTAAGTGGAACAGTGTCTACATGGGTTCTTCATAGAAAATCCACGTATAAGTGACTATCGAGTATGAAAGTCATGTAAATGTGTAAAAACCCATTTTTTTTAGAAATCAGTGCAAGATACGGGACACATATTGAATAGATAAATGAAATTGTTGAAAGACACATCCAAATTCCATTGATAAAAACAATAATTCAGCACATGAAATGGATTGAAAAGATAGATATTTTCTATGAAATATGATAACAAGGTACAAATAATAAGATACAACCTGAACCTCATTGCAACACCATTCTGAAATTGAATCCTGAGTTCCTCCACCCGGTTCTTCACAATTCAAAATCCAATCTAGGTTTCGTCCTTGTGAAGTATGCTCAAAAGGATCCCAAGCATTCTTTAAAATAATAATAACTCTTAAGGAAGACTAGAAAATACAGTTCCAAATATGGGAAAGGGAGTTTTGGAGACCGAGATAATAAGGGTTCTTGATCAAATCTCAAAAGAATAGCATGAGGGTACTCTCTCCAATACTCGGTTTTAATGTTCCTTCTCCTATGCCTCTTTATATTGATGGGGAGGAATTTAGGGAAGTTTAAGACAATTACTTACGAGATTGGGACAAGTGGAAATGGTTGAAAGTGCAACTTTTCTAGTAAAAGTAACTTATTTTTATTTTCCCCTCAAACAGACATGTACATGAGTTTGACAAGGGAAGCCTGTGTATACACGACTACTTACTGTAAGGATCACATACATCATGAAAAAATTGTTTTTTTAGAATATTTTTAGGTAAAATGCTTGTTCACAGATCACAAAGAACTGTTCGGGTACACCAGGAACTACCAAAGGACCAAACACCAAGAGAAACCACTTCACACAAACAGATCACAGATCAACACACCGATGTTTTCACGTGGTTTAAACCCTCTTGAGGGAAGCACTCCATGGCCCCGGCCAAATAGCTTCTACGGGACAATTTATTATGCAAAGAAATAAAGTTACAAATGAGCTTCTCATAATCGATCAACTAAACAATGACCCTCCATGCTCTTTAAATATAGATCATGGACCAATCGGGTGTTAAGCCACGGATCAAGGTTAGGTTTGATCTAAGAGAAGTTGAGCCATCGGATCACTCTATGTCGGGAACATATCGTGACCGTTGGATTAAGTATTTACAAATGCATACTAATGCATACTAAAGAAACACACTATCCCTAACGGATATATTACACAAGTTGATCTTAACTAACTCCTAAGTGTCTAAATATCCTAACAGGAACCAACAGAGTCTGTAAAAATAGTTAATGGATAAGATCGGTCCATCTAAAGCATCTCTAGGACAAGTATTGTGACAAAATATGCTATAACATAAGCCCCCCTCTAGCATGTTTTCAAACATTTTGTCTGTCTCTTATACCCAATTTTCCTTGCAAAATTCATTTATCAAAGCATTGTAAATATGCATACTTTGTTCACAACTATTTTCCTTCCTCTGCTCCACTAGTGCAATAGCAATGCACTTTGCCTCCTTTGCAATGACCATCAATCAAGGTAGTATATCTTACTTCATTTGGGGTTAGTGTTGTGGGGAAAATGCACCTATAGTTTAGGGGAGAAACTACCAACTTATGGTGATAAAGATAGACTTACAAGCATTCTGCAAGTACAACAAATAAATGAAGAGATTAGGGTTTAGAGATGTAGGCACCTTATTCAGAAGGTTGATCCTAGCTTTGCCTCCCTAGCTCTTCAATGCTTATCCAGTGTCGCAATGCCGAGACCTGCAAAACAACTTGATACCTTTCTCAAACACATTTGACTACATATATAAGACTGAAATTCATAATAGAAGAAGACATCAGATTATAAACAAACTGTAATCAAGTCTAATACACGTTAATAGGTCATATTTGGAAAGAGAAGAACGTCTGATCGTTATTAATGAATGAAAGCAAGTACAGAAAGTTATACCTTCTTTCAAGCTTGGCACTTCACGAAACCTAGATTCAAGGTCTCCTGCTTCCGTTCTCCAAGGATCCCAGCCTCTAAGCAATTGTACTAGGGTTTACCAAAACTGAAGCACAAGAGAGGGGGATGAGGGTCTCCATTCCTCCAGAATAACTTTGTAATTGGGCTTAGTCCCCTCACATGACCCTTTTACCCTCCTTATATAGTCAATGAGGAAGAGGAAAAGAAGTTATAACCGCTCAAGAGGTTTCCCAACCAACTTAACTTACTCGAATTTCAAGATTTTTACCAAAACAGGGGTGTACGCTACTCTATAGTAGACAAAGTCGCGTACACATGGAAATGGGCGCTACTTTAAATGAGGCAAAGTTGCGTACACACGCTACTATTTCAACAGTGGAGTCGCGCTTATGTTAAAAAATGGCCAAAAACAGGCTTTTCTGCTCATTTTCAGGAGATGGTTTGGTCTGGAAAAATGTTCCTACAGGTCATATACATCAAATGGGTCAATAATGAGGTAATTTCAACCATTCTTAGTGTCCCAAATGACTCCTCCATCCACAAATGTCCTGTTCTGTGACTGAACTTGTTCTCAAGAAGTGTCGTCGTGCGACCAAGGGAAGCAAGTGTCGTCACGGATGGAGAGGTGTCATTTCAAGCTATAACAGTTAGGCCTTTCATTTAAGGATGGCGGTCAAGGTCTTTAGTGATGGTCAAGATATTTAGTGACAATTAGTGACTGCCATCGTTAGTTCAATATTTTCTATTATAGTTAGTGATAATTTAAATTATTTTGAGGATTTTTTGGGGATGGGAATTGGGGGACTGTTTCCAATTTTAGTTAAAAACATAGGAAATGATGACAAGATTAGAAAGAGAGTCAATCATTTCGTTGTTTAATCATCAATTGACACTAGTCTTAAAAGGAACATCGTTGTTTTAGTCACCAAAGCCACTTAAGGTGATATTTCTTTAATGATCATTGCCAAAGCTACTTATGTCGACACTATTTTTTTGGGTGTCACCGTAAGTGGGTTTGGCGATGATCATAATTAAAGGCCCATCACAGTCCTACGCATCACCAAAGGACTATTTTGTATTAGTGTTTGAATATCAAGTAAACCATTTTTTGTTTCCGCACTAACTACCAAGACTTATTTTTGTGGAATGTTCACATTCACTCCTAGTTCCAATATTACATCTCATATATCATATTCAATGGTTTCAATTTGGAGGAATTATTTCCCCAGCCCTTATTTTTCTTGAATTGACATAGAG
This sequence comes from Larix kaempferi, assembly GCA_027924585.1. NCBI lineage: Eukaryota > Viridiplantae > Streptophyta > Pinopsida > Pinales > Pinaceae > Larix > Larix kaempferi. Next base: position 9,064,263 of record BSBM01000416.1, read on the forward strand.
AACCTTCTTCCAATTACAAAAGGATTTCTACAGCTTGTTCCAATAAATTTCTTAGTCACATAACATACCCCATCATCTAGGTTCCTAACAAAAGTATGAAGCCAAACTTTGAGCTCATCACCTAACATATGGGTATGTGCAATTTCTTTCCTCCACAACATAAACAGTGGGCTCTATAAGCTCGACAATACCTATGGATCCAAGTCTCGTTCCTTTGCAACATCCCAAATCACCTAAACTACATGGATCCTCAGATATTCATTTTACCATGCCATGTCAAACTTGGGTGCATTGGAAATGGATTAAATTTTAGTCAACCCCGACGATAATGATGATACTTAGTCAAATTAGGTCTAATATGTATACAAATGTTCAATTTTGTGGCTATGATTTATTTTGCATCAATAGTAAGAGTGCATGACTATATATTTGATCAAATGAGCTCTATATTTCCTCCTATCCCACATTTATAAATTTATTGCTTGCATATATTGTTATCCTCTACCTAAAATCAAATAGTCCTTTAATATAATCCACATATGAATGGTAGGTGAATGTTAAAACAAGCAAACATAACCACCATGCAACCAATCAACCATCTTTTCAACCAATCAATCATTTTTAAAGAAAATACTGCAATTTTTTTTTTCTTTCAATGGAATGTAGATCACTACAAAACACTATGGGCACCTCCCTTCATTTTGAGGATAGTATCCAGGGCGAACCATTCGAATGTGATTTTGGAAACCTGAACTACTGGGGACATTGAGTGAGTTTTGTGTCCCACAATATTAACAGAGATATCCAACTCGAGGACTTGACTCCACCATATCATACTTGTAATTCACAACACTAGGCCACTCGAACTAACATAGTTGAACTAACAAAAAACCACTACCTATAAAACCAATCCCAAAAAAATTGAGATGGAAGTATGTTGAGTTTTAAATTATTGCTCACATACATTGATATCCCTATTTAAATTCAAATACCTAGTGTTCCGTCTATAAATTATTCAATTTTTACAATTAAGGTCACAAGTAAGTCCTCAATAAAAAGGAAATAGAAAAATCCAACGACAAACACAAACACAAAACTTACTCAACAACCATTAATTCCTCATTCTAATTGAAAAGGAATCATGATTGGTTGGAAGCTATTTGATGGTTATAAAATAAAAAATGAAACAACCGAAATATATTGAAAAAGAAGTGATTTGTAGTGACAATTTTTATAAGGATACTCAAACTTGCGAAGGAGAATTCAGAGTCATTGGATAAGGTATGGACATGCGTTTTTCTATTAGTTGCAAACAATAAAATATAAGCCTCAACCTATATTCAACAGTAGCCACACCAATAGTAGTAGAAGTGACAACAATGAAGACAACCATGGTTCATATTTTCCTACCAATATTCAAGGCTTCGATGACTATAATTTTGATTTTGGCGCTTTTGTACCTCCTCCTCCTCCTCATCTATGACGCTTGGTGGCTAAGGGAGAGGATGGTGGGTGTGGTGATTATGGTTATAATGATGATAATGATCACGAGGCTATGGCTATGGAAGTTGTGGGATGATTATAATAATGATGAAAATGATTATGGTTATAATTATCTACTAAAAATGCGACTAGGTTACCTTCTTCATAGACACATCCAATAGGTTTCATGTACCTTTAGCTAAAATCCATGATTGAGTGGATGTTTAGTATTGAAAGGACAATGTTTCTGAATAAGACCTCCAATCTTGGTCTTGGCATGTACCACCCTAAAATGATGGGCCTACTAATAAATTGGTTTTGTTCGTGGTCATTACAAAAGGATTTTAGTTCCCTAAAAGGAGAACCTCAATGACACATATGTAAAATGACTACGGGGAATTATTTGGATTCCTATCCCTAGAGTCCTAACCTAACTAAAATATTATTTTGGTCCCCAGTATAGGGACCCCCGTTTCCGGTGCCCTCCCAAAAGACTATCTAAATAATTTCTAACATAATATAAAACAGTTTAGATCTTACCAATGACAGAAAACTAAAAAATTTAACTTAGCAAATAAAAATGGAATAATAAACCTTATTCCGATGGTTGTGGCTGAATCCACTCATCGAAGATTGTTGTAGTTTCTACTCCTTGCCACTTTGATCCAAACATCCAACTGACCACTCGGTTGACCTCCCTACCAATTATGGGAGTACTCTTCTTCTTCCCGAACCATCGAGCAATGGGGTTGTAAAGATCACACACATAAACCAGGGATCCAGAAGTGGGCTTCCCCCCCACCAAGATCCCTTGCCAAACTCACAATAGAATAAAATCAATGTATCTTCACCATTGCAGTGACCATCCAACAATAGGGTGTCCCCTCCGCTTTCCTCTTTCCTTCCTTAAATAGGAAAATTCTCTATGATACATGTCGCTTCATGCAAAAATGCCTAATTTTCTAAATATTTAAATATAATCACCTCACCCAGCCATGTGTCTTATCCCTAAGAGAGTGCAACTACATTCCTAGATTTACTCAAGCTTGTTCCCCCTTGACGCTTCATGTATTGCCCCTAGACAGATGTAGACCCTTAGGGCACTCGTTGAGTGACTCGACCAATTAAAAATTTAATAAAATGAAGCTTTGACTATATATATTTGAATAATTGAGAAACACCTGATGTTGTGCATGACGAAAAATTGATGAATGAAAACAATGAATTGAATGGCATTTATGGAAATGGATACTTTATCTGAATTTGATGAATGAATGTATGCTTGCTTAATGATTAGTTGTTTTACGAAATATGTGATGTGTATACATGAATATGCTACTTAATGATTAGCTATGTTTTGAAATATATGATGTGAGTGAAAGAAATGTTATTGGATTAATGATTAGCAGATTGATGAAATATATGATGTTATGAGTAAATTATGATTGCTTAATGATTAGCAGATTATGAAATGAATTATGATGAATGAGAATAGAGCTACTAATGTGCGCTTTGGAGCATGTGTGCAATGACAGGTGAAACGATTCACCGATGGACTCACAAATGAAATAAATGGGTCACAGAGTACGAATAAAATCACACACAGAGGAACGTCGATAGTGTTGATTTCCTACGGATTCCATGCATGAGTTTAAAAGCACCTATCCTCTTACTTAGGGAAGCGTGAAGTCGTGAGAAGTGGACCATGACGGATTTGGTTACATACGAGGTTGGGGGGTGCTTAGTAAGAATAGAATTACTCCTCAGTGCCATTAGTCTCCAATAGAGTGTAGAAGGAAGATTGAAGGTAACAGATCCTAAATCCTTACATAAAGTTCCCGCAAATTACATGCAATGGAAAATTACTAACGAAAGGACCCAACGATGTGGTACCATGTTGATAAAAAGAATATGAGGGAAGGATGGACCCAACGAAGTGGTACCTAGACCCAAGATGAGAAAATGGATGAATATTATGCATTAAGCATATACAATTGCATTTAGGGCATTTTCACATGAAATAATTATTTATAATTTAAATAATGGAGAATATTTTTTTAGGAGCAAATAGTGTACTAAAACATTAGCATGTAGGCATCTCCACTTGCACCCACAAAAATAGAAACTAGATTGAAGCATTAGGGGGGACAAACTTGAGTAATCTAGGAAATTAGGTGAACTCTCTTAGGAGTAGAACACATGGCTGGGTGAGTAAATTATATTTGAATAATTAAATTATTAGGCATATTTGCATGAAGCGACATGTGCCGCAAAGGAATTTCCTACTTAAGGAAGGCAAGAGGAAAGGGGAGAATACCCTATGGCTAGATGGCTACTGTAACGATGGTAATACATTGATTTGCTTCTATTGTGAGTTTGGAAAGAGGTATTGGTGGGGGGGAACCCCACTTCTGGATCTCGTGTGTGTGTGTAAGATCTACGACCCGAATTGCTCGGGGGTTTGGGAGGAAGAATAGTACTCCCGACATGGTCAGGAGGTTAATCGAGGTGTTCGCTGGTGAATTTTGAAGATTGGGAAGAGAATCGAGAAGCACTTGAGCTTCGGTATCACCGTCGTCAACGAGACATTCATCTGGATAGGTATCGTTTGTTTAGTTGAGTATATGTGAAAATGCATGTGAATATATAACCATGTATGCTCTACACGGCTGTACTTAATTGCAATTTTATATTGATTTTATAAATGTTTTCTATGAACCGAACATGAAATGGATTTTTGTAATAATGGAGGAAATCGTGAACCCTCACGATTCAACCATGGATGTATCAAACTTTGTATAGACTTGGTCATATTTCTGGGTTAGCGCAAGGTGCCATTTGCACTGTATGGGTCAGTTGATAATATTACACTCTGTTTCCTTTGTTAGGCTTGGCAAACCAAGAATATGATTTGGTATTGTTTTTTGTATATGCTCCAATATGCTGGATATCCCATCCTCGATGGTGTCCTTATTCTTCCATAATGGGGACGATGTAACCATTCTTTTACTTACATTTTGTTTATTATTTGGATGGCAATTGATCTTAGTTTATGAGAGTTCTACATGTTGTATGACTCAACCATGAGAACGATCGTGATCCATCTTGAACCGAATGTTGTATCCCAGTATTGCAACACATAATTATATGCATATTGTTTTATTTTGGATGGAGACCGATCTATACAGATCGAGGCCAGACTGACTGTGATGATTTTCTTTATATACATGTTGTTTAATTTGGATGGCAATCGATCTATACAAATCGATGCTAGACCAGCCATGATATTTATTTTTATATTTACATATTGTTTGTTTGAATGGCGATCGATCCATACAGATCGATGTCAGAATGATCATAATGTTCTTTTTATATTTACATATTATTTGTTGAATGGTGATCGATCCATAAATATCAATGCTGGAATGATCATAATGTTATTTTTATATTTACATATTGTTTGTTAAATGGTGATCGATCCACACAGATTGATTCCGAAATGATCATAATGTTATTTTTATATTTACATATTGTTTGTTAAAATGGCGATCGATCCATTCATATCGATGCCGGAATGATCATAATGTTCTTTTTATATTTACATATTGTTTGTTTGAATGGCGATGAATCCATACAGATTGATGCCATAAATGATCATAATATTCTTTTTATATATACATATTGTTTGTTTTGAATGGCGATCGATCCATACAAATCGATGCCGAAAATGACCGTGATATTCTTTTTATATATGTATGTCTATTATTTTGGATGACGATCGATCCATATGGATAGATGCCAGAAGGGTTGTGAAGTTTTCCATTGTATGCATATCACGAGCCATGGATGGCGACCGATCCATATGGACTGATGCCTGATTACATATGTTTTACTATGCATGCACTTCATTAAAAGGTATGGTGATCGATCCCTACATATCGACACCCGAATGCTGGTGATTTTCTTATGTATGAAACTCGTCAACGAATGGTGATTGATCTCTGTGGATCAATGCCTGTATGACTGTGTGAACTTATGAACTCTATCTATTTAGTTAGAATGAAGGGAGATTGATCATTGTGGATCAATGCCCGAATGATTGTGTGAAATTTATCTCTTCTTATCGATTCAAATGAAGGGTGATTGATCTCTATGGATCAATGGCCGAATAGTTGTGTGAAATTTATCTTTTCTTATCGATTAAATCGAAGGGTGATTGATCTCTGTGGATCCATGCATGAATGATTGTGTGATATTTTATCTCTGTTTATTGATTTAAATGAGGGTAGTTGATCACTGTGGATCCATACCCGAATGACTGTGTGAAATATTATCTTTACTTATTGATTACACAAGGGTGATTGATCTCTATGGATCAATACTTGAATGATTAAATGTATTACATCACTGTATGCCAACTTAAATGATCGGTGGTTGATCTCTGTAGATTAATTCTAGGGAGTAGGTGCGAATTTATTAACCCTGCATGTTAATAAAGTGAATCGTGATGAGCCTCTATGGAACAATGCAGGTTCCAATCACATTACTACTTCTCACTTGTGTACTGGTGAATATGGATGGATCTCGATCAACATTTGAAATGATTCCATGCACATGGCATGGTATGCACATGATATAAAGATCAATGCCATGCAATGCATGTTGTGAATCATACGTTATGATATGGTATGAGTGTCTATACTGTCGACGTGACTAGCGCAAGGAGATGGGAGTGGAGTCCACTCTCCATAAACCTTGTGCAAACTTTAACTTGTTAACAGTCCGATAGGTTGACCATGTATATTATGTTGAGGAGTCAAGCTTAGTTCCTTGCGGATCGAGTGACTTCGATGTAAACATTAATTGTGTTGTGTAGAATAGAACTTAGTTTGTGACCAATTGAGTAAGTAGATGTTGGTTAAACTTGTAACTCATTACATAGAATTGAACGTAGGAAGTAATCACACTTATGGCAATGTTTGTTGGGTTGACTTATGGTATAAATAATGAAAATTTATATGGACTTGAGTTTAAGATTTTCAAATGTTATTTACTGATATTCATTCTATCCGTTTTCAAGGAGTTCCATATGTTGTATAAGTAATTCATATGTATGTGATGATGGGGATCCCATGTGTTGTATAATTATTTATCGAACAAACAAAAGAATTGTAATTATGAGAAATCTAGCTCAAGAATAAACATGGTTGATAAATTAAAGAAAAATTAGTTGCTTAGGTGAAATAAATTATTGTTTAAGAATCCCTTTAAATTAAATGCAATGGTGATGATGTCATGATGTGGTCTAGACTAGGGATCGGTTAGGGAATTGATAAAATTATTGACACCTTAATTTATGTCTTCTGGAATGAAGTTTATGTCTTATTTTTAACTCATAATGCAAACTGACATATTACTTATCTTTAAAAAATCTAACCTAGCCGGACCCTACATTTGGTATCAGATCTAATCGAACCATAACCGGACCAAGGAAACTTGTATATCATCTTCCACAAGAACATTCAACTGGTCTTACATAAATTAAATTGTCGTATAATCAAAAATTTTATAACATGTTGAAAGCTAATGAATTTCCCATCGAATTCAAGACATGGATCGTCGCGGATGAAGAGGGAGAGGAAGGGGCAAGCGAAGACAAGTTCGATGTCCTCCACCCACATCAAATCCGTCAGCCACTCTGCTGCGAGAAGAAGAGTAGGAAACCATTCTTTTCAGAGAAGTGGTTTCGATGATGAGAAGCTTCCAACGAATGCTAGAAGCCTTGGTTATGAGATTATATCGCGAGAATGATAGCTCACATGTAGCCGTCGTACCACCAACTCCACCACCGATCAACATACACTGGGAACTGGAAAAGATCATATTTCTAGAATTTTGGTGTTCCAATGAAGGAACTCATGTAGAGGCATGGTTGGAAAACATGGCTATGTGCTTTACATTGAGGGACTACACCTCCAACATGAAGGTCTGCATGGAAGTTCTTTAGGTAAAGGGAGAATCTCTCCTTTGGTGGAAAAAATTGTGGCCACATCTAGGTATGGATCAGGAGTAAGTTTCTTGGGAATTGTTTGACAAGCATTTTTGTCAACATTATTTGTCTGATGATTTCATCGAACGACAGTTAAACAACTTCAACGCCTTAAGATAAGGGAAATAGGCAGTGCAAGAATATGAAATCTGTGTCATGGAAATACTGAGATATGCATCTCACACTTCGACAGAAAAGTTAAAGGTCAACAAGTTCGTGTTTGCGATGAACCAGAATATCAGGGATAAGTGTCACATACCCATTTTCCAAGTTCAACATTTGTAGGAATGGGGTAAAATTTTTCCTCGACATCAACAATCAAGGGTATTAGTCACGACATATATGTACTTGAATGTAAGTCATAAGTAGCATTGCATATAAACACTTCTTCATTCACTACTTTTCTCATAAGACTTATACAGTAAACATGATTAGCCATTCTTGTATAAAGATTAATTTTTAATCCAACCTATGGCTTATTTCCTTCTAAAAATCAGTACATAACAAATACATGAGTGCAAACCCCTTTCAAGTAGAATCTTAGTTCCAATGACGAATAATCCACATGATTATTACGTCACCAAACATCCAAAGTATCATTTGAATGTAAACTTATGTATTTAACATTCTTAAATGAAATCACTAACCATTTTAGATCACAATTATCAAATAGAACAAAACACATAAGGTACACATAAGAAAGAGACCAATATACGTGGTTCACCCAAATCTATGGGCTACGTCCACCAAGGAATTCCATAATTACTATTTGTCAAATAGAGGGAGTACATTCTACAACACAATGGATGAAAATTTCTCAAGTCTCTCCCATAGAGAGCACTTTCAAAAAATTTAACCATCTATCTTAGAGGCATTATAGGGATTCTCTCCCAGGCTGGTCACAAACATACCATTATAATATGTGAATTGAGACACCCTTCCTTCCCCAATGGATCTATGACATAAATATAACATATACAGGACATATGCAGAAGGTTTTCCCTACCCGGACTAGCATATCCAATAATTACATTCCATGTACAAAGGGTTCACCATACCCCAAACCAACATATATCTGCATACACAAATTATAAGTATTAACACAACCAAATTATGCAAAGCATATATATACTATAAACAAAAGAAGATGGAATTAGGATCGGGCTCTCTCAGTCGTCCTATCCCCATCGTGGTCACCACATGTTGAACAAGCATAATGCATAAACACATATAAGAGTTAGAACTATGCGCAAAGGATCTTTAACCATGTATGCTACATGCAATCCCTAACACAAAAATGCACAGCATAAAACATATGCAAGGACTAGATTATTCGCTTAAATTCTATATGCAGAGGATGCCTAACATATATCCCGCAGACAATCCCCAAGTATGAGTTATATAAAAAAAACACAACCAAAGTGCAACATATATTTATATATGCAGAAGAAGGGTGGATTGGGGTTGGCTCTCTCAGCCATTCCATCCCCACAACAAATAATACAAAACGCATCATGTATTAATACAATATACGAAATGGAGATGTACAGGGATCAAACTCCCATCTATGCCGCGCAATCATCCAAAGACATTCAACATTACAATATATAATATAAGAAATGCAAATGCACATGGATCTTTCTCCTGCACACGCGGTAACAATAAATGGGTATTGTTGTTCGAGAATTCTACCCTATAGCGAGGAGAGGGACACTACGAACTTCTGGGGTGATAGGTAAATGCATTGATCATATCACATAGGCTTCTACAAAAGGAAAGATATCAAGGTTCTTGAAGGCATACCTTATTAACAAAGTTAGATCCTAGCTTTCACTTTCTCCTCGACCAATCTTCCACTTGATCTTCCATTTGATGAACCTGCAATACAAAGATACCTGCCTCAACGTATCTTGAATGATATAACAATAATGAAATTGAAGTACAATTTAGACATCAAATACAATCAAGCATTTAATCCAAACAAACATACAATCCATTAGACATTTGATTGGGATGGGAAGGGCATTTCAACCTAATGATTAAGAGTGCTTGTGCAACCGGATCCTGGGCTCCTACTCTTCACACTAACTTTGGAATTCCTCTAGCGTAACAACCCTTAATGCATCGTTTTTCCTCCCCTCTCTCATCTATCCCCCTTGTATTTATGGGACAAGGTAGGCAATTTGGATTGAGGGGTAGTTTAATTGGGAAGTTGGGGAAGTTGCAAAACCAACTTCAACTAATCCCAATTCATGAAATTAATATATTTTTGATTACTTTTTAAGGTGTACACTACTTTTCTTAAGTGGAGTAGCATTCAATATGCAACTTTCCTGCTTTACAACCAACGTTTACAAGATTTCTAAAGCTGTACGCTACTCTATTGAAGCAAAGTAGAGTATTTCTGAGGCAAAACGCTACTTTACTAAAGTGGAGTAGAGTATTTTAGCAGGAAAATGATACTACCATGCTTATAGGGTACCATTTTTCCTTAAAAGTAGGTAAAAAGAGGGTTTTGTGAGCTGCAGAGGGGTAAGTCTAGTCCATTCATCATCTAAGGCAATCATGCTCTTCAATCCCAATTGTCCTTTTGTGTGATCGATAGCTCAAAGTGATCACGGACAGAGAAGTGCAGATTTGACCTATAACAGATGCCCCCTAATGTGCGAGGTCAGAGGGAAGCAATGGCAAAAATACATTATAATTCCAAGTCAGCAGAGGAGCAAGAAACCGCAGAACCAAGTCACAAAAGTACCTGAAATAACTATCAAGGTCAGCGAGCAATTACAATCTTGACATCATATAGATGTTTAGCATGATACAACATGATCTCCAATACATAGCTAGGAGATGTATATATAGCATGGCCACTGAAATACAAGCGTGGATCCATGTCAGAATGAGAGATCATAGCCATAACAACAAACTGGATCTATGTCTTATGGAGAGCCAAAAAATGAGTGAGGCTCAGTCTTGCGCATCTTGGGTGACCACATAATTAGGTAATGCTATCAAAATCCCAAGGTCTTCATCCAAACAACCTAAGGTACAAACCCTAACCATGTGAATAAATGAGCTTAAAGTCGAACATGGGGGTTATCGTTTGATTACCGGTCATTGATGTATACCGTTAACAAATGCGAGGGCTTCCACCGATAATTATAATGGGTCCCAAGGTACCTAGTATGATCCAACAAGTGTCAATAAATGGACTTGACGTCGAACACTTGAGGAACCTATCAAATAAGAGACATTGATGTATTCTCATAATTCAACAGTGAGGGAAATTGCCACTGGTGACTGCAATCCCCAAGGTACTAACCAAAATTCTAAACTTCATTCCCATAGAAAAATGAGTTGATGTCGATGGGAAGAAGTCCGTTGGAAGGGAGGCCTTAAGGAATCCTCCATAATCCAACATGAGGAACAATCAAATGGTATGAGCTAGTGTGGAGTAGTACAAGTAACAAGACTGACACTAGGATGGCCGACACATGAGGTCAAGGTAAACTGCAGAATGGCCGACACAGGTTGTATCCTTGAATAGTAAGCATGGCACAAAGTGACTTAGGAAGTTTTTAACACTATGGGAAAGTGATATAAGCCTGCAATGTAGGAACATTAGCAGACCCTCCATATGGTTGGAAGAATAACCAACCGGGGGAGTAAACAACTCAGAGATCAGGTTCACCCTAAGGTCAAAAAACTAAACCCAACTGAAATGATAAACTCAAATAGGTGCTGTGTTCAAGGATAGGACTGACTGAACTGCCTTTGAAAATGTAAGATGTGATATACCCTTCTTATCCCTTATTCTTTTTAGAGAAAAGAATACCTTTCTTGTTGTTTTAATGAGTCCAAGAAAGAATGAAAACTCAATATTTCTAACCATGTAAAGAGTTTAATGATCCCATGGGAGGAAGACTCGGGACCTTCTTCATTGTTTACAGAATTCGAATAAGAGATAGAAGAATACTCTATAGTACTGATCTCTGGATTTTAATATCAAGCTGAGATCTGTTCTTGCTCGCCGGTGTTTTCAATTTTAAGGAATATGAAAAACTTAAACAATAACTCCATTCACCTACTCGTGGATTTTAATATCGAGCCTAAGTAGGTTAATGCTCGCTAGTGTTTTCTTGTTTATAGAGTCTAAAAAACTGAAATAATCCTCTATTTACCCTCTCGTGGATTTCACATCGAGCCCGAGTAAGTGAGTGCTCGCTTGGTGTTTTCATATTTCGAGAGCCTGAAAACCCTAAAGAAGGCTCCAAAAGGTCCTTTTTCGTAAAATTAGTCTCCTCCCCCTGAAAAAGTGTAAAACAATGGAAGGAGAAATATTCTAGCCACGGATGACTAGAGTATTCATTTTTCGTAAGTAACTCGCAAAAGTTCGGAAAAGGGTTAAACTTATACTTAAGCAGATGTCGTTTCAAATCCTTTAACGAGTCTGAAATGACAACTAGACTCAGCAATCTTGTCATATTTCAAGAGTCTAACAAGAGCTTAGAGAGAACTCCATAAGAATCTTTTTCGTAAAATTTTAACGAGCCTGAAAAATTAAACTCGTGACCTCTTTACTGTTTTTAACGAGCTAAAAGGAGAGATGTAAGAATGCTCATTAGGAGCCTATGCGATATGATCAATGCATTTACCTGTCTCCCCAGTGGAGTCGCCATTCTGTTGTTCGGGAATTCTACCCTATAGCGAGGAGAGGGACACTACCAACTTCTAGGGTGACAGGTAAATGCATTAATCATATCACATAGGCTTCTACAAAAGGAAATAGATCAAGGTTCTTGAAGGCATACCTTATTAACGAAGTTTGATCCTAGCTTTCGCTTGCTCCTTCGACCGATCTTCCACTTGATCTTCCATTTGATGAACTTGCTATACAAAGATACCTTCCTCAACGTATCTTGACTGATATAACAATGATGAAATTGAAATACAATTTAGACATCAAATACAATCAAGCATTTAATCCAAACAAATGAACAATCCATTAGACATTTGATTGGGACGGGAAGGGCATTTCAACCTTTATTATCAAAACCAAATAATCAGTACAATTATAGCTGATGATTCAGAGTGCTTGTGCAACCGGATCCTGGGATCCTGCTCTTCACACTAACTTTGGAATTCCTCCAGTGTAACAACCCTTAATGCATCGTTTTTCCTCCCCTCTCTCATCTATCCCCCTTGTATTTATGGGACAAGGTAGGTAGTTTGGATCGATAGGTAGTTTAATTGGGAAGTTAGGGAAGTTGCAAAACCAACTTCAACTAATCCCAATTCGTCAAATTAATATATTTTTGATTACTTTTTAAGGTGTACACTACTTTTCTTAAGTGGAGTAGCATTCAATATGAAACTTTCCTGCTTTACAACCAGTGTTTGCAAGATTTCTGAAGCTGTACGCTACTCTATTGAAGCAAAGTAGAGTATTTCTGAGGGAAAATGCTACTTTACTGAAGTGGAGTAGAGTATTTTAGCAGGAAAATGCTACTATCATGCTTATAGGGTAGCGTTTTTCCTTAAAAGTAGGTAAAAAGAGGGTTTTGTCAGTTGCAGAGGGGTAAGTCTAGTCCATTCATCATCTAAGGCAATCATGCTCTTTAATCCCAATTGTCCTTTTGTGTGATCGATAGCTCAAGGTGATCACAGACGAAGAAGTGCAGATTTGACCTATAACAGGTATAATTGATCTAGCACACACACACACACACACACACACACACATGTGAAACTATAATTGTAAAGGGGCCTTTCCCCAATCTCTGTACCATCACAAAATTGACAATCAACATGAAATTAGATAATGTATCCAACAACATCCTTACAGAGAGCCTTTCCAAGCTATGCGCAGTACAAACGAAGCATGCATATGTAATATATGCATTCAATAGTTTGAAGGAATCACATTCAACATGAAAATACAATTAATATGGGAACCTGTTAAGCCTAATTTCACAAGAAAGATAAGTGAAAGAAACACAATCACAAGATAGAAAAAGATTTACCCTAGGAAACCGTCATGGGGTAGAAAACCCAGCAAATCTTTCCTCAATATAGATAATCAACCAATACAAGAAGTAGTCCTCAAACAAGAGCTCCATCTCCTCCTATGCATATCTCTCTCTCTCCTATGTGCCAATTACAAGTGAGTGAATGAATGAGATAAATGAGGAACAAACCTACTGTATTTATACTCAAATCCTAACTGAATTTTCACCCTAACAGGGCCGACTTCTCCTAGGAGAGTCTAATAACCCCTAAAAAACTAACTCGGGGCCAACCCCACATGGGAGATCTAATAACCCTAGTTACCACACTCTCTCAGAGGAATAAACATATCCGGATATACAATAGGGTCTTTACGGAGGAATGAAACATCTCCGGAATAATAAAGTACAATTATAATATTCTTAGAAGTTACAATATTTCAACACTCCCCCTTAACAAGAAGGATATTATAACAGCATATGCAGGAGCAAGGAGTCATCAACTACATGATTCATGATACATCTATAAATCATTGGAAGCTTTCTTCATACATCATCAGTAACTCAAACAGTTACTAGAACATTTTCAAGATCTTTAATACTTGATCTTCATCTTCTACAGCACTCGAACAGATACAAAAACATCATCATCTTGATCAACAACATCGTCATCTGGATCCTCTCGATTAATAGTATCGTCATCTGGATCCTCTTGATCAACATCATCATCATCTAGATCCTCTCGATCAATAACATCATCATCTGGATTGTCTTGATCAACAACATCGTCATAGTAGCATACTCTGCAATGTACATGATCCTATTATGGGATGATCAATCCCTCTCACTTTAGGACATAGGTCCAAGGATGATACAATCCTGATCCACTTACGAGATGATCAATCCCTCTTAATTTAAGACATCTCTCATGCCTATGGATGATGCAATCTATATCAACTTACAGGATGATCAATCCTTATCACTTTAAGACATCTCTCATGTCTAGGGATGATGCAATCACAATCTATTTACAGGATGATTAATCCTTATCACTTTAAGATATCTCTCATGTCTAGGGACGATGCAATCCCAATCGACTTATAGGATGATTAATCCTTATCACTTTAATACATATCTCATGTCTAGGGACAATGCAATCCCAGTTGACTTATAGGATGCTTAATCCTTATCACTTTAAGACATCTCTCATGTCTAGGGATGATGCAATCCTAATCGACTTACAAGATGATTAATCCTTATCACTTTAAGAAATCTCTCATGTCTAGGGACGATGCAATCCCAATCGACTTACAGGATGATTAATCCTTATCACTTTAGGACATGAGTCCAAGGATGATGAAATCATGATCCACTTACGGGATGATCAATCCCTATCACTTTAGGACATGAGTCCAAGGATGATGCAATACATGTATCCTCATTATCGACCTTACCGTCAATATAGGAAATCTCATCATTGATATAGGTATCCACATCGATACCAGTATCCAAATATCATCATTGAACATATCACTCCCTTTTTCAAGGAGGGTTCTTTTGAACTACACCAAGCTTGTCTCGGAAATACTCAAACTTTACTTGAGATAGAGGTTTGGTCAAAATATCAGCAACTTGTTTGTCAGTGCTCACATACTCGAGCTTGATAGCTCCTTTCTGCACCATATCCTGTATATAAAAATATTGGATCTCTATGTGCTTTGAATTATCATGGAATACTGGATTCTCTATCATCTTGATACAAATCTGGTTGTCACATAGGATTATAGCTGGTTCCATCTCTAAGTCAAACAATCCTAATAACAACTTCTGAAGCCATATCGCTTCACAGCTAGTATAGCAAGCGGCAATATATTCCACTTCAACTATGCTGAGAGCCACACTAGACTGCTTCCTGCTAAACCATGAGATCATGGCAGATCCCAGACAATAGCATCCGCCCAATGTGCTCTTTCTATCTGATACACTACCTGCCCAATCAGCATCTATGTAGTCATGATCTCCAAGATAACATAGACCAAAATCTATCGTACCGTTTAGGTACCTCATCACATGCTTTGCAACTATCAAGTGAACACACCTAGGTTCCACTAGGTATTGACTCAAGGTCTTCACAACAAAGCAAATATCTGGCCTGGTATTCGTCAGATACATCAATGACCCAATAATTTGTCTGTACATAGTCATATCCACTAACTTTGATGAGTCATTAGCTAATAAATTCAAGTTGGAATCTATGGGAGTGGCCATGGCTTTGCATTCCAACATATCAAATCTTTTCAATATTTCCACAGCATACTTTCCTTGGTTGAGAAAGATTCCTTCTAGACCTTGCCATACTTCCAGACCTAGGAAGTAGTGCATCAATCTGAGATCTTTCATCTCAAAATCTAAAGAGAGCTTCTTCTTGCACTCGATAATCTGTTTCTCATTCCCTGTAAAAAATAGATCATCCACATATAGCAACAATATGACAGGGTCATCATCCATAACCTTGAGATAAAGATTAGGATTAGCTTTACTTTTGGTAAAGCCCAATCTTGTCAAGAAACTGTCAATTCTTCCATACCAAGCTCTAGGAGCTTGTTTCAACCCATACAAAGCCTTCTTTAGTTTACATACATGGGTTCTTCTATCTTCCACCTCAAATCCTTGTGGTTGTTCTATGTACACTTCCTCCTCAATCACACCATTCAGGAAAGTTGTCTTTACATCCATCTGGTGTAGTTCCCACTTCATCATGGATGCAAGTGCCATGATGGTTCTAATGGAGGTGTATCTTGCAACTGGTGCAAATGTCTCTTCATAGTCAATTCCCTCTTTCTGAGAGAATCCTCTAGCCACAAACCTTGCCTTATACTTTTCAATGCTACCATCTGCGGCATGATTTATTTTGTATATCCATTTGAAGGATACCACACTTTTGTCTTTTGGGTTGGGAACTATATCCCAAACATCATTCTTCATTATTGATTGGTACTCCTTAGTCATTGCCGATTGGTACTCCTTAGTCATTGCCTCTACCCACTCTTTCTTATGAGATGCCTCTTCATAACTAGTGGGTTCTTGATCTACAAGATCACACATCAAAGCCATATAGATCACACATCCAACTTAGTTCTCTTTTCTTTTGGTATGTGAATATATACTGGGCATCCAAATATCTTGAGGTGACTTACCTCAGGCTTCTTCCCCGTGAACACTTCTTCTGGGGTCTTGAATGCAAGAGCACTATGGGATAGTCTATTCTGCACATAGATTGCTGTCCTGGCTGCTTCATCACATAGATACATAGGTAGGTCTTGATCATGTATCATTGTTTTTACTGCTTCCATAATGGTTCTATTCTTTCTTTCCGCAACACCATTTTGTTGAGGATTGTAGGGAGTGGTTAGCTCCCTCTTGGTTCCATCTTATTTACAAAAGACTTCAAAATCCTTTGAAGTGTAATCTCCACCATTATCTATCCTGGGTATCTTGATCTTATTTTTTGAATGATTTTCTATCAAGGCTTTGAATTCCTTGAACTTTCCAAAAACTTCATCTTTTCCCTTTAGGAAATATATCCAAGTCTTCCTTGAGTATTCATTAATAAATGTAAGGTAATATGTTAAATTTTTAGAATTTACTTCAATCTGATCTAGGATCTTAACTGAGAGAACAACATGTACAGCAAATCTACAACATATATATCATGGACACAATAATGCAAGCACACAAGAGACACAGAGTTTACTTGGGGAGAACCATAAAGGTGAAAAACCCCAATAACTTCATCAGAGATAGATAGAGCAATGATACAACCAGAATACAAGAGATAGTCTTCTCCTAGCAGCAAAGCCTCCTCCTCATAAGTGCACCACTTTCCGAATGAGAGAAGTGTGTGAAAGAATGATAAAATAGAGATCTCCCGATCTCTATTTATACTAGACTTGACTTGCCTAATAACCTTTATTAGGTCGTCCTTAACTTAACCACATAACACAATGCTGACTGGGCTGACACCCAATAGGGTGGTCTAATAACCCTCTGACCCACATGGTCGACCCCCACTAGGGTGGTCTAATAACCCTTCGACCCACATGAATTATACAAGGATGACCCCAACAAGGTTGTCTAATAACCCATCAAGTATAAGTTATGACACTTACAATATAAATGACGACACTTCCGTATAGAGGAATAATAACATCTCTGTAGGAATACAACCACTTCCGTATAGAGGAATAATAACATCTCTATAGGAATACAATAAGCATATATGTGAAATATATTCCGAAGTTACATATACATCAACACTCCCTCTTAACTAGGAAGGTATTTATCGACATAGGTCTTCTAGCACAAGTCATCTTCTTTGGATCATCGTCACTGGATAATGGTCATCGAGTCACCATCATCGTCACTGCTGCTGCTATCTCAATCAATCTCTGAATCTACTCGTCATAGGAAGTTCTACAGAGCCAGTCCTTTTTCATACTGGATGTAGGCCCACCACCTGCAGGTCTTCATCATCTGTGCGAACGGTCTGATAGAGGTGGTCTCTCAGGACTAATTTTATGTGCAAATGCAATACCGAAAAGAGTATCTGAGGAACATTTATGTGCCTAAGCACGACCGAAAAGATCTCCCATGACTGAGTACATGCATCTCCTCCACAATACCTTTAAAGAGCATCCCAGGAACATTTATGTGCCATAGCACGAACGACAAGATCTCTAAAGAACATCCCAAGACTTATTACAAGCATGCAGCTCAACCTCTCGGATCTCCAGGACTGATCACATGTGGATAGACAATACCTTTAAAGAGCATCCCAGGAACATTTATGTGTTGCAGCATGACCGGCAAGATCTCTAAAGTGCATCCCAAGACTTATTACGAGCACACAGCTCAACCTATCGGATCTCCAAGACTGATTACATGTCTCCATAGTAATACCTCATCCCAGGATTGATTACGAGCACACAGCTCAACCTATTGGACATCTGAGGATTGATTACATACTGCATAGCAATACCTCATCCGAGGATTGATTACGAGCACATACCTCAACCTATCGGATATCTGAGGACTAATTACATGCTATTTGCACAGCCTACCACATATCATCTCTGACCTCTAAGTATCAACCTGATACTCATGATCCAACGGATCATCATCGTACGAAGCATCATCCTGATTGTCATGATCATACTGATCATCATCACTGTACCATCCTAGTAGATATCATCTGGAGCAACATCCTGAAGCTCATCATCATGATCATCCTGATCATACAATGCATCCACCTGATGCATACCAAGTATCTACCTGATACATATCATCATACATGATCCACCTAATCATACAATGTATCCACCTGATACATACATAGATACATGATCCACACAATGCATCTAACTGATATATATCAACAGACATGATCGACTTGATCATACACAGTATCCACCTGATACATATACAGATACATGGTCCAAGCATCCAACATGATGCATATACAAAATACATACAAATGATCCAACTGATCATATCCAGCATCCAACATGATGCATACATACATAAATGATTCAACTGATCATATCCAGCATCCAACATGATGCATATATACATAAATGATCCAACTGATAATAACAAGTATCCAACATGATGCATATACATATACAGAGTAGTAACTGGAGCATCGTCCTGATGCTCATCATCCATGATCCTCCTAATCATCATAGCATAGTCCTCTTCAAATCATCTCATCGTCCACGAAGCACATCCCAGATGCACATCATCTAGCACTTACACCAACGACATGGGAGAACACATCTACCACCATTCAGGGAAGGCTCCAGCCCTTACTTTTTCACCATGGGAGAACACATCTACCACCATGTGAAAAATGGCTTCAACCCTTACATCTACACCATGGGAGAACACATCTACCACCATGTGTGAATGGCTCAGCAATTACATCACGACCATGGGAGAACACATCAACCATGTCAAAAAAGCTCATGTGCATGTGCATCTTTTGGACTCATCACTTCCTTTTGGAAGGAACCTCGATCTAAAGTGCACCAAGCCTCTCTCTCAAGTACTCAAACTACAATCTGGCCAACGGCTTGGTCAATACATCTGCATCCTGATCATCCGTTGCAAAATACTCTGCTTTGGTTGTACTCAGTGCTACACAGG
Source organism: Larix kaempferi (assembly GCA_027924585.1). Lineage (NCBI taxonomy): Eukaryota > Viridiplantae > Streptophyta > Pinopsida > Pinales > Pinaceae > Larix > Larix kaempferi. The sequence goes on from BSBM01000416.1 coordinate 9,084,003, forward strand.
ACTGCTTCCTGCTAAACCAAGAGATCACAACTGATCCCATACTGAAGCAGCACCTAGGAGTGCTCTTCTTATCTGCAGCACTGCCTGCCCAGTCTGAATCAACATAACCCTGCTGGTTAAACTTTTGATTCGCATCATACTTCATCCCATAGTCAACTGTACCTTTTAGGTACCTCAGAATATGATTTACAACAACCAGGTGAACACTCCTCGGATCTGTCAAGAACTAGCTCAATGTGTTCACCACAAAGCAAATATATGGTCTTGTGTTCGTCAGGTACATCAAGGACCCAATCATCTGACGATACACAGTGACATCAACCGGATTAGATGAAGCATCACCCAAAAGCTTCAGGTTCGATGCCATAGGTGTGGCCATGGCCTTGCAGTCCATCATCCCGAACCTCTTCAGGATCTCTACTGCATAGTTCCCTTGTCCAAGGAAGATTCCATCTGCACTCTGCCACACCTCCATATCTAGAAAGTGGTGCATCATACCCAAGTTCTTCATCTCGAACTTGGCAGCAAGCTTCCACTACATGTCGGCAATCAATCTATCTTCACCTGTGATAAACAGGTCATCCACATACAAAAGTAGTGTCACTGGATTTCCTTCCTACCCCTTGTAGTAAAGGTTGGAATCCGCTTTACTCTTGGTAAAGCCCAAGCTGGATAGAAAGCTGTCTATCCTACCATACCAAGTTCTTCACACATATGACTCCCTGTCATGTGTCTCAGAACCAAGTGGTTGCTCCACATACACTTCTTCTTCAACTACACCATTCAAGAAAGTTGTCTTGAAATCCATCTGGTGTATCTTCCACTTCATCACTGCAGCCGGGCAAGTACTGATCTAATAGAAGTGTATCTGGCTATAGGAGCAAGAGTCTCTATGCTACCACCTGCATCATGCTTGATCTAGTAGATCCTCTTGGAAGTCACTGCAAACTCCCCTTTAGGTTTTGGGACTGCATCCCAAACATCTTCATGATCGACTGGTACTCCTCGATCATGGCATTCTTCCCAAATCATGTGAACTTCAATATCTTCAATATTTTCAATAGATAACTTTGTTTCCGAACAAATGTTGTAGTCCTTCTTTTGTAGGTGATGGTATATGATCTTTCCTACACAACAAGTTAAATTGCATGATTATAAAACATCTCATAGTTTTCTAAACAAATTCTTACACATAAAGAAATATGTCATATAGTCATGCAATTATCTTAGCCAATGCTTCAATACAACATTTATCCATATCCTGTAACTTTCTGGATGCCTTCCAATCTCTACCAGAACATTGTTAAGAGTGTGCACAACTCCCAACATGTCAGCAAAGAGGTTTCATTCTAGATAAGTAGCAATGGATTGTTGTACAGTTCCATAGGCCACTTACCCATCAAATGCATATTAGTAGTATACTATTCATTAATGCAATCATTCTAATATGCACAATACATATCCTAAGTCTAGGAACATAAGCCTATACATCATTGAACAATTTTATTTAAACAAACAAATATGTAAGAAATGGTAATTAAAATACTTATCTTTGTTTGTTTGCTGGGTGGACTCCCTTTGAGTCTTTGCTTCCTTGCAGGAGCTGCTAAAGTAGCTTCTTCTACACCTTTCTATTGTGGAATGCAGAAGGATGGTCAACTCCCTCTAGATATCTGCATCCTTGCAGAAACTACTGGAGTGAGATCCCTCTTGATCTTGGCTTCCTGGATTACCTGTACTTGAACCTATATTCATCCTAGGTCCCTATGCATGCTTATTAGTATCATGATTGTGTTATCCTTGTAATCTCATACATTCATTAGTATATTCTTAATACTATCAAAACACAATAATCTTGAGCATGTATAGTCATGATCGTTTCAAACAGAAATAATAAGCATTCGTATTCAAGGTTTCAGGGAAGTCTTCTTTTACTCATGCATATTCTTATTTGATCATAGGAGTCTTCTGGTTAGTTAAATCATCAATCAATATAAGAGATATAATATGCATAAAACCCATGATTACTCAAACCTATACCTTCATGATTCTTCTGGTTAGCCATATCATAAATTATGGTAAGAAACATAATATGCATACAACCATTACTATTCAAACCTATGACTTCATGAATAATCATTATCAACAACACTACAGTATAATATCCTAACACAAGGTAGGATTCTAGCTTGATATAGGAAAAACATACCTAGATTAGCATGCTAGCTAGTTATGTCTAACATATCCACATAATGTCTTCTGGTTCTCTTCAATGACTTGTGCTAGTAACCTGCATGTCTCATAAGTTAACCATTGTAGAACCAAGTTATACATAGCTCATAAGTAGATCTTCTATGTGATCCATGACAATGGATGAATCTTTGTCTTCATGTCATCATGATCATATGTTCTTGAACTAGAACATGATTTTTCTTTCTTGGTGTACCTTTTATGTTAGCGAACAACATAAACCGCATACAACATCACAATGCATTAGTATTATCATAAGTGTCAAAACCTTAATCAATGAATATCTTCTATTAAGGTGATACGACAAGTCTAGTAATTAATCAAGATTGTACTGTAATGATATCAAGACAAACATATTATAAACTTAACCATGAACAGAATTCGAAACATACCTGTAAGCCATACCTGTCAAGATCGCTTGTAATCTTCTTATGGAAGGCCTTCGCCTCATCTCCCTCTGAAAAAAGAACTTCTTCACTTATGCAGGTGACCAATCCATCCTCTTCTAGGATCTGGAGCTGTAATAGGGTTTGTCAGAGAAACCCCAAAAATTCAAACTTTGAATTTCAAATTTCCGAAAGGATAGAAATATGCACCTTGATGAGCTGATCAAGCTGGTATATTTAGAATTTGAAAACTGCAAAGTTTCAGTCCTCAATTTTGCCTTTGAAACTTATGGATTCACTCGACGTGACCCCAAACTGGGGTTTGATGAAGTCCACTCTTCTGCCCAATCAAAAGGTTTGATCCAAAGCTCTAAGCTTCTATTTTTATGAGGAGCTTCCAGCCGTGGTCACAGATTTCAAAAATTCCCATTTTTGCAGAAGCATTAATTTTCCACTTTTCTTATCAAAGTCCCGAACTAGGGTCTAATCAAGCCTGGTCTTCTTCCCAACCAAAAATTATGATCTTGGTCTCTGAATTTATATTTTGATGAGTAGCATTCATCCGTAGTCTCCGATTACAAAAATTCCAACTTTCTCCAAAACCCTAGATTCCGGAAGCCATGAATGAAGGTGCTAAAAAATAATTATGTATTGACAGAAATATGAACCTAATTGTTTCTGGTGTAACTCTACACTTTTTGATCCACAGGGTGTGAAAACATTTTTTGTGGTAGCCTCACCTATCATATTTTCATCCCGATAGGTTTGACCTCAATTGGATTCTCTGAGAGAGAGTTATGCCAAGTGTCGCAACGTGACCTGTTTATGGGATAAAACAGGAGAGCGAAAATGTACGACATGCCACATGTCACTGGTTCAACATAGGCATCTAAAAACGTTTCTTGAGATAGTACAGTCTGTGTACTACCTGTCACTTTTTACGAAATTTCATTTGGAGTTTCCTAGCCCAATTTATTACCTTTTTTCCAAGGCCACCTATTTTTGACTCAGATCTAGAAGAGGCAGAAACCCTATATTGTACAGATCATAAATCACAAAGTACAATGAATTAGAGGTTTTCCTTTGGACACAAGGTACATGGGGATTTGATCTTCGACCTGTAAAAGTTTAGATCCAAAACATTTGACAAAATGGATTTATAGCGAAAGTGCTACGATGACTGGTTTTTCCTATATCAAGCCCTAGCATTGTAAGTGCAACAAGTGTCATACATGCCATATCATGCCTTCTTTCAGGCTAGCTCTGATACCATGTTAAATTTTCAGAATTTACTTCAATCTGATCTAGGATCTTAACTGAGAGAACAACATGTACAGCAAATCTACAGCGTATCAATCATGGACACAATAATGCAAGCACACAAGAGACACAGAGTTTACTTGGGGAAAACCATAAAGGTGAAAAACCCCAATAACTTCCTCAGAGATAGATAGAGCAATGATACAACCAGAATACAAGAGATAGTCTTCTCCTAACAGCAGAGTCTCCTCCTCATAAGTGCTCCTCCTCATAAGTGCGCAACTTTCCGAATGAGAGAAGTGTGTGAAAGAATGATAAAATAGAGATGTCTCAATCTCTATTTATACTAGACTTGACTTGCCTAATAACCTTTACTAGGTCGACCTTAACTTAACCACATAACACAATGCTGACTCGGCCGAAACCCAATAGGTTGGTCTAATAACCCTTTGACCCACATGGTCGACCCCCACTAGGGTGGTCTAATAACCCTTCGACCCACATGACTTATACAGGGCCGACCCCAACAAGGTGGTCTAATAACCCATCAAGTATAAGTTATGACACTTACAATATAAATGACGACACTTCCGTATAGAGGAATAATAACTTCTCTATAGGAATACAGCCACTTCCGTATAGAGGAATAATAACATCTCTATAGGAATAAAATATACATATATGTGAAATACATTCCGAATTTACATATACATCAACATAATATTCATACCCACTCAAGGATGTGGATGGCATTGGTCCACATACATCTGAATGAATCAATTCCAAAATACTCTTGGTCTTTGTTTCACTCTTTGGAAATGGGTTCTTGATATTATTCCCTTTTGCACATCCTTTGCATGTGCCATCATGATCAATCTTTAAGTCTGGTTGTACTATAACTACCTTGCTCACATGAGGTAGTGCTTTGTAGTTAATGTGAGAAAGCCTCCTATGCCATAGCTCACTTGGGCTAGTGTTGCTTCATGAACAAGGGCAGCTTTAGGATGACCCTTGAGTTTGTATAGTCCTCCTTCCTCTTCACCAATAACAATTGCATCCTCAATTGATTTCCCTTTGGGCCACATGAGTACTTGTCCATCTATGAATGCAACCCTATAACCTTTCTTGTCTAATGCTGAGATAGAGAGTAAATTCTTCTTCAAACCTAGTACATATAATATTTCCTTCATCTTCAATGGAGTTCTAGAATCAAGCTTGTAGCTTGCTTCACCAACTCCCTTGATGGGATATTGATAGTCATCTCCTAGGGATACCTTCTGTGGAGAGGTCTTCTCTTAAGGTTTTAAAAGAGTCTTCTTTTGTCATGTCATGTGCTTTGAAGCATCACTATCAATGAGCCATGTATCTTCTCTAGGTGTTACTACCCCAGAGAGTACAGAGAATAGAACCTACTCTTCTGCATCTTCTTCTTCTACTACTAAAGCTCTTTTATTTTAAGGCCTTTCCTCCTCTTCTTCTTCATTATCATCTTTTTCTAGATGTGCTTGATGTCTTTTGTGGTGAAAAACCTTTTTCTTCTTTAGAGGACAATCCTTAGCAATGTGTCCTATTTTGTGACAAGTGAAACATTGAAATGAGGAGTAATCTCTTCTTTGATTAGATCCACTTCTCATCTAAAATATTTGTGGAGTTTTAGACTCCTTGTCGCTATCCTTCTTGAAATTTGGTTGACTCCTTCTCTTGGTATGGGTGGCCAATGCTTGATCATCTTCTTTGAGTAGTGCTTCTCTATTAGCTACTCTAGCCTCTTCTTGAATGCAATCCTCCCATACCACATCAAACTTCATAATTTCTTTTCTGGCACACATGGTTTGGATGAATGAGTCCCATGATCTAGTGAGACCATTGAGAGCAGTCATGACTAGTTCATCTTCATCAAGGTTGTCTCTGTTAGAGCAATATTATACCTTAGTACCTTAATCATTAATTAATTAATGGTTACTAGGTTCTAAACTGGTTAATAATACATCCCTAGGTGTGAAAATAGTTATTATGAAGTGGTTTGGACTTATCTGGATAAGTGTGAACAAGTTCACAGTATACGAGCAAAAGTATGGGTCAAGAGGTGGTCAAACTAGCTGTTAGGCATGCTTATCCAAGCATTTATTGCCCCAGCATGCCTAAGGCGCCCTCTTTCCCTGTTTTAAGGAAGCAAATTGACCAAGGGCGCTCATGCTCTGTATGTGGACAATTCCCACTCCCTAGGCCATTTTTGGCATGCCTAAGCCTAACCAACTTCCACCAAACCTTATCCTCACATGTGTGAACCTCGTTATGACTTCCCATGCTTACTCAGTGTTCACATCCATATTTTGAACCTGTTTGAGTTATTTTGGAAACCTCTTTGATTAACCTAGGGGGGATTGGGGTAAATCTAAGCTAGCTAAGTGTGGACACTCCAAGTGGATATTTTTCCTCCTATTTTGTATATAAGGATGAACGAATCTATTTCATAGTATTGGACTGTTAATAATATATGACATTTTACTCCATTTCATGTGTTATTGTTCATTTGTTCTTCATTTTACAGATTTGTGCCTATTCCTGTAAATGTGTTGCAATCTTTCACTAGTGAGGAATCCATAGTAGCTAGGTTCTGTTTTGACTAAGATTTTACAGTCTCCAATGGATTCTAGTTTTTCTTTGAATTGGGAGACCCTTGTGAAGTAATCTTGAATAGATTCTCGTTTATTCATCTTGGTACTCTTTAATTGAGATCTCACGTTCATCTTCCTGTTGATGTTTCTCCTTTCATACATTCTGCCTAGGGAATCATACATCTCCTTTGGGGTCTTCTTGGATGCCACTTGGGGAATCAAGTGGTCCTTGATAGAATAAGCAATGATTCTCTTTTCCCTAATCAAGTCCTTCTTGTACTTCTCTTTGGCTTCATATTCTTCAGGTTCTGCAACCTCATCTTTGATATATTGGACAAGATCATTCTCTTCAAGAATAAGACCAATCCTATATTTCCATGCCCAGAAATTCTCTATACCCTCTAGCTTGTCTTCAAGCTTAGTGCTTGGAGCCATCTTATCCAGGAGGTCACATAAATTGAAGTTTCTCAAAAGATAGAATAACACTTACCAAGAGATGTGATTGATTGAATTGAGATGTCTGGTGAACACTGCTTCTGGAAACTTCAACTTTTCACCCTTCAAATATGATCAACAACTTTCAGATCTGCAACATTTCTGGTTTTCTGGTTCGCACTTTTTTTGGTTTATTGGTGCACAGGTGCATACTTTCTCTCGTTTACTAGTTTTCTCGTCCAGAAGTCAAACTAGGGTTTGAAAAATCCCTGGTTTCTACCCACTCAAAAAGTTCGATCCAGGGCTCAAAACTTCAATTTTGAGGAGGGCTATCCATCCATGCAATCAGAATCCAAAAATTTCAACTTTTTGCAGAAACCCTAATTTTCACCAGAGGAGGAGAGAGAGGTATTTTCACCTTGTGAAAGATGTCCTATTCACGCTAGCTCTGATACCATGTTAAGTTTAGCCTAATTTGACAAGCAAGATCACTGAAAGAAACACAATCACAAGATAGACAAATATTTACCCTAGGAAACCCTCATGGGATAGAAAACCCAACAAAGCTTTCCTCAATATAGATAATCAACCAATACAAGATGTAGTCCTCAAACAAGAGCTCCTTCTCCTCCTATGCAGATCTCTCTCTCTCCTATGCGCCAATCACAAGTGAGTGAATGAATGACATAAATGAGGAACACACCTCCTCTATTTATACTCAACTCCTAATTGACTTTTCACCCTAACAGGGCTGAATTCTCCTAGGAGAGTCTAATAACCCGTAAACAACTAACTCAGGGCCGACCCCACATGGGAGATCTAATAACCCTAGTTAGCGCAATCTCTCGGAGGAATAAACATCTTCGTATGTACAATAGGGTCTCTACGAAGGAATGAAACATCTCCAGAATAATAAAGTACAATTATAATATTCTTAGAAGTTACAATATTTCAATAGAATCGAGTAGCATGCAGGGGTTTTCCCCAACCTTGAGCAGTAGCAAATGATACATCCAACATGCAAAAAAAAATTAAAGAGATAACGCTCAACGAAACCATTATCAATGGCACCCAAAATGCAACCAACATTAATGAGATAAGTATCAATGCAACCATTATCAAAGAGAATCAACATGCGACAAACATTAATGAGATAAGGCTCCACGCAACCATTATCCATGGCACCCAACATGCAACAAACATTAATGAGATAAAGCTCAATGCAACCATTATCAATGGCACCCAATATGCAACAAACATTAATGAGATAAGGCTCACCACAACCATTATCAATGGCACCCAACATGCAACCAACATTAATGAGATAAGGCTCAACGCAACCATTATCAAATACAATCAACATGCAATAAACCATTCATAAAATAATAGAGTATTCATGGATCTATCTCCCATCCTATGCAGTCATTACCAAACACAATCAACATGCAAATAAACCAAATATAAAATAATAGAGTATTCAAGGATCTATCTCCCATCCTGCGTAGTCATCCATTAAACATTTAGCATGCAAACACAATTTAATATGGAATGGTAGGTATGCAGGGATGATCTCTGCACAGTCAACAAACATGCAACATTAATAATATGCGACATATGTAAGGGAAGGTGTATGGGAATCCTTCCCTAGCCCCCTGCGCAACAGCAACAATATATAAAAATATATGATACAGAAAAAAATATACAGGGATCCTTCCCTCCCCCAATCCTACGCATTAGCACCAATGCCACCATCATATAAATGATATAAGAACTAGATTGTGAAGGGATCCTTCCCCAATCCTGTGCATTAACACAAATGCTACCAGCATATATAAATGATATTCAGGAAAAAAAAACTTCAGAAGTTAAAAGAAATCACGCAGTGAACAAGGAAGTAATCGTATCCCCCAAATAGAGAATTCTTCAGAGGTTTTAAAGGAGCCCCCCCTCCTCATTCGAGCTTGGTTTCATTGTAACCGACGACCTCCCTTTCGACCGATAAACATCTGGCATAAAGCGTTTTCTTGAATGAGATGGATGGAAGTCCACTAATCGTTCGTGGCCCTTCTAGGGTTTATCTCAGTATTTTAAATATACTTTAATTACCATCACATACTCTAACTTGAGATGGATATAAACGTTACTTACCTTGTATGTATATATATACATATTTTAAATACAAGTATGCCATCCTCCCAAAGTATTATTTTTAGAATATTAATAATACTTTATAATGTATTATCTATACTCTCATTTGGACATTAAATCATATATATATACACCAATATTATTTAACTAATAATATTAATGGTTTAAGTACACATCCGTACACACAGTACACACACACACACACACACACACACATACATATATATATACAATATTAATCTTTCTTTTTTATATGGTTCTCTTGTTTTATAACAAAGCCTCTCTCTATTGCATAAGGCTAATGTTTAAGTATTATAGACCACTAAATGATAAAATAATGAGTACCGAACTATATAGGTGTAGTTATTTGGCATTAACATATAATACATTACAATGTATTGTATTATGCATAATTAAAAGATATTATTATAGCTAAAAATATTTCATATGTATATTGTTTACATGTACCTCTCTTTACCCTCATATTTGTAGGTACACTTACAAATAATGTAATTAATATATGCTGACTATTTTTGGTTTTTGGTCTTTATATTGTATTAACAATATTCATAAAAGAGATGGTACCTATAAATATTTATATCTCTTTTAACCTTCTTAGGTACTAAATGTAGTTCTTGGGGTTTAACTAACCGAACCACGACAGTAATACCATCACCTAGTTTATCATGTGCTAAATAGTTTAGCTTGCGCTAATGACTAGATAATGTGTTTTTATGATGAAAAACCCTTGACGTCCTTTGTCGGGACTAGGATTCCAAAGACATCCATAGGAGTTCCTTAGTTTTACATAATAGCTTTTAATAAGGATTAAATTAGTGCTAAGCTTTAAGTCTTAGGAGACACTTATTGCCCTTTGACGATTAAGGTTATCTTCGGCATCCCTCTCAAGGACTAACCGATAACCAAAAACAACTTAGTAACCTTCAGTGAACATCACTATTCACTTAAGTGCTTGCGACACTAAGATAACATCTGTCATCAAACTCATGGATTCCAAGCCTTTTCACCTCTTTCCACCCTAGTGGATTCATCTCCTCATCGCTAGATTGTGTCGCGACCTCAGTCTCCTAAACTAGCATTCCTATTTACAATTTAGAATTTAAACCACATCACTTACAATTTTCATTGGTGGGGCCTTGGCCTTGAACTCCTCACTAGAAACAAGTACAATTTACATTTACTTTTACAAAATAATAGGGGTACAAAAGAGGGATGTTACATCCTCCCCCTCGTTAAGAAGAACACCATCCTCAGTGTCCATACTTTTCAACCGTTTGTCTACCACTCTTGGGTTCCTTTGTATGTTATGTTTTGCTTTCCTTATTATAAACTTTGTACTTTCATGATTTCCACAAGTTTCTATTGCTCATAACCTGTACTTTTTACAAACAACACAAGTTGTTTTCTAGCATCTTATCATAAATACATGCATACATATGATTTTTCCAAAATCATTTAGAACATATGAAATCATTTTCCCTTGCAACATCATGTTGCGACCTTTTCATGGCAACCCTTTTTAGAGTTTGATCTTCTTACTAAGATCCTTTTTGTAATTTTCTTCCCCCGCACATTTGTCAATCATACATTATATACATATAAATCATGATCTAAGATAATGTTTTCCAAATTCTTGTCATGAACCTTCTTTCCAAGTACCTTTAGTCTTTCTCTACTTGCTTTTCCTCAAAAACAATATTTTCAATGCTCATAATGTGAGTTGTACATGAACATAACACATGCATAATCTAACATAAATATACATAATTTTAAGTATAGCAAGTTCATAACATAAGTATATGCGCATACCTCGTGCATAATATATGCATGGTAGGAAACACTTCCTGGTGCACCATGCCACACTGAATAAGAATTTTTTTTTTGGTTTTGCTCCAGAGCCTCCGGCTCAACGTCACTAATAAAGTATTCCATGTGATCCAATCACTTATAAAAGTATTCCATGTGATTCCTTTTTCCACTCAAGCCTTCTCGCTTGAGTCCCAATTTTTTTTTCCCCTCAAGCCCTCTCACGTGAGTCCATGACAACTCTTTTTCCCCTCAATCCATATCGCTTGAGTCCAGGAAAACTCTTTTTTCCTTCAAGCCCTCTCACTTGAGTCCTGGACAACTCTTTTTCCCCTCAAGCCTTCTCACTTGAGTACAGGAAAACTTCTGATTACAGAAGACAACCCCCACACTCACTCAGTGCTCCTAATTTTCTTTGAGTTTCCTAGGGACTTTTAAGCCTTTGAATCTTGGAATCAGCCTCTCATAGCCATGCGTTGATCCTGCATTAAATTTGGTATTACTCCTACTATAACACTTCTTGTGTTCAAATCCTCTTGAAATAAATTGGTAGTACTCCTACCAGAAGACTTCTCGTGTTCAAATCCTCCCACAATAAATTGGTAGTACTCCTACCAGGACACTTCTTGTGTTACAATCCTCCTACAATAAATTGATGGTACTCCTACTAGAACACTTCTCGTGTTCAAATCCATATCCGGCTGCGGTTGTTCCACCTCTGGTTCAAGTCTGTGCTCCAGACTTAACCTTCCTTCATTTCTTCATTCTTCTTTGCTTAGATTTATTTTAATTTAAGTTAGATTTATTTTATTTAAGTTAGCTTTATTTTAATTTGCAGTGCGCCTCCCTCCCCCTCCTGCTTATCTTATTAGTGTGAGGATTTTATTTAATAAAATTATCTGTAGAGTTATCTTTTAATTTCTCTTGATGCTCTCAAGATTTTCACTACTCTAGTCATATTGTCTCATGTGCATGCAACAATGTCTCATAACATTGCATTAGTGAACGCTTGGTTCTCATTGTGGCTCTAATGTCACTATCATGGCCAACCTGCTTTACCAACACAAGCTTTAAGTTGATCCTACTGCACATGACAATTTATTAAGATTGACAACCATATAGAGGCATTCGCTTATAGTGATTTTTTCAAAATCCCCTTTTGGTTTAGCGATCCTCTCGCCGTTGATTAGCTTGGTTCTTGAATGCAACGCCCTTACTTTGTGCAATCAATTCCTTGCATACAATACCAACAAAATAGTTATATTAGATAAAACCTCATGGAGGTCAAGTGTCGATCACAAAAACATAATCATAATATTTTTGTATCACATAACACTTTACATAATCATAGTTCCTTTCAACTTTATTGCAGGTTTTCATACATTCCAGATCTTTCTTATGTCAAGAAGCTACAATAACCTCAAGGTACTTTCAGTCACAAAAAAATGCGAGATAATATCATCAAATTGATAAAGAATAGGTTCACCTATTTACTTTTCTTACTCCTGCTTTTGCATATATTTCTCCATGAGTCTTTTACTCAAATTCTTACAGTATGCTTACCATACTTTATGCATAACAAGTCCTGGAGACACTGACAATATTGCGGTCATAAGCTGCAATGTTAGCACATAGCATCTATTGTTCTTTTCTCAATAAATTTGGTTTCTTATGAGGTATAATAGCTCATCCCCTTGATAAGTTTACAAACTCTTCAACAATTGCGATGGTCATCCTATTCACCACTCAATTGTTTTCAACTTGTGTATTTATACATTTACAAGGTTATTACAAAACAATTTATATATATATATATATAGTAACCCAAATTCCACTTTTGGTACGTCAACATAGTACCAAATACTAAAGCGAAATGAAAGCATTACTCCTTTTGCTTACAATTTTAATCCACAATTTTTGTTGGTCAAGGTGATAACATACCTCATCATAAAATTCAACATTTTCATCTATGAGGAAGATGGAGTGGAACATTTTTCCTTGATCTTGATTCAACAAACCAATACATTAGTCATCATGGATAATCATACTCTTGACAAATTTTTCCCTTCATATAATAAATATACAAAAGGGATTCAGATGTCATCATGAAATCATAGTATACTATCTTGTCTAAATATCATACCCAAATTTTGTACTGCTATAGGATAGCAAAGCTTTAACATGCGTTCCATAAAGACCTTTCAATAACTCCGTGATTGTATCTATACCCTTTATCCAAGAGGCCATACAATCTTACTAGGAGAATGCTACTCCTTCATTACTACATTAAAGTACAGATTACTAGTACAGTAAAGAATGGAACATGGTAGTGTTACCTCATTGGTTTGACCACTTTATATTTTCATACCTCATGTTGAGCCCACATAGGCCCGAGTGTTGAAACTTCAGCTCTGATACCACATTGTCACATACCCATTTTCCAAGTTCAACATTTGTAGGAATGGGGTAAAAATTTTCCTCGACATTAACAATCAAGGGTATAGTCATGACATATATGTACTTGAATCTAAGTCATAAGTAGCATTGCATATAAAAAATTGTTCATTCACTACTTTTATCATAAGACTTATACATTAAACATGATTAGCCATTCTTGTATAAAGATTATTTTTTAATCCAACCTATGGTCATTTCCTTCTAACAATCAGTATATAACAAATACAGGAGTGTAAACCCCTTTCAAGTGGAATCTTAGTTCCAATTCCGAATAATCCTCATGATTATTACATCACCAAACATTCAAAGTATCATTTGAATTGTAAACTTATGTATTTAACATTCTTAAGTGAAATCACTCACCATTTTAGATCACAATTATCAAATAGAACAAAACACATAAAATACACATAAGAAGAGACCAATATACGTGGTTCACCCAAATCTATGGGTTAAGTCCACTAAGGAATGTCATAATTACTATTTGTCAAATAGAGGGAGTACATTCTGCAACACAATGGGTGCAACTTTCTCAAGTTTCTCTCATAGAGAGCACTTTCAAAACATTTAACCATCTATCTCAGAGGCATTACAGGGATTCACTCCCAGGCTGGTCACAACTACATCATTATAATTTGTGAATTGAGATAGCCTTCCTTACCCAAGGGATCTATGACATAAATAGAGCATATACAGAACATATGCAGAAGGTTTTCCCTACGGAGACTAGCATTTCCAATAATTACATTCCATGTACAAAGGGTTTACCATACCCCAAACCAACATATATCTGCATACACAAATTATAAGTATTAACACAACCAAATTATGCAAAGCATATATATACTATACGCAGAAGTAGATGGAATTAGGATCGGGCTCTCTTAGCCGTCCTATCCCCATCGCGGTCACCACATGTTGAACAAGCATAATGCATAAACACACAGAAGAGTTAGAACTATGCGCAGAGGATCTTTAACCATGTATGCTACAAGAAATCCCCAACAAAAAAATGCACAACATAAAACATATGCAGGGATTAGATTATCTGCATAACTCCTATATGTAAAGGATGTCTAACATATATCCTACAATCAATCCCCAAGTATGAGTTATATAAAAAAACACAACCAAAGTGCAACATATATTTATATATGCAGAAGAAGGGTGGATTGGGGCCGGCTCTCTCAGCCATCCCATCCCCACAACAAATAATACAAAATGTAGAATGTATTAATAAAATATATGAAATGGAGATGTACAGGGATCAATCTCCCATCTATGCACAATCATCCAAAGACATTCAACATTACAATATATAATATAAGAAATGCAAATGCACAGGGATCTTTCTCTTGCACACGCAGTAACAATAAATGGGTATAATTGATCTGGCATATACACATATATATATGAAACTATAATTGTAAAGGGTCCTTTCCCCAATCTCCACGGCATCACAAAATTGACATTCAGCATGAAATTAGATAATGTATCCAACAACATCCTTACAGAGAGCTTTCCCAGGCTATGCGAAGTACAAATGAAGCATTCATATGTAATATATGCATTCAATAGTTTGTAGGAATCACATTCAGCATGCAAATACAATTAATATGGGAACCGAGTAGCATGCAGGGGTTTTCCCAAACCCTGCGCAGTAGCAAATGATACATCCAACATGCAACAAACAATTAATGAGATAAGGCTCAACGCAGCCATTATCAATGGCACCCAACATGCAACCAACATTAATGAGATAAGGCTCAACGCAGCCATTATCAAAGACAATCAACATGCAACAAACATTAATGAAATAAGGCTCCACGTAGCCACTATCCATTGTTGATGTAATTGTAACTTCGGAATGTATTTCACCTATGGATATTGTATTACTATAGAGATGTTATTATTCCTCTATACGGAAGTGTCGTCATTTATACTGTAAGTGTTGTAATTCTTATACTTGATGGGTTATTAGACCACCTTGATGGGGTCGACCCTGTATAAGTCATGTGGGTTAAAGGGTAATTAGACCACCCTAGTGGGGGTTGGCCCTGTCTGCATTATGTTATGTGGTTAAGTTGAGGCCGACCTAGTAAAGGTTATTAGGCAAGTCAAGTCAAGTATAAATAGAGTGCGGGAGGCACTCTATTTGATTCCTGTATAAGTCATGTGGGTTAAAGGGTTATTAGACCACCCTAGTGGGGGTCGGCCCTGTCTGCATTATGCTATGTGGTTAAGTTGAGGCCGGCCTAGTAAAGGTTATTACGCAAGTCAAGTCAAGTATAAATAGAGTGCGGGAGGCACTCTATTTGATTCATTCACTTTCTCACTCATACACTCATTGGAGAGTGGTGCACTAGTGGAGGAGGAGAAGCTGCTGCTAGGAGTATATCTCTTATGCTTGGGTTTTGTATCATGACTCTGTCTATCTCTAAGGAAGTTGCAGGGTTTTTCACCTTCTTGGTTTTCCCTAGTGAAACTCTGTGTCTCTTGTGTGCTTGCATTATTGTGTCCATGATTGATATGCTGTAGATATGCTGTACATGTTGTTCTCTCAGTTAAGATCCTAGATCAGATTGAATTAAATTCTGAAAAAATAACATGGTATCAGAGCTAGCCTGAAAGAAGGCATGGTATGGCATTTATGACACTTGTTGCACTTGCGAAGCTAGGTCTTGATATAGCAAAAACCTGTCATCATAGCACTTTCGCTATAAATTCATTTTGGCGAAGTTTCAGGATCTAAAAATATTACAGGTTGAATATAAGATCCCCATGTACCTTGTATCCAAAGGAGAGCCTCTAATTTGTTTTACTTTCAGATTTATGATCTATACAATATAGGGTTTCTACCTCTTCCAGATCTTAGTCATAAACATGTGAGCTAGGAAAAAAGGTCACAACTTGGGCTAAGAAGCTCCAAATTAAATTTCATAAAAAGTGGTAGGTAGGGAATAGACTATACTTTCACAGGTCCGATTTTCAGAGTCCGAAATTGAACCAGTGACACGTGGCACTCCGTACAAGTTCGCTCTCCTGTTTTATCCCATAAATAGGTCACGTTGTGACACTTGCATAAATATCTCTTAGAGAATCCATTTGAGGTCAGACCTATGGGGTTGGAAATTTAACAGGTCAAGCTACCACGGGAAAAATTTTCAGACCCTGTAGATCTAAAATTTCGGAGTTACACCAAAAACAATTTGGTGCATATTTCTGTCAAAACATAATTGATTTTAAGCACCTTCATTCATGGCTATGGGAATTTAGGGTTTCTGAGAAAGTTGGAATTTTTGTAATCGAAGACCACGGCTAGATGATCCTCATCAAAATCAAAATTTAGAGACCAAGATTGAATTTTTTGGTTGGGTAGAAGGCCGAGCTTGATCAAACCCTAATTCAGGACTTTGATGGGAAAGGTGAAAAATTAGGGCTTCTGCAAAAATGGGAATTTTTGAAATTTGTGACCATAGCTGGAAGCTCCTTGGAAAAATCAAATTTTAGAGCTTGGATCAAACTATTTGGTTGGGTGAAGCTCCAGGAAACTCAAACCCTAATTCAGGGTCCTTCCAAGTGAATCCGGAAGAATGAAAAGCAAATTTGAGGGGTGAAACTTTGCATTTTTCAAATTCTGAGTATACAAGGTTGATCAGCTCATCAAGGTGCATCTTCCTATCCTTTCAAAAGTTTGAAATTCAAAGTTTGAATTTTTAGGGTTTCCCTGACAAACCCTAATCCACCTCCAGATCCAGTTTCTGCAAATCAAGTGGATTGGGTTAATCCTAGAAGAGAATGGATTGGTCACCTGCATAAGTGAAGAAGTTCCTGTTTCAGAGGGAGATGAGGCTAAAGACCTTACATAAGAAGATTACAAGCAATCTCGAAAGGTATGACTTATCCATGTATGTTTCGAGATATGTTCATGATTAAGGTTATGGTATGTTTGTCATCATTAAGATTAGTACAATCTTGATTAATTTTAGACTTGTCATATCACCTTAATAAAATATGAATGCATGATAGAAGATATTCATTGATTAGGGTTTTGATACTTATGATTGTACTAATGCATTGTGGTGTTGTATGAGGTTGATGTTGTCCGCTAACATGAAAGGTACATCAAGAAAGACAAATCATGTTCTAGTTCAAGAACATATGACAATGGTGACACGAAGACAAAGATTCATCCGTTGTCATGGATCACATAGAAGATCTACTTACGAGGTATGTATAACTTGGTTCTATAATGGTTAACCTATGAGATATGCAGGTCACTAGCACAAGTCATTGAAGAAAAAAGAAGACATCATGTGGGTATGTTAGACATAACTAACTAACACATTAATCCATGAATGTTTTTCCTATATCAAGTTAGAATCCTACCCTATGTTAGGATCTTATACTTTTGTACATGATTATTCATGAAGTTATAAGTTTGAGTAATCATGAACTTATGCATATTATGTTTCTTACTTTAATCGATGGTCAAATAAGAATTTGCATGAGTAAAGTAAGCACTCCCTAAAACCTTGAATACTAATGCTTGTGATAAATTATCTGTGTATGACATGATCTTGACCATACATGTTTAAGATTACTTAGAATCATTATATGTATGATTGTGTATGAGACCTTGAGGATAACACAATGATGATACTAGTAAGTATGCATAGCGATCGAGGATGGATATAAGTTCAAAGACAGGTAATCCAGGATGCAAAGATCAAGAGGGAGCACACTCTAGTAGTTCCTGCAAGGAAGCAAATATTGAGAGGGAGTCTACCCTACAACCAAACAAAGATAAGTATTTGAATTGTCATTTCTTGCATACTTGTTTGTTTAAATAATATTGTTCAATGATGTATATGCTTATGTTCCTAGACTTAGGGTGTGTATTATGCATATTAGAATAATTGCATTAATGAACAGTATACTACTAATATGCATGTGATGGGTAAGTGGCCTATGGCACTGTACAACATTCCATTGCTACCTATCTAGAATGAAACCTCTTTGCTGACATGTTGGGAGTTATGCACACTCTTAACAATGTTTTGGTAGAGATTGGAAGGCATCTAGAAAGTTACGGGATATGGCTAAATGTTGTATTGAAGCATTGGCTAAGAGAATTGCATGATTGTATGACATATTTCTTTATGTGTAAGAATTTTTTCTGAAAACTATGAGATATTTCTAATCATGCAATTTAACTTGTCTTGTAGGAAAGATCGTATACCATCACCTACAAAAGAAGGACTACAACATTTGTTCCAGCAACAAAGCTATCTATTGAAAATATTGAAGATATTGAAGTTCCCAGGATCCTGGATGAAGTAATGGAAGAATGCCATGATCCGTCGATCATGAAGAAAGATGTTTGGGATGTGGTCCCAAGACTAGAAGGGAAGTTTGTCGTGATTTCCAAAGATCAAGCATGCTGCAGATGGTAGCATAGAGAAATACAAAGCGATATTTGTAGCTCGTGGCTTCTCCCATAAAGAGGGGATAGACTATGAAGAGACTTTTGCTCCTGTAGCTAGATACACTTCCATCATATCAGTACTTGCTCTGGCTACAATGATGAAATGGAAGATACACCAGATGGATGTCAAGACAGCTTTCTTGAATGGTGTAATCGAAGAGGAAGTGTATGTGGAGAAGCCACTCGGTTTTGAGACACATGACAGGGAGTCATTTGTGTGCAAGTTGAAGAAAGCCTTGTATGGCTTGAAGCAAGCTCCCATAACTTGGTATGGTAGGATAGTGTGATGAACCTGCAATAATTAATTAATGCAAATACACAAGATATCAGAAATAATAGAACTCAGAATCACTTTTATATTGATCATGGGCCACTTCGAGGGGGCAACCTCCTTTGAGCAAGTTCAATACAATTAAATTCACGGTGCCTTCAATGACCTCAACACACACTTATATACTAAGTCTATGCCCAATACTATGAGTCAAAACCATGGGACATATAATACTACGGGATGACTTACAAAGCATATGCGTCCAATACTATGGGTCAATACTATGGGCTAATATAAACTATAGATCAACAAATACTACGGGATGACTTACAAAGCATATGCGTCCAACATCAATATACTAACATAGTAAAGAGAAGGGTTGATACGGGTTCCTAACATCCCCTCTCCATTAGAAAAAGATTTGTCCTCAAAGCTTTGGTTGGAGAAATTGCTGCAAAATCTGAAGGAGTGGTTCCCCGGTAGCATCCTCGTGTTGCATTTCGGGCGACTGACACCTTTGGAGTGTCAGGGAGGATTGCTTGGAAGGTTGTAGATGAAGAAGAACCCTATTAGCTGCATGGAAAATGCACTCAGAATGATGTTGATCAGCTTGTTGTTTCAGGCGAATTCTATCCATGTGAAGATTGTCCTGTAGAATGAGAAGAATCTGATCGCGGTTTCGAAGAACCAAGTCAATTTCCTGAACTGGGGAGCTGCTAAGGGTGTATGGTGTATTGGATAAAACTCACTATGGCTTGGGAATACCACAACAGATAGATGACTACCAGAAATCTACTCAATTCTCAAAACAATGCTATTATAAATGACAATGTTAAAATAATGGAGAAATGTAACCAACCTTGATCCAACGTTTGATGTAGATCCCCGTTGGAGCTTTCAATGCGCGCACATCCTAGTACTTGTAATCTGCAAATTAGTCTTGACAACCAATATCTAACAAGTACATGTGATATATAAATGACATTAACATTATCAATAACAATGGTCCATAATATCATAAGCAAATGTAACCCAATGTATAATAAATGACATTCACACCATGAATGGACGAGAATATGAGTACTTCTATTAATGAACAAGAAGAAGTACAAAGTGATATGACCTCTTGCCGGAAACCAATCTGAACCAAGATCTAGATCAATCCACTTGTGCCTCCACCACTTCAATCCTCCATAAAAGGAAAACTCAAACTAGCAAGGAGTTTGAAAGGTGAACATAACTGGTTCACAACTACAAGGATCAATGAGTGCAGACTCAAGATAGGGAAAAAATCCACTAGAGTGCCTTTACTATTCTCTTCTTCCTCCCATCCATAGGCCATATGTGATCAATATATAGTCCTCTCAAAGGTAGGTGAAAGGACTCATCGATACGTTACTTGGGCAGATGGAGAGCCAAAGGTCACCCAATGACCACTTTTTGGGAGTAAAAAGTAATAAAATAGAGGTTTTTACCATTTTACTTGATACCCACAGGCTATAGGGATGCAACTCGCGGGTACGCATGCTATAGTGATGCAACATGCGGGTAGGAACAAAGATAGGGTAGACTAGTATCACTGAAGGATAAAAATGGATCTGAGTCACTGAAATGGATCCTATAGGCCAATGAATGCTAATGCTCATAGGGTGGAAGATTTCTGTGTAACAGATGCCCCCTAATGTGTGAGGTCAGAGATTGAAATGTGCTATGATGGCCGAAATACATTATAAAACTCAGAAGTGGAGTGATGGAGACACAAGTGGAAAGAACAGCTCACTCGTCATAGTACAATAGTATCTCTGAATACATGTCGGTATAGTACAACAATCTGATACAATGGCCATGAATAGGCAGTATATAAGTAGATACATGTCATAAGTGATCATAGCCATGATCCCTCTACAGTAAGATATGGCCTTCTGCTGAAAAGAAGACAATTGGTACAAACTGGAGGTACAAACTACTGAAATCTGAGAGGTGATATCTCAGATGTAAAGTCAAAGTCATATGTAGCATACTAAATGCCACAATCGCCTAGGGTCTTCTACACAAGTCTTCGATGGTGCAAGTCCCACCAAGTGAATAAAGCAGTTGGGGTCGAACCCGATGAGACATCGTTTGATTACCGGTCATTGATGTATACCATTAACAGATGTGAGATGACCCACCAACAATGAAAATGATCATCAAGGCACAAAGCACAATCATCAGAGTGTGAATAAATGGGTTGAAGTCGAACACTAGGATGAATCCATCGATCAGGGGACATTGATGTATTCCCAAAACTTTCGATGGCGAGAGAACCTTCCACTAATGACTGCAAGCCTCAAGGTACTCAACCAAACTCTAAGACTCAAGTCCCAGAATAAATGAGTTGAAGTCGACGGAACGAGACTTGCTGGAAGGAGGGCATTAAGGCATCCCCCATAAACCAGCATGAGGTACCAGCAATGCTGAAAGATTTGGAAGATCTCAGGTGAAATAGACTGACTCAATAAGGATGGCTGACATGCAATAGTCAAGATATCTGAGGAGTGGCTGACACTAGTTTCAGGACTTCCTTTGAACAAGAGCATGAGCAGATGGATAGACTCAGGCAGCATAGACTTGACATAAACTGTGCAATGCAGGAGGCATTATAGAGGGATCCATAATGACTGGAAGCTTAACCAATCGGTGGAAAAAACTGAGAAACAAGTACAACTCCTAAGGCCCAACTATAGTCCCTACTCATAATGTACAGAGTGGAATGAGTGCTCTATTCAAAGGCGACACAACAGCTTCCAACAAGAAATAATGACCATAATCCCATCCGGCTTTTTGGAATATTTGATTTTTTTTGTCTTTTTTATATTTGGGAAAAGCTTGAAAAAGAATAAAATTGCTTATAGTACAACAAGTGAGGGAACGAGTGTCAAATAGCTAGCAGACTAGTCCCAAGTAGTGGAACATACCTATGCTCAATGCAAGGAAGTGCGTGCAGGATGTGGGCACTCGGGGGTGTGTTCCCTCAGGGTCAAAGGGTCATCAACTTGTGAAGGGAAAATATATAAGCTCTGCAGGGCTCGATAGGGAAAGTGCTCAGGCACCAGGCTAACAATTGAGTAAGCGGGAGTTGGCACAAGGCTCAAGCCACAAGTAGGATGATGCAATGCAATCACAACATGATATAACTGAGGGGAGTCCTTAAGGGAGATGGCCAACATAAGACAAAGTAGAGTATGAGTCTTCATCACAATGTCATGGCGTGACTACAAAGGACTCCCAATCCCGAGGACAAACAACAACATGGGCACCAAAAGCATAATGGGGTTCTAACTAGGGTACCCATGTTCGGGAAAGCCCTACCGCCACATGACAACACTTCTATAACAGTGTGAAGGTTCTGTGTCAGTCACGAAGTGGGGTCGCACCTAGGGTTTATGAAAAATGGTCAAAGGTCAAATGCATATTGCATGTGAAAATGGCATATAACCTATATGCCAGGTGTGAAACGTACCTGCCGTAGATGTGAAATGGGTTAGAACAACTCTCGCCGAGGAAATTTGTTGAAAAAACACCACTCCAGGACACGATATTAGTTCATAACAGCCCAAAATGGAAAAAACTATAGAAAAGTGGGTCTAGAAAATTATAAATAGTAATAAAATTTAATAATTTTCAATTCATTTGCACTATTCACCATTTTGGGGTTGAGTGGTAAGTTTGCACCTGAAAATTCAAGCGCCGATCGTGGGAGCTACAAGTAACTGTTCAGCAAACCATCCAGAGCAAGTCAGTCGTCACTGCCATACCTTTCATTTAAGTGCTTTTATTTCAATTTTGGTCAGTGGGATTTTTTGTTTGGCCAAGCCCTAAATGGCTTCGACGCTACCCGCGGGCTGTAAGTATCCAGGTCATGGGTAGGGCATCAAACGCGTAGTCAAAAAACTGGCTGCCCACGTCTACCCATAACTGTCTACAATCTAGCCCGTGGGTACGGCTGTGAATAAGTTTTTAAGCATGAAACTGACTAAAAATCTCTTGCTTTGCACTCCAGGATGGTTCTAGAGTGGAGGGAGAGAGAGCATGAAGACGTAGATGAGGTCGTGCGCAACTATTTGCAAGCACAACAAGTATTGCAAGCATGTGGCTTATATAAATACTGGAGTCTCAGGGGCTTAAGGGCCCAAAACCTACTACTCCATCATTTGATCAACTACTGGGATGTGGATGCTCAACACTTCATCCTCAATGGGAAAACACTGACATTGGAAGTGAAGGATATCTACTTCATTACCAGTTTGTGCCATAGAGGGGAAGTGACTAGTCTTCAGTCACAGACCGTGGGTGGTGGGATTACTGTGCAAGACTACATAGTACGGTATTGCGCCGCCAACACACGACTAGTGGGAAGTCAAGTGCCAGTCAATCTCATAGTGGACTTGAGCACAAAGATCATTGTGGAAACTCTAGTGTGGATCACGGGATCCAAAGCACTACATCAGGCATCCAGACCGGTGATGTTCTATGCATCACAATGCTTGCAGCCTACTATATTTGTCTAGTGTACTACTCTGCTGGTGTCTATAAAGACACAACTGAAGGAATGCAAAGAGGGGAAGGCCAAAAACTTTGGGTATGGTAGCATCCTCTGCAGTTTCTTCTTTGAGAGAGTTCCAGGACTTAGCCCGAGGGTGGATGTCTCTCTTCACAGTCTCCGAGATCCAGCCCTAACCCGGTGGGCTGAGATACTGACACGACAAGGTGGTGGCCATCTGGCATCACCATATACTGAGGAGTTCTTCCGCTGGTGGAACCGGCAGATGATCGCTATAGAGGACTATCCCTATGCGGGAATAGACTTCAGATAGGACCGTGACATGCCGCTCCCACCAGTCGCAGCTTTCGGAGACATCGGTGAGTAGTCTTTTGGTTTTGTGTTTTTTAAATTTTTATGGGTTTTTTTACTATAGTTGAAATGCAAAAAAAAAATTTGGTGGTAATATCATGTGCTAATGGGTGATTGTTTGCTCGCAGACAAAGGCCCAATGAGACTCGAGGGATTCTCGAGACATGGTCGTCAGGGTAGAGATGAGGTGGCGGCAGATGCTGCAGTAGGGCGCACACTCCAGACGTTTTGGCGCAACATATCACGGATGGTTTCCCGAGTACCACTGATAGAGGTATCCCGACTACCTGAGGCTATGCAGCACCAGGTAGTGGGTGTTCCTGGTGAGTGGGTGCGGCTACTACAGCGGATGGCCAATGTAGTACAATACTACTATGAGACACATCCTGTCGAGGCGGCAGCTAGACCTCCTTGGAGGGAGTAGATATCCCAGGGTCTCATAATATTTTGTATCGATATGTATATTTTTGAGGGCTACGGGCTCCAGTCTTGTATGACACTACCATTTTTGGACATATTTATATATATATATACAACTTTGGTTCTTGGTTCTACTATATGTGTGTTTGGTACAAATGTATGAATGTCTTTGTATTTATGTGCTTCATGATGAATGTGACAAATGCAAATCTAATACATAGTTAGCGTATGCATCAGATATCTAATTATGACTTCTCGGAATGTGAATATATGTAATGGAAACAAAATGTCTCTCCAAGAGTCGTACCTTAAGGAATATCCGTAGTAGTGTGGGGTCTCGTACACGGTACTGCCCATTCAGCTGAGACACAACTAGTTGTGAATCCAGGAGGACTTCTAAAGATTGGATACCATGTGAAATGGCATCCCGAAGTAGCTCAACAATGACACTATACTCAGCCACATTGTTAGATGTAGGACCGAGACAAGCACATCCTGGGGACACAACTAGATGGTAAGGTGAAAAGATAACCCAGGCAGCAGAAGCAAGCTGCTGCGTATGTCGGCTAGCACCATCGACGAAACCTAAGAACGTAGGACATCCCGCTGACATCTGTCAATCAAACAGAGGCTAATCAACAGACCCGGGAACCAAAAAGGCAACCTAGACTATGTACAGAAAAACTATACAATAGTGTACAAAAGTATCAGCCCGAACCAAAGGTTCAAGCGTAATACTACTTGAGGTAGAGCCCATTTCTAGGCTCCTTCAAGACAACTCCCTCGTAATCTTCTAACTCATAAGCTCCTTTTTCAAGGACACGCCTCACAATGTAAGGACTGTACCACATGGGATTGAACTTGCCTGCCCCCAGGGGTTCTTTAGCTTGGTCATACAAGAGTACCAAGTCACCTTCAGCATATTGCTGGGGATGGATAGACCTATCATATTGAACCTTGACACGACGCTTGTTAACATCAATGGCCATAGCAGCATCTCGACGGTGTTTGTCAAGTTGCTCGAGGTGTACTAAACGTTGCTCAATCTCCGTCGTATCAGGGAGGAGCTCTATGGCTATCTTGAGCGAAGGGATCTTGCAGTCAATCGGTAAAACTGACTCCACACCATGAAATAACTGGAATGGTGAGAACCCGGTGGCAGTCTTAACTACGGTTCGATATGCCCACAAAGCAGGATATAATATGATATGCCAATTGGTCTTGCTTTGTTGGATGGTACATTGGAGAATGGTCTTCAAAGACTTATTTACTGCTTCAACCTGACCATTCGCTTGAGTATAGTAGGAAGACAAGTGTTCCTGACGAAACCCAACCTTGAGAGACAAATCCTCCATCATCTTATTTTGAAAGTGACTGCCATGGTCAGTGACAATCTCTTTCGGGATACCGAATCGACTGATAATTTGGTTGAACATGAAATGGGCTACAGTAGCACCATCGGCTTTAATAGTAGGCATGGTCTCAGCCCATTTGGAAAAATAATCCACAGCCACAATAATATGACGATGCCCCCCAGCCGAAGCTGGTTTGCAATCCATGAAATCTACCCCCCACTTAGTGAAGGGACCGACAGTGACAACCGGATGGAGGGGCGCTGGATGCGAGTGTATGTTTCAAGAAAACAACTGGCAAGGGTGACATCTCTTCATAGTCTTAATACAATCTTTAAAGATGGTAAGCCAAAAATAACCCGCTTGCATAATATGCTGGGTTGTAGCAAGCCCAGATAAGTGACCGCCACATGCCCCCGCAAGGCAATCATTAAGTACCCATTCTGCTTCTCCGTGAGTCAAGCAACGACGGCGAATGGAATCCTTTCCTCGGCGATACAAAGTGTCACCGATGATAGTATAATCTTTAGCGTGATGTCTCACACGCTGTCGCTTGTATCATGAAGGCCTCTCACTACCACACATGGCTTCGATGATAGCTTCATCCGATGGTAAAGTATCATTGAGGAAATCGTGAGAGCAAGACGAGTTGGCTGCCCAAACTAGCAACGTAACGAGATCTTCTTCAATTGTCTGGGAAGAAGAGAGATCCAGATCTGCAGTAGTTTGTTGGATGTGATCATAAGTGAGCTCTCTACAGATAATGGCATAGACATCCTGATGTGCGAAATGTCTCTAGACATAGAATCCACGGATGGAAAAATCCATGGATCACCACAATAGGAAGTCTAGCATGGCATACTATTCGAAGGAGGAGGCGCACTATCGGAAATGGTTTCATTAAAATTCACAGGTGCAGAATGGTTAAAAGTTCCCATCAACGAGGGGTACATTCCAACACCTATGTTCCCAGTTGCCGAATGAGAATCAGAAACTTGCAGGACTACTGATCCCATGGATGCTGTGGAAGGAGTGCCAACATAATCCAGTTGATCAATCATCACAATCTTGCCTTCATGGGGAAATCAAATAACTCGAAATACAGTAGACGTGACAGCCTTCATAGCGTACATCCAGTTCCGACCCAGTAAAATGTTGTAGTCGATGGGCACATCAACCACTTCGAATTCAATAGGCACGGACATACCTCCCAAGGAGACAACAAGGGAAGGGATAATTCCATGCAGCGTAAAATATCTACCATTGAATGCAGTGAGTGTAGTTCTAGACGCGAGTAGAGGAGGAGAGCCAAGAGCTTTCCAACAAGTTAATGACATTACTGACACGGAAGCACCTTCATCAACCTTAGTACATTTGACCAAGCTCTTAAGGCAAACCACCTGGATTTGAAAATCCATGTGGTAAGGCAAGCAAGGTTGGACATCAGTAGTATCGAACTTGATAACACTAGGAATTCTCCCATCCTGAACTCCTAACGCACTTAAAAGGGCATGCCTCTGAGAAGGACAAGCTTGCAAAACTTTAAGAGCCGACATGGCACACAGAGTTTGGCCCAAATCTTCTATGATGGTGTAGTTCTGGGTGGCTCAAGCATTAGTATTATGCGTGGAGTGCTTGAGAACACCTTTCGGTATCCGTGGCATAATAAAAGGCTTCTCGATATGCAAGGAATTATCAAGAGGAGGAGGAGGCTCATTCCCCAAATTTGGTTGTGGTGCACCATAATCACGTTGACGAGTAGCAACACAAACCTCTGACTAAACCATATTCACACATCCATAACCACTAGTATTGGAAGAAGATGTTGTCGTTTCATTAGTACCATAACCAGTGGTGGGAACATGCGAAGCCATGTTCTGGTGTTGAGGTAGGGGATCTTTCAACATAGCTAGGCTCTGTGCCAAATGCTTCGATGCTTCTTCAATACGAGGACATAAGTGAGTAAGATGATCCTCCCCACAATGCTTGCATGGGAATTTCACCTTACGCCTAGGTTTACAATCCTCGCCAGCATTACCGCCTTCCAGAGGAGGGTTGGAATTCTCATTACGAGGAGTATTACTATTGCTATTGTTGTTACTTCCATTGTTTCCACCCCTACGATTATTTATTCCCTTTTTCTTACCACCAGGTTGCTGGTTACCCGATGGTTTCGTTGATTGCACATTGTGTACATCAGACAACGGAGTGGAAGTGGACAAGGTGTGAACCTGTCCGGGAGAAGACTGGTTTAGCAAAAAATTTTGCATTTGATTAACTACCAAGTCTACAGGGCGAGTGCATGCGGACCCCATGATGCCATCGACATGTGGTCCAGGAACTGACGTGGGCTCATGTCTTGTTCTCGGTGCGTCAGGAATAATGTCATACAAAATGCCAAACTGAGAATAAAGTAGATCTAACTGCTGGACTTTCAAGATAGTTTGTTCCTCAGTCATAATGTTGGACATCGAAACATCCTTAGCAATATATGGAAGTAAAGACTTAAGGAACCATTCCAACAGGAACTCTGGAGGAATGTTGGCTTTCACCAATCTCTTCTGCCCACGCCACTCTTGAACGTGGTCAGAAATATGTGTGGCCTTATTCTGATGGAAGGTGGACAACAACTCAGTAACATTATCATAACGAACCGAAACTGGAAATGGTCTAAGAAAACCAAAGCAATCTCGTTGAATCCCCTATACGTGTTTCCGGGCAACTCCACATACCACTTTGTGACTACCCCCGTGAGGGTGCATTGAAATAGTCGTAATCGAATGGAATCATGATTCAAAGATTTGGAGGAGCACCAAAGGTGAAATGTCGTGACATGAACTCCCAGGTCCTCACCACCTTTCCCCTCAAACTTTGGAATGTCCGAAGGGAGCTTGGTAGGGACTGGGGCCCAAGTAGAGTTGTGACACACTGGATCATTCATGAGCTTCAAAAGATTCTGGAGATTCAAGCATGCAAGGAACGGGAGCTGCGGCTAGAAAGCTTGATTATAAGCCCCCATAAAAGTTTGGTTAAACAGAACTATGTTGTAAGATGGACCAAAAGCTTGACCATGAGGGTTAAATTGCTGATAATGAGGACCTGACGGCCCATAAGCTTTCCCATGGCCATAAGATGGATAACCTCCCCCTGCGTGACCCATTTGAGAGTAAGCAGATATATGTGCGTTTTGAGGACCATTTTGGGGTGGTGGGTGATACTGGTGGCCAACACCGACTATGTTGTAGTCAGGGTTTCCACCATGGGTATGGGGCATGTATGTACTATTCATAGTGGGAACCATGTTGTATTGACCATAATGGTATGGTATGTTCCCACCCCCAATATTAGTATTAGCTTGAGCAGTCGTGTGATGACCATAAGCATGAGAAGTATTCCCAGGTCTAAAATGGGTGTGACCAGTAGCAAGGTTGGTGGTGTGATGTCCATGTGGATAGGAAATATTCCCACCCCCTACATTACTATTACTAGTGGCGGTAGTGGATGCAAAAGTATGCGGTATGTGTCCACCCCTGTGGTTGGGAGGAACGATATCATGTGCAAAAGTAGTCCTGGGTTGACGAGTAGCGACATGTGTACTAGGTGGTGGATGGCGAGTCGTGTTTCGGACAACATTCCGACTAGGTTGGGTATTCTTAGGAGGTGGTCGCGTTCCAACATTAGCATGGTTAGGAATCTGACCAGTCCCCATACTATGTGAGTGGGTGGACAACGTAGTGCCCCCAGCTAGGGTAGTGCCCCCAGTGGGTATAGTATGGCGAACACTTTGACTAGTACCAGCATGAGTACCAACCATAGTAGAAGGTTCGACAGTATTGTGACTAGGCATACCAAAAGAGAGTGCGGTGGGGTTGACCATACGGCCAGAATCATCATGAGTCGCAGGCCTCCTATATCTAGAATCGCGTGGAAATGAAAGAACGAAAGGCTCATCCTGTTCTTCCTCCTCGAGTAAGTCGGGCATCCTGTAAAGATAATTATCCAGATTCGAAGGATCAAACGGATCCCGATCAGGTGGATTAGGCCAAATAGAACTAGGTTGAGTCGCAGGTGGATCACCTCCCCAATCCTCACGAGGAGTCTCGGGATCGGAAGTATGTTCAAATCTACCCAAAGGAGTAGAAAGGTCTTGCCCGATATCAGGATGTGCAGCCATGTAGTCCTCAACGTAAGTCTCGTAAGAATCTGAAGACTCAGAGAGAGCCCTCCGACGTCCTCTAGCAATACGATGTGTAACCTCGAGTGGCTTTAAACCAGCCAAATGATGGGACCAGCGGAGAGTAGGGCTCCACGCCATGCTCTCTCCGGAGAGAGACACAGCGTCTCCTAAAGGCCAACTATCGATCAAAAAATAGTAAATCAAAAGCACACACTTAGAGAATCTACAGCCAAGAGCAGACAGACAGAGTGGCTAAATGAGCTCCCAGCACTAGAGCTGGTATGTCTCGCCTAGGAGAGGCTTGAGACTCCCAAATCATAGCCGGATGTAACAAAATCAGTTATAGAGACACCCAGGCTTCACTGTGTCAACAGGGTCAAGTCCACTACATGAACACAACTGTGTTGTCCAACCCCTATCTGACTCAGGACACAAACAGCATAACCACTGCAAGTACCATGTGCGGTACCTAGGTAAGGAAACTATGTCTATCGCAATATAACCAATGCTCAGGGGGACAGTCGCAGGTGGGACTTGTCATATGGGCAGGGTAGCTAATCCTGAAGCACAAGAGGACGAACCTCTGGTACCCCCAGATATGAACAAGTCCTAGATATATCTCCCACGTTCAGCTGGTATCAGAGGGATATCTCCTTAACCAACCTCCCGTGACCTCGTGCTTAACTCTGGCTTGAGTAGAGCTTTCCTGAGAACACTAATCCATATTGTGGATTCCTCCACTATCTGGTCAGACACCTAATGTTTCGTTTAGTAGTCTTGGATTGTTAACTCACAATGATCTATTCCAAGACTCTAAACCTATGCTAGTTGGTGTAACCTATAAATAAAATAAGTCTAATCAATTTTATGATTAAGCGTTAATTTTAGTGGCTGTGATTAGTGAAGGGATATGGTCGTGAAACTAGTGATGTGTAGACTCAATAGTATGCAACATCGTCCAATACTAGACTCATCTATCCAATAAAACAATGTCACTAATATGCAAAATCAACCAACAATTCCGAAATAAATATGCAAACTTTTATCTTTTCAATGCACAAGCAGAACCTAAAATGAAAGCAACAAGCACTCAATGCAAAATGTAGTACATGGAAATAATTTTTTTTTGTGTTTTCTCTTCTAAACATAAAGGAAAATGCAAAAAACTAAATGAATATTTTTGTATTTTTTCAATATATATGGAATGAAAAAATGCAAGAAAAATCCTACTATTCAGCCACTGAAGTGCTGAGAAGATCACTAAGACAACCTAGCAGATCCTAAACAGCAATACTCAGCCAAAAGAAAGAGCTCAAAAGGAAGAAACCAAGAGGCTAAAACCAAATATTGGTAAAAAACCAAGAAGGCTCAACCAAGAGAAACAAAGAGATCTGGTCACAACCAAGGCATGAAGCAGTCAAGAAATAGGGCAACAAAGACTCAGGAACCAACCAAACTCACCCAACAACAACCAATAGCCATAAACCAACAAAAGCCGGAGTTACACGCTATTGTCAAAGGAAATCCTGCGGGTACCCGCGAGCAGTAGAGTAAACAGAGGCGGATATACGCGGGCAGAACTAAGCCAGCCCGCAGGTGAGGAAAAGTAAATGGTCAAACAAAGAGTCCAGAGGATCATAAAAAGCAAGTTTTCTATAGTGTATCTTAATGGCCAATCAGTGACACAGAGCTTTGATAAACAACAACTCTAATTATGGACTAATGCTCAAAAAATTTCCCAAACATGGATGTTTTTCCCAACGGAGTCACCATTTTTGTATTGGAGAAAACTCACTATGGCTTGGGAATACCACAATAGACAGATGACTACCAGAAATCTACTCAATTCTCAAAACAATGCTATTATAAATGACTATGTTAAAATAATGGAGAAATGTAACAAACATCGATCCAACGTTTTATGTAGATCCCCATTGGAGCTTTCAATCCACGCATATCTAAGTACTTGTAATCTGCAAATTAGTCTTGACAACCAATATCTAACAAGTACATGTGATATATAAATGACATTAACATTATCAATAACAATGGTCCATAATATCATAAGCAAATGTAACCCAATGTATAATAAATGACATTCACACCATGAATGGACAAGAATATGAGTATTTCTATTAATGAACAAGAAGAAGTACAAAGTGATATGACCTCTTGTCGACAACCAATATGAACCAAGATCTAGATCAATCCACTTGTTCCTCCACCACTTCAATCCTCCATAAAAGGCAAACTCAAATTAGCAAGGAGTTTGGAAGGTGAACATAACTGGTTCACAACTACAAGGAGAAATGAGTGTAGACTCAAGATAGGGAAAAAATCCACTAGAGTGCCTTTATTATTCTCTTCTTCCTCCCATCCATAAGCCATATGTGCTCAATATATAGTCCTCTCAAAGGTAGGTGAAAGGACTCATCGAGACGTTACTTAGGCAGATGGAGAGCCAAAGGTCACCCAATGACCGCTTTTTGGGAGTAAAAGGTAATAAAATAGTGGTTTTTACCATTTTACTTGATACCCGTGGGCTATAGGGATGCAACTCGCGGGTACGCATGCTATAGTGATGCAACATGCAGGTAGGAACAAAAATAGGGTAGACTGGCATCACTGGAGGATAAAAATGGATCTAAGCCACTGAAATGGATCCTACAAGCCAAAGAATGTTGATGCTCATAGGGTGGAAGATTTCTGTGTAACATATGGAAGAAGAACTGGCGGTGTCTGTCCATAGACTGCTTCATATGGTGTCCTTTGAGATGTGGTATTGTACCACCAGAGTGCTGCTAGGAAATCCATAGAAATAGTTGGCCAAATCTGTATAGGGATGGGCAAGGGTTTGAGCAATCCAAAAAGGAGTGTTGGTTCACCCTTGTTGACCTGAAAAGTATCACAGTCAGCCACCATCTGTTGAATTGTCATTTTCAGTCCCTGCCAAAAGAAGTTACATTGTTCCTGGTCATACATTTTGAAGAACCCAGAGTGCCCTGCTGATGAAGAAGCATGGAGTTCATAGAAGAGATATCCCTGTTGAACATATTGCAACCAATTTGGAACAAACAGAGAAAGAGCTATAAGAGAAACTGGGTCATCAATTATGCGAGAAGGAGCATCTGCCACCATATTGTCCTTACCCTTCTTGTAAGTGATCGCATAGGGATAACCCATGAGTTGGATAACCCATTTCAGGTGTGTTGGGGAGGAGACCCATTGTTCCAAAAAATTTTCTAGACTCTAGAGATCAGTCTTGATGCATAAATAATTCCCTAATAGGTATGGCTGCCACTTCTGTACTGCATGCAAAATAACCATCAGTTCCTGTTGAGAGATAGATGCGACTAAATTTTGACTGGAAAGGTCTCTTGAAGGCGGAAAGATCATTGGTTTAGCAAAGACACCTGCATATCTATCAAAGGAAGTAGTCGAGACCGTTGATGGGTGCATCTGAATGGAATGGAGCTGAACGATGACACCATGTGAATTCTTCTTAAGGACTTTTTCCAGGCGATGCGAACTGATGATGTGGAGAGAGCCCGGTTGTAAGCCCATTAATTTGTGTTGTGCCCCATTGACTGAAAAATGCATCCAAAGTTCCACAAAATCCCATAAGATGGGGCCAAGTGTGGGTAACCATTGAACGCCCAAAACCACATCACATCCACCTAAGGACAAGGAAAACATGTTAGAGCACAGGTTATAATCTTCCATAGAGATACGCACATTGTGACACTTCCCCTTGCAAGGTAAGGTGCACCCATTGGCAACCATGACTTCAAAGTTGGAGCAAGGATGGACAAAAAAATTAGCCTGTTTGGCAATCCGAGGGTCAATGAAGTTATGAGTGCTACCAGAATCAATGAGTATGGTAAGAGGGAGCTTCTTGAAGTATCCCCTGACTCGCATTGTTTGTGGGGTGGTGACACTGGTTACAGCATGGAGAGAGATCTTGGGTGGTTCGTCCTGAGATGGGGTGTCAATAGGCGGGTGTTGAATGTCGACCTGATCATCTACTGTATCTGGAGCTTCTTCATCAAGTTCTGAGGCAGGCGGAGAATCCACATCCAAGAGATAGAGCTTTTGTTGAACACGTCTATGTCCCCGAGTGAATTTTTCATCACAATTATAACAAAGCCCTTTTTCTCGGCATGCCTGCACCTCTGTTTCAGACAAATGCTTGATAGGAGTTGGTTGAGGAGCAGGCGTGATGGGAGGTCATTGGGAACCCATATTTCTGAAGGGAACAAAGGTGGGCTTGGAACGTTGTTGAGCTGCAATTTTGTCCTCTGCCAACTTAGCCAACCCTAGGACTTCCATCATTGTGTTGGGACAGAACATTTTGACCTCTGAGCGGATTTCATCCTTGAGACCCCTGATAAAACAACTCCTGTAGAATTCATCAGACAATCCTTCTGTGTGATTGGCCAGTTTCTCAAATTCTGTTTGATACTCTCTCACTGTGCCAATTTGGTGAAGTTTAGTGAGTGCTCCTGTGAAGTCATCAAAAGTACTAGGACCAAATTGTGGCAAAAGGAGTTGGCAAAAATCTGTCCAGTTTGGCTCGCGATGAGCTTTGATGTACCAACGGTACCATTGAATAGCTTCTTGTTCCAAATGAAAGGATGCAAGTGGAACTTTCTGGACATCTAAAGTATTATGCAGATTGAAATATTGTTCTACTCGGTATATCCATCCAGTCGGATCAATACCATTGAAGCGAGGAAAATCAAGCTTCGGCCCGCAAAAATTGCTAGAAGAAGAGAACCCGATGGCTGCAAAAGATTCTGGTTGTCGGTTATTGTTCATGGCTGAATGCTGAAGATGGAGGCTGAGAAATTTTTCATCCAGATCTTGGAGTTTGGTTTGGATTGCTACAAGTGCTTCCTCCATAGTTTTTGCTCCTGCGCAGGTGACAACCACAACCAAGCATTTTTTTTTTTTTTTTTTTTTGGAAATTGATAGAAAAACACAAACAAAATCTTATTTAGTGAAGGAAGATTTGGATTTGGGAAAAAATCGGATGGGTAATTGGGGTTTGACTAGGTTTTGGACACTTTCTGATGGACATGGAAGCAAAAAATGGGGATTTCAGAAGCGGGGTGGAAGAATGAGAAAATTTGGTAGAGAGGGAAGAAGAAGCAGAATTAGGAAAGGAACATGGTGGCAAAATTTTAAGGCGTTTGGGTGAAAATTGAAGAAATTATGGCAAACCCTAAAAATAGACAAATGTGGGATTTCTGGTCTTGGGAAGTGGAATTTGGGATAGGGTCTTCAGGAATGAAATATGCAGAATGGGATTGCAGGGATGTCAGTGAAGTTTCGAGGAAAACAGAGTTGAAACAAGGGAGATATGGCCGAAAAATAGAATTATATATATATATATATATATATATTTTTTTTTTTCAGAAATGGATCGGCAACAATGGTGTGAAAGGGATCTACAACAGATGGATCTGCAATGGCGCAGAAGGGATAAAAAACGGATGGATCTGAAATGAGGACTGGATCTGGAACGACTTTCAGAATAGATCTGAAATGGCTGGATCTGGAGCGGAAGTGATCGACAACAGTTCAGCTAAAAATAAATATGGACCCCAGGTATGTGCGGCTTCCTATTGGTTCAGGGGATTCACTCAGCCACCAATGCTGTCTGACAGCTTGCGTATTGGGGCAGTAGCCCTCACTCCATGGCTCAGGTAAAACTGATAACCGCTTTGCCACAAATGACAGCTCTTGGTTTACCTCACGGGTGGGAACTAGTCAATCAGGTAGGGGTCATTGCCCGTTTCGCTAGCAGGTCCTCTCAATGGGCCAGCTACTTCGGGGTTCCTGTGGTACTCCTCACAATGCGTTTTAGGGCTTATGCCCAAGTACTTCCCACAGTTAAGAGGATAGGGATTATTCATAAATCCGAACTTGCAACAGATGCGAAAAAAAATTTGGCAGAAATTTCACCCAGCGAGCCGAAGAAAGTGCTCTGATACCAAATGTGATGAACCTGCAATAATTAATTAATACAAATACATGAGATATCAGAAATAATAGAACTCAGAATCACTTTTATATTGATCACGAGTCACTTCGAGGGGGCAACCTCCTTTGAGAAAGCTCAATACAATTAACTTCACGGTGTCTTCAATGACCTCAACACACACTTATATACTAAGTTTATGCCCAATACTATGAGTCAAAACCATGGGACATATAATACTACGGGATGACTTATAAAGCATATGCATCCAATACTATGGGTCAATACTATGGGCTAATATAAACTATGGATCAACAAATACTACGGGATGACTTACAAAGCATATGCGTCCAACAACAATATACTAACATAGTAATGAGAAGAGTTGACACGGGTTCCTAACAGATAGACAGCTTTCTATCTAGTTTGGGCTTTACCAAGAGTAAAGCGGATTCCAAACTTTACTACAAGGTTGAGGAAGGAAATCCTGTGATACTACTTTTGTATGTGGATGACCTGTTTGTTACAGGTGAGGATAGATTGATTTCCGACACAAAGAGAAAGCTTGCTGCCGAGTTCGAGATGAAGGACTTGGGGATGATGCATTATTTCCTAGGCATGGAGGTGTGGCAGAGTGCAGATGGAATCTTCCTTGGACAAGGGAAGTATGCAGTAGAGATCCTGAAGAGGTTCAGGATGATGGACTGCAAGGCCATGGCCACACCTATTGCATCGAACCTGAAGCTTCTGTGTGATGCTTCATCTGATCCGTTTGATGTCACGGTGTATCGTCAGATGATTGGGTCCTTGATGTACCTGATGAACACGAGACCAGATATCTACTTTGAGGTGAACACCTTGAGCCAATACTTAACAGATCCGAGACATGTTCACCTGGTTGCTGTAAAGCATATTTTGAGGTACCTGAAGGGTACAATTCATTATGGGCTCAAGTATGATGTGAATCAAAAGTTTAACCTACAAGGTTATGTTGATTCAGATTGGGCAGGCAGTGCTGCAGATAGGAAGAGCAATTTTGGGTGTTGCTTTAGTATGGGATTAGGTGTGATCTCTTGGTTTAGGAGGAAGCAGTCCTGCTTCACACTGAGTACAGCTGAAGTAGAGTATGTTGTAACTTGTTCGGCTAGTTGTGAGGCAGTATGGATGAGGAACCTACTGTCTGAGTTATTTGATCTCCCGTTGGATGCTACTGGTATCTTTTGTGATAGCCAGAGTTGTGTGAAGCTGTCTGAGAACCCAGTGTTTCATGACAGATCGAAGCACATTGAGATCAAATATCACTATATCAATGATATGGTGCAGAGAGGAGCAATGAAGTTCCTGTATCTTGCGACGGATGAGCAGGTTGCAGATGTGTTGACGAAACCACTAGCCAGAGTGAAGTTCGAATACTTCAGGGAGAGGCTTGGTGTTCTTCAGATTGACAACACTTCGAGGAAGAAGTGATGGACACATTTGTTGGAGCCATTCCAAGCATGGTGAGAGGAGGATCCTTCCCATGGCTGTGGATGTAAGCATTGGATGATGAGCATCAGGACAATGCTCCAGTTACTGTTATGTATATGCATCATGTTGGATGCTTGTTATGATGAGTTGGACCATGTATTTGTATATGTATTAGGTAGATACTATGTATGCATCAGGTAGATGCATTGTATGATCAGGAGGATCATGTATGATAT
The DNA here is from genome assembly GCA_027924585.1 of Larix kaempferi. Taxonomy (NCBI): domain Eukaryota; kingdom Viridiplantae; phylum Streptophyta; class Pinopsida; order Pinales; family Pinaceae; genus Larix; species Larix kaempferi. Next base: position 9,121,672 of record BSBM01000416.1, read on the forward strand.
GTATCAGATAGATACTATGTATGCATTAGGTGGATGCATTGTATGATCAAGATGATCATGGATGATGAGCTTCAGGATGTTGCTCTGGATGATATGCATCAGGATGATGCTATGATGATGATCAAGATGATCATGTGTGATGAGTATCAGGACGATGCTCTAGATGATATGCATCAAGATGATGCTGTGATGATGATCAGGATGATCATGTGATATGAGTATCAGGACGATGCTCTTGACGACATGCATCAGGACGATGCAGTGACGATGATCAGGATGATCATGCGATGATGACATGCATCAAAATGATGCAGTGATAATGATCAGGATGATCATGTACATCAGGATGATGTATGGTGAGTATCAGGATGATGCTTTGTGGCCATGGACAGGTTGTGCTTGAGAGGACTTGTAAGACCTGGGAGATCCGAGAGGTTGGGCTATGTGCCCGTAATAAGTCCTGGGATGCTCTTTCGAGGGTTTGTCCTGTGACCACATGTAAGACCTGGGAGATATGATATGTTGGGCTATGTGCCCATAATAAGTCTTGGGATGCTCTTTCGAGGGTTTGTGGTGGTGACTACATGTAAGTCCTAGGAGATCCTATAGGTTGGGTTATGTGCCCATAATAAGTCTTGGGATGTTCTTTCAAGGGTTTGTAGTGGAGATCACATGTAAGTCGTGGGAGATCCGATAGGTTGGGCCGTGTGCCCATAATAAGTCGTGGGATGCTCTTTCGATGGTTTGTGATGAGGATCACATGTAAGGCCTGAGAAATCCGATAGGTTGGGCTATGTGCCCATAATAAGTCCTGGGATGCTCTTTCGAGGGTTTGTGATGAGGGTCACATATAAGACCTAGGAGATCCGATAGGTTGGGCTGTGTGCCCGTAATCAGTCTTGGGATGCTCTCACGAGGGTTTGTGATGAACGTCATAAGTCCTGAGGATTCCACAGTATGGCCAGTGATGATGAAGACCTACAGGTGGTGGGCCTACATCCAGCATGAAAAAGGGATGGATCTGTAGAACTTCCTATGACGAATAGATTTGAGATAGCAGCAGTAGTGACGATGACGATGATTCGATGTCGATGATCCAGTGACGATGATCCAGAGAAGAAGACTTGTGCTAGAAGACCTATGTTGAGAAATACGTTCCTAGTTAAGAGGGAGTGTTGATGTAATTGTAACTTCGGAATGTATTTCACCTATGGATATTGTATTCCTATAGAGATGTTATTATTCCTCTATACGGAAGTGTTTGTATTCCTATAGAGATGTTATTATTCCTCTATATGGAAGTGTCGTCATTTATACTGTAAGTGTCGTAACTTATACTTGATGGGTTATTAGACAAACTTGATGGGGTCGGCCCTGTATAAGTCATGTGGGTTAAAGGGTTATTAGACCACCCTAGTGGGGGTCGACCCTGTCAGCAATATGTTATGTGGTTAAGTTGAGGCTGACCTAGTAAAGGTTATTAGTCAAGTCAAGTCAAGTATAAATACAGTGCGGGAGGCACTCTATTTGATTCATTCAATTATCACTCATACACTCATTGGATAGTGGCGCACTAGTGGAGGAGGAGAAGCTGCTGCTAGGAGTATATCTCTTATGCTTGGGTTTTGTATCATGGCTATATTTATCTCTGAGAAAGTTGCAGGGTTTTTCACCTTCTTGGTTTTCCCCGGTGAAACTCCGTGTCTCTTGTGTGCTTGCATTATTGTGTCCATGATTGATATGCTGTAGATATGCTGTACATATTGTACTCTCAGTTAAGATCCTAGATCAAATTGAAGTAAATTCTGAAAAAATAACATCCATGGCACCCAACATGCAACAAAAATTAATGAAATAAGGCTTAACGCAACCATTATCAATGGCACCCAATATGCAACAAACATTAATGAGATAAGTCTCAACACAACCATTATCAATGGCACCCAACATGCAACAAACATTAATGAGATAAGGCTCAATGCAACCATTATCAAAGACAATCAACATGCAATAAACCATTCATAAAATAATAGAGTATTCAAGGATCTATCTCCCATCCTGCGCAATGATTACCAAAGACAATCAACATGCGAAAAAACCAAATATAAAATAATTGAGTATTCAGGGATATGTATCCCATCCTGTGCAATCATCCATTAAACATTTAGAATGCAAATACAATTTAATATGGAATGGTAGGTATGCACGGATAATCTCTACGGAGTCAACAAACATGCAACATTAATAATATGTGACATATGTAAGGGAAGGTGTATGGGGATCCTTCCCTAGCCCCCTTTGCAACAACAACAATATATAAAAATATATGATACATAAAAAATATACGGGGATCCTTCCCTCCCCCAATCCTGCACATTAGCACCAATGCCACCAGCATATAAATGATATAAGAACTAGATTGTGAAGGGATATTTTCCCAATCCTGCGCATTAACAGAAATTCTACTAGAATATATAAATGACATTCAGAAAAGAAGAAGTTAAAATAAATCACGCAGTGAACAAGGAAGTAATAATATCCCCCAAATAGAGAATTCTTCAAAGGTTTTAAGGGAGTCCCCCCCCTCATTCGATCTTGGTTTCATTATAACCGATGGCCTCCCTTTCGACCGATAGATATCTGGAATAAGGCATTTTCTTGAATGATATTGATGGCAGTCCACTAAGCGTTCATGGCCCTTCTAGGGTTTATCTCAGTATTTTAAATATACTTTAATTACCACCGCATACTCTAACTTGAGCTGGATCTAAACGTTACTTACCTTGTATGTATATATATATATGATTTAATGTCCAAATGAGATTATAGATAATACATTATAAAGTATTATTAATATTCTGAAAATAATACTTTGGGAGGATGGCATACTTGTATTTAATATATATATATATATATATATATCAATACCATATTAAGCATTCTTTTTAATACGGTTCTCTTGTTTTATAACCAAGCCTCTCTCTATTGCATAAGGTTAATGTTTAAGTATTATAGACCACTAAATGATAAAATAATGAGTACCAAACTATATATGTGTAGTTATTTGGCATTAACAATTAATACATTACAATGTACTATATTATGCATAATTACAAGATATTATTGTAGCTAAAATTTTTTCATATATATATTGTTTACATGTACCTCTCTTTACCCTCATATTTGTAGGTACACTTACAAATAGTGTAATTAATAAACAATGATCGTTTTTGGTTTTTGGTCTTTATATTTTATTAAAAATATTCATAAAAGAGATGGTACCTATAAATATGTATATCTCTTTTAACCTTCTAAGGTACTAAATGTAGTTCTTTGGGCTTAACTAACTGAACCATGACAGTAATACCATCACCTAGTTTATCATGTGATAAATAGTTTAGCTTACACTAATTACTAGATAGTGGGTTTTTATGATGAAAAACCCTTGACATCCTTTGTCAGGACTAGGATGTCAAAGACATCCATAGGAGTTTCTTAGTTTTACATAATAGCTTTTAACAAGGATTAACTTAGTGCTAATATTTAGGTCTTAGGAGACACTTAGTTCCCTTTGGCGGTTAATGGTATCTTCAGCATCCCTCTTAAGGACTAACCGATAACCAAAAACAACTTAGTAACCTTCGGTGAATGTCACTGTTCACTTAGGTGCTTGCGGAACTAAGATAACATCTGTCATCAAACTCATGGCTTCCAATCCTTTTCACCTCTTTCCACCCTAGTGGATTCATCCCCTCATCGCTAGGTTGTGCCGCGACCTCAGTCTCCTAAACTAGCATTCCTATTTACAATTTAGAATTTAAACCACATCACTTACAATGTTTACTGGTGGGGCCTTGGCCTTGAGCTCCTCACAAGAACAAGTACAATTTATATTTACTTTTACAAAATAATAGGGGTACAAAAGAGGGATGTTACAATAAGGTTTGTATCTTAATGCCCTCTACCTTACATGATGCGGTCCAAAAGGATCTCATAGCTAAAGAAGAGCTTGTTTACAAAGGACCATCGATCAGGAACTTTGCCAATGTTGAATGAGGTAGCCAAATCTCTGTTGCACCCAACCATCGCTATGGACAGAAGAATTTTGGAAATGGATCATTCAGTGGAAGATGTCAAAGAGAGGATAGAGCACCCTATCGAACACCACCACCGATAAATCATCAAGTAAAACCTTTTGGGAAACTAGCACAGTTCGGGCCATGATGGAACAATGTACCAACCGGAAATTCTATTAGAGGTCCAAAGCCTGGATGTTGGAAATGTGGGGGACCACACTTCCAGAGTAAATTCCCTCTGCAGAACCAAGGGAAAAAAAGAATTCAAGGGCCTCAACAAGCCATAGTGGCTGATCTAGGACGAGCGCACCATATACATGCGACTGTCAACAATCACCAAGTTGAACACCAATCTACAGTATTCGACACCACTGGTAAGATAGACGGTAATGTATTCTCTTTACTAGTAGACCCTGGTGCGATTAAAAGTTTCATTTCATTTAAAGCTTTAGAACATAGTAAGATGATGGCAATCAGTCAAGAGGATTTCAACACTATTGAAATGGCCTCCGGAAGTATCCAAAGAGTGGGTCTCAAAGCAAAAGATTGCGAAGTTGAATTAGGGGTATGCTATACTAAAGTGTCGTTCTATGCTACATAGTTATGCACTTATGATATAATCCTAGGAATTGATTGGCTAGAGGCACATTTAGCGGTAATCGATTGCCGGAGTAAAAATTTAACCTTTTATGATGATGAATGTTACACAAGAGTACTTGCGGGAGGGAAAATGAAAGTTTCCTTAAGGATGATTTTGGTCATTCAACTGAAGAAGAGTATGAGAAAGGGCTGCCAACTTTATGCCGTAATAGCTATGAACAAAGAAGGAGATAAAGTAGAAGTAATCAACCATCCTCTATTATCGGAATACATGGATGTATTTCTGGATGCACTACCTGGTCTACCACCATAGCATGAATTAGATTTCACGATTGAACTGAAACCAGGGACAAAACCTATAGCTAGGACTCCTTACCGAATTTCGGTACCAGAATTGAAGGAATTATAGATACAGCTTCAGGCGTTGTCAGATTTGGGTTTGATTAGACCCAGTGTATCCCCATGGGGAGCACCTGTGATATTTTTCAAGAATAAATATAGATCATGGATGTTGTGCATTGATTATCATTAGCTAAACAAGGAAACTGTGAGAAATCAATACCCTCTACCAAAGATTGATGACCTTTTTGACCAAATGAAAGGAGTGACAGTATTTTCAAAGATAGATCTGAGGTCGGGATATCACTAGTTGAGGATTAAAGAATAGGATGTCCCTAATATTTCCTTAAAGACAAGGTTTGGACACTTTGAGTTTGTTGTGGTACCTTTTGGATTGACAAATGCACCAAGTGTATTTATGAACTTAAGGAATGGTGTGTTTTGTCAGTACCTAAACAAGTTTGTACAAGTATTTCTGGATGACATTTTGATATATTCTAGAATGCCTGAAGAACATGAGGAACACTTCAGAATAGTACTTCAATGCTTAAGAGAGAACCAGTTATACGGGAAGTTATCCAAGTGTTCGTTCTCTAAAACCCTATGGGCTCTATAAACTGCCCTATGGTCTTCTATCAAAATCAAATTTCAAATATCTTCATTTGGCAAGGAATGAAGAAGGATGTCGTGAGTATTGTAGCAAAGTCCATGGAATTCCAGTTGGTGAAAGCAGAAAACTGACATCCCACCAGGTTGCTCCAACCGCATGCAATTCCTGAATCTAAATGGGAGGTCATCTCCATGGATTTCATAGTTTGTTTACCTTTAACCAACAAAAGATATGACACCATTTTTTTAGTAGTCGACACTCTTACCAAGAGTGCCCACTTCCTACCAATCAAGAACACATATCAAGCTCCTGAAATTTCTATTAAAGTTTTCATGAATGAAGTAGTAAGATTGCACAGAATACCGAAAAAGATTATTTCACATAGAGGTTCGGTATTTACCGGAAGGTTTTGGACAACCTTCCAAGAAGCCCTAGGTACTCAACTCAACTTTAGTACATCATATCACCTAGAGACAAATGGACAAACCAAAAGGGTGAACCAATTTTTGGAGGACATGTTAAGAATGTACGTAATGGATCAACAGAAAAGATGGGGGGAATACCTACCCCTAGTGGAGTTTGCTTACAATAAAAGTTACCAGAGTTTTGTTCAAATGGAAAATTTCGAATTTCTCTATGGACAACCATGTAGAACTCCCATAAGTTGGGATAGATTGGAATATAGGGCATTGTTAGGCCCATAAGTGATACAGGAAATGGAAGATCAGATGGTGACCATTCGTGATCAACTGAAGGAAGCACATGATCGGCAAAATAGCTATGTGGATGAGCATAGAACAAATCAAAGTTATGAGGCTGGAGATAAGCTATTTCGGCAAGCAAAACTACAGAAGAGTTCGATAAAATTTGGCAAGGGAGCGAAGTTATTTCCTAGGTTCGTAGGACCATTTAGGATATTGGAAAGGATAGAACCGGTTGCCTATTGTCTTGACTTGCCGTCGTCTTTGAATACAATTCACAATGTTTTTTACATTTCAGTATTACGTCATTATGTTCCTGATACTTCACAAGTTATTGATATGAGAAATGTGTAGATAATGGACGACGGGGCCGTGATTGCTGAGCCAATATGGGTATTGAACTAGTGCACGTGACAGCTTAGGAACCGTGTGCTTGATTAAGTCAAAGTGTAGTGGGAAAGTTATGGTCCTAGCTCTACGACTTGGGAGGACGCAACTGAGATGCATTGTAACTTTCTGTATTTATTCTGAACTTCAAGACGAAGTTCTAAATAAGAAGGGGTGTTTGTAGTGCCCCTCGACTGATGTAGACTCTTAGGGCACTCGTCAAGTGACCCAACCGAATAAAACTTTAATAAAATGACCCTTTGACTATATATTTTTGAATAATTGAGAAACACCTGATGTTGTGCATCACGACAAATTGATTTATGAAAAACAATGTATTGAATGGCATTTATGGAAATGGATACTTTATCTAAATTTGATGAATGAATGTATGCTTGCTTAATGATTAGTTGTTTTATGAAATATATGATGTGTATACATGAATATGTTGCTTAACGGTTAAGTATGTTTTGAAAAATATGATGTGAGTGAAAGAAATGTTGTTGTCTTAATTGTTAGTAGCTTGATGAAATATATGATGTTATGAGTAAATTATGATTGCTTAATGATTAGTAGATTATGAAATGAATTATGATGAATGAGAACAGAGCTACTAATGTGCGCTTTGGATCATGTGTGCAGTGACAAGTGAAACAATTCACCGACGTACTCACAAAGGAAATAAATGGGTCGTAGAGTACGGATAAAATCACACATAGAGGAAGGACGATAGTGTCGGTTTCCTACGGATTCATGCACGAGTTGAAAAGCACCTATCTGCTTAGTCGGGGAAGCGTGAAGTCATGTGAAGTGGACCATGACGAAGTTGGTCACGTACGAGGTTGGGGGGCGCGTAGTAAGAACGACTTACTCCTCAGTGCCATTAGTCTCCAATAGAGTGTAGATGGAGGATTAAAGGTAACTGATCCTAAATCCCTACATGAAGTTCCCGCAAATGAATTGCAATGGAAAAGTACTAACGAAAGGACCCAATGATGTGGTACCATGTTGATAAAAAGAATATGAGGGAAGGATGGACCCGAAAAAGTGGTACCTAGACTCAAGATGAGAAAATGGATGAATATTATGCATTAAGCATATATAATTGCATTTAGGACATTTGCACATGAAATAATTATTTATAATTTAAATAATGGAGAATATTTGTTTAGGAGCAAATAGTGTAATAAAACATTAACATGTAGGCATCTCCACTTGCACCCACAAAAATAGAAACTAGATTGAAGCATTAGGGGGGACAAACTTGATTAAATCTAGGAAAGTAGGTGCACTCTCTTAGGATTTAAACACATGGCTGGGTGAGTAAATTATATTTGAATAATTAAAATATTAGGCATATTTGCATGAAGCGACGTGTGTCGTAGAGGAATTTCCTACTTAAGGAAGGAAAGAGGAAAGGGGAGAATACCCTTGGCTGGATTGCTATCGTAATGATTGTAAGAAATTGATTTGATTGTATTGTGAGTTTGGAAATAGGTCTTGGTGGGGTGGAATCCCAGTTCTGGATCTCTAGTGTGTGTGTTAGCTCTACGACCCGAATTTCTCAGGGGTTCAGGCGGAAGAAGAGTACTCCTGATATGGTCGTGAGGTTAACTAAGGTGTTCACCGGTGAATTCTGAAGCTTGGGAAGAGGATCGAGAAGCACTTGAGCTCCAGTATCACCGCCATCAATGAGACATTCATCCGAATAGGTATCGTTTGTTTAGTTGAGTATATGTGAAAATGCATGTGAATATATATAATAATGTATGCTATACATGGTTGTACTTAATTGCAATTTTATATTGATTTTATAAATGTTTTCTATGAACCGAACCTGAAATGGATTTTTGTAATAATGGAGGAAATCGTGAACCCTCACAGTTCAACCATGGATGTATCAAAATTTGTATTGAATTCGTCATATTTGTGGGTTAGTGCAAGGTGCCATTTGCATTGTATGGGTTGGTTGATAATATTACACTCTGTTTTCTTTGTTGGGCTCGGAAAACCAAGAATACGATTTGGTATTGTTTTGTGTTGATGCTCCAATATGCTGGATAACCCATCCTTGACGACGTCCTTATTCTTCCATAATGGGGATGTTGTAACCATTCTTTCACTTACATTTTGTTTATTATTTGGACGGTGATTGATCTAATTTTATGAGAGTCCTACATGTTGGATGACTCGACCATGACAATGATCGTGATCCATCTTGAACTGTATCCTAGTATTGCAACACAACATTATATGCATATTGTTTTATTTTGGAGGGCAACCGATCTATATAGATCGAGGTCAGACTGACTGTGATGATTTTCTTTATATACATGTCATTTAATTTTTATGGCGATTGATCTATACAGATCAATTCCAGACCAACCATGATATTTCTTTTTATATTTACATATTGTTTTTTGAATGGTGATCGATCCATACAGATCGATGTCTGAATGATCATAATGTTCTTTTTATATTTACATATTGTTTGTTGAATTCCGATCGATCCATACAGATCGATGCCGAAATGATCATAATGTTCTTTTTATATTTACATATTGTTTGTTGAATGGAGATCGATCCACATAGATCGATGCCGGAATGATCATAATGTTCTTTTTATATTTACATATTGTTTGTTTGAATGGAGATCGATCCATACTGATCGATGTTGTAAATGATTGTGATATTCTGTTCATATATGTATGTGTATTATTTTCGATGGTGATCGGTCCATATGGATTGATGCCAGAAGGGCTGTGAAGTTTTCCATTGTATGCATATCGCAAGCCAGGGATTGCGACCGATCCATATGGATTGATGCCCAATTGCATATGTTTTACTATGCATGCACTTTGTTAAAAGGTATGGTGATCGATCCCTATAGATCGACGCCCGAATGCTGGTGATTTTATTACATGTATGAAACTCATCAACGAATGGTGATTGATCTCTGTGGATCAATGCCTGTATGACTGTGTGAACTTATGAACTATGTCTATTTAGTTAGAATGAAGGGCGATTGATTGCTGTGGATCAATGCTCGAACGATTGAGTCAAATTTATCTCTAAATATCGATTCAAACGAAGGGTGATTAATCTCTATGGATCAATTCCCGAACAATTGTGTGAAATTTATCTTTGCTTATCGATTAAATCGAAGGGTGATTGATCTCTTTGGATCAATGCCCGAATGGTTGTGTGAGGTTTTATCTCTGTTCATTCAGTTAAATGAGGGTAATTGATCACTATGGATCCATACCTGAACGACTGTGTGAAATATTATCTTTCCTTATTGATTACACAAGGGTGATTGATCTCTGTGGATCAATGCCTGAAAGATTAAATGTATTACATCTCTGTATGCCAACTTAAATGATTGGTGGTTGATCTCTGTAGATCGATGCCAGGGCATAGGTGCAAATTTATTAACCCTGCATGTTAATAAAGTGAATGGTGATGAGCCTCTATGGAACAATGTGGGTTCAATCGCATTACTACTTCTCACTTGTGTATTATTTAATATGGATGGCTCTCGATCTACATTTGAAATGATTCCATGCACATGGCATGGTATGCACACAATCTAAAGATAGAGTCCATGCAATGCATGTCACGAATCATACGTTATGATATGGTATGAGTGTCTATACAATCGACGTGACCAACGCGAGGAGATTGGAGTGGAGACCACTCTCCATAAACCTCGTACAAAATTTAACTTGTTAATAGTCTGATAAGATGATCATGTATATTATGTTGAGGATTCGAGCTTAGATCCTTGCGGATCGAGCAACTCCAATGTAAACACTAATTGTGTTGTGTATAATAGAACTTAGTTTGTGACCAATTGAGTAAGTAGATGTTGGTTAAACTTGTAACTCATTACATAGAATTGAACATAGGAAGTAATCACTCTTATGGAAATGTTTGTTGGATTGACTTATGGTATAAATAATGGACATTTATATGGACTTGAGTTTAATATTTTCAAATGTTATTGACTGATATTCATACTAACCATTTTCTAGGAGTTCCATATGTTGTATAAGTAATCCATATTTATGTGATGATGGGGATCCCATGTGTTTTATAATTATTTATGGAACAAACACAATATTTGTAAATATGAGCAAGCTAGCTCAAGAAAAAACATGGTTGATAAATTTAAGCAAAATTAGTTGCTTAAGTGAAATAAATTATTGTTTAAGAATCCCTTTAAATTAAATGCAATGGTGATGATGTCATGATGTGGTCTAGACTAGGGATCGGTTAGGGAATTGATTAAACTATTGACACCTTAATTTATGTCTTCTAGAATGAAGTTGATCTCTTATTTTTAAATCAGAATGCAAACTTACATATTACTTATCTTTAAAAAAACATTTAACCTAGCCAGACTCTACACTTCAATCTAGTTTCTATTTTTGTGGGTGCAAGTGGAGTCGGCTATATGCTAATGTTTAGTATACTATTTGATCCTAAACAAATATTCTCTATTATTTTAATTACTAATAATCATTTCATGTGACAAATAGCCTAAATGCAAATCTACATGCTTAATGCATAATATTCATCACTTGTTTTCATCTTGGGTATAGGTATGACATCGTCGGTTCCATTTGTCCCTCATTTCTTTTTATCAATATGGTACCACATCGTCGGGTCCATTTGTCCCTCATTTCTTTTTATCAAGATGGTACCACATCGTCGGATCCATTTTTCCATCATTTTTCGTTTATCAACAAGGTACCACATCGTCGAGTCCTTTTGTTAACACTTCTTCATTTCATCTGATTTGTGGGAACTTCATGTAGGGATTTAGGATCCATTACCTTCAATCATCCGTCTACACTCTATTGTAGACTAATGGCACTGAGGAGTAAGTCCGTTCTTACTGTGCACCCCTCAACCTCGTCCGTGACCAATTCCATCATGATCCACTTCGCATGACTTCATGCTTCCCCGAGTAAGCGGATAGGTGGTTTTCAATGCGTGCGTGGAATCCGTAGGAAGTTGACACCATTGTCGTTCTTCCGTGTGTGATTTATTCGTACTCTACTACCCATTTTTTTCCTTTGTGATTCGGTTGGTTATGGTAAATTACCTGCTACTGCACATATACTCAAAGTACCCATCAATAGTACTGCTCATTGTAATTCATCAATATACTTCATGTAAATCAGTCCATAATCATAATCATGTTTCGTAACTCTGCTAATCATTAAGCAATACATGCAATTCGTTCATTCACATCATATATTTCATAACATAGCTAATCGTTAAGCAGAGCATGCATGCATTCATCAATTTAAGTAAAGTATCCATTTGTACAAGTATCATTCATTTCATTGTTTTCATTTATCATTTGTCGTTATACAATTCATCATGTGTTTTCTCAATCGTTCAGACACATCTAAACTCAAAGGACCACTTTATTAAATTTTAATCTGTCAAGTCACTCGACAAGTGCTTCCAAAGTCTGCAGGCATTCTAGGGACATTACATACACCCCCTCTTATATAGAACTTCATCCCGAAGTTAATTTTTGTTCTCGTAATTTCGATGCTAGGCTTTACTGTAATTTCCTATTTTCATCTTCTTGTCATTCTCTTCTATTTTTTTCTCAAACAATCATAATCATTAGTTTTTCTAGATCATCTAGTATGGTCCAATACATCCTCAGGAACTCAATAGTAATTTCGCGTAATGAAAAACCTTCATAATTGTCAATACCAACTTAGATTTCCTACTCCTTCTAGTCGTTCGCGAAGGTCCATGATATCCAATTAAATTATAATATCGATGCATCAATAGCCACTTAATAGGTACCCAATCAATTGCTAATTACGAATTCCAATCTATTTGGTTATCCTCTTCCATGAGGCGAAAACATCTTTAAGTAAGATACTGATTGGTAGTTATAGTTACGAATTACAGGTTTAAGGGAGACTATCCATCCTTACAAACCAATGCATATATCATTCAATATCCTCATAAGACTTCTTCCAATTTAAGGATTTTTAATAACATTGATTCTCAACTTGATACGAAAGTTTCGTAACTTAGTGACTTAGTCGAACATATTAAAATTTAACTCCTAGTCCATTTTTTCAATAACATTATGTTCATATCAATGATTTTATCAAATCCTTACCTCATTTCATCATTTATGTTGTCATAGGACCACTTCTTCAGACTCTTCAAGTCATACTATGTGTGTTCCTAACTTCATCAAGTTCCATCCCGAGGTTAGTTGTCCTTTCATCAAGGTTTGATAATGTCCTATGGTTAGCTTCATTGCATCCAATTTATTATGCTAATCGTCTCCATACTTTGTTTTATGAGAATCGTCTTCATTTGGCCCTCTCGGTGGACTTTTCTAATCAATAATTCTTCCTTTACCTTTGGTCATGGCCACATCAAGTTCGTACTTTTCATTATTTTTTTAGCAACATTGTCATGCTAGAAAATTAGTGGCATTGGGCTCAGCTCCTCATGCTAGTAACACTAATATCTTGTTTTTCAAAATTTAAGTTCATTTCATTTCCTTGACATCAGTCAAAGTTTCATCAATCTAAGCGTCTTGGTGTCTTACAATTTTTATTTTATTTTATTTCTTTTAACAAATTTCCATCATTTAGTAAATTCACCAATTATATCCATCCACTAGTCTCCTCCTCATCGCTATGTAGTAGAAGTTTAAAATATCTCCAGTCTTTGTTCCTTTCTCCGAGCATATTTTCCTTGAAATCCAAATTTGTGTTTATTGATATCATCTCTATTCAACAATTTCCTTTAATGTAGTAACTGCATCCCATTATGGTAAATAAATATTCACATTCAAGTCTTGTTCATTAAATAACCTATGCTCGCTTTTCTTAAATACTAATGACTATAACTCAACCATATCATTTATATGTTATCTATACTCTTTAGAATAAATTATCATTCTACATCTTTCAATAATTCCTTAAACTATACCTCTACCACAATTTCCATTCCATAAGGGAAGTAATTATCACACAATAATTTTCATTCAATAAGAAAGTAACCATTACTTTCCAAAGACTCATCTTATAGACCAATAGGACTTAATATTTCAACATATTCCATTTAAGAGCTTAAGATAATTTCTCAAATTTATCTTCATTATATGATTATGCAAATAACTTTTATATATCAAGTGGATGCTAGTATAAAACATAACTTCTCTATATTCAATAAATCTATATTAACCAAAACACGTTAGTTTCTTTGTTTTCATTAAAAGTCATTTAATAGTAATTCCATTCCATATTGTTACATATGTGAACTTTAAGGTATAAGCTTTTTATCTATGTAATGGTTTAGAGTTTAACACTAATATGGCTAAACAATAGAAGTTATCCATCATCTAAAATCCATTTACATGACCATAACCATAAGGAATTTGTCTAATCTTCATATTAACCCAACTAAGCAATTGGAATAAGTTAGTCTAAGAAAACTCAAGTTCTTACCACTTAATAGTATAAATATAAGCTCTCTTTCTCTCTCTCTCTATATATATATTTGAATACCCAATTTACAAATGGAATCTAGGATACCTCTATCAATCATTCTTTGGGTTGAAATTAACATTGTTATTAAAACCCAATCATTCTTTGGGTTGAAATTAACATTGTTATTAAAACCCTATTTACTTGTATGATATGGATATTTTAGAACACCATAAGGTTAATAATGTCTACCCATCTACATAGTAGATATCCTACTGAGTATCCTAATTAAACTCACATTTCCCAATCATTTTTACAATACAACAAATCCTCTATGTCAGGTTTCTTTATGCAACTATGTAAACAAGTAATCTTTTCATTACTAACCTTAATTGTGCGACTAAGTAACACTTTGATCATATCTAACCCTTTTCATGCAATTAGATTTATTACCTAATGTATATCTGGAATCAATTCTAATTCAAAATATTAATTAAATCCAAGTTTCATCTTATCAAAACATTTATATACTTATTTGTATATAAGCCTAATCTCCCAAAATGTAACAACATGGATTTCAACAATCATTGATACATCTAATTTTGTAAACTATCATTTTTCTCTAAGAAGTATTATTCACCTTTTTCTATTGATTCAAGTTTCCCTATTTACTATCTTTCAAAAGTATCCGTAATAACAGTCATAGAAATCATACAATTAAATATATAAAGAATATGCTTCCTTTGGGAATTACTTTCTCATTCTCCTGTCACTCTAAATCATAAACGACATAAGGTCCTATTTATATTCTAGTAAAACAATGTAAGAGTTAGTGGGTTGAGAGTGTATAATTATAACTTCGATAATCCTAACTTTTTTTTCTGAATTCTTTGAATTCTTTTCAGTAGATGGCATTATAGAACAAAAGTTATGAGCTCTTGACTGACATGATTTATATGCATACATGGATAAAAACACTTGTAGAAAGATATACATCACATAACTTTTGTTACTACCTAATATTGACTAAGCCTAGGGTATGAGAGGTAACTATATATCCATACCTGGACGAGACGAATCAATACAATTCCATAATTAATATACGGTGCCATCAGTTAAATGTAATTATATGTACATGATTGTATAGAATTATAGGTATATACAAGAATAGTCTCTTAAGAGGTCTGATGTTATTTTATATGCTGATATTGGATACTTTGTATCAATATAGATCCGCGGAACCATATATATATATATAGATATATATATCACTCCCAGTTTGAGTCCTCCGCCCAAGGTAGAGTTCAGGTGGTAGGTTAGAATTAGATGGAGGACTAGCATGCAGTCTGGAATGTGTGGAATTCTATCAGTTAGGTTGGGAGTGAGGATAGTTTCTGGACATGTGGGCGCATGCCATCTTGAGTACTGGTTCTAAAGGTGAAGGAAGAACATTAGGTTAAGTGTAAGGGTGGACTACACACAGGGCCTCAATAGATCGGACTGGCATGCACAGTTTTATTACCTCTAAAGATTCAATGCAATATCTATAATTGTTAGACTCTACGAACTCTTGACATACACACAGTTAACCATACTCCGTATGCAGAATAGTATAACGGAATTGATGATCATGATACACCTATACACTAATACGTTTCGACGCGGAATCCCTTATACAACAGGTCTCGTTGCTATGTATTTTACTATACAGAACTCCACGCAGAGTAATACTCTATAGTGGCTAGATCCTTTAACTAATACCGTGTGGAGCGATCGTAGGGCAATCGGTTTTGAACCACATCCCCAAAATTTTAAAGGCGGGATATTAGAAGAAATATAACTATTTTATTAATAGAAGAAACAAATTGTCAATACACAGCGTATAGCACCATACTAAGAAGATTCGTGATCGCATTAAAGGATTTAAATACAAGTCTTTTATTGGAAGCGGAACGAAGTCTTGGCCACACAGAGCGTAGCTTGCCTATATGTAATTAATCAGAATTGAACCTCCATCCTTCCTATTTACAGGTTAAGAAGAGAAATAACTGACAGAACTGACTCGTTTGCAAATCGGGTTTATCCCTTGAAGGAGAATCAAGCGACTGAGGCGACTAATGAGGCCTGGTTCTAAATCATTTTACTGTGGGTAGGTTGGGAGGGATACAATTAGAGTTCCAGATCCGTCTAATGCATGTATGTTAGCAAAAAAGGAAAGGTTCCGGTAATTAAAATCAACCCCTAGACCTATACTGATCGCCAGTTGCGATGGCTCCCAATAGAGCCTCTGTCATACTTTATACATTGAAACAACTGTAGACATATCTAAGTCATAGTAGCACATGAATACGGATATGAATATGAATCGATACGGAAGTAGACTGCTTATATATAATATTTTTTAATCGAGTATTAAAAAATATATAATAAATGTACAAAAACATTTATATAATAAAATCAAATATATTTAAAATACAAAAAAGTGATTTTAACAACTCTCCATATGGCAAGTGTGAGTAATGGCAACTAGTTATTAATAATTATTTTAATAAGAAAGTATAAATTGAATGGTATTTATGTTTTATAGTGTTTAAGTTTGTTTTTTTTAAATTGGTTGTTAAACTTTAATTTTCCATTACTAAGAATCGGTATTCTTATTACACTTACATTGAATACTCAAGGAATTCGAATTTGTTCCAAATTTCAGTACATAAAATGTCAATACAATCCAATTGTGCTACTATGATCTATGCCCTTTTCAATACATAAAAAATTTACACAAAGTAAAAACTTCAAGCATAACATAAATCCGTAGATTGAGGCGATGGATTGCAGATCGATCAGCAGGCATATATATATTAAAAATAAAAAATGACAGTAGTAACATAAGCTCTATTCTATATAAATGTAAATCCTACACAGAAAGAAACTTCGATTCTATATGGCCACTTTTCATAATATAATATATATATATATTCAATCGAAATTCTAACCAACTATCCTACAGATTTATAACTCAACATTATTTTATTTTATTTTATAACGCCTAACCTTCCGTTGTCTAAACGATATTCCCTTATATAAGGAATGCGATGACTTATATTATAATTACTGTCGGCAAGAATTATGGCTTTTATCACGGGTCACCAGTCGTGGAGGTAAATTCCAATACTATAGATGAAGTTTCTGTAGAACACTTGGGTCATCGGTGAGAACGGATTTTTCCAGCTAGTAAATATAGGCTTATGCTATCACTAAGGTTGCAACTTAGAATTAAAAGGACTGCAAGTTCATTGCTCCGGCATGAATTTAGTGGAGCAGTATAAGGCCTAACTAAATCGTATCCGATTCGCTGAATTTGGTAGTGTGGTAATAGCTGAAATGGTAATTTCAACTGCTCAAATCGCAATTTCAGTGATCTGGGTAGTTTTAAAATAGGGCATTTAGTTTAGGAGAAGCAATTACAATTGCTGAAATTGCAGTATTGCAGAAATAACAATTTCTAGGAAGAAATTTGGCCGTATTCCATCCAAATTTCGCTGAAAAAGCGGGGCGTTTTAGTTGTCTTTTATCCTACGCCGAATCTAGCTGGCCACTAGAGCGATGATTACGGTCAATCGATTTAAGTGGTTGGAAAAAGTTTAAAGTTTGAATCTCAATTGAGTCACACGAAAGATCGTTAGGAAAGTGTCATATCTCTACCAGAAATATTAAATGGACACTACAGATTCCTTAGAGGGACGCCGAGTCCATTCAGCAGCACTATGTCACGAGCTAGAATCCTGGAGTAACCAAATATCAAGAATTTAGCTTAGTTGTGTGTTTCGGCGTTTTTACAGGTTGACTTATTGCACTAGTACAAAATGAGAGATAAGTGACCACGAGACCAAAAAATTTGGCCACCACAGTTTTTTCAAAGTATAAACAACCAAAATTGATAAATTTTAAGTGAACTCACTAAAAATGACCAATTTGGTCACGGCATAAGAACTAAACTAAAAATGACCAATTTGGTAAGGAGATAAGAACTAAACTAAAAATGACCACATAACAATTGGTCATTTATGTGGTTACTTTTACTTGTGTCATTCCGGCAATGGAAAATTATAATTTTGATAATGAATTTGTACAATTTACTAAATTTTAACACTGCACATGGATTTAGGGACCTAAGGGGTCCTTGAATCCATCAAGAGGTCCCATCTGCGGTGTTAAAATTTAGTATTGTAACATTAATAGTACACAACTTGGATTATTTTTCAATACATGTCTTCTTAGGGATCATTTCTTTGAGGCCATGCCGAGACCTATTGTGTTAGATGATAGGATAATCATTGAAATGCTCATTTAGGGGTTTCTCTACTAATTAGGGCATTGGGTGTGGTGATCTAATATCTAGATAATACATTATGTCTTGCACATAGTTTATCAAGTGATATATGAGTTCTTCTACATGTGGTTGAGTCGAGTCCTAGGTATTTGTCATCTTTTCCTTTTGGAATTGTCATGTCCTGAAGTTAGTGTCACTTCGTTCGGCTTGTTGTACTAGTTTTGTTCATATTTTGTTTGAACAAAACCATCATCATTTGATGATCTCGACAGTCTGTTAAAGTTTCAACAAGTTCATGTATTTTGTGTCATGTTAGCTAAAAATTGTCAATTTCACAACCTCCATTAATTCTCCATATGCATTCATTCACCATGGTTCTCTTTGCACATGAGTTCGAAAATCTTTAAAGTCCTCCTCAGTCCCTCCCTTACAAGAAATAGTCAATATCCTCCATTTTGAAGGAAAAAACTTCCTCCTTTTTTGTAAAAAACCATTTGTTCCCATCTCCTTGAATAATAATAATAAAAATAACCTCATAATCTCAATTAAACCCTTGCAGGGGCTGAGACGTCCCGAGACCCTTTATCCCAAGGGAGAGCCTCTATCCAAGGGGTCGCCTACCCTTAGAGCCTTGTCACAGCGGGCCAATGAGCAACCCTACCCCCCGTCGGTTTTGAACTTGTGACCTCCTTGGAGATAACACAAGTTCTTAACCATTAGGCCCACTTCGTGCTGCTACTTCATTAATAAACCCATTTGGAATAGACCCGGGATAGGCTACCTTAGGGGTTGAGAGACATATGAAAGTTAGCGGGACAGGTCCAAAGATGAAACTTACGGATCTTTATAAGTTCCTATTTTAGGGTTTCTCCTCGAGCTTAGTGGGTTTCTCCCCTAGCGAATACTTAATCACTTCAAAGTCGCGGGTAAGTATTGAGGGCCATTTTCTCTGTATGATTGTAAAGTCTGCAGTCTGTGTTTGGTATTCTATGGAGGCTGGTGGAAACTGAGCTCCTGGTCATCATTGTACGAGGCCTATGTTTACTAGGAGCCACACTCGTCATTGTACCAGGCCTATGTTTACTAGGAGCCACGGTTGGTAATGACCTAAATCTAAAAAATGTAACAGAGCTGTATGCACTATTTTGTTCTGCGTTTGAATGCTTTTTGCAAGTTATTTTGTTATGACATTAAAGTGTTCTGAACTTTTTGTCTACTTGCTAACAGCTGAAAAACACGGCTCACATCTGCAAGGTTTTAACTGTATAACTAGCTTGACTGATAGTTTTGGTAAACAATACTGTCAAACCTAAACCGGGACATTCATAATAAAATTTCCATGTCAAATCTATGATTGAAGTCATACACAATAATTTCTTCCGGTTGGCACTCTTGAAAACATGCATCTCAATCAGAAGAAATTCTTGCCAGTCGACCTGTGCACTCATAATGAGACTTGTTGAAGCCTGCCAACCTGAAATGCTAACTGTACGCTCTTTTTGAGAGAATCCCTGCCAGGGCGTCTATCATTTATCCAACGTCTACGCTTTCAATGCCTAGCGGGAAGATTTAGTTTTGTAAGATAATTATATGTTTAACACGCGTAATTTCACAGCAGCGAGATGCTCAGAAGTTTGAGGTTGAGGGAAGATCTCATTGGAAATAATCAAAAGAAACGCCCCATCCATGATAGCCACACCATTGAGCATAGTAGCCATGATAATATAGGGCACTCAACAAATAACACACGTCTTGAAAGCTGTAACTTGACCCTAATCGATGGATATGGAGGAAGCCACTACTGGGTGACTGCAAATTGAAAGTTGGCACGACCTCCATGTCGTGAGCAATACCAAGATAAACATAACACAATTGATACTATGGTTTTCTTAGTGTCAACACCTCTCATTTAACAAGTTTTTTCCATCTAGAATTTCCTCTTAGTGCCCTGGCCAGTTCTTCTGTGCACTGAGCAGAATCTAGAACAAGGAGAATAACTTCTTCATCTTTGGCACTTCTTGACTTGTGTCTCGATTGAATTCCAACCATTGTTCTAATTGAATGTCCATTATGTTGAAAATTCAAAGGCGTCCATTGGCTGGTGAAAATGGATTCATGAAATTGCAGAAGAGAAGCTTTGGAATGTGTATTATTTTCCCCAGGGTATTGGTGAGCTCTTCAATGTCCTTTTCTTTCAAAACAATTCTGGAGTATGTGTGGATTTGGTGATAACTTCCATTGGGTTTATTGCATTCAGCTTTTCATAGTAAAACTCTGGTGCAGTGTTGCTAGCAAACACATCAAGATTATTGCAGCGGTGTCTGAATACAAAAGGGTCATGTGGCATTGACTTCTTCAATAAGTGTGGTCACTTACACAGCCTCTCAATGTTACCATCGAAATTAATTACTCCAATAAAAAGATCTTATGCGTCGAAGCAAAGTGCTGAGTGTCGAAGAGCCTTAGCGGGCACAGATGGGTAGGTAATGAAGGTGGTCAGTTTTCTTTCGATAGATGCTCAGGTTTTGTTGAAAAACACCATAGACTTGATTAATTGGTGAGGAGTGCAGGATTTGTTTTTGCTTTCATGACGACTAAGTTTGGCCGAGTGTGCATTTGTCTAAAATATGACATGATAAATGCTATATAAACAACGGCGATGCAATGCAGCATAGTTCTTATTTATCTATGAAATTATTGTGTATGACTTCAATCATAGATTTGACATGGAAATTTTATTATAAAAGATGAATGTCCCGATTTAGGTTTGACTAAATATTTTAGTTTGTATCTGTCTCATAGTAGCAATGCCTCTCCACCCTCATGCCAATGTATCTATTTTTGCTCAATTTAGTTCAGGTATTTTATGCGTTGGTGGGTTCGAGCCCGTGATATGACCTAGATAGAGAGGACCAAGCAGAGGCTCATTGAGCATGACTAGTAACCTATGCCTTGTTCCATTTCTCTTTTTTATTGTCTTTTGTAATGTTATTCTCGACTCTTTACTATTTAAATGATGATTGAGGTAAATCATAGACCACCCTATAAATGACTGGCTTTCCCACGCTGGTAGGATAGAATGGATCATGGAATAACTTGTTTGGCCTTAGACTCTAGCGCACAGTTAGAAAAGATCCACTAAAAAGTCAGTGGGGACTGCACTTATCGAAGACTTTCTGTTTTCCCTTCCCTCCTACCTCAGGAAACCTCTTTGTACCTTATATTCTTATGTAGGGAAAGAGCTAAACGAACCTTTCCAAACTCATACTTCCAACATCTGGCTTAGCCGGTTCGATCAAATAAACTAGTCCATTGCTTCTGGAACTGCTGAATATACTATTGCTAGTGCTGGTGAAAGGAAAAAGGAGGTTTACAAAAAGGAAAAATAGAGCGAACTCCGAAATGGAACTCCTACAGTAAAAAAGAAAGGTTACATTGGGTAAACGTTGGACAAACTACGAAGTCTTATACAAGAGATATATTATTAAGTTTTCTTAGGTTTTATGGAGAGATATATTATTAAGTTTTTTTAGGTTTTATGCATCATTGGATTTCATTTTGATCTTGACATTGATGAGTTTACACTGACAAATACAATGATTTTTCTATTGTAAATAACAATTTCCAGTTGGATCATGGATATTGTTGCTTTAATTCTATAAATTTGTGATTGATTCTGCATAACATTTCTCAGTTATTTTGTATATTTACAGTTTTTTGAACATATGCATCTTTTTGAGACTGACATGGATTATCTCATATCATTGATGAAACTTGGAGGAATCCAAAAAAATGGGGAATTGCATATGGTACGTGGATTATGGGATCCAATTCCTGTAACAGAGATCCCAACTCCTTCAGCCAGAAGAATTGCTTGAGCAATTGATCTATATAGCAGTGTCCTACATGGCCGTCACCTATGATATCGTTTACCAGTATTTTGTAGTCTTTGGTGAGAGATACGTTGAGATGTGTCCATTCAGCATTGCTTTCTGTTTTTTTCCCAAATGATTTTTCTTTTTCTTTCACTTCTATTCATGTGTCTTTTTATACAATTAATGGTTTTTTATTCAGAAATCCCCACCAATTGAGAACAACAAAATTGAACATAATTGTCATTTTTAATGGTAATTACTTTGCTTGTATACACAAGAATTATCTACTTGCCATTTTTTTGAACCATGCACATCAACAATAAGCAAGGGATACCTTATGTTATTGTAGGACTGTGATAGTGTTGGGTCTCTGATCATGTTGGATTGGAGTGTTGGCATCTCTGTTGATTGCATAAGTTTTGTAATTTTATCATATTAGGGTCTTAAAACAATTATTTTATCTGTAACTGTATTGTTGACCAAGTGTTATGTGACTTGTGTTTTCAGGATACCTGCAAGCTTACCAAGTGAGCCTCGGAGTTCCAGGTTAAAAGACAGGAAGAGAGGTGAAGGGGAAATGGCTCTGAAGAAACATTTTGTAAATGATATGATTGATAATAATCGCTTGCTTTGTGATATCCTTGAAAAGGAATCTACTTGCTATGCAGTTCTCTGGGATTCTGCTCATATTTCGAGTAGTTGTCCATCTTCACCTTCATGTTTTTCTACTATAACTCATGCAAAATGTGGTTCTTCATTTGGAGCAAGCTGCTTGGAAACATTGCCATCTTACTCTTCAACAAATGGCAGTATAATGGTGGGTAGAAAAGAAGGTTCATGTGCACCAAATATCCTGGAGATGAATGAGAATTTGGTATCTGAGTCAATTAAAGTTGGCAACTTTTTAGGCCACCATTGCCAACAGGGAAAACGGCCTGACTTCAGTAATGATAGGTTTACAGATGTTTGTTTGTGTCCAGGAAAATTCTATGGGACGTCAGTCTTTGGATAGTGACTCCCCATTTGATGATTCCATGCATCTTGATTCAGGCACACTGGCATGTGTTGCTTGTGGAATTTTGGGCTTCCCATGTATGGCGATAATACAACTTTCTGAGGAAGCTGCAAGGAATCTCTTGCCTTCCGATTATAAATGTATTGATGAACATTATGGAGCATCTGCTGTAGGCCATGCAAGAGAAGATGCGACCTCTATCGGAGTTGCATGTACTGCTAACCAGAGCATTGGTTTAGGTGATGTTATCATTTTCCTATTTTCTCGTCATTTTTGAACTTATTAAACATTGCCTAATGTCCTTTTTGTCCTTTTAATCGAGGTTGTGTAATTGAGTTCTGGATATGCTAAGGTCGTTGCAATGATACGAGTGCTTCCTCACTATGTAGTAATGTACATATTGAACATAAAAAGTATTAGAATTTTGACGGAAAATCACAACATCTATCAATTTAGATTTATTAAGATGACAAGTTTGGGAAGAAAAAAACAAATAAATTTATTAAATAATAGAATTATTCTGTTGAACCTACTGCCAAGGACAACATTTTGGAGCTGATTTATATTCTGAATATGATAGTGGTCTATGAGTTTATCTTATCTATAAAAGAACTTAGAGAATTAATAATATGGAAAAAGACTTGATAGATATAAATCTGTAGAGAAAGGTAAAGACTATTCTTTCTCCTGTACTTATTTTTATTTTCTTTGGACATTTGCAAATTGCAACATGGATTTTCTTCTTGAAGCACCACCTAGTTTGGCATCCCATTGTGTCAATCATGTGGTGAATGTGTGAATAAACTTGCAAATCCTGTGAATATGTATGCATTTATTTTACCACCAAACAGCTTGTGTTGTTGTGAATAGACTGCCAGATGTGGCGTTTTCAATAATTTATTAGTGAATATTTCATCATCTATCTCGTAAATACTGCTGGACGCTATACCACTTCATTGGTCGATGTTGCCATTCTTGGTAATAGTTTAAAAGCACTAGATACCTCCATATTTTTTAACTGCAGATTCAGTTAATTCTAGAAGTTTAAATAAAGGCTTAATCCAATAAAGTAAAGTTATTCTCTGTATTGTATTGCCTTCTTGATATTTTATGCAAAAAAAATTATATGCAAAGAGATCCTAGCTTTGTTTTCAGTGAAATTATATTCTTGCATAATTGTATGGAAGATATGGAAGATTTATTGTACTTATTTGTATTATGAATTCCCATGTGTTGTAACAGAACTCTCTACCAAAGATAGTAAATGAGAGTTTTGCAAAAGAAGAATTCCACATAGCGAGTTTGAATTTGTTGCAACTCGGCCAAAAGAAGTTATGGATAATCTTTCAGCAATTAGAAGGTCCAAATTCAATGTCATGAATCTTTCAAGCGAGTTAAAGCTCAAGAATGCCTCAGCGTTGAGCCTCTCCAGTGAAAAATCACTGGAGGAATGCAAGGCAATATTGGAACCCATGGTTGAAGATAACAACGCAGTTGCTTGCTCTGAGAATGTGATTAATAATGAAGGAGATCATGATTTCAAGAATCATTCAAGCTCCCTATTTTCTTCATCTCCTAGTTTATATGGTAGAAGCACAATTTCTCTTGTAGCTCAGAATAATAAATGGATTGTTAGGGATGTGGCATTGAATAAAGAACTACCCCACAAATACCCTAATGATTTCCCCAAAGTTGACAACTTTTTTTTTTCCAGATTTCAAATCACCTTCTCGCTAGGATACAACTTCGGGGATCTTACATCCCCACTTGTATGGAAATGATAATTTATTGGCTTAGGTTGATGTATCCACCGCATTTTAGCCCACTTAATTCCTTTGGGTACTATCTGAACAAATGCCCATGAGCCTAGAAAAAGAGGCAGTGGAAAAGGGAACATTATCATAGTTTAGCAACTAACTTCGAGCTTGATTTCCATATTCAAAGACTACATCTTCTAGGATACCGCATGATAACATGATCTATATCAGTATTCATGGACTATCCTCTTACACTTGTATTCCTAAGCCAAATCATGCAAACCCATCAATAAAGCTGGAACTTGGCAGAATACTAGAAACTGGATAAGATGGGGGCACGATGTCATGATCAATCAGGATCTTGCCAAAATACTGTGTTGTGTGGTATTGAGATATGCCCATATCATTGCTAACCATCAAAGGAAATGGATCATTAGACAAATCATCTACTGAACTCCCTGTTTGTCCAAAGGCATAAATAGATGCCTCAAATTTATTATAAGATCTATCCAATCCTATCTCACCCCACCTTGTTGTAGATGTACTCAAAGGAATGCAGTGTTCAAATCCAGTGGTAGACAAGTAAGAATTTGAAGCAATTTCTCCCAGTTTCTCACCCATGACCCTTTGCTCCATAGTAGAAAACTTAAGACGAACATCCCCATCGCGATTAAGAGTAGTATACTCTTCTAGAAGATTAGTTGATCCACCTTCAAGTGCATTGGGCCCAGATGTAAGTGTCAACATTTGGTGCTTTCTACCAGATAGTTATAATTCTTGCATGGTATGAGTAAGAATGCATGTGTCTCCCTTCTCCCGTGCAATAATAGGCAGCTTGTGATGACATGTTGTTTCCACAAAAGCTTCAACCTCTTAAGTTTTCTGTTAAGCTTGATAAGAAGCACCCAAACTAGGAGGCACAAAGGTATTCATGTTCACTAAACATTCTATGCCACCAAAGCTTCCAGCCGAGTTGGCATTTTATCTCCCTGAAAACTCAGTAATTTTCTCAACATCATTACCTTCAGATTGATTTACTAATGTATTCATAGCAGGGTAAATTTTATCATCCTGGTCCAATGGTGTCTTTTGAACAACCTTATCAGTCACTCTCTCTCATCAAGAATTAAGAGAAGGGTATTCCTCTAAACTCTCTGCATCCCTTGTTTAAGTTTCTCCCCCTGCAATCCAAAAAATATGGGTGGATCTATATTTCCTTGATGAATAGTTTGAATTTTTGCATCACTGGTATCTTGTTGATCTTGGAATGGCATAAATTTTATTGGTGATGGGTTTGATGCAGAATATAGAGGCATTATCCTTAATGAACTACCTGAGCGATGATATTGAGAAAAAAGAATTCCTCGACATATAGGATGGATCGATTTCATGGTATGTGTTTGTAGCATAGGATCAAAAAGTACACGGGCAATTCCTGGTGAGTGGTGATGAATTGACTATTCATACAAATGTGGAACTTGTTCTTTAGGAATGGCTTGCTGACAAGTAAATTTCTCCTCAAGATGGAGGCCTTCTCATGAGGTAAGGTCTGCTGATGAAGTATAAATGTATTCATGCAATTTCCCACTAAAATGATGACATGTTGAAGAGAGAAAATATTTGTTGGCTAGATCATTGTAATTTTGCACCCTTGGGTCACTCTGCCCTTGATCAAGATCTTAAGCATTGGGAACTTGTTGCACCTGTGAATGCAGCTGACTTTCCCCATATGGGGATGAAGATGGAGATGAATCCCCACTTCAGAGAATTGCAATCAGGTTCATTAGTGAAAATATAATTTTTAATTTAAGAATTTCCAAATGCATCATTCTAAGACAGCTGTGATGGATAGTTCATGTTGTAGTTATGTTTCTCTTCTATAAATTTAATTTATTTTTGAAAGAAACTGCTAAAAATTAGTTAAAGAAATATCTCTCTCAAAAGTATTCAACTTTATATTACAAATCCATTTAATCCCTACTTCAACATCAGTTACAAGGCAAAGACAAGAATCTCAACATTCTTAATGCCTCCACCTAAAATAATAGAGTAAGATTAGAAAAATCTCAACATTCTCAATGCCTACACCTATAACAATAGAGTAAAATTAGACAGTCCACCATTGGTGTAATAGTTAGATTTATTCATGATGTTTAGACTTTAGAAAACTGAATACCTTGGAACATTTTCTTTGAAGAAGGAAGAATATATGCAAAAAGTTACAAGGCCCAATATAATTGTGAAAGGTACTTCACTTCATAGCTTCTTGGATTTATGTTGGGTCTCTCTACATTCTTAAATGCTTTGGTGGTGAGAAGAGCAAGTGAAGCAAGCCCCTAAAATTTACTTGCCTAAAAGTTACTACACAAAAGAGGTACTGGATAATGGAAGAATCTATGGTCAAGAAGACAATACGGGCTCAAGTATCTCTGACTCTAATTCATATTAAATTTACCAAAATGTGCATTTAGTAGTTGAAATCATTCAAGTTTGTCTATTTAAGGAATTCTAATTAAGGGTGCTAGCTCAATGGTAGAGCACCTTCCATATAGGTAGGAGGTTGGTGGTTCGATTCCTCACTGCCCTATATATATTCTGAAACCACTAAAAAGATATAAATGACTAAAAAAATGACCAAAATTTGCATATAAACGACCATCGGTACAACATGAGAGATAAGTGACCAAATAAATGACCAAAATATGCATATAAATGACCACTTTTGGGTTGGCGATCGTTGGTAGCAAATTAGCGGTCATTTATCACATGACAAAAAATGTGGTCATTAATTGTGACAATTAATGACCAAATATACAACCAAATATATGACCACAAGATAAGCTATAAATGACCAAGCTAAATATGACCACATTTTTGGTCGCGTGATAAATGACCGCTAATTTGCTACTAGTGTTCACCAACTCAAAAGTGGTTATTTATATGCGGATTTTGGTCATTTTTTGGTAATTTATCTCTCATTTTGTACTAGTGTTGTCTACACCAAGTGGAAAAGAGAATGAGTAACAATTGGCTGACTGAGAGGAGTAATTTATACTAGACTGAAAAACACAAGAAGAGTTCAATTCATATGATGTAACTATTAAACAACTATATGTCGAACCCTCGGAAGGGATTATATCTTACTCAAGTTTACATGTATTCCTTAATATTTTTAGATCGACCCGGAACATACAGTATTAACGATTTATTTTAAGTGTTTTAAGGAGTAACTCAAGTAATTCAAAATCCGATTTAGGTAAGTAGTGAAACGATATTCAATCAACTCTGTCGAAATGAAATCCATTAAAAATGCGATATGTCAGTCTAGCAGTCCACAACAGGTTGTCTCTGTTATAACCTTGGTTCAATCCAAGTATAACAAATAACAGAGGAAATTCCTTTAACGGAATTAATCTTTTGGCTCGAAGATATCAAGTCACACCTCACTTACACAAATATAAGGATTACTGTTTTGTTGGCAAGCAACACCCTTCTCAATTTTTTTTTTCTGCTTCATTGAATAAAATTTATTAGTTCTCTTCTATAAATTATCCTAAAAGTTATAAAGAAGTGCCTTCAGAATCTTTGATTCTGAAGGTACTCTTAAATAGAAGGTATTGATGATTAAAATAAGTTGAAGAAATAATTTCAATTCAAGCTCGTCATTTTTACAAATTGATTATTCTAGCAGTTGTTAAAATATAATCAATTTTCAGTACTATTTTAAGTGATTATATTTATGATTTGCTAACTATTATCATTCATTTTTTATTAACACTACTTGCATTTGATTCTATAATTCCTTATTTCATTTTTTTTGTTTTCATTTCTTTTAAGATATGATTTCTTATGATTAAGTATAATTTAATATATATTTGCTTAGGGTTGATTAATTTTGTTGTATAAGTCTTTCTGACCCTTAGTAAATATTCATATTATTCTTGTCATATGTAGATCATATTTTAATTTTTGTAAATAAATTAAGATAGCTTTGTAAATAAGTTTAACTTCACATTCGAAGGTTTAACTTCACATGCGATTTCATTTTGAATTATGAATGCAGATCTTTGTGTTATGATCGAATGATGGTTTGAAATTGGTTATGGTTTAAAAACTTATCTTACGATAACCTTTGGTTGGTTAAGTCACATTGTATTCATTTGACAAATTAATTTAGTATTTCACATGGTATAAACTCGTTTGTGCCACCGTGTATTAACTTAATTTGAATGTTGGATTGAATTGTTATGAACTTAGCCTTGAAAGATGTGGCTTATGTTTTCATCAACCTAGGGTTTGATGATTTCATTGAATTCATAAAATATATGAACCATAATGTCTCATAATGGGAGATCATCTATTAAATCTCGGGATGGCTTATTTTGTACAAAGTACAAGTTGATGTTAATGGCATACATGAATCATATCATATATCGAATTATGATTAAGGCAATAGTCTATTAATCATGATCGGTTATAATGTGTAAATTTCAAAATCACTCTAATCGATAGTACATCAAGGTTCTACGTGTAGCTTTGTCAATAAAAAACCCGAAGGTATAACATTTTTGATATGTGACATGAATTGATGCTTTACTGACACCTATTTGATATAAACATTGTGAAATTATTATCTAGTTCTATGCTGAGTGTCAAACTCATTTTTTGATATTATTTCACTTTGTTTTCTGTATTGTTTGATAATTTTAAATCTCATTATTACGATAGTTTGGTTCATGTATTCGTTTTGGCGGTGATGATTTTATTCCTAAACACTGGTCTAAGATTTCATATGAGCCGAATGGAGACTTTCATTATGTCATTAACTTGGATCCCAATACCATCTATATTCACGCAGCCTTTCATTCCAAACCTCATTCAAAATCATAGTGAGGAAATGGCTTCTCTATGTTGTTTTGAAGTATTAGGTCCGGAGATGCTTGAAGCAAGTCTGGAGATGCTTGAAGTAGACCCAGAGGTTGCTGCTCTGTTTCATAAGATAGGTTGGGGTTCGTTCATTGAGAAATTTGATGGACACCATAGCGAAATTAGGAAGCAATTTGCTCTAAGTCTTCAAGAAGATGTAGCTCATGTTGGAGGGTTTTGTCTTATTGTCAGCGAGGATTCAATTGCAAAGGCTACTAGCCTTCCCTGAGTAGGAGAACTATGGTTCAATGGAGCAAAGGTTAATAAAGAAAGGTGTACGTCACTCATGCTTCCTCTCCCAAAAGGTTCAGATTTATCTGTTGGGGTTTTAGCTAAATTCTTAAAATCAGAATGGAAAAGTTCATATGAAGTTCTAGTTAGGTATGTGACCTATGATGGCAGAATTTCTCATATTCACTATTATCATCTCCGCTTATTGTTATCCATAAAGGGTTTCAAACTTAATTTAGCTTTCTTCGTGCTTCGAAGTCTGAAAAAAATGGAACAAGCTATGCAGACTACAGTAGGTGATTTCGATAGAAGTTTGTTCCATCATGGTTTGATTAAGATATTCATCCAACATCAATTATCTTTGGTTGGTAGGTCTTGGGGAGAATTATTGGCTGAAAATAAGTTAGGGTTAACCCAATATTGGCCAACTTTGTTGCCTAAACCTCATAGGAAACGCAAAGCTTCATTAAATTCTGGTGATAATAATAGCCCTAAGTCTATGATAAAGGATGTTGGGTTGCAGGGTAAGTCTTCACCTATGAATGTTGATAGCGGTTTTGCTATTATCAATAAGCTTAACCCTTTGAATACTAGAGTTGCTTTAGTTCAGTCGCCTGTATTTTTGTGCACATTATCAAATTTGAATGAGAATTTAGAAGATTTGGAAGGTTTTGGAATTGGGAAAAGGTAAAACCTTGTTACCCCCAAAAGCTATTGATAGTGTACACACAGTTAATAAACCTCAAGGTATATCTACACAGAAGCTTGAAAAATTAGTAGAGGTCTGTTGTCGAGAAAATGACTATAATGAGAGGGATTCTATGTTATTTGGTATACGGCATTTTACTCTAGTATGGCTACGAATTCCACTCTACTTTCGATCCTTGAAACCCTATAACAGCTTGAAGAGCCCCCTTTGATTAGAATTGATAGTGAGGATGATCAATTTTATCCAAATCTTGAAACTCCTCTGAATAACGAAAAACAGAGTTTTTAAGTGGAATGTTCTGGGTCACCTGCTAAGGACTTTGTTGATCAATCTTCTCCTATTGATTCTGCATCGATCCCTTCATTTGGTGATGATTCTTCATCTACTAGAAGAGATGAAGGGTTTTAGTTAACTCTCAAACAAATCTTAAAAGATAAAATTTCAGAGTTGAAGGAAGAGTTAAAAGAATCATATTCTAGTTAGTCAAGCTTGAAAGATGAAATTAAAACTCTCATAGAAGAATTACTATCTTGGGTTCATAAATGGCTAGAAATGAAGTCGAGAAAAGAAAAATACAAAAATGATAGGAAACTCATAAAGATGGCCAATGAACAATTACTTGAACAAATTGAACATCAGAAACTTAAAATCCTTGAGCTTACGGCCAGATTGTCAGAGTCAAGAAGTAAAGCTAGAGTATATGGTGCGCCTTGAGTTACTTCTGGTAACAACTGTGCATTCTATTTTGAATCCAGCAGGTAACAAAATTTCTGAGTAGTATACTCAAATGCTTTTACTATTTTATTGTCATCTTACATTGAATGTTGAACTTATGAGATTTGTATTTTTCTTGCACAGATGGAGGTTTCTATAATTTTGATCAATTAGGTGGAGAAGTTACATGCCACGAGGATCAAAAATTTTGGAAAAATATACTGCAGTTACATCTACTTTTGATTATCGAATTGGAGAGTGTGTTCTAGGTGTTATTTTGATCCATCTTTACACATAAATCAGTTTACATCATGAAGTTAGTTTAACAATTGTTCATCCTCCAGATGTTCAAGTTAAATGTAATAGAAAGATGTTGATTATCGTCTATTAAAATTCCTAACAGTTGTTAGAGAGCTGGCATCTATTTTTAGGTCTAGGTTAGACAAACTTGGAAGAGGTTATTGGAAGCCTGTTGTATTTAAGTGATAAACAATTACAGATTTAGGGTCAATGGAGTTCTGAAGGAAAACTTGTTGAAATATTACATAATTTCTTGTTTGATCGCTCTACTGGAGTTTTGTCTTCGTGGATGATTATGACATAATTTCTCAAACTGGTATCCCTGTGTTGCTACCATTTTCTGATACTTTAGTACATATTTCAATATATTATTTCCTCGTTTTATACTTGTGCAATTGTACTATGATTATAATTGTATAAATTATCTGAAAGTTTCTCTATCTACTCAATATTAATGTTTGATTAAATATTACTAAATCCTTTAATTAATATGTTATTGGTAACTATGATTTAGTAATAGTTATTTCATATTTATTTCTGATAGCATTGGCGTGTCCACTGTGTTTTCTCAAATGAATACAATCTGTTACAAATATTTGGTATTGAGCAATTGGTTATAGATTAATATATCATTATAGAATTAAATTGAAATAGTTTTCTATTTCAAATTTTCTATTCTGTGCATATACAACAGGGCAATTTATGTGATAATCTTGTTAGTTTTTCAGAAATTTCAATCGGATCTAGGATCTTAACTGAGAGAATAACATGTACAGCATATCTACAGCATATTGACAGCATATCAATCATGGACATAATAATGCAAGTACACAAGAGACACAGAGTTTCATTGGGAAAACCAAGAAGGTGAAAAAACCCGCAACTTCCTCAAAGATAGAGAGAGCAATGATACAACCCAAGTACAAGAGATAGTCTTCTCCTAGTAGTAGCTTCTCCTCCTCCACAAGTTCGCCACTTTCCAATGAGAGTATGAGTTAGAAAGTGAATGATCAAATAGAGTGCCTCCCGCACTCTATTTATACATGACTTGAATTTCCTAATAACCTTTACTAGGTCGGCCTCAGCTTAACCACATAACATAAAGCTGACATGGCCGACCCCCACTAGGGTGGTCTAATAACCCTTTCACGCACATGACTCATACAGGGCCGACCCCATCAAAGTGGTCTAATAACCGATCAAGTATAAGTTACGACACTTACAATATAAATGACGACACTTCCATATAAAGGAATAATAACATCTCTATAGGAATACAAACACTTCCTTATAGAGGAATAATAACATCTCTATAGGAATACAATATACATAGATGAAATACATAGGTGAAATACATTCCAAAGTTACATATACATCAACAGTCCCTCTTAACTAGGAAGGTATTTCTCGACACAGATCTGCTAGCACAAGTCTTCTTCTCTGGATCATCGTCAACAAGTCATCATCCTTGAATCATTGTCATCGTCACTGCTGCTACTATCTCAATCAATCTCCGATCTACTCATCATAGGAAGTTCTACAGAGCGAGTCCTTTTTCATACTGGATGTAGGCCCACCACCTGTAGGTCTTCATCATCACTGGCCATATTGTGGAATCCTCAAGAGTTATTACGTGCATCACAATGCCTCGAAAGAGTATCCCAGGACCATTTATGTGCCGAAGCACGACTGACAAGATCTCCCAGGTCCACTTACATGTGACAGTCACAAAACCTTAAAAGAGTGTCTTGCCAAGCAAGATCTCTAAAGAGCATCTGAGGCCTTTTTTATCCTATCCAGATCTCTAGGACTTATTACATGTGATCCCTACCACAATGCCTCGAAAGAGCATCCCAGGACTTATTACGGGCACACAGCCCAACCTATTGGATCTCCCAGGTCTACTTACATGTGGTCATGGCAATGCCTCGAAAGAGAATCCTAGGACTTATTACAGGAACATAGCCCAACCTATCGAATCTCCTAGGTCTACTTACATGCCATAGGACAATGCCTCGAAAGAGCATCCCAGGTTGTTACGAGCACACAACTCTACCTGTCAGATCTCCTAGGTCTACTTATATGTCCTCCCAGAGCAATGCTTCGCCATGCTGTTACGAGCACACAGCTCTACCTATCGGATCTCCCAGGTCTACTTATATGCTCATCTGCACAACCTATCCACGGCCATAGAGTATCAACCTGATACTCACTATCCATCATCCCGATGTACATCATCACATGATCAACCTGATCATCATCACTGCATCATCCTGATGCATGTCATCTAGAGCAACATCTTGAATCTTATCATCCATGATCAACCTGATCATATAATGCATCCACCTGATACATATCATCATCCAAGATCCACCTAATCATACAATGTATCCACCTGATACATACACAGATACATGATCCATATGATCCTACAATGTATCCACCTAATATATATCAACATACATGATCTACTTGATCGTACAACATATCCACCTGATACATATAAAGATACATGGTTCAAGCATCCAACATGATGCATATACATATACATGATCCAACTGATCATGACAAGCATCCAACATGATGCATATATAGAGCAGTAACTAGAGCATCATCATGATGCTCATCATCCAACGCTTACATCCGCAGCCATGGAAGGATCCTCCTCTAACCATGCTGGGAATGGCTCCTGCAAATGTGTCCATCACTTGTTCCTTGAAGTGTCATCAATCTAAAGAACACCAAGCCTCTCTCTGAAGTACTCGAACTTCACTCTGGCTAGTGGCTTCGTCAGCACATCTGCAACCTGCTCATCCGTCACAACATACAGGAGATTCACTGCTCCTCTCTGCACCATATCCCTGATATAGTGATATTTGATCTCTATGTGCTTCGACCTATTGTGGAACCCCAGGTTCTCAGACAACTTCACATAACTTTGGTTGTCACAAAAGATACCAGTAGCCTCCAGCGAGAGATCAAATAACTCAGATAGTAGCTTGCAGAGAGCCATACTACCTCACAACTAGCCGAACAAGCTGCAACATACTCAGCCTCAGCTTTACTCAGTGCTACGCAGGACTGCTTCCTACTAAACCAAGATATCACACCTGATCCCATACTAAAGCAACACCTAGATGTGCTCTTCCTATCTGCAGCACTGCCTACCCAGTCTAAATAAACATAACCCTGTAGGTTAAACTTTTGACTCGCATCATACTTGATCCCATAATCAATTGTACCCTTCAGGCAACTCAGAATATGCTTTACAACA
The DNA here is from genome assembly GCA_027924585.1 of Larix kaempferi. NCBI lineage: Eukaryota > Viridiplantae > Streptophyta > Pinopsida > Pinales > Pinaceae > Larix > Larix kaempferi. The sequence goes on from BSBM01000416.1 coordinate 9,157,000, forward strand.
ACCAGGTGAACATCTCTAGGATCCGCCAGGAACTGGCTCAATGTGTTCACTGCAAAGCAAATATCTAGTCTCGTATTCATCAAGTACATCAAGGACCCAATCATCTGATGATACATCATGACATCAATCGGATCAGATGAAGCATCACACAGAAACTTCAGGTTCGATGCCATAGGTGTGGCCATGGCCTTACAGTCCATCATCCCGAACCTCTTTAGGATCTCTACTGCATACATCCCTTGTCCAAGGAAGATTCCATCTACACTCTGCCACACCTTCATGCCTAGAAAGTAGTGCATCATACCCAAGTCCTTCATCTCGAACTTGGAAGCAAGTGTTGAATTTTCTGAATTTACTTCAATCTGATCTAGGATCTTAACTGAGAGAACAACATGTACAGCATATCTACAGCATATCAATCATGGAGACAATAATGCAAGCACACACAAGAGACACAAAGATTTACTTGGGGAAAACCATAAAGGTGAAAAACCCCAATAACTTCCTCAGAGATAGATAGAGAAATGATACAACCAACCAATAGAGATAGCCATAACCTAGCAGCAATCCTCCTCCTCCATAAGTGCGCCTCTCCTCCTTGAGAGCATGTGTGTGAAGTGAGTGAGTAAATAGAGTGCCTCCCGCATTCTATTTATACTTGACTTGACTTGCCTTTTTACCTAACTCATGTCGGCTCGAACTTAACCACATAACATAATGCTAAGTGGGCCGACCCCCAATAGGGTGGTCTAATAACCCTTTGACCCACGTGGCCAACCCCCAATAGGGTGGTCTAATAACCCTTTGACCCACATGACTTATACAGGGCCGACCCCAAACAAGGTGGTCTAATAACCCATCAAGTATAAGTTACGACACTTACAATATAAATGACGACACTTCCTTATAGAGGAATAATACCATCTCTATAGGAATACAATATACATATATGTGAAATACATTCCGAAGTTACATATACATCAACACTCCCTCTTAACTAGGAAGGTATTTCTCAGCACAGTTCTTCTAGCACAAGTCATCTTCTCTGGATCATCGTCACTGGATAATCGTCATCGAGTCATCATCATCATCACTGCTGCTGCTATCTCAATCAATCTCTGAATCTACTCGTCATAGGAAGTTCTACAGAGCCAGTCCTTTTTCATACTGGATGTAGGCCCACCACCTGCAGGTCTTCGTCATCACTGGCCATACTGTGGAATCCTCAGGACTTATTACGTGCGTCACAAAACCTCGAAAGAGCATCCCAGGATGTTACGGGTACACAACTCCGACCTGTAGGATCTCCCAGGGCGCTATTACATGTGACCCCACCACAAAAGCTCGCAAGAGCATCTCAGGATGTTACGGGTACACAACTCCGACCTGAAATCTCCCAGGGCACAAATTACATGTGGTCCACCACAAAACCTCGCAAGAGCATCTCAGGATGTTACGGGTACACAACTCCGACCTGAAAGATCCCAGGGCAACGAATTACATGTGGTCATGGCAAAAACCTCGCAAGAGCATCCCAGGACTGATTACGGGCACACAGCCCAACCTATCGGATCTCCCAGGGAAACGAATTACATGCCATAGGACAAAACCTCGCAAGAGCATCTGCCAGATATCCCAGGGCGCTATTATATGCCATAGGCAAAACCTCGAAAGACTATCTGCAGATCTCCCAGGGCAACGAATTACATGTCCTCCCTGAGCAAAACCTCGAAAGAGCATTTGCCAGATGTCCCAGGGCACCGAATTACATGCCATAGGCAAAACCTCGAAAGACCATCTGCAAATCTCCCAGGGCAACGAATTACATGCTCATCTGCACAACCTGATCCACGGCCATAGAGTATCAACCTGATACTCACCATACATCATCCTGATGTATCCATGATCATCCTGATCATCATCACTGCAACGTCCTGCTGCATGTCATCTGGAGCAACATCCTGAAGCTCGTCATCTATGATCATCCTGATCATCACTGCAACATCCTGCTGCATGATCCACCTGATCATCAATGCATCTACCTGATGCATACCAAGTATCATACATGATCCTCCTGATCATCAATGTATCCACCTGATACAAATACATGATACATATCATCATACATGATCCTCCTGATCATCAATGCATCTACCTGATGCATACCAAGTATCATACATGATCCTCCTGATCATCAATGTATCCACCTGATACAAATACATGATACATATCATCATACATGATCCTCCTGATCATCAATGCATCTACCTGATGCATACCAAGTATCTACCTGATACATATCATCATACATGATCCTCCTGATCATCAATGTATCCACCTGATACAAATACAAATACATGATACATATCACCATACATGATCCACCTGATCATACAATGTATCCACCTGATACATATACAGATACATGGTCCAAGCATCCAACATGATGCATACATACATACATAAAATGATCCAACTGATCATATCCAAGCAGAAACCAGAACATCATCCTGATGCTCATCATCCAGCGCTTACATCCACAGCCATGTGAAGGATCCTCCTTCCAACATGCTTGGAATGGCTTCAGCAAATGTGTCCATCACTTCTTCCTCGAAGTATCCTTGATCTGAAGCACGCCAAGCCTCTCTCTGAAGTACTCGAACTTCACCCTGGCTAGTGGCTTCATCAGCACATCTGCAATCTGCTCATCCGTCGCAACATACAGGAGCTTCACAGCTCCTCTCTGCACCATATCCCTGATATAGTGATATTTGATCTCTATGTGTTTCGACCTGTCATGAAACACTGGGTTCTCGGACAGCTTCACACAACTCTGGTTATCACAGAAGATACCAGTAGCCTCCAACGGGAGATCAAATAACTCAGACAGTAGCTTCCGTAGCCATACTGCCTCACAACTAGATGAACAGGCTGCAACATACTCTGCCTCAGCTGTACTCAGTGCTACGCAGGACTGCTTCCTGCTAAACCAAGAGATCACACCTGATCCCATACTGAAGCAGCACCCAGATGTGCTCTTCCTGTCTGCAGCACTGCCAGCCCAATCTGAATCAACATAACCTTCCAGGTTAAACTTTTGATTCGCCTCATACCTGAGCCCATAATCCACTGTACCCTTCAGGTACCTCAGAACATGCTTTACAGTAACCAGGTGAACACTTCTCGGATCCGTCAGGAACTGGCTCAATGTGTTCACAGCAAAGCAAATGTCTGGTCTCGTGTTCGTCAGGTACATCAAGGACCCAATCATCTGACAATACATAGAGACATCAACTGACTCAGATGAAGCATCACATAGAATCTTCAGATTCGATGCCATAGGTGTGGCCATGGCCTTGCAATCCATCATCCCGAACCTCTTTGGGATCTCTACTGCATACTTCCCTTGTCCAAGGAAGATTCTATTTGCACTTTGCCACACCTCCATGCCAAAAACAAATAGTGCATCATCCCCAAGTTCTTCATCTCGAACTCGGTAGTAAGCTTCCGCTGCGTGTCGGTAATCAATCTATCTTCACCATACCAAGTTATGGGAGCTTGCTTCAAGCCATACAAGGCTTTCTTCAATCTGCATACATATGACTCCCTGTCAGGTCTTGGGACTGCATCCCAAACATCTTCTTCATGATCTACGGATCATGGCATTCCATTTCTTCATCCCAGATCCTGGGAACTTCAATATCTTCAATAGATATCTTTCTTGCTGGAACAAATGTTGTAGTCCTTTTGTAGGAGATGGCATATGATCTTTCCTACACAACAAGTTAAATTGCATGATTAGAAAACATCTTATAGTTTTCAGAACAAATTCTTACACATAAAGAAATATGCCATACAGTCATGCAATTATCTTAGCCAATGCTTCAATACAACATTTATCCATATCCCGTAACTTTCTAGATGCCTTCCAATCTCTACCAGAACATTGTTAAGAGTGTGCACAACTCCCAACATGTCAGCAAAGAGGTTTCATTCTAGATAAGTAGCAATGGAATGTTGTACAGTGCCATAGGCTACTTACCCATGCATATTAGTAGTATACTGTTCATCAATGCAATTATTCTAATATGCATAATACACAACCTAATTCTAGGAACATCAGTATATACATTATTGAACAGTATTATTTAAGAAATGACAATTCAAATACTTATCTTTGTTTGTTCGTTGGGTGGACTCCCTCTGAGTCTTTGCTTCCTTGCAGGAGCTGCTGGAGTCCTAATCTGAGGTAGCTTCTTCTACACCTTTCTGTTGCGAAATGTAGAGAGATGATCAACTCCCTCTGAATATCTGCATCCTTGCAAAAACTACTGAAGTGTGCTCCTTTGCTTTCTTGCAGGAACAACTAGAGTGTGCTCCTTTGCTTTCTGGCAGGAGCAACTGGAGTGTGCTCCCTCTTGATCTTTGCTTCCTGAATTACCTGTTCTTGAACTCATATTCATCCTTGGTCCCTATGCATGCTTATTAGTATCATGAATGTGTTATCCTTGTGATCTCATATAAAATCATACATTCATTAGTATACTATTAAAACACAATAATCTCAAGCATGTATAGTCATGATCATTTCAAACAGAAATAATAAGCATGAGCATTCAAGGATTCGTATGGTTAGTCAAATCATAAGAAACATAACATGTCTAAACCTGTAATTACTCAAGCCTATGACTCTTCAGGTTAGTTGAATCATCAATCAAGATAAGATATAAAATGCATAAAACCTGTGATTATTCAAGCCTATACTTTCATGATTCTTCTGGTTAGTCATATCATCAATTATAATAATATACATCCAACCATGATTATTCAAACCTATGACTTCATGAATAATTATTATCAACAACAGTATAAGATCCTAACACAAGGTAGGATTTTAGCTTGATATAGGAAAAACATACCTGGATTAGCATGCTAGCTATTTATGTCTAACATACCCGCATAATGTCTTATGGTTCTCTTTAGTGACTTGTGCTAGTAACCTGCATGTCTCATAAGTTAACCATTATAAAACTAAGTTATACATACCTCGAGAATGGATCTTCTATGAGATCCATGGCAATGGATGAATCTTTGTCCTCATGATCATATGTTCTTGAACTAGAACATGATTTGTCTTCTTGGTGTACCTTTCATGTTAGTAGACAACATAAAACTCATACAACATCACAATGTGTTAGTACAAACATAAGTTTCATACTCCTAATAAATGAATGACTTCTATCATGCATTCATAATTTTATTAAGGTGATATGACAAGTCTAAAATCAAGATTGTACTAACCGTGATAATATGAAGACAAGCATACCATAAACTTAATTATGAACAAATCTCAAAACATACCTCGATGAGTCATACCTGTCGAGATCACTTGTAATCTTCTTATGTAAGGCCTTAGCCTCATCTCCCTCTGAAACAGGAACTTCTTCACTTATGCAAGTGATTAACCCAATCCACTTGATTTGCAAGAACTGGACCTTGAGCTGGATATGGGTTTGTCAGAGAAACCCCAAAAATTCAAACTTTGAATTTCAAACTTCTGATAGGATAGAAATATGTGCCTTGATGAGCTGATCAAGTTGGTATATTCAGAATTTGAAAACTGCAAAGTTTCACTCCTCAATTTTGCCTTTGAAACTTCTAGATTCACTGGACGTGACCCTGAACTGGGGTTTGATGAAACCCACTCTTTTTCCCCATCAAAATGTTTGATCAAAAGCTCTAAGCTTCTATTTTTCTGAGGAGCTTCCAGCCGTGGTCACAGATTTCAAAAATTCCCATTTTTACAGAAGCCCTAATTTTCCACTTTTCTGATCAAAGTCCCGAACTAGGGTCTAATCAAGCCCGGCCTTCTGCCCAACCAAAAATTCTGATATTGGTCTCTAAATTTCTATTTTGATGAGTATCATCCAGCCGTGATCTCCGATTACAAAAATTCCAACTTTCTCCAAAGCCCTAAATTCCGGAAGCCATGAATGAAGGTACCAAAAAATAATTCTGTTTTGACAGAAATATGTACCTGATTGTTTCTGGTGTAACTCCGAAATTTTTGATCCACAGGGTCTGAAAAAGTTTCCTGAGATAGCCTGACCTGTTATCTTTCCATCCTGGCAGGTCTGACCTCAATTGGATTCTCTGAGAGAGAGATATGCCAAATGTCGCAACGTGACCTGTTTTGGGATAAAACAGGAGAGCGAACTTGTACGGCGTGCCACGTGTCACTGTTTTAACTTCAGCCTCTGAAAACGTTTTCTGCGATAGCTCGGCCTGTTACCTTTCCATCCTGATAGGTCTGACCTCAATTGGACTCTCTGAGAGAGAGTTATGCCAAATGTCGCAACGTGACCTGTTTATGGGATAATACAGGAGAGCGAACTTGTACGGCGTGCCACGTGTCACTGGTTCGACTTCGGCCTCTGAAAACGTTTTCTGAGATAGTGAAGACTGTGTACTACCTGTCACTTTTTACGAAATTTCATTTGGAGCTTCCTAGCCCAAGATATGACCTTTTTCCCAAGGTCACCTGATTTTGACTCAGATCTGGAAGAGGCAGAAACCCTATATTGTACAGATCATAAATCACAAAGTACAACGAATTAGAGGTTGTCCTTTGGACACAAGATACCTGGAGATCTTAGCTTCGGCCTGTAACAATTTCAGATCCGAAAACTTCGCCAAAACGGATTTATAGCGAAAGTGCTACGATGACTGGTTTTTGCTATATCAAGCCCTAGCATCGTAAGTGCAACAAGTGTCATACATGCCATATCATGCCTTCTTTCAGGCTAGCTCTGATACCATGTTGAATTTTCTGAATTTACTTCAATTTGATCTAGGATATTAACTGAGAGAACAACATGTACAGCATATCTACAGCATATCAATCATGGAGACAATAATGCAAGCACACACAAGAAACACAAAGATTTACTTGGGGAAAACCATAAAGGTGAAAAACCCCAATAACTTCCTCAGAGATAGATAGAGAAATGATACAACCAACCAATAGAGATAGCCATAACCTAGCAGCAATCCTCCTCCTCCATAAGTGCGCCTCTCCTCCTTGAGAGCATGTGTGTGAAGTGAGTGAGTAAATAGAGTGCCTCCCGCATTCTATTTATACTTGACTTGACTTGCCTTTTTACCTAACTCATGTCGGCTCGAACTTAACCACATAACATAATGCTGAGTGGGCCGACCCCCAATAGGGTGGTCTAATAACCCTTTGACCCACATGGCCGACCCCCAATAGGGTGGTCTAATAACCCTTTGACCCACATGACTTATACAGGGCCGACCCCAAACAAGGTGGTCTAATAACCCATCAAGTATAAGTTACGACACTTACAATATAAATGACGACACTTCCTTATAGAGGAATAATACCATCTCTATAGGAATACAATATACATATATGTGAAATACATTCCGAAGTTACATATACATCAACAGCAAGCTTCCTCTTGGTATCGGCAATCAATCCATCCTCTCCTGTTACAAACATGTCATCCACATACAAGAGTAGTATCATAGGATTTCCTTCCTCAACCTTGTAGTAAAGGTTGGAATCTGGTTTACTCTTAGTAAATCCCAAACTGGATAGAAAGATGTCTATCCTACCATACCAAGTCCTAGGAGCTTGCTTCAATCCATACAAGGCTTACTTCAGTCTGCACACATATAACTCCCTGTCATGTGTCTCAAAACCAAGTGGCTGCTCCACATACACTTCCTCCTCGATTACACCATTCAAGAAAGCTGTCTTGACATCCATCTGGTGTATCTTCCACTTCATCACTGCAGCCAGAGCAAGTACTGATCTGATGGAAGTGTATTTGACTACACGAGAAAAAGTGTCTTCATAGTCTATCCCCTCCTTCTGGGAGAAGCCACGAGCTACAAATATCGCTTTGTATTTCTCTATGCTACCATCTGCAGCATGCTTGATCTTGTAGATCCATTTGGAAGTCACAACAGATTTCCCTTCGGGTCTTGGTACTGCATCCCAAACATCATTCTTCATGGTCGACTAGTACTCCTAGATCATGGTGTTCTTCCTGAATCTTGGGAACTTCAATATCTTCAATAGATAACTTTGTTGTTGAACAAATGTTGTAGTCCTTATTTTGTAGGTGATGGTATACGATCTTTCCTACAAAACAAGTTAAATCACATGATTAGAAAACATCTCATAGTTTTTAGAACAAATTCTTACACATAAAGAAATATGTCATATAGTCATGCAATTATCTTAGCCAATGCTTCAATACAACATTTATCCATATCCCGTAACTTTCTAAATGCCTTCCAATCTCTACCAGAACATTGTTAAGAGTGTGCACAACTCCCAACATGTCAGCAAAGAGGTTTCATTCTAGATAAGTAGCAATGGAACATTGTACAGTGCCATAGGCCACTTACCCATTAGATGCATATCAGTAGTATACTGTTCATTAATGAAATTATTCTAATATGCATAATACACACCGTAAGTCTAGGAACATAAGCATATACATCATTGAACAATATTATTTAAACAAACAAATATGCAAGAAATGACAATTCAAATACTTATCTTTGTTTGGTTGTAGGGTGGACTCCCTCTCAGTCTTTGATTCCTTTTTGCAACTCCATTCTGATGTGGATTGTGAGAAGTGGTCAAATCCCTCTGAATGTCTGCATCCTTGCAGAAACTACTGGAGCGTGCTCCCTCTTGATATTTGCTTCCTGGATTACCTATCCTTGATCGCTATGCATGTGTTGGCACCTATAAATTTTTGCACAAAATCCTAAGAGAAGAACTATATCCCACTGATAGACTCCACAAAAAGAGGGTCAAAACCTTTCCTACTTAGATCTAGGTTGCTAAGACGAGGAAAATATCTAAGTTAGAAAGGGAACGATGAGAAAGAGGAAGAGTTTAGGAATTTTTAAGCCTAAGGAGATAGCCCCAATAATCAAAATGGGTCAAAAGGTAGATAACCTACAGTCCGAAAAAGAAATAAAGTATAAGATAAAGATCGGACCATTTTCCAACCATTGATCCAAGGCACAGTAGAGATCCATGGCCCAAAAATCATCCTCGCATGGTGGAGTTGCGCAGAAGGAAACCTTATAAAGCGGTCGTGAGAGGAAAGTCGTTGGGACAGGTGGCAGCCGGAGGGGACCTTGAAAGACGGTTTCGGTGGTAAGCGAAAACCACCAAAGAGCTTGCGATACCATCGCAGCATAAAGGCAGGGTACCAGATCGATGGCGTGGATTTCAAAGCCGGGGATTTGACGGTGCAGAAGATATGTCGTCACATCAGCAGAAAGAACCGGGTAGATCAAATGGGTCTTAGCAAAAGAAGTCACATCTACGGCTATCGGATGCAAGAGGTGCAAGGTCAGTAACGGGGTAGGATCCACCTGCGAGAGCACTGAAAGCTAGAAACCTGGATAACTCCCCACCGTAGATATGTCAAAGGCAAGATCAACAATCCTCAGCGGTTTTCACAAGATGAAAGAACACCCCAGATAAGCAAGGAAGGTGGTTGCGAGATTGTATACCGTCTGCCATGTGTCACCACTTGAACACCTCGCAAGGGGGGTTAAGTGGTAATCCAAAACCAAAGGTCTGGTCGCGATACCACCGTAGCCTTGTATACGGTTAGGTATGATCGATGGCTAAGATTTAAAGCAAATAAAGAATTCTATGGTGGAGAGGAAGAGTGGCCAAATCAGAAAAGTTAAATGAAGACTCAAATCAATGGATCGGAAGCAGTGCCCAATAGATCGATGGATAAGAAAGGTGGACAGCTGGAAAAAGTAAATGAAAGTTACCCGGAGAGGTGTTTTATATATAGCACGGCATGAAAAGAATAAACATTTCTTTCTTGGACCTATCAGAGTTGGAAGCTTCTGGAAGTGCAGAAGCCGAAAAGGATGATAGGTGAAAGGTCAATCTCAAGCTCCCCGTAACAGGTAGGTTCCCAAACTTCTTTGTTCATAGCCTGCAGTGTATTTTATAATCATAAGAATGGCAGATGAACAGGCCTCTACCAGTTCTAAATCCAGAATAACCCTAGAAGACAAAGATGGTGATGTGTTCGAACCAAGCCTTTGGCTCCCCATACCAGAGGTTAAAAGAAGACTGAAAGTTCTGCTCGAACAGGGGTTAGATGTCCATAGAGTCCACCAGTCTTATTTCATCTTTTTCTGCTTAGAACAATTAATGCATTTCCCAGAATCTGTTTCATGGTGCTCAGTAAATTACTTAGAACCCCAACGAGTGATAATGAATGCCAAGAAATCCAAAATCGTCTGTAGCATTGACCCGACCATCATCTGGAATACCCTTGCCATACCAGAGTCCGCAACCCTAGCCCCTGAAAGTTCCCCTGAAGAGTCAGTTGTTACCCTATACATGCAAGTTTCCCCTGAAATTCGTAAAGCTTTCCTAGATGCCTGTTTAAAACCTGATGTGGAAATTGCAAACACCCCGTACCCCGCTGGACGTCAACCTTTTTAATGACAACACCCAGTTGGTTTTATCTTTGGTAGCTCAGTTTTTAGGTTTAGACTCAGACTTATGGATAACTGAAGTACAACTAAGACTGCTATTCAGGATTAGTGTTAGTTCACCGGAGGCGGGAAGTGAGTCAGTTCTGTCCCTCAAGTTTGAGGAAATTTTGGCAGAAAAAATACATGCACAGTTAAGTTGTTTTGAAAATACCAAGTTCTTTAGGTTCCAACCATATTTGACCAAAATGGTTCTGTATAGTAGTACAGAAGAGTTAAGGTTCTCTCAGATACTCTTTACAGGAAATTTGGAAGACAGTGCTTTCAATTACATGAATTTTATTCTATCTGCTATGTATAAAGTTATGTTTGAAGAAGAACTACCCAGAGTACTACCAGAGATGCAGACCCTGCTACAGTTGAAGGATGAACTAGCTTTCGGTGACTGGTTCTTGTTGAAGGATGTTACAGTAATAAGGGTATACGGTTTCGTACATGAACCATACTTGTTTCTGGCATTTTTGACCCTGAGAGTTTTTTTCCTTGAGTTCATTCAGTAGAGGTTGATCACCGAAGATGAGCAGTTTGGGCAATACAAGAAGGGATTGGATATAAAGCTCCCCTGGCAGGTCGGCCCTTTCATTGTAAAGTTTAAGGAAGCTGCCAATGAAGTAGAAATATTATTGAGAAATATGGGGTTCAAAAAGGATGTAGCTATTGCATATGACCCTCAACACATCATAGCTGAAAGAAGGAAGAAGAATGGTATGAAATTGTGGGAACACCAAGAAGCTGAAGGGCTACCAAAGAAGCGAAATCTATTGCAGTATGAGCCCGAAGAGGTTGAAGATATAGATCTGCAAATACAAGCCCTAATCACAGATGATGATCCGATGGAAACCGACCAACTATTTAACAATCAGGAAGTAGGTGGGAAAAGGGATTCGCAGGAAGTTGTTGGAACAGAAGAAGAAGAAGGGATTGAAAATAAAAGACTCAAATTGGAAACACCAGATGAGTTAACCATCCAGATAAGTGATGTGGATGAGCAGGAAGGAGGGTCATCAACCCCAGTTATCCAAATCCATGAATACCAATTCCAAGATGCAACAGGAGAAATGAGGATGGCAGATTTAAATCACAAGAGGACATGTTTAAATATCACAGGAAAAATAAGGATGCCTCTACACAGAAACTTTTTGAACTAATGCCCACTGTGAGGAATTTGTCTAAAATCGGAGCGTTTTTTATAACAAGTAGAGATATCTAGACTCACACTCTAAATCTGATGATATCTGACAAAGACAAAATGACAGAAGCCAAGATAGACTGGAAGAAGATACCTTTGCCAAACAGGATTCAATTTCACAGGCAGATCGGAGAAGGTCTATATGACGGTCTAGTAGAAGCATCCTTGAAAATTTCTAATTTGGAGATCAATATAAATAAGATGGATGCCCATTTGAAACATGAGAGATCAGAGAATAAAGCACTGCAACAACATATCAAAAAGTTGCAATTTGACTTAATTGAGAATGATGGCGGAGGCAAAGCAAGCCATAAGCTGATAAAAGAAAACGTCAATTTGATCTAGACCCTACAGAAGAAAATGAAGATTCCCAACACCCAGTTAATACAAGCTCCCAAGGAGACAAAGATGATACAAGAAAAAGAAGATTTAAACAAGGAAATCAGCAAGCATAAAGCCGTATTGTTAAGGTTCACCGAGAAAAAAGGATGTTGGGAGAAAGAGAAGGTAAGTCTGAACAGTCGAATCAAAGAATTAAAAAGCAGTCTATCAAATGTATGTGCACATCAGGCACGCGAGGGTTCAAATGAAGAGAAGGATAATACAGACAACATTGTGCAAGCTATGTCCCAGATTATCCTAAAAGATGGTGAGATACGAGAACTAAAAGAGGAAAATCAAAGATTGAAAGAAGAAAATGAGGCAAAGGAAAAAGGGACAAGTGACTGCAACAAAAATATAAGGAATTAGTGGCAATCAACAACAGATTTTCTCAGCAGATTACAGGGAGAGCAGCTATGCAAGGATGCAAGCACTTGATTTGGGACTTAATTATCCAAGAGGCGGAGAGGTTCAGACCTTATCTGGATCTCATGAGAACAAAAGAAAAGATAATCACCGATGTCTTTAAGAGTTGCACTAATATAAAGGAAAAGCTGTACAAAAGGCCAAAGGAGATTGCATACAATGCTATAAGCTTTTTAAACAGTTTGATAGATAAAGATGTCATAGATTTGAATGTCAAAGAAAGAGTTACGACCATTGCAGAAACAAAATGAATATTAGGAAAGTATGCCTTGGTCGAAGCTGTGGAAGCCAAAGCTAGTGAAATGAATGAACAACTGACAGAATTCAAAGGACAGTTTGAAGGATTAGTGGAAAAGGGATTTCCGGAATTTTGGGATGAAAAGCAAAGGCTAATTCCCCAAAGCGAGCATAAAAGGTTGATGACTAGCAGACAAATGGATCATTCCAAGTTCAAACATCTAAGCCAGCTGCTTTCAGGGAAAATCTTAATCGACAAGCTGGATGAAGATTTCGAGATGCTGTACAGATTGATTTCTATTGGAGAAGGACTCCCACCTATGTCCTCTATTGATCAACTCAACATCAGAGTCTTGGAGAAAGAGATGACGAGTTATGACATCCCAACACCTGAACTTTGGCCAGCTGTGGAGAAATACGGGAAGTTGAAATATACCTAACATGCTCCGCTGGCAGATGCCATCCCTTAAATCTAAGAACTGTGTAGTTTTAAATACCAATTCATTTTTTGATAGAAAAGCTTAGGATATATCTAGGATTTTGATTTTTCAGGATGTGGCAGTGGGTTTCCCGTTATGTAATGAAGTTTAACCATTGGACAAATGCTTTAATATTTTTATATTGTTTAATGACATACCGGCAAATACAAGAAAGCGGTTAGGCTTATCTTGTTATATTTCCTGTTTATGATAGTGACATCTGAACTGTGATCATGTGTCACCGAATTTTGTAACTAATTTATGTTTCAAATGGACTGAGTGTGAGACTCTAGGCCTCTATAAGTTCCATGTAATTTCAAATGAAAAAAAGGAGAGAACTTTTGAAGCTCTACATATTTTGTCCATTGTTGTTATTTTGAGATATTCCTTGAATAAAGTTGTCAGAAGCTTACATGCGTTCTTTAGAGATTCCTGTGTAATTGGTATGGTAGTCTGTTTTTCCTTTCCCATGTGATATGTGTTTCTTTCCTTTGTTAATCCATATTGTTAATGCTCCTTCGTACTTGGTTCAGTGTAGCATCTGAATGAGATTCATAGAGATTATGCCTTTTTCATTTCTTACCAAGTATTTCACAAATTATTTCCGCTAAAGTTGGTATAGGATTCATTTGTGTATGCCTTATATCAATGGACAGTTTCATCTTTCTTCTTTTTCACCAATTAAAATCACTTTGACTACTAGCTGGTTGCTACCTTGCCTTTGTGTGAATGTATATGTTAAGCATTTGATGATAATGTTTATGTTATACTTGAATTGACTCCATTGCCCAATATAGATCCCTATTTGTTCTCCAACCAATGGTTTACCAATGTAAAATTTGTCTTACAGAAATCTGACCTTCTACATATGTTTAAATAAGAACAACTTGAGGAATGAATGCTGGCATCCTTTTTCATGATTGACGACCTTGATTATTTCCAGTTTTTCATTAGTTTATTGAGAGATCCCTCTTAGACTGTGTTGGGTCAGTAACATCAGTCCAAAGATTGGTTAGTGGTTACCCCGAATTACCCTTCTTTATGACTTGGGGGTCAATTTGGGTGTTAAGAACATGTTTACTAGTATCATCATTGTGTTACCCTCAAGATCTCATACATAATCATACATTCATTAGTATAATCAAAACACAATAATCTTAAACATGTATAGTCATGATCATTTCAAACATAGATTATAAACATTACTATTCAAGGTTTCAGGGAATACTTCTTATGCATATTCTTATTTGACCAAAGGACTTTTCTGGTTAGTCATATTATCAATCAAAGTAAGAAGCATAATATGCCTAAACCCATGATTACTAACTTCAATGAATAATCATTATCAATCATTCCATGTATACTTATATAAGAGATTCTAACACAAGGTAGGATTCTAACTTGATATAGGAAAAATGTACCTAGATTAATATGTTAGCTGGTTATTGTCTAACATACCCACATGATGCCTTCTTGTTCTCTTAAGTGACTTGTGCTAGTAACCTTCATATCTCATAGGTTAACCATTATAGAACGAAGTTATACATACCTCGTAAGTAGTTCTTCTATGTGATCCATGGCAATGGATGAACCTTTGTCTTCATGTCACCATCGTCATATGTTCTTGAACTAGAACATGATTTGTCTTTCTTGATGTAACTTTCATGGTAGCGGACAACATCAACCTCATACAATACCACAAAGCATTAGTACAATCATAAGTGTCAAAACCCTAATCAATGAATATCTTCTATCGTACATTCATAATTTTATTAAGGTGATACGACAAGTCTAAAGTTAATAAAGATTATATTAACCTTAATGAAGACAAACATACCATAAAATTAATCATGAATAGATCTCGAAACATACCTGGATAAGTCATACCTGTAGAGATTGCTTGTAATCTTCTTATGTAAGGCCTTAGCCTTATCTCCCTCTAAAACTGGAACTTCTTTACTTATGTAGGTGACCAATCCATTCTCTTCTAGGATTAACCCAATCCACTTGATTTGCAGAAACTGGATCTCGAGCTAGATTAGGGTTTGTCAGAGAAGCCCTAAAACTTCAAACTTTGAATTTCAAACTTCTAAAAGGATAGAAAGATGCGCCTTGATGAGCTGATCAAGTTGGTATACTCAGAATTTGAAAACTGCAAAGTTTCACCCCTCAAAATTGCCTTTGAAACTTCTAGATCTTCTGGATAGGATCTCGAACTAGGGTTTGATAAAGGAACCCTTCTACGCAACCAAAAGGTTTGAGCCAAAGCTCTAAACTTTGATTTTTCTGAGGAGCTTCCAGCAGTGGTCACAGACTTAAAAAATTCCAACTTTTGCAGAAGCCCTAATTTTCCACATTTCTCATCAAAGTCCCAAACTAGGGTTTGATCAAACCGGACCTTCTGCCCAACCAAAAAATTTGAACTTGGTCTCTAAATTTTGATTTTGATGAGTAGCATTCAACCGTGGTCTCCGATTACAAAAATTTCAACTTTCTCTGAAACCCTAATTCCCGGAGCCATGAATGAAGGTGCTCAAAATCCAATTATGTTTTGATAGAAATATGCACCTAATTGTTTCTTATGTAACTCTAAAATTACAAATCCACAGGGTCTGAAACTTCTACCTATGGTAGCCCAACCTGTCATATTTCCATCCCAACATGTATGACCTCAATTGGATTCTCTGAGAGAGAGTTATGCCAAGTGTCGCAATGTGACCTGTTTATGGGATAAAACATGAGAGCGAACTTGTACGGCATGCCACGTGTCACTGGTTCACTTTCGGCCTCTGAACCTTTGGCCTGTGAAAGTAAATTCCATTCCCTAACTTTCAAATTTTACGCAATTTCATTTAGAGATTCCTATCCCAAGTTATGACCTTGTTTCCTAGGTCACCTATTTATGACTCATATTTGGAAGACGCTGAAACCCTAGATTGTACAGATCATAAAACACAAAGTACAATGAATTAGAATTTGTTCTTCAGACACAAGGTACATCAGGATCTTATATTCAACTTGTAAGAGTTTCAGATCCTGAAACCTCACCAGAATGGATTTATAGCAAATGTTCTACAATGACTGGTTTTTTGCTATATCAAGCCCTAGATTCGCAAGTGCAACAAGTGTCATAAATGCCATACCATGCCTTCTTTTAGGCTAGCTCTGATACCATGTTAGTTTTTTAGAAATTTCAATCTGATCTAGGATATTAACTGAGAGAATATCATGTACAACATATCTATGTCGATGTATGTGTAACTTCGGAATGTATTTCATCCATGTATTTCATTTATATATTATTGTACTTCTATAGAGATGTGTCATTCCTCTATACGGAAGTGTCGTCATGTGTATTGGAAAGTGTCGCAAGTATGTTAACTTTCCGATGGGTTATTCGACCACCATGTGTGGGGTTGCCCCTGATTTATATATTATATGGTTGATGCACCTAGCTAGACAAGTCGGCCCCATAAGGTTATTGGGCAAACAGATCAAGTATAAATAGAGATCGGGAGATCTCTATTTGGATTATTCGGAAACTCATTCTTCCTTCACTCAGAAAGTGGCGCACTAGTGAGGAGGAGGATCATCTGCTACTGGGAGACTATCTCTGTGTATTTTGGTTGTACTTTGGTTGAGCCATTGCTCTCTCTATCTCTGAGGAATTTGTGGGGTTTTTCACCTTAGGGTTTTCCCCACGAAAACTCTGTGTCTCTTGTCTCTCATGCTTTTGCTTCTTGTGATGATTGACATGCTTGTTATGATTGATATGCATTGATATACTTTACATGTTATTCTCTCAGTAAAGATCCTAGAGTATTGTGAATTAATGCTCAAAATTTAACATGGAGTCAGAGCTAACCTCAGAAGAAGACATTGTGTAGTGATGAAAACCAAGGGTTTCTTATTTATTGGATTTCTCTCCACATATTTTGGAAAAGAAGTATAGTAGATTGACTCTACTCATCAAGGAGAATCTATCGGTCCAGTCATAATTCAATTCTGAGCATTTTCAGATTTGGCCCTAAACGTTAGGGTTTCCTCAAAAATAGGAATTTCTAGAATATGAAGACATAGCTAGAAGCTCCATGCAAAAATCGAAGTTTAGAGCTTTGGATCGAGATTTTTGGCTGGGTAAATCTCCGGGAAACTCAAACCCTAATTCAGGGTCCTCCTTAGTGAACCCGGGAAGACAAAAAGGCATTTATGAAGGGTGTAGCTTTGCAAATCTCAAATTCTGAATACACCAGGCTGATCAGCTCATCAAGGTGCATCTTTCTATCCTTTCAAAAAGTTGAAATTCATATTTTGAATTTTTAGGTTTTTTTTCCGACAAACCCTAATCCGAAACGAGATCTAGTTTTTCAAATAGTCAAGTGGTAAGACCTAAATCTTTTCTATTTCCATTTCAAGTACTCTTTAAGATGTCTCACCACACCAAGCTTGAGGATAAGCTTGAAGGGGTTGATAACTTCCGAGCTTGGAAGTATAGGATTGGGTTAATCCTGGAAGAGAATGAGTTGGACTCATACATAAAAGAAGACATCTCTATCCCAGAGGATGAAGAAGCTAAGATATTGCATAAGAAGAACTTGGTCAATGCAAAGAGAATCATTGTTGATTCTATCAAGGATCATCTCATCACACATGTGTCATCTCTAAAGACACCCAAAAAGATGTTTGATTCTCTCACCAAGCTATTTGAAGGAAAGAACATTAATTGGAAGATGACCCTGTGGAACTAATTGAAAGGAGTAAAGTTTTAGAATGGAGAAACCATTCAATCTTATTTTTCTAGGGTCTCTCAGATTAAGGAACAACTGGAAGTGGTGGATGAAATGGTGGAGAATGGTGAAGTTGTCATGACCACTCTAAATGGCCTACCCAAGTCATGGGATTCTTTCATTCAAGGAATTTGTGCAAGAAAGAAGTTGATCTCCTTCAACAGACTGCGGGAAGAATGTTCACAAGAAGAAGCAAGGCTTGTGGCCCGAGAAGAAAAGCTGGGAAGTGAAGATCAAGCTCTCATAGTACACACCAAGAAAGGAAGTTCAAAGAGAGAGCACTGTCATGCCAAGAAATCTTCACACTATCATCAACATAAAGATAAGAAAGATCTCAGATGCTTCACATGTAATGAGAAGGGTCATTTTGCTTCAGAATGTCCCAAGAACAAAAGGAACAACAACATCAAGAAGAAGAAGGGAAGCAGGAAAAGATATCATGCTCATGCTGCTGAAGATGATGAACCACCCAAAAAGAAGCCTAGAGCAGAAAGTGACGATGATGACTCATCAAGTGAAGAAGAGTATGTTCTGATCTCTGCTCTCACAGGTACTATCTCTCATGGTTGTAATGATTGGCTTATTGATTGTGGGGCTTCTAAACACATGACTAGGTTTAAAGAATCTTTCATAAATCTATCTGAACATGAATCACCCCATAAAGTGAAACTTGGGGATGACTATCAATACCCCATCAAAGGAAGTGGTGAAGCCTCCTACAACCTAGATTCTGGAAAATCCTTGAAGATGAAAGAAGTTCTTTATGTACCTGGGCTCAAGAAGAATCTTCTCTCCATCTCTACATTGGATGCAAAAGGCATGAGGGTTGCATTTGTAGATGGCCAAGTCCTAATGTGGCTAAAGGGTAAAACCATTGATGATGCGGTAGTGATTGGAGAGCAAGAGGGAGGTTTGTATAAATTGAAGGGACAACCTGAACATGCCATGGTGCATGATTCCATGGAGTCAAGTGAACTTTGGCATAGGAGACTTGCACATATGCACTATAGAGCATTACCAATTGCAAGTAAGGCTGTAGAAGGTCTTCCTGAAATCAAGACCAAGCATGAAGGTGTTTGCAAAGGATGTGCAAAAGGAAAGAACATAAAGAAGGATTTCCCAAGCAGTGAAAGCAAGGCAAAAGGTATCTTGGAAATTATCCACTCCAATGTATATGGTCCGATGTCATCCAGTTCTCTGAGTAGGTATGTTTACTATGTATCTTTCATTGATGACTTCTCCTGGAAGACTTGGGTTTACTTCTTGAAGAACAAAGATGGAGTGTTTGATAAGTTCAAAGAATTCAAAACCTTGATGGAGAATCAAACTGATAAGAAAATCAAGACTTTCAGATCCGACAGTGGTAGAGAATTCACTTCAGGTGACTTCAAGAAAATTTGCAGTGATTCAGGGATTAAGAGGGAGTTGACTGCTCCTTACAATCCACAACATAATGGAGTTGCAGAAAGAAAGAACAGAACAATCATGGAAACAGCAAGGGCAATGTTGCATGACCAGGATCTACCTATGCATCTATGGGCAGAAGCAGCTAGGACAACTGAATATGTGTAGAACAGAACACCCCACAAAATATTGGACAACAAGACAACAGAAGAGGTCTTCTCTGGTAAGAAACTTGAAGTCAGCCATCTCATAATATTTGGTTGTCCAGTATATACACATGTCCCAAAGGAGAAGAGGACCAAGCTGGATCCTTCAGGAAAGAACGGCATCTTTGTGGGTTACAGTGAAAGCTCGAAGGCTTACAAAATATACTTTCTAGGGTTCAAGAAGATTGATGTCAGCAGGGATGTAACATTTGAAGAAAACTCAGCATTCATCAAATCAAGGAAGACACCTGTTGAAGTTTATGAAGAACCTAAGGAAACCAGATTTCAAGACACTACCATGACTGAAGCAATTCCAGATGTTGATCGTAAAATTGAAGATCCACAACAACCTATAGATCCACCATGTGAGGACAACTCTCACAAGAGGAAACCTGCATGGGCTAGAGAGCTCATTCAAGATGCAGAAAGATTTGGCATTCCAGAAGAAGAACACAGAGCAAAGAAGAGAACTAGATCTCATACCAGCTATGTTTCTTTACTCTATGATATCATGAACAAAGAACCTTCCAATTACGAAGAAGCAGCGGAAAAGAAAGAATGGAAGGATGCCATGGTTGAGGAATACCAATCAATAATGAAGAACGATGTTTGGGATGTTGTCCCAAGACCTAAAGGGAAGTCTATTGTGACTTCCAAATGGATCTACAAAATCAAGCATGCTGCAGATGGCAACATAGAAAAATACAAGGCAAGATTCGTAGCTCGTGGCTTCTCTCAGAAAGAGGGACTAGATTATGAAGAAAATTTTGCTCCTGTAGCCAGGTACACTTCCATCAGAACAGTACTTTCCCTGGCTGCAGCAATGAAATGCAAGATACACCAGATGGATCTCAAGATTGCCTTCTTGAATGGTGTAGTTGAATAGGAAGTATATGTGGAGCATCCACTCGGTTTTGAAACACATGATAGGGAGTCATATGTGTTCAGACTGAAGAAAGCCTTGTATGGCTTGAAGCAAGCTCCCAGAACTTGGTATGGTAGGATGGACAGTTTCCTATCTAGTTTGGGATTTACTAAGAGTAAAGCAGATTCCAACCTTTACTACAAAGTTGAGGAAGGGAATACTGTGATTCTACTCCTGTATGTGGATGACCTATTTGTAACAGGAGATGACAGATTGATTACTAATACAAAGAGGAAGCTTGCTGCAGAGTTCGATATGAAGGACTTGGGGATGATGCATTATTTCCTAGGTATGGAGGTGTGGTAGAGTGCAAATGGGATCTTCCTTGGAAAAGGGAAGTATACTGTAGATATCCTGAAGAGGTTCGGGATGATGGATTGCAAGGCCATGGCCACACCTATGGCATTGAATCTGAAGCTTTTTTGTGATGCTTTATCTGAGCTAGTTGATGTCTCTATATATCATCAGATGATTGGGTCCTTGATGTTCCTGACAAATACGAGACCAGATATTTGCTTTGCGGTGAACACATTGAGCCAGTTCCTGATGGATCCGAGGAGTGTTCACCTGGTTGCTGTAAAGCATATTCTTAGGTACCTGAAGGGTATAGTTGATTATGGACTCAAGTATGAAGCGAATCAAAAGTTTAACTTGCAGGGTTATGTTGATTCAGATTGGGTAGGCAGTGCTGCATATAGGAAGAACACATCTTGGTGCTGCTTTAGTATGGGATCAGGTGTGATCTCTTGGTTTAGCAAGAAGTAGTCCTGCGTAACACTGAGTACAACCGAGGTAGAGTATGTTGCAACCTGTTCGGCTAGTTGTGAGGCAGTATGGCTTCGCAAGCTACTGTCTGAGTTATTTGATCTCTCGTTGGATGCTACTGGTATCTTCAGTGATAACCAGAGTTGTGTGAAGCTATATGAGAACCCAGTGTTTCACGACAGGTCGAAACACATAGAGAACAAATATCACTATATCAGGGATATGGTGCAGAGAGGAGCAGTGAAGTTCCTGTATGTTGCGATGGACGAGCAGATTGCAGATGTGCTGGCGAAACCACTAGCCAGAGTGAAGTTCAAGTACTTCAGAGAGAGGCTTGGTGTTCTTCAGATTGATGACACTTCGAGGAAGAAGTGATGGACACATTTGTAGAAGCCATTCCAAGCATGTTGGAAGGAGGATCCTTCACATGGCTGTGGATGTAAGCGCTGGATGATGAGCATTAGGACGATGCTCGAGTTATTGCTCTGTATATGCATCAAGATGATGCTGGATATGATCAATTGGATCATTTATATGTATTTGTATATGCATCATGTTGGATGCTTGGACCATGTATCTGTATATGTATCAGGTGGATACTATGTCTGATCAGGTAGATCATGTGTGTTGATATGTATCAGGTGGATACATTGTGTGGATCATGTATCTGTGTATGTATCAGGAGGATACATTATATGATCAAGTGGATCATTTATGATGATATGTATCAGGTAGATACTTGGTCTGCATCAGGTAGATGCATTGTATGATCAGGATGATCATGGATGACGAGCTTCAGGATGTTGCTCCAGATATGCATCAGGACGATGCATTGATGAGTATCAAGACGATACTCAATTTGATATGCATCAGGATGATGCTATGATGATGATCAGGATGATCATATGTATCAGGTGGATACATTACATAATCAGTTGGATTATGTGTGATGAGTTATGAAGACACAGATGCATAGAGCCTTTCCGACATGGTGGTAGATGTGTTCTCCCATGTGCATTGATGTAAGTGCAGAGCCTTTCTGACATGGTGGTAGATGTGTTCTCCCATGTACGTTGATGTAAGTGCAAAGCCTTTCTGACATGGTGGTAGATGTGTTCTCCCATGTGCGCTGATGTAAGTGTAGAGCCTTTCCGACATGGTGGCAGATGTCTTCTCCCATGGTTGTTGATGTAAGTGCTGTGAGCCTTTCAAGGATGGTGGTAGGTTGGTCCTCCCATGCCAGTGAGTGTAAGTGCTGTGTGTGTGCATCTAGGTTGTGCTTCAGGATACTCTGTGGCTGTGGACAGGTTGTGCAGTAGCATGTAAAAGGTCCTAGGAGATCCGATAGGTTGAGCTGTGTGCTTGTAATCAGTCCTGGGATGCTCTTTCGAGGTTTTGTTGACTCATGCAATAAGTCCCGAGGATTCCATAGTATGGCCAGTGATGATGAAGACCTATAGGTGGTGGGCCTACATCCAATATGAAAAAGGACTGGCTCTGTAGAACTTCCTATGATGAGTAGATCCAGAAATTGATTGAGATAGCAACAGCTATGACGATGACGATGATTCGAGGACGATGCATCGATGACGATGATCCAGAGAAGAAGACTTGTGCTAGCTAATCTGTGTCGAGAAATACCTTCCTAGTTAAGAGGGAGTGTTGATGTATATGTAACTTTGGAATGTATTTCATCCATGTATTTCATTTATATATTATTGTACCCCTATAGAGATGTGTCATTCCTCTATACGGAAGTGTCGTCATGTGTATTGACAAGTGTCGCAAGTATGTTAACTTGCCGATGGGTTATTAGAACACCATGTGTGGGGTCGGCCCTGATTTATATATTATATGGTTGATGTACCTAGCTAGACAAGTCGGCCCCAAAAGGTTATTGGGCAAACAGGTCAAGTATAAATAGAGATCAGGAGATCTCTATTTGGATTATTTAGAAACTCACTCTTCCTTCACTCAGAAAGTGGCACACTATTGATGAGGAGGATCATCTGCTACTAGGAGACTATCTCTGTGTATTTTGGTTGTACTTTCATTGAGCCATTGCTCTCTCTATCTCTCAGGAATTTGTGGGGTTTTTCACCTTAGGGTTTTCCCCACGGAAACTTTGTGTCTCTTGTCTCTCATGCTTTTGCTTCTTGTGATGATTGAAATGCTTGTTATGATTGATATGCATTGATATACTGTACATGTTATTCTCTTAGTAAAGATCCTAGAGTATTGTGAATTAATGCTCAAAATTTAAAAATCTACAGCATATCTACAACATATCAATCATAGACGCAATAATGCAAGTACACAAGAGACAGAGTTTCACTGGAGAAAACCAAGAAGGTGAAAAAACCCACAACTTCCTCAGAGATAGATAGAGCAATGATACAACCCAAGTACAAGAGATAGTCTTCTCCTAGCAGTGGCTTCTCCTCCTCCACAAGTGTGCCACTCTCCAATGAGAGTATGAGTGAGAAAGTGAATGATCAAATAGAGTGCCTCCTGCACTCTATTTATACATGACTTGACTTGCCTAATAACCTTTACTAGGTTGGCCTCAACTTAACCACATAACATAATGCTGACAGGGCCGACCTCCACTACGGTGGTCTAATAACCCTTTTACCCACATGCCTCATACAGGGCCGACCCCATCAAGGTGGTCTAATAACCCATCAAGTATAAGTTACGACACTTACAATATAAATGACGACACTTCCGTATAGAGGAATAATAACATCTCTATAGGAATACAATATACATAGATGAAATACATAGGTGAAATACATTCCGAAGTTACATATACATCAACAAATCTCTTATGATATTTTTATCTAAGATATTACCATTTATATTCTTTGTTATCTTAAAAGATTAATTGATGATTAATTTAGTCTTTCAAGTTGCTATCTACTGAGATAAGTTAGAATAAAATAGTTAATTAGTTTTGTTTAATTTCAAGATTAAATTTTTAGTCCTTAGTTAGGTTTTCATTTAGATTATTTTGTTAAATTCTCTGAAATAGTCATTAGATTAAAAATACAAAAAACAAAACAAAACAGGAGACTTTCTTTAGGAAAGCACATTAGGTTAGATAAAATTTACAAACTAACTTTAGGATTCATTTTTAAACAGTAGATTAACTTAGGTTCAATTTTTGTTGAATTTTATAATTCTCCTTAAGAGAATAAATTCAACTGGTAGTAGGACCATCACCTACGAGGTATTGCTATCCCAAACACACCAGGAGCTGCACTGAGGTACTTGTGTGGGATTTATCTCCTTAAGTTGGCCAGGTCATAAAATCAGGCCAACAAATGGAGCTAGAAGGAGGGCCAGCTAATGATTAATGGCTGATAAATCTAAAGATAAATATTCAACCAGTCAACAACCTCCACTACGAATTGGTTCACAAGCTGAAATTGGTAGTTCATCCTTTACTGAAACTATAAGGAACATTCTTGAACAAGATCAACCTTGTACTCCCAAAGCTAATTTTCAAGTCTTACAAGAAACACGTAGAATCCTTACAAGAGCTCATGCTTGTCAAACTAGTATACCACCTGTAGATTATGGATTGCCCCGAAGATAGCAACATCATACTCAGTCAACTCAAATTGAACCAGAATCAATAGAGACTGATATTATGTTAACTGGTACTCTAAATCCTCAGACTAGAAGACAATCTCAAGGGATCACTAGAACACGTACTGCACCTGGTCTCCTTAATGTAGGATGTTTTGATCAACTACCCTCTCCTCCAGACTCTCCACCTGACTCTCCCAAACTTTTCAATCAGGACAGTTCCTCAGATTCAGAAAAGAATCCTATGGCAGGTAATCAACCAAATCCACCAGCCCCATGGCTAAGGATAGCTACTGTAGCTATACTTGGTGCTCAACATGCATTACCAAAACATCCAGATAAACTTCTTCTGAAGTTTAATCCGCATAACAAAGAGCCAGCTGAATACACGTTAACAAATTTATTTTAGGTGTTCAAATGATGAACGTTCAACATGAAGATGTTGTGTGTCGTCTTTTCCCATTAACTTTCGAAGGTAGAGCATCAATGTGGTATTTATCATTAGTCCAAGGTTCGATTACCAATTGGGCAGATTTTAATAAATCCTTCTTAGACAAATTTGGTGAAGACAAAACACCTATAGCCTTAGCACTCAAGTTGTCCAGAATCAAAATGGAAACCAAAGAAAGAGTCAAGGACTTCAATAAGAGATTCTTGACATTAAAAAATAAAATTCCTATTGCATCTCAACCACCTGAGGACATTATTATCGAAAAATTTGCTTTAGCTTTGCCAAAGTACTTAGGGATGTGGGTTAAACGAGTTGGTAAGACAACACTTGTCGAAACCTTTGAAGAGGCCATAAAAGTTGAAAAAGACTCTATGTCTTATGATCCTAAACGAAGCGGGAAGGTTGATACTTTTCCCCGTAAGAAAATTGAACGATCGAATGTGGATAAAGATAAGGAATACGACATTGAACAACTGTAGAATGCAGTTCGAGCATTGACCAATGAAGTAATAGGGTTGAAGAAAACAAATTCTGAAAGTTCTTCTTCAAGAGGATACTTTAGAAACCAATTTAGGCCAAACCCTTTTACTAATAATAAACCAAGTTTACCACCTGATGTAGCAGTTCAAGAAGAATTTTTTAACACTATTCGAGCAGTTTTGTCATTATCTAAAACTTCTTCAAATCAGGAAACAACCGCAGATCTTGAGGAAGAATAACAACCTGAAATTGAAGAAGAATTGCTAGAACCACAACAGTTGAATGGTCATTTCTGGGATAGTCTAGCAAAGGATTCTGAAAGTAGAAGTCCTCCTTCTGGGAAGCATGCTTATAATACAAGAAAAAGGACATCTACAAATACTCTTGGAGCTTCAACAAGTGCCACTCCAAGTAAGGATAACAATAACCAACAATCTACTAAACAAAATCAACCTGCTAAGAATACTCAGTCTACTCAGACTTTGCCTAACTTAGATTTGTAGTATGACATAATTGAAGATCTAAAAAAGTTGCGTGCAAATATTAGCATGTCTTATTTATTTAAAATCTACCCCATGTCCAATGGTCCTATCATTACTTCTACCACGAGTTCTATAGCCCCTATTGTTCAGCAAAGTGTAGCTGCTAATAACTCAAATAATGATTTAAGCTTTAAAGATAAAGGTAAAACAGTAGCTAACAAATCGACATTAATAGGGAAGAACTCAAAATCTACAACACCTCCATTCCTTCTTACTTTTGAAATCTTTAACATAAACGTCCATAATTGTATGGTCGATTCTGGAGCATCTACTAACGTAATGCCTTTGTCAGTTTGTCAAAGGTTAAATGCTAAGTATGTTCCATTTGAGTCACAAATCACTCAACTTGATAGGACAAGTGTGAGGGTGTTGGGAGAAATGAAAGATGTTTTGATTAGGCTTTCTAGTAATCCTTCTATCTTTCAGATTATTGATATTGTAGTTGCAGATATCCCATATGCTTATGGATTATTTCTTAGCAGGGATTGGTCACAAAAGTTAAACGGATTTTTCACTACTGATTGGTCAACTTTGTGGCTGCCTAAAAATGGAAAAGCAAACCAAATCAAAATAGGCAGGGAGAGATATCTAAAACATATAGTTATCGAGATGCATGACCCAAATGAACCAGTTTTGTTTTCAAATTCTATAGTGGGAATTTACATGTTTGAACTTGGTTTTGGGAATTTTAAATCTGAAAATTATGATTTTTCTGATAAAAAACAACAATCTGAAATTGTGAATGTCACTATTATTCAGCAAGAATCTTCGTCTAAAGATATTGTAAATAATGCTAATAATTCTGATTATGTACACATTGTTGAAAGCAAGGTAGTTGCAAACAGTTCTACTTAGACATTGTACTTTGATGGGTCAAAGTCAAAAGAAGGAGAAGGTGCCGGTTGCTTACTAATTGACCCTAAAGGAAACAAAACTTGTATAGCTTGTAGGATTGAATTCAATTGTACAAATAATACTGTAGAATATGAAGCACTAATTCAGGGTTTGAAGAAAGCAATTGATTTGGATATCAAAGTGCTAGTTGCATATGGGGATTATGAAATCATTGTCAAAGAGGTAAGAAATTCAATACACTGCATTTCTGAGCATTTGTAAAACTATCAACATGAGGTATGGAATCTCATTTCTTATTTTGATGCATTCAACATTAATTCCATTCCTAGGTATCAAAACCAAGAGGCTGACTTATTAGCAAATGTGGCATCAAGATTAATACCATCAGAAAATTTTGTGTTTGATTTTTTTTCAGTAGAATTAATTTTCAGACCTTCCATACTAGATAATATCATTAACTGGCACATTTTTTATGATGATATGCATATTCTGAACTTTTTTACGAATGAGGACACATTCAAGGATTCAGCCATTGATGAGATTACTCATGACAAAAATTTGCGGTACTTTACGGTAATACATGATTTTTGTTCAATTGAAAAGGCTATGGAGAAGGTAAAACCAATTCCTAACTCAGTTTTACGGTTGGAGAAGTTTTATGATTTGCATGATAAATTTAAAGCAGTTCCCAATTGCAAAACTAATAGTTCGCAACCCAAATATGAAACGGTAAACCTTGGGACAGAGTCTGATCCACAAACTGTTAACTTAGGGATAGATTGCAGTCAATCTGAAAAAAAAACATTTATCAAGTTATTCAAAGAATTTAAAGACGTGTTTGCATGGATGTATGACGATTTGAAAACATTCAATCCGAAAATGATGCAGCACATTATCCCAATGAAACAAGCATCTAAGCCTTTTCAACAGAAGCTTAGAAAATTTCATCCAACTCTTGAACCATCAATTAAGAAAAAGTTGAACAAACTCTTGGCTGCCAGGATTATTTTCCCAATTAAACACACTCAGTGGGTAGCTAATTTGGTTCCAATTAGGAAGAAAAACAGTGATATTCAAATTTGTGTTGACTTCCGTAATTTTAATAAATCCTCAGAGAAAGATAATTATCCAGTTCCCCACATGGAACAAATTTTACAAAAGGTTTCCGGTGCTGAGATGCTGTCATTACTTGACAATTTCTCAGGATACAATTAGATCTTAGTTTCCCCAGAAGACCAACTCAAAACAACATTCAAAACCCCATGGGGAACATATGCTTACTGAAAGATGCCCTTTGTATTAATCAATGCCGGGGCAACTTTTCAGAGAGCAATGTATATTTCTTTTAGAGGATTAATTAATCATTCAGTGGTTGTCTATTTAGATGATGTTACTGTATTTTCTAAACACAGACCTGATCACATTTCACAACTTAGAAAAGTGCTTGAACGTTGTAGAAAGTATGGGGTTTACTTAAACCCTAAAAAATGATATTTGTTGTGGCGCAAGGTCTTTTATTAGGCTGTGTGGTGTCGAAACATGGGATCATGATTGATCCTGAATGTACCCAAGCCATTTGAAAAATAACCTTTCCATCAAAGAAAAAGGAAATGCAATCATTCCTTGGGAAAATAAACTTCGTTAGAAGATTTATTCCCAGTTTCTCAGAAATCATTCATCCATTACAAAAGATGATTAAAAAGGATACTGTTTTCAACTGGGGACATACTGAAAAATAATCACTTCAGAGAATCCTAGAAGCAATTTCAGAAGCACCTAGTATACTAAGCCCATATTTTAGCAAAGATTTCATATTGTATACTTTTGCTTCTGATATCTCATATGCAGCAGTTTTAACCCAATTAAATCAGCAGAATAATGAGGTACCCATTTCTTTTATGAGCTCAAATTTCAAAGTTGCTGAACTTAACTACCATGAAGTTGACAAACAGGATTTTGTTGTTTTCAAAGATGTCAAACACTTTCATCCTTATCTTCTAAAGTAAAGAACCAAGGTGATTGTTCCATTTCCTATTGAAAGAAATCTGTTGGTACAAAAGGATTTAGGAGAATAACGAGCTCCGTGGATGACAGCTCTCCAAGAGTATGACCTAGAAATTAAAACTTCAACTGTGGTAAAGGGCCAAGGATTGTGTAAGGTTGCTGCTGAAGCAGCTCATTTGCCAAACAAAGATTCTGAAATGATCATTGATGAACCATGCTAGTCAGGGAAATATATTTTTATCCTCCACCACAAGATTCCTGGTATTCATATTTAAGAACTCTTCTTGAAACAGGAGCTGCTTCTGAGCATCTAGATCCTAGGAAAAGGAGAGCACTTAGGCTGAAATCAACACCTTATCTGTTGATCGATAATACTCTGTTTAGAAGAAATTCAGATGGTGTATTACTTTGCTATTTAGACAAAGATGGTATCGAGATAATCTTGAGGGAATTACATCTTGGTCCTACAGGTGGCCATTTTGGAGGAGAGACTACCGCTCACAAAATACTTAGGGCGGGTTACTATTAGCCCACATTATTTTGGAATTCTTATGCCTTTGTTAGAAAATGTCTAGAATGTCAAACTGCTACAGGTAGGGTGAAGAAACCTGGCTTTCCTTTGCAGCCAGTTACATTAGAAAGACCTTTTCAACAATGGGGTATTGACATAGTTAGTCCAATAAACCCACCTTCTTCTCTACAGCAAAAATACATCATTACAACAACTGATTATTTTACTCGATGGGAAGAAGCTGTACCTTTACGAGTTGTGAACACCAATCAGGTAATTTTATTTCTTGAATCTTTTATCGTTACACATTTTGGTGTTCTAGATTCGCTTGTTTTTTATAATGCCTCATACTTTTCTTCAATTGAATTAACTCAGTTTGAATTAGAAAAGGGCATAAGGGTTAGATATTTAGCGAGTTATCATCCACATGGTAATGGTTTATCAGATTCAACTAACAAAAATCTTTTGAAAATTCTAAAGAGGACCATTTCAACTCATCATCGTGATTGGCACACAACGCTGTTCAATGCATTATGGGAAGACAGGGTTACACCTAAGTCTTCGATTGGTAATTTTCCTTTCTTCATGGTTTATGGTAATGAAGCTATCTTGCCCCCAAATTTAGTTTTACCTTCTCTACAACTAGCCCAATCAGTTTAGGATGAATATTGTCCAGTATTAGAGAAGAGAATTAACACACTGTTGAAGTTAGATGAAGAAAGAGATAAGGCTAAGCAACATTTCGTCAAACATCAACAAATCATTAAGTCAAGGTTCGATCAGTCTTCTAGTTCTAACCGAGAATTTCAAGTGGGTGATTTAGTATTCAAATGGGATAAATCTCACGAGGATAAGGGACAAAACACTAAATTCCAATGTCTTTGGTTAGGACCGTTTGTTATTGCTGAGAAATTAGGTCCTAGCACTTTCCATCTGCAAACTTTAGAAGGTCAACTGGAAACATTTCCTATGAATGGTTTGATCCTTAAAAAGTATTTCTGCTGAACTCTTCAAATCTTGAATCTGTACATAGTCCTGTACACAAATTTGTCCATTTTGTAAATAATTGTACAATACTAACTTTTTGATGTTTTGATTTTTCTGTATATAATATTTTTCTTTCATTTTGATCAATTTTTGGTAAATATTTTTCTATAGATATTTATCACTAACATCACAAAATTTTCATTTTCTTTAATTCTGATTTCTCTATAAATATTTTTAATTGCATATCACAATTAATTTCCTTAATTTTTCCGAAAAGATTAAATCTCTTCTTTCAAAATAATCATAATCTTTTCGAATTTTCTGCACATATTTCTGTCGATTTTCTGTACATACTTGTAGGTGTATAAAGTTAATTCCGTGTTTAAAATAAAAAAATAAAAAAAATTGTACATATTTTTTTTTTTGGAGAAGGGTATTTGTAAATAAATAAACCCCGAGGCTTAAATCCAGTTTCTTCCTTTATCTCGATTAGTTGTGATAAGGAAAGATCTTCAAGATTTGATTAGACCGATCAGTCCTTCTAAAATTTGATAGGAACCTATAATTGATGATTGTTTGTGTTTATGGTCAGGATTAACCTTCAGCTATCTGTTTCTTTATACATTAGGATAGCCGACATATTTCCTTTTCAAAACTCAGTACTTGGGAAAACCTTTATCAATTTGTATTATTAGTTATCTATTAAAAGTCTATTTATCATCTACAAAGATTCTAAAGTCTGCTCCTTGCATAATTACCTATAATACATTGGAGTTTGATTGGAGAATAGGAGGTCTCATCACGAGCCTACCTATCATGATCATCAATTTTATTAGGGATAACATCATTTGTAATTACCAGGGTGATGACTCTTGATCATATGATCAAGAGACAAGAGGTCTCATCGCAAGC
The DNA here is from genome assembly GCA_027924585.1 of Larix kaempferi. Classification (NCBI taxonomy): domain Eukaryota; kingdom Viridiplantae; phylum Streptophyta; class Pinopsida; order Pinales; family Pinaceae; genus Larix; species Larix kaempferi. Next base: position 9,188,713 of record BSBM01000416.1, read on the forward strand.
CGACTTGTTTATCTTTGATAAAACTCATGAATGATGCTGTTAATATCAGGTTACCACGCTTGGACAATAGTCTTCAGGTAAAGTTTAATGGAAAATCAATAAATATTTTATAATTGGAGCAGGTCTTGAAATTTTTTCAGAGAAGTGAATAGATTTATCTTTATACTGATGGTGCATGTTACATTTATACTGAGTACTTTGTTTTGATAGGGAAATTTTTCAGCATGTCTATAACCAAATATTTATCAACAGAAATGAAGATAATTTTGAAAGTATTCGCAGGTGTGAATTTAATACTGGTTCTTGTTAGATTAAGATTTTTTGATTTGTTTCAATTGAATTATAAGATTTTGTTTTATTGCAGCTTTTAGATGAATGGTAGAGATAACTGGTTCGCCCAGGTCGTCGCCATTTGTTGGCAAGCAACAACCCTCTCAATTTTTTTTTCTGCTTCATTGAATAAAATTGATCAGTTCTCTTCTATAAATTATCCTAAAATTTATAAAGAAGTTCCTTCAGAATCTTTGATTCTGAAGGTACTCTTAAATAGAAGGTATTGATGATTAAAATAATTTGAAGAAATAATTTCAATTCAAGCTCATAATTTTTACAAATTGATTATTCTAGCAACTGTTAAAATATAATCAATTTTCAGTACTATTTTAAGTGATTATATTTATGATTTGCTAGCTATTATCGTTCATTTTTTATTAACACTGCTTGAATTTGATTCTATAATTCCTTATTTCATTTTTTTTGTTTTCATTTCTTTTAAGATATGATTTCTTATGATTAAGTATAAGTTAATATATATATATATATATATATTTTCCTGGAAAAAAAAGTGTAATTTCATTTCATCATTAAGAGTACGAAATTACATTGAACGTCATCACTCAGTTAGAGTGGAAGAAGTAGCTACTAAATCTAGCTTTAAGCTTTAGTATGAAATAAGCAATGATGTTCTCACGACGCGAGCAATAACATTTTTTACAATGGAATGTTAAGACCCTGTATCATATCTGAATAGTTTTACAAAAAATATTTTATGCCTTCCTGTACAAGTTTTTTAAATAGCAAAAAAAACCGAGAAATGCAAGAAATTACATTAATCCAACCAGCTGTTCCGCTGTAATAACTAGAAATTCATCAAACTTCCAAAAAATATGTCTTAACATCATTCAATAAATGGTCTGTGGAATAGTTCCCGGCCAACCCCATCTTTAAATTCAATGATTTTCCAAATACCGATTCCTAGCAGCAATCCTTTCTTCGAGGCTTTGTCCACCTCTGCATTATTTTCCCGAAATATGTGCCTGCAATTGAAATTATCAAAGGTATAAGAGACATTCTAAACTTGTTCCAAAACAGCAGCAATTCTCCAGTTATTGCACTGATACAAGCCATTGACCCACTTTATCACATTCAATGAGTCCCCAAACACTGAAATATTACTGACAGAATGTTCCACAGCAAAGGAGATTAGTAACTTAAGACTGAGAATCTCAGCCCAGTTATTGGTCCCTCTCCCAAATCCAAACGACATCACATAAAAATGAGTAGGAGACAAAAAAAGAAGAGCCCCTCCCCCACATAATTCATTCTGACAATCCCCATCAAAGAAACCCCATGGTTGAGTTCGATCAATATCCATCGGTTGTATATTTCTAGGAATAGTAGCATGTATGATACGCTTGAGAGATAAAAATATGCCACAGCTATTAATAGCCACTAAAGATGGAAGTCCCTTTTTGTTAGAGAACAAACAATTGTTCTGAGATAGCCAAATTCCCCAAATAACAATAGGGGGGAGCGCTTTATAATTGGCAAATGCAGGATTATATGACCACCGGCTCCAAGCCTCCTCAAGGGAATTCCCATCCCAAAGGAAGTTTACCTTTAAAATTCTAGACACAACATTCCATACCTCTGTGACGGAGCTACAGTGGAGAAACAAATGTAGTACATTTTCCTCATTCTGATAACACAGGTAGCACCTACTTGCACCTTGCAGACATCTTTTTTGAAAAAAATCCCATGTCAGGATCCTGTTGGCCAAGACACGCCACATGAAAATTCTAGCCTTGAGTGGGCACTGAATTCTCCATAGATTTTTCCACCACCATACCTACTCTTTGTCCACGAAGTTCTCATTGATCCACTGATAACCAAATTTTGGAGTATAATTGCCCGAGGTATCCCCATCCCATACCAAAGTGTCGTCTTCTTCTTTGAGGAAAATCTGATCCCTACTGAGGGCCCTCAAGTACAGTCTAAGTTCATTCTCCTTAACCATATCTAATCCAAAGGTATCCGCTCTCCTCCATACAGGCCTTCCCATCCAGACATTCTCCAAGTTCGCCAAGTGATGGAGAACAATAATATCCCTCTGTCGCAGCTCCTCAATTAACCCTGCTGACGATAAGTGTTGTGCTTCACATCCCACCCAAGGATCTCATCCAATCCTCAGCTTCTGCCCATTGCCAACATCCCAGACTAGATTATGTTCAATTACATGAAACGAGGAAACCAAATCTTTCCAAATAACAGACCCCCCTTTATGTGACTTGTGAGGAGTCCTAATCCACTCATCCACTGTATCTGGTTCAATATATTTTTGAATCATAACTCTAGCCCAGAATCCCCCTGATTTGATTAACCTCCAACCACACTTAGCTGCCAATGCTTTAGAGAAATAAAATATGTTTTTTAGTCCCCACCCTCCCAGAGCTTTTGGAGCTGCGATTCTCTCCCATTTCACCCAGGGAGTCACATGTGCATCCTCCTTGCCATTCCACAAAAATCTAAAAAATATTTTCTTAGCAGCTTCAAGAATCCCCTTCAGAATCCATGCTAGGGACATCCAATACACTGGAATGGCTTCCAGCACTAACTTCACCAATACCAACCTACCAGCTCGAGATAGCCACCTGAAGCTCCAGCGTTTTAACCTTTTTTCCAACTTTTCCAAAATCCATACCCCATCCTGTTTCAAATAGTCATTAGGCTTTAAATGGAAGCCCGGATATCTTAACCCTTCAGAAAGGGTAAGGAGAAGAAAGGGAAACAGATCAGTGGAAGTGTGTAGTTCCTCCTCACACAAGAGAGAAACAGTAAGTGAGGATTTCCCATCATTAACCTCCATTCCAGTTGCAAGGGAAAAGAGATCCAAAATTTCTTTAAGTTTAATTGCTTCCCTCCTTGAACCTGAGCAGAAAATCAGAATGTCATCCACAAAAAACAGATGTGATAGAGAGGTGCCAGGTGCCACCAATATCCCTTCAAAATCTCCCGTTCTTTTAGCTTCCTTAATAGCCCTACTCAAGCTCTCGGCCACCAGTAAGAATAACAAGGGAGACAGTGGACATCCCTGATGTAGGCCACGTCCAGAGTGAAAGAAGGGGGTCGCCGCTCCATTCATTAATACCGAGAAGGAAACTGTGGATATACAGCTCATGATCCATTGAATGAAACCAATCTCAAACCCCAAATTTGTTAGCATAAGTCGAATATAAAGCCAACTACCCTTGTCATATGCCTTTGATAGATCAATTTTTAAAATTGCTCCTTTCAACCTTCTGGATTTGATGCTGTGTAAACCTTCCTGACCTATACCAATCGCTTCATGGATCTGGCACCCTTTAAGGAACCTGAACTGCTCCTCTGAGATATGTGTAGATAAGATAGGTTTGAGTCTTCGTGCAATCACTTTTGTTACAATCTTATACACACAGTTGCATAAGGAGATAGGCCAAAAATCATTAAGATTGGAAGGGGTGTCCACTTTAGGAATTAGAGCAATGAAAATAGAGTTTATGCTGGCTGGAACTCTGCCTTCCTTTCTAGAATCCTCAACAAGCTGTAAGAGCTAATCACCAATAATATCGAAAAGTGCTATAAAAAATTCAATCATCCATCCATCAGGCCCAGGACTCTTGTCCTTCTGAAAACTATTCAAAACAACCTTCAGTTCATCCCCTGTAATGTTGTCCATCAGCATCCGGTTATCATCCTCTTCAACAAACCGAGGAAAAAGTGGAGCTACCCTGATGACCTCTTCAATGTTAACTCTGTTGTTTGTTTTGAAAAGGTCCTAAAAATGATTAACCCCAACCCCGGCCAAACCATCAAAGGTAGAATGAGAATTACCATCAGAATATTCAAGGCTCCAAATTGTGTTGACAGATCTTTTGCCTTTAACGTATGCATGAAAAAACTTGGAATTATCATCCCCACTTTCCAGCCAAATGGCCCTCCTTTTCAGTCTCCAAGCCTCTTCATTTTGCATAAGGATCTTGTTCCTCTTATCCACCAGTTTTACAAGATGTTCCTTCGATGCCTGAGAGGAGTATCCACCACCTATTCCATCAGAAATAGAAGTAATTTCCTCTTTAGTAGACTTGAGATCCCTGTCATCCCTACTCCTCTTATCTGCAACCCACATTTTAATAGGTTCCTTGAGTGATTTAATGTTCTCTGCAAAATGAAAGGCTGTAGTATGGATAGATCCCGGATGATACGGGATCCAATGATGGTGAAATAGTTAAAAAAAGGTTGGGTCTTCCAGCCAAACCTTATTAAATTTTAAGGGCATAGGAGGTTTGATAGGGCCTGCCTTCAACTCCATAAAAATCGGTTCATGGTCTGAACAACCTCCTGACCCTATCCATTTCCTAACATAGAAAATAGTCTCCACAATCTGTTCAGAAATAAGGAAACGGTCCAACCTTTTTGCCACTCTATCCATACCAACTCTCTTGTTTCTCCAAGATGGCTTCAAACATACAGGCTCCACATCAATCCAATTGCCTTCTGAAAATTTCTGGAAAAAAAAAATTGAAAGAGGATCCACTTGAGCGTGTGGCCCCCAAATCTCAGCTTTCCCAAGAGAAAAATTGAGATCCCCTCCCAGGATCGTAGAATCTCCCTTGAGCAGATCTCTATCCAGCAGGGCAATCCAGAACAGTTCTCTATCACAATAAGGTCCATAAATGTTTACAATAGTAAAAATCATGTCAAAATCCAATGACTTACAAGTCATGCCTAACATCGAATGCATTCCCCAGAGAGAGGATACACAAGCCTTAGCTTCATTCCAGCCAATCGCCAAACCTTCGGAGCGACCCCTAGCATCCAAACCCTCAAAACCCCATCCCGGTAACCATAACTTAAGTCTACTAATAGCTTCTTCACCACTACACATAGTTTCTTGAAACAAAAAAATATCAGGATGTTCCAGTTGCAATATCTGACGCAGTGCAGGTCTTTTGGAGGGACCAGCTAGACCTCGGTAGTTTAAGGACATAATCTTCACCGGATCACTTCCTTATGGGCATTCACCACTCTAAGTGACCTCTCAATAGAAAACTGTTTACCGTTCCTAAGATCCGAGTAGGCTCTGGACTTATCTTTGGAGATGAAGGACTTCCTACCTCAGGGTTTGCGGGGTTTTGTCTTCTCTTTCCCTAACCCCCAGTAGAAGGCTTATTCATAGACCATAGAAAATAACCAGACTCTGAAGAACCAGTGGGTGAAGAGGGCTCAGAAGGTGCAGTCAAATGTTCAGGGGAGTCTTCAGGGTTATTATCTAGGCAGCAATCTAACAACAGAGGATCCACGACAGGGGGTGAATCCACTGAACATAAAGGGACCGAAAAAGATGACATCATCTTTGGGGAAATATGTAGATTCCTAAACCCATCCACCCAATCCAGACCAGGAAAAGTAAATTTTTTAATAAAAAGACTGAAGGAAGGATTTGAAAAGGAAACAGAAGAAGAACCTGCTGCCATGTATGGTGACCGAAGAAAGGAAAGTAGAGATCCCTCCTGAGCTGAATCCCGTGGCTGACTAGACTCCGACTCTTCTGTAAAAACAGTGACACCCACAACCGGGACAGAACGTTCCTCCTCCACAATGTCAACAACCTCCTCACCACCCGTAGGAACCTCTCCATCAGAACGAACAAACACATGCTGATCCTCAGCATCCTCTTCCAATGTCACACCAACCTCCTTAGCCACAATTCGTCGCTTCAAAGTATTACCAAACTTCATACGAACAGGCACAGAGCATTCGATAGCTAGATGTCCATATTCATGACACCATCTACAACGAAATCTTATGATTATGATTATGTCCAGATATGATTTCTTATGATTAAGTATAAGTTAATATATATTCGCTATGGGTTGATTAATTTTGTTGTATAAGTCTTTTTGACCCTTAGTAAATATTCATATGTAGATGTGGATTATGTTTTCATCGGCCTAGGGTTTGATGATGTCATCAAATTCATAAAATATATGAACCATAATGTTTCATAATGGGAGATCATCTATTAAATCTCGGGATGGTTTATTTTGTACAAAGTAAAAGTTGATGTTGATGGCATACATGAATCATATCATATATCGAATTATGATTAAGGCAATAGTCTATCATTAATTTTTATGATCTTTTGAAAGTCTATTAATCATGATCGGTTATAATGTGTAAATTTGAAAATCACTTTAATCGAAGGTACATCAAGGTTCTACGTGTAGCTTTGTCAATAAAAAACCTGGAGGTATAACATTTTTTATACATGACATGAATTGATGCTTTACTGACACCTATTTGATATAAACATTGTGAAATTATTATCTAGTTCGATGCTTAGTGTCAAACTCATTTTTTGATATTATTTCACTTTGTTTTCTGTACTATTTGATCATTTTAAATCTCATTATTACGATAGTCTGGTTCATGTATTCGTTTTGGCGGTGATGATTTTATTCCTAAACACTAGTATAAGGTTTCATATGAGCCGAATGGAGACTTTCATTATGTCATTCACTTGGATCCCAATACCATCTATATTCATTCATCCTTTCATTCCAAACCTCATTCAGAATCATAGTGAGGAAATGGCTCCTCTATGTTGTTTTGAAGTATCAGGTCCGGAGATGCTTGAAGCAGACCCAGAGGTTGTTGCTCTGTTTCGTAAGATAGGTTGGGGTTCGTTCATTGAGAAATTCGATGGACACCATAGTGAAATTACGAAGCAATTATCTCTAAATCTTCAAGAAGATGTAGCTCAGGTTGGAGGGTTTCATCTTACTTTCAGTGATGATTCAATTGTAGAGGCTACAAGACTTCCCCAAGTAGGAGAACGATGGTTCAATGGAGCAACTGTTAATAAAGAAAGGTGTATGTCACTCATGCTTCCTCTCCCAAAAGGTTCAGATTTATCTGTTGGGGTTTCAGCTAAATTCTTAAAACCAGAATGGAAAAGTTCATATGAAGTTCTAGTTAGGTATGTGACCTGTGATGGAAAACTTTCTCATATCCACTATTATCATCTTCGATTATGGTTAGCCGTAAAGGGTTTCGAACTTAATTTACCTTTCTTCCTGCTTTGAAGTCTGAAAAAAATGGCACAAGCTGTGTAGGCTACTGTAGGTGATTTCGATAGAAGTTTGTTCCATCATGGTTTGATTACGATATTGGTTCAACATCAATTATCTTTGGTTGGTAGGTCTTGGGGAGAATTATTGGCTGAAAATAAGTTAGGGTAAACCCAATATTGGCCGACTTTGTTTCCTAAAACTCGCAGGAAATGCAAAGCTTCATTAAATTCTAGTGATAATAATAGCCCTAAGTCTATGATAAAGGATGTTGGGTTGCAAGGTAAGTCTTCACCTATGAATGTTGATAGGGATTTTTCTATTATCAATAACCTTAACCCTTTGAATACTGGAGTTGGTTTAGTTCCGTCGCCTGGATTTTTGGGCACATTATCAAATTTGAATGAGAATTTAGAAGATTTGGAAGCTTCTAGAATTGGGAAAAGGTCAAACCTTGTTACCCCAAAAGCTATTGATATTGTACACACAGTTAATAAACCTCAAGGTATGTTTACACAGAAGCTTGAAAAATTAGTAGAGGTCTATTGTCGAGAAAATGACTCTAATGAGAGGGGTTCTATGTCATTTGGTATACGACGTTTTACTCGTAGTATGGCTACGACTTCCACTCTAATTTCAATCCCTGAAACCCTACAACGTTTTGAAGAGCCCCCTTTGATTAGAATTAATAGTGAGGATGATCAATTTTATCCAAATCTTGAAACTCCCCTGGGTAACAAAAAACAGAGCTCTGAAGTGGAACGTTCTGGGTCACCTGCTAAGGACTTTGCTGATCAATCTTCTCCTATTGATTCTGCACCGATCCCTTCATTTGGTGATGATTCTTCATCTATTGGAAGAGATGAATGGTTTCAGTTAACTCTCAAACAAATATTAAAAGATAAAATTTCAAAGTTGAAGGCAGAGTTAAAAGAATCATATTCTAGTCAGTCAAGCTTGAAAGATGAAATTAAAACTCTCAGAGAAGAATTACTATCCTGGGTTCATAAATGGCTATAAATGAAGTCGAGAAAATAAAAATACAAAAATGATAGGAAACTCACGAAGATGACCAATGAACAATTATTTGAACAAATTGAACATCAAAAACTTAAAATCCTTGAGCTTACGGCCAGACTGTCAGAGTCAAGAAGAAAATCTAGAGTATATGGTGTGACTTGAGTTACTTTTGCTAACAACTATGCATTCTTTTTTGAATCCAGCAGGTAACAAAATTTCTGAGTAGTATACTCAAATGATTTTACTATTTTATTGTAATCTTATATTGAATGCCGAACTTATGAGATTTGTATTTTTCTTGCATAGATGGAGGTTTCTATAATTTTGTGCAATTAGGTGGAGAAGTTACATGCCATGAAAATTGAAATTTTTGGAAAAAGATGCTACAGTTACGTCTACTTTTGATTATCGAATTGGAGAGTGTGTTCCAGGTGTTATTTTGATCCAGCTTTTCACATAAATCAGTTTACATCATGAAGTTAGTTTAACAACTGTTCATCTTCCGGATTTTCAAGTTAAATGTAATAGAAATATGTTGATTATCTTCTATTAAAATTCCTAATAGTTGTTAGAGAGTTGGCATCTATTTTTAGGTGTAGGTTAGACCAACTTGGAAGAGGTTATTGGAAGCTTGTTGTATTTAAGTGATAAACAATTACAGATTTAGGGTCGATGGAGTTCTGAAGGAAAACTTGTTGAAATATTACATAATTTCTTGTTTGATCACTCTACTGGAGTTTTGTCTTCATGGATGATTGTGACAGAATTTCTCAAACTGGTATCCCTGTGTTGCTACCATTTTCTGAAACTTTAATACATATTTTGATATATTATTTCCTCGTTTTATAATTATGCAATTGTACTATGATTATAGTTGTATAAATTATCTGAAATTTTCTCTATCTACTCAAAATTAATGTTTGATTAAATATTACTAAATCCTTTACTTAATATGTTATTGGTAACTATGATTTAGTAATAGTTATTTCATACTTATTTCTGATAGCATTGGTGTGTACATTGTGTTTTCACAAATGAATACAATTTGTTTCAAATATTTGGTACTGAGCAATTGGTTATTGATTAATATATCATTATAGAATTAAATTGAAATAGTTTCTATTTCAAATTTTCTATTCTGTGCATATACAACAGGGCAATTTATGTGATAATCTCTTATGATATTTTTATCTAATATATTACCATTTATATTCTTTGTTATCTTAAAAGATTAATTGATGATTAATTTAGTCTTTCAAGTTGATCTCAGCTGAGATAGGTTAGAATAAAATAGTTAATTAGTTTTGTTTAATTTCGAGATTAAATTTTTAGTCCTTAGTTATGTTTTCATTTAGATTATTTTGTTAAATTCTCTGAAACATTAATTAGATTAAACATGCAAAAAACAAAACAAAATAAGAGACTTTCTTTAGGAAATCACATTAGGTTAGATTAAATTTAGAAACTAACTTTAGGATTCATTTTTAAACAATAGATTAACTTAGGTTCCATTTTTGTTGAATTTTATAATTCTCCTTAAGAGAATAAATTCAACTAGTAGTAGGACCATAAGCTATGAGGTATTGCTATCCCAAACACACCGAGAGCTGCTCTAAGCTACTTGTGTGGGATTTATCTCCTTAAGTTGGCCATGTCATAAAATCAGGCCAATATGTTTAAAATTCCGACCCAGTATTCAATCCTGTTCTTTTAAATTTTTAATAACAGTCGAATAATAGAATTTTACTCAACACATGAATAAACTTAGAGACAATCAAAAAAGAATATGAAATCTTCTCAGGTATACATAAATCGATTTAGAGCTTCGTCAATTCTATAACTACTCTTAATATTATGTGGAGAAAAAAAAATATATTCATATCATTTCCTTCGCATTAGTTTTGGGAATCGGTATAATAAATTTCATGTTCATATACTATTCAAATTTCAATGTTAATCATCTATAGAATTTTTATCATCCCACAGCTAAATAAATGTCGCACTATAAAATATAACTAGATCTTTACCATTTTCTCTATAAGAAGAGAAATTAATGAACTAAATCAGTTTAACAAAAGAAACCTGAGTAATATAATTATGAGTCTGGTGCCCTCAAGGCTCGACTGGCTATGATACCAAATGTAGGGACCCCCGTTTCTGGGGACCTCCCAAAAGACTATCTAAATAATTTCTAACATAATATAAAACAGTTTAGATCTTACCAATGATCGAGAATTGAAAAATTAACTCAAAAATTTAACTTAGCAAATAAAAATGGAATAATAAACTTGATTCTGATGGTTGTGGGTGAATCCACTCATCGAATATTGTTGTAGCTACCACTCCTTGCCGATATGATCCATACATCCAACTGACCACTCGGTTGACCTCCCTACTAATTTCGAGAATACACTTCTTCTTCCCGAACCCCCAAGCAATGGGGCCGTACAGATCACACACTTAAACCAAGGATCCAGAAGTGGGATTCCACCCCACCAAGATCCATTTCCAAACTCACAATAGAATCAAATCAATGTATCTTCACCATTACGGTGAGCATCCAACAGTAGCGTGTCCCCTCCCCTTTCCTCTTACCTTCCTTAAATAGGAAAATTCTCTACGACACATGTCGCTTCATGCAAAAATGCCTAATTTTATAAATATTTAAATATAATTACCTCACCCAACCATGTGTCTTATTCCTAAGAGCTTGCACCTACATTCCTAGATTTACTCAAGTCCGTCCCCCCTTGATGCTTCAATCGAGTTTCTATTTTTGTGGGTGCGAGTGGAGTTGGCTATACGCTAATGTTTAGTATACTATTTGCTCCTAAACAAATATTCTCTATTATTTTAATTAATAATAATCATTTCATGTGCAAAATAGCCTAAATGCAAATCTACATACGTAATGCATAATATTCATCACTTGTTTTCGTCTTGGGTCTAGGTACCACATCGTTGGGTCCATTTGTCCCTAATTTCTTTTTATCAAGATGGTACCACATCATCGGGTCTATTTGTCCATCATTTTTCATTTATCAACAAGGTACCACATCGTTAGGTCCTTTCGTTAATACTTATTTGTTTCATCTGATTTGTGGGAACTTCATGTAGGGATTTTGTATTTGTTACCTTCAATCCTCCGTCTACACTCTATAGGAGACTAATGGCACTGAGGAGTAATTTCATTCTTACTGCGCACCCCTCAACCTCAGATGTGACCAATTCCTTCATGGTCAACTTCGGACAACTTCACGCTTACCCGAGTAAGCGGATAGGTGCTTTTCAACTCGTGCGAGGAATCCGTAGGAAGTCGACACCATCTTCCTTCTTCCATGTGTGATTTATTCGTACTCTACGGTCCACTTATTTCCTTTGTGAGTCAGTTGGTTATGGTAAATTACCTGCTGCTGCACATATACTCAAAGTACCCATTAGTACTACTGCTAATCTTAATTCATCAATATACTTCATGTAAATCAATCCATAATCATAATCATGTTTCGTAACTCTGCTAATCATTAAGAAATATATGCAATTCGTTCATTCACATCATATATTTCATAACATATCTAATCGTTAAGCAGAGCATGCATTCATTCATCAATTTAAGTAAAGTATCCATTTCTACAAGTATAATTCATTTCATTGTTTTCGTTTATCATTTGTCGTTATACAATTCATCATGTGTTTTCTCAATCGCTAAGACACATCTAAACTCAAAGGACCACTTTATTAAAGTTTAATCTGTCAGGTCACTCGACAAGTGCTTCCAAAGTCTACAGGCATTCTAGGGCCATTACACCAAGTGAGGAATTTTAGTGGGTTATATTAGAGGTTTCTCTTAGGCTCCACTTGGGTTCATAAACCGAGTTATGTTTGAATTAAATGTGTGGATGTGTATGCACAAGTGGTGTGTCAAACAAGTAAATGAAACTGTAAATGTTTGGAAATAAAGATAGTGAAAATAAAGATAGATAATAATGAATACTAGAAACAAATGATGCTCTTTCTTGAAATAAAATATATTTCTTTCTTTGATAAGGAATGGACCACCTCTAAATTTGCAAGCAAACAACAATCTTAAGCAAGACAAGCAGAGTGAATGCAAAAAAGAATTATGATTAACACTAAGGAATTAAAGAAGAATCCTCTTGTTAATAAAATTATCTCAAGTAATTGAAGGGAATGATAGCTAATCTCTAAAAATATTGCAAAGAATAGAAAAGAAAGTTGTCAACCAACCACAGAAAGAAGTTTTAAGCAAAGAAAGGAACGTAACTAAATGCCTAATTAAGATTTTTTTTGTTGAAACGTAAAAAGACTGAAAATGAATCCAAAATAGAACCCTAAAGGAAATACATAATTAGATTTTTCAAACTTTTCTCCTACATTGTCTAAAGGGAGTCACAATTCAATCAATACAAAAAAATAGGAAACATCGTAAAAAAATGAGATTGAATAACAATCTAAAACATAAATATGAATCAAACAAAAAAGAGGTAAAACAGGTTTTGTCTTGCCTCTCTAAAAATTGGGTTTTTTGGTAAAGTTAGGGATTTTAGAGGAAAATTCGTGACTCACGGTAATGTTTTTTTGGAAAAAGGTGTGACCCAAAACCAAAAATCGGAAAAAAATGGAAGTGCAACTTGTGGCTGTAGTAAACATATGAGGGTTTTCTCTAGAGTTACCTACCAATGGATAAATAAAAAAACAATAAGAAACACAATAGGTAAACTACCTTAAACAATCATGGATGAGGCTGGAAAAATGGTTTCAACACAACCAAGGATGAGTATATGGATTCGCCAAACTTATAGTGTGTGACTTGTACAAAAAACAGGTACTAGAGGGTTGTGCAATCTATTTTAGCGGATAAAAGAAAGTAGAAGAAACTAAACTAAATAAGACTAATTATTTAACATGCATGAAACATCCATTACAAAACTAGCTATAAAAAGAGGAAACAAAACATGTAAAGAATGATGTTTTTATTATTACACAAGGAATAAGAGAGTACAATAGCACCTTGGTACTAGTTGTGGATGGGAAGGGACCTTTATATCCAATCAAAAGGGGGTTCTTCTAAGTCCTTTGTGCCCAAATATCCAACCAAGTGTTTTAATGGTTGATTCCAAAATGGCGAAAGAAGGATAGAATGATGGCTCTCTCTCTTCTTTTTTGGTGCAATTTCGACAACATACAATATTGTGGATCTATTGTGGGATAGAAGTGGGAGTTCCAAGGTTGGAATTCTTGGTATTTATTCTAGCTTGTTTTGCAGCCTTAGTGGGATGGCTTGATAGGACTTTCTATTTCTTGGTATTGATGCATGACTAGCTTTGCAACTAACTAAACGGGTGGGTAATGGTAGGGATCCCAAGAGAGAGGCATTGGAGAAGTCGAGGATTATAATTACCAAGCATTAGAATATTTAATAAGTAGTTAACTTTTAATATTAAATAAAAGGGATTATAGGATCAAAGATAAAATCATGTGAATTTTGGATTTATTTATATAAAGAAGGTTCTTACTATGTAAAGAGTGGAATTTTTGGAGTTAATAAAAGTCTCATTTCTCTAGTCTTTATTATGCTTATATATTAAGTAAATTGCTTTTGGGTTTTGCATTAACTCCTAAGATGTCTTTTGTGGAATGTTGGCATTCGATCCTAGTTACAATATTACATCCCATGTACATTATATTCATAATGTTTGCATTTTGGAGAAATTATATTTCCCCCATGGGTTAGTGCAAGCTAATGAGGGTCACTTTTGGCGCGTTAGATGCAATAGAAAACTGAAAAAGCAGGCATCCCTCAACTTACTTGGATTTTTTGAGCTACTTACACAAAATATCTTGCATTGAGTTAAAAAGATGAAATGTAGGAAATTGAATCACGTTTCCAAATATATAACTTTTATGTATTGAAAATTTGCATAGCTATGTCAAGTTTCATTTTTCCTAACAGACACTTTTTATTTTTCAGGCAAATGATAAGGTATATGTTTTTGTGGGTTGAGCCTTTGAGGGACTAAATGATGGAATCAAGCTACAAAAATCAGCATGCATGTAGAGAACACATAGCACTTGTACACCATTATTTTTCAAAAATTAAATTAGTAATTTTATAATTTTTTTATAAGTGTCTAAATGATCAAACCTCGAAAATAGTACCTATTTTGTGGGTAGAGCCTTTGAAGGTCTTAATGCAAAAATCTTGACATGGGTTTTTCATAGAACGTGGAGGTTAGTGTCCTCCTGTGCACCATACAATTTTTTTTTTGAAATGATCGAGAATTGAAAAAATTATGGAAGAAACACTAACAGTGTGTTTCACGAGTTAAGTAGGACAGAAAAGAAATTGAAAGAAAATAGGAAAAATTAATATTTCAAAATAAAAGTTACATATTTGGAATCTGCAGAAAAAATGCTATTTGTGTCTAAAATTTCGTAAAAAATGACTGTGTGTAGCATATTGTAACGAGTGGCTACGCATAGGCTTCTCCAGAAACTGGAAGAAATACCCAATTAGCTTTGGCTTTTCATTAACATTGCATAGGTTTGGAATTACCGAAGCAAACTCCAAAGCATACACATAGGATTATTGTTGACATGCGAGCAAGTGACTTGGCTTGGTTTAGGCTCTACAAAACACGGGCGCATTCTATTTAAATTCAAAAATATTGCCATGCTTTTAGATGTACATAACGTGCACGCGTTATATAACTACATAACGCATATGTGTTATAGAGTTCCAAAACATGCTTGCGTTATGTAAATCATAAAATACATGTTTAATACTTGAGAAAGAAGGGGTGTGGAAGACTCAAGGGAATTTTTGTTTAATATTTGAGAAGGGGTGGGGAAGGGTCAAGGGAATCTATGGTTAATATTTAACAGGGGTGGGAAAGGGTCAAGGGCTTAGAAGGATGTTGGAAGCTTGAGTGGGGAGAGATGAAGGGAATGAGAACATGATGGGCTATAGGGGTTGAAGGGAAGTGGAGCTTGAGAGAACTATTAGGAGTAGAATAGGTTCTGAAGAGGTATATGGTTAGAAGTTCAAAGTGATACTTGAGTGACAAGGGGGAATGGATGGAGGCAAGGGGGATGTGAGAGAGAAATAAAGAATACAGGGGGGGGGAGGAGACATAGAGAGAGGGAGGGAGAGGGACAATGGGGAGGAATGGATTTAGAGGGAGTGAGAGATAGATGGGGATAGAACGAAATAAAGAGATAGGAAGGGAGGGACATAAAGTGTTGGTGGGAGACATGCAGGGAGTGGTGGAGATGGAGAGAGAGAGAGAGAATATGAGAGGAGGGGGAAGGGACATAAAGTGTGTGTGAGAGAGGGAAATATGTAGAGATTGGGATAGGTTGAGGGAAATATAACATGAGGCAGGGATAGAAGGTGAGAGAGAGACATGCGATGAGAGAGGGAGAGAGAGAAGGTAGGGTGAGGGGTGGAGGGAGAAAGGTGGAGATAGATATGGATGGAGGGGGGATGGGTTTGAGAATGGAAAGGGACATAATGTGTGTGCGTGTGTGTTTGAGAATGGAGAGATTGATGGTTGGGGAGAGAGAGACTAGAGGGAGTTGTGAGTGACAAAGAAAGTGGGAGGTTGTGTGTGTGTGTGTATGTGATAGGGAAGGAGGAATCAGTGGGGTGGCAAGGACGAAGATGGTGTAAGGGAGAGAAAGTGACATAGAGGGAGGGAGGTAAATGGAGTGAGGGACATAACCAGGGATAGATCTAGAGAAAGAGATAGGGAGAGAGGGATACAAGGTGAGATAGCAAGGGTAGGGGGGAGGGATAAAGGCACATAGGGTTTGTGATTAAGGGTGAACGAAGGGAGAGAGTTCTATAGGGACATGGATATTTACGAATATATACATAAGGTGGATACCCTCCTCGCCATCATCTTCATCACAATCACCATCTTCATCATCATCACCACCATCATCAACATCAACATATTCATCATCATTTTCATCTCTATGTTCCTCATCAACATCTCCATCATCATGATCTTCTTCATCCTTATCATCTTCATCATCATCTTCATCACCATCACCATCATCATGAACATCTTCATCACCATAAACATCTTCATGACCATAAACATCTTCATCATCATTGTCATCTCCCCCTTCCTCATCAACATCTCCATCATCACCATCTTCATCATCATCATCATCATCATCATCATCATCATCTTCATCACCGGCACCATCATCATCAACATCTTCATCATAATCACCATCATCATCATCATCATCATCAACATCTTCATCATCATTTTCATCTCTAGGTTCTCCATTAACATCTCCATCATCATCATATTCTTCATCATCATCATCTTCATGACCATCATCATCATCATCAACATCTTCATCATCATCACCATCATCATCATCATCATATTCCTCATCAAATAACCATCTCCATCATCATCATCATCATCTTCTGAACATCATCATGATCATCATCTAAACATCACCATCACCATCATCATCAACATCTTCATCATCATCACCATCACCATCATCATTAAAATCTTCATCGTCATCACCATCACCATCACCATCTTCATCATCATTGTCATCTCTAGGTTCCCCATCATCATCAACATTGTTGATGTATATGTAACTTCGGAATGTATTTCATCTATGTATTTCATATATATTTATTGTACCCTTATTAGAGATGTGTTATTCCTCTATAAGGAAGTGTTGTCATGTGGATTGACAAGTGTCGCAAGTGTGTGTACTTGCCGATGGGTTATTAGACCACCATGTGTGGGATCGGCCCTGAAATATATATTATATTATGGATGTATCTAGATAGACAAGTCGACCCCATAGTGTAACTGGGCAAACAAGTTAAGTATAAATAGAGATCAGGAGATCTCTATTTGGATCATTCGGAAAGTCAAACTTCTCTCACTCAGAAAGTGGCGCACTAGTGAGGAGGAGGATCATCTGCTACTAGGAGACTATCTCAAGTGTATTTTAGTTGTACTTTGGTTGAGCCATTGCTCTCTCTATCTTTGAGAAAGTTGTAGGGTTTTTCACCTTAGAGTTTTCCCCACGGAAACTCTGTGTCTCTTGTCTCACATGCTTTTGATTCTTGTGATGCTTGTCATGCTTATTGTGATTGTTATGCATTGATATACTGTATAGGTTATTCTCTCAGTAAAGATCCAAGAGTATTGTGAATTAATGAATTAATGCTCAAAATTTAACATGGTATCAGAGCTAACCTCAGAAGAAGACATTTTGCAGTGACGAAAACTTGAGTTTCTTGTTTATTGGGTTTCTCTCCACAGATTTTGGAAAAGCAGTATAGTAGATTGACTCTACTCATCAAGGAGAATCTATCTATCCAAATCAAAATTCAATTCTGAGCATTTTCAGATTTGGCCCTAAAAATTAGGGTTTCCACAAAAATAGGAATTTCCAAAATCTGAAGACATAGATGGAAGCTCCTTGCAAAAATCAAAGTGTAAAGCTTTGGATGGATATTTTTGGCTGGGTAGATCTTCGGGAAACTCAAACCCTAATTCTGGGCTCTCCCTAGTGAACCCGGGAGGACAAAAAAACAAATCTGAAGGGTAAAGCTTTGCTGATCAGCTCATCAAGGCACATCTTTCTATCCTTTCAGAAAGTTGAAATTCACATTTTTAATTTTTAGGGTTTTTTTGACAAACCCTAATCCAGGACCAAATCCAGTTTTCAACATTTCAAGTGGTAAGACCTAAATATTTTCTATTTCCATTTGAAGTACTCTTTAAGATGTCTCACCACACCAAGCTTGAGGATAAGCTTGAAGGGGTTGATAACTTCCGAGCTTGGAAGTATAGGATTGGGTTAATTCTAGAAGAGAATGAGTTGGACTCATATATAAAAGAAGACATCCCTATCCCAGAGGATGAAGAGGCTAAAGTATTGCACAAGAAGAACTTGGTCAAAGCAAAGAGAATCATTACCGATTCTATCAAAGACCATCTTACACCCCATGTGTCTTCTCTAAAGACACCCAAGGAGATGTTTGACTCTTTGACCAAGCTATTTGAAGGGAAGAACAGAAATCAGAAGACGACCCTGCGGAACCAATTGAAAGGAGTAAAGTTTCAGAATGGAGAAACCATTCAATCTTATTTTTCTAGGGTCTCCCAGATTAAGGAACAACTGGAAGCGGTAGATGAAATGGTGGAGAATGGTGAAGTTGTCATGACCACTCTAAATGGCCTACCCAGGTCATGGGATTCCTTTATTCAAGGAATTTGTGCAAGGAAGAAGTTGATCTCCTTCAACAGATTGCGGGAAGAATGCTCTCAAGAAGAAGCTAGACTTGTAGCTCGTGAGGAAAAGATGGGAGGTGAAGATCAAGCTCTTGTAGCTCACACCAAAAGAAGCAATCCCAAGAAGGAGCACTCTCGCTATAAGAGATCCTATCAAAAGAATAAGAAGGATCTAAGATGCTTCACATGCAATGAGAAGGGTCACTTTGCTTCAGATTGTCCCAAGAACAAAAGGGATAATAACAACAACTCCAACAAGAAGAAGAAGGGCAACAAAAGAAAGTTCCATGCCCATGCTACCGAGGATGATGAAACTCCAAAGAAGAAGGATAGGGAAGAAAGTGATGATGACTCATCAAGTGAAGAAGAGTATGTTCTAATCTTTGCTCTCACGGGTACTATCTCTCATGGTTGTAATGATTGATTGATTGACAGTGGGGCTTCCAAACACATGATTGGGTTTAAGGAATCTTTGTGAATCTATCTGAACATTAATCACCCCATAAGGTGAAACTTGGGGATGATTATCAATACCCAATCAAAGGAAGTGGTGAAGCCTCCTACAACCTAGATTCTGGAAAATCTTTGAAGATGAAAGAAGTCCTTTATGTACCTGGGCTTAAAAAGAACTTACTCTCCATCTCTGCATTGGATGCAAAAGGTATGAGGGTTGCATTTGTGGATGGCCAAGTCCTAATGTGGCCAAAGGGAAAGACCATAGATGATGCAATAGTGATTGGAGAGCAAGAGGGAGTTTTGTGTAAATTGAAGGGACAACCTAAACATGCCATGGTGCATGAATCCATGGATCCAAGTGAACTTTGGCATAGAAGGCTTGCTCATATGCACTATAGGGGACTTCTACTTGCAAGCAAGGCTATAGAGGATCTTCCTAAAATCAAGACCAAACATAAAGGTGTTTGCAAAGCATGTGCAAAAGGTAAGAACATTAAGAAGGGTTTCCCAAGCAGTGAAAGCAAGGCAAAGGATATTCTGGAAATCATCCACTCAGATGTATGTGGTCCTATGTCATCCAGTTCTCCAAGTGGGTATGTTTACTATGTCTCATTTATTGATGACTTCTCCAGGAAGACTTGGGTATACTTCTTGAAGAACAAAGATGAGGTGTTCGATAAGTTCAAGGAATTCAAAACCTTGATGGAGAATCAAACTGACAAGAAGATCAAAACATTCAGATCCGACAATGGTGGAGAATTCACCTCAGGTGACTTCAAGAAGCTTTGCAGTGTTTCAGGGATTAAGAGGGAGTTGACTGCTCCTTATAATCCTCAACAGAATGGAGTTGCAGAAAGGAAGAACAAAACAATCATGGAAGCAGCAAGGGCAATGCTGCATGACCAGGATCTACCTATGCAGCTTTGGGCATAAGCATCTAGAACAACTGTATATGTGCAGAACAGAACACCCCACAAGATATTGGACAACAAGACACTAGAAGAGGTCTTTTCTGGTAAGAAACCTGAAGTCAACCATCTCAGAATATTTGGTTGCCCAGTATACAGTCATGTCCCAAAGGAAAAAAGGACCAAACTAGATCCTTCAGGAAAGAAGGGTATCTTTGTGGGTTACAGTGAAAGCTCGAAAGCTTACAAAATATACTTTCCAGGGTTCAAGAATATTGATGTCGGCAGGGATGTAACATTTGATGAAAACTCAGCATTCATCAAATCAAGGAAGGCACCTATCGAAGTTTATGAAGAACCTAAGGAAACTGGATTTCAAGACACTACCATGACTGAAGCAATTCCAGAAGTTCTTCGTGAGTTTGAAGATCTGCAAGAGCTTGTAGATCCACCCCGTGAGGATAACTCTCACAAGAGAAAACCTGCGTGGGCTAGAGAGCTCATTCAAGATGCAGAAAAATTTGGCATTCCAGAAGAGGAAAACAGAGAAAAGAAGAGAACCAGATCACACACTAGCTATGTTGCTTTACTCTGTGACATTATGAACAAAGAGCCTTCCAGTTATGAAGAAGCAGCAGAAAAGAAAGAATGGAAGGATTCCATGGTTGAGGAATACCAATCGATAATGAAGAATGATGTTTCGGATGTTGTCCCAATACCTAAAGAGAAGTCTGTTGTGACTTCCAAATGGATTTACAAAATCAAGCACGCTGCAGATGGCAGTGTAGAGAAATACAAAGCAAGATTTGTAGCTTGTGGCTTCTCTCAGAAAGAGGGAATAGATTATGAAGAAACTTTTGCACCTATAGCCAGGTATACTTCCATCAGAACAGTACTTTCCCTGGCTGCAACAATGAAATTGAAAATACACCAGATGGATGTCAAGACTGCTTTCTTGAATGGTGTAGTTGAAGAAGAAGTATATGTGGAGCAGCCACTCGGTTTCGAAATACATGATAGGGAGTCATATGTGTGCAGATTGAAGAAAGCCTTGTATGGCTTGAAGTAAGCTCCGAGAACTTGGTATGGTAGGATGGACAGTTTTCTATCTAGTTCGGGCTTTACCAAGAGTAAAGCAGATTCCAACCTTTACTACAAGGTTGAGGAAGGGAATCCTGTGATTCTACTCCTGTATGTGGATGACTTATT